>OY728143.1:507401052-508731693 GCA_963277665.1 Viscum album | reverse complement strand
CCAACATCGATCACTGTTTAAGGATGTGGCCAACATTATTGTACCAAGTTTCAAAATGAAAAGATAAGAAAAATAACTGCTTGAAAGTGTGATAGATCATATTTACTCTAGAGGTACGCATGAAACTTTCCCAATCCATTATAACACATTTCATTAGCATTAGGAATATAGGATAAACTAACTTAGATATGAAATGTTATTTAACCTGATCCTTTTTAAATATTTATCCTGAACATTGGGATAACCCAATTACCTATGAATCCTAGGGCACTCTACTCTGGAGATAACCCAATAATGTAGCATAAAATCTCAATGATTTAATGATTTCAACCAAAATAATATAGTTCACTACACCATTTTACCAACTCAACAGGTACCATTTTTATCGTCATGCACTACCCTAATGTTTCATCAGTGTATTGGCACAAAATTTGATACTATCCATAGTTCTATAGGCCTTATGCATCCTAGTATCTGATGGCCTATAAAAAAGATTTATCCTAGAGTCATATTATCCTACATGACTATTAATATGGATGAAAACCTCTCTATTCATCCATCAATGAAGTAGAAAAAGGGTCACATGACCTACTAAGCATCCAACCCTACCCTAGGCATGTCTAACCCACTGAACTAAAGCATTTCATGATGCTCTCTCCCTTAAAAGGGTCAATTCAGTACATGAAACCCCATCCAACTCGAGTACCATTTTAGAAACTAAGAGTCCTACTTGGGATGAACAGAACCCGAATGACACCTCAACTTTTAAATTCTTAATAATCATTTATCAGGGTTTTAAATTCCAAGGGTTCTACCTACATAGGACAACCCTCTTCAAGAGGCATCAAATCTAAAACAAGGTCATTCCATAAAAATGTCACTAGGCTTAACGACCTATACTCTAGATCAATATATCAGATAGGCCAAGTGATCCATAGGTAATGTACACATTCTTGTTCAAGGAAACTCTAAAGAAAACCCTTAAACTACCCTTACATGGGGGTCAAAACTAAGAACACCACTTTATGGTTTCATTTAAGCCATTACACTAATTCACCTTTATTTTAAACATTAAATAGGCTTTAGTTAAGAAACGTAAAGTACTAGTTATGAAGAAAGAATATACTTGGTATTTTATTTATCTAATTACATAAGGCAAAATAGAAAATTTATATCAAAATTCCTTTAAAAATGATTTATTTAACTGACATTCTATCATAGTTAAGAAAAATCTTATAATTTCGTTTTATCCATTTTATTTATCCATAAGGATCTCAAAATTTTTCTTAGTTAAAGAAAATGTTAATTAAGATCTATATAGGAAAACATACTTTAGGTTTTAATTAGAATTTGAATTAACTAACACCTCATAATAATAAATCTCAAAAGAAAATAATAGGTCTCTTATAATTTTAAATAAACTATTTTAGAAATTAGATGCCATAAATTTATATGTAACCTACATAAATGGCCGCTGATACTTTAATTAACCATCCTATTTAGCATAAGAATACTCCATGGGGTTAAATACCAAGGAATATATAGAAAAATGCAACCTACGAGGTCCCCTTCAATCCAACCTGGGTCCATTTAAATAAAACCTTGTATCAGTTGTTTTATTGAAAATTTAGAACACCCTTAGAGGGTTAATGGAATAAGCATACCATACCCTGACGGACCTACTCGGGATGTATTAGGAAAAAGGGAATCTAGCTATATGCGTTTTAATCCCCAATTTATAGAGGTACATGCCTTTATAATTTGTAACGAAACACCATTTAACCGACATTAATTTCATAAATGTATCATAATTTAATAATTTTTATATTTGTACAATGTCCTAGTTAGATGAAATTACCATTTCGAAGTTATAAAGGCACTAGCATTTACAAGTTATAATTGTAATTCATGTAACTACAACCAGGTTCTTACCTTTGAAATCAGAATATAATATCTCTATTTGTAATGGTTTGATTATATGGGCCACCCTTCCCAATTTATAAGGGCCCACACACCTTATAAACTGTTATAGGAACCCATTTAATCACAAAAAAAAATGTTTCATCCCATGAAACCAATAGTCCATGGATCAAACATGTATTTATTTTTAGTTAAGGTGGTACCATCAAGATTTATGGTAAAACACAATTTAGGTTGATACATACACTTTACTAACTAATCATTTATCAAAATTATATCAAGGCTTGCTATCACAAAGAAATAAGTATAGGTAAGCATGGAAATTTATCACACAACCTGATGTATAGGTGATCATGAAAACTAATCAATTAACATGGAATACTAATAATAATGCTACTAAATCACACAAGGAATAACCAACATGCCTCAGGAAGTCAATAAATAAAAACTTACACAACATGAAATATTCCTAGCATGTGAATCTCAATGTGCCTATAATGATACATGTAATAATACCTTTTTTTTCTCATTAACTAAGGGTAAAATACTATAATCTCATAAATCAGAAAGCATTAAAATGTATATTAATCACTCAAGGTAAAATCATAATCAACTATAATAATGAACAACACAAACAATAGTCCCATCCCTATAAAATTGGTATTTTACCTATGTGTGGGTTGATCACTCCCATACACGGCTATTTACCAAGATTTGACACATTACTAGTCTCATAAGCACAAAAAAAATAGTAAGACAAAGGAAAAATAGCCTTGGTACCATTTTGTAACATCCTGAACTAGGAGCCACTTAAATGGTTCCCTAAGTCGGCCAGTCATATGGACACAAGCATGCCTCATCGTATGCTATAGGCTACCAACTACTAGTGGGGGTCCAATAATGGTATAGTGGAGATATTATACCCTCATGATCAGAGTGGCACAATGGTATAAAATAATAAATCAATCAATAGATGAATCAGTATAAATGAAAGGAAGCAAAAGATAATAATAAATGATAAAATTTCCAACACCGAATACATAACCATGCATGTCCATGTAATTATAAAATCTGTAAGAAGAAGTCATACATTAGTTAATAAATAATTGATACAAAAGTGACTTAAAAGCCTCAAATTCTATCTCCACAAGCATACTGAGCTCCATCATAATCATATTCTCCTAATATATGAAGTGAAAATGTGACAAAATAAGAATAATCCATGAACATAAACCTAAAAACATGAGGTCTATTCAGGTGCTCCGTGAAATGGTAGCTCGAATAGTGTGTGAGATAAAATAAGTAGTCTACCACCAATGGTGTCTAATGATATCCAGTTTATGAATATAAAATACAACAGTGTGTAGGAATAATAAATAAAGCAATAAATAAATAAATAAATGCAAATAAATCATCTCGGGTTACTCAGGGACACCTAGATAACTATACCTACTTCAACCTAAGATGGAATATTTCCGACATTCCATTATGTATAAATACGAATATATTAAAAGTATATATGTTTAAAGTTATACATGCACCGATGAGGATCCAAGTTGGAAGGCCAAGGCATCCACATAATAGTATCACAAGTATCATTTATTTAATTAAGGAAATCAACCAAGATATCCTAACTAGGGAATATATCAATGATCATAAAGTTATAACAGTTGTATATGACCCATGGTAAACCCATGACATCCATGTATAAATAGTGGCCTAAGGACATGACACTAGTCATATGTATGAATAAAAAATAATGATATGATAATTAATTTTTCCTATGAGCCCATCCAAGTCATCCCTTAATGAGGAACCCAGGTATCACCTAAAGAGTAACATAAATTGAATTTATTCTATGAGACCATTCATGGATTTCTATAATGAGGAAACCTAAGTATCTCTCATAACTTCTAATTTCCATATGAGCCCATAAAAGGTGTTCTATAAAATGGAAACCCTTGTATGGCTTAGAGAATGAGGAAAATCGTCTTACCTATGAGGTCGTATAAGGTGTTCTGTAAATAGGAAACCCAACTATTGATCAAGGAATAATATAATTCAAGTAATATGTGAGCCCATCCATGGTATTCTATAAAATGAAACTAGAATCACTTATGGTACATATGATCTCAACATCCCCAAGAACATTTTAGGCATTTTTTAATAAGAAACCTAGGTATCTCCCAAGGTGTAGGGTAATTCCCTTTTATATATTTCACAATAGTATTTAGTGTTAGGCCATGGGATTCATCCATTCCAATTTCAAGTATCATAAATTATTTCATTCCTTCTTTTACAATTTCATTTGAAAAAGACAATCCAAGCATAACTTAATTACAAAGTCCAAGTATATAAGAATGCCACATCACAATTTAAGTATAAAGTTTGGTCCGTTCCATTTTTAAGTAATTAAGTAGGCTATGGGAAAGTCCATTCCATTCCTAATTTTACCCAACCAAGACAATTCATTTAATTCTATTTATCACTTCACTCAAAAGTGATGGAGGAAAACACTCCATTTAATAATTTGGTCATCTCCAATGGTAAATCATTTCCTTAATCATCCCACTCAATTATAGTTATCCATTTATTTTATAAAGTGTGGATCTAGATCATTATAAATAATGATCATAATCTAAGTGAGTCATCCACACCATGTATAGTTCATTTAATTTTGTTTAACCATTTAAATTAAAGGAAAGTGAGCTAACTTGATCAAAGGGTGATTTTAATTCCTAAACTAAAGCTTAAGAGTCATGGAATATAAGTGACATACCCCAAGGGGTGGTTTTAGTTGTGATGAACAACCAATAATGGTTCGAACATATGCAAAAAGGATATTAAATTTAATTAATTAGTTTATACATAAACAATTTCTCAATTTAAGGGAGACACATGAAAAAATATATCACATGACACAACAATTCATTTCGTAAATTGATGAGACTCTAAGGGAAAATCCATAGACCACGTACCTCTTTCTTTGTATGGTCCAATCATCTAATATTGGGATTTGATTCAAGATAGAATGAGATAAATTGGAATATTAGTCAAACATCCTGGAAATAGTATGAATTTTCTCACATGAATATGAAATTGTATATAGTGAGGTAAAGGAAGAAAGGAAGGAGGAGGATTCATTGACTTATCGATATGCTTCCATCGCATCTAAAAATGATCAATCCAAACACCAGATAAAGGAGATCCACCAAGGGAAGAGGAGGAAGTGAGGAGGTGTGTGTAAAGGATTCCAAGATAATATAAGGGAGAAAAATGGGTAGAAACTCATAGAAGGATGTTGGTAAAAAAGGTATTTTTTCCCATTCAATGATTCACATGGTTAGGATGAAAGGGTTAGATAAAAGTGCACCAAATATGAAGCTCAAACCACCTAAGATTCACACCCCACACATTTTTGCCACATGATTAGGGATAACTGTGTGACAACTATGCAATGCTACAAGTTAAGTGGAACTAACCATGCAATATAGACACACGGTTTAGTAAACCCTGTGCAGCCAATGCATATCACCTCTATATTTTTTCTACAAATTTCCCACACAACCATGCACCCTACCTTGCATGGTTTAACAAATCATGAAACATCCCCCCTTTAGGGATGCACAATTTTAACAAACCATGATCCCCTGTCCATCTCTCCTAGAAAGTGAGTTTTTGGTGATCGATACCCATGAAAATTATCCGAATTACCGATACGCCTCTTTGGCCTTAAAACCCACCTAAAAAAACAATTTTAAGTGTTACAATGATCAAATTTTCATTTTTAATCTCAATTCAATATATGGACCATCCACCAAATGAAAAGTTGAAACTCCCATGGAATTTTTAATTGTACAAAAACACGAGACTCTACACTAACACCTCAGAACAACTTCATGGAAGATCCATGTTGTATCCTCATTAGGCATGAAACATCTATTCCATGGATTTTCCATGCATACTATTTCTCACAAAAGATCATATTATCCTACTCACAATAGATCATTATCACCCATTCATCATGAATGACGCATCTTAGAAAAACATGAAGTCACATGTATGATGACTCCTTATTCGCATAGAAGGTCTATTCTTATACTCACAAAAGATCCATATTCACAAAAGATCTATGATATTCCCACAGAAGCATGGAGACTCATGAAATATCTATTAAAATATAATGAAATCATGGAAAATTATGGAATATCCATGAATCTATAGAAGGAGTTACTTATCTTTTTCCTGGAATATACATGCAATCACATAAAAGCATGGATATCATCTCATCCTCAGCTTGGGACTTGGTATAATTTTAGGGATGATGGTGTGGCTTGATCTGATGAAGCTGGATTATTAATGGAATGTAGGTTTGGAATGATTGTCAGAGGAAGATGATAGTGTCCTGAGGGTTTTGAAAAATTAAAGAAAATGATGTGTAATAAAATTAGAAAACCCAGATCAGCTTGATAAAGTATGTATCATTATTTACATATCATTTTAATAAAAAAAACAATGAATATGCCTCATTGATCCAAAATTATAGTTCCTTTAGTCTATAAACTTCTTAATAATAACTCCCACATCTTTAGTTATCTATATGTGAGTATCAGGGTCTACTCTAGGATGCCTCTATCTCTACTTCGATACAACCTCACATAGTGGCACCCTGCCACTCTTGTCCACACCCTTTTTTACTTATATGTAGGATTTGACTCTACTATTTTCTCAATTTATTTGGCTAGCCATGTTGAACTAGCTTCTTTGTGGTTGATATAACCTCCCACATGTATATTTGAACTATTTCACTGGCTAGGTAGATGTTGGCACATTTTCTACTAAATTTTTAAGATAATTTTTAAAATATAAGTCTATATTCCAAACATGAACAACCAAAAAACTTTATATCATCTTCATTAAACTTCACAAACTTCATCCATATATATATTTAATTATCTTAAACAACATGGATTGAAATCCTTTTTCCATATAAAACATGACAAGCAACTGGAGAAAAACTTCTTCCAAGATAATTTTTTTATTATAAATTATTCCATTCTTTAAAAAGATTAAGTTATTCAAAAATTTCCAAGAAGTTATTCTTCACATCATATTGAAATCTATTGAAAAAAATACAAATTTACACATAGTGGAATCAATAATACTAATGCGCATTTTAATGGCCCAATCTAGGCCACAATCATGATATTGTCTGCTTTGGGACTAGCTCGCACAGTTTTTCTTTCCCTAGGCTCTAGCCCTCAGGAATCGCCCAGGAAAAAGACTCATGATGGTAGAGGTATCCACACCACCTTATAAAGGGGTGATTCATGCTCCTCCTCCTTCGATGTGGGATAACCATAATCCACCCCTAGAAGGGCCCAACATCCTCGTTGGCGCATCAAACAGACACTGGCTCTGATACCATTTGTAATATCCCAGTTTAGCCTACAATCATGATATTGTCTACTTTGGGCCTAGCCCATACGGTTTTTCTTTCCCTGGGCTCTGGACCTTAGGCACCCCCCAAGAAAATGCCTCATTATGGGAGTAGAATCAAATTTGTAACGTCTCAGTTCTGGGTGCCGCCCAAAGGTGCCCCATACCCGGTTGGTCACATGGCCTCAAGTGTATTTCCTTAAATTCCAAAGGTTTCTGACTAGCAGTGAGAGCCTTGGGTGTGATAGTGGGGAAAATATTCCCTCATTGGAATAGTAACACAATGGAATAATAATAATATACAACTACAGAAGCAGTAATACCATACAATAAGGAAAAAACAGAAGACTAAAAGTAAATAAAAAACTGAAGCACATATATAAATGATGCATGTAACATATGTCTAGGAAATTATCCAAACATGTCACAATGCTAGAAATATAGTACTAAAGCAAAGTACAAATGAAACAAGTAAACTCTAATAGCATCACAATCCTTAGCTTGGTTTCATGCTCTCTATCTCTACAACCATCAAGTACCTGTAGTAGAATAGAGATTTCCCTTATCTATACCCGAAACAATATAATCTATTTGGGCCCAAAATCATGACCCAAACAGAGTGTGAGACGAATCCCAGTAGGAAACCTCCCAAAGATCTGTGCCTAACTATCAGTGAAAATATATAGCAGGAAAAATGAAAAATGAAGTAATAAACAAGGAAGTACTCAAAAGTAAATAGTTAAACAGTTGCAAACTACATTAACTTAAATTTTTTAATTATTAAACCAATCATTCACAAGCATCTCTATGGGAAAGTTCTCATAGTATAACCCCTCTGGTTTCACAAGGACAAAGACTCTCTAAGGAAGCACTCATCGTTAATTCCCTATGTGGTCTTTTAACGATAACTGCAAACTCTCTGAGGAATCACTCAACGTTCATTCCCCCTATGGTATTGTAATAGTATAATATAGACACTCTGAGGGATCACTCACCATCCACACCCCTATGTCCTCACAACATAAGAATTATAATAGACACTCTGGGGAAGCCCTCAACATGAATCCCCCCTATGGTCTAACTACACTAGGTTCCCACAACCCTGTGTAATACAATCATGCACAAATGATATCCAACAACTAAAGTAATCTCACCTACTACAAGGCTAAGTATCTACAATGCATATCACAAGAATGTCATCTAATATCAACTCCATCCTAACAACACTAGGCATGGAAAACAAAACAGCCTAACAGGAAATTCTAGACCCAATGACCAATATCAAACAAACATGGGAAAACACATCCATTAACAAGGTAATAAACCTAAACCATAAAAAACACATTCTTACATAAACAAAACATAGTAGGAATCCAATAGGGTTAAATCCCCAAAACATGCAATACCCTAAACTAGGGTATTCTGTACCTTTTTCACATATAATCTAAAGAAAACTAAAAAAAAGGAACAAACCACCTACCTCAATGTTGTACAATCTATATAGTTGAACCTCAAACTTTTAATCGACCTAGAACATACTATATCTACAAAAAACTTAAAAAATACTCAACCTCAAATTACTCACGAAAGAAAAGAAAACAATAGGAGATGATCTAGAAGAAGGGAGAACTCACCGAGGGGTTTCCAACATAACCGATGGTGTTTGATTTAGAGAACGGACGATGAGTTGGTGGCTTAGTGAAGAATCGTCTACCTTGGTCTCTCCTGGACGATATAGGGCTAGAAGAAGGTGTTCTGGTAATTAGACGCGACCCTGGTCCAATTTAACAAATAAAATGAAAATCACATGGAGTGTTCATTTAATGTACATGCCGTGTACTTCCCTTAACTGGATCCCTCTTTAGGATGTCTCTAGGTCAACTCACACAGCTGTGTACTTGGTCATTACATGGCCAGTACATGACTACCCGTGGAAACCGAGTACACTGCATATACTCCTAATTATAAAGCATGTACTTATGAATTTTCTAAATTCTCCCCTTCTCTAAAAAACACCCAAAATCAATATCTATACCTGAAATGAAGATCCAGGTCCTTAAAAACTTCCCCATTAAAGAAATTCATCCCTGAATTTCCCTATCAAGGAGGAGAAGAAGAAGAATTGTAATGACCCAAAGTTTCATTAATGGAAATCCCTCTTGATACAGTTAAATGTCTCTTTATGTTTATATAAAATATCAACTTATTTGGTTTTATGTTAACAATTTTGACCATTGATAATATAGACTTTGAACAGTGATCACATGATTAGTATAAATATAGGGCTTTAACAAATCCAAATTTACTCAGACAAAGGAAGCGATGACCTCATCCAGTAGAATTGCCCCATACGAAGCCCATTTGTCAGAGCTTGGAAAAGAGGTGGCATCCTTGGGCTTTGCTCTTGACCAAGACCAAGATGAGCTTCATCATGTCAAGCTCGAACGGGACCGTCTACGGGAGAAGTGGAAGTTGATAGAAATTACCACTCGAGCGATGTTATCCGAGCCACCCCAAGAGTCTGTCACCATCGCACACCTTACCCATAGGTCTTATGCAGCTGTTTTAAGGGGTTATGTAACGAATAAATAGTACTATGTTCATGTACATTATTTTTGTATATAATAATGAATATAATTTCTAGTCATTATTGATACATTGTAAATAGTTTTTAAAGTACAAATAGTGTTTTTAGTTATTATTTAATTAAGAATTATATTTTATTAAATTAAGGGATTTTTGAATTAAATAATATTTTAATAAATTATTATTATTATTATTAAATTAATTTTTATCAAATGTAAATGATCTTATAATTTTATGAATGCAACTATAATTTTTATTAAGGTTTGAAAACCATTTCTGTCAAAACCTGTGAATTTTCAATAAATGACGGTTTTTATTTTAAAAGTGAAAATTAACATATTTAGAAAATTATTTAGATAAAATAAATGTTATTTCTAGAATCAGGATGTCGAAATTATCCAACGGTGATTTTTTCATAATTTTCCGAGATAGTCAAATTTTTTGGATAAAAATTAAACACCGTTTAAATATATAATGTATTTTATGACATCATAATGACTCAATAGTGATGTAATAAAATACTATAAGATTTATTTTTGGCAAATATATGTTTTACCATTAAAATAATGTGATTTTGGGTTTGTTTGACTGACTTTTCAAAGCATTAATGGTCCCCTCAAGACTTATTAAACACCTTGTCTTTTTAAATTAATTTCCATGGGAGTGTGACTCACCTACACATAAGCAACCCTATTATTTTAAGAAGTTAGGACTTTGGACTTATAAAATATTGTTTTCATCTTCCCTTTTCCAAAAACTATGGGCAAAAACCATGGGATGGTTTGTGGTTTGGATTAATTTAATGTAAGGGGTCCCAAACCTAAATAATAAAGAATTATCTCACCTTTCCTATATAAACCCACCCAAGCTCCCACTTACTCCTCACTCAAATCCATTGGAGTTCATACAACCTCTGCCCTACTCTCTCTAGAATCCTACCAAGGTGTCCCAAGCTCCCAAGAAGCCTCTCACAAGCCTCTCTCTAGCCTTTGGAAGCACACTTCCAAGTAAGGGTTTTTTCTTCCTTTCTCATTTTTGTCCAATTTTCTTTAAAGTTGTTTTGCCCTTTTAATTTCAATTATGAATGTTGGGGTATGGTTTCGAACCTACCTCATACTGCCCTCTTTATGTTTGAATG
Source organism: Viscum album (assembly GCA_963277665.1). Classification (NCBI taxonomy): domain Eukaryota; kingdom Viridiplantae; phylum Streptophyta; class Magnoliopsida; order Santalales; family Viscaceae; genus Viscum; species Viscum album. The sequence continues at coordinate 508,720,610 of OY728143.1, read as the reverse complement.
ATGGGATACCCCTTTCTCTCCTATTAAATGCCTCCCATGTACACCTGTTACTATGCCGAAATTCCGAAAGGAACTTCGCTCTCCTCATTTACATTCAAGCAATACTTTTGTATCATGAATATAAATTCCATTAGAATTGTTGGGACATGTATCTATATGACCTAGTTACTGTCCATTACATGTAAATATGATGAGGAACCCATTTCTCTCTCATCGACCGTTTTTATGAATTCTTATGTCACGCCGTTACGCTGCCGAAATCACACTGATTTTCTAAGCCAATGCCATTGTGTTGTGAATACCATGCCCATTTCTCCATCAAGGGTATTCACCTTTATGCACATTTACTTATTGATTATAATGTTTCATGTATTAATTACACATTCCTTTATCGTGGAATGAATGATTATGTTTTATGAATCCATGTTTTATGATCCATGTGGCACACTTATGCATGAATTGAAATGTTTAAGAAGGGTGCACCCTTATAGCGCTCCAATGCATTGGGTAAAGTATAGTATCATGATACGTCATGTGCAATGAGTGTTGACTCATGCTAATTTAAGTGAAACGAGGGTTTACTCATGCTTCATGTGCAATGATTATTTACTCATGCTCTATGTGCAATGGGCCTTGGCTTATGAAAATTCCATGTTAAGTGTTGTTGCCACATTTCCATGTTATGATTATCATGCTTTATCATGACTTTATGTTCATGTTTCTCTTATTATCTATTGATATGCCTAATGTCTAACATGTATTATAATCCTTATGTTATTTCATGTGTATTCCCTTACTGGGATTTATAGCTCACCCTTTTCTTATGCATGTCCTCAGGTTATCCCATGCAATGCTAAGTACGAGGGAATTTAGTGGTCATGTAAAGGAAGTTTTCAATAAAGATGTTGTATTTCATGTTTCAAGTTTTTATGTAATGATCCTAAGCCCCAAAGACACTAAACCTCTCGATCTTCTTTGTTGTATCAAGTGAAGTTTTATGTAATGAATCATGTTTAAGTTTGTAATAAAAGCATGGTTGTCATAATAATCCTCGAACAGGTCTGACCACTATGATCATACATTAGTCTCCCTCTCCTAAGTCTCTTCCTGTACTCGTCTATGATACCACAACACCTGTTCCAGAGGAACGGACTGGCCACAGAGAACCTTCATGCTGTGATCAATAATCAAGATAAGATGCTCCTAAAATGATGCATCCACCTCCAACTCAACCTCCTTGGTTTGAAAAACATGAGACAAGACTGAGAAGTAAAGCCACAACTGAGAAATGTGGAAGACGTCATGCATATACCGATACCTTAGAGGTAACTGCAATCGATAGGAAACTGGCCCGACTATCTCCAAAACTTCAAACAACCCAAAGTATCTCAGTGAAAGATTACCTTATCTCCAAATACTCATGTGTTCTAACCTTGGTGTGACACATAGGAAAACCCGATCTCCAATCTCAAACTCCAGAGGTCATCTCCGATGATCAGCATAAGACTTCTACCATGACTGTGCAATATCCATCCCATTCTGAATCAAATACACCTACTCTATGGTCTCTTGGACAAGATGAGGTCCCAACATAGCTGACTCTTCTACCTCCATACAACATGGGGGTGATAGGCATGGACTACCGTACAAAGCCTCATAAGGGGCCATTTGAATAGTCGCCTGAAAAATATTATTGTAGGAAAACTCCACCAGAGGTATGTGATTCTCCCAAGAACCTCCAAAATCTAGGATGTATGCCTGGAGAATGTCCTCTAGTATCTGAGACGTACACTTGGACTGGCCATTTGTCTGGGTATGGTGAGCTGTACTTAGAAGTACCTGTGTACCCAAATCCCTCTGTAGTCCATTCTAGACCCGAGAAGTAAAACATATGTCCTTTTCTAAAACGATGGAGTATGAAACCCCATGAAAATGTACAATATCTCAGATGAAAAACTTTCCCATATCATCAATAATGAAGGTATTCTTAATTGGTAAGAAATGTGAAACTTTTGTGAGTCTATTAATGACAACCCAAATTGCATCATTCCCTCGAGGTGACCTCGGTAAACCTATCATGAAGTCCATCACGACATCATTCCACTTCCACTCAGGAATGGGTAACTACTTTAAAAGTCATGTTGGTCACTGATGCTCCACCTTCACCTGATTATAGGTGGAACACCTCATCACAAAACCAGAAGAATTTCTCTTCATACCGAGCCACCAATACTAATGGTGTAGATCTCGATACATCTTGGTGACACCAGGATGAACTACCCAAACTGAGGAATGAAAATACCAAAAAAGCTCCTTGAGCATGTCTGCTGACACCCATACGCACCCATGAAAATACAAGATCTCATCCTTGCCTATGGTCCATATAGGAATAGGTTCCTATCCTGACACACTATGTCATAGCACTTGGCCTTCATAATCTGATAGATGCATCATTCACACTCTATCAAGTAGAGTAATGGTAACAACTACAGAAGAAAGAAACGTCTTCCCCTGTCTATCATGCACCTCCAAATGCATCTCAGAGAATATATCCATAAGTTTACTCTCACTGTTGGCCTCCTGAACTACCTGTATTTGAGTCCTCCTACTCAACACATCAGTCACTGTGTTGTCTTTCTCAGGCGCGTAGACAAGCTCAAAGTCAAAGTACTGAAGGTACTCAACCCACCTTCACTGTCTCAAATTCAGATCGTGCTGAGTGAAGATATACTTGAGAATTTTGTAGTCAATGAAAACCACAAAATTATCTCCCAAAAATTAATGTCTCCAATAGTGTTAAGCATGAACAACTACAGCCAACTCAAGATCATGCGTCGAGTAATTCCTCTCATGTGGCCTCAACTACCGAGACCCGTACGCAACGAATCCTTCCCCCTGCATAAGAATTGCTCCCAACTTGATATTAGATGAATCATAGTAAATAGTATATCTCTTTCCAGGATTTGGAATAACTAGTATCAGTGCTGAAGTCAACCTCGCTTTCAGCTCCTGGAAGTCTGAATCGTAGGAATCTGTCCACAAGTACTTCACACCCTTCTTAGTTAGGCCCGTCAGTGGCACTGATAAGCATAAAAAGTCCTTTATAAAATGTCTATAGTAACCAGTCAGACCTAGAAAATTCTTTACCTAAAATACATTCTTTGAATTATCCTAGGAAACTACTGCTCTCACTTTCTCTGGGTCTACTGATACTCCTTTCTCTGAGATAAAATTAACCAAGAAGTGAATCTGGTCCATCCAAAAGTGGCATTTTGAGAGATTAACATATAACTGGTGCTCTCTCAGTGTATTTAAAATCATCTTAATATGGTTAGCATGGTCATGTTGAGTGTGAGAGTACACCAAGATATCTTTCACAAAAACCAAAACAAAGGAGTCCAAGTATGGAAAGAACACTTGGTTCATCAGTTCCATATAAACTACAGGCGCATTCCTGAGACCAAACAGCATAACCACATACTCGTATAGACCATACCTAATCTGAATAGCTATAAGAGGTATATATGATGTTCTAACATGCAACTGATGATAAGCGGATCTCAATCCAATCTTCAAGAACACCCATGCTCCTCAAAGTTGATCAAAGAGATCATTGATCCTCAGTAAGAGATATCGGTTCTTGACCGTCAACTGGTTCAGCTTCTGATAATCTACACAGAGTATGAGGGTACCGTCCACATTCTTTGAAAATAGTATAACATATCCCCAAGGAGAATTACTAGGTTGGATGAAAACATTTTCCTCTAACTCCTCTAACCATTTCTTGAGCTCCTGTCACTTTGGAGTAGCCATCCTATAAGGAGGAATGGACACCAGTTGTAACACCCCGAAATTTTATGAGAAATATTCATTTTAATTTTATTGATGTCTTGTGTTGTACGCGACACCAAGACTAGATTGCACTATACGCAACACCGTATTATCTTGTATTATACACAAACACTATTCTTGGCTTGTGTTGCATGCTAGAGTAACCTTCCTCAATAACGTGTGTTGTACGCAATACCGAGTTTCACAAAACGACGATATATTTTTATAATATTATTATGAACTGGCCGTTATGAATAGTATTAACAAAAATTTGAATTTTATAACATTATCATTCATCTTACACATTATCTATAACATGGTATGAGAAGAAAATAATTTTTTTGGTAAAATAAGTATTTTTCAAAAAATGTAGTTTTGCCACCTTTTGATGGCGCACCCACTATAAATATAGTTTTTGACACATTTATGAGTTCAATTTGAAAAAATAAACTTATTCATTTTAATAAGTATATAAAAATTTACTTTGGATAATTTTTTAATATTTTTCTGTTAACTTTCATATTTTGATGAATAGTAAAAATATGCTAAATTTTAATTAAAAACAATTTTTTTCATCGAGATAATTTATATGGTTAAAATATAATATTTAATGGGTTTAAAGTATAAATAGAATATATTTTTACCATTTAATATAATTTAATTTGTTATCATTAATTTTACACTGAATTTATAGGTAAAAACATTTCAATCTTTTGTAATGTTTTAACTTATAAAACCCGTTTTCTCAACAACGGGATTAATTTTAAATTAAATACTGCAACTTTTGTGTATTGAATTTGAAAAAATGTATTAAATATTCAGAATCAGTAGGTCCAAATTATGTTAATAGTCTAATTTTATTTTTTGGGCATTATGAATAGTAACTACGGTAAATTTTATTTACCATAATTAAAGGTAAATTATGTAATTAAAGGTAAACATAATATTATAAAATTACCCTAACACTTGCCTTAATATAATTGGATGATTATATTTCATCCTGAAATATACTTGGGTCGAAATGGTATCTATTGGAACCCACTTGTATGCGATTAAGACATTTATTTTATTTTATTTAAAGAAAAGTTAAATATGTCTCACTCAAACTTTAATAATTAAATTATTTTTAATATAAGTTTATATAGAATATCAATTCAATTATAAATACTCAATTGAAATATAAAATGTTTTTATTCATCATGGTAATTTATTTGTGATTTTTAAGAAATATATAATTATTTTAATAGCTTATACATTAATGATGCAGAAATTATTTATTTAGTAAAAAATCAATAATATAGATTTTATTAAAATAATAATACGTGTAAAAAGGACTATAAAGTTGAAAAAACCTTATTGGTTGAGTATATCTATACTCTAAGCATCCAAGGGTCTACTTTTGGACCATTTGAAGCCTTATAAAATAGGTTATGACATTTATATTATTGTATTTTAAATGATGTCAAAGTTGTCACCTTCATACTTTAATAAAGATAAAATTTTAAAAGTTGGTTTTTTTGAAGATAAATTAGACTAAAATTATTCTTATGAAATCTATTAGATTTATCTTAATCTTAGTATTTTATTTTTAATTTTTATGCAACAAATCAGTATATTAAATAATCATACAAAAATGTTGTATTAATTATTTTATTAAGAGAAATATCAAATAAATGGTTTTAAAAATATTAAAATAAATATTATTTGAACTAATTAGTGTGATACACAAACTTTCTAGATGAATATGACATTTTATAAATCTATTAAATATTTTTTTCGAACATATCTTCTTTGTGAATTTTATTAAAATTCAAATAAATTAATAGTGTCAAAATTAACACTTTTGATATTTTTAAAACATAACTTATTATTAAATTGTTTAAAAATCACAAAAATATTTAAAAATTATAAATTGAAATTTATATGGTATAAAATGTCTTATATTATCCAATTATAGACAATTCACAACACATAAGTATGTATTTATAACAATTTAAAATTTAGAAAATTATTACCACAAATTAGATTAAATAGATTTAATATGGATAAATAAAATTGATAATGTCTAAAATAATTTCCCAAAATGTCTCAATTTTCTTGTATGATGATATTAAAATGATATCTCATATCATCTTCGAATGTGAGTCATTTTGGAAGTTTTTAAGTGGAGTTTGAGTTTATTATAAATTAATATTTTTGAGGTTTCCAAAAGTGCCCCTCTCCTCTCTTATAAAAGTGCACCTCCTCTCTCTTCTCTTCACTCAATTTTGATCCTTCAAGCTTAGACAAAACCTACCAATTACTCTTCTCAAACTCTCTAGTTACATTATAGAGGTGCCAGTCTTCTCAAAGGACCAACTCTAGTGCCCTAAGAGGAAGTTTAAAGGAGGCACTTCGAGGAAGAGGAGGTTGAGATACATACAAAGCAATCCGACCTAAGGTAAGGGATAATTATTCCAATATCGTTCTTATCAGAGATTTTTTTTTCATAAGTATTTATTGGGGTAATGTTTTTCATCTATGTACATGTTTCATCAAAATGTTTTCATAAAATGTTTACTATTCTTCCATGTATGTTTAAAGTCATTTTTACCTTTTTTTTGACTTTTACCACAAGGTATGGAAGGAATCTTTATTTTTTTACCATATGAGGTACATTTTGACTTTTCTGGAAAAAGTACGAGGAGAATGTTTTTTTACTTATACGGCGTGAATGGATTTTTACGGTTTCATAATACCTTCTTTACATGAAGCTTATTCTACAAGATTTCATAGTTATTTTCAACAAAATTATTTTATTTTAAAATTGAATGAAATTTTGAGAATAGAAAATGATTTTGAAAAAGAAAGAATATTTTCCTCAAGAATTCATTTCAAGTGTTTTATCAAAACTATTTTCCATCTAAGATGACATTTTTTTAATATGGATACATTTCATGTATAATGTCCCTATTATTTACATGGTTTTGTTTTGTTTATGATGGAATTATATCCATTATTTTATTTGGATTATGTTATGATGGGATGATGTATATGAAACCCATTTTATTCATTGGGTTATGATGAATTATTTATATTTATTTTGTGGCACGCAAAATAATGATTTCATTATGAGATGGGTGGGACCTATATCTCCCTCCAATGCATTGGGTAAAGATTTATATCTCATGAGATAAACATGGATGGAATGACAAGTAAATCCTGTTCAGTAATACAGGGCTAGAACGACAAGTAAACCCAGTTCAGTAATGGAATTTGTCCACTATGATGGTCTTGGAAGCAATACCTTGACTACTATGGAAATCATATAATGTTTTTAATGGTTTTACACGATTACATGTTTTATTCCCATGCTATTTTATCACGATTAATGTTTCTTTTTGATCTATGCCTTATATACTTCCAAGATTTAGGTCATTACTCATGATTTTGATGTTTTATGTTCATGTTTTTACGTTCAAAATTTTATCGATTGTTTTATGTTCTCTATGTTTACCCTTACTGAGCATTAGATCTCACCCTTTTTATTTTTTATTTTTCCCATAATTTAAAGAAAGGTTTTAGGTAATAAAAAAAGGGGAATATCTTTATGGGAGATGTTGATGATCTTTCACTGTGATTAGAAGATTGTGTTCTAAGTTTCTAATGACATTAAAATACTACGGTCCTTGGGTGTCTGTTTTTGTTATGTATAAAGTATTCTGAAAAAGTAATGTAATGTCCATGTACATCAAGATTGGGTATCTATAGTTGGTATCAGAGGAAAGGTTTAGTAAACCTTTGGAAACTAGGATGCGAAAACTTTAATGAGATCCCTAGAGATATTTCTAAGGTATGTCTAGGGATATCCCTAAGGTTTAGTATAACTATAGGTTACAGTCCTAGAATTATGTTGAAAATCATGAATAACCTAGGGTGAACCTAAGGTGTCGTGGATTAAAGAATGTGTGATAAGTTAGACATCCCATAAGTAACAATTTATGATTATGTGGTTCCTCATTATTTTAACTATCTTTTACACAATGGTTTATAGTTTTAGTTAATGGAGGGAACCAGAAGGAATTAGGTTAAAATTTAATCTGATGAAAAAATTGGTGACTATAAGCATCAAAATTGCATAATGCCTAGAGAGAAATATATTTTGATTATTCCAAATCAGTCATCATGATATATGATTAACAAGGTTAACTTTAGTTGTATTCCTAAGTCATCAAATAAGAGGAAGATTGACTTTTATGCATGTTCTCATGGTGAGGAACATAGATGAAGGAAGATTAAGCTTTCTACATATCAAGAAGAAGGTAAGAATAACCTTGAGGAATACCTCAAATGGAGGGGAAGATGTTATCTGTGTGGGGAAAAGGGGAATAGAGTGACAAACTGTTATGGAGTTCAATGTCTTATCTATGGAGATCATGGGCATTACAAAACTCAATGCCCGGACCTAATAGGTTACTTCTAAATTGCGGAAGGAACTATTCTTTGCCAATAATTGAAGAGGATATATTGAAGGGATTATGTATTGGAATTCAAGAATAATGTTGTTGAGGTACTTTTATGGTATATTGAAATATCTATGTATTGGTCCATTGTGGTTTTCTATAAGAATATGGTACCAGTAACCATGAAAAGTGATCAAAATATTTTTGGAAAGAAGATGATATGCGCATAATGAAGGGATAAGGAGAAAATAATATTTTGGATATTATTAATGAGCTCATGACTGATATAAGGACCAAGTGATATCATGATTTGAGTATATAGAATTTTTGGGATTTTGGTATGTGGAAAGAGTTAACTTTTGACAGCATTCATGTTTTCACTAGGGTTGTATGGTAATTCATATTCCAATAATATATGATTAAGGTATTCACATGTTTTGAATGAGACCAACAAGATATATGTTATGATATATGGGGGATAAATGATGGTATTTACATGCTTGTTATATGACCTTTCTAGTAATAATTTTCTTTATACTGTGAGTTTGGACAAAAGTATTTTGGATAAACCTAAAGGTTGGAATGGATTAAGTTGGAAATTAGATAGTATTGTTTAAGGCTAGAACTTTTTTTTCGATATTATTTCGGAAAAGTTATAATGGTGTAGTTTTAGAAAAAGGACAACCCGTAGGACGGGTGACAATCCGTCGCATCGGACAAGGTTGCGAGAATCAAACCCCCAACCGAAGTGCGACATGACTTTATCGCTTACCACTGGCCTACAGAAAGTCCCTGGTTAGTAGAAATTAGTTTTATTTTATTTAGCAGAATGATAGATGAAGTATAAGTCTATTTTTGGAACCATATATGATTAATACCACCATATATGGACTTATGTATATTTGACAATGTTTGCTAACCTTTTGTTTGAGACAGATGGAATGTCCCATCATTCTATCACATGATCTGCTAAAACTTCACGAATGACAAATTCAACTTCATTTCTTTAAGATATGAAGTGGAAATTGTTCAAGGAACGACCAATAATGAGATTGTACCAAAATCAAGTAAGTATTTCTTCTAATTCAAAATTTTCAAATTTATGGAAAGGATCTTGAAAACCAAAAATGTTGTCCTAGTACCTCATATCTGATGAATCAGATGGCACCTTAGATCATCAAAAATTTACGGCTTTGTGATTTTTGGCTTTTTCATAGCCTTGTTCTCAACCACTCTCCATGATGGTTAGATTTATCTCCCATATCCATATTTTCACCTATGTTCTCCTATGTTGTAACCCAGTAATGAGTTAATTTGGGTAACCGTTACATTTCTTACTTTAGTTTTTAAAATTAAGTTTTAGTATTCCTTTTTACGATGTGGGTTTCTATGAAATAATCTTTCAAGTAGTAAACGATTTATAACCCCAATGAAATTTCGAGGGTGAAATTCATTTTAAGGGGGGTAGAATGTAACACCCTGAAATTTTATGAGAAATATTCTTTTTAATTTTGTTGATGTCTTGTGTTGCATGCTACACCAATATTAACTTTCCCTATATGCAAAACCGTATTAGCTTGTATTATACGCAAACACTATTCTTGGATTATGTTGCACGCAAGAGCGACCTTCCTCAATAGCGTGTGTTGTATGCAATACTGAGTTTTACTAAACGACGATATATTGTTATAATATTATTATGAACTAGAAGTTATGAATAGTATTAACCACATTTTGAATTTTATAACATTATAATTCATCTTACATGTTATCTAGAACATGGTATGAGAACAAAATAATTTTTTCAGGTAAAATAAGTATTTTTAAAAAAATGCAGTTTTACCGCCTTTTGATGACACACCCTCTATAAATCTAGTTTTTTACACGTTTATGAGTTAAATTTGACAAAATAATCTTATTCATTGTAATAAATATATAAAAATTTACTTTGGATAAATTTTTAATATTTTTTTGTTAACTTTCATATTTTGATGAATAGTAAAAATATGCTAAATTTTAATTAAAAACAATTTTTTTTATCGAGATAATTTATATGGTTAAATTATAATATTTAATAGTTTAAAAATATAAATATAATATATTTTTACCATTTAATATAATGTAAGTCATTAGCATTAATTTTACACTGAATTCATAGGTAAAAACATTTCAATCTTTTGCAATGTTTTAACTTTTAAAACCCATTTTTTCAACAGCAAGATTAATTTTAAATTAAACACTGCAACTTATGTGTATTGAATTTGAAAAAATAGATTCCATATTTTGAAACAGTAGGTCTCAATTATGTTAATATGATACTTTTATTTTTGGGCATTATGAATAGTAACTACGGTAAATTTTATTTACAATAGTTAAAGGTAAATTAAGTAATAAAGGTAAAAATAAAATTATAAAATTACCCTAACACTTGTCTTAATATAATTGGATGATTATATTTCATCCTAAAATATAATTGGGTCTAAATTATATCTATTGGAACCCACTTTTATGTGATTAAGAAATTTATTTTATTTTATTTAAAGAAAAATTAAATCTGTCTCACTCAAACTTTAATAATTAAATTATTTTTAATATATGGTTATACAGAATATAAATTCAATTATAAATACTCATTTTAAAGATAAAATGTTTTTCTTAATCATGGTAATTTATTTGTGATTTTTTATAAATATATAATTACCTTAATAGCTTATACATTATTGATACAGAAATTATTTATTTAGTGAAAAATCAATAATATAGTTTTTATTAAAATTATAATACCCATCAAAAGGACCATAAAGTTGACCAAACCTTATTGGTCGTGTATATATATACCCTAATCATACAAGGGTATACTTGTGGACTATTTTTAGCCTTATAAAATAGATTATGACATTTATATTATATTATTTTAAATGATGTCAAAGTTGTCACCTCCATACTTTAATAAAGATAAAATTTTAAAAGTTGGCTGTTTTAGAAGATAAATTCGACTAAAATTATTATTATTAAAGCTATTAGATTTATATTAATCATATTATTTTATTTTTAATTTTTATGCAACAAATCATTATATTAAATAATCATACAAAAATGTTGTAATAATTATTTTATTAAGATAAATATTAAATAAATGGTTTTAAAAATATTAAAATAAATATTATATGAACTAATTAGTGTTATACACAAATTTTATAGATGAATATAACATGTTAGGAATCTATTAAATATTTTTTTTCAAACAAATCTTCTGTGTGGATTTTATTTAAATTCAAACAAATGAATAGTATCAAAATTGATACTATTGATATTTTATAAATATAACATATTATTAAATTGTTTAAAAATCACGAAAATATTTAAAAATTATAAATTGAAATTAAAATGGCCTAAAATGTCATAAATTATCCATTTATAGACAATTCAAAACAAATAAGTAAGTATTTATAACAATTTAAAATTTAGAAAATTATTACCACAAATTAGATTAAATAGATTAAATAAGGATAAATCAAATTGATAAGGTTTAAAATAATATCCCAACATGTATAAATTTTATTAGATGTTTATATTACAACCCTATATCATCTCATATTCTAATTTGAGTCATTTTGGAAGTTTTTAAGTGGGGTTTGAGTTTATTATAAATTAATATTTTTGAGGTTTCCAAAAGTGACCCTCTCCGCTCTTATAAAAGGATCCCTACTCCCTCTTCTCTTCACTCCATTTTGAGCCTTAAAGCTTGGCCAAACCCTACCAATTCCTCTTCTCAACCTCTCTAGTTACATTATAGAGGTGCTGGTCTTCTCAAAAGACCAACTCTAGTGCCCTAAGAGGAACTTTAATGGAGGCACTTCGAGGAAGAGGAGGTTCGGTATGTACAAAGCAATCAGACCTAAGGTAAGTGATAATTATTCAAATATTGTTCTTATCTGAGATTGTTTATTCGTAAGTATTTATTAGGGTTATGTTTATCATCCATGTCTGTGTTTTCTCAATATTTTTTCATAAAATGTTTACTATTCTTCCCTGTATGTTTAAATTCATTTTTACCCTTTTTTTGACTTTTACCACAAGGTATGGAAGGAATATTTATTTTGTTTACCATAAGAGGTAATTTTTGACTTTTCTTGAAAAAGTATGAGGAAAATATTTTTTTACTTATACGATGTGAATGGATTTTTACAGTTTCATAACTCCTTATTTCCATGAAGATTCCTCTACAATATTTCATGGTTTTTTTTGAACAAAATCATTTTCTTTTAAAAGTGAATGAAATTTTGAGAATAGAAAATGATTTTGAAAAAGAAAGGATATTTTCCTCAAGAATTCATTTCAAGTGTTTTATCAAAACTATTTTCTATCTAAGATGACATTCTTTAATATGGATATGTTTCATGTATAATGTCCCTATTATTTACACGGTTTTATTTTGTTTATGATGAAATTATATCCATTGTTTTATATGGATTATATTATGATGGGATGATGTATATGAAACCCATTTTATTCATTGGGTTATGATGAATGATTTATGTTTATTTTGTGTCACATGAAAGAATGATTTCATTATGAGATGGGTGGGACCTATATCTCCCTCCAATGCATTAGGTAAATATTTATATCTCATGAGATAAGCATGGATGGAATGACAAGTAAATATGGTTCAGTAATATAGGGCTGGAATGACAAGTAAACCCGGTTCAGTAATGGACTTTGTCCACTATGATGGTCTTGGCAGTAATGCCTTGGCTACTATGGAAATAATATCATGTGCTTAATGGTTTTCCACGATGAAATGTTTTATTCCCATGCTATCTTATCATGATTAATATTCCTTTATGATCTATGCCTTATGTAATTCCAAGATTTATGTAATTACTCATGATTTTGATGTTTTATGTTCAAATGTTTATCGATTGTTTTATGTTCTCCATGTTTACCCTTACCGAGCATTAGAGATCACCCTTTTTATGTTTTCTTTTCCCCAGGATTTAAAGAAAGGTTTTAGGTAAGAAAACAAAAGGGGAATATCTTTATAGGAGATGTTGATGATATTTCACCGTGATTAAAAGATTATGTTCCATATTTTCAAAGTCATTAAACTAATACGGTCCTTCGGTGTCTATTTTTCTTATGTATTAAGTATTCTGAAAAAGTAATGTAATGTCCATGTACGTCAAGATTTGGCCTCTACACCAGTGCTGCTCCCAGCGTAAGCTCAATAGAGAAATCTACCTCTCGCTCTGGTGATAAACCTGAAAATTCGTCTGGATAGGAATCCTTGAAACGATCCACCACTGGAGGAAATTATATCTATGAAGTCCCCTGGTCATCTAGACACAAACTATAAATATGGGCTATAACTCCTCCCAACCCATGATGCTTGGGTCCAGATATGCTCGCTTGGACATCCCATTCACCCTTATGTAGAAACAATCTGCCCTCTGGTGACATGAAACTCACCCTACTATGATGGCAATCGACAACTTCTTGGAAGGGAACTAACCAATCAATTATGAGAATGAAGTCATAGATCGTCATCTCTAAGACATAAAGGTCCTATATGAAGTGACACCCACTAACCTCAAGAGGGTACTCCCTGCACTGACGTACACTATCTGTTCTAATCCCCAACAATGTGTCAAGCGTCAGGTTGTCAACATAAGTAAAGATACAGAGCCCAAGGATATCCAAAATATTAACAGATATGAAACTATGGGAATCCCCTATGTCAGAAAGAGCAGAAGCTAAAATTGAGACCATCAAAATTGTACCTTTAACCATAGAGGTTTTGAGATCCTGCTCCTGCTGGGTTTGCTCTAGTACAAAAGCCTGACCTATGCTACAACCCTATGAAGATATCTAAGATCCTTGAGCTAATCCACCCTACGACTGTTGCTGAAAACCTATTGCCTGATTCCCATGACGATGAACAACCCCTCATTCAGAACAGCCCAATGAACTCCAGTTTCCCAACTGATGAGAAGCTGGTGGTCTTGTTTCGGAAGGTTTAGTCATAACAGAACCCCTATCACCAGCTGCTGGTGAGAAGAACTAACAGAATCTATAAAGTTGACCCATATTTCCACATAACCAGCACTCTATTGGGTCTCTTGGGTAATGTGGCATCATATGCTCACTCTTCCTGCACTGGTAGCATACCACCTGGATAACTTTAGGAGTATCTTGCCTACTCGGATCTCCATTCATAGACTCCCTATGGAACTTCCTACTGTCAGTCAAAAGGGTACCAAATCTGGATGCTGAACCACCCTGGCCCATAGCTTTAGAATCCCTCAGGTTGTGCTCAGTGATCAATGCCTAGTTGACTATATAAGATATGAAAGTCAACCTGAAGATGTTCACCTAAAATTGGATGTCATTCCTGAGACCATCCTCAAACTTCCTCACTGGAAATAACTCATCACCCCCATAATGGTTGTGAATTGCTTCAAATCTATTAATTGAGAAGAATAATCCATGACTGAGAGTGTAACCTTCTCCAATCTCATGAACTCTTGGGCTCAGTCGACCCTCAAAGTCTTCGGGTAAAAGTAGTCATAGAAGGTCTGCTGGAACTCATCCCAAGCCATAACCTACTGGTGCCCCGCCTATGATATCACATCCCAACATCTCTTGGAATAATTCTGAAGCATGTAAGTAGCAAGATTCACCCTCCTCTCTAGAGGCATCTCAAGATGCTCAAAGATAGACAATATAACTTCTAGCCATTACTCTGCAGCCTAAGGTCCTCCATCCTCTGAGTAATTGGGAGGATGCTGTTGATGAAAAACCCATGTCAACTCTTCCATAAACGGGGCATGATGCGATGCTCCCTAGAAGGTCTTTATAAACCTCATGAAGCCTTCCCAGAACTATGCATCAACACCTATATTTGGAATGACAGCTGGTGCCAAGACAGGCATGAAAGGAGGATCTACTGGTAGTTCCTGATCTACCATGTCCTGTGTTTGATCGTTTCCTTATATCTGGCATACAACCAGAGGACGTCTTGGTGGCATGAATCTGCAAGGTGAAGAGCACACCTTAGTTCAGGATTATCAAGGACTACAACTTATAAGTGTAGGAAAAAAACAAGAGAAAGAAAAAATTCAAGTTTTTCAAAACATGGATACATGGTGTGTATGACCCCCACACAAAATGTTCCCTTAAGCCTTTACATGGGTGTGTACTTCTTCCCAAAACTAGTCATGTAACACCGATACACACATCGTGTTCTCCTTGAGACACGACATGTACTTGAATCATTTCCCCCTACCCGAGTTCCTATACGTGGCTAAACACACAGCCCCTCCTTGGGTAACTCTACATGGCATGTACGTCCTAGACATAGTGTGTACCCATTAAGTTATAACCATCCGTGTCATTATCCACAAAATCGGTGACATGGTCGACTTTACACAATGTGTAAGAATAGAACACGACGTGTATAACCGTAGTTTCATCCACCTGTGTCATTGGTCACACGGCTGGATACAAGACTCTTATAACACGACGTTTACTCCAAGTACATGACGTGTGCCCCCAAAAATTTCCCAACCCCATGTCTCTTCCCACACAACCAATCACTCAGTTAAGGACTACATGACGTGTACATACAGTACATAACATGTACTTAAGAAAAGTTGTTCCTTCCCGAATAGAAGGATACATGTCATTTATTCATCATTACACACCATGTATTCTAGGTATTTCCAGATAGTAAGCCCCAAAAACTACTCCATAACCCCATAAAAACACTGAAACAAACATTAAAGTGCCAAATTCCAATACATGGGGGCCCATACTCCCCGTGAATAAAATCTTGGCATCATATTCATGTATATCATAAAGTATAATAGTGAAATCAATCACATGATCCACCAAATTCCGATCCACGAGGGCCCATAAAACCTCAGGGACAAAAGTTTGGAACCCATTAAAAAGAAACTTTACATATTAGTAATACCCTATTAAGTAGCAGGTATTCTATCATAACATCTATCACAAAAACATGCATACCTTGCACAACATCTATCATTATAACAAGAAAATAGGAATTCACCCTAAATGGCATGACAAGAATGTGTGACATGTGATCTCTAGAAAGTGCCTATATGATGCATGAGATGACATACCCTCATATCATCATGTTGCAATAGAAATAGAACCTCAATAACATTAATGATAACAACACAAAACGTGTGAATCACCCAATGGTGAAATCAAATCAATTGTAACAATTTCAAAAATAGAAAATTACAATAATCAAGTCATATTTGATTTTCCCTATATACGAGTTAGCTACTCCCAGGCACAACTTATTACCAACTACCTATTCCTTCCTATCCCTATCATATAGGCTCCAAATAGTAAGTGAAAGAAGAAAATAACTCCTTTGATACCACTTTGTAATGTCTCGGTTCTGGGTGTTTCCCAAAGGTTCCCCGTACCCAGTTGGTCACATGGCCTCAAGCACATTTCCCCGAATGCCAGTGGCTATCGAATAGAAGAAAGGGACTTGGGTGTGATGGTGGAGAAACTATGCCCTCATTGGCAGAGTAACACAGTGGGATAACAATAATATACAACAGCGGAAGTAGTAATACCATACAATAAGAAAACATCCGAAGAATGAAAGTAAATAAACAAATGGAGAACATATAAAAATGATGCATGTCACATATGTCTAGGAAAGAACCCAAACATGTCACAATATTGGAAATATATTACTAAACCAAAGTAAAAAGGAAACAAGTAAAATCTACCAGCATCCGAAGCCTCATCTTGTTTCCATGATCTCCAGCTCCATAATCATTAAATACCTGTAGTAGAAGGGAGCTTGCCCTTATCTATGCCTACCACAATATAATCTATTTTTGGAAAAAATCATGACCCAAAAAGGGTGTGAGACAAATCCTAGTAGGGAACCACCCAAATATCTGTGCCTAACTGTCAGTGAAAATATATAGCAGGGAAAATGAAAAATGAAGTAATAAACTAGGAAGTACTCAAAAGTAAACTTTCCTATAATTGAAAACTAAATTAATTTACATTTATTAATTATTCAACCAAACATTCACAAGAAACCCTCTGGGAAATTTGTCACAGTCTAACCCCTCTGGTTTCACAAAGACAAAGACTCTCTGAGGAAGCACTCACCGTAAATTCCCCCTGTGGTATTTTAACAACAACTACAGAATCTCTGAGGAATAACTCAACATAAATTCTCCCTATTTTCTCGTAACGATATACTATATAAATTATGAGAGATAACTCACTGTCTATCCCCCTCTGGTATCACAATGTAATAAGTATAACAAACACTCTGGGGAAGCCCTAAATGTCAATTCTCCCTATTCTCTAACTACACTAGGTTGCCACAGCCTTGTGTAATACAATCATATACAAACGATATCCAGCAGCCAAATTAATCTCATCTACTACAAAGGTAAGAATATATAATTCATATCACAATCATTTCATCTAATATGAACTCCATCCTAACAACACTAGGCATGGAAAACAAAACAGCCTAACATGCTGTTCTAGACCCAACAACCAATATCAAAAAAACATGGGAAAATACATCCATAAACAAGGTAATAAACCTAAAACATAAACAAAACCCTTTCTAAAGAAAAAAAACATATAAGGCATCCAACATGGTTAAATATCCAAAACACACAATACCCAAAACTTGGGTATTTGACAAATTTTGCACATATAATCCAAAGAAAACTACAGAAAGACACAAACCACCTACCTCGACATTGTATGATCAATATAGTTGAACCTCAACCTTTGAATCGACCTAGAACACCATATATGTACACAAAATTCAAAAATGATCAACCTAGAATAACTCACGAAATAGGAGAAAACAAGAGGAGAGACTCTAGAAGAAGGGAGAACTCACTAAGGGGATTCCAACACAACCGATAGTGTTTGATTCAGAGAACGGATGGTGGGTCAGTGAATCAGAGAAGAATCGTCATCCTTGGTTGCTCCAAGATGAGATGAGGCAATAAGAAGGTGTTTCTAGAAATTAGACGCGACCCCTTTCTGATTTAACAAATAAAAATAAAATTACACGGCGTGTTCATTTAATGTACATGTCGTGTACTTTTCTTAATAGGTTCTTACTTTTGGCGGTCTCCAGGCCACCTCACATGGCCATTTACATGGCTGTTACATGACCAGTACACAACTACATGTAGAAACCAAGTACACGACGTGTACTTATGAATTTTCCAAATTCTCCCCTTTTTCTCAAAAACACATGAAATCAAGATTCATAACTAAAATGAGGATCCGAGTTTTTACATTTGTGGACCCCTTCTAGTTGAATCTAGAGGTAGTTAGTCAAAATTAATTACTTTTATTGATTAATTAATTATATATAGATATGTCTACTTTTTTTAGAATAAGTATGAATCCTTAGATAAATTTAAGGAGTTAAAGAATGAAGTATAAAGTCATATATATAAAAAGATTATTAAGATTCAATTAGATCAAGGTACATAATATCTGAAACAAGAGTTCATTAACTATTTAAGGGAGTTTGGGATTTTATGTCAATTGACTCCTCTGTATACACCACAATGGAATGGTGTTAGTTAAAAAAGAAACCACACCTTATTGGTCATGGTGAGATCAATAACGAGTCATGTTGATATTCTATTATCCTTTTGGGGATATGAATTATAGATTATGGAATACATACTAAACCAAGTTCTAATTAAAGAGGAAAAAATATTCCATATGAGCTTATGTATGGGTAGAAACTTTTGTTTTCTAATATTCATGCATGAGGTTTTAGTGTGTTTGTTAAATCTAATAATGGAAACAATATAGAACCTAGAGGAATGAGGTTTATCTTTATAGTACATACCAAGGAAATAAGAAGATATTATCTATACAACTCCTCAAAAAAGAATTCAATTGTTATAATGAATTCTATATTCCATGACAGTAAGCACATCTTTAAAATATATAGTGGGAGAAAGATTGAATTTGATAAAGTTGATTATCAAGATTCACATAAGATTACATAATAAAAAAATCCCATAAGACCCCATATAAGAGGTTTTTCCAAAGGCACAAGTATTTAATAGGATTACCAAAGAGTTTAGAGAATTAGAGAGATAGTTTTCTAGTCACTAAAGATGGAGAATCATTATTAGTTGATAAGGATTACCTCTATCCTATAATGAGACATTAAGTTTCTAAAAAGTTTATATAATAGAAAGAAGCCATGAATTATGAGATAGATTCCATATATCAAAACATAATATAGATTCTAGTTGATCCTCCAGTAGATATAATTATATTGAGTGAAAACGGGAATTCAAGAAGAAAATGTACATATAAGGAAAAGTTAGTACCTATAAGGTGTGAATAATGGATAAAGGGTTTAAACAAAATCAAGTATTTGGATAAGAATTTTTTCCCCAAGTTTCCTTGTTGAAATATATTAGAATTATTATTTCCATTATATCTTTCCATGATTATGATATTTGGAAGATAGATTTTAAAACCACTTTCCTTAATGAAAATCTCATAAAAGATGCCTATATGACACAACTGAAGAAGTTTTTGAATCCACAAGATTATAATAAGTTATATAAGTTGCATAGATCCATTTATGGATTTGAGAAATCATCTTGAACATAGAACATACACTTTGATAAATCCATAAAGGAATTTGGTTTAAAAAATAATGAATGTTATACCTATTCAGACACATGGTTTAGTGGGAGTGAAATTGTTTTTCTAGTATTATATGTCGATGACATTTTACTAATTGAAAATGGGATACCGATATTATATTTTTTTAAGATGCTGTTGAACACATGATTCACCATGAATTAATTATGTAAAGAAGTTGACATTTTATAGGTAAATATCATTCGTGATCGATGTAAGAGTTTGATAGTACTAATTTAGGGTATATACATAGACAAGATACTGATGAGATTTGGAATGGTATAATACAAAAAGGTATTGTTTCCAATGTTACATGGTATACATATATAAAAGAAAATGTTTTCTTAGAGACACAAGGAGAGACATAGGATGGCCTAGATTTTATATGAATTATCTATAGGATTAGTCATGTATGCCATGATCTATGCTCAACTTGATATTTATTTAACCTTGAGCATAGTTTTCATATATCAAGAAGATCCAGGAAGCTGATATTGGATGGAAGTCAAGACTATAATAATGAATCTAAAGAATATTAAGGATATGTTCCTCTTTTATGGGGGATATGAAGAGTTATTAATTTGGGGATATTCAGATTCTAGTTTCTATATAGACCAAGATTTTATAAAATTAGAGTCATGATATATCTAAACCCTCAATGGAGGCGTTGTGAGTTAGAAGATCTCAAATTAAGAAGTAGTCATCGATTCTATAAAAAAGTTCAAGTATATCGTGGATTCTATTTTAGCTATGAATAATTCTGGATATGAAACTTTGTTTAGGATCTTGATATTATGTTGTGATAATACTACAGTGGTGTCCCTTGAGAAGGATCCAAGGTTACATTAGAGGAAAAAACAAATAATTTGAAATTATCTCCTCTCGAGGAATTTTTCTCAGAGGGGTGAGGTCATAGTAAATAGAGTTTTAATACAGGAGAATATGGTAGATGTATTGACTAAAGCCTTATCTGAGAAGAATAATAAACCTCATGTGAAATTTAGAAAACTACAAGTCATTAGTAGTTGGATCTATTCTAGGTGGTATTATTTTGGAGTTGGTTTCCTAGAACCGATTTTTTTTTGTAATTTCAATTACCTATATATTAATGGTCTTTGATATTAATAAATATCTTATCACATGATATATATTATTCTATGTTACTTTAATGTGATAATATCCCTAGAGTTTCTATCACATCAAAAGGTCATACCAGTTCCCTGCTATGATGATAACCTTGAAGTACTATGTGGTTATTCTTAAAAACATTTTCTATTAATGGATGATATCCTCAGACTAGAAATAGATGATACAAGATATCATGGGTAAGAGGATCATAAGTCATTAAGTCTTCTTTTTATAAAATTCACCCTTTGTAATATCTAATAGAGGGGGTTATGAGAATAAAACTTCAAATTGTAATTCCACATGTTATATATGTCATTGGATATTCTTATCCATGGAAATGTGTATTGGTCCTTAAACTTGAGAATATTAGGACTACATGTCATGCATCACACACTTAGATTCATTGACCAAAAAATATGGTGACATATTCTCACAACAAAGTTGGATAGGTTGGGTTTGTCACAAGTTATATGGAATTAATGAATAAGCCTAGAAATGATTTTTAACTTCTGAATTATTGGAAATAGATATCCCTATACCTTTGATTAGAATGAAATTGCTTGATTAAATTCCATGTATATAGAGGTTTTATCATCATGTTCATTTTAGGGGTGTTAGAGAATAATATATATCATTAATATAGGTTCATGACATAAGTGTAAAACATTCTCGATTATATTTCGAGACAAATAGATTACATTACATAGTGAATAATCATAGGTGGTTATTTTCATTATGACATTAACAACTTTCTCGATGTGTTCATTGACATGTTTCTAGAAATTGATCTTGAAATTTAGGAAATTTAGCTGAATTCTACTGAGAAAGAGTCCAAGAGTGTCACACACTAAGTGTATCTAGAACCCTAGTAAAATTTTATAAGAATGTAATATTAAAATAAATATTATTTTCAAATTACAATGAATAATAATTATTTAGCTTATGTCATTTTCATAAATATTTGTTGAAATAAACAATACATTGATATTTATTTATTTAAATAAATAGTCATTATTCAAGGTATGATAAATTATGAAGATATTTATTTGAGCAAGTTAAGGGTTTGTGAGAATGATATACTAAATATCGTTTAAATAAATTTTATTTTATTTATTAATATTTATATTATCCACAATAAATGTATACATTAAGGAGATATCAATAAAATTATTACTATTCTTATTATTATTATATATAGTTTACTAAGGATTAAGAGATTAGTTAAGGGATTATATGAAATTACCAATTCTTAACCACGCGATATAAACTTAGCTATATCATTTCCAGGGTAAGAAATTGTTTTGAACAAAAAACCCTCTCTAGATAATTATCTCAAACCAAGAGAGAACATTTTCTAGAATGATCTTATAAACTAGTAAGATCAAACCCCCTACTCCATCCAAATAACATGAAATAACTTGATACAACACTTCACACCTAGAATAGATTCTTATTACATCCAGTGAGAATGACATAAGGATACCGGTCTTTGATTCCAGCACACAAAGATCAATATGTGATGATCCTATGTTCATGGAGCACATGTAGATTACTGCTAGAGGGATTATACCCTTGTATACTTTATAAAAAAATGGTACTTCAAGAGTATTCAACCAATTCATCAATGAATAAAGAATTTTAAGAAAAGGTAATTGTTATTAATATAAATTAATTATAAATTATATATGAAATATTTTGTCTTGTAGATTCTAGGGTTTCTTGGGGGTCTGGGAATCAAAAATATAAAACTCTTTAACCAATCCCTATAGGCTCAATTTTTTTGAAATATACTCAACCAGGAGGTTGAATCTATGGTTTTTATAAAGTCCCAATTTCTTTCAAAACTCATTTAGGGAAAGTGTAATTATATGGATTCTTAAATATAGCTGAGTCTGAAAAAAGTATTCTAGAAAATATACAACCACTCCCATTGGTTGGTGAGAATGAATTATTTTCTCAAATTATGGAATGATAATTGTATTGGGGCTCCTTTTATTGAGTATTTGAATAGTATGGAATACAGATTTGATCACAACATCTCTATTAAATACCAAATGAAAAGTTTGGAGATTCTGACTAATGAAATTACTTCAATTTTCTCTGATTATGTCATCACCAGCCAAAAGGATATGCTAATATGGGATCCTTACTCAAAGTCCTTCTTGACTGAAAGAAATTATAAAAATATCTTATTCAAGGGTATATACATTGGATTAGTGATTTTAATAAAAAATAGATTCCGCCATCCAGGTTTTCACTTATTTGGAGAATTTCTCTTAACAAGATTCTAGTGGATGACAACCACCAGTGCGTTGGAATATCCCTATGGTTGAGATGTTCTCTTTGTCACCAAAACTACGAGGATGTCAACCATCTTTTTCTCTCCTAAAAAATTTCCTCCTCACTTTGGAATACCATCTTTGACATTTTTTAAATTAACCCTTGCATGATGTTTCTTTCCAGTAGTTCCTACACAGACTTACTAACATCCCACTTTCCATCCAGATTACAATGCTGTTCATAGCTTCATGTACCAAATAGATTCACGTCATTTGGTTTAGTCGAAACAAAGCCCTGCATAACTGAACACAATTTAACTTCTATTATTCCCTCAAAAACACTCTATATGTGGTGAAAAGGGATAACATTATTCATTTTGGTTACTATAGAGACAAAATAAGAGACTTATTGATTTTGAGGAGCTTAAGATTTCACGTAAATTTCCTGATCCCCCTAACACAATAGAGGTCTTTTGGATCCCACCTTTCTTTGGCTGGTTAAAATAAAACACTAATGAGGATTCAAGGGGAAACCCAGGACCATCAGGTTATGAGACGATCTTAAAAGACTATAACAATGACATTATTTAATATCTATATGGCCCTTGTGGCCATTTAACTAACCTAGAAGTAGAAATTTTAGGATTTATCAAAGATGTTGATATCACAAGACAAAGAATTTATTGTAATATATGGTTTGAATGTGATTCCACCCTCATTGTACAAGCTATAAAGATGTTAAATGTTCACCTCTCATGGAATCTGACGGTGAATTGGGTGAACTATCTTGACAATATCGCTTCTATGAAACACATAATTACACATATCTATTGTAAATCCGACCAACTTTCCAATGGACTTGCGAATAAAAGAGCAACTGAAGAGGTGTGCATCTATGATAACATCATTTATTGCAACATGGTTCCTGTATTTAAACCTGAAATATTTAAAATTCCTTTCTTTAGACTCATGTAATTTTTTATTGCTTTAATATAGAGCCTATGTGATCACTTTTCTTAGAAAAAATAAAGAAACCAATGAAAAAACATTATTGGGGAATGAGATTGAGAACTTATGATATGCTCTATAACCTTAAAAAAGTATCAAAATTTTGATTCAATTGTATTTGAACTTACTTCATTCCATAAAGACTTTTCTTTATCTTACACACAAAGGATTCATTCTAAATGTACTTTAAACCTAATAGTTTCTTCATGTAAATATTTTCCTCAAAACCTCCATGAAGGAAGAAAATATTTACATCAACCTACTCCATATATATATTATCAAAAATAACCATGCTAAAAATTTTTATGATAATATAATGCTCAATGACCGGTGCAAATATATATTAGAAGTCAATTAATTCCTTCTGTTGGCATCCCTTCACCACCATCCATGCCTTGTTCCACTTCTTACCATTAACCTCTTCTATCAAATATAAAACCCACTTGTTCTCAAGTGATATCTTCCCATATGGAAACTCAGTCAACTCCCACATTCTCTTAGAATTACGTGAAGATATTTCTTTTTCCATCACCAACTCCCAATTTTTTGAGTCATAGAGAATGATAGCCACATATGGGCTCTCTAGTTCTCTACTGTACATTAGAAGAAGAATCTTCATGTTAGGTGTAAACCACTGAACTAGTTTTATAACACTAGTAGATCTCTGTACTAATTCTTGTGGATCATATTTATCAAAATTTACATCTTCTAGTGCTCTATCTTCAGGAGCCCCATTTTATAATGCTCAAGATCTCATAGATTTTCCTCAGATTTTAGTAGTCCTTGAGAATTCTTGAACATCTTCCATTGGTTTATCATATGATCTTTAATTGTAATACTTGGAATTTATAAAACTTGTTTCCATTTTATATCCTTGCTCATATCAACCTATACATGGTTAGATTTCCCCTTTCTCTCAAAATCATTGTTAGACAAGATTTAATACTTATATAGAACATTTTCATTGAAGGGAAGATATTAAATCTTGATGAATTTTTGTTTTTCATCACCCCATATCCAAAAATAAAAATATTTCTTTCCATATACCATAAGGAAACATGTCTTAGAATTCACCTCAAGTTTTTCTATTTCATTAGCATCAACATAGATGTTGGTAAAAATACCAAATATTTTGAGGTGTCTAAATTCAAGCTGTTTCCTAAACTATTTCTATTTCAGAAATTTATGTCCCAAAAAATTATATATACTTCTATTAAAGTGGTATTCTATTGTGTTCACTACTCCCATCCATATTTCCTTGGGGTTTCCTAAGTGAACTTTCATGCTACACACCTTCTCAGTTAATGCATTGTATATTCACTATACCAAACAATGCTATTATAGTGTACTAGGAAAAATTATCTATAGGTTGATCACTTTCTTTTGATATAAGCTTTATAAGTTACATTTATTGAACTCTTCACCATTGTCGAAACTTAATAATTTTAGAATTTGAGAAATTTACCTCTCCGACATGGCCTAACATTAGACAAATGCTACAAATAAATTAGACTTATTATTCAAGAATTAATCTAATACTATCCTAGTAACATAATCAATGAAATTTATAAATTAAAGTGAACCACAATGAGATCTGACTTGGGTAGATCCCCAAATGTTTGAGTGAACTAGTTGTAGCTTCTAGATCTTTAGCTTCTACAGTTTAAGTTGAATGGAACCCTCTTTTGTTTCCCCATCACAAAATTCTCAATATTTATTAATTTAGTGTGATCTAGATTCAAGATGAATCTTATAATTATAACTTTAATATTCTTATCATTGAGATATCTAAGTCAATAATTCCATAACTCCAAATTATCAAACATTGAGGCATTGACAATTACAAATCCATAAAATTTTCCATTCAAATATATATTCCAATACATTACTCCTCATGTGACCACCATGGATCCTTGATTTAGCTTCCCAAATTTATTAGTAAATCCAGTTCCATAACCTACCTTATCAAGATTACCTATAGAAATCCATTTCTTATATAGCCTTGATATGTGTCTAAATTCTTTCAGTTTTAATAATATTTCATTATTCATCCATAAATTAACATCTCCATTCTCCATGATTTTCTAAATTTCATCATCTTCCAAGTGTACCTTTATAAAAATCCCATACACATAATTTAATATGCCTCCTGGATTTACTATTGAGTGAAATGATGTTCCCAAATTAATCATCCATGAATCCTCCAGAATATTAACACTAAGAAACAAGCTATTTTACCCTCAGCTATGATCACAAAATTTGAACTTGTAGAAGTTGATGAACTTATGGAATCCTCTTTGTGGTTCCTAAAATTACTTTAGAGATTTCCTTTTTACCACACTAATATCATGTAGAAACAAAAAAAAACCGACTTCCCTCACCTTCTTTCTTTCAACTTATCATACAATTATTTGTTTCCATTTATTCTCTAGGGTGAATATCCATATCTATATGTATTGAGTTAACCTTTTTATAGTGCTTTTATTTCCCTCCAATTATGTTATTTATTCACTATCATGTTCCCAACATCCTAAATAATGAGTTTGTTTTTGATAGAAATTACTAACTACCATCACTATTATAACCAAGGGCTCCAACAAAGATGAAAGTAGAATAAGATCCCATACATTATTTGTGAACTTCACCTCCACTGA
Organism: Viscum album; assembly: GCA_963277665.1. Classification (NCBI taxonomy): domain Eukaryota; kingdom Viridiplantae; phylum Streptophyta; class Magnoliopsida; order Santalales; family Viscaceae; genus Viscum; species Viscum album. The sequence continues at coordinate 508,693,553 of OY728143.1, read as the reverse complement.
TTCAGGTTCCCCAAAACCATGTTGAAATCATTAACATGATCTCCCATTAGTCTACCTTCCAATCTCCTCTTGCTAAACAACCTCCACACCATAAACAATTCATTAAGTGCCATCGATTTCTCATAATATATCTAGGGGCCTTCACAAGCTCAACCATTTTCTATAAATCTTAGATGTTAAAGGAGACATTAACTACCATGACATCTTGATTAGACCGAGTGTTTTCCTATCAATCAATTCCCATTCCTCCGTTTCCATCTTCATTGAAAGAACTCTAGTTAACAGAACATCCTTTTACTTATGAATAAGATGACCCTAAATCTACATTATCTATAATCCAAAATCTATTATATTTAACTTATTAACCTATAAATTCCCTTAATCTAACTCCATACCTTCTTATGATAGTAAAATTCCATTAAAATCAAAATAAATTTAAAGAAAGAGTGAGAGTTACCCGAGCTACCTCAAAGTGTGTTAATGAGAGAGAAATAATTTTTTTTTAATACCAATTGTTAGTGATCTTCATCACCATTTCATTACTTGAAACTATCTTCTAAATAAAACACATAGAGGAAGATATCATTTGAGAGACTATGTCAACTAATTATTCTAAAATATAGGAAGTCTTGCACCATACTCACCACACCAAGCTGACCTCAAACACACTCAAGCAAGATCTTAACTCATAGTACAGTCAATATTAGTGTATAATTGAAAAAAGTAAATATTAATTTGGTTTACATGGTTTATAAAATATATACTATTTCCCAATGATAAACACTATTTCATTAAATTTCAATCAGAGGATATAATAATTATAATCACTTTTTCTAAGTCAGAAAACTAGATTACTAATTGAAAATAATATATAATTATATCACCAAAAAAGCACCAGTGATCCCACTTACTTATAGATTTTTCCAACTAGTAATCCTGTTGCACTTTCTTTTGAAAACCATGGACCATAAACCAATGATCCTTAGTGACTACAAATAGCTAGTAGTAATCAACACCGGATCACTAAAGTCAGTGAACAATTAAATATACCCATCCCATTACCACTAAACTATGAAGAATACTAAATAGTTCACATTCCCCCATAATATTATATCATAATCTAGTTAGTATTCCACTGTTAGAGATATTCAACTTCCACTATATGCACATCAGGACAAACCATCATCAACAGTTCCTCTTTCTGATAGACTATCTGGTGAATTGAAACAATATCCAACTCACAACACAACTAAAAACCAATATAGAAGGGTTAGGTTGATCTTTTACCTCAAACTTATTCATTTTACACTTGGAACTAGTTACTTGTTCATTACTAACATCAATGTAAAAATAAGTAGTAATTTCACCCTCCTTTGCTTGAGGGCCAACTAAAAGAATCTTTGATAAAATTGATATTGTATTAATAAAAAAAATGAATAACAAAAAACCTTATTCTTTTTTAATTGATGAATAATAAATAACTGGTAAAGGGGAATTGATCAAAGCTTGATCACTAACAAAAAATAGAGAAATCCCCTTCCCCTTCTCAACCAGAGTCCTTTTCAACTCCTCAACCCCCAGAGTAGATGAACTAGTAACCTAAGTAGGGACCTGAAGATAAAGTATTCTTGAAGGATGAAAAATTATTGAATATTATTTAAATGAGTTTTTCAATATCTATACTTTTTTGAAACATCAATTTATTCTTTACTTTTATAATTTTATATTGAAAATGATTAGTCAATGGCCTTGATGCTTAAAAAAAATCAAAACTCAATATGAGATTGAAAGAAAATTGGTTACATGTATTGATACTCGCCATAAATATCTATCAAAATGAAATCAAAAGGTGGCTTAGAGATGTTTAATTTGACATAAATACATGTAACAATATGATATTTTAGAGTAATAGTTCTATAATCAAAGAATAATAACTAACAAAGTCACATAAGAGCTTAAGGATGATAGGTTTTGAAAAGGTAGAGGAATAATTGGAAGTCAAACCATATTGATTTCATTGATGGATATTGAATTATATGGAAATAAAAGGATAAAAAATGGACATGAAAATGAAATGAGTTAAGATTTATGGAATATTTAGGATAATATGTTAGAAAATTATTCTACATTGGGAAAATGGCTAAGTAGGTTTTCAGAGTCTAGAAGACCAACTAGTGAAACTCTATACGACTTGTTAATTTTTTGGACCAAATTATATTATACCCAACACTCCTATGTTGTATAAAAATGTAATTGGGTCAATACCATAATGAATTTTGGGTGGTTTCTAATGTGATTCCTTAATTAGTTATTTGAATATTTAATCGTTGTTTCCGGATCCACTTAAGGCTTAAAATAACCCAATTTGAAACCCTTTTCATGTCACAAAAATGGAATTTCCCAAAAACTAGATTTTTATCTCTCAATAAGATTGCATTGAGGCTGAAAATTATAATGAGGGTAATTGTAATCTTGTTTTCCAAAAAAACTTATGCTATTTATGATATTTATTATCAAAAAAGTTTAAGGACTCCATAGCCACCATATTTTAGTAGTTTATAAATATCATTATTCAAAATTAATTCATTACAAAACTATTTATTATTTGTGATGGGTCATTTGTGATGAATTTATGTTGAAAAATATTATTTATATTGAGAATACTTATTAAATATCCTATAGAAAAAAATAGTGTTGAAAATAATGTTACTTGAGTTAGATTTTCACTATTGAGATGAGGAGTGATATTATTTTCAATGGATTCCTTATCCATCACAATTAAAACTTCCAAATTAATAGTGATGTACATTAAAATCTGTCACAAATATTATTTTTAGTGGACCTTAAATTCCATCACAAATAATATCTACGATAGATTTTATTTTCCATCACAAATTAATGTAATGAAATAAAAAAACATAAAAATAAATTAAAATTGACTAAAAAATAAAAAATATAAAAAAACATTAATAATAAAATTTAAAAACATTTAATACAAATAATACTATAACAAAATAATAATGACACTTATGTAATGACCCACTTATTATCATTGGATTGAGAATATAATGAATCATTACATGACCTTAAGTGACATCCCCAAGTTGCCAAAGGATGGAAATAAATGCCAAAGGGTTTCAAATGCAAGTGGGGGATGATTTACCCTTTTTTAAATAAACCACTAACCAAACAACCATAACAAAAAAACCACTATATGATGCCTGATAAAACTCAACCATCATCTTTATAACAAAACCACACCAAAGTATGATATAGTGGAAGCCAAACCAGAAACAAGGTGAATAGTGTAATAAAAAATAAAGACTCAAAGATGACCACATGACTCCGTGCTCTACATCTCCTTACACCAACATCACCAAACAAGCCAAGTATCATGAGGTGGTGCTAAAAATGTGTGACACTTTACCTTTTCCCATGTATCAGAAGATAACATCTACAAAATCACCAAATTTCCAAAGCAGGGGTGAGTATTAAACTCAGTAGGTTTTCCCAAATGACTTCCCTACTCATTCCACTAGGATAAAAAGGTTAGAAACATTTATATAAAATAGTTTATATAAATTTGTTTCCTTAAATAATTTATAACTAAATATAAAAAAGTTCCAAAACCATTTATAAACAAATTTAAACAAGTTCTATTTTAACCAATTTTCTAGAAAGTCATATTTCTAGGAACACAACCAAACAAGGCTTTCAAAACCATTTTTCAATATCATTTTGGCATACCCATTCTATGGTTCACAATACACACACCCAATTATGCTACGTTTGATAGTTCCATACTCATGAGCGGTCTCTCATCGATCTACCAAGTCGTCATATTATAATTATACCCCATGTTCCATTACACCTTTGACCTCAATAACATTGTCATATTCCAACCAATCCTCATAAATGTGATGTACAAACACACCACTATTATGCCAAAACCATTTCAAATAACCCTTTCAAACATTTTCATTAAAACCATTCTTTTATTAAATCCCATTTAAACAATCCAATTCCAAACACCCATTTCATCTCAATAAAATCAGTACATTTATTGAAAACCATTTTTATCAAATCCATTTACCACCATTCCATAAAATCCCATTTTAAAATATTCATTTTAAAATCAAGTATCAAACACTTTAATCAAAATCACCAATTTTCTAGATTTTCCATAAACATCACCAAAGAGGGTTTCTAGAAATCATAAATCAGATAATTCATAATCAAATCCACACAACGTAATATATTTTAAACCAAAACATTCAGTTCTGCTAAGAAGAGTTGTGAGTGAAGCCACCTATCTTGATCGTTTTGGAAAAAACTGAAAATGGACAAAGAACGCTCAAGAAACTGGGTAAAAATTCCATAAAACTGCCATAGATCTATTCCCCTGTCATGATAAAGATCAAATATCCACTTATTTGGCATCCATAATCTTAGATCTACCATAATTAGTGTATATATGAGAATCCGAGAAGAGAGGAGAAGTAGATCTTAGGAAACCAGACAAGAATGGTGAAGAATGATGACATACCTCAAGAATCCAGCTTCGAATCACCAAGGGAAGCCTTTGGATTGCATACGGATTGATGGTAGAACCTTTTTTGGCCTTAGCCGAAGAAAAAATCATGAGTTAGATATGTTTTGGGGAAAAAATGAGTGGATTAATAGCAATGATGACCTAGATCCACTTTTTAAGGAGGTGGTTTTTAACCCATGCATGGTTTAGTTGCACGATTAGGAAAATCCTGTGCTAACCATGATCCTACTACTTCCTTAATAAATACTTCACATGGCCTGTTCCCCCAGCTTCCAAACCATGCACTGACCATGCCAAAGATCTCTGTCTAACAATTGCACATTTTTATGGTTTCTAATAGGCTTCTACACAGTTTGGACAAACCGTGTGCAACCCATGCTTCTTACATTTATCCCCAAAAACAATCATTAAGTTCTCAAAACTTTCCCAAATTCAACCCTTATACTTTATATACATAAAAAACCATAAAGAAATGGTTACATACCAGAAACTGGGGCTTATAAATTCTCCCCACCATTGGTATTTCCATTCCTAGAAAGTAGAAAACTATTGTTGTGGTGAAAGTGTTCCGGCCATTTCTCTTTCATTTCCTTCTCGCATTCCCAAGTATTTTCCTGAATCTAACCATATTTCTATAAAACCCACACTAGAGTGATTATTTTTACATGCAATAATTTCTCTTTATTAACCATAATTCACACTGAGATATATACCAATGAAGCATTCAACTTTAGGTCAATGTGATCCCATCTGATCACATGGTTCGGATCAGGTTGATACTTTTTCAACTGAGATATGTGGAACATATTATGCAAAAAAATGAACCATTTTGGTAATTCCAACTGATATTATACCTCTTGAACTCATTCTAGTATCTCAAAAGGTCCAATGTAATGAAGAGATAAATTTCACTACTTCCCAAAATGACAATGTCCATGCTTTGGAGAAATCCTCAAGAACACATGATCACTCACCATGAATGAGAACAATGTTCAACGATGATCCACATAAAATTTATGGTGACTCTGATATATCTTCATCTGTTTCCTAATCAACTGGATCTTCTCCATTGTTTCTTGTAAAAGGATCAGTCTAACTAGTGAATTCTCATCTATATCCACCCAACAAAGTAGAGAATGACACAAACACCCATACAATGATTCAAAAGAAGCCATATGTATCGAGACTTGATAGCTGTTATCATATAAGAACTTCCATTAAGGGTATATGATCTTCCCATGAGCCACAAAAACCCATTACACAAGACCACAACATGTATTCCAAAGTTTGTATCATCCTTTCAAATTTCCCACCCATCTGGGGATGATATTCCATACTCATATTCAATTGAGTCCCAAGGAATTTCTATAAGTATTTCCAGAAATGATTCTTGAACCTTGAATATCTGTCTGAAATGATTGAAACTGGTATGTTATGTCTATTTACCACTTCTTGGATATAGATTTTGAACAGATGCTCCACCGTATGAGTTTCAAAAATATGAATGACATGGGATGACTTGGTAAGACGATCCACTATCACCCATATGGAATTGTGTTTCTGAACCATTCTTTGGAGACCTATAATAAAATCCATCGCTATCTGCTCCCATTTCCACATTGTGATTGATAAAGACTACAACATACCCTATGGTCACTGATACTCTGCCTTAGCTTGCTGACAAGTTAAACACTTTGAAATGAACTCCGCCACTTTCCTTTTTATGCCACTCCACCAAAACTGCACCTTCAACACCTTATACATCTTCTGTGTACCCAGATGTATAAACTATATTGAATGGTGTTATTCATGAAGAATTTGTTCCTAAAAATCCATAGGTATAACCATCTGATCATAGAACCAAAAAACTGAACTCCCATCAAGTTTCCAACACTCAATGGTCTCCCCACTATTGAGTTTTCAACTCGTAACCAGGCATTCTTCATCAAATGTTTGTGTCTTTTTAAGCATCTTTTCCAAATCAAGAACCACATAAACTAAAAAGAAAACTAAAAAATCACCAAAATCTTTAAATTCCTCATTCATGTCATCTAGGACCGATATAAACCTCTATTCATCTTAAGCTTCCTTCACCAACTGGGCATATGAATTTCTGCTTAATGTGTCAGCCATCGATTTGTCTTTTCCCAGCATATACATTAAGTTAAAGTCAATCATTTAGAGATACTCCATCCATCTCCTTTTCCTTAGACTAAAACCCCATTGTGAGAAAATATGTTTCAATATTTTTTGGTCCATGAATATTGTAAATTTATCACCAAAGAGATAATGACGCCGTGTCTTCAAAGCATGGATGACCGCAACTAACTCCAAATTGTGTGTTGGTTAATTATTATAATAAAATATCAAGTACCTTGAACCATAAGCAATGACATGGTCTCCTTGCATGAGAACACATCACAATCCCAATCCCAAAAAATCACAGTACACCACATACCCCAGTCCTGATTCTGAAAAAATCAAGATAGGTGCTGATGTAAGATGAAATTTCAACTCTTACCTCAATCCATTTTTATTTATTATTTTGATAAACCAGTGTTTGGGTAAGTGGGAACCTACATATCCATTCAAAATTCCATATAAAAAATAAAAAAACATCATCCAACATCAAAATTCCATAACATCATCACCACCTTGAGGCCACATCCCGTCGCGAGTCACGAATCCTGAGAAGAAATTACCAGTGACAAAAACCATTCACCACATTACCATCAATTGGATACACGAGTCAAAAATCAAAAGTTTGACCCAAATAAAAATTCAAAACCAAAGACACCATAATGGGAACCGAATCTAGAAAATCATGTTACTAACAAAAACACGATGATGTCGTTATCATCACACATAGTAGTCATGATCACGCCATCACCACCCCTACCAAACATCGATCCATCACCTCCCGAGTCACCATCAGAATGGAACATTATTCTTTGTCAAAGCTAACATAGGCGAAGCAAATTGTGACAAGTCACACACAAAGCATCAATAATAACCAGCTAGACCAAGAAAAATTCATATCTCAAAGACATTATTTGGGGGTTTCCAAGAGATAAAAACTTCTATCTTTTTTAGATCAACCAAAACACCTTTTTCATAAATTACATGGTTTATAAAGTGTACCTCTTGTTTCCAAAAATCACACTTAATTTGGCACACAAATGATGATCTCTCAAGATTTCTAACACTATCATAAGTGTTACTCATTATCACCCTTTGTCCTTGAATACACCAACATATCATCCATAAACACCACAAAAATAGAATCCAAATATTTCTAAAATATCTGATTCATCAGTTCCATAAAGACTGCTGGTGAATTCATATGACCAAAAGGCATGAATTCATATTTTTAGTAGCCATATCTACTTCTGAAAGATATATTCAGAATGTCTTCCTTCCAAAATCACAATTGATGGTATCCTAATCACAATTCAATATTAGAGAACCACTGAGATCCCCTTAAGTGATCAAACAAATCATTAATTCATGGAAGTGGATACCGATTATTTATCGTAACTTGGTTAAGATTATTATAATCGACGCACAGATGAAGAGTTGCATCTACTTTTTTCAAGAACAAGACTGGAGCTGCCCATGGAGATGTGCTCGGATGAATGAAAACTTTTATTTCTATCTCTTCCAACTTTAATTTCAATTCCATTAACTTTGTTGGTTTCATCCTATAAGACGGAATGGAAATAGTATTAGTCCCCAGAAGAAGATCAATCATAAACTCCACTTCCCTTATAGGTAGTAACCCTAAGAAGTTCTTGGGAAAGACATCTGGAAATTTATCCACGACTGCTCTAAAACTAATATCCTCGATCTCTTATATCAATTCCAAAGTCAATGCCGCCAACTAGTAAGAGATCGTTCCCACTGCTGGTGCTAACAGACCCATTGCACCTATCTTTACAACCCTCTATCCTCTGAAGAGATGCTTGACGCTATCCTCAGTTGTGAAACTAACTGTTATGCTATAATAGTCGATGTGATATTTGAACATTTTCAACCAATCCACACCCAAGATTACATCAAATAAATCCATCTCCAACACTGAGAAGTAACACTTTAGCTAAGATCTATCAACCGTTATAGAACATGATCCACGCACAAAGGCTCGACATTCTCTTTCACTGAGTGGGGTTTTAACTTTTAACATGGAGGGCATAATCTCAATTTTTAAACTTGGAAAATCAACAGAATGAGAAGAAATGAAGGAATACGATACAACAATATAAAATAACACGTTTATAAGGGTATAATTCAAAATAATCATACCTATCACTATAGATGGTCTATTCAGATCATTTATAATAACCTGATTAGCTTCATAAAATTTCATCATTATTGCACTTTGATCCTTATTGACTTACTAATATTTACCTTGATGAGGATTCATAGTGTTCCTATAATCCCCATGGCTTACCCTATTCTTGTGATGAGTCTAATTCAGATTTACTCATTCGGTCAAAGCATAAGATGCTTGCGACACATGATGAGTTTCTCAAGCACCTGAACTTGGAGCACTGCAACAATAGCGCCCCATCTGCTTGAAATTATTGTATGCTTTAGGTTGTGTGGTACACTGTCACTTCATATGGTCAAGTGAATCACATTGGAAATAACTTTCTTTGATCTTGGGTCGTGGAGGAAGTTTAACTGATCCAAATATCTAATTCTGAGTCCCACTCCCACCTTGGAAGTAGGTGTGCCTCTTCTTCTTTCTCCCAAAATTCGAGTTCTCACCATTTCCCATAGGTATCATAATACTTCCTACTCCCATAAATCTTAAGATATCACATTCCACCACTGTTTCTCTATTCAACATCTCTATATAATCCATAATACAGAGTACTATAATCTTTGATCAAATCTCCTTCCTTATCCCTAATTCAAAAATACGTGCTTTCAAGGCCGAACCCACCATAACTTCTGGTGAAAAGTGCACTAAATGCATGAATTTAGCCGCATATTCTGTGAAAAATATATTTTTCTACTTTAGGCTGAAGAATTCTGTCATTCGCTGGATCTTGAACGTGTGAAGATATAGTTTTTTATTAAAATGTTTCTCAAAATCCTCCCAACTAAGACCATGATCCAGTTTAACCTACCCCGCTAGAGCCCACCACTAGCATGCAATATCCTCGAGCATATACATTTCTATCTTGAGTTTTAGATTTGATGGTGTGATGATGAAATCTATGATATGATTCATCATATTCAGCCACACCTCTGCCTTTTTGGGTTCAGAATCATGCAACAAGATGTATGGATTCTTCTTCATGAACTGGATGGAATGATCCGCATGCCTTGGCTCATCCCTGTGGTTCCCCGTATCCATAGATTGAAATTCTTGAATGATACTCTGAACCAGCTCTTGGTTCACCCATGGCTCTGGTGTAACCACATTCTTTGCAGCTTCTTCCAGTTGATTTTTACGATGCCTATCGGGTTCCATTTTCAAAACAAAATACAAACTTAGTAATTCTCACTCTCTAGAAATTAATAAATTATCATTTCAAATTCAATCACATCAACTACCAAAGTATTACTTTCCAGAAACAACTTTTTCGCAGTCAACCATTTTTGAAAAATTCCCTTCTTACTTTTGAAAATAAAACCATTTTAAAAATACATCAATCATGACCTTTTCAAAATCTTTCATTTGAAAAAAATTTCTACATTTTTAAAAAATTTACAACTTTTTACAAAATCATAAATCATTATTGCAAATGAAATTTAAAATCCTAGTGGGAATTCATTCCTCTACAATATATGTCATGCTCGTCTCGTTGGATAAACCCATGATAATGAGATTACAAGATCTTATAAGTGTCTCCAAAACACTTATGTACCCAACTCCCTGGTAACATGAAGTTCAATTTTAAAAGGTTAGCTACATTTTTTTATGCTCTGCATTTCAAGTCTCGACAATCCTACCACTTTCTAAGATCAAAACCCAAGGAATAGACAAGAACACATTTCAAATCCAAGACAAAGAAAATTTATGACTACTTGTTCCACATGGAAAGGAACAATCTAATACCACTTATATAAAACAAGCTTTTGGATCAAACAAACTGATACCATTTGTAATGAACCACTTATTCTCATTGGATTGAGAATACAATGAATCATTACTTGGCCTTAAATGACATCCCAAAAATGCCAATGTATTGAAATAAATACCGAAGGGTTTTAAATGAAAGTGTTGGATGATTTAACCTTTTTGAAATAAACCACCAACTAGAAAACCATAACCAAACATCCACTATATGATGCATGATAAAACTCAACCATCATATTTATAACAAAACCACACCAAAATATGCTACAGTGGATGCCAAAACAAAAACAAGGCAAACAGTGGAAGAATAACTAAAGACTTTAAGTTGACCATAAGTCTGCATGCTCCATAGCTCTTTGCACCAACATCACTAAATGACCCAAGTATCATGAGGTGATTTTAAAAACATGTGACACTTTACCTTTTCCCATGTCCCAGTAGATAGAATTGAAAAAAGCACAAAAGTGACAAATCATGGGTGAGTATAAAACTTAGGTTGTTTTCCCCAATGACTTCACTACACACGATGCTAGGATATAAAGGTTAGAAAAATTTATATAAAATAGTTTATATCAAAAATTTCAAGAAATAGTTTATACCAGAAAAGCCAGGATCCGGTGTAAGCCGGTCCTAAAAAATTAAATAAAGAAAGTAAGAAGAGTCAAGCATACATGGGAATATTACAAAAACGAGTGTGCACCACCCCGTACCTGTCTGACTCCACCAGTGAGGCACAATACTCCGGGGTCGTAAAAGACCACATCTCCTCAGTATCAGTGAGTGCCCTCTTTTCCAACGCATCCTCCACCTGATTAGCCTCTTGGTAGACATGTGAGACCTCCACCCGCATCTGCGCGATATCACTAAGGCAACCAACCCATTGCGGCAGTATACACCAAGGGACCTGGCGCGTCTTTGTGCTCAAGGCATGGACCAAGATCTGAGAGTCATATTCAATCCATATATGTTTCCAATTAAAATGGACAACGTACCTAATGGAATAAATCATGGCCCAAAGCTTAGCTTCATACGCGGTGCCAGTTCCAATGGTGTGGTGATAACATCCTTTAACGAACCCATGGTAGGTACGAAACACACCTCCATAACCCAATGGTCCTGGAGCACCCAACGAAGCCCCATCAACATTTACCTTGAGGCAGGGTCCGATGGGTGGGATCCATCGAATATACTTCAGCATCCGAGGCAAGCGTGGGTGCCCTGAGACACCAAGCGTACACAGAATTTGAAGGTCTGAAACTACATTAGACATTGCGCCATACTGCACACGAGATGCTGCGTAAACATCTCTATGAATCACCATCACTCCTTACTGAATAGTGGGGCACAAGACATTGAAAATAGCAGAATTTCGGGCTTCCCAAAGGTCTGCAACAACCATGGAAATTTCAGTAAAAAAAAGATTAAAAATCTGCTCGCTGAACCTGCCATGGGAAGCAGAAGATAACACTTGACCAACCGGCCCGTAGGTGTCAACAACCACCCCAAACACAGAACCGATGTATTCCCACAGTTTCTTTGCATGGGAGCATCCCACAAAAACATGTTGAACCGATTACTCATCGATATTACACATGGAGCACATGGAGGCCATCTGAAACCCGACCCTCTTGAGAGCATCAGATGTGTGTAGGCGATTTTTCCAGATCCTCCAGATCAGAAAAAACCGAGCGGGTCTGATGAAACGCACTATGTATTTCAGCAACCAAGAAGGTGCAGGGGAATGACCCCCACATAGGTTCTTGTAATAATCCCTGTTATTGAATTGCCCAGTTTTGTTAGGCATCCAGATCAGAGTATCCTACTCCATAAAGAAATACTCAGTGACTTCATGCTCCACCTGCACAGGAACACTAATAGAAGCAGATTGAAACTGTGAGAGAAAGCTGGAAATTGACAAATTGGCTGCCTCAGGTGGCAAATTTGAATCACAAAGAGGCTGTGTGAGCCACTTTGTGCTCCAGCAATTCAGAGTGGAATCCCTACAAACCAACCATCAGGTATCGTTCATGATTATGACATAATACTGCTTGATAGAGGCCCAAACCGATGAGGCAAGGTTCCATTTGTGTCCATTTAAGAGCCTCCTTGTGATCCTGTTTGAAAGAAAGTCATCGTTAGCTTCATTACTAATCAAATTCCAAGTTAACTTCCCAATCAAACCATCTTTAAAGGTCCGAAGATCCTTTATTCCTAGACCCCCCAGCTCTACAGGCTTGATGCACTCCTTCCATGCCACTGTAACCAGCTTCCTCTCATCTGGTGACCCCATCCATATGAAATTACGTACCATATTCTGAAGTTCCTTGAGAAGTCCCCTCAGCCATCGATAAATGGAGAAGGAGTAGACAAACTTCGATGTGATGACTGAGTTCACAAGGCAGACCCTCCCGGCCAGGGACATAGCTTTCCCCTTCCAGCTGGCCATCTGATGAACAATTCTAGCAGAGATTCCTTCAAGGTGCTGTCTTTTCACTTTCCCCCAAAACAATGGGACCCCAAGATATTGGAATGGTAAGGAACCCCTCCTCACCCCAAGAAGTCTGACAATTCTGTTCTATTTCCCAACTGGAATTCCATTTCCAAAAACAATGGAAGATTTGTCCCAATTAATGGCTTGTCCAGACACCTCCTCAAAATGACTGAATAGGGATTTAATGGATGAGATAGTTTTCCTTGACGCCTGACCAAGGAGCAAGATGTCATCAGCATACAATAAATGAGATAGGGCATACTCACTGACACCAGGCCTAATTATTTTATAAATACCCATTTGAGAAAGATCATTAATACACCTATTCAGGTAGTCCTCTGCCATGGTGAAAAATAGTCCAGAGAGTGGATCACCTTGCCGCACCCCCTGGTGCAAGGAAAGAAGCCCCTCGGGGCACTGTTGACAAGAATTGATAGCCTGGAAGTCTACAGAATGGTACGGATCAGATTCAAAAATCCATTTGAGAATCCATTCCTTCTAAGGACCTCAAGTAGAAATCTCCACTTAAGAGTGTCAAAAGCCTTGGATATATCAATTTTGATGGAAAAGTTTCCATACTTTGTCTTCCTTCTCATAAGATTGACACTCTTATAGGCCATAAAAAGGCACTTTTGAATGTTCCTCCCAGGGACAAATCCAAATTGATTCATAGTGACTATTTCATTAACCATCCCACCCATCCTGTTCACCAAAACCTTGCTAATAATTTTAGGTATTGTGTTCCCAAGAGCAACTGGTCTGAAGTCCTTGATGTCAAGGGAATTCTCTTTCTCAGGGATAAGTGCAATAAAACATGAGTTCATTCCATGGGGCATATATGAGTGTGAGAAGAAATCCTGAATTCCATTCATAATGTCATTCTGCAAGATGTCCCAATAGAACATAAATTTTTTTCAAGAAATAGTTTATAACTAAATATAAACAAGTTCTAAAACCATTTATAAACAAATGTAAACAAGTGCTATTTTAACCCATTTTTGAGAAAGTCATATTACCAAAAAAACAACCAAATAAGGATTTCAAAACAATTTCACAATATCATTTTGGCATACCCATTCCATGGTTCACAACACACACACCCACGCATGCTTCGTTTGATAGTTCCATACTCATGAGCAATCTTTCATCGATCTACCTTATCATCACATGATAATTATACCCCATGTGCCATTACTTCTTTGGAACTGAGAACAAGGTAAAATTACAACCAATCGTTGTAGATGCGACACACACACACACACACACCACTATTATGCCAAAAACATTTCGAATAACCATTTCAAACTATTTCATTAAAACCATTCTTTTATTGAATCCCATTTAAAAAATCCAATTCCAAACAGCCATTCCATCTTAATAAAATCAGTCCTTTTATTGAAAAACATTTTGATCAAATACATTTACCATAATTCTAGAAAAATCCAATTTTAAAATCTTTATTTTAATATAAAGTATCAAACACTTTAATTAAAAGCACCAAATTTCTAGATTTTCCACAACCATATCCAAAGAGGATTTCTAGAAATCATGAAGCAACCAATTCACAATTAAGTCCACAAAAAGAAATCAATTTTAAACCATGCCATTTAGTTCTACTAAGAGGAGTCAAGAGTGAATCCACCTACCTTGATCATTTTGGAAAAAATTGAAACCAGACGAAGAACTCTCAAGAAACCGGGTAATAATTCCACGAAACCACCTTAGATATATTCTCCTATCATGATAAAGACCAAATATCAACTTATTTGGAATACATAAACTTATATATACCTGTAATGGGTGTAGATCTGATAATCTGAGAAGAGATAAGAAGTATATCTAAGTATATCTAAGAAAACATGACAAGAACGATGAAGAACAACGACATAACTCAAAAAAATGGCTTCTAATCACTAAGAGAAGCCTTCATATTGCCTCCAGATCAATTAGAGAGCCTTATTTGTACTTAGGAGAAGTAATATCCCGAGTTAGATCCATTTTGGGGGAAAAAGGAGTGTCTTAATGGAAAATCCTAACTAGATCCACTTTCTAAGGAGGTAGTTTTTAACCCATGCACAGTTTAGTTGCACAGTTAGGAAAACCATGTGCTAACCATGCTCCTACTACTGCCTTAATAAATACTTCACACAACCTACTTACATGGATTCCAAACCATTTTCTGACCATTCTAAAGCTCTCTGTCCAAATTTTTTACATTTTCATAGTTTCTACTAGGCTTCCACATGGTTTGGACAAACCGTGCACAACTTGTGAATCTTACCTTTATCCCCAAAACAATCAAAAAGTTCTCAAAATTCCCAAAATTCACCCTTATAATTTATATACATAAAAAAAACAATGGGTTACATACCAGAAACCGGAGGTGCTACAAGTTAGGGGTAGGGGGATTAACTACATTAATAGAAGTGAACTCTGTCCCTAAACTATGTGCATGTCACCACATGCACTCCATCATTTACTCATTCTACTTCTCCTACTGTTTTCTCTAATGAACCTACTAATATCATTTCTATTCCTTCTATTTAGTTAATCTTTGTATAGCCTCATCTTAAGATCTCAAAATATTCTCATATTTTTCAATAGTAAAGGACGATGAAGACATATGAGCTCCCTTCAGACTAAATGATGACATCACTTTAATACTATAGTAACTTACCGACATCAATCATGAAGAAATACCAATCTCTTGGCATTTATCAATACCACTCACAATCACATGTGGGTAAGATTATATATAAAAAAATAACTTTCATGAGGCCTCATAATCCCTATCCTCTATCTTGGCTATACTCTGTTAGACATGATAATTATCTATCTCATATATCTACTACAAATGTATAGATAAAAATTAAAAAGGTAAAAAAATTATATTAAATTAATTTAAAGAATACAAAAGACACACTAAACATGACATGTCACCATCTCTCACCATCAATATTCCAAATAGTTTGACCAACATCCTCTTGTACACATAAAACTTTGTGACAAAAGGATCATTCACTGATTGAATAAATTTAGAATATAAATTTTATATTAACAATATATATATAAATTAAAAAATAATGTTACTTACCAAAAAATGGTGATGTACACTAAAAGTACGACTCCCAACTTGGTGTGTGAAATCCTGTCTCCTCTAATTCTATATACCAAAATATGATCACCTCCTAAAAGTATCCCCCATCCATAAAGTGTATAATTGATCCCAAGCCTAGGCATGGATGTATTTTGGTCAATGATTCACCCAAGAGACGTCAAAGATAGTCACATATGCTCTCTTTATAACCATTTTTCATAGGCTGCATAAACAATTGATAGAAACAACCACACATGAAAGCCTCACATGCTTCTCAAAATAAGGGTCTCATGCTATCATCAATAAGAAACTATAATTCCTAAAAATATGTAATAATATTGTAAATTTTAAATTAAATAAATTTAAAATACTATAAATTTTTTATTTACATACCATTCAGTGCTTGAACAACTAATGATAAAAATCACTCAGAACCTAACCCATGATATATAAGGAGTTGAAAAAGAGTTCCTCAGAATATAACCAACCTAAATAATGACTAGATATAAAAAAATGTAAAAATAAGAACAATTAGTAATAAAATTAATAAATGAAAATTTAATAAAATCAATATTTTGACTTGCTTCATCAAATGATGATTTAAATAAAGTGATAAATACTTCTTAGAAATATGATATGGAATCATTAATCATGAAAGGCTTTGATCCCTCTTAGTATCTAGTGTAGTGAAAACATTCCCCTTAGATGATGAAATATGAGGCTTATCACTAAGTAGTTCATCCTCGATTAAGTTATTAAAATATTATCATCAAAATCATATTAAGAAATCTGAAACATATGATTAATATTAAATAAATTTAATATTAATAAATAAAGTAAATATTGAGAAGTAATAAATATTTATTGAAAATAATTAATATATGTTCATCGTAACAATAAGTAGAATGTAACTCCTCATTCTTTATCTTCACATTCAAATTTTCTAGTATCATTATCTTCAACTTATTCCTCAACATCATTAATTTCAATAATATATTTAATTTTATAATCTCTCATTATTTAAAATTCATTGATAGTAACATCATCCATAATATGAACAATATCAACCTGTAATTTTAAATTCTTGTCACCGATACCTGTATCTCTTTGAGTAAGAGATGAATTCAATGATGTTTCTTAAAAAATTTCAGTATTTTTCAACTATATAGAACCGATGTAATTTTTAATAAACTGATTTCCTTATGATTTCATTTTTATAATACTTCACTAATCATTTAAATATCTAGTTGAAGAATAATAATTGAAGTAGTAAAATTGACGTGTCAACATAAATGTTCCATTGTTTCAAGATGAATTGATACTTAATATCAATGATTCCATAGAAAAAATTAATGCGCAACCCTTGATCAAAATCTAAATAATAAAATTTAAACATTCTTACATAATGGTTTTCTAGACACAATAACTTAATCCAACATTCCATAAAATTCAACTTTTTCTTTATGATAGGTTCCTTTTAATGAAAAATCACTATTCATTGATTTTATTGACTCACCATATGTGAATATATGAAATCTAATTATATTAAATAGATAATCATTATATGTTTTTAATAATTTTTATGGAAGTGTACTCAGTGCACTTAATACACTTTCAATTCTATTTCCGTACCACAATACCTGAAAAAATAAAAATTTTGTTATTATTATACTTAATGGAAAACTAATTTCATATGTATGGTTATAACCATATAGTACTTATCTATCTTTGAAAAAAGATAAAAAAATTAAATTTGTGGCATTATTGAAGAGTATATGGGGTAATTTGTGTGATACTTTTGACATGATCATCATATAATCTGTATAAGAAATAATAAAATTTACTTTTTCTATAACTTAAGGAAAAAAATAACTGTGGAACTTACTGTATGAATCATGAAATTTATTCATAGTTGATAAAAACATATATACAATATTTGTATCATTCCTCATATAAGATACATTATTTGTGTTCATTAATTCAAGGTCTATCATTGGGTTAATATAACTATTAATTTTGAGATCTGCTAGTGCAACCCAGTGACTGAACCGAGTTATATCCCAAGGAAAGATGAGTGTTTGATTCAGCGAGATTATATTTTATTGTTTTTTGTGTTTTTGCCTTTAAAATAATTATGAAAAAGTAAATAAGGGGTGTTTTTGTGTAGATTAATTCAATAAATGTAAATAAAAATTCGTATACATAATTAAGATATAAGTTAGGAAGAAAGGACACACCCCTAGACTAGACCTCATACCCTTTACTATTTAAAAAAAATAAATTCCCAATTCTAACTCATTAGATGTACCCCATTGTACAAAAAAACAAACTTCACTATTCAATTGTGTGAATTAAAAATTACCTTAGGAATATTAATTTTAGTTCTCACCACTAACATAAAGAATAATGAGAGATAGGAACCTAAATCAAGTATGCTTCCATCACACTTCTTCAGTGAATTGTGATCATAGATACACATAGTAATTATACATAGGATCCATTATATTCCATTATAATAAGTAATAAAAGAGATAATAGGTGTCATAGTTTAGAAGAAATATATATAAGAAGATATGTGAAGTATTTCCACTTACCCCAACTCCGCAACTCACTTAGTTTCCCAAAGATTAAAAAAAATAATTGAATGTAATATTTAGAGACTCTAGAATCATTTGGTTTCATTTAGGAAGTGATACTTAAGTTATATTTTAACCATTTTAAAATATTGAGATATCACAATGAGAGAGTGAGAGATATGGTAAACAAAATATGTATTAATAGAATGAAAATAAAATATAAAGTAAATAAAAATCTATCTAATTCGCGATTGGGAATTGGGAACCCCCCATTTGGGATCAGGGAATCCCCTCTTCAGAACTGGGTACCCTTATTATAGTGTAAATACATCATATTTATACATAAACCCCATTTCCCCAATAATCATAAATATTTGAGAAACACCTACCCCCATGATCTAGGATATTCCTTTTTCATTAGATGTCTTCCATGTGACATTATCATTGGGGAATTACCTGATTTGTTAAAACATTTGATATGTGGATTCTAGATAGTCCCCTAAGGCTCTGAATGTTATCCATATGAATTCCCCTTATTTATCAATAGTTAGGGATCAATATAACTTCATCTCCCTTGAGAATAAACTATGGAATATTTTAAAGGAAAATACGGATTGAAAATATCATATTAACAACATAGTCTTACATTGGGATCAAGAATATGTTAGTGGGTATATGGCGTGTCAGGGTGGAAATTAAGGAAGCATTGAGAACTGGATTTATATCGACATTATCACATGAGGCTTTTTTATAATTCATTTAGGTTTCATTACTAACTTGTTCAATATTCCCACAATACAGTGTATTTCAATATAGGGCGCATTGGAAAGAATTCGTAACATGTTTTAGGGGGAGAGGTGACATTAGTGATGTGGAATAGTGTCACAATCCAATGTGATGGTATGTTGATGCAATATAACCCTATCAAGGTTTTTCACCAGGATATCTTGGTGATGTGATGTAAGTTGTGTAGGATCTCATGATTGAATTAAAGTGAGGATACTATCTCATCTAGTTGAATCACTATTCATTGGAACTGATGGATCCTTAATCTCAAGTATTGTGCAATATTTTCATTCTCACACCTTTTCATGAGATAACAAAAGTATACATCGAAGGCCCTGTGTATCCTCAAATCTCTCCATGAGATGGTGTATGGGCACTAATGCATTTCCAAGATCCATCATGTGATCTATTGACCACTTTAATGTAGCCTAAAATCTCTTAGTGGTTTCTTCATATCCCCTTGACCTTAAATTCTCTCATAGTGTAATATCCTATCCTTTCTAGAGATGTATTGAGTTTGTTTTCAGGTAGTTATTTGCCTTTTTTCGAGTACTTTCAGTTTGGGTTATTTTCTTGGGGAGCTTTGGGTGAAATTTGAGAAATTTAGGAGGAGAGGTAGTGCACGGTTGCCACATAGTTTTCCCAAACTATGAACCCTAGCCCAAAAAACCATCGAACTTAGGTAGAGTAGATTCACACAATTGGAACATGGTTTGGAAAACCGTTCACCCCTTTCTAGGAAATTGTTTGTGGGTTTTTAATTAACCCAAAAATTAGAATTAAAATTCCTAAACCCCCCATTTTAACCCCTAATCATTCATAGATCAACCCTAAACTTTCTATCTTGTTTGTGGAAGCTTCCAAATGGATTAAAAGATCTACCAACCTATATTATTCATTAATCAAAGGGTATATTGAATATCTGCACCTCTCTTGGTAAGTGATTCTTATCCTAATTGGTTTACCATTTATTTCTCATTATTCTCTATTCCTTGAATATATTTTTCCTCTTTTCATGATGGATAAAATATAGGTTCTATTAGGTCTAATCCATTTAAATCTTTGATCTAGGAACCGAATCAAGATCTCATATTTCATCTTGATTAGATTTATTTCACCTGAATTAGGGATATCTTTTAGTGAGCGTTTATCACTAATTTCAAGGTAGGTGGTCTAATATTCAAATCCCAAAGTCTTGATTTCAATTACATGTATGTAATTGTATAATTTCTATTATATTATTAGAAATTATGTTTCTTAAATTTAATTAATTATTTTGTTAAATTAATTAACTTAGTGATTGTGAAATTGGGAATGTTGAAATCATTGAATTGAAATAATTAATGTTTGAATTAATTATGATGATATTTGTATTGGGGAATTTGATTAATTAACTGTTGAATTAATTAATGGTGTTTTTTATGATTATGAAATTGATTTAATTAGATTAATTAATTTTTTAATTAATTAATGGGATTTATGTGATTAATTAATTAGTAAATTAATTAATGGAAATGACATGATTAATTAATTTTGTAATTAATTATTTGTATATATGTGATTCATTAGTTATTAAATTAATTAATGGAATTCAAATGTGAATTAAGATAATGAGTGTTAACAATGGAATTCATATGTGAATTGAGACAATGAATGGTAATAATGGAATTAATATGTGAATTGAGACAATGAATGGTAAAAATGGAATTCATATTTGAATTGAGACAATGAATGGTAACAATGAAATTCATATGTGAATTGATATAATGAATGCTAAAATGGAATTCATATGATAATTGATACAATGAATGGTAAAAATAGAATTTATATTTGAATTGAGACAATGAATGGTAATAATGGATTCATATGTGAATTGAGACAATTATTGGTAACAATGGAATTCATATGTGAATTGAGACAGTGAGTGGGAATAATGGAATTTATATCTGAATTGAGACAAAGAATGGTATCAATGGAATTCATATATGAATTGAGACAATGAATAATAATAATAAAATTAATATGTGAATTGAGACAATGAATGGTAATAATGGAATTATGATGTGAATTAAGATAATGAATGGTAACATTGACATTTAGATATATGATATACCTTGGGGATAATTTAGACTCCTACATGGGCTGAAGAATGTATTGAGAGTTTATGTTTTCTCGGGAACCCATGGGTTATGTGGTTAAATAAAGAGTAATTGAATAAATGTAAAGTGTAACACCCCAAGCTTCTACGGTACGTTTCCCTTCGAATAATGCGATAGCGTGTGTTGTACGCAACCTCGAGTTCTAACACACACCACAACTAATTAAACTAGCCGTTGTGAATAGTAATACCTACTTTTTGAAATCATATATATTCTATATTTCAAAATGGACTTCATTTTTGGATTCGGAATATCAAAATTAGCCTAGGGTGAAATTTTGGTACATTTCGGATAACTTTCATATTTTGATGAATAGTGAAAATTTCTAAATTTTAATTAAAAACAACTTTTTTAATCAAAATAATTAATAGTGATAAATTATGAATTTGAGTGGTTTTAAAGTATATTTAGAATATATTTTTACCATTCAATTTAATGTTTATCATTGGACATAAGTTTACAATTAAACCGAACATAAACAAGTGTCAATCTTTTGATAGTTATTATCTCTTAAAAACACGCTTTTTGTTTTGACAGCGGGAATTAATTTTAAATTAATTTCTGCCACTTATGTGTTTTGAATTTAGGAAAATGGATTCCATATTTGGAATCAGGATGTTCAAATTGTGTAAATAGGTAACTTTTATTTTTACACATTTTGAATAATTACTGCGGTAAATATTTTATTTACCATGGTTAAAGGGTAAATCCGGTAAATAAGGGTTAAAAAATAATATTATAATAATACTAAATTACCCTAAAACGTGTCTTACCCCTATTGGTTGATACATGGTCGACCATGGGCATCTTTGGGTCTATTTTGGGACCCCATGGATCCACTTGTAAGTGATAATGACACTTTATTTTAATTAAGTTAAAATGAATACAAAAATGACACAAGCATATATCTTTTAGAACAACAATTTTTACATAGGGTTATATATGTTGGATTTTAGATTATAAATATTCATTAGAAAGCTAAAAAGCTTTCCTACATAATGATATTTTATTTATAATTTTTAGACATTGAATAATTTATTTTATTTATGACACAATGATGATGCAGTAATTACTATAATAGTGAAAAATTAAAATAATTGATATTATAAATACCCAAATAATTATAATATGAAACTTTTAATGAATTAAACTAATTTTATATGATAATATGATATATTAGGATTGATTTAATGGACTTTTTTCGAAGTAATCAATCTGTTATGAGTTTCACAAAAATCAACTATTGAATAGTGTCAAAATTGACATAAAAGAGTTCTTAAAACAAATATTATATTATTAATTGATATTAAATTCCTAAAAATCTAAGGTTCGGCCAAGAGACTTATATTATGATAGGTTAATCATTAATGGACCACTTGGGGGTCGCTTGGATGTATATAGTAAGTTTATTAACCATAATATATAAAAATACAAAGAGACATTGTAAAAGTGAAACTAATTAACTTAGAGTTAATATTTAAAGATAAGGTTAATATAAGTACCCAAACCTGTCTAAATTCTATTGGTTGAGTGGTTTTCGACCTATCCCCACCTTAAACTTTGAATAATAAGCTTTGGAGCCATTAAAAACCGAATATGAATTTATTATAAATTAATATTTCTAGCTTTTCCAAAGGTGCCCCTCACCCCTCTTATAAAAGGGCACTCCTCCTTCTCATTTCTTCACACCTCTAAAGCCTTTTAGTTCGGCCAAACTCTGCCCAAATACTCTCCCAACATCCCTCACTACAACCTAGATGCCTTAGTTTGATCAGAAAGCCAACCTAAGGAGCCCTTTTGATCAAATCAAAAGGAAGAACCCGAAGAAGAGGTAATGATTTCACCACCCTTTTCTAAGTTCATTTCTTCTTCCACTTCTTCTTCCTTTGTTCTTACCATTCTAAAATAATAACTCCAGTATCTCACATATAATGTGATGTTATTATAAGTATGGTACAACCATATTCAGTATTCTATCCACCCTTTGAATAACATGTCACCATACGTGCGTACGTACGACTTACCGTCTCCCCGTCGTGGTGTAATTGTTATTCAATATAATATTATTTGGATGGGTATAATAATGATGTGTAACTCATGTAAATAATAAATATAACATGTTAATGATTCTGTATATATGATATAATATCCATTTATATATTATTTTAATATCAAAAGAATGATATTGTCGCTCGTGCGTACGTACGGACTACCGTCTCCACGAACGCGATGAGATTCATTCTCCATCGTATCCATTCAAGTATAATTATCATTTTATGATTTAAAAATGATGTTTAAGGACTTGATATCATTATGGATATGAATAAGATACAACAAACATGGCTTATGTAACAAAACATATAAAAGAAAATGAGTAAGTTAACACCCGAAACGATGATAATTCTAAGATATTATTAATAAATCAATGTTAAAAGATCATATATGATATCATATTAATATATATGATTCTTGTATAATTTAATAACAATTATTTCACCATTATACAGGAGTTTAACCTACCCCAACCAAGGAAAAGTACAAGGTAAGGGTTATTTCACAATCTCTTCATTATCCGAGGTTGTTTATATGTAATAATCTACTGGGATCTCTTTATCATCCACATCCATGTTTCTTAAAAATGTATTTCAAAACATTTTTACTATTTACAAGAATATGGGTTAAAGTCATTTATAACCTTTTTTGACTTTTTATAAGAGGTTTATAAAGGAATCTTTCCGTCGTTTTCAAAACATGGTCCTTTTTAACCTTTTCGACAGAATTGAGGTAAGAATGTTTTTTTTAACTTATACGGCGGGTGCGGTTATTTTACGCCGTTATAAAATCTTCAAAGCTTCCCTTACAATCTTATAAGAATATTTTCAAAGAAAATGTTTTATTTTATATGGATCTTAAATGATTTCAAAATAAAAGGAGATATTTCTTTTAAAATAATTTTGATTTCATCTATGTCAACATCCTTTGATGGATTTTAAGATTATTTGAAGTTGATTTATTATGATACAAAACTTCTATATTGTATTGAAGTTTTTGTGATATATTTGACTGTGGATGTGCAATTTTATACCATTCATAGTTTATGGTGAAAGTATTGACATTTCGTATGCTAGTTTTAATATGAATGTTTATGTTATGTTTAAACCTTTTCATATGGGAATGCATTGGACTTAATAAGTGACGGGTGGAGCCCGCTATAGCTCCTCGATGCATCGGTAGGTCTCATGAGACAAACTAGTGTCTTGGCACAAGGCCTTGACAAAATCTTATTTGTAGTCTTGGCACGAGGCCTTGGCTATGTGGTTATGATAGTCTGGCATTATGCATTCCAACATTATGAAAGTGGTTATTGATATTGCATGTGATTATTCGATTAGTAGAATATCCATGTGAATAAGTAAATGGCATTATTTCATTTTACTTTTGCCATACTATGTTGAAGTTCAATTTTAAAAGGCTTTTGTTTTAGTTATACATTGCCTTAAATGTTTATTCTTATTGATGAAAGTTTCCGCTATATTGTTATCCTTACTGGGCATTTGAGCTCACCCCTTTTCTATGTTTTATTTTTCCCAGGAAGTGAAGATGTAAGTTATGAATGACCTACAGGGATATTATGAGGGGATTATAGTGTGGACTGTGGAAACATTATGTTGTTGTATTAGTTTTTCATTTTATGATGTAATGTAAAACTTATGAATATATCTAGTGTTTCCAAGGCTACTAAACCAATCGGTCTTTCGAGATTTGATCTTTCTTGTGATCATGCCAATGTTATGTAATTAATGCACCGACTCTGGGTAGCTGGGGTCGGGGCGTTACAGTTGGTATCAGAGGAAGTTTAGTACAAACCTTGGAAGCTAGATTTAGATAAACTCTGATTAGAGCACGTATACCTAAGATGAACTTTGAGGATTTGTATAGAAGAACTTCCTAGAATTTTGGTATTGTAGAGATTTTGTGAGTTTTCCGAGCAATACATCCCTGTCTGGATACGAGCAGGTAGAGGCGGCTCTGGCACAGATGTACCTAGGGGTAAAACCCGAAAACACCGCTTTGAGCTAGACTCGAACGGGAACTGGTGCACGACAACGGGCCTTGCTGCACTCTTGGTTACGACACTCCCGGGGGATATGCTTAGGATAACTCTCACTATCTTTACAAATCATTATGAAGGGTTTATGAGTATATACTTCCTCAAAGAAAACATTTTTATGATTATGGATTATATCCATAAATAGTTCAATTTATGCTAAGTGTTTTATAAGTATGGGATTATGTATTTTGATTCATAAACTGATCTAGTTTATGCCATTGTTTAGAAATGGCGCCTAGTGGAAGAAATGGAAACCGTATCAATGCACGCACTCCATGTAGGGATTGCCCTCCTGCTCAAGATAATTATAGTGGGGCTGGTGATGCAACTGGTGCTGATCAGCTAATCACCATACTGGGACAACTTACTCAGGTTATGAATAATAACCTTACCCGTATGGAGCACCCTGATCCGCAGCGTGGAGGATCAATGTTAGATCGATTCATGAGGCAACAACCACCAACGTTCAATGGGAATACAAATCCCTTAGTAGCTAAGCAATGGATATTTTCCCTAGAGAAAATATTTCAGGCTTTGGGGAGCAGTGAAAGGGAAAAAGTTATCATGGCAGTTTACCGCCTCACTGGAGATGCTGATCAATGGTGGTCATTGATTCAAAATACGAAAGAAGATGATGAAGTGTCAAATATGGAGTGGAGGGAGTTCAAAGATCTGTTTTTAGAAAAATACTTTCCTCGCGACCATCGAGCAGATATGGAAAGACAATTTCTGAGTCTGAGACAAAAGGAGGATGAGAATGTCACAAAGTATGAGGCTAACTTTACAAGGTTAGCGAGGTACGCTGGTGATTATATTCGCAACCCAAGAAGTAAGATTGATCGTTTCTTTGATGGGTTAAAACCATTTCTCCGTCGAGCATTAGTCTCACAATCCTTTTCATCGTACGAAGACATTGTCTCATGTGCTATCAAGACCGAAAAGGAATTCTCTAAGTCTTATGACTTCAAAGCAAAGCAAGAGAAGAAGAGACCTACTGATCAATCTGGGAATGGAAATAAGGGGAAGAAGGGAAAGGTTGAATATCCATCTTGTGGTAAGTGCGGGAAGAAACACCCCGGTGCTTGCCTGAAGGGAATGGGAGTCTGTTACAAGTGTGGTGAAAAAGGCCACCAAGCTCATGATTGCAAGGGGAAGAAGGAAGCTACCAACGTTCAGTGCTACAATTGCAGGGAGATGGGGCATTATGCAAATGCATTCCCTAAGCGTCAGGAGAACTTACCTCAGAAAAGGCCAAGGGATCAAGGCCAGACTTATGCTATCACTACTGCAGAGGTAGAAGCTCCAAAGGACGTGGTGGCAGGTAATTTAATGGTTTCCTCAAGTTTAGCAAATGCATTATTTGATTCTGGATCATCGCATTGTTTCATATCTTCCCAGTTTGCTAAGAAAATTAGATATTTCCAATTTGATTTAATAAGGGAGTTGTCAGTTAAAACTCCTAAGGGAAGTATCGTTGCAACAAAGTTTTGTGAATCAGTCCCCATTAGAGCACATAAATTTTCTTTATCTGCTGATTTCATCGTCATACCTATGATTGAGTTTGATATAATCCTCGGTATGGACTGGCTTTCGGACTATGATGCGAAGATTTATTGTAAGAAGAAAGAGGTTACGATTCTTGATGATAATGATAGGGAGCACCTTATTTTTAGAGCAGAATCGTCACCACCTAATTCTTATTCAGATCCACCCCCAGTAGTTCAACTTAATTCAATTATTGGGGAGGAAGAGAATGAAATAACTGTCGGTGAGGAAAGGAATGTTCAAATAGAGGATGTACCTATTGTGAAAGAATTTGTAGATGTATTTCCGGAAGATTTACCTGGACATCCTCCAGAACGAGAAGTTGAGTTTTCTATTGATTTGATTCCTGGATCAAGGCCTATATCGAAGACCCCTTATAGAATGTCCACTGTAGAGCTAGTCGAAATAAAGAAACAACTAGAGGAATTGAGTAATAAGGGATTTATTCGCCCTAGTGTTTCTCCATGGGGAGCCCCTGTTCTTTTTGTTAAAAAGAAAGATGGATCTATGAGGTTATGTATCGATTACAGGGAGATCAATGCTATAACGATAAAGAACAAGTATCCCCTACCTCGTATTGATGATTTATTTGACCAACTGCATGGAGCTCAATACTTTTCAAAGATTGACCTTCGATCTGGATACCATCAGTTGTGTGTAAAGAAGGAAGACATTCCGAAAACAGCATTTCGAACCAGGTACGGGCATTACGAGTTTACTGTAATGCCGTTTGGATTGACTAATGCACCCTCTGTATTCATGGATCTGATGAATAGAGTTTTCAAGGAGTATCTCGATGAATTTGTTGTGGTATTTATTGATGATATCTTGGTATACTCCAAAACCTACAAAGATCATGAAAATCACTTGCGCATTATCTTGAAGACTCTGAGGAGGCATGAATTATATGGGAAGTTTAGCAAGTGTGAATTCTGGGTTCAGGAGATTTCTTTTCTTGGCCATATTGTCTCTAAAGATGGAATCTCTGTTGATCCTTCTAAGACCAAGGCAATCCAAGAATGTCCAGCACCTACGAGTATAACTGAGGTACGTAGTTTTATTGGTTTGGCAGGTTATTATCGACGTTTCGTCCAGAATTTTGCCCGATTGGCTAACCCATTAACGAAGCTCACACGTAAAGGGGTTAAATTTGTTTGGACAAAAGAGTGTGAAGAATGTTTCGAAGAACTGAAGAGAAGATTAGTCAATGCTCCTATATTGACTCTACCATCGGGGAATGATGGGTTCGTTATTTATAGTGATGCATCAAAGAAAGGACTTGGTTGTGTCCTTATGCAGAATGATAGAGTTATTGCCTATGCATCACGACAGTTGAAAATTCATGAACAAAACTATCCTACTCATGATCTCGAGTTAGCAGCTGTGATCTTTGCTTTGAAGATATGGAGGCACTACCTCTATGGTGAAAAATGTGAGATTTATACTGATCACAAGAGTTTGAAGTATATTTTCTCACAAAAAGAACTCAACATGAGGCAAAGGAGATGGCTTGAATTACTCAAGGATTATGATTGCACGATACACTACCACCCGGGGAAAGCAAACAAAGTAGCAGATGCTTTGAGCAGAAAAGACCATGGAGTTCTGAACATGATGAGAATTGAAAGGGATCCAATTTTCATGGATCTAGTGAAGATGGACATGGGAATAACCAGGGAAGGTGAAACATAAATGCTTTTTCAAATGGTTGCCAAACCATCTTTACTAGAAAGGATTAAGAGTTCTCAGACCGATGATGAAGAATTTCAGAAGAAGATTAAAGCTGTGAATGATGGGAGATTGAGAGACTTTGTGTATGAAGATGGGATTTTGAAATTCGGGAAGAGACTTTGTGTTCCCAATATACCTGATCTAAAAAGGGAATTGCTGGATGATGCTCATAGTTCCAATTTCTCTATACACCCTGGGAGCACCAAAATGTATAGAGATTTGAAGGAACATTTTTGGTGGGACAACATGAAGAGGGAGATTGCTGATTTTGTGTCAAGGTGTATGGTTTGTCAACAAGTGAAAGCTGGAAGGCAACAGCCTGGAGGAGTCATGCAACCTCTTCCCATACCGGAGTGGAAATGGGACAATATTACAATGGACTTTGTCATGGGGCTACCAAAGACTCCTAGAAGGAACGATGCAATATGGGTTATTGTTGATCGTCTTACCAAGTCAGCACATTTTCTTGCTATAAGAGAAGATCTACCCCTGGAACGTCTAGCAAGACTATACATTAATGAAGTTGTGAGACTTCATGGAGTACCCCTATCGATTGTTTCTGATCGTGATCCCCGTTTTACTTCAAGATTCTGGAAAAGTCTTCAGAAATCCCTGGATACTGAACTTCATTTGAGCACTGCTTACCACCCTCAGACAGACGGACAATCAGAACGGACTATTCAAACCTTAGAAGACATGTTGAGATCTTGCTCACTTGATTTTCAGGGTATGTGGGTTCAATATTTAACTCTGGTAGAATTTTCCTATAACAATAGCTTCCATTCAAGTATACAGATGGCACCATATGAAGCGTTATACGGAAAGAGATGTCATACACCAACCTGTTGGGATGACGTTGGTGAAAGAAAACTTGTAGGCCCAGAGCTGGTGGAGGAAACGGTGGAAAAGGTGAAAGTAATCCAAAATCACATCAAAGCAGCTCAAAGTAGGCAGAAGAGCTATGCCGATAATCGAAGGAAGGATTTGGAATTTCAAGTCGGTGATCATGTTTTTCTGAAGGTATCTCCGTGGAAGGGAGTCATACGTTTTGATAAGAAAGGTAAATTGAGTCCCAGGTACATCGGACCTTTCGAAATTCTAGAACGAATTGGGGTTGTAGCTTACCGATTGGCAATGCCGCCAAGTCTCTCCAAAGTTCACGATGTGTTCCACGTATCTCTATTAAGGAAATACATGCCTGATCCGACGCATGTACTCACCTATGAGGAATTAGAACTGGAACCCGATCTGTCTTATTGCGAAGAGCCCGTCAGGATTCTTGATACAAGAGAACAAGTACTGAGAAACCGGACGACGCGTCTGGTAAAAGTTTTGTGGAGAAATCATAAGATGGAAGAGGCAACGTGGGAACCCGAGGAACTTATGATGAAGAACCACCCGAGTCTTTTTATGCAGTAATACCCTAGAAATTGCGAGGACGCAATTATTTGAAGGAGGGGAGAATGTAACACCCCAAGCTTCTACGGTACGTTTCCCTTCGAATAATGCGATAGCGTGTGTTGTACGCAACCTCGAGTTCTAACACACACCACAACTAATTAAACTAGCCATTGTGAATAGTAATACCTACTTTTTGAAATCATATATATTCTATATTTCAAAATGGACTTCATTTTTGGATTCGGAATATCAAAATTAGCCTAGGGTGAAATTTTGGTACATTTCGGATAACTTTCATATTTTGATGAATAGTGAAAATTTCTAAATTTTAATTAAAAACAACTTTTTTAATCAAAATAATTAATAGTGATAAATTATGAATTTGAGTGGTTTTAAAGTATATTTAGAATATATTTTTACCATTCAATTTAATGTTTATCATTGGACATAATTTTACAATTAAACCGAACATAAACAAGTGTCAATCTTTTGATAGTTATTATCTCTTAAAAACACGCTTTTTGTTTTGACAGCGGGAATTAATTTTAAATTAATTTCTGCCACTTCTGTGTTTTGAATTTAGGAAAATGGATTCCATATTTGGAATCAGGATGTTAAAATTGTGTAAATTGGTAACTTTTATTTTTACACATTTTGAATAATTACTACGGTAAATATTTTATTTACCATGGTTAAAGGGTAAATCCGGTAAATAAGGGTTAAAAAATAATATTATAATAATACTAAATTACCCTAAAACGTGTCTTACCCCTATTGGTTGATACATGGTCGACCATGGGCATCTTTGGGTCTATTTTGGGACCCCATGGATCCACTTGTAAGTGATAATGACACTTTATTTTAATTAAGTTAAAATGAATACAAAAATGACACAAGCATATATCTTTTAGAACAACAATTTTTACATAGGGTTATATATGTTGGATTTTAGATTATAAATATTCATTAGAAAGCTAAAAAGATTTCATACATAATGATATTTTATTTATAATTTTTATACATTGAATAATTTATTTTATTTATGACACAATGATGATGCAGTAATTACTATAATAGTGAAAAATTAAAATAATTGATATTATAAATACCCAAATAATTATAATATGAAACTTTTAATGAATTAAACTAATTTTATATGATAATATGATATATTAGGATTGATTTAATGGACTTTGTTCGAAGTAATCAATCTGTTATGAGTTTCACAAAAATCAACTATTGAATAGTGTCAAAATTGACATAAAAGAGTTCTTAAAACAAATATTATATTATTAATTGATATTAAATTCCTAAAAATCTAAGGTTCGGCCAAGAGACTTATATTATGATAGGTTAATAATTAATGGACCACTTGGGGGTCGCTTGGATGTATATAGTAAGTTTATTAACCATAATATATAAAAATACAAAGAGACATTGTAAAAGTGAAACTAATTAACTTAGAGTTAATATTTAAAGATAAGGTTAATATAAGTACCCAAACCTGTCTAAATTCTATTGGTTGAGTGGTTTTCGACCTATCCCCACCTTAACCTTTGAATAATAAGCTTTGGAGCCATTAGAAACCGAATATGAATTTATTATAAATTAATATTTCTAGCTTTTCCAAAGGTGCCCCTCACCCCTCTTATAAAAGGGCACTCCTCCTTCTCATTTCTTAACACCTCTAAAGCCTTTTGGTTCGGCCAAACTCTGCCCAAATACTCTACCAACATCCCTCACTACAACCTAGATGCCTTAGTTTGATCAGAAAGCCAACCTAAGGAGCCCTTTTGATCAAATCAAAAGGAAGAACCCGAAGAAGAGGTAATGATTTCACCACCCTTTTCTAAGTTCATTTCTTCTTCCACTTCTTCTTCCTTTGTTCTTACCATTCTAAAATAATAACTCCAGTATCTCACATATAATGTGATGTTATTATAAGTATGGTACAACCATATTCAGTATTCTATCCACCCTTTGAATAACATGTCACCATACGTGCGTACGTACGGCTTACCGTCTCCACGTCGTGGTGTAATTGTTATTCAATATAATATTATTTGGATGGGTATAATAATGATGTGTAACTCATGTAAATAATAAATATAACATGTTAATGATTCTGTATATATGATATAATATCCATTTATATATTATTTTAATATCAAAAGAATGATATTGTCGCTCGTGCGTACGTACGGACTACCGTCTCCACGAACGCGATGAGATTCATTCTCCATCGTATCCATTCAAGTATAATTATCATTTTATGATTTAAAAATGATGTTTAAGGACTTGATATCATTCTGTATATGAATAAGATACAACAAACATGGCTTATGTAACAAAACATATAAAAGAAAATGAGTAAGTTAACACCCGAAACGATGATAATTCTAAGATATTATTAATAAATCAATGTTAAAAGATCATATATGATATCATATTAATATATATGATTCTTGTATAATTTAATAACAATTATTTCACCATTATACAGGAGGTTAACCTACCCCAACCAAGGAAAAGTACAAGGTAAGGGTTATTTCACAATCTCTTCATTATCCGAGGTTGTTTATATGTAATAATCTACTGGGATCTCTTTATCATCCACATCCATGTTTCTTAAAAATGTATTTCAAAACATTTTTACTATTTACAAGAATATGGGTTAAAGTAATTTATACCCTTTTTTGACTTTTTATAAGAGGTTTATAAAGGAATCTTTCCGTCGTTTTCAAAACAAGGTCCTTTTTAACCTTTTCGACAGAATTGAGGTAAGAATGTTTTTTTTAACTTATACGGCGGGTGCGGTTATTTTACGCCGTTATAAAATCTTCAAAGCTTACCTTACAAGCTTATAAGAATATTTTCAAAGAAAATGTTTTATTTTATATGGATCTTAAATGATTTCAAAATAAAAGGAGATATTTCTTTTAAAAGAATTTTGATTTCATCTATGACAACATCCTTTGATGGATTTTAAGATTATTTGAAGTTGATTTATTATGATACAAAACTTCTATATTGTATTGAAGGTTTTGTGATATATTTGACTGTGGATGTGCAATTTTATACCATTCATAGTTTATGGTGAAAGTATTGACATTTCGTATGCTAGTTTTAATACGAATGTTTATGTTATGTTTAAACCTTTTCATATGGGAATGCATTGGACTTAATAAGTGACGGGTGGAGCCCGCTATAGCTCCTCGATGCATCGGTAGGTCTCATGAGACAAACTAGTGTCTTGGCACAAGGCCTTGACAAAATCTTATTTGTAGTCTTGGCACGAGGCCTTGGCTATGTGGTTATGATAGTCTGGCATTATGCATTCCAACATTATGAAAGTGGTTATTGATATTGCATGTGATTATTCGATTAGTAGAATATCCATGTGAACAAGTAAATGGCATTATTTCATTTTACTTTTGCCATACTATGTTGAAGTTCAATTTTAAAAGGCTTTTGTTTTAGTTATACATTGCCTTAAATGTTTATTCTTATTGATGAAAGTTTCCGCTATATTGTTATCCTTACTGGGCATTTGAGCTCACCCCTTTTCTATGTTTTATTTTTCCCAGGAAGTGAAGATGTAAGTTATGAATGACCTGCAGGGATATTATGAGGGGATTATAGTGTGGACTGTGGAAACATTATGTTGTTGTATTAGTTTTTCATTTTATGATGTAATGTAAAACTTATGAATATATCTAGTGTTTCCAAGGCTACTAAACCAATCGGTCTTTCGAGATTTGATCTTTCTTGTGATCATGCCAATGTTATGTAATTAATGCACCGACTCTGGGTAGCTGGGGTCGGGGCGTTACATAAAGTGATTACTTTATTTCTTTTATTTATTGTTTATACATCCATATACACTATTTTAACTAGATATTGTTTTAGATTCCATTGGTGGTGGCCTAATGAGTTGTAATCACACCCTACTTGGGCTACCTGACCAGTTCCTGAACAGATTCCATAGTTGTAGGACAAGATAAGGGTAGGATCTATGGGTTAGATGGCTGAGTTGGGATGGATCACAGATGAGGGAACTGAACTTGGATTTAAGACCTAGTTGGGAGTAGTATGTGTCCTTATTTCTTTTTGGTTTTTCATATTGAAACTTGACACATATTTGAATGAAAAATCTACTATTTAGTTTATGATATGTATTTTATATTTTGGTAATCATGGGATTCTAGTACTTTTCTAGTTATGGTTATATCCTTTGGTTATTATTGGGTTTTTTTATTTATTTTCGTTGTTGTGTTACTTTGGTAAAGAGGGTATAATTTCCCCATGATCAATATTAGACCCTCACTACTGGTCGGTATCCTCTGGCATATGGGGAGACACACATGAGGTCACATAGAGAACCAGATTGGGGCACCCGTGTGTGGAACTTATGTTGGGATGTTACAAAGTGGTATTAAAGAAGTTTATTTAATTTTCATTTTCTTTTGTATTTCTATTTGGGAAAGGTATAAAAGAGAATATAATGAGTTGTGCCTTGATTAATATCTCATTAATAAGATTATCCAACCCATGTATGTGGGTAAAATCCATTTACCCAGGGTGGGAGTACTATTATTAATGTGTGTTGTTACTGTTGATGCTATTTCACCTTGAGTGTTGCAGTTGTTTTGTAATGTGATTATTGTTACCAAGTTTTTTGAGATTTTACTCATGGCCTAGAATGACCTGAGAGTTGAGTAAGCATGCATCATTCTAAGAACCCAATAATATTTTTGTGACATACATCATTTTAGGCATGCATGGGAATACAAGTCTTGGTTTAGTTATTGAAATTGAACTATTTTTCCTTGCGTGTGTAATTGAACTGAAAAAGGTTTCTAATGTGAATTGAGAATTCTAAATGATGTAAAATGTGAATAAATGTGTTCCTAGTGATAAAATTTAATAATGAGATGATTTTACCATTTTTTAACCATGAACTATTAGTAGGATGGTTAAGGGTAGTGGTAGTGCCTTCTTGTTGACCGTATAACAGAAAAAAGGGGAAAAGAATTAATGTGGATTATTGTGATTTTCCTATTACATAAACATATTAAAGTTGTGTTATGTATACTAATACGTATGTTTGGAATTTTAGAGATATTCCTCCATGATGACATTTTTTCAGAGGATGATTAGAGGACATGGCTAGAGATGCTCCTCTAGTAGTGGAACCTGAGGCACTAGTAGTTCCAAGTGAGGATATGGGAGAGTGGTTCTAAGAGAACTTTTCTTGGTTCATGGAATTCATAGAAATAGACCCAAGAAGGGTGTGAAAGTCATGTATAATCTTTCATAGGAATTTATTTACAACACCCTATGACGTTTACCGGAGAGGGTGGTCCTAAGGCAACAAAGTTATAGATTGAAACCATCCAGAATATATTTTACCATTTAGAGACTCCTACAAGGAAGATGGTTAAGTTAGACACTACATATTGAGAGGATTAAAGAATACTGGAAGAATTTTTCAGATCAGATAGGTAAGGTAGTTGGGATGAATTAGAATGACTTTTTGGAGAAGTTCTTGGATTACTTTTATCTAGAGACACTGAGGTAGGATATAGAAGCTGAGTTCATGCGGTTGACTCAGGGGAGTATGTCCATGATGGAATATATTGGTCTCTTGATGCACCCAATTTGTGTATACATTTTCCATATATATAATTGAAGACAAAAACATGTTTTCATTAAATATCTGTTTTTTTATGAACATATTCTTTGATTTTGGTGATTCTGTTTACTTTCAGGAGCTTTCTGGATAAATACACGAATCAAGGGATGCATGTGAAAATTTTGAAACTACACGGCGTGTAGTTTTATACACGCCGTGTACATCCACGAAGGGACACGGACCGAAGGAGGGAGTACATGCCCATGTCACGAGGGAGAAGATACACGCCGTGTGTGGTGGCGCTACACGCCGTGTACTACTTTCTAGAAGCGGTGGTTGCCGAAGAAAAGTCCATACGCCCATGTGGCCGTTGATGAAGACACAGCGTGTTTGAACTTTTGCACGCCATGTCGGCTGTTCTAGAAGGGGATGGCGGCCAAACTTTTGATACTACACGCTGTGTATAGCGGCACTACATGCCATGTACACTCAACTTGCAGGCAGTGCCATGTGAAAAAGTCAAAAACGGCGTGCTCGGCCACCTGCCATCGGATAAAATGGCGCCAAAACGCGTTGACAAGAAGTACACGGCGTGTACTTTCTATACACGCCCTGTACTTTATTTTTCTATAAAATGAGGCCTTGGCCTACAGATTTAGGGATTTCAGAACCATTGAGAGGAAAGAGAAGCTCTGCTATCACCATTCCCGAAGCTACTATCGTCACTCCACAATTCCATCTTCCGATACTCTACCTCAACGCCTACACGATGAATCCGTCAGGTATCACGTGGGTCGTTTCTCTCCTAAATTCTATGTGTAACTAAACCCCTCGTGTTGGGGATATGGATGATGGGATCATAATTTGTATATTGCATTATATAGTTGTGTTTGAACTGTTGTAATTAATCTTACTCTTCTTAAACCACTGTCTAATATAATTGAGAATTCTTAGCCGGACCAAGGGAAGGATTCTCAGCGATACAAAAGAAAAGTAACGGTGAAAACATCCATGACCATTGGAAGGTTTTGACCGATTCAAGTAATGGATTGGACGTAATAAAGAATTAAGGACATTGACTACCGAACCAAGGAGTTAGCTGCTCTAATTCCAAACAAGAGGAATCGGACCAAGGAAATCTTGTAACAAAATGAAATCCTGAATGATTGAATTATTATGAACAACACAACCATTTAAACAATCTGCATAAGAAATCCTTATTCACCACAGCCCCGACACGTCATTTCTTTCCATTTCTAAGAACTCTTTAAATTTACCCATTGTTTTCTTTCAAACTGTATCCATTCTTCAAAGTAAATCAATTTAGTTTCAATCAAAACC
Organism: Viscum album; assembly: GCA_963277665.1. Lineage (NCBI taxonomy): Eukaryota > Viridiplantae > Streptophyta > Magnoliopsida > Santalales > Viscaceae > Viscum > Viscum album. The sequence goes on along the minus strand of OY728143.1, from coordinate 508,656,037 downwards.
CAAAAATCAACCCAATCGTTTCTAAATTTTGCATACTTCACCTAATTAAGTATTAACTCAATTAAATTCATGCACGCCACGGTTCCCTGTGGATCGACCCTGAACTTATGCTATACTAAAGTTCTAAGAATGAGTAATTAATTTGGGACGCATATAACTTCAATAAATGATAAGCAAGACCAAATTTTGGCGCCGTTGCCGGGGATCCCGTTTGGTTTTAGTGTTAAGATTTAAATTGTGTTAATAATTGATTTAAGTGAAAATAAAAATAAAAAATTATCAAAATTATCTTTTCTAATCCCATTTCAATTTTTTTTTATTTTTCCCTTTTACGCCTGGTTTTCGTTTTTTGTGTTGTGCAGAGCTTAAAGTGTATGTTTAGACACTTTACACGATCCAGAAGTGCCGAGTCTTTGGAATTAGTTCCGCTTGACCCGAAAAGCATACACAGACAGAAACTCACAACCATCAACCACAACCTATGGCAAACAAGGAAGAGGGAGCACCAACCGTAGATGCTGCGACTGAGCATCAGTACCAGGATCAGCAGCGTCCCGCTGCTGGTCTACCGGAGCAACCTCCTGGAGCCTTCATGGAATTCCTCCCAAGGGATTACCAACAACCGCCACAACAACTCTTCCCACGGCCATACTTTTCCCCTCAGGAGCAGTTTATGAAAGCTCCACCCCATCAACAACAACCTCTAAGAAGTACCCTTATGGAGTACGGACTTCCATCAATTCACGGAGCTGATACAGGCATTGTTCGTCCTCCGGTCCAGGCCCAGCACTTCGAGATCAAGAATGCTATCATGCAGCTAATCCAGAACACGGTCCAATTTGGAGGCCTGTCTAGTGAGGACCCGAACGCCAATCTCTCCAACTTTCTGGAGATCTACAATACCTTTCGGTACCATGGCGTTTCCGAGGATGACATCCGTCTTCGCCTATTCCCCTTTTCTCTACGGGATAAGATAAAGGACTGGATCAAGGGGTTGTCACAATGATCTATCCTCACCTGGGAGGAGCTAGCCCAGGCGTTCCTGTCCAAGTACTTCCCACCATCCAAGACGGTGACAGTCCGAAATGAGATTCATAACTTCCAGTAGCACGACTCCGAGTCGTTGTACAAGTCCTGGGAACGCTTCAAGGAGATGTTATGAAAATTCCCCTATCATGGACTCCCACTCTGGAAGCAAGTTCAGACCTTCTATGGAGGACTTACCACGAATACCAAGTCCGTGGTGGACACTGCTGCTGGAGGTACGGTGATGCGAAAGTCCATCGAAGAACTATTTGAACTATTGGAAGACAAGTCAGCCAATAGATTCCAGTGGCACTCAGAGCGAGGGACTCAAAAGCGAGGTATGCACAACATTGATGCTACCACTATGTTAGCTGCTCAGTTGGACGCTGTGTCCAAGAAAATCGATGCATTGAACCTCAAAGGAGCATCTCAAGTTCATGCGGCAAACCATCCAGCATGTGGTGACTATGGTGATAACCACATCATGGGAGAATTCCCGGGATCAGCCGGATGCCCGTCGACGAGCGAGGTGAGTTATGTTGCCCAAAATAGAGGGCCCAACCAGTACCAGCAGTACTAGAACCCGACATGGCGAGATCAACAGAACACAGGCTAGGGCCAACAACAACAGAATCCTCCGCCCCAGCGACCGCCCAACTACAACCAGCCTCCATATCAGAACCAATTCCAAAGGCCACAACAACCCCAGAAGGGTCCTTATTAGCAATAAGGGTATCAAAACCCTCGTCCACAGTAGCCACGACAGCCACCTCCTCCACCGGCTCGACAACTACCTCAGCAGGAGAACACCTCAAGGTTAGAGGATATGATGACTAAATTCATATATACTGCTGATACTCGGTTCCAGAATCAGTAAGATTCGATTCGAGGCTTGGAGAATCAGATTGGCCAGCTGGAAAATCAAATCTCAGGGAGGCAGCCCGGTATACTACCGGGGAACACCGAAAAGAATCCAAGGGAGGAGGCCAATGCTATCATGATCTGGAGTAGGAAAAAGCTCCACCAGAACCAATCCGCACAACAAGGTGAATCCACACCCACTGTTGAAGAAAAAGGTACCAATACCGACCCCTCCTCATCCAAAAGCCCACATAAGGAGGCTTTACAAAATAAAGAAAAAGAAGTAATCTAACCATTCAAGCCTGCCTTACCCTTTCCGGAAAGATTGAAGCAGAGGAATCTGGACCAACAATTCAGAAAATTCATGGATATTTTCAAGAAGCTACATATCAACATACCATTTGCGGAGGCCCTGACACAAATGCCAACATATGCCAATTTCATGAAGGAAATCCTCTAGAATAAGAGGAAGATGGAGGATTTGGGCATTATTGCACTAACGAAGGAGTGCTCCGCGGTGGTTCAACATTCCATTCCTCCCAAACTCCAAGATCCAGGTAGTTTCACCATTCCTTTTACTATTGGATTCTGTGAGTTTGGGAAGGCCCTCTGCGACTTAGGGGCCATCGTGAACCTCATGCCCCTCAGAGTTTTCAAGAAGGTGGGACTCCACGAGTTCAAGCCTACCCGTGTCGCCCTTCAACTTACTGATCGATCCATCAAGCACCCGAATGAACTACTCAAGGACGTACTGGTAAAGGTAGGTAGGCTGATTCTCCCTACTGATTTCATCATCCTCGACATGGGGGATGACCAGGAAACACCTCTTATACTTGGAATGCCTTTCATTGAAACTGGGATGGTACTGATCGATGTGCACCAAGGGGAGCTTATTTTTCGGGTAGGTGATGAAAGAGTTTCATATAACATCCTCAAAGCCGTCAAACATGCTTCCTTGTCAGAGCATGAGGACTGTTATGCAGTGTCTACCATGGTTAATCATTTTAGCGACAAAGGGGATGAACTGGTATGTTCTTTTATTTCAAATAATTTAACTGATCCAGATATTCTCTTAGAAGAAGTGCCAGAAGACTTGCAATTCATAGAAGGATAGGGCAGCCACTATTGGCAGCGTGCAGTTGTTCCTGATAGTTTGTAATGGGATAAGGTGTAGCCAATTGTGCCTTCGATTTTAAAGGCAACTGAACTCGAACTGAAGCCTCTTCCATCTTCTCTCAAGTATGGGTATTTAGGACCTAATCAAACTTTTCTTGTTATACTTAATGCAGAACTATCACAGGAGCAGGAAGATGCACTTCTGCAGGTTCTCAAATAGCGGAAGCATGCTATTGGGTGGACAGTCGCTGATCTGAAGGGAATCAGCCCTACCATTTGCACTCACAAGGTGCTACTTGAAGAGGGTGCCAAGCAATATCGGCAACCACAATGGCGCTTGAATCCTCCCATGAAGGAAGTTGTGAAGAAAAAGGTGATCAAATTATTGGATGCATGCATCATCTATCCCATCTCGGATAGTCCGTGGGTGAGTCCTCTCCAAGTGGTACCCAAAAAGGGGGGTATCACTGTGATTTCAAATGAAAAGAACAATCTCATCCCTACATGCACTATCAAGGGATGGCAAGTTTGTGTGGATTATCGGAAGTTAAATGATGCAACAAGAAAGGATCACTTCCCTCTTTCCATTCATGGATCAAATGCTAGAGAGGCTAGCAAGGTACAACTTCTATTGCTTCCTCCACGGTTTTTCCGGTTACAACCAAATCTCAATTTCTCTAGAGGATCAGGAAAAGAGCACTTTCACTTGCCCCTATGACACATTTGCTTATCGAAGGATGTCTTTCAGCATGTGTAATTCCCCCGCCACCTTCCAGCGCTGTATGCTGGCCATCTTCCACGACATGGAAGAACGAATCCTGGAGGTATTCATGGATGATTTTTCCGTTTATGGAAAATCATTTACCATTTTTTTACGACACCTAGAGCTTGTTTTGGAAAGATGTGAGCACACTAACCTAGTCTTGAACTGGGAAAAGTGTCATTTCATGGTGAAAAGTGGCATAGTCCTTGGACACAGAATTTCAGCGAAGGGGATAGAGGTTGACCCGACGAAGATTGAAGTCATTTCACGACTACCAATACCAACTTCTGTCCGTGCCATCCACAGCTTCCTGGGGCATGCAGGATTTTACAGGGGGTTTGTCCGCGACTTCTCCAAAATAGCCCAACCCCTCACCAATCTTCTAACCAAGGATGCCATATTTTAGTTCGATGACCATTGTGTCAGATCTTTTGAGCATCTAAAGCAGCGCCTTGTGGAAGCTCCAGTTATGATTTCTCCCAAATGGGAGGAACAATTTGAGGTGATGTGCGATGCGAGTGACTACGCAGTGGGATCAGTCTTGGGCCAACGACTTGACTGGATTTTATGACCTATCTATTATGCCAGCAGTACACTCAACGAGGCACAGATTAACTACACCACCACAGAAAAAGAGATGCTCGCAGTGGGTTTTACATTTGAGAGGTTTCATTTTTACTTAGTGTTGTCTAAAGTTATTGTTTATACTGACCATGCAGCACTAAAGTACCTACTCAACAAGAAAGACTCAAAGCCCCGATTGATCCGCTGGGTGATCCTCCTACAAGAATTTGATCTTGAGATCCGAGATAAGAAAGGGAGTGAGAACTTCAATGCAGACCATCTCTCCCGCCTCGAGCTGCCTCACTTGGAAAAGGAAGAAGATAGGGAGATTAGGGAGGATTTTCTGATGAGCACCTCTTTTCGATCAGTGAAACACCTCGACCATGGTATACTGATATCACTAATTTTCTGGTTACAGGTGTCGTTCACCCCGACCTCTCCTTCCAGCAAAGGAAAAGATTTTTCTCTGATGTGAAAAGGTACTTTAGGGAGGATCCTCTGCTATTCTGATCCTGTGGGAGTGATCCACCGTTGCATCCCGGAAAATGAAGTTCACGGTGTCCTGGAGTTCTGTCACGCCTCACCAGTAGGAGGACATCATGGGACGGACCGTACCATAGCTAAGATCATGCAGTCTGGATTTTTTTGGCCCACCATGCATAGAGATACCCGGGCCTTTGTTTCCTGTTGCGATCGGTTCCAGAGGATAGGTAATGTGGGAAATAGAGATGAGATGCCTCATCACCCCATCCCGGAGGTCGAGATTTTCGACGTCTGGGGCATAGATTTCATGGGTCCTTTTCCCTCATCTTTTGGGAACACTTACATCCTGGTCTGTGTCGACTACGTTTCCAAATGGGTGGAAGATACTGCTACAGCTCACGACACAGCCAAGGTAGTCATAAATTTCTTAAAGAAAAATATTTTTAGTAGGTTTGGAGTTCCACGAGTACTGATCAGCGATAGAGGGACCCACTTCGACAACACACTAATGAAAGGAATATTGTTGAAGTATGGAGTAAATCATCAGATGGGGACACCATATCATCCCCAGTCCAGTGGACAGGTAGAGCTCTCCAATAGTGAGCTCAAGTAGATCCTGGAAAAAACAGTGAACACTTCACGGAAGGACTGGTCCAAGAAGTTATATGATGCCTTGTGGGCTTATTGGAATGCTTTTAAAACACCACTGGGAATGTCCCCGTTCCGCCTCATCTATGGCAAGCCCTGCCATTTTCCAGTAGAATTGGAACACAAAGCCTACTGGGCCATCAAAGCCCTGAATTTTGATCTAAAGGCAGCTGATGAGAAATGGAAGTTCCAATTGCCGGAAATAGATGAGATTCGATTAGAGGCATACGAGAATGCCAAGTTGTACAAGGAGAAGATAAGATCCATTCACGACCGGATGATATCACAGAAATCTTTCCAACCCGGTGATCAGGTACTTCTATTTACTTCTCGTCTTTGCTTATTTCCAGGGAAGTTAAAGTCACGCTGGTCGGGACCATTCCATGTTATCCCCATATTCCATCACAGAGCGGTCAAAATTTCTGGAGAAGATGGTCATCCATTCAAGGTAAACAGACAGCTCTTGAAAGCTTACCATCCTACAGATAACATAGTGGGAACGTTGTCCACCATACTCCTCAGGTAAGAAAGGTAAGTAGGTCGAGCCAACGACCTAAAACAAAGGCGCTTCCTAGGAGGCAACCTAGAGGTTACACGCCATGTCCCACTTATATACACGGCATGTACTGAACCATTTTAATTTATAAACTTAATAGTATAAATCTATAGAATAACAAATAAATAACCAGGGATGATGCCGGTGCCGATGGAAAAGTCACTGGAGTTTATTTGAGCCGTCCTCGGTTCAAATCCTCCTGACATACCTTCGGCACGGGGTTCCTCATTTTAATTACATGACGTGTGTGGTATTTTAAATATAAATAAATATATATATATATATACATGTGTTTAATAAAACCCATGGTGGGGATGGGCCGGTTGGCTAGAATCGTAATCAGGTTTCAAAAGACCCGGGTTCGAATCCAGACAACCGTCCCATTTCCATCATTTGTTCTTTTAATAAAACCACACGACGTGTACTCCGATATACGCCGTGTGCGCGATGATTTTTTTCAACTATAAATGAAAATCATTTTAAAAATAAGAAATTACATGCGGGTGAAGTTGGCGGATTGGAAAAGTCTCGGCACCAGGTTCACAAGACCCGGTTTCGAATCACGCTAATCTCCCCGCTTCACCCCCATCCTTTCCTAAATAAAAACCACACGCCGTTCTTTTATTTCTTTCCATGTGTATAGGCCGTATAGAATAAATATATATATAAAATAAATATGAACAGCAGAACAACCTTTGCTCCAGTGGGTGAGGGCGTCCGTTCGAATCAGCCGATCGCCGGTTCGAATCCCGCCCCAAGCACTGGACCAAAGGTTGTACTACCCTTTTTCTTATTTTAAAATACACTGTGTGTATTTCCCGATATACATCGTGTATAGGTTTATGTATAATATAATTTGTCGATATATTTATTTTTAATTTTTAATAATAATTATTATATAGTTTACTATAATAATTATATTTTGTAATTAAAAAAAAATCGGGATACATGGAGTGTACCAAAAATACACGTCGTGTACCGCAGCTATATAAGCTGCGGGCCACCCGGCTTGAGGCTGTGTCGCACGGCCTCCCCATTCTTCCCCTTCTTCCCGTTTCTTCTCCCGAACGCCATCTGAACCCCCATTGCCAGATCCGTCGATTTGGGGCGTTTCACATTCTGATTCTTCTCACATTGTGATCCTCAGTCTAGGTACGCCGTTCTGTACCCTCTATTTCAAGTTTTTAGAATCATTTAGGATGTTAATCGGATCGGCCGACTGTTCAGATTCCGCCTGTACATGGCCAAGATATGAAGAACACACACCGTGTATATATCTATACACAACCACACACAAAATATTTCGAAATTCGAATGTACACGATGTGTATGTGCGGTATACACCGTGTAGCCCATTTCCTTTGGCCCCTTCGTGTGTGGTGCTTAACACGGCCTGTCACCCCATGTTCCAGAACACGGTGTGTATGTTCGGTAAACGCCGTGTCCTTTATATCTGTAGCTGGCCCATGTCTCCCCCTCTACACGGCCATGTTCTTCATGTACAAAACACGCCGTGGACAGTACTTACACGACGTGTATCGTTTTCTTAGAATTGATAGCAACATGGCCGTGTCCTTTTTATTACACGACCACCTGCACTTTGGTGTAAACACGACGTGTATGTTCGGTACATGCCGTGTCCTATTACATGGTCTCTTTCCACCCTCGGCGTGTCTTTCCAAAGAACACGTGATACTCTCCATTTCTGACTACATGTCGTGTACTCTGGAGTACACACCGTGTACTTTTATTTTCCAGTTTTCTCACATTTTCTTTGTTTTTTTTCTTTCCTTTTTATTTTTCTTTTGTTTTGTTTTCTATTTCTTTCTATTTCAAGATATGGCAGATCACGATCCTTCCCATGGGAAGCGTCCAACCTCCGCCACCGAGGACGAGAGGTCCAATTATCTTCGGATTCGACTCCGACCACCTACGCAGCCAGACCCTGACGCTCCGGTCTTTGAGCTCCCTCCGTTGGCCATTCTGCCACCACTCACTCCCTCAGATGAGGCGGGGCCTACTTCTGCTGCACCAGCTGCCACTTTCGCTATACCATCATCCTCAGCAACTGGTCCCTCTTCGAGTACACCTTCCACCGAGCCACCTTCTTCTTCGGTGGATCCACCTCCAGAGCCAGATGTTGCTGCTGCACTGGCACCTGGGCTGGGACCTGCAGGTGCTCCCTATCCCTCCATGGTATTCCCGGTCACCGACCTCGCATACAACAGGATCCGACGTTTCTCTCGTCGGCTGATAACATTGAGCGGTTGGTTTCTTGACTGTATCATTCCACAACGGCTTGGTATTTGGGAGGAGTTGGAGGTACTTCTCGATCACACCACCCTCCTTGAGATTTTCCAGGTCAACACTCCTGTGTTCTGAGATTTATTTTTAGAGTTTGCGGACTCCTTTGAGTTCGATGGAGCGGAGTACTGAGAGACACCTGGCGATGCGGTGCCAATAGTTCGATTCCGGCTAGGCGACCGACATTTTTCTCTGATGATGACAGAGTTTGGTTGAGGGTGCGGCTTCTACCCCCATCCTATCACACCACCCCCCATTTCTGACTTGACCCGGCCTGAGTGCTCTGACCTTATTTCCATGTGGCGGGAGATCGCTGGGCCTGACCACCGGTACTCCCCCACTTCCCAGAAGATCACTCTTATAGCTGACCCTATCCTTCACTTCACCCACCGATGTTTTAGCGCCATACTTTTTTCCCTCCATGAGGATATGGGGGTCGTGAATGGCCGTGTCACGGAGCTTCTTACCTGTGTCATCCGAAACGCCTACCTGGACCTCCCCTATCTGGACGCCTCCTATTTTCACTCCATGTTTACCAGCCGTCAGGGCAACCTGAACGGTGGGTTTTACACCACCCATCTTGCCCACCAATTGGGGGTATTCGAGCCCTCATTACCTCATGACTTGATAGGTTCACCCCAGTGGATGGACTTCCTCATGCTCATTCGCATGGGATTAGTACAAAAGCAGGGGGTGCCTACATCCTTGCTCAGGCTTGAGCCCCCCCACCTGCTGACCCTGCCCCACCTACTGACCCCGCTCCTCCTTCCCCACCCCCTCCAGCTTCTCCACCTCACACACCTCCTACTGACCCCACTTCTTCTGACATTCCTTCTTATGTCCCATCCCCCATACCACCTACCCCCGCAACCTTGGTCGACCCGACCATTTCCCTCCACCTATCCACGATGGATTAGAAGTTATCCCGTATCATCATCCGACATGACACCATTGCACGCCATTTGATTCGTCTGGACGGCTGCCAGGACCGGATGGAGCATCTGTTGGTGCATATTGCTCAGAATCTTGGTGTTCCACTGGCTCAGCCACCAGCCACTGCCTCCGTTCCTGGCCCTTCTGCTGCTGCTCCACCGCCGTCTCCTGCACCGGCCACCTCTTCCGTTCTAATGACTACGGTGAGCTCTACTGCTGCCACTTCTTCCGGGCCAGGGCCTACTGCTGAGCTTCCGATCCCGAGTCTAGCACCTGCAGCTCCTACTTCTTCAGCTACCCTTCTCGATGCCGAGTCAGAGCCTCACCCTTCCACGTCTCCTACGCCGACTCTACCGGCCGATTCTATACAGGATGATGCCTCCCCTGAGGTGACCCCATGATAGTGACATTTTCCTTTATCTTATATATCTCTTCTGTCATTTTCTGTGCTGTGATGTTATGCATGTTTGTAGTTTTCTTTTTTCTCGACAGTCACAGGTATGGGCATGGAGCGCCTTGGGCATCACTTTTCATGAGGGGAGTATTTTTCCATTTCTATTTTCTGTCTTTTTGGATTTACTTCTTCCATTGCTTTCCCTCATTTTGTCCCCCATTTTCTTCCCGTTGCCCACCCTTTACCTTGTTGTTTCACTTGGTGGACCATGTGAAGTATTAAGTGTGGAGGCGTATCTATATCTTTCACCTTAGTCTTTTCCCTTAAACTAACCTAGGAGACATCATTATTAAACTCTATATTTGAAAATGTAAAGAAATTTTGGTTAATCTGTCTTATAAATGCTAGAGTTATCAGTAGGAAATTTTGGAAAGGTTACATAATTTTTAGTTTTTAAGTATTCTAAAATGATTACTGATATAGTTTCAATTGCAACCTTTCAGCCTTGATTAAATTACATTAATTAGGCTAATCATTTATATGCATGTCATGACCTGATTGTCCCTTTATTATTTTTCCACTCCTGAGAGGTATTCTAAACCATTTTTCGTATTTCTTTTCCAATAACCTCTTTCTTGAGAGATTATTAGGATATGCATCACTACCAGAATTTGCAAGTTTTTCTTTTCGACACATGAAGAAATTTTTGAATTACTTTAACATGATTGAGGCATTAGATTGTTTCAACCCCTTTATCTTGAGACCTACCCTACATTTAATCTTCGTTAAGCCCATAGAATCCATGAACAACCTTTATAGGAAGCCACATTACAAGCCTATTTCCCTTCCTACCCTATTTCTTTTTTTTAAACTTTGCATGATTATTCATTTAAGCTTTAAAGAGGGAGTTGGCAATACATGGCATATTTTTGTGTACAACCATGAAATAAAGTGTGGGGGAGTACCTCTTGATTATTTGGGGCAGAATGGGCTCCAAACATCTACTCATTGTATTCATAAGGGATGACCTTGTGTTTTTTTGTAAAAAAAAACAACAACAAACAAACAACAAGGGGACCTTATGCTTATTTGCCCATAAACCCTACTTGCCTAAGGAAGTTAGTGACGATTACAAAAGCATTTGACTGAGATTTTGAAGGATGTATTTTCAGTGAGCTTTACTTTGAATATCATGAAATGTTGTTTAAAGGAATTAGCCATCCTTTTTCAAACCTCAGAATTTATTTTCATATCTGAACCTACCAACCCTTAGCCACAGAAACATTTGAACCTTATTAATAAAGCCCTCATGATTTTTGTAATTCAATTTTTCTAAAGTAGAGAACAAGATATCTTGAAAACCTATGGATAGAGTGTATATGCCTTGGATTGAGCATAACTTTGATCAAAAACATCTTGAGTGTGGAGTGTGATTTTAACTGGTTAGGTAAATCATCAAGTTGCATGTTTATTTTTGAAAGGTTTAAAAATGTGTTGAAAGAGGATGAGAGTAGTTAATTACATTATATATGAGGCATGATTTTAATATCTTATGAATTGAATTTGTTTGTGCCTTTTAGAATTTTTCCTCAATAAATTTATCAGTTATAAGTTTGATTAATTAAATGCCTTCCTTTTAAAGTATAGGCTCTCTTAATTAGATGTTGAGATTTTGCTTGAGGGCAAGCAAAACACTAAGTGTGGGAGAATTTGATGCACCCAATTTGTGTATACATTTTCCATATATATAATTGAAGATAAAAACATGTTTTCATCAAATATGTATTGTTTTATGAACATATTCGTTGATTTTAGTGATTCTGTTTACTTTCAAAAGCTTTCTGGCTAAATACACGAATCAAGGTATGCATGTGAAAATTTTGAAACTACACGACGTGTACTTTTATACATGTCGTGTCCATCCAGGAAAGGACACAGACTGAAGGAGGGAGTACACGCTCATGTCACTAGGCATAAGATACATGCCGTGCACTACTTTCTAGAAGTGGTGGTTGCTGAAGAAAAGTCTGCACGCCCATGTGGCCGTTGATGAAGACACGACATTTTTGAACTTTTGCACGCCATGTCTGCTGTTCTAGAAGGGGCTGGCGGCCAAAATTTTGATACTACATGCCATGTATGGTGGAGCTACATGCCGTGTACACTCAACTTGCAGGCGGATCCATGTGAAAAAGTCAAAAACGGCATGCTCGGCCACCTGCCAGCGGAGAAAATGGCGCCAAAACGTGTTGACGAAAAGTACACGACGTGTACTTTCTATACATGACGTGTACTTTATTTTTCTATAAAATAAGGCCTTAGCCTACGAATTTAGGGAGTTTAGAACCATTGAGAGGAAAGAGAAGCTCTGCTATCACCATTCCCAAAGCTACTGTCGTCACTCCACCATTCCATCTTACGATACTCTACCTCAACGCCTACATGATGAATCAGTCAGGTATCACGTGTGTCGTTTCTCTCCTAAATTCTATGTGTAACTAAACCCCTCATGTTGGGGCTGTGGATGATGGGATCATAATTTGTATATTGCATTATATAGTTGTGTTTGAACTGTTGTAATTAATCTTACTCTTCTTAAACCACTGTCTAATATAATTGAGAATTCTTAGCCGGACCAAGGGAAGGATTCTCAGCGATACAAAAGAAAAGTAACGGTGAAAACATCCATGACCATTGGAAGTTTTTGACCGATTCAAGTAATGGATTGGACGTAATAAAGAATTAAGGACATTGACTACCGAACCAAGGAGTTAGCTGCTCTAATTCCAAACAAGAGGAATCGGACCAAGGAAATCTTGTAACAAAATGAAATCCTGAATGATTGAATTATTATGAACAACACAACCATTTAAACAATCTGCATAAGAAATCCTTATTCACCACAGCCCCGACACGTCATTTCTTTCCATTTCTAAGAACTCTTTAAATTTACCCATTGTTTTCTTTCAAACTGTATCCATTCTTCAAAGTAAATCAATTTAGTTTCAATCAAAACCCAAAAATCAACCCAATCGTTTCTAAATTTTGCATACTTAACCTAATTAAGTATTAACTCAATTAAATTCATGCACGCCACGGTTCCCTGTGGATTGACCCCGAACTTATGCTATACTAAAGTTCTATGAACAGGTAATTAATTTGGGACGCATATAACTTCAATCAACGATAAGCGATACCATCTCTTTATAGACATGCATCGATTTTGTCCATCATTGGTAGGGGATGATACAACTATGAAAATATGTTTCTAGGATGAACTTAAATATGATATTTAGTCCCAAGTTAACCTCTTTCAATTAAAGGAGTTTTCTAAGGTGGTGTATCAGGTTCACATAGATGAGTGGAACCTGAGGGAGGATTATAGTATAGGATAGGTGGTAGTTGTGGGATGATTATAATGTATGTATTATGAGAGTTGGAAGCTTCTCTAAGAAATTGTTATCCAGGGGATAATAGGAATATTTTCCATGGGAAATGATCAATTACTCAGGATCTTACCTGAATTGTCCATCACCAATGTGGTAGGATGGGAAAATATCATAGGCATTGTCCCTGACCACTATTAGAGTTTCAATCTTAGGTCTGGATGGGACATCTACTAAAGTTATATAAGAACCATTATAGATGGGTAGTGATGGAGGAGATAGATAGAACCAGATTGCGGTAAGGGTATTTTATGCACCACATTAGTTTGGTATTTGGAGTTCTACTAGACATGGTGGTAGAGGAAGTGGAAGAGGTACTTCAAGGAAATATCTCCCATATCTGTAGAGTGAACTTCATCATAGGGAAGAGGGGTGGAAAATTTACATGTTATTCACCCTACACTGGTTGATAGTGAGGCTATACCATAAATAGTAAGAGGAATTATTCTTGTAGATTATACATTATCTAGTGCCTTATTTGATTCTGGTGCCTCTCATTCTTTTTTATCTTCACACCTTGTGAATGATTTGAGCCTGGAGGTGGAGTTATTGAGTGGGGTGTAGATGATAGATATAGTATTGGGAGTACGATAAAGGGAAATCTATTTATGAAAGGAGTGTTCTCTTGAGGTTGGGGAGTATTGTTTTTTGTAGGATCTTTACATCCTTGACATGACAGGATTTGACCTAATTTTGGTTATGGAATTGTTAGTATAATAACCTACCCACATAGATTGTTACCTTAATAGAGTAACTTTTACACCTCCTAAGGGTGACACTTACATTCATCAAGGGGAATGGGATATCTTGGAAGGCCGTGCAGGAAAATTCATTAGAAACTAGGGGATCTTATCATCTAGTTTTCTAGTCTTTCATTGGATGATGAAGCTAAAATGAATGATGTATTTCCATCCTTAGTGGATAGGTTTCAAGATGTTTTTCCTAAATACTTCTTAGGGATGCCACCTTAGAGATATGTTAAATTTACAATTGATCTCATGCCAGGGGATGATTTAGTTTCTATTCCACCATAAATAATGGCACAAATAGAGTTAAAAGAGATAAAAACTCAGATGAAATAGTTAGAGGATAAGGGATTTATCCATTAAAGTACGTCACATTGGGGTTCACCAGTGTTATTTTCAAAAATACAGATGGAACTCTGCACTTGTTTGTTGATTACTGGAAGTTGAACCTAATGACTATAAAGAACTGGTATCCTCTTATACATAGCAATTATCTTTTTGAATAATTGAGAGGATCTTATGTCTTCTCAAAGATTTACTTGTGATTAGGGTATCATCAGTTGATATTTAGACCTTATGATATACCAAGGAATTATTTTAGAAGTAGGTATGTACTATATGAGTTTTTTTGTAATCCTGTTTGGGTTGATGAGAACACCATCCATTTTTATGGCATTGATGAAAAAAATCTTCCACCCGTACCTAGATTAGTTTGTTGTAGTTTTTGTGGATGACATCTTGGTGTACTCCAATACTCATGATGATCAATACTAATATCTTGACATCATCCAAATTAAACTGAGAGAGTATCAGCTATATTCCAATATATCTAAGTGTCTGTTTTTTATTGATCAGTTACACTTCTTAGGTCACATCATCTTGGAGGAAGGAGTGTCAATAGATGCATAAAAAGTGATGGAAGTGGTTTCTTGAGAGAATCCTAAGAATGTTTCAATATCTGTAGTTTTCTAGAGTTAGTAGGATATTATTAGAGATTTATCCAGGACTTTTCCTAATTGGAAGTACCACTTTTGAGATTGACCAAGAAGGGTATAAATATTGAATGGTCTGAAGCATGTCAGAATGACTTCGAGGAGATAAAGAAGCATTTGAAATTATCACAATATTTAATCCTACTAGATCCTGGTGAGTGGTATATGGTGTTTTGTAACACTTATAGAATAGGACTTGGAGTAGTGTTGATGGAGGGAGATTGAGTTGTGGTGAATGGTTCTCAGATATTGAGGCCACCTAAACAGAACTACCATATGCACGACATCGAGCTAGCTATAATGTTTTATTCTTTGAAGTGTTAGATGCACTATCTGTTGGGTGAAAATTTTACTGTGTATATGGATCACAATTTCTTGAATTATATCTTTTCACAATGATCTTTAAATCTTTGGAAGTGGAGATGGGTTGTGTATATGCAGTTGTTTTATTTTGAGCTAGCATATATGAAAAAGGACGGAAAGAGTGTGGCTGACACTTTAAGAAAGAAAACTTAGACTCAGGTGGTTCATGGGTATAATGTTGAGTGGAAGCTGATGAATTTACTGGATGAGATGCATGTTGTGGTTTAGGAGATTCCGAGGAATATAAATTTCATATCAGTTTCAGTGGAATCTACACTTTTGCTCTGAATTAGGTATAGGTAGTATGAGTATCTGAAATGTATGGCTTTAAGGTAAAGCCTTGAAGACAGGGATTTAGCTTCTGATTAGAGAATAGTTAACGAGGAGATGATATATATTAGGAACTGGGTTATTGTTCTGATGAGTATGTGGGAAGAGATGATGCTGGAATTTCATGCCTTGAAATGGGCAGTGCATCCATGTGTGACCAAAATGTACCATGAAATACGATGACCGTTTTGGTGACTGGGCATGAGAAATGAGATAGTAGGGTTCATTAAACAATGTTACACCTGTCAATAGGTCAAGGATGATCATCAATGACCTAGTGGTTTACTAAAACCATTTACCATTCTATAATGGAAGTTGGATGATGTTACCATGGAATTTGTGGTAGATATCTCAATGAAACCTTGGGATAATGATGTTATTTGGGTTGTTTTGGACCATTTTATAAATTGGTACATTTATTAATGGTATGTAAGACTTTCTCAGTGGGGTGACTAAAAGATTTGTATGATTGGGAAATAATTTTTCTGTATGAGTTACCAAAGAATATTATTTCAAACCCTGACTCATGTTTACTTCAGACTTATTGAAAGGCTTACAAAAGGAACCTAGGATATAGGTTTTACTAATTATGACTTTCCACTCATAGAAAGATGGGAAGTTATATCATATTATAAAGGTGCTTGTTGATGTTCTAAGAGAATGTGTCCTAAACTTTAGTGGGTCTTGGGAAAAGCACCTAGAATTGGGGGAGTTCACTTATAATACCAGTTATCATGAGACAATTCAGATAATACCATATGAGGACCTTTATAGTAGACCATAAAGATCACCTATCTGCTGGATGGAGGTAGGTGAGTTAGAGATGTTGGGACTGAGTCTCGTGAAGGAGACATTAGAGCAGGTTGAAATGATTTAAAAACATATGGCTATGGCTTAGATCAGATAGAATTCATATGCTAATAGGCATTGAATATCCATAGAGTTTATGGAGGGTGATCTTATATTCCTTCACGTGTCTCCTAGATTGCACCACCATTGGATACAAAGAGTGGAAAAGTTGGCGACACTACAAGAAAACCGCCATTTAGCGGTGGTTTTTTCACGGCGGTTTTAAAAACCGCCGCTAAACGGCAAAAAAAATTATTTAATTATTTATTTTTTTTATTTTTTTTAATTTTATTCGATGATTAGCGGCGGTTTTTCAAAAAACCGCCACGAAATAGCGGCGGTTTCAGTAAAACCACCGCGAAATGAAATGAAAAAATAAAAAAACATGAGAAACCCCGAAATCACTAAAACGACCATAACTTTTGATCCGGGCGTCCGTTGAAGCGCCACGACCAGTCAAATCGAAGCTGATGAAGAGATCTAGAGGCAAATATAATCAAAAACGTGAGACGGTATAAGGTGAGGAAGATATTAGAGTTATAAGAAAGTTGAAAAAAGTTCTCCAACTTCAAACGGCCATAACTTTCACTCTGGGTGTCCTTTGGGCTCTAAGACATATCAAATCGAAGCCAGCGAAGAGAGCTAAACACCAGATAGACACAAGCTAGCTTCTGTCATCTTTTTCAACCCCAAAAACCCCTCTAAAGGCCTCTGAAACCCCATTTCCGTCATCGGTTTCCCATCGAACTTGTCTTCAAACAGACCTAACTTTCGATCCGCGTGTCAGTTCGGCCTCCTCCACAGGCCAGATCATAGCTCGTTCCATGAGCTTCAGTTTAACTTGTCGCGGCACCCACATACACTCCTAGATCATATGTTATGGCCTTTTTAGTGGGTATCAGGTTTGTTATGTTTTTCAATGCCTCGTTTCTAGCACCCGTTCCCCGTCAGCTTTTTTTTAAATGGTCATAACTTCTGATCCGCCTGTCCATTCAGACACTTTCACCTTTCAGGTCGAAGATCGTTTCAGGATCTTTGATTTGACAGGTCGCGGATCTAAAACGGACTCTCATATCATATGTTATCTCCATTAATGTGAGTCCAATGTTTTTGTCTCTTTATGACCGTTTTGATGGGTTTTAACGGTAGCGCCATTTATTACTGTTTATTTGGGTTACCATGACTTGTTATCTTTATTAATGGTTTTTTGTGGGTTATTATGATGATTATGTTGAATTATTAAGGAGTTTTCCAGAGTTGTCACAAGTTTTCATGCGTTCTCATTCGTTCTAATGCCTCATTCTTCATATGCTTATCCATTCTTTTTCATGCGTTTTCATGATTTTTCATCCCTTATCACGTCTTTTCAAATTTTTTCATGTGTTTCCTTTATTATTTATTATTTATTATTTATAATATACTTTAATTTATTTATTATCTATTATTTGTAACTGGTTATTTATTATTTATTATTTATTCTTTATATTTATTCTTTAAATAAATAAATAAATAAATAAATAAATAAATAAATAAATAAATAAATAAATAAATAAATAAATAAATAAATAAATAAATAAATAAATAAATAAATAAATAAATAAATAAATAAATAAACCATTTTTTTGCTTAAAAACTATGTTTTTTCTAAAAAGGAGTTTTGTCATATTTTGAGAACTCATATTAAAATTAATTTTTACTAATTTTTATTAATTTATTTTAATAATAGAAATTAATTTTTTAAATATTCATTTAAAATTATATTATAGTTTATTTTTGATAATTTTTTTAGAAGATCGTTTTTGGATAAATGGTGAAAAGTATTGATTATTATTAAAAACTGTTACTTAATTTAAAGAATTTGAAAAGTAAAATATTATTTTAAAGTGGAAAAAATAAAATTATTTTAATTATATTATTATTAATTTAATTTAGGTAATTTTAATCAATTTAATGTTGAATTTTGATATAAAATTTTTATACTTATGAAATCTTTTTCTTTGAAAACCCTCTTTTTCATTGTGTATGAGAGTTTAATTTTAAATTAAATTATTCCACATATTTTTTTTGAATTTTTTAAAATTAATTATTTTTTTTAATAAAAATAATATTATCAATTAATTATAACTTATTTTTTATTCACAGTTAATAGTAAAAATAGTAAATATTAATTATCCTGGTTTAGGTTAAAACGAGTTTACCGTGGGGGACCAAAAGATAAGGGTAAGTATTCCAATTAAACTTGTTAAAATCAAATTTTATGGGCATATTTAAACCTTAAATTAACCCAAATTCAAATATATGTCCATTTAAAAGCATTGTTTGGGAAATAATTTATCATTTTGGATACATTTTGGAAATTTCTAAGTGGGTCCCCACCTTTTATAAATGGACATATCCTCTTCTCTCCCCTATGCACCTCAAAGGCATTTTTTTTCAGAAAATAATTGGTTAAATACCTTAATTACATCACTAAACATGACCTATAATCCTTTTGTTATCATAAAACCATCCTAGGAAGGCTTTAGGTATAAAACTAAAGAGATTATCTGAAGAAGTTGTATAGTTCTTTACCATGCCTCTTCATTTTAATTCATCCTGTACCCCCTTAATGTATTATAAAACTATTATAAAACAATAAAACCATTATATTCTATATAATAAGTTGTTATTTTTTAATTTAATAACCTATATACATTCCTTATTCAATCAAATGGGAAATTAAACTGTCTATCATGTGTATGAAAGACTACCTCGTCGCGAACAAATGTAATTCATTTTCCACCACCACCTCTCAAAGATAGATGTAATGATAGATTTAATATATATATATATATATATATATTATTTATGACATAATTATACTTTTTGAATTATTATATCAGATATACCATCTTAACTTTCAATCCATTGGAAAATGATAACGTTATCTCGTGCGTACGTGTTGACTACCGCCCCCACGAAGCGATGTGATACAGTTTTCATTTTAGTTTGACATTGATGGTAATAAGGATATATTTAATGAATATATATGATATATGTGATATATTATAAATATGATATAAAGTTATTTTTTAAATTTTAATCATCATTTAACTTTCTTTAATTTCATCTGTGAAAACATGAAAACAACATTTATGCTTAAGTGCATACTATCATCTCCAAGAATGGTTTAACTCATTTTTCTACCTCTAAAATTTTATAGAATGTTATAAATACTTATATAATGAATATATATTATATTTATATAATTTTTATAATTATTTATATGAGGTAACCAAGAGTAAATTATAAGTGTGTAACTACCAAACAAAAATATACATGAAAAACAAAGCACTTGTTACCTGAAACAATGATTTAAAGAAATAGTTGCATATAAAAGGGTTATAAAATATTATAAGTAAATAATTTAAGGTGTGATATATATTATTATGGTTCTGTAATATATTTATAATTAATATATATTTATTATATAGGAGGTTTAACCACATATTAAAGAAGTCGAACCTGAGGTAAGGGATGCCGTCTCAATTTTCTTTCATTGAGGCATATTTTAATGTTATGCTCTAATTTACTTTATATGGTGTATATAACACCCATTTAAATGTTATATAATTTATCCATGATAATTAATTTTATTTTATGTTTTAATTAAAATTAGTTCATCCAAGAGTGTTTGACTTAAAAGTTATCTAAAGGTAAGGGGTTTCATAAATTAATTTCTTTTCATTGGGTTATATTACTTCTTCACTATCTTTGATATTTTAAGATTATGTATGTGATGAATTTTTATTATTTTATATTTTATTTAAACTTATTTTATGTGGATTTATAATTAATATACATAATCAATTCCTTGATTAATTCTCACTTCAATGTTATGATCATTGTAAGGGTTCTTCGCTCAAATTTTCTTTTTGGGACATATATTTTTTTATACACCTATATTATTTTATGATATATATCTAATATCCATTTTATAATTTATATCATGAAAATATTAATATTTATGGTATTTAATATTCATTTTGATCAATTTATTTCATAGGGGTTATGATCTGAATGTTACCAAAGTGGTAAGGGTTTTTTTTCATAATCTCATCAGTATTCAGGATTATTTATGTTTTAGTACCCAATGGAGGAACTATATGATATTTATATGTTAAAACTAATATATTTTATCATCCTATGGTTATTGTTTCAAAAAAAAATTAAAAATTTTCATTTCATTTTCCTCTTATATGTATACAAAATATCAAAAAAATGTTTTTAATGAAAACTGACTTTATTTCCTCTTTAGTTAGGATTTTTTCCTTCCATGTCCATGATTTCTAAAAATGTTTTCACGAATGTATTTAATATTAAAAAATGATTTATTAAATAAAATTTTACAAATGTTTTAATTTTAAAAAATAGTTTAAAATGAATCTTTCAGTCTTTTTATGATTAAGGCACTTATGGAATTTTCAGAAAAAAATGTGAAAGGAATATTTATTTTAACATGCTCAGCATGAATGTAATTTCCAGAATCATGAACAATCATTGATTTTAATCTTACTTTAAAAGTTTCCATGATTATTTTCAGATAATTATTCCCTAATATTCTAGAAATTTTTTGTTTTTAATTTTTTTTCAAAGTGAAAATGTTATTTTCCTTAATATTTTTTGATGACATTTTTATGGAATTTATATTCATAATCATAAAAAAACTTTGACTTAATTATCCTCCACTGGGGATAACTTATAATGAAACCATATATATTATTTCTCTGGATGGTTTATGATGATTTTGAGTGGGGATGTACTATTTTGATACCATTCTCCATATTACTATAAATGATTTATTATTTTTTCTATTGATTGGGGAAATTACTAACATTTCAGATGATTGTTTTTCAATATGAATGTTTACATTGAATAAGTTTCACCCCTTCTATATGAGGGATTAATTAGACTTTGTAAGTGATGGGTGGAGCCCACTATATCCCCTTGATGCATCTGTAGGTCTCATGTGACAAACTTGTTTGGGTATTTGGCCGAGACCTTACCCATTTGTGTATAATGTGTCGACATGAGGCCCTGATGACAAGTTTATAATGTTTACAATTATTAATTACTTCATTATAAGATTAGTTATAAATATCCATGTGATTATTTTATTATTTATGATCTCCATGGATAAGTTTCAAGATTATGTGAATATTTATATGACATTATTTGATTATCAATTATTTCTACCATATTGTTTTTCATGCTTAAGTTATTGGTTTAATGGAACATGTTTTTAGATATTTACCTTTAAATATTGATTATTCATTATTTATTCGTGATATATTCTACTTTAAAAATACACTTATTCCCATAGATGTTAGGAAGTGTTTTATAATTGATATACTGGGATATTCTAAGAGGAATAGTTGTTTTCTTAATGAAAATACAATTTTTTATTTTAGGTTTTCAAATGTAAGGTGAAATTCAAGTTTGTATATAGTTTTCCAGTGATACTAAACTATTTGGTCCTTTGGGATAAGATCACTTTTGTCTAGAACCAATTTTAAAAAGTAACTACTAACTCTATGCTATTAGAGCCAGGGTCTTTATAGTGGTATCAAAACAAGTTTAGTATAAACCTTTGGAACTATATTTAGGAAAAAATAAATTACGGAATATATCCCTATGAATGAATTTTAGGATAATTTTAAGTCTTGGATAACATTTTAATGTTTTGATAATGTGGTGATTATGTGGTTTTTCTAGTAATACATCCTTATCTAGATACTACAAGTAGATGTGGCTTAGGCATAGTTTTACATAGGGGAAATATCTTTAAAATGGATGAGTTGGGATTTGACTTTACCATTACCTAGTGCACGATAAAGGGCCTTCCTAAACACCTATTTTGACACTCATGGGGGTTATTCTAATGTTAATTTAAATTTTATTTATGAACCATTATAAAGGATTTAAATAGTTGATGACAATGAATGACCTAGGTTAAACCTAAGGTGTATTAGATTAAAAAAATAGTGTCGTGGTTTAGACATACTATAAATGATTATGTGTTTTCCCACAATAATTTTTGTTGAACACACTATGTATTTGGTTTTATTCATGGATGGAACTAATATAAATCATGTTAACACTGAATTTGATGTACTATGTGGTGATTTTGAGAAACCAAATGGAATTATTATGGTATTAAAAGATATCATGATCATGAATAATTAGTTATCATGATATATAATTAACAACCTACACCTTAACCAACTCTCAGAATCACTAGATAAGAGAAGAATGGAGTTCTTTGAGATATCTGGTGGCACAAACAATGGAGGAAAGAAGGTAGAAATTCCTTCATGTCATAAATTTTGAAAGATAACCCTAGGAGAATGTATCAAAGGAATAGGAAAAAATTTCATGTGTGTGAAAGAAGAGTATAAGGTAATAAATTATTGAGAGAATATAAAGAGTATGATGTAAGTATGTAAATTTCATAATATGGACCCATTTATTATTTGTTGTCTTAAATGTTAGGAACCTGGATATTATCTGAGTCAATACCCTCTTCTAAAGGTTAACTTCTAGACTAAGGAATGGTTTATGTTTTTCCAATCATTGAGGTGGAATTATTGAAATATTTATGTTTTGGGATTCAATAATTATGTCCTAAAAGTGTTATACCAAGGGTATTCTGGTTATAATATTTTTGAAACATATAAGTATTGTTCTATAAATTTTTTTCATTAAGTATTTTCAAGAATATGTTGAATAGTACAAATAACCAAGAGAAGTGATTTAGAAGTAATGTGATATTTTGGGAGAACACATGATTAAGGTAAAGATAACTATTAATACATGTATAAGGTTGAGTTAATGATGTTTTTTGGGATTAAGAGATGATTGAAATTGATGAAGTAAATGGGATCGTATTTATTTCCATGAAACCAATTAGTGATTTTATGACAATGTGGTTTATGTTGTCTTTGATAAAGTTTTCATAATTTTTAGAATTATAGAATATATTTAATAAATCACTATTTTATTTAAGTAATGAAGAGATAATTATTTTTTTTGGATTTGTTCATGTTTTCATTAAGGTTTTATGATAGTTTAAGTTATTACCACATTTTAAGATAATATATAATCAAGGTATCCACATATTTGATATGTGACATAAAGAGCTATTTTATATTATTTAGGGGATTAATTTTAAGTTTAATTTTGAAATTTAGAGACCTTATCTATATATTTTTTGATTTTGATTTTGGTTATTCATATTTCGAAAGGTTTTTATGCTTATCTATTTATGGAATGATTTAAGTTGAATTTTGGCCATTATTATTGAGGATTTAGAGATTATCATATGATTTATCCATATTAGACAGCCTTTGAAAATAAATCTAATTTTGGTAAATGTTTTTAGATAGAAAGAAAAAATTGTAACTTTTTTACAGATTTTATAATCTATTAAAAGTTAAATTTAATTCTTCATTCATAAAAAAATCATTTTGAATATTCATTTCTTGGAGTAATAAATGTAGTGGAAATTGATCGGAGCATAACCAACTGATGAAATTATTCTTATGAAATAAAAAGATATAAAGTAAATATATTTTCAGGTGTTACCCATATTGATAGTAAAAAAATACCACAACTTTAGGAAAAATATTCTTGAAATAAAATTGTTACACATTTATGCTCATTTATGATGAATCAATGATCTTTTCACTTATCATAGATTTATGGCTTCGTGGTCGTTAAATTTATCCTAACCATGTTCTATATCACTCCCTATTAGTACTTGGGAATTAGTTTTCTTCTCCATGTATATATTTTAAGTTCCTATTAATTTTATCTTATTTGTAAACATAGTTTTTTTATTCTAAATGACCTTCATATTTCCTTTTCCCTCTTTTTAAGAGGATGTTTCATTAACCCTTTATGATGTGGGTTTTCTACCAAGTAATTTTTAATTTTGAAACCCTTGATTTCAATATAAAAGTTAAAATTGTGAGGGAAATATTTATTGAAGTTTGGTATAATGTATCACCCTGATATTTTAAATTAATAACATTATGTTCGATATTGTATACAACACGCAACACCGAGCTTAATATACCCGTGAAATATATTATTTAAATATGGATATTGTAACATAGATATTAAATAGATATGTATGAATTAAAATAAATAAATTATAAAAATAATATTGTTTAGACATGTATAGAATAAATTTATTGGTTATCAATTGATTATAATTTAAAGTAAAAATCATTTGAATATAAAAGGTTTTTTCCTTCTAAATAATGTTTTTATGCGCACAATGTGTTTTTATATTAATAAAATAAATTAATCACCGCTTGTGGATGATTCTAACTAAATTTATTTATTATATATTAAATAATATATTTCATTATTCATATAATATTTTTTATGGGCATGAGATAAGAATAAATAAGTATTTATGCTTAAAGAATTTTCTTTTCTAAAATAAAGTTTCATCGCATTTTGCACTTATTTTAATTTTTTTTACGAATTTTAAAAAATTTATTAGAAAAAATAACTTAAATTTTTAAATGATAATTTCAAAATTATCTTATAGTTTATTTTTTTAATTTTCTAAAAATATTATTTTTTTTGATGAATAGTGAAAAATACTGATTTTTATTAAAAACTGTTATTTCGTTTAAAGAATTTACAATGTTACATAATTTTATAAAAAGGTTTAAAAGTAAAATTAGTTTAATTATATTATTATTAATTCAATTTAGTTCATTTTAATCAATATTAAGTTTAATTTTTATATAATTGTTTTTATACTTATGTAAACGTTTTCTTTGAAAAATCTCCTTTTCATTGTGTGTTTGGGTTTAATTTTAAATTAAATTATGCCAATTATTTGATTTTAATTTGGTAAAATTGATTAAATATTTTAAATTAACATAATTAATATTATTTAATATTTCAAACTTAAATTTTGGGGATAATGAATAGTAAAAATAATACAAATTAATTACTATGGTTAAGGTTAAAATGGGTTTAGTGGGGGGGGGTACCTAAAAGATAAGTGTAATTTTTCCAATTAAACACGTATAAATTTTATTGGATGGAAATATTGAAACCTTATATTATCTCACCAGTAAATATATGTCGATTTGAAAACATTTTTCTTGGGAATGAATTTATGATTTTGTATTCTTTTAGGAAATTTTCATGTGGGTTCCCTCACCCACTTATAAAAGGATATATGCTCTCTTATCCTATTCACACCTCAAAGTCCTTTTTGTTTACAAAATAATTTCCCAAATAACTTTATCACATACTTATTCAATACCTAGTTTACCTTTTTTATTAAAAAAATATCATATTAAGGATTTAGGTATAAACCTAAAGATGTCCTCCGAAGAAGAGGTATAGTTCTTAACCATGCATCTTCATTTTATTTCTTCTTATCCCCCTAAAATATTCTTCAAATATGATAAAATAATAAAACTAATATCTTAAATATACTTATATGATATTATATTAATGTAATAACATATATCCATCTCTTCTTTCGTTAAAGGGGAAATGGAACCGCTGATCATGTGTATGGAAGACTACCGCCTCACGAACCGATGTAATTTGTTTTCCATTACCTACTCTCATAGATGAATATGATGATAAATTTAATGAATATATATTATATTTTTGAAATAATTATAATTATTTAATTATAATATCACATCCAATTTCTTATTTTCTAATCCATTATAAAATGATAACATCATTCAGGCGGACGTGTGGACTACCGTCTCCACAAAGTGATGTGATACATTTTTTTGTTTTAATTTGAAATGGATGGTAATAAGGATAGATTTAATGAATATATATGATATATATAATATAAAAATAATTCTTTTAATATGAATTATTTTTTTCTTTTTTTCACTCCATTCGTAAAAAAATGAAAACATTTTTCATGCATACATATGACCAACCGTCTTCCTGAACAGTGTAACTAATTTTTACATCACTAAACATTTATGGAATATTATAGATTCTTAAATAAATAATATATATTTTATTTATATTAGGGTTAAAATTATAGATATTTTGGAAGTATTATCAAAGTGAAAGGACTGAAATTAACGAACTAAAACATATATGAAAAACAAAGTTGTTATTAACTGAAACAATGATTTTATCAAAGAATTGTTAATAAAAGGTTGAAAATATTATAAGTAAATCATATAAGGTGTAATATAAATTAGTATGGTTTTATAATTTATTTATAATAAATTTATATTTATTATATAGTCGGTTCACACACATACCAATAAAGTCAAACTTAATGTAAGAGATTCTGTCTAAATTTCATTTCATTAAGAAATATTTTAATGATATGCACCAATTTATTTTATATGGTTTATATAATTATGATTTAAATGTTATACCATGAATCCTTAATAATTTATGGTATTCTTAGATTCAATTTAAATTATTTTATCCAAGTTTATTTGACTTATAAGTTACCAAGTGGTAAGGGGGTTCATAACTCAAATTATTTTTATTTGGTTATATTTCCCCTTCATTGTATGTGATATTTTAAGATTATGTGTGTAATTAATTTTGATTAATTTATGTTTTATTTCCACTTATTTTATGTGGATTTAAATTTTATTAACATAATCAATTCATTGATTAATTATCACTTCAATGTCAAGATCATTGTAAGGGTTCTTTATCCCAAATTATTTTTTGGGACTTATGTTACGTTATACACCTTCCTTATTTTATAAGGGGTATATACTAACCCATTTATAATTTATATCATGAATATGTTTATATTTATGACATTTAATATTCATTTTAAGTAATTTAAATCATGGAGGTTATGATTTGAAAGTTACAAAATTGGTAAGAATTTATTTCACAATATCATCATTATTCTGGATTGTTTATGTTTAAGTAACTATTGGGAAAATTATATGATATTTATATATTAAAATCAATATATTTTCTTAAATTATGGTTATTTTTAAAAATTTAAATTTTTTATTTAATTTTCCTCTTTTATGTGTATAAAATATCAATTTTTTTAAGAAAATCAAACTTTATTTCCTCTCTAGTGAGGAATTTTTCTTTCTAGGACCATGATTTCTAAAAATATTTTATATAATGTTTTTAATATTCTAAAATTATTTATTAAATATATTTTTTTCTATGTTTTTCTTTTGAAAATGGTTTAAAATGAATATTTTTTTGTTTTTTTTACTTTGTATGTTTTGAATTTTCATACAAAAATATGAAATGAATTTTTGGTTTAACATACACAACATGAACAAAATTTCTACCACAATGACCTCTCATTTCTTTGAAGATTCCATTACAAGTTCACATGGTTATTTTTAAATTTTTTTCCATAATATTATATATATTTTCAATTTTTAAAAGTGACTTTCGAAGTGAAAAAGGTATTTTTCTCAAGAATTTTTTTACGGAAATTTTTATAGAATTTGTATTCATTAATGACAAAAACCCTTAATTTACTTATACTATACTGGGAAATGTTGTAATGATACCATCATTATTATTTCTCTAGATGATTTACGATTAGTTTGATTGGGGATATACTATTCTGATACCCTTCACTATATTACTCTGGATATTTTATGATTATGTTTATGGATTATGAAAATTATTAACATTTTGTATGATGGGTTTTCAATGATTTTTTTTAAATTGATCATGTTTCACCCCTTTCATATGAGGAATTATTTGGACTTATTAAGTGAATAGAGGGGGCCTCTATATCCCCTCAATGCATCAGTATATCTCATGTAAAATAATAGTTTGGGCATTTGGCCAAGATCTTACCCATTTATGTATGATGACTTGGAACAAGGACTTGATAATATGTTTATTACATCTAAAATTGTGCATTCTATAATTATGAGATTAGTTATTGATTCCTAGGTGATTATTTGATTAGTTATGATATCTATGGATAAGTTTTAAGCTTATATGATTATTTATATGGCATTATTCAATCATCATTTATTCCTATCATATTATTATTCATGCTCAAGTTATTGATTAAATGGAATTTGATTTTAGATATTTACCTTTTCATATTGATTATGAATTATTTATTCATGATATATTCTACTATATACATACCCTTACTAATCATCTATTATCACCACTTTTTATGTTTCCTTTTCCTAGGATTCTTGGAAGTGTTTTATGATTGATATACAGGGATATTATAAAGGTAGTAGTAGAGTTTTCAAAAAAATACTATGTTATATTTTAAGTTTTCAAATGTAATGTAAAATTAAAGTATGTATCTATTTTTCCCTATACTACTAAATTATTCAGTCATATGGGATGTTATCACTTGTACCTAGTAAAAATTTGACAAATTAAAAATGGACTCTGGGCTACTAGGGTCAGGGTATTTACATCTTGTCTCAGTGTTTTGACTCGTATAAACATTAAAACATGTAATTTAAGTTATAAACATGGTGATAAAATGTTGAATATCAGTTTAACTATTAAAAGAAATGTTTTTGGATATTTTCACATTAAGGTAAAAATTATTACAAAATAATGAAAATACAGTAATTTCCAATATATTATCTAAACATTACAAATATTATCAATGAATTATAAAAGAATTTTTTTTGGGTTGAATCACTCTCCCACACTCATCTTCTTACACTCATAAGAATATACTTACATAACACCCAAGTCAAAATCTCAAAATCAAGTGTGGATTTTTTTAATATTATCTAGTTCATCATGCCTTATATATAATTTATTATTATTTACCTTTTTACTCATTTAATTAAATTTAATCTCTTATTCCACCATTGAGTATTTCACACCTAATTTCCCAGAATTGTATCCTAAACACAAAAGGTAAATTTAATTTGAAATGTTTTATCCAATCTTTAAAACTTTAAAACCTTACATAGGCTTACCATGCCTCTCATTATTCTACTCACTTGAAAAAATAAGAATGAAAATCAAAATTTATTTAACTTGGGTTGTTCTCGAGCATAAGGTTGGAAATTTTATGTTTAAAAACTAAGGTTTGAAAGAGGTGGATTAGGATATTAAAGAAAATAAAATGAAATTTCTATGTAATAATAATGGAGTTTCTCCTCAAAATTTCTTTATAAGTCACCAAATTATTAACTGTTATCCTTTTTATTAGTGCACATATTAGTCTTTCATCACATAATGATTCTTCTTATCACCAGCTTTATTTATTTTCACCATTATTGATATTGTATTTCCGAGACTTTGAAATAATAAAGTATATCAAAATTTATTATAAATTTATTTACCATGATAATTCATGTTCAATGACATATTCCTAGAAATAAGCTACTTAGAAAGATTCCATGAAAAATGATTTCCTCCCCCTCACTTGGCTTTTCACTATTAACATGCATTTCGTGAAAAAGAGCGACGGTATAAGATTCCATTTAAAATATGGATCCCATAAAGTCTATTCATGGTTTAAAAGGTTTAAAATAAGGTCATATGTCAAGGTAGATAGAAATATATTACAGAAAGGTCTTTTTTTAAGACAAAAATTCCTTTATCATTTAAACAACTCCTCATATCCAATAGTTTTAGAAGAGAAACCAAAACATGTAATATATTGTAAAAAAAATTCCAATATTCCCTTAAATATAAGATAATAATAAATAATATTTCAAAAATAATATAAACCTATTATGTTTTTTATTTTACAATATACAATTCTTATAAAAATGGGTTTCACATTTGACCAAAATTCCTTCAAGATCAAATTAATAATCAAGGAATTAAAGTAAGGGTCCTCTTACTTAAATGGTTCTTCCACTACATTGGTGGCTTCCTCCAAAAATTACAGGCCTATAACATTGGTTTTATATCAAGAGTATCAATAGGGGAGTCAGTGGATAGTTCAGTTTGAATATAATTAAAGAATGATGAATTAAAAACTATATCCCCTGTCAATAATACAATCTTATAGTTCTATTTCTTCATGAAAGGCCACTAGGATTTATTCATTATTAACTCCATTAAACAAATATTCAATGTATTCTAGGATCTCCATATATCCCTCTACATGGGAAATTTCTATTCTTTATCACTCTATAAGTAAATCCATAGGTTAGATGAATCTATAAATTCTAAATAGTGGGAGTTAGTGATAAATTCACTTTTATTAAAATTATATAGGAATGAGTTTAAGAATTGAGTATCTCTTTACATTGGATTTGTTTGATTTTTTTCCCATTTGATAGTGACTACTAGAGTTGTGCTATCACACACACACACACACATATATATAGGTATTCAATCTCCTCTATCTTTTCTTTAAACTTCACCACTATAGTGGTGGATTCTTCTTTAAAAAATAGGGAGAAGCACAATGGGCCTGATTTTTCTTCAAATTTTGGATTATCATCTTGAAAGTTACATTGCACAAGATCAATCAAGTATAAATATAGGATATTTTAATCTCCCATATATGTTTTATCTAGTAGGCCTGCTCCAATGATCTCATATGTAATTAGTAGGGAGAGGCCTGATAATATATTTCAAAATAGTTTCTTTTCAGCCTCCTTATGTTCTTCAATATGAAATGAAATTAGGGAAATATCATCCACCACTGGTTCAAGTTATTTTTTCTCTATATTATGTTTATTCTATTATTGGAGGTACTCTTATATCATCAAAAAATATTTCTTTTATCTATTGTATGAATCCATTATTCTATTAAAAATAGACACTTCTTTTATCATAAAATACTTCTCCATGTATCTAAGAGTAATGGTTCATTGTATGAAATTAATCCAATTTTTATTCCATCATTCTCAAATCATATCAAAAAAATTCAAAATAAAGAAAATAATAAATGATAAAACACACTAAAACATGAACCAAAATACTACTTGAAAATGGATCTAATGTGATTCATGGATTATCATATGGACTAAATAATTAAGAATTTCTAGATCTCCTACTTCAACATAGTGACTGACCAGAGTTTTATCTCAAGGAGATATGGGTGTTTGATTTAGTGAGATTTTAGTTTATTGATTTTTTTGTTTTTCTATCTTTAAAAGAATTATTAAATAGTAAATTTTTTGGTTTTTTTTGGTGCAATGAATGATAAGAAAATATACGTGCTTATATAGACTCAATAGAGAAGTTTGGAAAAAAATAAACACCCAAAGAATTACCCTCAATCCCTTAACTAACTTTTGAAAATCCCTTCCCCTATTATAGCTCACTAGTTGTACCCCATCATATGGAAAACCATCCTCATTATTCAAATGTGTGAATAAGATACTACCCTATAAATCCCTAGTTCATTTCCCAACATTGTATTTAAAAATAGTGAGAGGGAGGTACCTCAATTGAGTATTCTTACATCACTTCCCCAGTGCACTATGATCGCAGATACGCACAAAACTCAAACTTATGTTCTATCATATACCATTATCTCAAGTACTGTAATTGAGAATTCATGTGGAAATGGAGGATAAAATTATAGAATAAGATATTCTATGTACTATAACTTATCCTAATATCTTGACTCACTAAAATTACCCAAATTTCAAAAAACAATTAATGAAAAGGGTAGATACTATGGAATCATTTTTTTTCATCCAATAAGTGACCCCTGGGTTATCGTTTCACCAGCAAGAAAATTTATTAGTTCACAGTGGGTGGGTGAGAGATATGGGAAACACAATATACATTAATATAATGAAAAAGAAAAATATGTTAAATGGAAACCTATAAAATCTATGATCAGTGATTGAGAACTTTATCCCATTTGGGACTAAGAAATCCCAACTTTTGGGATCGGGAACCCTTATCAGGGTAACCATCACCAAATTTTTATACACTACACCCATTCCTTCCCCTCAATGAATAAATATGTGAGAATAACTTCCTCGTGATCTAAGATATTCCTTTTACTTGGATGTTTTCCATGTTTCCCTCTCATTGGTGAATTACCCAATTTAGTTAGATATTTTATATGGGAATCCAAAATTGTCTTATCAGGTAATGGAAGTCATCCATGTGGCTTTCATATTCACCAAACCTTATTTAAGGGTATAATTCCACCTTATAATTTAAATTCCTAAAAATGCAGATTGAGTGTTGACCATAGGTTTTCTCATGAGTAGGAACATAATGTCCTATTATCCTTATATTACTTACTATTAACAATAAGAATGTTAAAACTAAAAATGGTGGGATAATGAGAGGTATAATTCAAGGTAAAAAGAAAATATGAAAATGAAGAATTAGTAAAGAATGATGTTATAAAGAACAATTTTACTCTTGCTTTAGTACTTATGAGTCCCTTCACCATCACTATCAAATTATTCTTATCCTCACTCGATATTCATACTCTAACTTTTTCATGGATATATACCACTAAAAATTTGTAAATGTGAATGCACAACTCAATCTTTTGGAACCAAGTGTTTCCCTTATTATCAATGGGTCAATATGTGAAGTGGTGATGTTTGGATAATTGTTCTGGATTCACTTGATGGAATTTTATTTCATGCTTGGGAAATTCTCCTTATAAAATTTGACTATTGGTGAACTAATATTCAATGTTAAATACTTGTGAAAAATTATTTTGATAAAGTGTACATAGTTAAAACAAGTTGTACTGGACCTTGAAAATATTGATTTACAAGATGATTTTTCAAATTTTCATATAAAATAGTTATTTTACTAAAGAATATCTTTGAGGAAGACCATGAAGAATTCCATTATTTCATGTGTATAAGTCCATAAAAAACATTTTATTTTTCATGAAGAAGAATCTTGAGGATATATAATTTTTATGTGGAACTTCTCATCTTCCATATTTAAACACTTAAGAGTTTTTTGAGTGTAAAAAAAAAATGAAAATACAGCAAACCCAAAGTTTACCTACAAGAAAGTTCAACCACATATATGGGAGGATAGATCACCATGAAAGAGCCATCCTAGAATCCAAGAATGATGTAGAAGGGGTGTGATATTGGGCTAGCATAGCCCCCAAAATGGGGTGCACGGGTCAGTGAATAGGCATGTGTGTACATTTATGTACATGTTCAAGAGGTTCTAGTGCCACCATGAAGGGAGGCACAGAGGTGTGTGGTGTGTGTGAAATGTTTCCATTGTTGAACTCCATTTCCAGCATGACTCATCCAAGGAACATACTAATATATATATAAGCACTTATCTATTGAAATGTTCTATGCAGGATGGATATACCAAGGGGTACTGTTACTAAATTAAAATTTTAAACATAAAATAATGGCCATAGAAACAATCCCATTTGAGAAATCCTATTAGTGAGTATCGTCTTCCTCATTAGACCCTCACCCAACCTTCACTAGTGTAGCACTAGGAATTTTTGTAGCTTGCATACAATGGATCAAATTAGAATTCGTGTACACTTTACTGAATGCTGCATTAAACACATGAGATATAGTATCCAAGCAAACATTTCATATGAAATTACTTCAATTTAATGCATGAATAGAATGAAACTGAGCTGTGTTTTATTATGATAAAGATATGTTATCAAACAAAGTTAATTTCCTATTTAATACACATGTAATATTAAAATTATAAGTGCATGCCATTTCAATTCCATGAATGAAACTTGAATTAATTAAAATATCAAATAGAGACCAATATATTATTGATTAATCCTTAATTATTTGTTTATTAAAGATAAGGTGCATTGATATGTTTTTAGCTTGAAGAAATAGGTGAGTTGAAGTATTTGTTTATGCCATGTGAAGAATAATGAACAGAACCCAAATCCTTCGGGTATTTAAAGATGATATTAAATAATTATTCAAAATTAATATGGCATGTGAGGGAAATTAAAAAATCCCATGCCAAAGCCTATTCCCTGCACCGTGGAAGCTTCTAAATTAACATAACTAAGGATTCAAACTAAAATATAACTATTCCATAGTAGGTTTGTTTTCATAATTGAAGGGTCTAAATTAATAGAATCAAGGTTTAGAATTACTATGGGTTATGAAATAATGCATGATGTTGAACCGAAATAATATAGTTTAGTTTTTCATTTTTAGAAAATTGGATGGTGTTACAACATGGAAGAATAGATATGTTGCACAGTGAGTAAAGCTTATTTTTAGGTATTATGCCATTTGAGAGGTTTCCATGTTGTATATAAATAATCAATGCCACCAAACTATGGATTTGAAGGATTATTCACCATGGAGATATTAGCTATGCCATAGTATCCATAAAGAGAGATAAATGAGGAATAATTAATATTGCAATTATTCAAATGCCACATGAAGTAAATAATTAATACTGAATTTTATATAGTCTTAAATGATGATATTATAGGCAATTCAAATGATTTTAAAGTGAGAGATTATTTGGGGAATAATAAATAGATTTTAATGAGAACCATCTATTTATCAAAAATCGATAAATATCAAAAATTCAATTATAGAGATATTTGAATGTGATAAATTAGAATATTATTCCTGATAATATCATGAATAGAAACATGTATTATGGGTGAAAGAACTGGTGAGAAGAATTTCAAGATCATTTTGAGAACCCGATACATGTTTGTATAAAAGAAAAAGACCAAGGAAGACCTAATCATCTACTAAATATCATAAGAACATGAGAAAGGCTACCAGACCTTTTCACCATCTATAGATGATCTGGAAGTGTCCACTACCAAGTCATATCTAGTAAGCTTGAGGAGGAAGATCAAGAGATCACCATACAATGGATCTTCAAGAATAAGAAAGATCTTTTTACTGGGGGGTATAACCATTTACTGAAGTGGATCGAGGAGAAGATTAAAGTTGGGGGGGGGGGGGGTATAACCAACCAAGTAATAAGAGTTAGATCGCTAGGGGTATAACCGAGATTAACTAGAGGATCAATTAATTGAGTGTATATCCAGTTTCTTCCCAAACCATTATAATTGATAATAAGATTATAGTGGAAAATATATGTTGGGGGGAATAACAACATGATAAGGAGTATTCATTTCAGCGAAACCTTTTAAATACTATTTGGTGATCTTATTTATTATTTACTGCACATGAAGGTGAGTCAATGAGAAATCATTGAGTGGATTGATAACTTAAACTAGTTCAAGAGGTTGAATTTTAAATAGAAAGAAATTTATAAAACAAGTGTGCTACTGATTCACCCTATCTTAGTGATACATAATATGTCCTTGGGATCTACACAATCGAGAACCCTTATTTTAATTTCACATCCACACCCTTTATAGAAAAAAATAAATCACTCTTCTCAACAGAAATTACATAGTTGGGGTACCTAAAATTTTCCCACATCCATGTATTAGTCAACCACCATGGTTCTGCCATGATAATCAGGTGAAGGAAGGGAAAAATTTTGAATAGTGGAAGAAGTTAACTAAAATTAAGAAATAATGTAATTACTATCCCTAAACACTACTTATGACACCTTTTGAATCCTTGGTATTTGGATTTGAAAATAATAAATAAAGGAAAAGAGACTTAGGAATCATACAACACCTCTCGAAAGAAACCCACATGTTAGCACTCCCTTTTCATGGATATGGATATCACAGTTTTGAAAAAGAAAATAAAATAGAAGAGGAATAATATGAATAATACATATAAATAGAATATATGGATGAATATAGTAAAAAAATATTCTAGTAATACTAGGATTAAGAACCTATCTAATACTATGAGAAGAACCCTTTCATAGTGGATTAGTCCCCTTTAAATAGTTATGGTCAAGATTTCTCAACCTTTTTATCCTACCTCATTGATAATACCTATGTGGAATAATATTATTTGGAATATCACATGTGTTCCACTTTCAAGTTATTCTATCAACTTCTTTAAGCTTCTTCCATCTTTGTTTTTAGCACCTTAAACTCTTGTGATCTCATGAGATACCTTTTTTCTTGGATGCATGGAACATATAGATTTATCATGGACATTTTCTAATTTTTATAGAAAGAATGAAGATAATATTATTTAGATGTTAGTAGTTGAATGAAAAGTATTCTTGTTACACTTATATTGACCCCAAAAAACGTTTTTGATCTTCATTTTAGTTCCTGAGAACCATCAAATTTTTTCGATCCATTTATTTAATGATGGATTTATTTGTAGGTGAACATAAGGTTATGGAAATGAATTTTTAGAAAACAGAGCCTCATAGTTTCATTGTGATATAGATATATCAAAGATTTATAGAGGATTAAAAGGTACCTCAAGAATATTTGAGTTTATCATATATAACACCTAGATCATAGAGGTTCACCTAATGAAAGATTGCAGATTTTCATCTAATATTCCATGAAAATATAATTAATTTAACATAGAATAAATATTTTAGAGTTTAATTAAGAACATATGCTATATTTTCTAATCAAATATTTCCAAATTTTATCTTTTCGAACTTGTATTTTTGCATCATTTTCTTCTTCTCTTCTACCCTTCCGTCAAATAGAATAAAAAAATCTTCTCAAATTTTCTCTAAGAAGTTTATTTGGATCTTGGTTACTTCTAGGCATATGTGTTAGCACTTGACATTTGTTTGTATTTATAATGTTGTTTTTTTATTTTGTGTTTTTTATTATTAATAATACCTTAAATTATTTTTATTTTAATTGGGTAATTATAATTTCTCACAAAATAATATACTTAATTTGTAATTTATCTTTTTTATGGTTACTAAATTTAATTTTTTTAAAGGATTCTTCAACCACTATTTAAATCTTTATTTATATTGTTTTACTCTCATTGTCACTTTATTCTCTTGGTATCTTCATATTTTTCTTGTTTATGTCTTATGATAGCTTATATGTTTCACATGGTCAGTCATTTGTTCATGTGGCCGATCTTTTTTTGATCATGTGGTCGATAGAACATTTTAATAGGTTAAATATCATGATAAATTAGTTCGTACAATTTGTTGGTTTAATTGTCTTATGTAGATCCACCCATACAGTCAAACTTTCCTCATGGTCAATCTGCATGACCGGTCTGTACATGTAGTCGGTCCTTTAAGTTGAAATTCTAGAAATTTCCAAATTACTCTATTTTTCGTGTTTTTTTATATTTTCATTCACTATATTTAAAAAATAGTTGTTTTAGTTGATTTATTAATTCTGAAAATTAATGTTAATCAGATGGGAACTATGTAAAGTGTTTTTGTAAGTTTCAAATAGATTTAAATAAAGTTTTAATTTTTTTCTATCATATAAACCTACAACATGAAGTTTAATAATTTCAAATTTATTTATTTGAGTTATTTCATTTTTTATTTGTTTCTAAATTAATTATTAGTTATAAAAAACATATTCAAACTTGTTTTTATAGAATTTAATAAATTTGTTTTTGAATTTAAAATTTTTGTCATATATTTACATTCATGTATATGGGATGTTTTTCAAAATTTAAATTTAAACATTGTTAAAGAACTATCTTGTGATATTTATGAGATTTATTTTAGCTGATTATTATAGAGATATTTTGAACTATCTAATGATGAATTCAATTTATTTTTGAACTATTCTTAGTTTTTAAATTTTAATGATTACTGTGGAATGATGATATCTCTCTCTTGAGTAGTTTTTATTTTTTAAATTATTTAACTATTTTTTTATGTTGTTTAGTTATTGTTTAGTTTTTTTAAAGACGATCATGACTCATTTAAAGGGTGATATACTATAATAATTTGGTAATTTTATTTTTGAAAACCTTCAAACTATCAAGTGTTATGTGATTATATGAAATTTAAAATTTCCAAGTGATCCCAGGTGAATAAAGATTCATCTTTTAGATTCATTATCAAGAAAAAAATATTCCATAAGAAATAATTACTTGAAGAGATGTACCAATCTGTTACTCAAGAACTAGTGGTTGTGATTTTTTTATCTCCATTAAATTTTTCTACCTATTTATGTTTGAGTATGTATTAGTTATTTCTATCTCTTTCACCAAGGATTAAAATGTTTGGTTTATGATTTTACCAATAAAATCATTCTATCTCTTTGGGTTGTGAATCCTAGATTATAATGTTATAATCTTCAAGATACAATTTATGGTTTCTAAATTTTATGTTGCAATGAGTTGTGAATACTCATAAAAAGTCAGGTGTCTTTTGGTTATACCTCAACTAGAAATGGTAGGTTTTAATTGGTTTATGATTTCCCTTATCAAAATTGTGTCCCAATTTAATACCATACCTCACAAGGAGTTGAGGGACGTGAAGAGTAGATGTAAGTTCACATTGAACTGAACTACTATAAATATTTTCTATGATTTCTCTTTAATTTCCACTAATTTGTTTCATTATTTCATGTGCATGATTCCACTTTAAAAATTAGTTACTTAGTAAATACCATAATCCTATAAGAGTATAGGGGTGTAAATAGAAGATGTAGGTTCACATTGAATTAAACTACTATAAAAAGTGCCCAGGTTCTCTATTTTATTTTCCACCACTTATTATTATTATAAGTGATTAATAGTGAACTTTGATAATAACTTGAATTAACATAGAAATTTTATTGAACTCCTTAAAATTGTAAAATAGTCTACTCACCCCCTACAGACCTTATTACTTCTTAAACCAAACCTAATAATTGGTATTAAATAATTACCCTATTGTATATAGTTTCTATTAATTATAATTTTTTTAACTTGAATATCTTATACATAATATTATAATGATAAACAAATTTGTAGGATGGTTGTGATGAACTTTAATGATGACTGGATTCCTCAGAAACCACCACATTGTTGTGGAAACAACAATGGTTACTGGAAATCTAGAATAAAGGAATGTAAAAATAAAGTAAGTATTAATAACTGAACTATAATGGTAAAACTGTATAAATTATAAATTATAACCTTGATTATCTA
Source organism: Viscum album (assembly GCA_963277665.1). Lineage (NCBI taxonomy): Eukaryota > Viridiplantae > Streptophyta > Magnoliopsida > Santalales > Viscaceae > Viscum > Viscum album. The sequence continues at coordinate 508,616,717 of OY728143.1, read as the reverse complement.
TTAGGAAATAATGTTGTAAAGCATTTTTTAAATTATAAAATTATGAATATTTTATATTGTGCTATTAATAAAAATGTTTTTAGTCTTGTTTCCATTTGTAAGATAACTCATTAAATCTATAAAATTCTATATTAGACCCACCTTATATCTGATAAGATGATCATAACTAAGCATATAATGATTCAGGATGAGTAATAATATTTCTATATGGGTTAGGATGAACGTATCAACCATATATTCCACAGATTCACTAACATTGTCAATAGAATGAATTAATTTGTATAAAATTTAGAGAATTGAATGTTTATTGAAAGAGTTATGATATGTACCTAACAAGTGGTTTATAAATAAAGTTGTAATTCATGAAAGTAAGAAATATAAGGAATATACATTGGATAGACTCATTGGTTCTCTCCTTCAACACGATCTAGAGTTGAAGAACATCATTGAATAAGGGACTTCATAGAATAAATGTGTTTATTTTAAATTTAATATTTTTATTTATAATAACAAATCTAATTAAAAATCATAATAAATTGAGAAATAAATATAAAAATTTACCAAGGGTGTTAAAAAATGATCAAATTAAAAGGAGCATCCAATAAATGATTTAGAAAGGACAATCACATGGATGATAAAAAGAAATGAGGTTGACCTGATTAAAATGTTGTTTCTAAACAAATATGTTATGAGTGCAGAGATAAGAGACACATAAATCCAAATTTTCCAAAATCAAAGAACCAAAGTAAATATAAGAACTATATGAAAAAGGAAAAAATAGATTTTATGACTAGATGGAGTTTTAAAGAAAAATTAAACTGAAGTGATGACATTGGAAGTTAAAAGAAACAACTAACATATACTTGATTGAAACTTGTGTAAATGAGGTGACGTACCTTAATATCTTCAAAGATAAATGGTATATAGACAATGGATTATCAAGATACATGAATAGATATCCATTGATGTTTTTATATTATAATTAATGTGATGGTGTCTCTGTGACATTGAGTGATAACAAAAAGGTAGGTTTAATGGATTTCATGAAGTTGGTATATATAACATTGTTTTAATTTATAAATTCATCAAAATCTAAAGTTTAAAACATGAATTAATTAGTATTTAAAAATTATGTGATGATAGAATGAGTGTTAAATTTGATTATAATAAATTTTTAGTTTTCTAAAATGAATCTATTTTATTTTAGATTGATATGAAAGATAATATTTATTCTATTGATTTTCTAAGTTAATTAACCAAAAGTTTAAGTGTGTTAATGATATAAAAAAATGGACTCTCAGGACATCTAAGGCTTGAACATGTGGTGTTTTAACTATTAAATTAACTATCAAAGAAAGGAAATGCGCAATAGCTACCCGGTTTGAAAATAAAAAAAAAGTTTCTTTGTGATCCTTGATTAAAAGGTATATAATATAGATTATGTTTTAGATATCTTAATGAAGTTAAAACTATTATACCATTAGAAAATATTGATTTAAATTTATTTATACCTATGCATATTTCTTGTTTATGAGGAAAGAAATATTATTTTATGATTCTTGATTATTTTAGCATACTTGGAATTTTTTATGTCTCATAAAAGTGAATCAATATCTACATTTATTAATTTTTGTAAATTGGTTAAAAGTAAAAAACATAATTTAATTATGTGTATTAGAAGAGACAATAGAGGTGAATTTTTTAATCTTGATTTGGAAATTTTTTCTAAATAAAATTGTTATTTTCACAATTTTTCTACCCCTAGAACACCAAAACAAAATGGTGGTGTAGAAAAAAGTAAAACTATTATAAAAATGGAAAAAACCTTATTAAATGAATATAATTTACCTAATTTTTTTGGGATGAATCTATAAATACAACATGTTTTATTTTAAATAGAGTTTTAATTTTTTCCTTTTTCTAATATAAAAATCCTTCTGGTTTATTTAAATGTAAGAAACCTAATGTTAGTTTTTTTAGTTTTTGTGTATAAAGTTTTAATTATAAATAATAAGGATAATTTTTATAAATTTAATTCTAAAATTGATGAATTTTTTTATAGGGTATTATAATAAAATTAAATCTTATAGAGTTTATAATAAAAGAAAAGTAATTATATGTTCACCTTTTCATGTCAAATTTAAAGAAGATAATTTGATAAAAAATTGAAATTAAATATTTTCATGAAGAATTCAAGGATAATAATTTTGGATAAAAAAATTCAAAATGATAATTTAATCATTCAGGGGTAACTTAATACTTATCATTTTGATCTTACATCATGGAAAATTCTTAAATATCACCGAATTTATGATATAATAAAAAATTTTGATTCTTGAATTAAAAATCAAAATTATTTTTTGATTTTTTATAAAAATTGTGTTTTTTCCAAATGTGTGATAAATGATATTTTAAATTTTTTTGAATGATTATATTTATATTATTGCTATTAAAAATTAATTTATTCAATTTTTTAGAAATAATTGTAAAGACCCGTAAATTTCAAGGAAGTTTTTTTTTAAAATACTTTGGAATTTTACGAGTCTGTGGCTTTTGACAGCGTTTGATTCCGAGACCCGGTTTGCCCAAAATCAATTTTTGAAGTTTATCTCAGGTACGTTCAGTGAACGAAAGAGTAAGTTTTTCTAACTTTTGAACCAGTGCTCGGAATTAAAATCTGAGGGTACTGATGAACTCGCAGCGCTGGTAATTGCTTAAGGGGACACTTACTGTAGTTGCATTCGCAAAAGAGGAGAAGATAATTATTGGTGGTTTCTTTAAGAAATAAATAAAAATTGTCGGAATAATTTATATTTTTGTAAGGTTGTTTTTCCCTCCTGTGGGTAGTTAAGAGTGGGGCCCACAACCACTTAACTACCCAAGTGATGATGTTAGAGAGGTGGGGGCCCGCACGAGCCCCACCATTTAATTCCCTCTAAATCTTCTTAAGAAACTTCTTTAATTTGAAAATCCACCATTAAATGCCGCCTCAATCCATTAAATTATGTCAACCCATAATTTAATGAGGAACCTTCCTTTTCCCCCTTTTAATTTAAACTTCCAACGCGTTTAATTATGGGGAAACTTCTCTCTCCCTTCTTTAATTAAATGTCAACACATTTTAATTAGTGTGGTGAATTAATTATGGGATATTTTCTTTGCGTATAATAAAATAATAGGGGGAACCTATTATTTTATCAAGGGGAGAGCTTCATTGTGCGAGGAAGAACGCCGAACTCCAACGAAGAATGAAGAATAACGCCAACCTCTGACGAAGGACGACGAAGAACACTAGTTTCTCGGAGATCGACGACACGCCACCAATCCTCTTCCCCGAGGCCAGAGGGGAGATGCCGCTTCCTCCTTAGCGAGCCCCGACGACGCCTACGATCCTCTTCTATGCGACACCGTGTATCGCGACGTTGATGATCGTCTTCCTTGTTGAGGTAGGTGTTTTTGGTATAAATTTCTTGATGGTATTTTTATACCCTCGGCATAGTGTGCTTTATAGATGGTGTTTTTTTTAAAACCAATAACGCGGTTGGTGCGGACTAACGAACAAGTCAGAACCCACCTCTGTTTTGTTCCTAATGTGCGTAATCCTTGCCGATGATGAAACGAGACCGTTTTGGTGATTGAAGGTCGTCGCAGTGATGTATGGGTCCCAAGATGACCGCAGATGCAGATGGGAGCAAGAATGGACCACCGGAATGACTCCGGTGGCCCGCAGAAATCACCGGTGGCGCGGATCTCTGGCGGTCGGCACCGGCCAGCCGCCCAGAGGCGGCGGTGCCCCGGAGCGCCTCCGGCAGGATCTCGTCGTGGTTGAATTGGGCGCCCGATTGACGCACCATCTGTCGCGTTGGGTTTCTTTTGATGAGAGGGAACTTTTGGATACATCAACTCTGGACTTCATGATAGTTGATGTATTGACTCTTTTTCTCAAGGAGCGGTCCCTCCCGAAATCGAGCATGCTGTGTGCGAAAACCATAGAGCTGGCTGCGACTACGATGACGACGACTGTACTTGGATCCTCCGTGGGTTCGGCAGTGAAGACGACCATACTAGAATCCTCCGTGGGTTCGACATCGATGACTACTGTTCTTGTATCCTATGTGGGTATGACATTATTTAACTTTGTACTTGTATCCTGTGTGGGTCCGATAGAGTAGCTGGTCTTGTATCCTTTGTGGGTCGGACAGCTTAGATGTTCTTGTATCCTTTGTGGGTCCGACAGCTTAGATGAATCAATGGCTACATCTGATCATCTCAATCGCCTTACGAATTGTATACATGTGTGATCTGAGTCTTGATTCTCAATCATTATGATTGATGTGGTTGACTTGTTTTCGTATGTGGACTAGGTTGTTCTTTTCTGTGTGGACTGGGTTGTGCTTTCCTATGTGGAATGGGTTGTTCTTGGGCTAGGGAGCTAGAGCCGAACTGTAACTGATGACTTTGGTATATTTATGGGTATATACCTAATTAGAGTCGTTTGATACTTCATTATGGTATCTTTCCTTTGTGGTTAATCCTTCGTGGATTCTGAGAGACCTTTAGGGCTCTTGAGGTCCCTACTGAGTATCGTATACTCACTTCTGCACGGGCTATGCCCGCACTACGTTGTGTGGGATGCAGACGACGGACAACACTGATCGGAGTGGAGGCTTGTGGAGCTGAACAGTACCCGGAGGAGGACCACTTGGCGGGACGTATGTGGAGCGGACAGTCGGACCTGAGGAGCTGAGGAGACTATCTGTACCCACCCTTCAGGTGGGATTTCCGGAGGACGACTCGGTGTTGCTGTTTACTTACTGCTGTTGCACTTTTCTTTCAGTTGTACTGTACTTTCAGTTGGGTTTGTATACTAGCCCATTTACTTTTCAGCATTTACCTTGTACCTAGTTTTCCTTAGTACTTACTTCACTTACGTACTCTTTTGTGTATGTTACCTCATAAGGAAATGCCTTCCCTTCTTTTGGGATTTACGCCTTTGGTGATAGTCACCAGCCCCTGGCCTATGGAAGGTGGGCTTGGGGTAGTCATGGCACGGGCCCCGAGGACGGGCCATGACAATTGGTATCAGAGGAGTCGGTTCTACCACAGAACTCAGGACTCTGATAATTTCTTCTCTGTGAAGCAATAATTTTTAGATTAATGAGTGTGGTTATCAGTCCAGGGAGTCCAGTGTTGGTGCGGCGGCTGGCGTATCCATACAACAAGACCCTGACTTCTGATTTCCGACTCAGTGCACAAAAACATTGATTGCATGTGTGTTTGAAAAGTTTTCTTTGTGATTACTTTGTGTCAGCTCACCAGGTATACTGTATTAACCGTGGCGCACCTGTTTCTTTTCAGGATGGCCCCACGACGACAGCCATCTAGGGTTCTGAGCTTTGTGCGAGAAGATAGCCCACCGAGCGTCGAGGTCTCAGTGCAGGGACCCATTACAACGGAGGCACTGGCGGTACCTCTACTCGCCGAGCCACCGATGCTACCCGCCCCAGCGGTGGAGAGTGAACGCCACCTGAGCGCGTTGCAAGAGTATCAGAGGCAGAGGCCGCCCAGGTTCCGCGGAGTGATGGATCCTCAGGCAGACGAGGATTGGCTGGAGGCTATCGTCAGAGTCTTCAGATTGGTAGGGACACCATCATACCTCATCGGGATCCTTTTCGCGAGTCTCCTGCACATAGAAGCAGATAGATGGTGGAGCCTGATGCATCAGGTGCATGATGAGGCATCTCTAATTTGGACGGACTTCGAGAGCTTCTTCCGCTCATAGTTCGTTCCAGCCACCCTCAGTGCGGTGCGTATCCAGGAGTTACTACAGCTGTGGCAGGGCAGCATGTCAGTAGCCCAGTACTCGGCAATATTTACCGACCTCTCGCGCTACTCCACGGACATGGTACGCGACCCATTCTTCCGGGCCCGGACCTTTGAGTAGGGGCTGAGGCATGAGACCAGAGCTTCGACGATTCCACTCAGCATCCCGACCCAGGCGGGGGTGATGGGGCGAGCCCTGCTAGTGGAGAGATTTCTCGCCGAGTAGCCGTCAGTAGTGAGACCCACCATAGGATGGCACGAAGCAGAGTCTTCTGCATCTGGAAGTCGACAGATGATGCAGGGGTCCAAGAGGGCCAGGCCGTCTGGTGGGCGACCTCAAGACATGGGTTCGGCTGTGCGGGGCACACGACACAGATCCAACCTTACGAGGAGCAGACAATGTTATGCATGCGGCAGGCAGGGCCACATGGCTGGTGACTACCCGAACCGCCATGCAGACGAGCATCAAACAGTGTAGGGAACTCCCAGCCAGAGGTAGAGGTTCGACCATGGCGGCCCGCAGGGAGCAGGCTTAGCTCCAGACAGTAGAGGCTTACGACCACGACATACCCGAGATGATTCGAGGTACTACTTGTGTCTACTCCAGCCTTTCTGCAGTTCTTATAGACACAGGTGCGAGTCATTCTTTTATTGCTGCTGCCCTTGATCGGAGCTCAGAGATTCCGACAGATCCGTTGGCTTGATCCTTGCAGCTATAGACTCCTACAGAAGCAGACTCGACGATTATGCACTGGTTCCGATAGTGTGGCCTTACTCTAGGAGGCGAGAGCTTAGGCTGAGATCTTCTTGTAGTGGCGTCGAGGCCTTACGACACCATCTTGGGTATGGATGGGTTATCTACAGTCCATGCTCAGATCGACTGTATTAGGTGCAAGGTGCGGTGTGTCCGCACGGATGGGACCAGGTTCACCTTCACCGGAGAGAAGGGAACCTTCGCAGCACAGGATGGACTCACGCAGAGGAGAGGGAAACCGATCACACATCAGTTGGCTAGTCTCATCCTCGGAGCAGTTGACGTGTGGAGTCTGAGTTTTCCTGTAGTGGTGGATCAATATGCAGACGTTTTTCCTGACGATGTTCCAGGACTACCTCCTCGCAGGGAGGTAGATTTATATATAGACCTATACCCCGTGACATCACCGATATCCACTCCAGCATATCGGATGGCTCCCGCTGAGCTTCGTGAGCTGCGGGTACAGTTGGAGGACTTACAGGGGAAAGGTTTCATCCGACCGAGTGTTTCACCCTGGGCTTCTCCGGTCCTATTCACCAAGAAGGAAGATGGGGGATTGCGACTATGTGTCGATTACCGTCAACTGAACCAGGTGACCATGAGGAACAAGTATCCACTTCCGAGGATTGACGACCTCTTTGATCAGCTCAAGGGAGCACGTTGGTTCTCGAAGATAGACCTCAGGTTGGGCTATCATCAGCTCTGAGTTCGGGACGAGGATGTACAGAAGATGGCCTTTAGGTGTTGGTACGACCACTATGAGTTCTTGGTCATGACCTTCTCTGTGACCAACGCTCCAGCAGTGTTCATGAGTCTCATGAAAAGGATCTTCCAGCCCTACCTCGATCGGTTTGTCGTAGTCTTCATTGATGACATACTGATTTACTCGACGACTGAGGAGGAGCACGCCTACCACCTACAGATTGTATTGGATACACTCCAAGGGCACCATCTTTATGGTAAGCTCTCGAAGTGGTAGTTTTGGCTTCAAGAGGTTCAATTCTAGGGGCACGTCATCTTAGAGGCGAGAGTTGCAGTGGATCCTGCAAAGGTCGAGGCGGTACTTGCTTGGGAGCCACCCAGGAGTGTGACGAAGGTGCGGAGTTTCCTAGGTCTGGCTAGGTACTATCGATGATTTGTGCCAGACTTCTCCAGAGTTTCATCACCGCTTACAACTCTGACGAAGAAGGGGAAACCCTTCATGTGGTTAGACAGATGTCACTAGATCTTCCAGGATCTGAGGTGGAGATTGACCAGTGCGCCCATCTTGAGGCTGCCATAGGAGGGCGTAGGGGACGTAGTATATGACGACGCATCAGGTACCGGACTTGGGTGCGTACTGATGTAGGAGTGAGCAGTGATCTCTTACGGTTCATGGTAGTTGATGCAGCATTAGGAGAACTACGCCACCCATGACCTGGAGTTAGCAGTAGTGGTCTTCGCCCCGAAGATGTGGCGACACTATCTGATGGGAGAGCGCTTTACATTCTACTCTGATCACCAGAGTCTCAGGTACATTTTCTCACAGAAGGACCTGAACCTGAGTCAGTGGCGATGGCTCGAGTTCCTCCAGGATTATGACTTTGAGATTGTCTATACACCTGGGAAGGGGAACGTTGTGGCTGATGATCTCAGCAGAAGATTGGGCATTCAGCTACTTGGAGAGGCGACGAAGCAGTTAGTCACTTTGCAGATATCATTCATGGATAGTGATAGGGAAGCCTATCTACAATCCCTCACAGTCACTCCTCCACTTCTTCAGCGGGTCAGAGATGCACAGCGTGGAGACGTTGGCTGTGAGGCGCGACATGCTCAGATATCCTCAAGGCTTGAACCCGATGGATTTTCTGAAGGCGGGGAGCACTTCATCCTCTTCCGGGGACGTACCATGGTACCATTTACACTGCAGGAGGAGGTGCTGAGGGAGTTCCACACTTCACCTCTATCAGTACATCCTGGAGTAGCGAAGATGTATCAGGACCTCAGACGACAATACTGGTGGCCGGGTATGAAGAAGGCTGTGGTAGAGTTCGTTTCTCGACGCCTCACTTGTCAGCAAGTGAAGGTAGAGCACCAGGTACCTGCAGGATTGGTACATCCCTTAGAGGTCCCGAAGTGGAAGTGGGATGGGATATCCATGGATTTCGTGATGGGGCTTACACCTACTTCCAGAAGACACGACACTATCTGGGTGATCGTAGAACGACTCACCAAGTCGGCCCACTTCCTACTGATTAGAGAGTAGAGATCAATAGAGATCTTGGGACGCCTCTACATTCAGGAGATCGTATGGCTTCATGGTGTGCCATCGTCTATCATCTCCGATCGAGATGCTCGCTTTACTTTCTGGCTTTGGAAGGGGTTACAGGAGGCTTTCTAGACGCAGCTATGCCTAAGAACTACTTTTCATCCTCATACGGATGTCCAGATGGAGAGGACCATTCAGACACTCAAGGACATGCTCCGTACATGTGTCCTTGACTTTGGTCGTAGCTGGTAGGATCACCTACCGTTGGTGGAGTTTGCGTACAACAACAGCTAACACTCCACCATCGGGATGAAACCTTACGAGGCACTGTACGGACGATCTTGCAGATCACCTCTGTGCTGGACTGACCTAGGGGAATCAGCACTCGTAGGACCAGAGATGGTTTGGTCTATGACGGAGAAGGTTCAGGTCATCCAGGAGTGGATGAGGACTACACAGAGCAGACAGAAGTCCTATGCTAATAGGAGGCAGAGACCACTGGAGTTTGAGGATGGTGACCACATTTTCCTACGGGTCTCACCTCGACGTGGGTTGCAGAGATTTGGCTGGGGCGGCAAGTTATCTCCACTCTTCATCGGGCCTTTCCAGGTCCTCAGCAAGGTAGGTGAGGTGGCTTACCGCCTGGCCCTTCCACCTCAGTTGCACCAGGTGCACAACTTCTTTATCATATCTCAGATGAGGAGATACGTGGACGACCCGACGCATATAATCGACCACGGGGAGCAGGACATCGATGACTGGGTGACTTTTGTGGAGGTCTAGGTGGAGATTGAGGATCGACAGGAGTGGGTCCTACATGACGGTTGATACCTCTGGTGCACATTATTTGGCAGTACGGGAACTTCCAGGAGAGCACATGGGAGTGGGAGGCTCAGATGCGTGCTCAATAACCTCATTTGTTTCCCTAGTTTATTTTGTAGCTTTACGGGGACATAAAGCCCTGAGGTGGGAGTAATGTAAAGACCTAGAAATTTCAAATAATTTTTTTTAAAATACTTTGGAATTTTAAAAGTATGTGGATTCTGACGGCGTTTGATTCCGAGGCTCGGTGTGCCCAGAATCAATTTTCAAAGTTTAGCTTGGGTACGTTCAGTGAATGAACAAACGGGTTTTTCTAACTTTTTAACTGGTACTCGGAATTAAAATCTGAGGGAACCACTAAACTCTAAGTGTCGGTAATTGCTTAAGGGGACACTTACCGTAGTTGCGTTCGAAAAAGAGGAGAAGATAATTTTTGGGGTTTTGTTTAAGAAATAAATAAAAATTGTCAGAATAATTTCTATTTTCTTAAGATGGTTTTTCCCTCCCATGGGTAGTTAAGAGTGGGGCCCAGATCCACTTAACTACCCAAGTGGGGATATTAGAGAGGCGGGGTCCCGCAAGAGCCCCGCCATTGAATTCCCTCTAAATCTCCTTAAGAAACCCCATTAATTTGACAAAACACCATTAAATGCCGCCTCAATCCATTAAATTATGTCAACCCATAATTTAATGAGGAACCTTCCTTTTCCCCTTTTTAATTTTAACTGCCAACACATTTAATTATGGGGAAACTTCTCTATCCCTTCTTTAATTAAATTTCAACACATTTTAATTAGTGTGGTGAATTAATTAAGGGAGAGTTTCTTTGCGTATAATAAAATAATAGGGGGAACCTATTATTTTATCAAGTGGAGAGCTTCGTTGTGCGAGGAAGAACGCCAAACTCCAATGAAAAACGACGAAGAACACCAGCCTCTGATGAAGAATGACGAAGAACAATGAAGAACACCGGTTCCTCGGAGATCGACGACGCGCCACCAATCCTCTTCCCTGCGGCTAGAGATGAGACGCCGCTTCCTCCTCGGTGCGCCCCGACGACACCTACGATCCTCTTCTCCTCGATGCCATGTACCACGACACCAGCGATCATCTTCTTGTTTGAGGTAGGGTTTTTTTGTATAAATTTCTTCATGTGATTTTTATACCCTCGGCATTGCGTGCTTTATAGATGGTGTTTTTTTTAAAACCACTAACGCGGTGGGTGCGGACTAACGAACAAGTCTGAACCTACCGCTATTTTGTTCTTGATGCACGATATCCTTGGAGATGATGAAATGGGACCTTTTTGGTGATTGAAGGTCATCGCAATGATGTACGGGTCCCGAGACGACCGCAGGCGCAGACGAAAGCAAGAACGGACCACTGGAACGACTTCGGTGGCCTGTGGAAATCACTGGCGGCGCGGGTCGCCGGAGGACGGCACTAGCTGGCCGCCCAAAGGTGGCAGCGCCCCGGCGCGCCACTGGGAGGAGCCCTCCATGGCTGAAGCTATGGCGGCGAGGGGCCGGATCCCGTGGCCGCGCGGTATTCCTTGGGATACGCGACGCCAGGCGCTGTGTCCCTGGAACAAAGGAGGGTCCGCGTCCACCCTGCTCGGCCCGCTGGCCAAGACAGCGTACCCTCCTGGCCGGGCTGGGGCGGGTCACGTGGACCGGGCCGGGCCGTGCCCATCCGGGTCGGTTCGACCCGGTTCGGGCTGACCCAGGGGGGGTTGGGCGGGCCCTAACCCCCCCACTTCAGACCGCTTTCGGTCTTTTGACCATAACTTGTGCTAAGAACCTCCGATCGATGCAACATCAGTTGCCTATGAATTCTTGGATCGAGACGGTCATTTCGGTATATTACACTCGAGGTTTTGGAAAATTTTGGGTACAACCGGGTTGGTTCGAACCCGTAACCAACCGGGCCCTTGGAGAGGAAACACTTATATCTCAAGGACCAGGCATCCGATTGACGTGTTGTCAATTGTGTTGGGATAATTTTGTAGATATGGTCCTTTTTCATTAATCTAGTTGAGGTTTGGATGCAGCTGGAGTATTGTCGGGTTGGTTTAACTTAGAAACCAACCGGGCCCCTAGAACGGAAAAGCCAATAACTCTCAGACCTGGCGTCCGATTGACGCACCGTCTGTCGCGTTGGGTTTATTTTGACGAGATGGAACTTTTGGATACATAAACTCTGGAATTGGTGACAGTTGATGTATCTAATATTTTTCTCTAGGAGCGGACCCTCCTGGAATCGAGCATGCTGTGTGCGGGAGCCCTAGAGCTGGCTCCGACTGCGACGACGACCACTGTACTTGGATCCTCCATGGGTTCGGTAGCGATGAAGACCATACTGGAATCCTCCATGGGTTAAACGGCGATGACTACTGTTCTTGTATCCTAGGTGGGTTTGGCAGTATTGACCTCTATACTTGTATCCTGTGTGGGTCCGGTAGAGTAGCTGGTCTTGTATCCTTTGTGGGTCCGACAGCTTTGCTGGTCTTGTATCCTTTGTGGGTCCGACAGCTTAGATGAATCAGTGGATACATATGATCATCTCTATCACCTTACTAAGTGTATAACTGTGTGAGCTGAGTCTTGATTCTCAATCATTTTCATTGATGTGCTTGACTTGTTTTCCTGTGTGGACTGGGTTGTGCTTTCCTGTGTGGACTGGGTTGTGATTTCCTATGTGGACTTGGTTGTGCTTGGGCTCAGGAGCTGGAGCCAAACTATAACTGATGAATTAGTTATATGTATGGGAATATACCTAAGTAGAGTCATTTGATACTTCGTGATTGTATCTTTCCTTTTTGGTTTATCCTTCGTGGATTCTGAGAGACCTTCGGGGGTCTTGGGGTCCCTACTGAGTATCATATACTCACCCCTGCATGAGCTATTCTCGCACTACGTTGTGTTGGATGCAGACGACGGACATCACTGATCGGAGTGGATGCTTGTGGAGCTGGACGGTACCTGGAGGAGGACCACTTGGTGGGACGTATGTAGAGCGGATGGTCAGACCCGAGGAGCTAAGGAGACTATCTGTACCCACCCTTCAGGTGAGATTTCTGGAGGACGACTCGGTGTTGCTGTTTACTTGCTGCTGTTGCACTTTACTTTCAGTGGTACTGTACTTTCAGTTGGGTTTGTATACTGACCCATTTACTTTTCAACATCTATCTTGTACTCAGTTTTTCTTAGTGCTTACTTCACTTGCATACTCTGTTGTGTATGTTACTTCATAAAGGAAATACCTTCCCTTCTTTTGGGATTTACGCCTGATGTGGCTGGAGGTCATCATGGCCCTCAAAATTACATTTATTACTCCTACACTAGTATTGCAGTGCAGGGTCAATCCACAGAGAAGGAAGATGAGAATTCTAAGGTTTTTAAACTAAAAACCTCACTGTTGTTAGCAGTGAGGTAGGCATTTTTTTATACTTTTCATTTTTTTAATATTTTTATTTATTTATTTTTGATTAAGAAGTATGAAACAAGTTTTGGAATTTCACTATTACCTAAACTGGAAACAAAACAAAAAAATGAAATAGTTAAAAATAAAAATAACTAACGAAGGAAATAGGAGTGCTGAGGGTAGATCAAAAGTTTTCTCAAGAGATTAGAACACCACTGGCTTAAAATGAATGGTCCTCATTTGATAAAACTCACACCTTAAAAATTAGTTGTTAATTCTTCCTCTCCAGAAGAAATAACACTCTGTAATATAGTTTCCGAAGTTTTCCACTTCAACAACCACATACATCAAATTACTTAAAAGATGTCAACAGAAAGATACCTCGCCGATTGTTTCTGTTGTTTCAGAATTGAAAGTTTTATGGACTGTCTCAATGATCAATCTCTCCAAAAGATCATTGATTTAGAATTAAGTTCTTGAAGGTGTTAATTCAATTTTAAGTTCAAGAACCAGATTCAATATCGCCGAAAGAATCAGATTCTCATTGGAAGAAACTAAATGAAGAATAAGAAAATATGTACCAATAGAAGTTCTGATTTCCCGAACAAGAAATCAAACGAAGATCATTTTCAATTCAAAAGCAGCAATACATTGCAAATTAAATAGAGTAAAGGAAAAAGAATCCTCCCTCTGTCAATGATGTCCATGAATTGCTGCCCTGCTCCTGCATCTCCAGTCTCCAGTACCGCTTTTGATGTCTCTCGAGAGATCTGCTCTCCAATGTGTGTGTGGGATATTGAATGAGAGTCTCCCCCAAAATTCTGCTGCTTCTCTTCTTTAACTACCCTACTGTCATCTACTGCATGTTACCGCCACATCTTCCACTAACTTCAAAAGTTCTTTACTCACGCACTGCAAAATGTGCGTTTTTTCGCGACCGGCACGTCATGCTATCTTTTCTCACATAACTAACTTCAGCAAGTTAGTTGTATGTATCTGGACTTGTTTCCGCCTCTTGAATGAACCTACACATAATAAATATAATAAATCAATTAAAACTCAAAGGAAAAAAATAATTTTTAAAAAGTTAACTTAAGTTAAATAGAAAATATCATAGATGATAAATATTATTTACTTTAATATTATTATGGTAATAAATTATTAAAAAGTTATTAATTTAATTAAGTTAGTAAAATAATTACTAAGTCATTAATTTTATTATTTTTAACTAAATTATTAAAATTGACAACATAAATAAATAAATAAATAAGTTAATACTTAAAATTGTATTAATAACTTAATTATTACTATTAAAGAAATTAATTTTTTAGATTAATTAGTTAATTAGATAATTTTTAATTTAGTAATTCAAATTATTACTTAAGTTATAAATATACTTAAATTAATAAGAACATTTCATAGCATACTTATAATTATTATTAATTATATATTTATACTATTAATAGTAAATTAATTAATTATTAATTTTTATTATTAGATATATTTTATATTTTAATTAATAATTTATCCATTTTTATTAATTGTGTAATTGTTTTAAATTTATAACTTCTATTAATTTATATTAATTTGACTTAGTTAAAGTTAGTTTAACTTTAACTTTAACTTTTTTACTTTTCTTACTTTCTAAAGTTAAAGTTTACTATTTGTTTTCTTTATATTTTATATTATGTTTCTTCTTTTTTTTTATTTTTTTATCAACTATTCCTCCCCCCCAATTCGGCGCAAGAAGGGGGGAGGGTTTCTGGATTTTTTTTTCTCGGCGCTACAGGAGCAGCGGCGCGATGCGGTCTCGGCTCCTTCTCCTTTCAGCAATGCAGCGCAGATGACTTCTTCTAGGAAGCATCTTGTCTCTGCATCCAACATGGGTGGTCCGGTGATTTCATCACCTCGCATCGGCGGACCGGCCTCCCTTAGCTCAATCGGCTTGAGCTCTTCTTCAGCAGCACACTTCCAGCAGCGCCTTCTTCAAAGATGGCGGCGGACAGCAGCAGTGCAACCTCCTGGTTGCGGTGACATGAGCTACGACTCCTCATGGCGGTGAAATGTATCTGGTCCAGATCTCCTTACAGGAATGGTTTGGAGCCAACTCCTAGCGAGATTTCAGTGGCGAACACAGAAATGCTTAAATCTGAAATTTGGGGATGAAACCGAGTTAATTTTGAGTCAGTTTTTTTAATTAAATTTTTGCTGGTTTTGAGTTTCAATCAGGAAAATGGGCAGAGGAATCGTTGCAGGTGAAGAGAGAGAATCAGTGCATGCGTGAAAAGATGACTATCGGTAGCAGGAGAAAAATTAAGTATCGATAGCAGGAAATGAAAAAGGAGTTGGGATCGGTGTGTCACAAGGATAGGGGATCGGTGAGTCTTCGACTCACCGATAGTTAAAATTAAACGGGAAACCGACAGATAAAATAATAAACTGACGGTGAGTGCGTGTAAAGCAGGGGAAAACACAACTACCAGTAGCACCTAAATAAATCAACTATCGGTGAGTGAGGGAAAGGAGCACTATCAGTAGCAGGAGAAATTAGAGAGACCAGTGAGGATTGGATCGGTGACTGGGAGTAAATCTGTGAGACCGATAGAGGAAATTTCAATCGGTGAGTCCCGACTCACCAAAAATAAGACACTGATAAATATAAAATTGAAGAGCAAACAGTGCGACGTGAAACCGATGATGATTTAGGATCAGTGTGTCGAAGACTCACCGATAGTTCAAAATAAATGACACCGAAACCAATGGAAGAAGAAACTGATGCAAACATCGGTGTGACGACCCACCGATAGTTCAAAATAAATGAGAAACCGATAGATAAAAAATAAAGTAATCGGTATGAAGTGAAACCGATGGAAGGATAATGGAACGGTGAGTCATTGACTCACCGGTAGTTTAAAAAGAGAAACCAATGGTGTTACAAAGTGATCGGTGCGTGACAACTCATCGATATGTATAAAAAATTTCGGTGTGACATAACATCAGTGCAATACTCACCGAAAGTTAAAAATTAAAGACAATAACAATAAAAATTAATTTACAAAAAATTATAAAAATAACAACACTAGTTAATAAACGCAAAAGATAATTTATCTAAACTATTTAAGATTAAATAATTAACTGCAACTAAAAACCACTTAATTAACTAACAAACTACAATTAAAAGTAACTTAATTAATAACTAAGACAATAAAAGTTACCGTTAATTTAATTTATGTCTAAATAAATACATAACACCTTAAATTAATTAACTTCGAACATAAAATTAAAATAATTAAAATTAACTAAAGATATTAAAAGAAAAAGTTAATTAGTTAAATGATAAAATGAAACTTAGCATTAAGAACACATTGTTTTAATAAACTCTAACTTAAAATTACGCACTACTTAAATTATTAATTAAATAACACTTTAATGAAAAACTAATTAAATAATAAGCTGCAATTATGAAAGACTTAAATTATAATCACTTAAAGAACAGTTATAAGGCAACTGCAGCAAGTGAAAAGAGGAGCAACAATAACTCTCTATTTTAGCTAAAACTATTATCTACCTCACCGGTAGACTAAAATAAAAAAAATGAATTAATAATCAATCTGCGTACATAAAATAATATAATTAATGTTTAAAAACTATTAAATAATTAATTATTTAACTAATTGAAATAATAAAATTAACAGTGAACAATTAAATTTAATTAAAAACACATATTATTTAATTAAATAGTTGGCAGGACACATTAATTAACATGTTAACCTATTCTAATGTAACTAAATTAACAGATTAGATATTAAAATAAGGTCTAAGTTAATTAAATTTAATTACATAGATTAAATAATTTTTTATAATAAACATTAACTATTATAAAGTTAAGAAGATTCAAATTAACCAAACTAAATAAGACATAATTAAAGTTGAATAGTTTAGTAAGATTAAAATTATTAATTTAGAGACTAAAAACGCATAATTAATTATAAAAAATGATTAATTAACATATTTAGTGATAAAATTACAAAAGTGCCAATATTAATTAAAAAGTATCAAAATAATTAATTAAATTGATAAAAATTAAATAAAATATGTGGCGAAACTATGTAAAAATAGAGCCACATCAACGCATTTGGTGCTAATCGCTAGCCCCTGACCTATGGAAGGCAGGCTTGGGGTAGTCATGGCACGGGCCCCGAGGACGGGTCGTGATAATGATGTTTGGTCTTCAGTTAAACCCCCTAAAAATAATCATGTTATTATAAATTAATGAATTTTTAGAAATAAAATAGATGAATCTGCAAAATTGATCATAATAACTATAGAATTGTAGCTTATAGTTATTATCATTATGAAGGAATATATTTTGATGAATATTTTTCACATATTTCTAATATCGAATATATTATAATTTTATTAGTAATTTCAAATTTTTGTGGTTCTAAATTATTTTAAATAGATGTTTAAAGTTAATTTTAAATGGTTTTATTTTAGAATAAGTTTATGATAATCATATACCAAGTTTTGAAAATGATAAATTTAAAAATCTTATTTTCAAGATATAAAAATATTTATATTGTCTTAAGAAAAAACCTCATGCATAGTATCATATGATAACTTTGTTCTTGTTGAAAAATGATTTTATCAAAGCTAAATTAGATCCTAGGTTGTTTATTGAAATGATTTTAAATGATATTTTAATTGTTTAATTTTTTTATATGATATTGTTTTTGTATCTTCAAGTGAATTAATTCGTAATGAATTCTATAACTTGATGAAAAGTGAATCAGATATATATTTTTTTGGAGAACATAAATTATTTTTGGGTCTTGAATTTTTTTGAATAAATTATGGGATATTTTTGAATCCAAGTAAATATAATGAAGATTTTGTCAAGTTGTTTGGTTTAAATTATTATAAAACTTTTATAACCCTTATGAGTACATATCATAAATTAGATTTGTATAAATATGGAAAATCTTTAGATTCTAAAATTTTTTATATGTCTGATTGGTATTTTATTATATTTTATTATTTATAGACCAAATATTATATTTATTTTTTATTTATGTTCAATATTTCATTATAATACTAAGTAATCTCACATAAATGCTCACTTATAGAAATAGAAGTTTTTATATTTTTCATATTTTAACTTTTTGACAAATGTTACTAGTTCCATAATTAGAAATCTCTTTTAATTATAGTTATATTAAATTGATGTGTAAATATTTGGAGAAAAAATTAACCTATATTTAATAACACTTTCCACATTGGTTATATATATAACCAACATTAAATGTTAAAAAATTGAAAATAAAATACCTATGTTCTTACATATAGGTTGGTGTAATGAAAAGTAAAAAAAGAGTGTTAATATTTTTCAACAAAAAAATAGCATTTCACTAAAAAAAATATTGTAGCAAAGAAATGAAAAAACAAGAGTTAGTATTTTTCTTTCTTCTCCAAACTTACACTTATTTCTTTTGAAATCAGACATGGTTTTTTATAATAATTTGATTCATGATGAAAAAATCTTCAGGAATCTTGGAAATTGTCTTATAGATCTCATATGGAATCTTAAAGATCATTAAAATAGACGTATTTTACAAAAATAAATGAAAATTATCAAATAATTATATATAATGAAAATAAAATTACAAAATAACTACAATAAAAATTGATCACCACTTTAAAGTGAACAAAAGATAAAATCAGAGATGATCCAGAAATTAAAATGTGAGGGAAATAAATATCTTAACCAAAATTATCAATAGTTACAAGGTTGATATATTTATAGGATAGAATAAAAATTTCTTAATCATGAAACTAATTCTGAAGTACCGGGATGAAATTTACAAGCATTTGATTTGAGAAATTTAAAAACCAGAAAGTGCATGTTTCAAAAAAATTCAACTGAACTTTTAATGTAGGTTTTTAGAAAAAAATAAATTACAAGCTGTTAACATTATTTTTTTAAGATTTATTTTTCTAAAATAAAACTTTTAAATTTATTAAATGTAAACTTTTAACATCAATTTTGTTTAAAATTAACGTTAAAATTAGTTAATATTATTCTTTTTATTGATTTTTCTAAAAAAACAATGTTAAAAGTACATTTTTAAATTAATTTTAATAAAACCAGGCTTTAAATTTTCTTATACCCTTTTTTTTGTAAAAAAATGTTAAAAAATGTTTTTATTCCTGTTTCATTAAAACTGATGTTAAAATCCCAACAAAGAAAGATATTTTTCTACTTGAGGATGTTAAAAACAATTATAAGATATGTTAAAGAAACTATAAATTATGGAATATTTAATTATTGAAAAATATGTTTTGATTTAATTAGTTATTATAATTTTCATTTTGGAGGATGAGGATGTGATATAAAAAGAACTTTAGGTATGTGTCATTTTCTTCATAAAAGTTAGTTTCTTTATCTATTCCTAAAAGTGAATAAATTTATAGTACATCATGCTCTTCTTGGTCATTGTAGATTTTAAAATCTTTTTCTGAGTATGGATTTAATTTTCTAAAGATTTATATTTATTTTAAATATTTTTCTAATAATTAAATTTCAGAAAAATCCTTTATAGTAATTCAGAATATAACATACTGACAAAATATTTCATTTTTAAGAGATTATTTTGATAAAGAAGATATTGTTTTGGAATTTTTTTCTGGTGAAAATAAACTTTCTGATATTTTTTCTAAGACCTAGGATATTGTAAAGTTTTTGAATGTAAAATTTGAGATTTATATATTATGTATATTTAGGTTTAAATCTTATTTTACTATGGTTTTAATATTTGACTTAATATGCATTTATTAAGAGGGAGTTTTCTTTTGTTTAAACTTATTTTGACTTATTTTTTTTTCAATCTGAATTTATTTTAATTTATATTAATTATCTTTTGATAAATTATAAAAGGGGATATTTTTTTGTAAAATCTTGTTTTAGTTTTTTGATTTCAAAAAATTTAGAGTTTGTTAGTGTTTAAAATTTGTTTAGATTTATATGGTTGTTTTTTTAATTTTTTTTAATTTTTTAGAGTCATACAAATAACTAAAATGAATTTTATTTTAGTTAGATAATTCTAATTTCTCACGACATCATACAATTAATGTGTAATTTATCATTTGTACAATTTCTATATACTATTATTGTTAAATGATTTTACAGTCATTATTTAAATATTTATTTATCATGTTTTACACTCATGGTCACTTGTTTATCATGGTAGCTTGAAATTCCATATGATCATGTCTCACAATATCTTTTCAGATTTATACCCTCAATCATTTTTTGATGCGAACAATTCGGTTTTTATTTATCTGGTCAATTGAATTTTTTTTCATGTCGTTGATATCCCCTTATAGTAGGTTGAATCTTAGAAATTATTAGTTTTTTCATATGATTGATTGTCTGCCTTTAAGGTCGATTGACCCTCATGGTTGATCTGCATAATCAGTCTATATGTGTAGTTAGTCCTTTAACTTGAAATTATGAAAATTTCTAGACTACTTAATTTTTTATATATTTTTATATTTTCATTTAGTACATATTTTTAGTCATTGTTTTAATTTATTTACTGATTACTAAAATTAATTTTATTCATATGGAAACTATATTAATTGTTTTAAAAAGTTTAAAAAAAATTAACTAATGTTTTTTTTCTTTCTCATAAATGAATAACATGAAATTTCTAAAATTTTAATTTATTTATTATAAGTGATTTCTTTATTTTATTTGTTTCTAAATTAATTTTTGATGGTATAAAAAATATTCCAAGTTGTTTTATAGTATTCAATATATTATATTTTGAATTATAATTTATAATCACATATCTGTATGCTTGTATATGGAAATATTTTCAAAATTAAAATTTGAATATTATTGAAGAAATATCTTAAGATATTTTGGGATTTCTTCTAATCAATTATTATAGAGATATTTTAAATTATTTAATAATGAATTATATTTTGTTTTAAACTATTATTTAGTTTTTAAATTTCAAATTTTGTTATTGAATAATAATATCTCTCCCTTGAATAATTTTGAATTATTTTAATTATCCAAATTATTTGTTAGATGTTTTTGAGTTTTTATTTAGTTTTATATGAAAGGGACCAAGACTCATTCATCAGGTGAAATATGACACTTGTATGAAGATTTTCCTTTGATGTGAACTTTAAAACTCTCTTACACTATATGATTCAATGAACTTACAATTTTACAAGTGATCTTATGTGAAAAAAGGTTTTTCTCCTAGAAACAATCTGAAGGAGAATCAAAACTTCTACAACTACTACTCACATGAAGATATGTACTGGTTTATTTCTCAAGAATAAGTCACTATTTTATATATGTTTTCATCTACTTTTTTTTCTTGGTTCTGTTTGAGTATATATTAATTCCTTCTATTTCTATAACCTATGCTTAAACTGTTTGGTTTATGATTTTTATAATGAAGTAATTTTGTCTCTTTAGGTTGTAATTCCTAGATTCAAAAGTTAGGTTCTTTGGGATATGACTCGGGTTTCTAAAGTCATTATTCTAGTGGGTTGTGGCTCCCCATTAAAAGTTAGGTGTATTTTAGATATATATTGATTGGAAAAGGTATGTTTTAATTGGGTTATTATTCCCCATTAAAAATTAAGTAATAAGTAATACCATACCTCTCAAAGAGTAGAGGGGTGTGATGGATAAATGTACATTTATGTTGAATCAAATTATTAAAAAAATTTCCCACACTCTCTTTCTATATTTTATTTTTATTTCATGTTCATGATTTTACTTAAAAATATGTCCTTAATGAATACCATACCACAGAAATATTATAGGGGTTTGAAGAGTAGATACTGGTTTACATTGAGCAAAACTACAATAAAAAGTGTATGTGTTTTCGATTTTATTTTCCTCTATTTATTAATATTGAATTCTCTTAATAATTTACTTTGATAATAAATTGGATTAACATAGAGATTTAATTCAACCATTTAAAATTTAAAATTTTGTATTCAAACCCCTTTAGAACTTTTTCCTTCGTAAACCAGACATAAAAATATGATATTTTTGGATAACTTTTCTGAAGTTACCCTAATGAAAGGCCTATTATAAGAGAGTTCATTCATGGAGTCACCTTATCACCCATGTAAATTCAGTATGATGTAGTTTAACTATATTAATTTGACACTTTTGTGACATGTAGATCAACCACATTACTCTTATGATGTGGTTTTGGTAGAAGATTATACTAATGGATGGTTAATGTATCCAATTTATTTATACATAACACATGATTTAGCGAGATGATTATTAGGAAGGTTCTGATACGACCGATTTATTCTATTGAAATGATATGTTCACGATGAGTTAATTATATTTTCATTGAAAAATAAATGTAAATACAAATTTAATTTTATACTTTATCCAAATAAATTATAAAATGTGAAATTCAATAAAAACATTGAATTCAATCTTTTTTATAAATTTTGTTATTCAACTTAAACAATTAAAAATGTGATTAATTTTCAAATATTAATAAAAATACCTGGGTTTAATACAAAAAAAATTCATTTTTTTATATTAGACTCACATCACTCCCCACACTTATTATTTTTCACATCTTGGAAAAAAATATATCCAATATTAAAATCCACAAAAAAATCCAAATTAAAAACACATCCAATGATTTTCTAAAAGAAAGATTATATTTTCACTTTTATGAAAAAATTTAATTGTCCTTTTATCATATACCATTTTAGTTTGTTATACCTCATTATCTCATCAATGACCCAGTCACAACAAACATCACATTTTGAATTTTATGCCACTCTTACTTGAGCAACTATTTAAATAGAGTTATGATCATACTTGGAAATTTTATGCTCACTATATGCTTTTAAAAAAATAAAATTATATGTATTGTGAGATAAGAAAAGTAATTTAATCATGGGGGATTTTTTAGAAGATTTTGGTGGCTTAGGGTTGGTGGGAAAATATATTTAACAGTCAAATACTGAAAATCACTGGTGAAACTCATAAATATAATGCATGAATATTTCATGTAAACTCAATGATCTGCCACTCAATAAATTACCCTCACATATGATTCCCCTATAATCCCCTTTTATGGTTCATTATTCAAATAATTAAGCATAATAAATGATAATAAATCCTCACCCCTTATATATATATTTATAATCATTTTGGTCTTTTTATTTATTTATATTTTTTCATATTTTTCAATGGTAATTGTATGAAAAATAAATTTAATGAATTTGAAACAATAAATTTATTTTTTAAGTTACTAAAATGATGGACACAATCTATATTCCACAAAAAATTTTATTCCTCTTTAATTAAACACCTAAATCCCCCCACTCAAAATTGGAATAATCATGAAAAATATAAATTGTAAAGGGAAGTTAGGGGAAAATATGACTTATAACATGGATTAAAATTATAACAAAATTCATAGATTCTAGGGGATAAACTAGGGTTTATTTAAGGGTAGGCACAAGGATAATATGATAATGTAAGGAAGTTACTGAATCATTTTAATAACATTTCCCAAACTCTGAATCTTTCATAGAGAAAAATAAAAAGTTCTAGTTTACACATAAAATTATCTCCCAGGAAGTTGAATGTGTTAAAAATATAATTTGAAAATGTTCTAGAATACCTATATTTATAAGAAAATATATTTTATTCAATTATCATGGGAATTTATTTTAAAAAATATTCAAACTCATAAAAATATTTAAAAATCCAATTCAAGGAAAATAATTAATATCAATAATTATTTAAAATCAATTAATTTAAAAATCATGAATGATATCTAAAAATTATCTCAAGTGATAAAAATTATTTGAATATTAATTTTATATAACGAGTTATTAAAAATACACAAAAAACAAAACAAAAGAAAAATAAGAAAAACCCCACATAGGTGAAACATATCCCCTACACTTAGCTTTTACTACCTTTCTTATAGGATCATGTGGTGAGAGAGAGGGGTTTAGAAGTAAAATATGGAGAAAAGATACCACCTAGTTATTTTTAAGGCAACTAATACACATAATTCATAATTTTCCATAGGTTTATACCCTTGATGAAAGACCTATAATGAAAAAATTAATTAAGAGACTTATTAAAATGAAATAAAGAATAGTGAAAGATTAGGGAAGAGAGTCCTAAGTTATCCCTCCCAAGACAAGATTTTTATACTATCTATAATAACCAATTTTTTTAAATGAAGAACATTTTTTATAGAGTTTATTACTTGAAACACCAATATAAGGATAAAATATAATACCTCATACTTTATGAAATATTTATATTTAAATAAATTTAATCTTTTCGATAACTTGCGGAACACGCTACGTTGAGTTGAAATGAACCAAAATATAGTATACCATTATAAACCATAAGTTATGTTTATGAGTATGAATAATACTAAATAAATTATAAATCATGATTATATATTTGTTATAAATAATATAACAATCATTTAAAAGAAAATGAAATGCTTTATGGAAAAATATATTTTTTTTCTAAAGGATGGTTTAGTTGCTTTTTTGGACACATAATTTAAAATTAATTTTTACCAATTTTATAAAATTTATTTGATAAAATGAACTTAATTTTAAAAATTATAGTATCAAAATTATCTTAGTGTGATTTTTTTTATTTTTCTGAAATGTCTCATTTTTTGATGAATTGTGAAAATAATGGTTTTTAATTGAAAAATGCCTTTTTGTTTAAGTTATTGACATTGTTAGGTTATATTTAAAATTGGTTTTAACAAAAATTAATTCAATTATATACCTATTAATTGATTTTATTTAATCTGAATAATTTTGATATTGAATTTAGATATAAAAACTCTATTAACTTTTGAACATTTTCTATTTTGAAACCCCCTTTCGCATCGCATCTAGAAGATTTATTTTAAATTAAAAGTTTCCATGTTTTTTAATGGAATTTTTAAAAATGTATTATATATCTGGATTCATCATAATTTATATTATCTAATAAGGTAAAATTAATTTTTGACCAAAATTAATAGTAAAACCAATAAAAATTATTTACTTTGTTTATAGTAAAAATTAATTTACAAGGGGTGAAACTAAAATGATATGGGTTAAAATGAACTAAAAATTGTTTAAAACTTACAA
Organism: Viscum album; assembly: GCA_963277665.1. NCBI lineage: Eukaryota > Viridiplantae > Streptophyta > Magnoliopsida > Santalales > Viscaceae > Viscum > Viscum album. The sequence continues at coordinate 508,591,461 of OY728143.1, read as the reverse complement.
TATACATATATTTTGAGCCTATAATTACTAAGTGATTCTCCCACATGCATATTTGAATTCACATAGGAATTGATCTGATTATAAATTTATAGTTCCAAACAACACTTACTGTTAGGGCATATTATAATAGCAGTGCCAGCTTAAACCAATTGAGTTCACTTGTATGCAAGAGAACATTAAAAAAAAACCCTTCAAAATTATATCTTATGATTACTCTTCAAGTTTGGTTTTTACTAAATCTAGGATTTTTGGATTTATGATAGATAAAAATTAAGGGATTGGGGTCAATTTCAGGGCTCTTAACAGGAGATAATCCTAGATTTAGCTTAGGATAGTCCTAAGGATTAGGCTATGAAGCACTACAAAGGTCACCAATTAGTTTTAGTCAAACCAATTGGATCTAACTATGTTGAAAATATCCTATGGTTAGGGTATAGATAAAAAACTAGGTGAATTACGCTTAGAATTTATGTAGAAAGCATCATAGGCCAGTGGCCATAGTCCCACTCAACTCAAATTAGGTTAAGTTCATTAAATTACACTTTCCATTGTCATGGTTATAAAAAATAATGCGGTGAACAATTATTTTTAGCCTAATTAATAGCTATAAGGTTACCAAGGTTCAATCTATAGATTCATTAGGCTTAGAAACACCCCTACTCTTGACCCTCAACCTTATGTGAATTAGCCATGCATAAGATGTTGATTAAAAGAAGGAAAATTCATAAAATTATATGAATAATTAAGAAAAAATTAATAAATAAGAAATCCAAGATTAAAATGATTATGAATAAAGATCAAAAAATTTAATGTAATGTAAATCTAATAAAAAACTCAATGTACATGAAGAAGCAATTAAGAACTATGAAGGATTTGATAAAGAATGTTGAATGAGTTTAAAACAGATGTCGAAAACAAAAACGTATTCTCAATGTATAAAGAACATATATAAATTAATAAAAAATCCGAAGTATATAAAAAAATAACTAAAGGAATTAAAATGGGTTTAGAATGAAAATATATTCAAACAAGATAAAACTATGGAATAAAACTAGAGAAAAAGAAAGTATGTGGAAAATTCTTTGCACAAAGGAGAACCTAAAATAAAAATCTGCTAAGTGTTACACAACATGTAAGTAATTGAAGAAATGTACCACCTTAAGTGACTTATGTCCCAAAATATGCATGTCGTGTAAGTTATCTTCATGTTATGTAGATGATAGCCACAATTCTCTTTGAATAATATTCTCATATCTTTGATCGGGTGAGGATTCAAACTTTACACCTCGTGAAATCTATGCACATCGTGTATGTGATTCACTTTTAGTGGGATTATAATCTTTCAAATCTACACACAATGTAACGAATTTACACGTCATATACTATATTCACATTATGTAAAGACTTTATAGGTTGGTATGTTTCTTGATATGCATGCTATGAATGAGTTCTATGCATCGTGTATGGTGTACACGACATGTAAAACATGTTATTTTTTTTCTAGTTTTCAACATTTATTCCTTTGAGTCCAAAATTTCTAATTCCTGCAAAAAAATAAAAAAACAAGAACCCCATGAATTATTAGATAAATCCAAAATAAACCTTAAATAAATTTATCCAATATGTATATATAATTTTATTATATCAAATTTTCTCACACATTAACAATTACTTATCCTCAAGAAATAAACATCTCAATGGGGATTACAAAAGAAAAAAAATTTAAAACATGAAACTTTTATTACAACAAAAAAAATAAAACTAAGTGTAAGAAGGAATAGTCAGTCCTCTAGAATCAATCCTATAGAAAAAATCTATCATTACTCATAGTTTAGTTCTTTATCTAAATTATTTATTCTTTTAATTACAATTTGAAAAATTGTTTCTTAAATTATATACCAGTTTTATAATTTACCTCACAATAAATTTTATCTCACTTCTCAAGGTAAAAATGAAATGTCATTTATACTTATAACCTGAATACAAGTTTCTAACCGTAGGCTTGCATTGTATCTAACATCTCCACTTTGTAAAGAAAAATACAAAATCATTCATGAGGGCTTCAATAAAAGGGTTTCCATTGACTCTGAGGTTGAGGGAAAGTTGGAAAGTGTTAAAATCAACCTCAAAAATAGGGTAAGCACTAATGTATAATTCATGAAAGTCCTAGATAATGGAATGAAGTAACTCCTATTGAACAAGGTGTGTCCATGCTCCAGAGCTCAAGGTGGGTCCATGAGTATGATAAGTAGGTATCAAAAATGTACCATGTTCTTTTATTTTATTTATTGAAATTTTTTTCTAGTCCAAGACTCATATACATCCCCAAACCACATATGATTCATTTTAGGATTCATCAGTCTGGTAATGGTGATTTTTATTATTGCTATTCCACAACACAATATCCTTTTCTTTTTATTTATATATATTTTTCAAAGGAATTGGGTAAGAGTATAAAATTAAAAAGTAATCATGGACCATATCATATCTGTTTGGTGAAAGTTCCACATTACATCTCCTTAATAACAATATCATGTATCCATTAGATGGGAAAATTCACCCACACTTGTTCAAAGTATAATCATGCATCGTACCAATAGGAGGGTAATAAGGGATAATCAGCTTGAAACAACTCCATCCTAACATGGTTATTCATGGACACTATGTGATAAAGAATTAAATATTTACAGGTGAGTATTTGGAAAAACTGGATCAACCATTATTTCCACAATCATATTAAAAATGTATTTTTCCAATCACAGTCTCAATAAGATCTCAATTAATGTTCTGATAGGTTTATAAACCCCAAGTGTTTATCAAGAAATATGTTCAGAAAATAATATGAAATCCTGGATCAAGAATCCTCTCTAGAATGGGAGTATAAAAAAATAATTGGAAATCACTCAGGGTATAAAATTTAGTAATAATTTAATCAAAAGAAATTGAAATAATATGGAAAAATTATTAAAATACTAAACTCATCAGTCATGATAAAAATAATAAATAATAATAAAAATGGGTTTCAAAATTATCTAACCTATCTTTTTCTCTTACATAAATGGGTGTAATGAGTTTTTAGTTTTATAGCATGATTTTATTGAAAAATGCCTCCAAGATAAGTGAAAAGAAGAAATAATCAAAGTGTATTGACAATAAAGGTAATAAAATAATCCCTCAGACTTAATACCTGACAATGTTCTAATTTTTCTTGGAAAGAATTGTGAGAGAGATACCAATAACAACATTGAGAAAAATGAAATGGAAATTTTGATTTGAAATTATGGATTTGAGAGATCCCTCTAGTGAATGTCATTCCATGGTGAACTTTTTGGATTCTGAAGGGAGTTTGTGTGACCAAGGATAAAAAACCTGTACTATATAAAACATTAGTCAACTTGGTTAGCCAAATTGGAAGAAGAAAAATGATCAGGTCCATGCAATTAAAACTTGGAGAAAGTAACTTTGATAGATATAGTAATGTGATTAAAATAAAGTCTAGGGATGAACTTGGAACAATAATTATAGAAAAAGAAAAAACAATCCTAAACACATGAATGAAAATAAATAAAGATAAAAAATATTGGTTACCTATCATGAGCACTAATAATAACATTGTCATCCAGACAGATGAGTAAAAGGATTAGGCAATATTGTCATTTAGATCAGAACTCCACTGCCTCCTATAGGAACTGGTGGTTGTGTCATTAAGCTCCTGGATATTCTTGGAGGAATTAACCTCTTTAGGATCATATCAGAAATGAATCCGATGGGGGAGATAATAGAATCTATGATTTTCATGGTGGGGAACTCTACTGAGCACGAATCTGAAGTGATATCTCCTTAAGCTGGTGCTTGATATCAGTCTGATGATGATACATCTAATATGTTGTCATGAAAGGATCTTCAATGACCATATATAAGGCATAAATACTAGACATATCAATAAAAATTCATAAATAAAGAATAGAAATTTGAATCATTCATGGGAGTCAAAAAAGTGTACCTCTTCTATAAATGTGTAAAACTGAGTACAATAGGAAATCATGGATACAATTTAACAAAAAAACAGACATAGATAGAGTAGAAAATGGGATGGGCACAAGGGGAAACTAATAATTAGAGGAAAAGTCACCAACTACTGCATTTGATGTATCATTCCAAATGGTGGTTCCCTCAATCTACCCTGCTCTATTAATGCCCTCTATTAATATAGACATAAGATCATCAACAACCTATGAAGGTGCCACAATATTTAAAGTGATATTTGTGGATAGTGGAGGTGAGTTTTTCATGATGATGGTGGCTGTGTGACTAACATCAGGGTCAATGAAAAGAGCCTCGATAGATAGTGGAATGGTTGGGCCCTTTCCACACTAGGCCCGCTCTGCTAAAAACTTATGCTGGATAGTAGGGTATATAATATCATATAGAAGTTCATTCTAGGTGGGTTCTGATGTGGGGATGAAGGTAGATGAATGTTTGGTAGAGGTCAATGGGTAGGAGGAGGGAGTGGATCATGGTAGAGTATGCGTGGTGAAAAGAGAAATCTCAGTATCGAGGATATGTTGGTGGAGGAAATTTGGTACAGGTTCTCCTATATACACTTGATAGTATTCCATAAGTTAGATGGAATGGATGGAGAGGGTGAAAATGTTGGTAAAGGAGTTGTGGATGTATAAGGAATATTGGTGGTTTCAGTAGTAGAGATGAGATTTGTAATTGTATGGGGGAAATTGATGGTGGAGGGATGGGCTGAGATGGAGGTGTGATGAGCAAGTTTTGAGGGGTTGGTAGAGGGTGGCTTGGGGTCTTCTACATGGTGGTTGAGAACCACATTAGTGCCCTCAACATATCCCAGTTCCCATCAGTAGATGTTTTTTTCCTTCATGAGTATCTCCATTTTGTGGAGTATAAGTAGGCTAATACTCTCTATAGGTCCAAGGGGGTGTTGGGTTAGGCAGCCTCAATGGCACCGAGATTCCTGACCAAATGTGTAATGAAAGGGACCCTTAAAAGCATACCTCAAGTCGTCCTAACATGGGTTAGGAAGAACAACCTAAAATTCTTAGACATGTTGATGGATGGGTTGACCATGGATGAGAAAATCATAGTTACCTTGATTTGTCCCATTCTCCCTTGAGAATCATCATGGGCTATCCAGGTGTAAGCCAAGTCCCTATACAAGATCTGGAGGGTTGAACCATAGATCTTGGGGCACTTTGTCATTTGAGTCTCAGAGATGCTCCAAGGTTTTATAGTTATTCTCACCCATAGTTGTGTAGCATTGACCTTATTAGGATCAAACTTCAATGCCAATAATATAGGGGAGTCGATGAACTCGATGGAGTAGATGAAATAGATGATAGGAAAATTGGCTAGGATGAGCTCCCAAGGCCTACCTCTAAGTCAGAAATTAACAGAGTCAATGTCTAGATCGAAGGTGAATTTGAACTCAAGTAAGAACTTCCTAAAATCTCCTCCCACACCTTGGTAATCAGGGAGAGGTTTAGATGACCGATGAGATCAAGGAACTTATGATGAATGTGGATGTACTCGAGTACTGCAAGGTCCAACATCTTGTTGCTCCGCATCAGCTTGGCCTATAGATGGACCAACCGATTCTGATGCTGAGGGTCAGAAAAGAGGAGGCATGTATGAAGGTGAGGAGAGACATGGGCCTACAACCCCATGTAAGTTGACTTCAAGTTTTCAGAGGTAGAAGAAGAGGTATAGGTAGTTTCATAAGATGTTGTGGAGGGTTCAGAGGGTGGTATAATAGTGGAATCCTTATGTTGTTTAGGTGGAATAGGTTTTTCATCGCGCTTGGGTGTGCGTTCGGCGAGTGAAGTGAAGACCGTTTTGGTTTTTTCCATTTCATAGGTAATTTAAGGGGGATTATTGGAGAGGAGGTTGGAGAAGAGGATGTAGAGGATCTCAGTGTAGGATTTAGAGAGGTGCTGTGTGGTTGAGTGAGTGTTGGAGGTGGGATGGTCATACAAAAGGAGGAGCGTCCGGGGGGGGGGGGGGGGTTGATGTGAACCCTAGTTTTATGAGATTTTATAGATAATAAAAATTTACAAATCATGTATTAAGAACAAAAATTTTATTTCTAAAACTGTTTATTTTTTTGCACTTGGAATTTACATGCCGTGTAAGGATTACATGGAATGTAATTTTCAGTTCCCCCCTTTTGGGGTAGGTCCTCTAAATAAGCTTCTTGCGGCTCTAAACAATCCTAAATACTAAACTACCATATTATATCGTATTGAAAATACCTTTGGTTTACTCCCAGTCATTTATTTATTTATTTTATAAATATATAGATACTTTCGATGTATAATAATTCAATTGTAAGGATAATACATTTGTAGAACGATTCTTGAAAACAGAGGGGGAAAAGGTGGGATGACCTCCCTTGTCATAGGTGTAGAGAAATTTTCATTCTTGTGAGTATGAGATCCCTTGTCAAGAGGAGGTGGTTTCTTATTGTCATCTTCACCGGTAACGTGATCATATTTGTTATTATCAATAGATATGGTTTGAAAATTCTACTATTCATTGCTTTTATTAGTGGGCTTCTCCCAATCGAACACAGCGTATTCTTTACCAACTCTAAAAATAATTTTACCCAGGTTAATATCAATCAATTTTTTTTAGTTGAGAGAAATAGTCTTCCTATAATGAGTGGAATATATTTATATTCTTGCATTTCCAAGATGAGTAAATCAGCTGGTAAAATAATTTTTTTTGAATTTTACTAAGACTTCCTTAAGTAATCCTTGAGGATGATTGACTATGTGGTCATAAAGTTAGAGTTCCACCATTGTCATTTTCATTTCACTGAGAGAAAAATTCTTTTAATAACTCATGGTAATTAGATTTACATATCCTCCTAAAATATAATATATCATTTTCATTCTTAAATCTTCTCTCTATAAAATATGATAACGTTGTTCATGTATGCCTGGACTACTTCCTTAACAAAGCACTATGACTCTATTTTCATCACTAAACCACATGGATGATTTGTATAAGTATATTTATATCAATAATATGATATTATTGTTATTCTATAATGGTAAAATATTACTTACCTCCTTTCTATAAATACATTTGAAACATTGAAATGTTACTCATATGTATGTACGACCTACTGTCTACATGATAGTAAAATACTTCATTTATCAAAAATATATTTCATGATTTGTCTTAGAAGTATAATTGATATATAAATATGATAATTATTTCATAATTATTATTCTGGAGATGATGTAACTATATAATATTCACAATTACTTGATCTTTCATAATAAAGAAATCATGAGAAAACAAGTAAATTAACACCTGAAACAATGAATATAAGGAATGATAATTATTCAATGAGTGATAAGATGTCATAAAAATATCATATATGATAATATAAATATTAATATGTTTCCTTTATAAGTTAAGAATATTTTTAAAACCAATATATATGAGGTTAAATCATGTTCAACCAAAAGTAAGTGTGGGGTATTAGACTTCGTCTCAATTTCCCATTATCATGGAATATTTTATCATTGTGCACCTAATTTCTTTTATATGGTGTACATAACTTCCCTATGAAATTTAGTATCATTATTCCATAATAGTTCATGATATTTTAATTTTCAATTTCAATTATTTCATCCAAGGGGATTTGAATTAAAGGTCCATAAGTGGTAAATAATTTCATAAATTAATTTCTTTCCATTGGGTTATATTACTTCTTCGTCATCTTTTATATTATAATATTATGAGTGTAATAAATTTTTAGTATACTATGTTGTATATAAACTTGTTTTATTTTGATTTATAGTTGATAAACATAATAAATTCATGTATTAATTCTCACTTTAACGTTATGGTCATTGTAAGGGTTTATTTCAGAATCTCTTTCTAATCAAGATTTTTTATTCTTAAATTTTAGTTTAAGGGAATTATTTTTTCATTATCTAATAAACCCATTTATTTTGATTTTCCACTAGTTTTTCATGATATTTTAAAGTAATAGTACCATTTTTTGAACTCTTTGGTTCTTTAAATAATTTATAAAATGTTTTTATGAATGTCCGAATTCATTTCTCTCTTTGCTCGAAATTCCATTTTATTCTAAAACTATGTTCTCTAAAAAAGTTATCAATAATGATTTTATCCTTTTCTTATTATATTAATTTAAATTTTACCCATTTTTACTTTTCATTTTTTTAAATGAATCTTCATGTTGTTTTCAAAACAAGGCTCATTTGGCTTTTACTGGAAATATAAAAGGAATATTTATTTTAACATACAAAACATGTACAATTTTTTCTACCACCATGAAGACACATTATTTTAAAAAATCATGTATTAGTTTCAAAGGTTATTCTAAAATAAATATACTTTCAATTTTTTTTAACTTTTAGTTTTAAAAATTGATTTTTAAAATTAAAAGGATACTTTCCTCAAGAATGTTTTTAATGATCTTTTTATGGTATTTGTATTCATTAATGAGAACAACACTTAATTCTCACTCCAATGGGTAAATGTTATATTAATACTGTCATTATTATTTTTATGGATGGTTTATGATCATTTTATCATGTAATTTCTTAACATTCACCTTATTGGTTCATTTTTTAGTCATCAAATTTCCCTTAAAATATTCACATTCCTATGATTATTACACGAGAAATTTCCCCTAAATATCAATATTATTTATCATTGATATGGTTATTTCTTAAAACATATCTCATTTATACATAAATTTTTTTACTTTTAATGTTATTTGATTTACTAGTAAAATTTTGATAATTTTTATTTTTTCTTCAATAAATATATTTAATGGTAAGGAATATTGATTCATATATTAAATTAATCATTAGATATGTGAGGATTTATTTAGAAATTTATAAATGGTTGGGGACTAGATATAGATAGCCCCTCGATGCATCGATAGGTCTAAAAAGATGAATCACTTGGCTCGCCTTAGTTAAATGAGTTTCTGCTGTATACCTACCAACCAATTTTAAATTGTCTTGAGGGTTGATCTTGGCGGTAGAGATATCTTGCTTTTAAGACATAACATCTAATAATTAATCATTTCCTTCATTAAGAATTCAGTTTTCAAAATGATATTATCTTTGTATGCATTTCATTCTCAGATTGTTGATCAAATGGCATGTGTTTGTTTATTTACCCTACCATATTGACTATGACTTATATATTATGATTGTAAAGGTAATTAAATGGAATGAATGTTTAGTTATTTACCTTTACATATTGATTATTCATTATCTTATCATTATTGTAATGTTTTTTAAATGGTGTTCATTTTTAGTTATTTTCCTTTGTATGATGATTATTCTTATTGATTCATGATGGATTTATTTATACTTAACCCTTACTAAACATTTAATATTACCCTTATTTTGTTTTCTTTTATAGAAATACATGAATTTTTCTATGTTTAATATACATGGATATATAAAATAGAGTAGTTTCATTCTTGATAAGAAATATGATATAATTTGTGTTTTTAAATATAATATGGGAATCATATATGTATCTAGTTTTCCAAGACTACTAAACTATTCATTCCTTTAGGATATGATACCTTATGTTATATGAGAATGTAATAAAGTAGACACTAGAATTGGGATACTTAGGTTGGGGTCATTAAAGTTGGTATCATAGGAAGTTTAGTAAAAAAATTGGGAAATAGATTTCCGAAAACATAGATTAGAGATCGTAACCCTATGATATAATTTTAGTATGAGTATATAAGAACATAATAATGTTTTGGAAGGGTAGATATTATGTGGTTTTTCATGTAAATACATCCCTATATGGATACTATAGTTGGATGTGGTTCTCACACAAATCTACTTGGGAGAAATAAATCCAAAAAGGGAATATTGGGCTTGACCTGGTCATCACCTGGTGCATAACAATAGGCCTTACTGTACACCTGGTTCGACACTCTCAGTGGTTATGCTTATGATAATTAACATTTTCTTTACAAACCCTCATTTGAGACTTGAAATAGAGATATCCCCAAAGAAGCCATGTTTATGATTACGAGATTAGCTATGAATAAATTTTTTAATTTATGTTAAAAAATTTACTAGTTTTGGGATTATAAAATTTATTTCATAATGATATAAACTAATCTTGTATATGACATCATTTATAAATGGAGCCTAGAAGAAGGAATAAGAGTTGTATCAATGCACATAATCCAAAGAGTAATAATGATCATTTATTTGATGGGATTAAGCCAATATTTCAAAAGGAAATGATCTCATAAAAATTTTCATCATATGAAGACGTAATATCATGTGATAAAAATTCATAGAAATAATTCTATATGTATTACGGATGAAAGGGAAGCATGAGAAGAAGAGGACAATATGGAAAGAGATAGATAATGGGAAGAAATGAAAGATTTATTTTTCCATATGTGATAATTGTGGAAAGAAACCCCATGATACTTTCTTAAAAGGAATGAGAGTTTTCTACAAGTGTGGATATAAAGGCCACCATTATTTTACTTCTAAGGGTAAGAAAAAAGTTATCAATGTAAAATGTTTTAACTGTAATGATATGGGGAACTATGAAAATCAATTTATCAAGCATCAAAGGAATATACCTCTAAATAAGACAATAGATCATGGTCAAGATTATGATAAAACCACAGAAGAAGTAAAAAGATTAAAGTGTTTTTGTTTGGATGAAAGGAATATATTGTTTGAGTATTTTTTAAATGATATACTGTTTATAAGAATTATCAAATGTATAAGTATTGCACTGAATACTTTTTCATTAAGTATTTGAAAGTGGATGTTGAATAATAATAATGACTAATAAGAATGATTTGGTGGCAAGTTGAACTTCTTGGAAAACACATGATTGGGGGAAAGATAACCCTTAATATTTTCCTCATGTTGGGATAGTGAGATGATTGATATGGATAAAGTAAATTTGATAGCACTGAGTACATTGGTATAAATTAATGATTTATTGACAAAGTGGTTTATAATATCATTGATTGATTTTAAAATATCTTTTTATTTAAGGAATATATCCAATAATTTGTGTTTTAATTATGGAATAAGGAAACACACATGTTTTAAATAAGGTTTTATTATAATTTAGATTATCACTATGTTCCAATAAAATACATGATGAAGGTAGTCATATGTTTGGTATGTGATGATTAATTTCTACTTCATACTGTTTGGGGATTAATGACAAGTTCATTTCGAAAATTTTGTGACCTTATTTCTAATGTTATAGATATTAATATTTTGGAAGGGCTATAAGGTTAACCATTTATGAAATTGTTTAAGTTAAACTTTGGAAGAGTTTTTGGATATTATTATATTACTTCACCGTAATAAGATTCTAGTATATTGGATAAACTGTGCTAACCATTTTTTCATAATAATAACTAGAGAACGAAGGAATGAATTATCATTATATTATAGACATTACAATTTGTTAAAAGTAAATTTTAGTGATTCAGGCATACAAAATTCATTTTTGGATATTCATTTATTGGTGTAGTCTATGAATCAGAAATTGATCAAAGCACAACCAAAGGATGAAATTATTCTTGTGAAATATAAACTTATCAAGTAAGTATGTTTACTTATAATATTAGATAGTAAAATATTTCCTCAACTTTCAAAAAAGGACCATGAAACAATTTTTTTTCCTATTACCTTTATATATGATGAATCATATAGACTTTTAAATCACCGCATATGTATGTTTTCTAGGTCTTTAACTTTTCGTTGATCATTTAATTACTTATGATCAATGAAGTCTATCACTCTATATAATTATTTATGATTTTATTCCATGTCCATGTTTTCATTAACCATATATATTATCTTACATGGAAACCTAGTTATGTGTTATTATAGTTGACCTTCATACTCCATTTTACCTATTATTAAGATTATTTTTTATTAACCCTTTTATAATGTGGGTTTTTCAAAAATGGTATTTCCAAATGTCAAACCCTTGATTAGAGAGATCAAATTTTAATTACGAGGAAACAATTTATTTAAGGTGGGGAGAATGTAACACCTTGATATTTTGAAATAATAGTATTATTTTTTATATAGTGCATGACTCACAACACCAATCATAGAAGAAAATATAACACCTTATACTTTATGAAATATTTCTTTTTAAAAATATTTAATCACTTCGACAGCTTGCAAAACACACATCCTTGAGTTGAAATGAACCATAATATATCATACCGTCATAACCAAAAGATTAATTTAGATAGTATATATAGTACTAACTAATTTATTAAAATCATGGTTATCTATTGATTATAAATAAAATAATTACCATTTAAAAAAAGAAATGTTTTCTGAAAAACTGTATTCTTTCTAAAGGATGGTTTCGTCTCGGTTTGTGCACATAATTAAAAATTATTTTTTACCAATTTTATAAAATTTATCTGATAATATTAAGTTAATTTTTAAAATTATAATATCAAAATTATATTAGGGTGAATATTTGGTATTTTTTGAAATGTTTCATTTTTTTATGAATAATGAAAAATAAAAAATTTTAATTGAAAACTGTCTTTCATTTAAATAATTTAGAAGGCTAAATTATATTTTAAATTAGTTTTAAAAGTAAAATTAGTTCAATAATATATCAATCAATCCAATTTAGTTCATTTTAATAATTTTTATATTTAAATATGATATAAAAACTTTATAAACTTTTAAATATTTTCTCTTTAAAAACCTACTTTCTCGTTGAGTCAATGGGATTAATTTTAAATTAAATTTTTTTAATTATGTGAATGGAATTTTTCAAAATGGATTAAATATTTTGAATAAGAATAAGTTATATTATATAATAAGTTCAACTTAATTTTTTATCAAAATAAAAAGTGAAAATAGTAAAAATTATTTACCACAATTAAGGTAAAAATAGATTTATTGGGGGTTAAACTAAAAATATAAGATTTAAAATGACCTAAAAACTTGTTTAAAATCTATTTTATGGACATATTTAGACCCTATAGAACATAAGGATCTAGAATACTCTATTTTGGACCCCAATGACATGTGAAAAACCCAGGTACACCTTTTTCTTTTCATAAGTTACAAGTTTGACACTCTCCTCACTTATAAAAGGTAACCCACTCTTCTATTTTATTCAGACCTTAAAACCATATTTTTAAGGTAATAAATAACTATATTACTTCCAAAATTCCATAAACTTATCCTATAAGCCTTAATTTGGGTATAAATTCAACCTAGGAATGCTTTTGGTGTAAACCCAAGGAGGTTACCCGAAGAAGAGGTAATGTTTTTCAATGAGTGTTTTTATTTTATTTTTTCTCCACCTCTTTATGTTCCTATTAAAACGTGATGGTATAAAAAAATAAGTATTTTAAAAATAATTAGATGTTTTTATGTTAATTTAATGAACTAAAACCATCCAAACTTGTATCAAATGGGTTATAAATTCACCATTCATGTGTATGGTGGACTACTGACCTGCGAACCAATTTTATTCATTTTTACATTAAAAGTTTTCACGGTTGGGTATCATGATGAATATAAAGTATGTATATATATATGTTATTTATGATATAATTATACATTTTTAGTCATTATATAATACATAATCTTTTTTTACTTTCATTATGTTGGGTATACGATAACGTCGCTTGTGTGTGTGGTGTACTAGCGCCTTGCAAAGTGATGTGATTCGTCTTTCACTAACGGTTTACATGAAAGAGGATAAGTATAAAGTTAATGATTATATGTGATATTAATTATATAATTATGATATTAATGAGACATTTATCATTATTAAAAGAAAATATTACATTTTATTTCTTACATTTTCACTCACAGGAAGATGATAATATCATTCGTGTACGTGTAGACTACAACCTTCAAGAAGTGATGTGACTCCATTTTAATCACCAAAACTAAATGATGATATTAGTAAGAATATTTAAATAAATAATATTATATTATTATAATTTTTTAAACGTAAAATATTTCTTACCCCCTTTCTATAATGATCATTGAAAAATGGAAATGTTACTCATCCATACGTACGACCTACTATTTCCATGATCGTAATGTACTTAATTTATCAATACCATCTTTAATGATTAGTATTGAAAGTATAAATGATATATAAATATTATAAATATTTTATTATTTTTATTATTGTGATTATGTGACTATATAATATGTTCAAGAATCAGATCCTTCAAAACAAAACTCGCATGAGAAAACAAGGCAATTTACACATGAAAAAATAAAAATAATGAAAGTTAATTAGTGAATAGGTGATAAGATGTTTTAAAAGAATCATATATGATATTATAAATATTAATGTAGTCATTGTATAAGTTAATAACTTGTTTAAAACCAGTAAATTATGAGGTTAAATCTTTTTCAACTAAAATGAAGTGTGAGGTAAGGAACTCCATCTCAATTTCCTATCACTGAGGCATATTTTGTTGTTACACATGTAATTTATTTTATAAGGTATAAATATCACCCATTTTACATATAATATCATTATTAATTAATAATTCATAGTATTTTCAATTTATATTTAAATTATTTCATCCAAGTGCATATGAATTAAAGTTTACCAACTGGTAAAAAATTTCATTATTCAATTTGTTTCCATTGAGTTATATTACTTCTTTGTCATATTTGTTATTATTTAATTATTTTTTAATGACTTTTGATTTTATTTTATTTTATTTACACTTGTTTTATATATATTTATAGTTGATACACATAATATATTCATTGATTAATTCTCACTTCAAAGTTATGGTCATTATAATGGTTTATTTCACAATACCATTCTAATCGAGATTATTTATTATTAAATTTTAGTTAAAGGGAGTCATTCAATAATATTATAATAAAACCATGTCATATTATTCTCCTATGGTTATTCATTATATTTTAAAATAAAAATACCATTTTCTGTTCTTTTTTAGTTAAAATAATTGAGAAAATATTTTTATGAAAATCCGACTTCATTTATTTCATTGGTCGGAAATCTGATTTCTTCCCAATTTTTTTTTTCTTTAAATGTTTTAAAAATTTTATTTAAAATTTTCAAAATAATTTTTTAAATAAATTTTTACCCAATTTTACTTTTTATGTTTTTTTGAAAGTAATATTTATATTTTATTCAAAATAAGGCCCATTTGGATTTTACCAAAAATATGAAATGAATATTTTTTTTTCAACATACTCAACTTGTAATGAATTTCCTATCATCATGTCCATTCCATTTTTTAATACTAAAATTATAATTTTAATAAGTTATTTTCAAATAAATTTATTTTAAAAATGTTTTGTGAACTTTTAGTTTTAAAAAGTGATTTTTAAAATGAGAAGGATATTTTCCTCAAGAATGTTTTTAAAGATCTTTTTTTGGTATTTATATTAATCAAAGAAAAAATCATTTATTCTTACTCTAATGGGTAGATAATGTATTAATACCTTCATTAATATTTCCATGGATGGTTTGTGATCATTTTACCAAGTAAAGTATTGAAACCCACTTTCTTGATTCATTTTTGTAGTCATTAACATTCTCAAGAAATATTCACTTTCCTGTGATCATTAGAAATTTAATTTATCCTAAATATTCATATTATTTATCATGTATATTATTATTGATTATAACTTATCTAATTTCTTGATACAATGTTTTAATTTGAAAGTTATTTGATCGACCATGGAAGTATTGATAATATGTATTCTTTCTTTAATATGGATATTTAATGGTAATTTATATTGATTCATGAATTAAATCGATAATTTAATATATGAGGAATGATTTGGACTTTGAGAAAAGTTTGGGGCCCATTTATATATATATATATCCCCTCTATTCATTGACATGTCTCACCAGGTCAATCCGAATTCTAGCCTTAGTTAAATGGGTTTCCATTGTATACCTACCCATTAGTTACAAACTAGATTGAGTATAAGTCTTGATGGTTGAGGTATCATATTCCTAAGATATGAAATCCAATAATTAATAATTTAATTAATTAAGAATTCAATTTTTATTATCCTTGAGATTTTCACAATGATATTATCTGTGGATTCATTTTATTATCATTTTATTGATTTGTGTTTGGCTATTTACATTTCCATATTGACTATGCCTTATATATTCATGATAGTCAATTTATTTAAATATAATGTATGTTTAGTTATTTACCTTTCATATTGACTGTGACTTATCTTATTTGATAGTTAAGTTGTTTAAATGGAATGTGTGTTATGTTTTTTACCTTACTGTATTGATTATTCTTATTGATTCATGGTAGCTTCCAATATACTTAACCCTTACTGAGCATTTGTGTTCACCCTTATTTTCTTTCCCTTCTCAGAAATCCTTGAACTTTATTATGTTTGATATAAAAGGATATTATAGAGGGAATAATGTTATTCTAAAAAACATATGTTGTAATTTTTGTTTTCAAATGTAATATTAGAATCATGTATGAATCTTGTTTACCAAAACTATTAAAAAATTTGGTCCTTTAGTATGTGATTTTTTATATATTATGTGAATTTAATAAGGTATACACTATTTCTAGGTTACTGGGTTCATGGTCATTACACTATCCATCTAGAGAGTTCCTTTAAGTCACCAATAATTAATAGATGGATGGAGTATATTTAGTTTAAACCACTACATAGTATTCATTTTAGTGGATTGTAAGATAAAGGTGTATAAATCCATTAACATCATATTCTTCCTTCTTGTTGTAAGGACCTCTTCAATAAGGTAATATATGCCCTTCACCTTAATGCAATTCTCTATGCTTTAATGGAATTTTGGAAACTTCAATGTGGGCTCTTTAACCATCCATTCATATTCTTCTCCCTTCACAATTTATTAAATATCTTATGTTAATTATATGTGATCCTCAACATGTACTTATTATTTAGGATGGGGGATCATCCATATGTATCTATTTTATGGCCCAATCTATATTGAAATCAAGGAAACATTGAGTTATTAATTAATTTTAAAAAATATAATAATAAAATGAATTTAAAATAGTTCTCTATACCTATATAGGTTCAAATTATACTTCCATTTGTATAAGTAGTTCTCCTAGAAGTGGTGTGAGTTTATATGGTAAGTTGTTTACAATTAGCATCTCAACCTCCATTAGTTACTCTATATAGAATATAGGTAAGATGATAGTGTTCTATTCATCCTCAGGTTAGTGTTGTGGTTCCTACCTTTGTTCTTATAGATTTTAGAGTAGTGTAACTGCTTATGAGTTTTTTATTTAATATTATCAATGATATTATATCAATATCAAATTTCCTACTTTTGTTTGAATTTCTACCATTGAATATGTCTTACACACTCATTAAAATTATCAAACACTTGTGAGTCAGTTAGTTCATATATATTTTCATAGTAAAAACTCATTACTGACCCGTATTTGTTTAGTTTTCTTATATTTATTTTTTTTATTTTAAATTTTTATTTTAAATTAAACTAATGATAGCAAAAAATAATGATGCCACCCTAGATGAAATTCTAGAAACTGACACACCACACCTTGTCAAATATTATAATTTGACTTTATAATTTAAATTCATATGAATACAACAAGGGTTTTGACCACAGGCTATCTCATTAGGAGGTCCATAATTTCTTACCATCCTTATGTAAATTACCATTATTTACAATAAGAATATAAAAACATAAAATTTTTGGGAAGGGGGGGGGAGGGAGGTATAATATATAGTATAAAGTAAATATGACAATATAAACTCAATATAGAATGATAATTGGAAGAAAGGTGTTAATCTTGGATTAGTTCTATTAGTTACCTCACAACCATTCTCAAGTTAATATCATCCTCATTCAATATTCACACTCTAAATTTATTCTTGAATATCTCCCCCTGAATCTTTGTAAAT
Organism: Viscum album; assembly: GCA_963277665.1. Lineage (NCBI taxonomy): Eukaryota > Viridiplantae > Streptophyta > Magnoliopsida > Santalales > Viscaceae > Viscum > Viscum album. The sequence continues at coordinate 508,573,474 of OY728143.1, read as the reverse complement.
TATAGTGTAAAACAAACTCAAGAATACTCAAGTGAATTATACATCCACCATATTTTTGGAAAACCAATAAAATACTAATATCCTAAGTAAGTACCAAGTTGGATTCCTTGGAATGATCCTATATAAATGAATTACTCAACCAACCTAGTTCTAATATGATAGTAGATAGAAGGAATGGAAAAATGTTGAAAATTTAAAGAAGAAAACTGAAATACTATATGAAAGGAATCACTGCCACCAAAATACACTCTTAAAACATTCCTAATCCTTAGAGTATGGGATAGAAAACAATAAATGAAGGAAAAAATACTTAGAATCACACAACAACTCTCTCAAGAAACACTTGTTTTTTCAATATATATTCATTTAGATGCATATCATGGTTATAAAAAATAAATTAAAATAGATTAGAAATAATATAAACTATATATATAAATTGAATGTGTGCATGAATATATTAAAATAAATGCTATAGTAATCCATTAATTGGGAACCTATAAAATATTCCAAGGGTAATCCTTATCAGAGTAGTTTCCCCCCTTCAAATATCCATGGTCGAGAGTTCTTAGACCTTTCATCCAACTTCATTAATGTTATCCATGTCCAATAATGTTATTTGGGTGATGACACATGTTCTACTTCATTGTTCTTCTCCCATATTTTATAGGATTTGATTTTTTTCAGTTTATTTGACTCCCATGTTCTCTAGAGATATCCTTTTTCTTGGATATATTTCATGTGAAGGTTTATCTTGAAACATTCATGATATTTTTATAAAAACAAAGAGAATATTATTTGAATGTTGGTTATTGAATGAAAATCATCAAGATTGCCCTTGTAATGATCCCACAACCTTCATTAATCCTAATTGCCATCTCGATTCCTCTTGAATTTTTTATAAGACATTGCTTGAGTAATGGAATTATTTTTATGTTATCATAAGTTAACAGTAGTCTGTGATCCTCATAGGCTGGTTTGGGTATATTGATGCCTCATGGAGTCATAACATATTAAATCACAATGAAAACCCCTTTAATTTTATCTTACATAGTTCCTGGATGACAGAGATTAACATTACATATGTCCCTAAATTTATATTTAATCATATATGGGTATATAATTAACCTAATATGGATTTAAATGTTTAATGTTTAATCACACATAGCTATTAAATTTTCTGATTGAATCATTCATAGTTAAACTTTTGGAACTTTTACTCCCCAACATTTTCTTATACTGTTCTCCCCTTCCATTATCTGAAAACACAAACTACCATCGTGTTATATTATAAATATTTATATAGACCTTTGATGATTCTATATTTTAGATATTTTGGTATATCTTTCCAAAATTAACACTGATATGAGGAATGTATCAGGGTGATTTTTCCAACCCCCCACTCTTATATATGCCTCACCAATGAAAATTAATTCATATGTAGAATTTTCAACATCCATTTTATTCTTACATGGTATGTTGATTAGGTCAATAACTCTTAAGTAACATGTTAGGCATAGGATAATTTAGAAATGAGTTTTATGAGTCAAGATTTTTCAGACACAACACATGGTTTCTCTAGAAAATTCATCAGGATGTCCTAATGTGGCTAGTTTATTTCAATGATATATATGAGTTGTTTGAGTTAATCATTCATATCCATGAGAACTTAATAAAAATATCATTTTTTTGTGCATGATTGATCAAAATAAATTATAAAATTAAATAATCAATAAAACTAAAAATTTATTGATTTTTTATATTGAATTACATTATTCAACATAAAAAATAAAAAATTTGATTAATTCCCAAATACTAATAAAAAATCAGGATTTAATTTAATGAAATTAAATAAAAATTCATGAAAATCAAACTGTCATCACTTATTTTTATTCATTATTGGTTATGGATCTATTTTCCTTCTCCACTCTTGATAATGTATTATGGAAATTTTTATTTGTAGGAATAGAGATACAAAAATAGATTAGAAACATAGTCCCGTGTTGGGGCCTAAAAATGAGTTTCAAAAGAATTTCAGTATTAAAAATGGGATTGAGATGACGTTCCTGGGTGGATGGTTTGTTTTGGTGGAATGCATGGTAGCATTGAGGATTAGATAGATGTTGATGTTCTCCCCTTAGGTTCCATTGGAATTACTCAAGGATTTTTTGTTGATATGTTTGACCTTCCCATAATACATTGTATCATATCACAAGAATAATTTTAAAGGAATTTAAAAGATTCATTGGGGGTGACATGCCATTAGCGACGTGGTGTAGTGACATGGTCCATTACAAGACTATGCTAATGTGACACTGCCTTATTGAGGCCTTCCATAAAGCTACATTAGCGGGCTAAAATGAATATAATTAAATCCTAGGATTATATTAAGGGTTTTTTGTTGTCATATATAGTAGATACAATGTCTATTGGCACTAAAAAAATCCTTAGTCTCCATTGTGGGGCAGTGTGTGTAATGACCTATAATTTTAGTTATTACTTTTCCATAATTAAGTATTGCATGAGTAGTTTTTCTAGCACACAAAACTAGAAAAAATAACAGTATTATGATTATAACTATTAAAATGGATGGTATCACCAAAAGTTACCAATTTATAAAAACTATATAAATGGGTATAATAAAACAACAATCATTTTATATATAAAAATATATGTTTCCTATAATTATTTTATGTAAAATAATATCCAAATTAATTTTATAACTTTTTGAAGTTTAATTTGAAAAAAGAAACATAATTTTTAGATTCATCATGTTCATATCATCTTAAAAAGTATTTTTGGGATTTTTCTAAAATATTTTAATTTGAGGTAAATAGTGGAAAATATTATTTTTGAACATACCATTTTTGAAAATACCATGAAATTTAATATATATAAAAAATAAAAATGGGTAAACATTTTTCTTTACAAAATATAAAATTTTAAGTGTCATTATACATGTTAAAATACTATTTTTAATCAAAAATCTAAATTTAAAATTTTAAAACATTAGTAATATTTTTTAAAAAATTATTTTAAATACAAGAGTATTTAATTTTTTTGTCAAATTAATCAAATGATACAGATTTAAAATTTAAAATTAGTGGATAAAAATTATCTAATAAGGGAAACTTTATTTTTAGTTATAATGATTAAATTACCTTGGGTAAATATGGGCGACCCATGTAAAATAATTATTTTCAAAGAATAATACATTTTAGAATATGATTATGTTTTAAGATTTAATGATTTTTTTAAATTAAAACTATAAAATGATATTTTAAAATATATATAAAATAACTAACACACATTTAATGGGTAATCAATGTTAAATAGGATTAATAATAATTAATAATTAAAAATGAATTTTTTATAGAAAAATAAATTTTCAACACATTATATGTTTTGACTGAAAAGTTAATTTTCTACTATTTAGAATTCAAATTAGGATAAATAGATCCAAAATTCAGATTCATGAAATTAATTTTTTTTAATAAGTATCTACTTATTTTTTTAGCAATGAAACAATTGATGTGATTAATATTTAACTAGGAGTGATAAATGTTTAATTGACTAATCTAAGGTTGACTGATTTTTCATCAATTAAAATGTACTTTAGACCTTATAGAAATATTTTTTAGGTTTTAAATTATTAGCTAAATTTATTAACAACATTACTTCACCTATCTCACAAAACTTTCAATCCATTCCATTCTTACCCTTTATATATCATTCTTTTCCATGGAAATGTACTTCTTCACCTATAAAATGGGGATCACTTCCAACCTTTAAATACTCTAATAATATTTCAAAATTTCATTTAAAATCTAAAAAATCTACTCTAATTTAATTTCTTTACATTCCTTAATCCCCCCTGTCACTGAAAACTATCGTTAGTCCCTCAAATCTATGGCCTTAATCATGAATAAGTTAGAGGTCTCAACGTAGGTATCACATCTTTCTTATTATTTACATTATAAAAAAAACATAGTATATTAATAAAATCATCATAATTAGTTTTTTATATATTTTTATAATAATATGACAACCATTATTTATTCTCTTCCATATACTAAGAAATACAAGAATCGTCATTAGTGCGTGTAGGAGGATTACTGCCTCCACAAAGAAATAATTTTGGTTTTTCATCCACACCCCTCATAGATAGGTTTAAGGATGATATTTGTGAATAAATATTATTTACATAATGTATTTATAATTATTTAATTACCACTTAATATTCACCTTCACCCCTCTTAATCATCGGGTAACAGAAACACTAATCACGCATTGTGCGGACTACTGACTCCATGAATGAACTTTTTTTGTTTTCCTTCACATATAAAAATGGATGGTTTAAATTTATATAGGATTATAATATATAATATATATAATTAATATTTTTATCTTTGGATAACACAAGAAGTAATGATTGTAATAAAAATAAATCCATCAATATTAGCAAATAAGCCAAAACTAGTTCATTACCATTTTCATTTTCTTGAAATGCAGAAAAAACTCCATTTTAATGGTATAATAAATTTTTTTGTCTTTATAAATCATATATTAATGTACCTTAAATGGTTTTTAAATGATGATATTTGGGAGAAAATGGAATATTGACACCACCTTTATGAACCTTGTTCAAAATAGTTAAGATTATCAACAACAGATGTTGAATAGTGATTATGATAATCTAATAAATAAATGGAATTATATTTAATGAATAGTTTAAAAGAAAATTTATATGAATAAGTTTATGAAATAGGTAATTAAAAAATTTATATTTTTAATATATGATGTTAAGTCACTTTCGTTCAAATAAAGTGTAAAGGTAAGGGACTTTGTAACTCAATCTCTTTTCATTGAGTTATACAATTTATCATCTGAACTCTGTATTTCCAAGTATTTACCTTTCAAATAATTTCATTATTTGTAATTTGATGGGAAAATATTTTTAAAACAATTCCATTACTATGAAATGTCTTCTTTTAATTTTTCTTAAAAAAATTAGACTTTTTGAAAAGTTACTCAAAATTATTACCTTTACAATAATGAACACAAAATGTTTTCAATAAGATATTTTTTTTATTATCTTAAAATTTTGATTCACATCCAATTAAGTTATATTTCATGTTTTAACCTAGTTTTTATTTTATTTTGTGATTATTTTAGGTGTTCAATTTTTTTGTATCAAGTGATTTAATTTATGATATTATTTCAAAGTTTTATGAAGATCATATTATTTCATGGTTTCCATATGAAAATTGAGTGATTTTACTTTATATATTATAATAAAACCATTTTATCTCCATGGGTTCTTTATATGATGAGTTTTAAATTCCATTAAACCCATTCCTTTTCAAATTGTTATGTTATGATGTGATGAATGTTCTTAAGTGGAAATGTAGGGATTATGAGACAATTGGGACCTATATCTCCCTCCAATGCATTGTATAAAGGATTATATTTCATGAGATATGAATGTTATTTTAATGGGTTAGAAATTATCTAGGTTCCCAAAGGGTGAGTGTGATTAGTTTTAGTTATACTCACAATTTTGTGAGGGAAGGGTTTTGTGGAAATATAGGTTCACGAAGATAAGAAATATTATAATTATGATTGTGATACTTTTTTCATATGTTCCATAAATCAAATTTTATTCTTCATGTTTTATTTTCACATGCCCGGGTAAAATTGTTATCATTTGATTTTATATTTATATATCTCTTGATTATGGTTATCACTTATTGATTTATAATATTTTCTTTTTTTGTTATTTTACACATATTTATAACCTAAACTTTATGGAATTTTTATGTTATCCATTACTAAGTGTTAAAGATCACCCCCTATTTTTTTATTCCCCCATATATAAAGAGTTTTATGTCTCATATAATTCCTAAGATTTTTTTAGATTTTGAAGAAATGTTCATGACATGTGATATTAGTGATTTTATGTTTCTTACCCTCAAGACACTAAACCATTAGATCCTTGTGTTGTGGAACTAATTGTGTACATAAAAATTAAACTATTTTAACAATGTATTATTTATATATGTTTAACTTGTGTCTCTTTAGTTGGTTTTAGATAAGGGTTTTTTTATTTTTGATTCTATCTTTTTGATGATCAGAGCATGAGAAGGTTGTTTTTACTATTTATTGACTAGAAGGTGAGAGTGTCAAATGATAGAATCTTGTTAGAAATACAATGATAAGGGAGGAATTTGATTCTATTAAGTGGGAGGATTATAAGGGAATATTCCTCACCAAATATTTCCCCTGGACACTTCACACTAATATGGAATGATAATTCCTATAAATTAAACAAAAGGAAGATGAGTTTTTGGATCTTAAGAGGAAAAATTCATGAGACTCACAAAGAAAACCTTAGAGTTTATATCCAAAACTCAAAAAATATTGATCTATTATTTAGTCTCTAAAAACCTACTGTTCAATTTTCATTATCTGTAAGATATTTTAGAAACTGTTAGAAATTTGTTAAACACGTTCTTAAAGTTGAAATAGAATATGGATACCCACATGATTATAGAGAAAGGAAAAGAAAGATAGAGTATCATGGAAGCTCTAATTAACAGTTTCATAGGGGTAATAAATTTCAATTACCTATATGTAAAATATGTGGGAGGAAACACCGAGATAATTTCCTTAAATATTATGGGAAGTGTTACAAGTTTGGTTAAGATAGACACTTAGCTCACAACTTCTTAAGTAATGGAAATAAGTTTAAGAACACCATTGAGGAGAATAATGACCAATATGACTTTTCAACCACTATTTAATGATTCCGATTAAAAGAGTATGTGAATTATGTTTATCAATACCCTAACCCTATAGTTATTGATTTGAATAGATTGAAATAGCCTCATAAGCCAAGGGATAAAGGGATAGAATATAAAATCACAAATGTAGAGGAGGAAAATAATAATAAAGTGGTGAAAGGTACACTCATTATATACTTTATAAACATAAATTAATTATTTCATTATGGATATTCAAACTATTTTATATCTTAAATTTTTTTCAAAGAACATGGATTCACCTCTTGAAACTTTGAATATTGGTCTATCTATGAAAACACCTGTAAGCACGATAAATTCAACTAAGGAGTAAAAATATTCTCTATAGAATATTTTTAGAGATATTATTCTAAAAAATTCGATTCTCAGTTGAGTTTGAAATAATTTAAGGAATGGGTTGGATTTTTCTTATATAAATATTACATTAATTTTTGAATAAGGGATTTATCATATCATATCCCAAATTATTTGTTTGTATCATATCAATTCAAGGATGATCCTATAAATTATTTTGAAGAAAATTTTATAATATGGTTCTTTATAACCAATACTAAGAGGTTTCTAACTCTTATTATTAGGGTGGAATTCAATTTTGAGTACATTGCCATTGTGTGGGGATATGCTTTTGTATTTCTTGATGAATTTCCTAGACTTCCCCAAGAATATTAGGCTGAGTTCTCAATAAAAATCAAACCTAGATAATTCTATATCTAAAATACTTCCTATATAATGTATTATTTTTAATTATAGGAATTGAATAAGTAATTAAAAGATAATCTTAAAAAAGTTTTTATACACCCCAGTGATTTATCAGTGGGTGAACCGGTCCTTTTTGTAATGAAGAAGGATGTATCAATGCATCTTTTAATCGATTATCATGAGCTCAATAATCATGATAAAAATAAGTATCCACTACATAGTATTAATGACCCGTTCGATCAATATAGAGAAGATTAATTATTCTCAAATATTGACCTTTGGTCTAGGCATCATCAACAGATGATAGAAATGGGGGACATTTTGAAGACAACATTTAAAACAAGGTATTGAGACTATGAGTTTATATTGATTCCATTTAGAGTTACCAATTCTATTTCTATATTCATGAATCTTAGGAATAAAATATTTAGATATTACCAAGATCAATTTTTGGTAGTTTTTATATATGATATCCTTATATATTTCGAAAGTAAGTTAGGTCATGAAGATCACTTAAGTACTATATTGAAGACCTTGATGAAGGATAATCTATATTACAAACTTTGAAGATGTGGATTCTGGTTATAAAATGTTTCATTTTTGGGTCATGTAATCACAAGTGAGGTAATATCTATAGATCCATCAAATACTGAGGTAATTGATAAATGGTCCATACCAACCGCTATGACTGAAATATGTAGTTTTCTCAGGTTAGCAGGATATTATTGATGCATTGTGAGAAATTTATCACGACTATCAAACCCATTAACCAAGTAACATAGAAATAATTCTAGTTCCTATAGATTAAATAATACAATGAAATATTTAAGGATATTAAGGAATGGTTGGTCATTATACCTGTCATTACATTACCTAATATTTTTGAAAGGTTTATAATTTATAGTTATGCATCATTAAAGGGTTTGGGATATATCCTCATTCAAAATACGAAGTTAATTACTTATGATTATCACCCATTAAAAACTTATGAGAAAAGTTACCTGAAAAACAATTTGTAATCAGTGACAATGATCTTTGTAATAGAAATTTTGATGCATTACCTTTATTGTGAGAAATATGATATATACACTGATCACAAGATCTTGAAATATATCTTCAAGAAGGTGTTAAACATGTCCCAAATGATATAGTTATACTTAAGAAAATATTAGGAGTCCATGATACTTTATCACCCATGAAAGGAAAACATTTTGGCTGATACTCTGAATTGAAAAGACCGTGCTACTCTATCCACGATGAGAATCGAAAGTAACCCAAAACTCATGGATTCAAAGAGGATGAATCTTTAGGTAATAATAGAAGGAGATAAATCCTATCTCACCCAAGTGACTTATATACCATTAATTCTTGTGAAGATCAAAGAATACCCAAAAGTTAATGTGTATTCACAAGAAAAGGTAGTAAATATTCTATAGTTCAACTTTGATAAAGATAGAGCAATAAGTTTTATAACCCTAATATGTGTCCCATATATACCAAAACTAAAGAAGGATCTTTTCGATAATTCACATAGCTCATCCTTCTCTATCCATCATAGAAGAACAAAGACGTAAAAATATATGAAGCAATGATTATAGTGGAATAACATGATAATGGAAATCCCAGAGTATATATCTTGATGCTTGGTATGTTAGAAAGTTAAGGTAGAGTGGTGTAATCCCAAATGGATGATGAAACCATTATCCAAATTTTTATGAAAATGGTAAAACATCACCATGTATTTGGTTATAGGAATCCCTAGGATCTCTAATGGTCAGAATTTAATTTGGGTTGTAATCAACCACATTATAAAGTCAATACATTTTATTTCTGTAAAATAATATTTATCTTTTGAATAACTCACCAATATATATATATATATATATATATATATATATATATATTAGGAAAGTGGTAATGTTGAATGGAGTTTCAAAATACATTATATATGATCAAGATATGGGGTTTACCTTGAGGTTATAGAGAATTATTAAAAAAGTAGTGGAGAGAGAGATTAGATTTAAAAAAACATCCCATCCTTAGATGGATGGTTAGTCTGAGAAGATCTTTCAAACACTTGAGGTTATACTGAGATCTTGTTCATTGTATTTCCAAGGATGTTGGGATCGATATATTCCTCTGATATAGTTATCATATAATAATAGTTTCTATTAAATTATCCAAATGTCACCATATAAATCCCTTCATGGGAAGAGATGTATGAATCCAACATGATGGGATGAAGTTTCACACAGGAAGATGATATGTACTCATATTATCTAAGAAATGACATAGAATGTTCAAACCATTCTTCGACATATAAAATCAAAACAAAGTTGATTGAAGAGTTATTCCAATAATCTTAGATGAGATCTAAAGTTTAAAGTTGGTGATAAGGTATTTCTATAAATATCTCCATTAAAAAGATTATGTGATTTTGGAATAAAAGGAAGTTTATCCCCAGATACATCGGTCCTTTCAAGATCCTTGATCATTTTAGAATCATATCACATCATATTTAATTCACTCCTAACCCATACCAAGTTCATGATATATTCCATGTATACTTTTTGAAGAAGTAAATACCAGATCCGTAACATGTACTAAACTCTGAAATTGTGAAACTAGAACATGGCCTCTCCTATGAAGAACAAACCACGTAGATATTGGATTGAGGAGATAAGGTGTTGTTGAACTAGACTGCACATCTGGTCAAAGTTAAGTGGATAAATATTAAGTTTGAATATGCTATATGGGAACCTAAGGATGTGATGACATAAAAGTACCCTCACCCATTTCATTCCATGAAATAGAATTTCAAGGATGAAATTCATTTAAGGGGGTGGAATGTAATAACATAGAATTTTAGATATTAGTTTTACTTAATTAAGTACCTTGTGAGTAGCTCATTTGGTACACAACACTAGAAAAAAACAATTAATTATGTTACCATTATAGCTTTTAAATTATACGGTATCACCAAAAGTAACCACTTTCTAAAAACTATATAAAAGCATATAATAAAAGAATTATAATTAAAAGTATATAGTTCATATAATTATTTTATTTGTGCTTATATAAAAATTAATTTTATCACTTTTAAAAGTTTAATTTGATAAAATTAACATCATTTTTGGATTTATCATGGTCTTATTAGATTAATATGAAGTTTTGTGATTTTTCTAAAATATTTTATTTTTAGATGAATAGTGAAAAATAATATTTGTGAAACTATCATAGATTTTAATATATAATAATAACCTAAAACATAGGAAACCTTTTTTTAGAGCAAAAATATTTATTTCAAGTGACATTATATATGTTAAAAATGCATTATTTAATTACAAAACTATATTTTATATTTTAAAACATAAGTAATATTTTCTTAAAATTTATTTAAAATATATTAGTATTTTGAAATTAGTTGTTATAAAATGTGTAAAGTGAAACTTATTTAAAATTTAAAATTTAAAATTAGCGGGTCCAAATTATTGAACAAGGGATTAATGTTTTTAGGAATAAATATTAAGTTACCGTTGGTAAATATCAATTACCATAGTAAAATTATTATTCTCAAAGAATAATAATTTTATAAATATTGTTTCTTTTTAAAATTAAATGAATATATTTTAATTTAAAACTATAATATAATGTTTAAACATAACTAAACATGAATTTAAATTAATTTAATGGATAATCAATGTTAAATATGAGTAAGTACACTTAATGAATAAAAATAGCATGTTTATAGAAAAATGGGTTTTCAGCATATCATATGTTTTGATTTAAAAGTTAATTTTCACATATTTAAAAATTATACTAAGATAAATAGATCCAAAATTAGGTTTCACAAAAAAAAATGGTAATAAAGGTCTAATTATATTTTTAGGAATAAAATAACTGAAGTGATTAATATTTTATTAAGAGTAATAAGGGGTTAAAGGACTGATCCAAGGTAGGTAGATTTTTACTAAATTAACCTGACCTTTAAACCCTATAAAATATTTTTTTAGGTTTTAAAATATTAACGACATGTATTACATAAATCCATTCACCTAAGTCACCAAAATTTCATTTCATTCTATTATTACCCCTTACATACCATTATTTTCCTTGGAAAAGTCCCTCTTCTTTACCTATAAAAGGGGAATCACTTCCACCCTTTCAACACTGCACTGATAATTAGAAATTTCCTTAAAAAACTTCCCAAATTTCCTCTACATAAATCCACTAAAATCCCCCAGTCCCACAATTCACCTCAAATTAGTTTGGTTCCCTCAATTTTAAGGCCTTCATTAAGAGGGAGTTCATGGTTTCAACGTTGGTGTCACATCATTGTTAAGATTAATTCCTTATTCTTTCATTTCTAAACCAACCATAACCATAGTATAATTGTAACACCCCAATGTTTTGAAAATAAAATTAATATTGAATTCGTGAAACACATAGTCTATACAAAACACAACTTTTTTATAACCTAGAAAGTAACCATAATTTTACCACTACTATGATTTGAATTTTGAAAATCTGGCATACATGGTTGCGATCAGTAAGTTTTTTAGAGTCTAATATGACCAACTTAAATTTTGCTGAATAGCAACATACCCTTATGAATATTAATGTTACTCTTATGAATAGTGACATACCATTATGAATAGTAACATCACCTATGATAGTATATATATAGGATTTAAGTGAAATTATGATGTAGCTATGTTTTGGAATAAGTAAATAAATGTTTTAAAAAATATAATTTTCAAGTAAATTATGATTTAAATTAAAAAAATAATTAATCATATCTATAAAATTATTTTTGAAAAATGGACTTTATTTTTGGATTTTAGACATCAAAAATTTTTTTGGGTGACTTTTTGGGATTTTTCTGAAATACTTGATTTTTTTGAATAGTAAAATACGATAATTTACAATAAATGCTAAATAATTAATTTATTGAGTCATTGATGATGTTATAATGATGTAAGAACCAATGTTTCTAACTAACATGCACATATTACTATTTTTGGTCATGGAATCAATACTATTTATTATCTTATGGAAAAATAATAAACTGATGATTAAAATATTAAGAAAACCCTCCTCCCCTCAACTATAAATACCACCTCTTCCACCCTCTTTTCTTCACTCCTCTCAAGACACATGACTTATATAAATTCTACCCAAATATCCCCCAATATCCCCCCCCCATGAGAATAATCTCTTAGTATCAGAAAAAAACCAAATCCTCTTCCATTAAGAGGCTCTCAAGGAAGGTTAATTGAAGAGGTGAAATTCCTCTTTTCTTTTCTTTCATTTTCATACTCCATTGTTCTATTTTCTTTCCGAAGATATCCTCATACTAATGGAATGAAAAATATCGTACCATATATGTATTGTAATTTTTTTATTATAATGGGATAATTAATCTTTTTTCTATTCTTTCAACTTCATTTATGCTAAAAATGAAACATCATTCGAGATGTGTTGATTTATCACATTCAAGGATGGCGATGCTTTCAATTTGATTTATCTTTTTCAAATCTATACATAAAACCATTTTTATGGATGAATAAGACTAATAAATATGTATTTTGTCTTATGTAATGTTCTGGAATCCTTATGCACTCATGATGTAAAATAATAATACAAAACAATTTAATTGTGAAGAAAATCACAATATTAATCCAAGCGTTTATCATTAATGTTTTATATAATGATTCACCTTCACTCAAAATAACCAAATGAATTTTATAAACATTTAATATTCTGAATTTTCATTAAAAAAATGTATAAAGGGTTGTGGAATCATTAATTAATGAACCTAATTTGAACTTAAATGAACATAATAAAGTCATAATAAACAAAATAAATGTATAAAGGATTATGGAATCATTAATTAATGAACCTAATTTTCTTATTCTGGTCATTAACATCAAGAAAAGAACGCCCTCAGATTTAAGGTAAGGGATCATGTCTCTCATTTTTATTCAATAATCCACCCTATATTATGTCCTTTTATTTTATAATTATGAGGTATGTTTTATCACCTCACCCATACTTACATTATGATATATAAATTATAGGATAACCCGTTACGTCTCATTAATCCATCATAAGAGCACCTGTTACCAAGATGAAATGTTTGTAAGGGTTTCTTCATCTCACTTCCATTTTTGTGAGATATTATATATTCAATACTACTAATTATCTATGGTGTATGTATAATGAAAATTGATGTTTCATATAATTAATATATTTATTTAAATTATATTCAATGTATCATTTTATGATTATTAATTTTGGGTCATACGATTCAATTGATTACAAAGTCATATGTATTTTCTACCCGAACCTCCATTTTCATTCGGGTTGCTCTAATTCTCTACTCACCTCAATGAAATTATTATTTATTCCAATTTAATCTTTATTAATTTCATGTGATTGTTCTATATATGTTTACCAATCATAATACTTCTTTATTTTATTAGGAGTTACATGTTTTAAAAGAATCTTTAAAAAATTGTTCTGAAATGCAAGTCTAATTCAAGGAACTTCTCGAATTCTTACCTATTTTGAAGTTCTCTCTATAATCTATTTTATGCCATATTTATGTTTTTAAAATAAAAAATTTAAACATGAAAAATCTATTTTGGTTCATTTATGGTTTTATGAAAGAAAACATTTTTTTGTGCTTTAAAATACTTTAATATCTTCCTTAAATGCACTATTTTTTTTAAATTTCTAAAGCTTATTTAAAAACTATTTTTTAATAATTTCACCTCAATAAGACTTTATTTAATTCAATAATATAATTTAAATGAACTTACCTTTTATATTATGTGATATCCATGTTTAAAATCTTATTTTAGGACAAAAACAAATGGTTTTTCAAAATAACTCTTCTTTCCAAAGTAAAAAGGATTTTTCTCATCTCACATTAACTTATATGAGATATATGACTTGTTCACCACTTATTTATTTCTTGTGGTGTATATACTTCCATTTAATATATCATATAAATATTCTCATTATTCTCATGATATTCTAAGGGATTATGATTTGAATGCTTCAAGGTGGTATGGAACACTTTGGAATGTTTAAGGATTATTTCCCCAAGTATTTTTCAATGGTCTCGTTTAAAAGTATATTCATATCTATCAACATTATTTGTTTAATCTTGTAATTCATTTAGTTTTATATCCTATTATGTCATCCACTATGTTTTATTGATTTTTTATGACATGTTTGACTTTTGATGTGCTATCTTGAAACCATTCACCATATTACTTCGAATGGTTAGTGTTTATGATTAATGATTGGGGATAATTATTTAAATTTCATATGTTAGTTTCAATATTAATGTGTATGTTGTTTATGCTCATCCCCATTCATAATAGGAATGAATTGGACTTAGTAAGTGTCTGGTGGGGTCCGCTATAGCCCCTCGGTGTATCGGTAGGTCTCATGAGACAAAATATAGTCTTGGCACGAGGCCTTGACAAAATGGATATACGGTCTTAGGAAAAGGACTTGATGATATTGTTATGATATCCCATATTATGCATTCCCTCATTATGAAACTAGTAATTGAAAGTTCACGATGTTATTTGACTAGTATAATACCAATTTTTATGGTTTAATATAGAATTATTTATTCAACTCTTATTCCCACCATAATGTGTTCAAGTTAATTTTTATAGGAATGTGTTTTTAGTTATTCAGTATGACTAATGTTTATATTTATGATGTCTTCCTCTGTATTGCTTACCCTTATTGAGCATTTTATCACACCTCTTTATTATGTTTTATCCTTCCGGGTTATGAGGATGATTACTATGAATGAATTTCAGGGTTCATCTAAGAGATTATGGTATTTTCTATTGAATTTATCATGTTGTTCTTAGTTTTGAGTTGTAATTTTGCACTCTTTTATGTATCTTGTTTCCAAAACTACAAAACTGATCGGCCCTTCTGGATGCATATTCCTTATATCTATTCCAATGTAATAAGATAAGGCACCGACTCCGAGGTTTTGGGGTTGGGGCATTACAATAATAATAAAATCATCATAATTAGTGTGTTGAGAGGTTAGTATAATATTGGTATAACCATTATTTATATTATTTTATCTTCTAATATAAACAATAATATTAGTTAGATCATATGCATTGATTATTTCCTCTATGAAGTGATGATTTTAATTTTTCATATCTACCCATTATAGATGGTTTTAATGATGGTATTGATAAATAAATAGGATATATATAAGGATTTTATGATTCTTAAATGATCACTTACTATCCACCATCACACATCTCATTCACTGGGTAACAGAAATGCTAATCATGCGTTATGTGGACTACCGACTTAATGAATAAACATGTTTTATTTTACTTCACTTCCAAACATGGATGGTTTTATTTTACATAGGATTATTATATATATTATATTTGTAATATATATCCTTATTAATTATCTTTTTGTATAATATAAGTAGTGATGGTTATTATAATGTAATCCTTCAATATCTGTAAATAACCCAAAACTAGTTCATTACCATTTTCGTTTTCATGAAACATGACCAAAACTCTAATGTAATGGTATTATAAAATTTCAATAATTTATAAAAATTAATTATAGTAACTTTAATGGTTTTTAAATGATAATATTTGGGGGAAAAAGAAATACCAACACAAATTTTAATAATGTTGTTCAAAATGTTCAAGATTATCAACACTCGATGTTGAATAGAGATTACAACATTCTAAAACATGATGGGAGTTTCTATTAATGAATAGTATAAAAGGAATTGTATACGAATAAGGTTCTAAAATAGTTAATGAATTTTTTTATATTTATGATACAAAATGTTAATGAACTTCCATAAAAATCAAGGGTAAATGTATGGGACTTGGTATATCAAAATCTTTTATTTCATTTATATAATTTATTATTTGAACTTTTTCTTTCCAGGAATTTACCTTTTAAGTAACATTTTTTTAATTCTATTGAAAATGAGTTTTTAAACCAATTCTATTTCCCTAAATGATTTCCTTTTCATTTTTATTAAAATAATGGAAATTTTTGAAAATAGACTCGTAACTAGGACTTTTATAGCGATGAATAAAAAATGTTTTCAAGAATATCTTTTCATGATTTGTTTTTCATTATATTCAAAAAATTATCCAATTATAATGGATTTATGTTTCATGTTTCGCCCATATTTTTATTTTATTATGAAATTATTTTTGGTGATTAAGTTTTCGATATCAAGTGATTTAATTTATGATTTAATTTGGATGTTTTATGAAACTCATATTAATTCATGGGTTCCTTATGAAAATTTAATGAGTTCCTTTTTGATATTCTAAGAAACCTATTTTATCCATATGGATTAATTATATGATTTTTTTGGAAATTTCATGAACCCATTCTCTTTCTTTGGGTTACTTTATGATGCGATGATTGTTTTCAAGTGGCACACAAATATATAGATTATGAGATGGGTAAGACAAATAACTCCCTATAATTCATGGGTGAAGGCTTATATCTATTGAGATAGAAATGTTATGTGAACTATTTAGAAATTATGTAGGTTCATAAATTGTGAGTCTGGTGGGATTTTTCTCTAATCATAATTTTATGAGTGAATGGGTTGGCGGGTCACCATATTTAAAAAGATAATAAATCCTATACTTATGATTATGGATTTTTTTTTTCTATATTATATGGTTACCATTTTATACTTCATGGTTTTTTCATTCCATGGTGAAAGTTTTATCATTTACATCAATATGTTTATCACATATGATTATAGCTAACACTTATTGATTTATGATATTTTCCCTTATTCAATCTTTTCCACATGTTTATGATCTAACGCTTAAGAAATTTTTTATGTTATCCCTTTATAAGAATTTGGTTTTAGTCTTTCTTCTTTTACAACTTCCCCTAGATTTGAAGTGGATTATGTCTCATGGAATTTATAATAGTGGATTTTGATTATGGAGAAATTTTAATGACATGTGAAACAAGTGATTTTATGTTTCTAGTCACAAATACAATAAACTATTAAGTCCTTATTTTTCGTGACTTATTATGGATGTATTAATTAAATAATGTTAATAATGTATTATATATTTATGTTTATCTTGGGTCTCTTATGTGTTGGAATGTTGATGCCTTGTCATGAGCTACCACAATAGTATATTGGTAGCTTGGCATAGCCTTGGTCCTCTTCATGAGATGGAATCATGGTGTTAAAGCACTACCAAGATGCAAAGATGGATCCGTTGGTATCTTTAATGTCACCTTATATGACTATATTTGTTTTTCACACCCCACTTGATCATTGATTCCCTTAAGTATTATCTCATATTATTCACCAACATGAACATCAAAACACAAAATTTAAGGTACGAATGTTGAAAAAAGCTGAATGTCAATTTAACAATTAAAATCAATTTTTATGCCATTTTCACATTAAGGACCAAATTATTTCAAAATATTGAATATATAGTAGTTTCCAATGTACTATCAAAATAAAGGATACATTAATAATGAATTACAGAAATAAAATTGTGGAAATTTATATAAATCCTTCACCATAAAAACCAATCCCAGATTAATTAAACACTGTTAATAAATTTTCTATATCATTGTT
The DNA here is from genome assembly GCA_963277665.1 of Viscum album. Taxonomy (NCBI): domain Eukaryota; kingdom Viridiplantae; phylum Streptophyta; class Magnoliopsida; order Santalales; family Viscaceae; genus Viscum; species Viscum album. The sequence continues at coordinate 508,555,297 of OY728143.1, read as the reverse complement.
AAAATTTACCTCATTGAGAACCATTTAATTATTTTTTTGAGGAATATTCTGATTAAAAATAGAATGAGTATAAATTTGTTATTTCCTTTTATAAGTATTATTGTTTACATTGACCCTTAAAGTGATGATTTTTTATGTACCTCATTCTTTAATTTATTTATACATATATAAAATGGGTACAACCATATAAACTATACCAGCCCTCTATATTTTTCTTCATACAATAACTGTAACATTAAATGTTTCATTGAATCAAAGAATTCCATTGGAAATATTTTTTTGTATTTTATATAAATTTACACCAATATCATCTTGTAGCTTATTCAATGTATCATTGAATAATGTTTTAGAAAAAATGTCTTGATAAAATAAAATGTTTAAGTGATAATATCCCAAATTTATGAATTCAACAACCCTCTAAAACCAATATGTAGTATTATATCCATAATTACATGAAAATAATGAATTTTTAACGTTATAATATGACCATTTCAAGTGTTATGAGATAAATTAAAAGTATATCCATCTGGTGACATCAAATTTATAATACACCAATAGAATAATTAATGAAATTAATTATAGAGTGCATAATATGATTTTGGATTAATTAAATCTTGTGATCCATCATTTTAAAATTACTCATGTTCAGGATGCCTAAAAATTTGAGTATGATCTAACCATTCATTTAAAATATCATCAATTATAACCATAGTGTCTAAGATAGTATAAAACATGTAACCAAAATAGATCTTATCTATATGTATTACATCTAATATGTGATAAATAATAAAGTTAAACTAGTATGTAAAATCCAAAAAAAAAATCACATTTTAAAATTACGATGAATTTCGAAGCCTCTTATTTTTTATTGATTCATAATTGGTCCAAAAGTAATAATATGTAATAAATAGATGATTTTTTTCACTATAAGAACTGATATCACTATTGTATAACCATATATTTTAATTCTAACTTTTGTGAAATTATTTCTATTCCTTCAGAAAGGATAATCAACAGGAAGAAATCTATGATAATAGTCGAAAAATAAGTTTTTATTACATTGACATGAAGAAATTATTTACAGTTAGACATGTAGGGAATATATGATTTAATTCCTTGTATACTCTATCCAGATAACATAAAAAATAATGGGGGAAGTCACTTATGATCCAAATTAATGTTTCTCTCATTTTAAAATTTTATTTTTCAATTACATCGTATGTAGTCACAACATCATTCCATAAAAAACATAAAACAATAGTCAATGATTTAAAATAAATATTTATATTATTCTTGTATGTACTAGAATTAATAATAACAAATAAATTTATAGTTTCTCAACCAACATGTATAGAGGTAAGTTATATGGGGCTAAGAAAATATGCCAATAATATTTTTGATTTTTGTAAGCATCAAAAGGAAGAATCCATTTTTAGAAAGATCTAACAGAAAATTTCATGGTTATAAAGAAAAATATGGATAAAAATGATCGAATTGTTTATAGGAATCACTATCATAAGGATGATTTAGGCTTCTAATTACATAAATATTGGATTGATTCTAGGTCATGAATAAATCTATGTTGCGAGTAATAAACAAACACTGCAATTTAGGTGTAATCATAAAAAACCTCAGTTGATTTGTAGGAACAAGTCAGAATTTTCCATGTTGAATTACTTTTTACCGTCATTGTCTACATGTTGTATAATTAACTAAAAACCCATACTCACTATATAATATAAGATAAAATCATTATAATATAAATGAATCTTATGATAACTAAGACTCAAATGATGGATAAACCTTTTAGATTTCATTGAAATGTACATGTTGTGTATTTTTCTTAGGAAAAAAAATTTAACCAAACAAAATATTTGATCAATACATCTATTATAAATTCCAAAATGAAATTTAATATCCCTAAAATTTACAACAACTTCTATTTTTCTTATCTCTCATCTAGGATATAAGGAATCCATGATCGATTTCTAGAGTTGGTAAAATTGAGGTTGTCCCAATTGTAAGTTTGAATTATAATTTTGAATTTATACTTCTTGAAAATAATGGCTTATAGAATCATGTGATATTTTTGAAACTATGATGGACCAAGAATAAAAAAATTACCATATTTTCAAATTATGTTCACCATGTTGATACAAAAAATGTTGTCTTCCCAAAAAACAAAATGAAATAGATAAACTCAAACCATATTAAACATTTCAAATCTCTCTAGAACACATTTCTTATAAGGAAACTTAATCACCCCTTGTGATAAAAATTCTATATTTGATTATGAAAATGAAATAAAGGATTCAATATCTAAAATGAAGATGACATTTCCCAGAATTGTGTGATTTTTTTCATCAACTTATCCAATCATTACCTCATTACAAAAATTATTGTCTATTTTTCTATCAATACTTTTTTGAAAAAATAATAATAATTAGTTTTTCAAAAAAAAATTATTTATTTTTATCGAATTTTTTAATTTATTTTAAAATATTTGTTATTATAGTTGTATAGTAATTTTTTTCATAAATTATTATTTGATATATTATATTATTTTTTATCAATTTCATAATATTTATTATTATTTATGAGTATATAGATATTTTTAAACATATTTACTATTTTTTTATCTTTTATATCGATTTTTTTTATACTTCTTATTTTTTTAATTTAAATAATTTTATAATATTTTCTATAAATATAAAAATAATTTTACGAGTTGTTATTATTTTTTAATATTATATTTAGGTTTTCATAATTAGAAAATATTTATAAATTTATTATCTTAATTATTTTTAAATTTTTTTGTTATATTGTTTATATTTTTGATAAGTCCGTGTTAATTTTATATAATTTTCCATAATTAAGGAAAATTTTTATTACTTACATAATATTTATTAATTTATTATAAAATTTTATTTATTATAATTTTATAATAAAATATATTATTATTAATTATTAATTATTATTTTCAATATAATATATTACTTTTTATTAATTTTATAATTATTTTTTATTCTTTATGAAAATATGAATAAATTTAAAATTATTTAATATTTTTTTAATTATTTTATAATTTTTAATTTTTAATTATTTTATTTTAAATATATTATATAATGTTTATTTTGATAATTTATAAATATAAAAATATTTTTAAAAAATTAATTAACTTTTTTAAGTTTCTTTAATACTATTTATTAATTTTTAATTTTTTTTAAATTATATTATATAAATTTGTACTATTTTTCAAAAAAAAATTATGCTTCATAAATTTATAAATAATAAAAAAATCACTAAAATTTAGATTTTTATTTATTAATATTTATCATTTATTTTATTTTCTATATAATTTATAATTTTTTATTAATTTTAAAATAAAATTTTCATTCCTTATATATAAATAATTTAAAAAATACATAGTAAATTTTTAGAATTTTTTTTATAAATTTGTACTTATTAATTATTCTGTTTTTAAAATAATTTATTTGAGTTTATTAAATTTATCATAAAATTTTCATTCTTCATAGATATATAAATAATTTCATTTTTTACTATCATAATTTTTTTATTAATTAACTTATTTTTATTAATTTATAGTAATTATAATTTTTTAAATTACGTTATTTATATATTATGTATATATATAATTATTATTTTTAATTATATTATATTATATTATTTATTATTTTTTCTTAAATATATCTAGTTTTAATTAATTATGAATAATATTTGTATTTTTGAACATGTTTTTACTAATTTTTACATTTATGTTTTTTATAAATTTTACTGTACTAATTTTTATTGAATTATTATAGTCCTATAATTAAATTTTAATTATTATTTAATGTAAATAATTATATTCATTATAATTTTTGATTTAAAATATCTCTTTGTAATATATAGTTTTAATACAATTTTTAACGAAAATATTAATTGAATAATAATTACTAATTATATTAATTTATTTAAATTATTTATTTAATATTTTTTTATTAAAACCTAATAAACAAACCTTTTAAACATAACAAAATTAAATAAAACAATTCATTAATTATTTAACAATAAGAAAATCAAAAATAAATAAGATAAAATTTTTGATAAGTACCTCTTTATTGAAGAAGAAAATTTCGAATTTGGACTCCAAATTCTAGATATGGATCCCAAAAGCATTTTATTGAGAGAAACTGAAAGAAATAAAGAGATAATGAATGGAATTATGAATAAGGTGTGAGGTTGGACACATGTATTTATAGTCATTTTTATGAAGAATTATAGTTAATGTGTTTATCATAAATACTTATCGATTATATCATTCAAGACAGATATTTGTGATGGATATGAATCCATCACAAATTGTTGCCATCATATATAATTTTTTCTACTTTTATGAAAACCTTTTGTGACAAACTGTGTTTGTCGTATAAAATTTACTAACATATTATTTTCAGTTATGTATATATTTCTTTCAAATAGATAACCACATATCTCCAAATCAATACTTTTTGTAGTGAATTTTTTAATCTATCATATATAACTTTTTTAATCCACTACTTGCACAAACCTTCCAAAATCTCTTTTAATGGAATGGAATTCCATCACAAAATCTTGTCTCTATTATAAATTTTTGTGGGAGAAACCAATTTCATCATAAAAAAGGACGGAAAATGGATTTTTTGCGATGGATTTTTTTCCATCACAATTATTCCATCCAAAAAACCCAAATTTTCTACTATGATTCATTGGTATAGTAATTAACTCTTAAAAAATTATTAAACCAAACCTTAATTTTTGATAACAAACACATCCAGTGGTCATAGATTCATTTATTGTAATCTCTCTTGAAATCTCTAGATATTTCATTCTTGATTTGATACAATGAATCAAGTGAATGTATAATAGAAGACACAACTAAATTATATAATACATTCATAAAATACACAACTGAGAAACAGTGGCATTCAAATACAATAAAAATCCTCCAACATAATATTCAATCTCAATGTTGGGGTAATTTAGATACTCATAGGGAGAACAATAGTGAATTTACTGTAATCCGTTATGTTACCAATAATAAAAAAACAAGAATTGAATGATTTTTCCCACAAATATAGTTCAAGAGTGCTTAATTGGTGGGTCGCCAGTCTCCCCTAGGGATTTTTGCTCCTAATTATAGGTTAACTTACTGATTGGGTGGTAGAGGAAGATTAGTTTGCAGCATGGACGATCATCTTGCATAGTCTTGGGGACTATGAAACACTTTATAGACCAACTTTTCCATTCTGCATGGTCCTGATGCACAGTCATGGTGACTGTGCATGTTACTATGCAATCTCATCTCTATAGAAAAAATACACATTAAAAATATCTTGAGATATTTTTAAAATCCCTATTTCTTGGATCTAGCCATGCATGCTCTAAAAATAGATAAAAGGGCTTTGAATTTCTCCAGAAGTGCATAGATCACACATCAATTATTGAAATATTCAATGTAGGATCATTTTTTGCAATTATTTAGTCCGGTTCACCAGGTCTATTCCAATGTGCCACATGGTCACAGGTGTGCCTCCCCATATGCAAGTGGATACCAACTAGTGGTGAGATCCAGTACTATAAATTGGTGGGACCATTGCATTGATATCGAATAACCATTAATAATTCAAATATAAGAAGCAATAATAAGCAATAAAAGAAATAGTGGAACCATATTGGTGAGATAACCATATAACATCACATACTATAATAAAATGATTAAATTCAAATCATACATCCGGTCAAAAGGTGATAACATTCAGTGGTGTATTCATATACAGAATAATAAAAGAAAAAAAGATGATCTAAAATAAAAAAACATTGTAACGCCCTGACCCCAGTTACCCAGAGTTAGTGCATTATTACATAACATTGGCATGATGACAAGAAAGATCAAGTCTCGAAAGACCGATTAGTTTAGTATCCTTGGAAAAACTATATACATTAATAAATTTTACATTACATCATAAAATGAAAACTACAACAATATAGTCTCCATAGTCCACACTCTTATCCCCTCATACTATCCCTTCAGGTCATTCATAAATTACTTCTTCACATCCCGGGAAAAATAAAACATAGAAAAGGGGTGAGCTCAAATGCCCAGTAAGGATAACAATATAGTGGAAACATTCATAATTAAGAATAAACATTTAAGGCAATGTATAACTAAAACAAAAGACTTTTAAACTTGAACTTCTACATAGTATGGCAAAAATAAAATGAAATAATGCCATTTACTTATTCACGTGGATATTCTACTAATCGAATAATCACATGCAACATCAATAACCACTTTCATAATTATGGAATGCATAATGACATACTATCATAACCACATAGCCAATTCCTCGTGCCAAGACTACAAATAAGATTTTGCCAAGGCCTTGTGCCAAGACACTAGTTTGTCTCATGAGACCTACCGATGCATCGAGGAGCTATAGCGGGCTCCACCAGTCACTTACTAAGTCCAATGCATTCCCATATGAAATGGTTTAAAATAACATAAACATTCGTATTAAAACTAGAATACGAAATGTCAATACTTTCTCCATAAACCATGAATGGTATAAAAATAACACATCCACAGTAAACCGTATCACAAAACCATCAATACAATACAAAAGTTTTGTATCACAATAAATCAACTTCAAATAAGCTTAAAATCCATCAAAGGATGTTGACATAGATGAAATCAAAACTATTTGAGAGAAATATCTCTTTTCTCGAAATCATTGAAAAGTCACACATTTATAAAGGAAGTAATTTAAATGAGATTTTTGAATCAAAGTGTCCCATACCACTTTGAAACTTTTAAAAAGAAATATCATTTCAAAACATTCATGTCCCTATAAATAAATCCTTAAAATCCTTTTGAAAACATGGACATTAATTAAAAATATTTAGAAAGATAAATATTTAAAACATTTAAAATTATGATCTTGATAAAGAGTACCTTTCACAAATTCTTAAAATATCCATTTTGAAATCATTTAAAAGTCACATAATTATAAAATAAAACATTTACTTTGAAAATATTCTTATAATATTGTAAGGTAAGCTTCAACGATTTTATAACGGCGAAAAATAGCCGCACCCTCCGTATAAGTTAAAAAGTCATTCTTACCTTAATTCTGTCGAAAAGGTTAAAAAGGACCTTGTTTGGAAAATGACAGAAAGATTCCTTTATAAAATTCTTATAGAAAGTCAAACAAGGGTATAAATTACTTTAACCCATATTATGTAAAATAGTATTAATGTTTTGAAAAACATTTTTAAGAAACATGGATGTGGATGATAAAGAGATCCCAGTAGATTATTACATATAAACAACCTCGAATAATGAAGAGATTGGGAAATAAACCCTTACCTTTTACTTTTACATGGTTGGGGGTAGGTTAACCTCCTATATAATGGTGAAATAATTTTTATTAAATTATACAAGAATCATATACATTAATATGATATCATATATTTTCTTTTAACATTGATTGGTTAATAATATCTTAGTATTATCGTTGTTTCGGGTGTTAAATTACTCATTTTCCTTTATATGTTTTGTTACATAAGTCATGTTTTTCAAGGACAGGTTTTATATTAATCATATCCAGAATGATATAAAGTCCTTTGATACTATTACTAATCATTAAATGAGAATTAGACTTGAATGGATACGATGGAGAATGAATCTCATCGCGTTCGTGGAGACGGTAGTCCGTACGTACGCACGAGCAACAATATCATTCTTTTGATATTAAAATAATATATAATTGGATGGTATATCATATATAAAGTATCATTATCATGTTATATTTATTATTTACATGAATTACAAATCATTATTATACCCATCCAAATAATAATTTATTGAATAACAATTACACCACGACGTGGAGACGGTAAGCCGTACGTACGCACGTATGGTGACATGTTATTCAAATAATGGATAGAATACTGAAATATGGTTGTAAAATATTTATAATAAAATAAAAGTATATATAATATAATGGAGTTATTATTTTATAATGGTAATAACAAAGAAAGAAGAAGTGGAAGAAAAAAGGAACTTGAAAAAGGGTGGTGAAATCATTACCTCTTCTTCGGGTTCTTCCTTTTGATTTGATCAAAAGGGCTCCTTAAGTTGGCTTTATGACTAAAGGAAGGCCTCTAGGATGAAGTTAGGAAAGTTTGAAGAGTATTTGGGCAGAGTTTGGCCGAACCAAAAGGCTTTGAAGGTGTGAGTTAATGAGAAGGGAGAGTGCCCTTTTATAAGAGGGGTGAGGGGCACCTTTGGAAAAGCTAGAAATATTATTTTATAATAAATTCATATTCGGTTTCTAATGGATCCAAAGTATATTATTTAAAGTTAAAGGTGGGGGTGGGTCTAAAACCACTCAACCAATATAATTTAGACAGTTTTGGGTCATTATAATAACCTTATCTTTAAGTATTAACTCTCAGTTAATTAGTTTCACTTTTATAATGTCTTTTTATATTTTTATATTATATGGTTAATAAAATTACTATATACATCCAAGCGACACCCAGGTGGTTCATTAATGATACACCTATAATTATAAAAGTCTCTTGGCCGATCCATATATTTTTATGAATTTAATATCAATTAATAATATAATATTTGTTTTAAAAACTCTTTTATGTCAATTTTGACAATATTCAATAATTGATTTTTGTAAAACTCATAATAGAACTATTAATTCTAATAAAGTTATTTAAGACAATAATAACATGTCATGTTAATCTATAAAATTAGTTTAATTCATAAAAAGTCTCAAATTATATTTATTTGGGTATTTATAATATCAATTATTTTATTTTTTTCACTATTATGGTAATTACTACATCATCATTGTGTCATCAATAAATTAAATTATTTAATGTATAAAAATTATAAATAAAATATCATTATGTAGGAAATCATTTTAGATTTCTAATTAATATTTACAATCGAATTTATATTATGTATAACCCTATATTAAAAATGTTTTAGTAAATAAACTTTGATTTTAACTCTTTTAACTTTTCATTGAATTAAATAATAATAAATGTCCTAATCTAATCCAAGTGGACCCAAATGATAATAATTTATTCCTAAGGTTGTTTTTGGTCGAGATACACTTTTCCAATAGAATTAGGACATGTGTTAGGGTAATATTAATATCATTTTTACCCTTAATTACCCTATTTACTTTTAACTGTGGTAAATAAAAGTAAAAAGTTACTATTCACCAAAAATTATTTTCATCTCATTGATCCACATTTTACTCCTTGATATTAACTGTGTGTCTCGGATTTTCAAAATTTCAATCATAGAAGCGTTAAAATTATGTTTTACGAAAAATTCAGTTTTTTAACTACCACTTAGTAGTTTCACTATTCATCAAAAATTGAAGTTTTTCAGAACAATGCCAAAATTTCACCCTAAGATATAATTGATATTCGGAATTCAAAAATGTTGTCTATTTTAAAAAATTCCAAACATATAAGTTGCATTAATTAATTTAATAATTAATTCCCGCTGTCACAAAAAATAGCGTGTTTTTAAGAAACAATATATATCAAATGATTGACAATTGTTTATCTCTAATTTCAAAGTGAAATTAATTATAATGAACACAATTGGATAAAATGGTAAAAATATATTCTAATTATACTTTAAAACCACTCAATTGTATAATTTATCACTATAAATTATTTTGATTAAAAAAGTTTTTTTAAGTATTTTTCACTATTCATAAAAATTGGAAGTTCTCAGAAAAATACCAAAAATTAAACTTAGGATAATTTCGATATTCCGAATCCAAAATGAAGTCCATTTTGAAAGATAAAATTTATAAAATTTCAAAAAGTTGGTATTACTATTCATAACGACTACTATGATTGGTCATGGTGTGTGTTATAACTCGAAGTTGCGTACAACACACGCCACTATATTATTCAAAGGAAAGCATACCGTGAAAGCTTGGGATGTTTCATTGTAAATTTTTGATGTCCCCATTCTAAAAATTAAATTTATTTAGTCAAATTGAATATATAAAAGTTTAAAATATTGGATTTAAAAAGGGTTCACTATTAAAAGTTGGTAAAAGTGCAATACTGAAAATGAATTTGTTCTTACATTATGTCTAAGAAACTCATAATATGGATTCTAAAATTGTAAGGATTATATAAAGTTTAAAATTTAGTTAATACTATTGATAACCTATTTCAAATGGCTTGTTTGGTAAGTCATGGTGCGCTTGAACTCGGTGTTGCGTGTAGTGCAAGTTATTGAATTATTTTGAAGAAATAACACACTATGAAATCTTGGGGTGTTACATTCTCCCCTCCTTCAATAAATTACGTCCTCACAATTTGAAATTGTTCTTATAAAATATAAGGATGAATATAGAAAATATCTTTTTGGGAAAACCCACATCGGAAATTGGGATAATAAAATTTAGTCATAATAAGAGGAAAAGAGAAATGAAAGGGTCACCACCAAATTATGATCTCTATTAGGAGAAAATTGGTGGTAATTAGAGACATATAATTGGAGGGAAAATGTAAATATTTATAGGTAGTGATTGAGGTCATCAATCACAAACAAGTTTAAAATTGAGGGCCTTAAATTAATCAATCTATGATGATTTAAAATACCATCAGTTTAGAAAAACATATGGTATTCAGATAACACGATTTTTTTTTGTTTTAAGATCCCTTCACTAAAGTATAAGAATTAATTTCTTCATTGAATAAGAGAAGAAGAAAAATATATTCTTGACAAGTAGAGTCTCATCCTTTAACTAAGTTCTACCACAAACTCATCTTTTACTCTAAAAGATAATAGAACTTAAAAATAATATTCTCTTTATCCTATTCATATAGGGTAAAAAAATGAATTTATAAATCATCTAGAAGAACCATTAAAAAAACGACATTATTCAATCTAGGACATCACGTGGGTCAGTGGTAGGTGATAAAACCTTGTCGCCCTTCGGTTGTGGGTTCAAGTCTCACGGCCTTGCCGGACGTGACGGGTTGCCGCCTGACCTCCGGGTTTTCCTTTTTATGGCAATCCAAAACAATCCAAACTAGAACTATCCAAAATACTTCAGTCCAAAATTTATAAGGAAGGTAAACACAATGAAGATCCTTTTTGCCACATAATAACATGTGAACACCTTCATCATGTATTCTTTTAAGACACTGAAACATCCTGAATTACCATAAAACCTTATTGATTACATTCATGATCCGTTATTCCTTAAACAATAATAGATATACTCCTTCAATCCAAAAATGTTGTAAACCCCAAAAATGATGGAATACACAAATCATTAATTAGTTTCAAGGTAATCAAGAATATCCAATATAATTTATCCAAATCAATCATGTATTATTCTAAAATCACTACCTCAGTATCAAAACCATATTATGGTTTATCTTTCTCTCAACCATATATTTTCCAAAAAGTTAACCTGCTATTGAGTCACTTTTCTTTGTTCCACACAATCTCAAGTTCTTAATGAAATAGTACTATAGTACAATACTTATATACTCCATAATTATGATAACAAGTACATTGTTAATACAACACTAAAATGACATAATCAACATAAGAACTCTAATCATTCATCTTCATCTGTGGTAGTATCATAACTTGATTATTATCCAATAGAATCATTTGCGGCATAGTCTGATGACTTGGACATAGGTTCGCGTAGTGTACAAACTCCTTGCAAATGAAGCATTGTACATTTGAAACCATTTTCTTACCCTTGCAGTCACGTACTTTGTGCCCTCTTCCTCCACACTTATAACAAACTCTAATTCCTTTCAGGCAAGTTCCAGGGTGTTTCTTCCCACAGTTATCACATATGGGGAAATTATTCTTTTCCCTCTTCCCTTTATCCATATTTCTCTCTTCCATCCTTTTCTTCTCTTGCTTCCCTTCAAAGCCATAGGACTCACTAAACTCTTTACTTATCTTATCAACGCATGATATTATTTCTTCATATGATGACAATACATGGGATACTACTTCTCTTATAAATTCTGGCTTAAGACAATTAAAGATATGATCCTTCTTTCTATTTGGATCATGTGCATTGCTAGAGTTCTCATTCCTTCAATTGGGAGCCATTTCTAAACAATGGAATACACTAGATTAGTTTATGAATAACAATACCTAATCCCAAATTTGTAAAACACATAACATAATTTAAATAGTTTATGGATATAATCCGTAATCATAAAAATGTATCCTTTGAGGAATTATATATTCATAAACCCTTCATAATGGTTTGTAAAGAAAATGAGAATTATCCTAAGAATATCCCCCGAGAGTGTCTCAACTAAGAGTGCAGCAAGGCCCGTTGTTGTGCACCAGTTCCTGTTCAAGTCTACCTCCAAGCGGTGTTTTCGGGTTTTACCCCTAGGTACATCTGTGCCAGAGCTGCCTCTACCTGCTCGTATCTAGGCAGGGATGTATTTCTCGGAAAACTCACAAAATTTCTACAATACCAAAATTCTAAGAAGTTCTTCTATACTAATCCTCAAAGTCCATCTTAGGTCTATGTGCTCTAATCAGAGTTTATCTAAATATAGCTTCCAAGATTTGTACTAAACTTCCTCTGATACCAACAGTAACTCCCCGACCCCAGTTACCCAGAGTTAATGCATTATTAGATAACATTGGCATGATCACAAGAAATATCAAGTATCGAAAGACCGATTAGTTTAGTAGCCTTGGAAAAACTAGATTCATTAATAAATTTTACATAACATCATAAAATGAAAACTACAACAATATAGTCTCCATAGTCCACACTCTTATCCCCTCATAATATCCCTCCAGGTCATTCATAAATTAATTCTTCACATCCTGGGAAAAATAAAACATAGAAAAGGGGTGAGCTCAAATGCCCAGTAAGGATAACAATATAGCGGAAACATTCATAAATAAGAATAAACATTTAAGGCAATGTAAAACTAAAACAAAAGCCTTTTAAACTTGAACTTCAACATAGTATGGAAAAAATAAAATGAAATAATTCCATTTACTTATTCACATGGATATTCTACTAATCTAATAATCACAAGCAATATCAATAACCACTTTCATATGATGGAATGCATAATGCCAGACTATCATAACCACATAGCCAAGGCCTCGTGCCAAGACTACAAATAAGATTTTGCCAAGGCCTTGTGCCAAGACACTAGTTTGTCTCATGAGACCTACCGATGCATCGAGGAGCTATAGCGGGCTCCACCCGTCACTTAATAAGTCTAATGAATTTCCATATGAAAAGGTTTAAACATAACATAAACTTTCATATTAAAACTAGCATATGAAATGTCAATACTTTCTCCATAAACCATGAATGGTATAAAAATAACACATCCACAGTAAAACGTATCAAAAAACCTTCAATACAATACAAAAGTTTTGTATCAAAATAAATCAACTTAAAATAAGCATAAAATTCATCAAAGGATGTTGACATAGATGAAATCAAAACTATTTGAGAGAAATATCTTTTTTCTCGAAATCATTGAAAAGTCACACATTTATAAAGGAAGTAATTTAAATGAGATTTTTGAATCAAAGTGTCCCATAACAATTTGAAACTTTTGAAAAGAAATATCATTTCAAAACATTCTTGTCCATATAAATAAATCATTAAAATAATTTTGAAAACATGGAAATTAATTAAAAGGATTTAGAAAGATAAATATTTAAAACATTTAAAATTATGATCTTGATAAAGAGTACCTTTAACAAATTCTTAAAATATTCATTTTGAAATCATTTAAAAGTCACATAATTATAAAATAAAACATTTACTTTGAAAATATTTTTATAATCTTGTAAGGGAAGCTTCAACAATTTTATAACGGCGGAAAATAGCCACACCCGCCGTATAAGTTAAAAAGACATTCTTACCTTAATTATGTCAAAAAGGTTAAAAAGGAACTTGTTTGGAAAACGATAGAAAGATTCCTTTATAAACTTCTTATAAAAAGTCAAACAATGGTATAAATTAATTTAACCCATATTCTTTAAAATTGTATTGATGTTTTGAAAAACATTTTTAAGAAACATGGATGTGGATGATAAAGAGATCTCAGTAGATTATTACGTATAAACAACCTCGGATAATAAAGAGATTGAGAAATAAACCCTTACCTTGTAATTTTCCTTGGTTGGGGGTAGGTTAACCTCCTATATAATGGTGAAATAATTTTTATTAAATTATACAAGAATCATATACATTAATATGATATCATATATGATCTTTTAACATTGATTTGTTAATAATATCTTAGTATTATCGTTGTTTCGGGTGTTAACTTACTCGTTTTCCTTTATATGTTTTGTTATGTAAGTCATGTTTGTCATTGGTAGGTTATATATTAATCATATACAGAATGATATCAAGTCCTTAGATATTATTATTAATCATCAAATGAGAATTTGACTTGAATGGATACGATGGAGAATGAATCTCATCGCGTTCGTGGAGACGGTAGTCCGTACGTACGCACGAGCAACAATATCATTCTTTTGATATTAAAATAATATATAATTGGATGTTATATCATATATACAGAATCATTATCATATTATATTTATTATTTACATGAATTACACATCATTATTATACCCATCCAAATAATAATTTATTGAATAACAATTACACCACGACGTGGAGACGGTAAGCCGTACGTACGCACGAATGGTGACATGTTATTCAAAGAATGGATAGAATACTGAAATATGGTTATAAAATGTTTATAATAACATCAAAGTATATATAATATACTGGAGTTATTATTTTAGAATGGTAATAACAAAGAAAGAAGAAGTGGAAGAAGAAAGGAACTTGAAAAAGGGTGGTGAAATCATTACCTCTTCTTCGGGTTCTTCCTTTTGATTTGATCAAAAGGGCTCCTTAAGTTGGATTTCTGACTAAATGAAGGCCTTTAGGATGAATTTAGGGAAGTTTAGAAAGTAGTTGGGTAGAGGTTGGCCGAACCAAAAGGCTTTGAAGGTGTGATGTAATGAGAAGGGAGAGTGCCCTTTTATAAGAGGGGTGAGGGGCACCTTTGGAAAAGCTAGAAATGTTATTTTATAATAAATTCATATTCAGTTTCTAATGGATACAAAGTATATTATTTAACGGTTAAGGTGGGGATGGGTCGAAAGCCACTCAAACAATAGAACTTTGACAGGTTTGGGTTATTATATTAACCTTATCTTTAAGTATTAACTCTTAGTTAATTAGTTTCACTTTTAGAATGTCTCTTTGTATTTTTATATTATATGGTTAATAAACTTACTATATACATCCAAGATACCCCCACGTGGTCCATTAATGATACACCTATCATGATATAAGTCTCTTGTCCGAACATTAGATTTTTAGGAATTTAATATCAATTAATAATATAATATTTTTTTTGAAAACTCTTTTATGTCAATTTTGACACTATTCAATAATTGATTTTTGTAAAAATCATAACAGAATGATTACTTCGAAAAAAGTTAATTAAGTCAATCCTAACATGTCACAGTAACTTAGAAAATTTGTGAAATTCAAAAAAAGTCTCAAATTATATTTATTTGGGTATTTATAATATCAATTATTTTAATTGTTTCACTATTATGGTAATTACTTCATCATCATTGTGTCATAAATAAATTAAATTATTTAATGTCTAAAAATTATAAATAAAATATCATTATGTATAAAATCACTTTATATTTATAATGAATATTTACAATCGAATTTATCTTATGTATAAGCCTATATTAAAAATGTTTTAGTAAATAAACATTGATTTTAACTCTTCAATGAATTAAATAATAATAAATGTCCTAATCTAATCCAAGTAGACCTAAATGATAATATTTTATTCCTAAGGCTGTTTTTGGTCGAGATAAACTTTTCCAATAGAATTAGGACATGTGTTAGGGTAATATTAATATCATTTTTTACCCTTAATTACTCTATTTACTTTTAACCGTGGTAACTAAAAGTAAAAAGTTACTATTCACCAAAAATTATTTTCATCTCGTTTAACCACATTTTACTCCTTGATATTAAATGTGTGTCTCATATTTTTGAAATTCCAATCATAGAAGCGGTAAAATTAAGTTTTATGAAAAATTCAGTTTTTTAACTACCACTTAGTAGTTTCACTATTCATCAAAAATTGAAGTTTTTCAGAACAATGCCAAAATTTCACCCTAAGCTATAATTGATATTCTGAATTCAAAAATGATGTCTATTTTACAAAATTCCAAAAATATAAGTTGCATTAATTAATTTTATAATTAATTCCTGCTGTCACAACGAATAGCGTGTTTTTAAGAAACAATATATATCAAAAGATTGACAATTGTTTATGTCCAATTTCAAAGTGAAATTAATTCTAATGAATACCATTGGATAGAATGGTAAAAAAATATTCTAATTATACTTTAAAACCACTCAATAGTATAATTTATCTCTATAAATTATTTTGATTAAAAAAGTTGTTTTTAAGTATTTTTCACTATTCATAAAAATTGGAAGTTCTCAGAAAAATACCAAAAATTCAACTTAGGATAATTTCGATATTCCGAATCCAAAAATGAAGTCCATTTTGAAAGATAAAATTTATAAAATTTCAAAAAGTTGGTATTACTATTCATAACGGCTACTTTGATTGGTCGTGGTGTGTATTAGAACTCAAAGTTGCGTACAACACACACCAATGTATTATTCAAAGGAAAGCGTATCTGTAACACCCCGAGATTTTATAAAAAATATTCTTTTTAATTTCATTAATGTCTTGTGTTGTACGCTACACCAAAAGAATCTTGCACAACATGCATCATTAACTTGCCTTGCATTACACGCAAGCACAACCTTCCGCGATAGCGTGTGTTGTACGCAATACCGAGTTTCGCTAAACAATGATATGCTATTAAAATATTATTAAAACTAGCCGTTATGAATAGTAATAACCACTTTTTGAAATTTTGTAAATTTTATTTTTCAAAATGGACTTCATTTTTGGATTTGGAATATCGGAATTAGCTTAGGGTGAAATTTTGGTACTTTTCGGATAACTTTCATTTTCTGATGAATAGTGAAAATTACTAAATTTTAATTAAAAACAACCTTTTTAATCGAAATAATTAGTAGTGATAAATTATTAATTTGAGTGGTTTTAAAGTATATTTAGAATATATTTTTACAATTTAATACAATGTTGGTCATTGGATGTAATTTCACATTTAAACCAGACTTAAAAAAATGTCAATCTTTTGATAGTTATTATCTCTTAAGAACACGCTATTTGTTTTGACGATAGGAATTAATTTTTAAATTAATTAATGCAACTGATATGTTTTGAATTTGGTAAAATAGACATCATTTTTGAATTCATAATATCAAATATATCTTAGGCATAATTTTTGGTATTTTTCTGGAAACTTTCATTTTTTGATGAATAGTGAAACCACTAAGTGGTAGTTAAAAAAAATGAATTTTTCATAAAACTTAATTTTACTGCTTCTGTGAG
Organism: Viscum album; assembly: GCA_963277665.1. Lineage (NCBI taxonomy): Eukaryota > Viridiplantae > Streptophyta > Magnoliopsida > Santalales > Viscaceae > Viscum > Viscum album. The sequence goes on along the minus strand of OY728143.1, from coordinate 508,537,678 downwards.
TGGGATTTCAAAAATCCGAGAGACACGGTTGATTTCAGTAAGTAAAATGTGGTTCAATGAGATGAAAATAATTTTTGGTGAATAGTAACTTTTTACTTTTTTTTACCACAGTTAAAAGTAAATAGGGTAATTAAGGGTATAAATGATATTATTATTACCCTAAAACATGTCCTAATTCTATTGGATAAGTGTAATTCGACCAAAAACAACCTTAGGAATAAAATATGACCATTTAGGCCCACTTGGATTAGATTAGGATATTTATAATTATTTAATTCAAAGAAGAGTTAAAAGAGTTAAAATCAATGTTTATTTACTACAACATTTTTAATATAGGGTTATAAATAAGATAAATTCGATTGTAAATATTCATTAAAAATATAATAAGATTTCCTACATAATTATATTTTATTTATAATTTTTAGACATTAAATAAATTAATTTATTTATGACACAATGATGATGCAGTAATTACCATAATAGTGAAAAATTAGAATAATCGATATTATAAATACCCAAATAAATATAATTTGAGAATTTTTATAAATTACACTAATTTTATAGGTTAATAGGACATGTTATTATTGATTTAATTAACTTTTTTCGAACTAATCATTCTATTATGATTTTCACAAAAAGCAATTACTAAATAGTGTCAAAATTGACATAAAATAGTTTTTAAGACAAATATTATATTATTAATTGTTATTTCATTCCTAAAAATCTAAGGTTCGGCCAAATGACTTAGATAAGGTTATATATATTAATAATAAACAACTTGGGGTTCGTTTGGATTGTTATAGTAAGTTTATTAACCTTATATTGTAAGAACACAAGAAGACGGTAAAAGTAAAATTATTTAACTTAATGTTAAATCTAAATGATAAGGTCAAAATAGGAACCTAAAATTGTATAAATTCTATTTGATGAGATGATTTCGAACCATACCTACCTTAGCTTCTAAATAAATCAATTTGGAGCTATTTAAAACCGAATTTGGCTTTATAATAAAATAATAGTTTTAGTTATTCCAAAGGTGCCTCTCTCCTCCCTTATAAAAGGGCACCTCCTCCCTCTCCTCCTCACACCAATTTGAGCCTTCAAGCTCGGCCAAACCCTGCCAATTTCTCCTCTCCACTTCTCTAGAAACATCCTAGAGGTCCTGGTCTTCTTCAAATACCAATTTTAGTGCCCTAAAAGGAGGTCTCAAAGAAGCACTTCAAAGAAGAGGTAATGTCCGTTACCGATTCTTTCAACATTATCTCTTCTTCCATTTCTTCTTCTTTAGTTGTTTCATTATGAAGTAATAAAATCAGTATCACTAATATACTGATATGTTATTATAAGTATGAAACAACCATATTTCACCATCTATACATCCTATGGAAAACGAAAACACCGCGCGTGCGTACATACGGAATACTGTCTCCACGCCGTGGTGTAATATATTTTCCACGACCACCTTACTTGGATGGGTATAATGTGTAAATAATGACTATATTTTACTATTGTAAAGTGATATTGATTCTGAAATATTATACATACACTCCAATATAATTCAACGATCATGATAATGATATCATCGCTCGTGCGTACGTACGGACTACCGTCTCCACGGCGCGATGAGATTCACTCTCCATGTTAACCATTCATGAATGATTATAAAGTATATATAATAAGTAAAAATGAAATATATGACATAATAATGATATTGTATTTATGTGTATATATACTTATGTCATCTACTTAATTCCATTCAACTCAATAAGGAAACGAAAAGAACGTTCATGCGTATGTACGGCTTACCGTCTCCATGAACGGTGTATTTCCTTCCATTTACTGATCTATTATATATATGTATATTCTGAATATATATTATATATAAATCATGTTTTATATTCTGGAATTAAGTAATCATGATCTATGTAATCATATGAATAATTACAAGTCAAAACACGGACGACAAAGGAAACGATTTTACCCAAAACTCTCTTTAACATGGAATTTACAAAAGAACAGGTAAAATAAAGTCATAAGTGAACCATATATGATATCATAACAATGATTATGATTCTGGAATAAGTAAATGACATTATTTAAATCATTATACAGGAGGTTCGGACACTTACGAAGCAAATCGGACCTAAGGTAAGGGAAATATCACAATCTCATTTTTATCCGAGACTATTTATACTTTGGCATTTACTGGGGTGTATTTTATCATCCACATCCATGTTTCCTCAATATGTAATATTATTTCCATCCACCTACAATTTTTTAAATCCAATTTTACCCTTTGGTGAGTTTTTAGTAAAGGATATGAAAGGAATCTTTTGTCGTTTTTCGTATGAGGTACTTTTTGACTTTTCTGACAAAAGTACGAAGAATGTTTTTTTAACTTATACGGAATGAATGGATTTTTAAAACATTATTTCCAAGAAGATTCCTTTACAAGTTTTCAAGTTTATTTTTAATCAACTTCTTTTAGTTTATAAGTGTACGACATGTTAAGAAAGGAAAAGTGTTTTTGAAGCAGAAAGGATATTTTCCTCAAGAATGGAGTTCAAGTGTTTTATCAAAATTATTTTCCATCTAAGATAATAAAGGGTTTTGTTTTTATCCCTATTATTACATTGATTTGATTATGTTGTTATGGAATTATATTTTTATGAATTCTTTTATCTTATATGAATTGTTTTATGATGTCATGATGTTTAAAGATTCCAATTTTTATTACATGGGTTATGCATTGATGTATGGTTTATAATTTTGTGGCACACATAAGAATGGTATCATTATGAGATGGGTGGGACCTATATCTCCCTCCAATGTATTGGGTAAAGATTTTATATCTCATGAGATAGACATGGCTGGAACGGCAGGTTAAACCGGTTCAGTGAAACAGGACTGAAATGAGGAGTGAACTCGGTTCAGAAATGGACTTTGTACACTAAGATAGTCTTGGCAATGAGTCTTGACTAACAAGAAATGATTCTCAATGATTATGTGTGTATGACACAAAGTTTCATGTTTTAACTTATGATTATTGGGATTACATTTCACTACTATGATTTATCCCACGTTATGATATTATGATCTCTTTTGCAGGTTAAGATTTCCAAAATGTTATGTTCTTATGAATATGATGTGATTGATATTTCTTTTGTTTACCCTTACTGAGCATTTGAGCTCACTCTTTTATGTTTTCTTTTCCCCAGGATATAAATAAAGTTTTTAGGTAAGAAAAAAAAGGAAAGATCTTTATGGGAGATGTTGAAGATCTTTCAGCACGATTAGACGATTATATTCCAAGTTTCCAAAGACACTAAACTATTACGGTCCTTGTGTGTGTGTTTTTGTTATGTACTAAGTATTCCACAAAAGTAATGTAATGTCCATGTACATTAAGCTTCGGGTCTCTACAGTTGGTATCAGAGGAAAGGTTTAGTCAACCTTTGGAAACTCGGATGCAAGAACTTTAGTGAGATCCCTAGAGATATTTCTAAGGTATGTCTAGGGATGTACCTAAGGTTAAGTATAAGTATAGGTTATAGTACTAGAATTACGGTAACCTAAGATGTTAGATATTGAAGGTACCCCCCCTTTATTATGTTGTTTCACCTAGCATGATTTTTTCCTCTCACACAATTTTTTTGGGTTTTAGACGATGGCTGGAACCCGAAGGAACCGTGTTGATCAATGTAATGGACAATGCAATGATTGTCCTCCTGAACAAACAAATGTTATGGGAGATGGAGTGAAAAATCTTATTGCTATACTTACACAAGCTATGAATCATTTTGGACTTCCAGATGAGTAGAGAAGGGAACAATATTCTATTGAGTCCTTCATGAGGCAACATCCACCTTCTTTCAGTGGGTCTTCTGATCCACTTGTTGCTGAACAATGGATCAGTACTACGGAAAAGTTATTTTCATTTCTTCAATGTTCAGAACATGATAAAGTCATCTTAGCAGTGTATCGTTTGGAAGGTGATGCTGATCAATGGTGGAATCATATCAAGAATACGAGGCCAAGAGATGAAATTGAGTCTATGGAATGGGATGAGTTCAAGAACTTATTTTTCAATAAGTACTTCCCTCGTATTCTTCAAACAAATATGGAGAAGGAGTTTCTTGAACTAAAGCAAAAGGATGATGAATCTGTTGGTATATACGAAGCGAATTTTACAAGGCTTGCAAGGTATGTATCTAGATTTATCATCCAACCTGAAAGTAATGTTGATCGATTCTTCAGTAACTTAAAACCAAATCTTTGAAGGTCATTAGCTATAAGAGAATTTAGTAGCTATGAAGAAATTTTGCATTGTGCTATCAAGGTAGAAATGGAAGTTGGTGTTATATATCCATCTCATGGTTTTGACAAGAAACGAAAGCTGGAGTTCAAGGAGAAATCTCAGTATAATGGTGAAAAGAATATGAATGTTTCCTTATGCTCAAAGTGTGGAAAGAAGCATGGTGGAGATTGTCTTAAAGGGACTATAAAATGTTTTAATTGTGGAAAATAAGGTCATCGAGCAGCTGAGTGTCGAAGTAATGGAAAAAGGGTTTCTAATGATGTGAATAAAGAAAAGACTGCAGAGAGCGCACCACCAACACTTCAATGCTTCAAGTGCAAGGAAATGGGGCATTATGCTAATAAATGCCCTAATCCAAGGGTTAGTGATGATCGACATGAGCAACCACTTTAGGCAAAGGACAAAGGGAAGTCACATGCGATCACTATTGGCGATGTTGAATATGACAACGATGTGGTGGAATGATTAAGTGTTTATGTAATGGGATTCCAAAATAATATTGTATATAGTATCGTGGAATATTGGAATATTTATGTATTGGTCTATTGTGGTTTTAAATGGTACCGGTAACCATAGAATGTGATTGAGATATTTTTGTAAAAAAGATGATATGCGCATAATGAAAGGAAAACGAGAAAATGAAATGTTTGACCATATTCATGAGCTCATGACTGATATAAGGAGAAGGTTATATCATGGTTTGAGTATATAGAATTTTTGGATTTTGGTATGTGGAAGGAGTTAACTTTTGACTGCATTCATGTTTTCACTATGGTTCAATTAATGGGTATTCATTCTTCAAGAGAATACATGATTAAGGTATTCACATGTTTGTAATTTGACCAACAAGATATTTCTTATGATATATGGGGGATAAATGATGGCATTCATGTGATTGTTATATGAAATTTCAAGTAAACATTTTCTTTATACTATGAGCTTGGACCGAAGTATTTTAGATAAGCCAAAAGATTGGAATGGATTATGTTAGACATAAGTTAGGATAGAACTTTTTTCGATATTATTGATGGGATGTTATAGTAATATAGATTTAGAAAAAGGACAACCTGTAGGACGGGCGACAACCCATCGCGTCGGAAAAGGCTGTGGGAATCGAACCCACAACCGAAGTGCGACTGGCCTTTATCGCCTACCACTGGCCTACAGGAAGTCCCTGGTTAGTAGAAACTAGTTTTATTTTATTACGCGGTATGATATATGAAGTATAAGTTCATTTTTGGAATCGTATAGGATTAACCTCACCAAAGATGGACTTATGTATATTTGATAACTTTTGCTAACCTTTTGAAACAGATGGAATGACCCATCATTCAAATTCATTTCTTTAAGAGATGAAGTGGAAATTGTTCAAAGCACGAACAACAGTGAAATTGTACCACAATCATGTAAGTATTTCTTTTAATTCACCAACTTTAGGGAAATGATCTTGAAAACAAAAAATGTTCTCCTAGTGCCCTTATGTCTGATGAATCAGATGGTACCTTAGATCATCGCAAATCTATGGCTTTGTGATTGTTGGCTATTTCATAGCCATGTTCTCTACCACTCTCCATCAGAACTTAATGGTTAGAATTTTCTTCCATATCCATATTTTCACCTATGTTCTCCTACGTGGAAACCCAGTGATGAGTTAATTTGGGTAACCGTTACATTTCATACTTTAGTTTTTAAAGCCAAGTTTGTGTATTCCTTTTTACGATGTGGGTTTCTATTAAACAAACTTTCGAGTAGTAAACCATTTATAACCCCGATGAATTTTGAGGGCGAAATTCATTTTAAGGGGGGTAGAATGTAACACCCCGAGATTGTATGCAAAATATTCTTTTTAATTTCATTAATGTCTTGTGTTGTACTCTACACCAAAAGAAGCTTGCACAACACACATCCTTGACTTGCCTTGCATTACACACAAGCGCGACCTTCCGCGATAGCGTGTGTTGTACGCAATACCGATTTTCGCTAAACAATGATATGCTATTAAAATATTATTAAAACTAGCCGTTATGAATAGTAATAACCACTTTTTGAAATTTTTTAAATTGTATTTTTCAAAATGTACTTCATTTTTGGATTCGGAATATCGAAATTAGCTTAGGGTGAAATTTTGGTACTTTTTGGATAACTTTAATTTTCTGATGAATAGTGAAAATTACTAAATTTTAATTAAAAACAACATTTTTAATCGAAATAATTAATAGTGATAAATTATTAATTTGAGTGGTTTTAAAGTATATTTAGAATATATTTTTACAATTTAATACAATGTTGGTCATTGGATGTAATTTCGCATTTAAACCAGACATAAACAAATGTCAATCTTTTGATAGTTATTATCTCTTAAGAACACGCTATTTGTTTTGACGACGAGAATTAATTTTTAAATTAATTAATGCAAATGATATGTTTTGAATTTGGTAAAATATACATCATTTTTGAATTCATAATATCAAATATATCTTAGGCATAATTTTTGGTATTTTTCTGGAAACTTTCATTTTTTGATGAATAGTGAAACCAATAAGTGGTAGTTAAAAAAAATTAATTTTTCATAAAACTTAATTTTACCGCTTCTGTGAGTGGAATTTAAAAAATCCGAGAGACACGGTTGATGTCATTAAGTAAAATGTGGTTCAATGAGATGAAAATAATTTTTGGTGAATAGTAACTTCTTACTTTGTTTTACCACGGTTAAAAGTAAATAGGGTAATTAAGGGTAAAAATGATATTATTATTACCCTAACACATGTCATAATTCTATTGGATAAGTGTAATTAGACCAAAAACAACCTTAGGAATAAAATATGACCATTTAGGCCCACTTGGATTAGATTAGGACATTTATTATTATTTAATTCAAAGAAGAGTTAAAAGAGTTAAAATCAAAGTTTATTTACTACAACATTTTTAATATAGGGTTATACATAAGATAAATTCGATAGTAAATATTCATTAGAAATATAATAAGATTTTATATATAATGATATTTTATTTATAATTTTTAGACATTAAATAAATTATTTTATTTATGACACAATGATGATGCAGTAATTACCATAATAGTGAAAAATTAGAATAATTGATATTATAAATACGCAAATAAATATAATTTGAGACATTTTATGAATTACACTAATTTTATAGGTTAATATGACATGTTATTATTGATTTAATTAACTTTTTTCGAACTAATAATTCTGTTATGATTTTCACAAAAATCAATTACTAAATAGTGTCAAAATTGACATAAAATAGTTTTTAAAACAAATATTATATTATTAATTGTTATTTTATTCCTAAAAATATAAGGTTCGGCCAAATGACTTAGATACGGTTATATATATTAATAATAAACAACTTGGGGTTCGTTTGGATTGTTATAGTAAGTTTATTAACCTTATAGTTTAAGAACACAAGAAGACATGGTAAAAGTAAAATTATTTAACTTAATGTTAAATCTAAATGATAAGGTCAAAATAGGAAAATAAACTTGTCTAAATTCTATTTGATGAGAGGATTTCGACCCATCCCCACCTTAGCTTCGAAATAAATCAATTTGGAGCTATTTAAAACCGAATTTGGCTTTATAATAAAATAATATTTTTAGTTATTCCAAAGGTGCCCCTCTCCTCCCTTATAAAAGGGCACCTCCTCCCTCTCCTCCTCACACCAATTTGAGCCTTCAAGATCGGCCAACCCCTGCCAATGTCTCCTCTCCACTTCCCTAGAAACATCCTATATGTCCTGGTCTTCTTCAAATACCAATTTTAGTGCCCTAAAAGGAGGTCTCAAAGAAGCACTTCAAAGAAGAGGTAATGTCCGTTACCGATTTTTTCAACTTTATTTCTTCTTCCACTTCTTCTTATTTATTTGTTTCATTATGAAGTAATAACATCAGTATCACTCATATACTGATATGTTATTATAAGTATTAAACACCCATATTTCACCATCTATCCATCCTACGGAAAATGAAATCACCGCGCGTGCGTACGTACGGAATACCGTCTCCGCGCCGTGGTGTAATCTATTTTCCACCACCACCTTACTTGGATGGGTATAATGGTGTAAATAATGACTATATATGACTATTGTAAAGTGATATTGATTCTTAAATAGTATACATACACTCCAATACAATTCAACGATCAGGAGAACGATATCATTGCTCGGGCGTACGTACGGACTACCTTCTCCATGACGCAATGAGATTCATTCTCCACGTTAACCATTCCTGAATGATTATAAAGTATATATAATAAGTAATAATGAAATATATGACATAATAATGATACTGTATTTATGTGTATATATACGTATGTCATATACTTAATTCCATTCAACTCAATAAGGAAACAAAAACAGCGTTAATGCGTACGTATGACTTACCGTCTCCATGAATGATGTATTTCTTTCCATTTACTAATCTATTATATATATGTATATTTTGAATATATATTATATATAATTCATGTTTTATATTCTGGAATTAAGTAATCATGATCTAAGTAATCATATGAATAATTACAAGTCAAAACACGGATGACAAAGGAAGCGATTTTACCCAAAACGCTCTTTAACATGGAATTTACAAAAGAACAGGTAAAATAAAGTCATAAGTGAACCATATATGATATCATAACAATGAGTATGATTCTGGAATAAGTCAATGACCTTATTTAAATCATTATACAGGAGGTTCAGACACTTACGAAGCAAATCGGACCTAAGGTAAGGGAAATATCACAATCTCATTTTTATCCGAGATTGTTTATACTTTGGCATTTACTGGGGTGTATTTTATCATCCACATCCAGGTTTCCTCAATATGTAATATTATTTCCATCCACCTACAATTTTTTAAATCCAATTTTACCCTTCAGTGAGTTTTTAGTAAAGGATATGAAAGGAATCTTTTGTCGTTTTTCGTACGAGGTACTTTTTGACTTTTCCAACAAATGTACGAAGAATGTTTTATTTAACTTATACGGCATGAATGGATTTTGTTATACATAAGTTAGGATAGAACTTTTTTCGATATTATTGATGGGATGTTATAGTAATATAGCTTTAGAAAAAGGACAACCTGCAGGACGGGCAGCAACCCATCGCGTCGGACAAGGCTGTGGGAATCGAACCCACAACCGAAGTGCGACTGGCCTTTATCGCCTACCACTGGCCTACAGGAAGTCCCTGGTTAGTAGAAACTAGTTTTATTTTATTACGCGGTATGATATATGAAGTATAAGTTCATTTTTGGAATCGTATACGATTAACCTCACCATAGATGGACTTATGTATATTTGATAACTTTTGCTAACCTTTTGAAACAGATGGAATGACCCATCATTCAAATTCATTTCTTTAAGAGATGAAGTGGAAATTGTTCAAAGCATGAACAATAGTGAAATTGTACCACAATCATGTAAGTATTTCTTTTAATTCACCAACTTTATCGAAATGATCTTGAAAACAAAAAAGTTCTCCTAGTGCCCTTTTGTCTGATGAATCAGATGGTACCTTAGATCATCGCAAATCTATGGCTTTGTGATTGTTGGCTATTTCATAGCCATGTTCTCTACCACTCTCCATCAGAACTTAATGGTTATATTTTTCTTCCAAATCCATATTTTCACCTATGTTCTCCTACGTGGAAACCCAGTGATGAGTTAATTTGGGTAACCGTTACATTTCATACTTTAGTTTTTAAAGCCACATTTGGGTATTCCTTTTTACGATGTGGGTTTCTATTAAACAAACTATTGAGTAGTAAACCATTTATAACCCTGACGAATTTTGAGGGCGAAATTCATTTTTAGGGGGGTAGAATGTAACACCCCGAGATTGTATGAAAAATATTCTTTTTAATTTCATTAATGCCTTGTGTTGTACGCTACACCAAAAGAATCTTACACAACACACATCCTTGACTTGCCTTGCATTACACACAAGCGCGACCTTCCGCGATAGCGTGTGTTGTACGCAATACCGAGTTTTGCTAAACAATGATATGCTATTAAAATATTATTAAAACTAGCCATTATGAATAGTAATAACCACTTTTTGAAATTTTGTAATTTTTATTTTTCAAAATGGACTTCATTTTTGGATTCGGAATATCAAAATTAGCTTAGGTTGAAATTTTGGTACTTTTCGGATAACTTTCATTTTCTGATGAATAGTGAAAATTACTAAATTTTAAATAAAAACAACCTTTTTAATCGAAATAATTAATAGTGATAAATTATTAATTTGAGTGGTTTTAAAGTATATTTATAATATATTTTTACAATTTAATTCAATGTTGGTCATTGTATGTATTTTCACACTTAAACAAGACATAAACAAATGTCAATCTTTTGATAGTTATTATCTCTTACGAACACGCTATTTGTTCTGACGACGGGAATTAATTTTTAAATTAATTAATTCAAATGATATGTTTTGAATTTGGTAAAATATACATCATTTTTGAATTCATAATATCAAATATATCTTAGGCATAATTTTTGGTATTTTTCTGGAAACTTTCATTTTTTGATGAATAGTGAAACCACTAAGTGGTAGTTAAAAAAAATGAATTTTTCATAAAACTTAATTTTACCGCTTCTGTGAGTGGAATTTCAAAAATCCGAGAGACACGGTTGATGTCAGTAAGTAAAATGTGGTTCAATGAGATGAAAATAATTTTTGGTGAATAGTAACTTCTTACTTTTTTTTACCACGGTTAAAAGTAAATAGGGTAATTAAGGGTAAAAATGATATTATTATTACCCTAACACATGTCCTAATTCTATTGTATAAGTGTAATTAGACCAAAAACAACCTTAGGAATAAAATATGACCATTTAGGCCCACTTGGATTAGATTAGGACATTTATTATTATTTAATTCAAAGAAGAGTTAAAAGAGTTAAAATCAAAGTTTATTTACTAAAACATTTTTAATATAGGGTTATACATAAGATAAATTAGATTGTAAATATTCATTATAAATATAATAAGATTTAATACATAATGATATTTTATTTATAATTTTTAGACATTATATAAATTAATTTATTTATGACACAGTGATGATGTAGTAATTAACATAATAGTGAAAAAATAGAATAATTGATATTATAAATACCCAAATAAATATAATTTTAGACATTTTATGAATTCCAATAATTATATAGGTTAATATGACATGTTATTATTGATTTAATTAAATTTTTTTGAACTAATCATTCTGTTATGATTTTCACAAAAATCAATTACTTAATAGTGTCAAAATTGACATAAAATAGTTTTTAAAACAAATATTATATTATTAATTGTTATTTTATTCCTAAAAATCTAAGGTTCGGCCAAATGACTTAGATAAGGTTATATATATTAATAATAAACAACTTGGGGTACGTTTGGATTGTTATAGTAAGTTTATTAACCTTATAGTGTAAGAACACAAGAAGACACGGTAAAAGTAAAATTATTTAACTTAATGTTAAATCTAAATGATAAGGTCAAAATAGGAAAATAAACTTTTATAAATTCTATTTTATGAGAGGATTGCGACCCATCCCCACCTTAGCTTCGAAATAAATCAATTTGGAGCTATTTAAAACCAAATTTGGCTTTATAATAAAATAATATTTTTTGTTATTCCAAAGGTGCCCCTCTCCTCCCTTATAAAAGGGCACCTCCTCCCTCTCATCCTCACACCAATTTGAGCCTTCAAGCTCGGAAAACCCCTGACAATGTCTCCTCTCCACTTCCCTAGAAACATCCTAGATGTCCTGGTCTTCTTCAAATACCAATTTTAGTGCCCTAAAAGGAGGTCTCAAAGAAGCACTTCAAAGAAGAGGTAATGTCCGTTACCGATTTTTTCAACTTTATTTCTTCTTCCACTTCTTCTTATTTATTTGTTTCATTATGAAGTAATAAAATCAGTATCACTCATATACTGATATGTTATTATAAGTATGAAACACCCATATTTCACCATCTATCCATCCTACGGAAAATGAAATCACCGCGCGTGCGTACGTACGGAATACCGTTTCCGCGCCGTGGTGTAATCTATTTTCCACCACCACCTTACTTGGATGGGTATAATGGTGTAAATAATGACTATATATGACTATTGTAAAGTGATATTGATTCTGAAATAGTATACATACACTCCAATACAATTCAACGATCAGGAGAACGATATCATCGCTCGTGCGTACGTACAGACTACCGTCTCCATGACGCGATGAGATTCATTCTCCACGTTAACCATTCATGAATGATTATAAAGTATATATAATAAGTAATAATGAAATATATGACATAATAATGATACTTTATTTATGTGTATATAACGTATTTCATCTACTTAATTCCATTCAACTCAATAAGGAAACAAAAACAGCGTTCATGCGTACGTACGGCTTACCGTCTCCATGAACGGTGTATTTATTTCCATTTACTGATCTATTATATATATGTATATTCTGAATATATATTATATATAAGTCATGTTTTATATTCTGGAATTAATTAATCATGATCTAAGTAATCATATGAATAATTACAAGTCAAAACACGGACGACAAAGGAAACGATTTTACCCAAAACGCTCATTAACATGGAATTTACAAAAGAATAGGTAAAATAAAGTCATAAGTGAACCATATATGATATCATAACAATGAGTATGATTCTGGAATAAGTCAATGACATTATTTAAATCATTATACCGTAGGTTCGGACACTTACAAAGCAAATCGGACCTAAGGTAAGGGAAATATCACAATCTCATTTTTATCCGAGATTGTTTATACTTTGGCATTTACTGGGGTGTATTTTATCATCCACATCCATGTTTCCTCAATATGTAATATTATTTCCATCCACCTAAAATTTTTTAAATCCAATTTTACCCTTCGGTGAGTTTTTAGTAAAGGATATGAAAGGAATCTTTTGTCGTTTTTCGTACGAGGTACTTTTTGACTTTTCCGAAAAAAAGTACAAAGAATGTTTTTTTAACTTATACAGAATGAATGGATTTTTAAAACATTATTTCCAAGAAGCTTCATTTAAATGTTTTCAAGTTTATTTTTAATAAACTTCTTTTAGTTTATAAGTGTAAGACATGTTAAGAAAGGAAAAGTGTTTTTGAAGCAGAAAGGATATTTTCCTCAAGAATGGAGTTCAAGTGTTTTATCAAAATTATTTTCCATCAAAGATAATAAAGGGTTCTGTTTTTATCCCTATTATTACATTGATTTGATTATGTTGTGATGGAATTATATTTTTATGAATTCTTTTATCTTATATGAATTCTTTTATGATGTCACGATGTTTAAAGATTCCCATTTTTATTACATGGGTTATGCTATGATGTATGGTTTATGATTTTGTGGCACACATAAGAATGGTATCATTATGAGATGGGTGGGACCTATATCTCCCTCCAATTAATTGGGTAAATATTTTATATCTCATGAGATAGACATGGCTGGAACGGCTGGTTAAACCGGTTCAGTGAAACAGGACTGAAACGAGGAGTGAACTCGGTTCAGAAATGGACTTTGTCTACTAAGATAGTATTGGAAATGAGTATTGACTAACAAGAAATGATTCTCAATGATTATGTGTGTATGCCACAAAGTTTCATGTTTTAAGTTATGATTATTGGGATTACATTTCACTACTATGATTTATCCCATGTTATGATATTATGATATCTTTTGCAGGTTAAGATTTCCAAAATGTTATGTTCTTATGAATATGATGTGATTGATATTTCTTTTGTTTACCCTTACTGAGCATTTGAGCTCACTCTTTTATGTTTTCTTTTCCCCAGGATATAAAGAAAGGTTTTAGGTAAGAAAAAAAAGGGAAGATCTTTATGGGAGATGTTGAAGATCTTTCACCATGATTAGAAGATTATATTCCGAGTTTCCAAAGACACTAAACTATTACGGTCCTTGTGTGTGTGTTTTTGTTATGTACTAAGTATTCTGAAAAAGTAATGTAATGTCCATGTACGTTAAGCTTCGGGTCTCTACAGTATCATGGAAGCTTGGGATGTTTCATTTTAAATTTTTGATGTCCCCATTCTAAAAAGTAAATTTATTTAGTCAAATTGAATATATAAAGGTTTAAAATATTGGATTTAAAAAGGGTTCACTATTAAAAGTTGGTAAAAGTACAATACTGAAAATGAATTTGTTCTTACATTATGTCTATAAAACTTTTAATATGGATTCTAAAAATATAAGGATTATATAAAGTTTAAAATTTAGTTAGTACTATTCATAACCTCTTTCGAACGACTTGTTTGGTAAGTCATGGTGCGATTGAACTCGGTGTTGCGTGTAGTGAAAGTTATTTAATTATTTTGAAGAAATAGCACACTATGAAATCTTGGGGTGTTGAAAACACCATAACATTTCTTGATATCACAGATGACAAAAGCCATCTCTTTCTATTCATTTTCCCATCATAGATCACTTCCCCTTGGTTGTATCCTCGGAAAAAAAATTTGTACGCACACTGAGATGCCTATTTAGGGTGTGAGTAATAAAACCTAGTAGGAAACCACAAATATTATCTTAGAATAAGTGTGTCAATATATATATATATATATATATTTATATATATATATGAGTTGATATAAAATAAAATATCATAATAAATAATTCAAGCATGTCAAATCATCAATTGCTAACCATACTCCCCTGACCCCTGACCATACTTGGTTCAAATCCATGACAAATGGAAGCGACATATCATACTAATAAATCTCTAAGTATGGATAGTACCCTATCAGTCAGGTATGACCTTTTCATCAAGTATTAGACCGATAATCTCTCATTATTGATGTGGTCACACAAACATATCATGTATTAATATCCGATCACTTAGGGTGAGGTCTCACACTCACATTCATTTCCAACACCCCATTACTTATGGTGAGGTATTATGAACACATCCTATACCAACGACCTTTCAATCAGAGTAAGGTCATAAGAAACATCACATACCAATCCCCTAGGTCCGGACACCTACTCTAGAAATCCATCATAAATATAAGCACCTCATAGGAATTTTCCATTTACCACCCCTAACCTAACCCATAACCAAACTATTATACTTCCCATTCCCACATATCAATATCTCCATAATTGGAGGAATATATCATTCATACCTCTAATACATTCATCAAGATTACTAATATAGTGATTAGGCCTGAAAACTCACTTCATTCCTAATATAACTAGGTGGGAAACCCTATACACTTCTATAATAACATCGATGGTTAGTCCAAATTTAGACTAGAACACATATAACATCCCTTTAAAAGACCCATTCCATAACATAGAACCTACTTATCCTCATTGATAACTTAGGAAGAGGGATAAATAGTAGACACATGTTCCCCCACACACAACATTCCATGCTATCACATATAAACAACATAACATGGTAAGGACTTCCTACCTCAAGTTGTTAAGAGTCAGCTTCCCTATAGAAATTATCCAGTTTGAATTAAAACCATTAAAATCCAAAAACTTGAAAAAAACCTATAGATTAGGGATTTAACATGGTGTAATAAGAATAGGACACAAAACCCAAGTCTAGGAATTTTATGGTATTATACTTATAAATAGAGATGATCATAGAAAATGAAACCTAAAACTACCAAGAAAATTAGTTATAGAGTTTAGAGAAGAAAGGGAGAATGTAGAATTGGGGTTTAGTTTGTGTTGGGATCATGGGAAGAAGGAACCTCTTAATAAGTTTCTCCTCCTTGATTAACTTAATAAAAATTGTATAAAAAACTGGACAAGGATGTTGTTTTATCATGACCCCCTTGTTTATTATGTAACTCCCCTGTATTGTGGTCTCACTATAGTGTGACCAAATAATTCATAGTTAAATTACCCTCCCAAGTGTAGTACTTAAATATCCAAGTCACCCATTATGGTATAACCCTCCACTACATTGTGCAAAACCCCCCTTTTTTCTAAGATCCTAATAGGTTGAAGAGATCCCTTTTTTCATGACCTAACAAATCACTTCATAATAATTATCATCATATAAAAACCACTATCATTGTTTCATAATTCAACCCAATCCCACAATCTTAATATCCTAACGACCACAAAGTTCTATAATCATTCTTACACTACACCATGATCCCTTTCCTATTGAAAATTTTTAGCATGTAACCATGGTTTACTCCTCAATTATTAAACCCTCGACCCCGTAAAATTTTTTAAAATCTAAAACCCAATGAAATTAATTTGGTTTAAAAAATATAAAACAAACACACATTGAAATATTATAGGTGTTATAAAATCTCCCATAAATGGATTATCATATTCAAGAGGAATTTCTAGGGATCCTCATTTAATATATTCGACCATTAGGCTCATAAATTCAATTCATACTCCTAAGTATCCTTCTATATATTACTATTCCACCATAATTAATGAACAAGAGGAAATATATTTCCTTGTTACAACTTCTTACTATGATCCACAATGTGTACCAGTCTCTCCTTAAAAGACACATTTACCACAAACTCAACATCATCACTGTCAATCATATGTATAGGTCCTGAATTATAATTTCAAAGCCATGATATATATAAAACACATCAAGAATGACCATATTTCATGTAGAAAAGGAAATATGATAAGCTACGATCTTAATCTACTCAAAAATCATGAAGGGAATAAAAAATCTTGATGTGGAATTACCTTGTTTCTGTAGATTCTAATTCACCAACCAAGGTGATACAAATAATAATACCTTATCCGCCAAGAATATCTCTAGGGGTTGTCACCTATAATTGATATATGAGAACCTATATATCTAAGTGGTAACTTGTCTATTCCTAATGATCTACACTCACTCAGTGGTTTCCCATACCAAGATCAACTCAAAAAATTCTGAATCATATATCTCAAGACAATACAACTGTAAGTGGAAGGACCAACCATATAAGTCCTCATAGTGAGAAATCTGGATTGAATACTAAAATATACTATTATATAAAAAATTTTCCATGTCTATATGGTCATCCAATAATCCATAAAAATATAACACGCGAGCCCTGATCATATCTCCAACTATTCGAATTTACCTCTTGGATTTTCCATATGTTTTTGGGTGGTAAAATCTACATAGATTCATCTTAGACCCCATAGTAATCTATAGGATCTGATAGAATCAAGATGTAAAATGAGAATCTCAATATGATACAATTATCATAGGTACCCCATGAAGCTGTATTACTTGTTTCATATCTAACCTTCCTAGTTCATCTATTGACTATGAATATCAAATTAGCAGGAAATGAGTGAACTTTATTAATCATCCAAGTTTACCTAATACCTCTTACAATAAAGAATTATAATTAGTTATAAAAATCTATATAGTCTCCAAATCTTTTCATTTATCTATTGGAAGTTCATACAACGAGTTAAAAATCCTGTAATATCCTTCCTCATACCAGGACACTAAAACCACTACTACATGTCAAGGAACATATTGGTCAATAATGAGTGTATATCCCATTATGATTCTTGGGATTCCATAATCAAGTCTTCCCTCTAAGATGTAGGAACAGTTGAGACCAAGAGGTTTTGTTTTTTTTTCAATAGAAACAAGTCTAGTTTATAGAAGCCAGTTTTATTTTTTTGTTGGATTTTCTTATTAACACATAAATGATTAAGTTCTAGAATGAATAAGAATCATACTTATGATGATTGGTGAGTTTTTATTAATGTATTAAACATGTTCCTTCATATTTTGAGGGGAACATTTATTTGTGACATTACAAAGTTGGAATCTAGATATGATGTTTACAGATAGAAGTTCTTGATAGAGAAGTATGGGTTGATTTGATTGAAATGAATTGTTAGAGAATGATAGGATGGATAGACTGAAGTGATCAAAAATATGGTGGAACTGAGGATGTGTCCAATTGTATCCAAAGTTACATCTGAATTTGGTTTCAAAAGAATCTAAATCTAGCGATTCTTTTCTATTATTCAATGTACCAAACTTGATGGTTACAGTATGGTTTTAATAATTTAATATAAATTTGGTTTAAAGGATGAAATTGAAGGAATATAGGGATTCCAAATAGAGGTTCCTAGATAGAGAGGAGTTTTTTGAATCAGTGGACTGAGGAATCTAGATAAACATATTTGATTTCATTAGACATAAGAAAATTTTGTGAAGTAATCAGATGGAGGTTTCCAAACAAAGTCCATGAAAAAAATATTCTATGAAGCTTTATCATGGAGAGGTGTTATGTATTTGGAAAAAATTTGCGATTCCATCATATAGAGAACCTAGATAGAGGTAAGATATATAGATCCATTAGATGGAAGTAATATTAGAAAAGGAATCATACATAAGTTTTTGAGTGAAGAAATCATACAAAGTGTTCCAAATAGAATCCACCAAATGAAGAATGATTATGATTCCATTGGATTGAGGGAAATTGGATAAAAAAGAACATTATAAAGTTATACTAATCAAAACATTACCATATAGAGAAGATCTGATGAAGTAATATTTAATAGAACATTACTGGTGTGATAAGTTCCTTATAAGATGAATTTGATGAAGTTTTGAGGATCTTTACAAATTATATTTTGAATTAATACATTGTGATGATTTTGAGATATAAGTTTATCACTTAAATAACTATAAATGAAAAATCATAATTCAATATGATATTTGGGGAAAGTTTGAAGAAAACATTGGTGACGATATTTATAGAAGTTTTGATAATGTTTTCTCACTCCTAATTATGTAGATATTTGAATGTGGTCAATTTAAGAAAGAGTCAAGTTGGATAATGAAATTTTGATTAGGAATTTTGAATTTTTTATTCACACTTATACCTTGATTTTTGGATAAATTATGCCAATATAAAGGGGGAACCATATTATTATATGTTTCTATTACTGTTGTGAGAGTTTTTGAAGAAGTGAGGAACTGACTGAAGAGATTGGGCGATATTTTTTTAAAGCGCCATACAAAGTAACTCCAAATAGAGGATATCGAGTGATGTGGTACCAAAATTAGGTTACTATAAGAGGAATCTATTTGAAAAACATTGAATCAGATCAAGAAGTACCATACTGAGGTTATTTGATGAAGATGGTAGCAAATGGGAAAATTTTTAAGAAGATATTCAATTAAAAATTTCTTACTCACTAATGTGAAAGAAAGTGAAGAGGAGGAGAAAGAACATACAGAAATGAAGGTGTGATGAATGTTCATACTGTATAATGTCAACTTATTGAAGACTGTTGGTGAAGGTTATTTTTTGGTTGAAAAAATTATTGCATCTTGTTATCTATACGAGGATTACTTTCACTGTAGAAGGACTATAGTTCCATAAAAGTTATGGATATTCCCAACTTACTGTAAAACACCAAATTGTTGTTCTCTAGTGGTTGTGTGGTATTATATTATTTGAAAACCATTCTAAATATTACATAAAATTATTATGTAGTGAACCTTGTAAATAGATGTGTTCTTGTGGGTGTGCTTGTTTATTGTTTTCCAAAAGAGTAAATTATCACTAAACAGAGGGAAATTTTGTTTCTAAATCAAAAATAATTATAAAAAGAGAAGATCACTGATTAAACCCCTCCCCCTCTTAGTGATCATACATATCATGATTGGTCCTTTCAAGTTGTATCTAAGCGAGTTTCTTTAAATGAATATTTTCTATATTAATTTTGAAGAAAAGGATGGATTCCATTGATGTTTATAATGTTATTAATGACAAGAGTATTCTATTCTTTGATGTAAACAACTATCTCATATGAAAGGATGGAATTATCATCTTTATATTATCCATTGTCTATGAAGTTGTTGAAGCTACTATCACTACGGGAAAAATGGATAATAGCGATGGGTTATTTGTGACTGGAATAATTCCCGTCGCAAATACCTTACGGAACGGGTTATTTGCGACAAGTTTCTTTTACCCGTCGCAAATGGTTTGGCGCGAAATGCGCACCAAACCGCGCGAAATTTATTTGCGACGGGGATCGAACCCCGTCGCAAGTAACCGGCGGCGGTTAAAGAGTATTTGGGACGGGTTTCTTTTAACCGTCGCAAATCTTCCGGCGGTAGGGGTTATTTGCAACGGGCCCCATCGCAAATAACCGTTTTAATGCCGCCCATAATTAAATGCGGTCGGGGTTATTTGTGACGGGTCCCGTCGCAATTACCTTTATTTGCGACAGGAATCCCGTCACAAATAGGCCCGTCGCAATTAATCTAACCTATAAATACTGCCAACCGTTACAGTTTTTTTCACTCTGAACTTCTTCCGACGATCAGTTGTATAATTTTTTTTCCCGATTTCGAGGAGTCAGTTGGTGGTGTCCTTCAACTACAGCGGCTCGACATTGACATCAAGTTTATGGTTTTTTATCTGAATTTTAATTTAATATTTATTTTATTTATTTATTTTTAATTTTTATAAATTTTTTTTTTCTGATTCCTAATTAGAAATAATTATGAATAACTATTAATAATTAACAGTAATTAGGGACAATTAAACACTAATTAATTTAAAATAGTTAGCTGTAATAACAATTAATTAGCAGTAATTATGAAAAATTAAAATTAATTTGAATTAATTAATAATAATTAGAAATAATTGACATTAATTAGTAATAATTAATAATAATTAACAATAATTATCAATAATTAACAATAATTACCAATAATTAGTAATAATTAGTAATAATTATCAATATTTACTAATATTTACCAATAATTGTCAATAATTGTCAATATTTTTTAATATTTACCAATATTTACCAATATTTACCAATAATTGCCAATAATTGTCAATATTTACCAATAATTAGGAATAATTACCAATAATTAGAAATAATTGCCAATAACTAGGAATAATTACCAATAATTAGAAATAATTACCAATAATTAGGAATAATTACCAATAATTAGGAATAATTATCAATAATTAGGAATAATTATCAATAATTAGTAATAATTACCAATAATTATCAATAATTACCAATAATTAGTAATATTTAACTTAATTAGTAATAATTAACAATAATTAACAATAATTAGTAATAATTAACAATAGTTAGTAATAATTAGTAATAATTACCAATAATTGCCAATAGTTGTCAATATTTACCAATAATTCCCAATATTTGTCAATATTTACCAATAATTTGGAATAATTACCAATAATTAGGAATAATTAGGAATAATTACCAATAATTAGGAATAATTACCAATAATTAGGAATAATTACCAATAATTAGGAATAATTACCAATAATTAGGAATAATAACCAATAATTACCAATAATTACCAATAATTACCAATAATTAGGAATAATTACCAATAATTAGGAATAATTACCAATAATTAGGAATAATTACCAATAATTAGGAATAATTACCAATAATTAGGAATAATTACCAATAATTAGGAATAATTACCAATAATTAACAATAATTACCAATAATTAGGAATAATTACCAATAATTAGAAATAATTACCAATAATTAACAATAATTACCAATAATTAGGAATAATTACCAATAATTAGGAATAATTACCAATAATTAGGAATAATTAGCATTAATTACTATTAATTACCAATAATTAGTAATAATTACCAATAATTACCAATAATTACCAATAATTCGGAATAATCAACAATAATTACCAACAATTAGAAATAATTACCAATAATTAGGAATAATTACCAATAATTAGGAGTAATTACCAATAATTAGGAATAATTACCAAAAATTACCAATAATTACCAATAATTACCAATAATTACCAATAATTACCAATAATTACCAATAATTAGGAATAATTACCAATAATTAGGAATAATTACCAATAATTAACAATAATTACCAATAATTAGCAATAATTACCAATAATTAGCAATAATTAGGAATAATTAGGAATAATTAGGAATAATTTGGAATAATTAGCAATAATTAGGAATAATTAGAAATAATTAGCAAAAATTAGGAATAATTAGCAATAATTAGCAATAATTAGGAATAATTAGCAATTATTAGGAATAATTAGCAATAATTAGCAATAATTAGGAATAATTAGCAATAAATAGGAATAATTAGCAATAATTAGGAATAATTAGCAATAATTAGGAATTATTACCAATAATTAGGAACAATTACCAATAATTAGGAATAATTACCAATAATTAGGAATAATTACCAATAATTAGGAATAATTACCAATAATTACCAATAATTACCAATAATTACCAATAGTTACCAATAATTACCAATAATTACCAATAATTACCAATAATTAATAATAATTACCAATAATTACCAATAATTAGGAATAATTACCAATAATTAGGAATAATTACCAATAATTAACAATAATTACCAATAATTAGGAATAATTACCAATAATTAGGAATAAATACCAATAATTAACAATAATTTCCAACAATTAACAATAATTACCAATAATTAGGAATAATTACCAATAATTACTAATAATTACCAATAATTACTAATATTTACCAATAATTACCAATAATTACCAATAATTACCAATAATTACCAATAATTACCAATAATTACTAATAATTACCAATATTTACCAGTAATTACCAATATTTACCAATATTTACCAATAATTAGGAATAATTACCAATAATTAGGAATAATTACCAATAATTAGGAATAATAACATTATTACATTATTAGTATATTTTATTATTAATATTAAAATATTATAATTTTCTATATTATATACAATTCTCCTTTTATCTATGTGTTTTCTATCTCCACATGTAATATTTGCATTCTTTTTCAAAATCATCAACCTACTCACCAATGGAGAGGTGAAAGTGAATGCAAATATTACATGTGGAGATAGAATTTTAAACACACAGATGAAAGGAGAATTGTATAAAATATAGAAAATTATATTATTTTAATATTAATAATTAAATTTACTACTAATGTAATAATGTTATTATTATATAATTAATATTTATGAAAAAAATATTAGTATTATTAAAATAATAAAAAATTTATATAATATTAAAATTATCAATATTTGTAACAAGTTTTGCTTTATTCTTAACATGTCCAATTCTTAAAGGGTCAATTTTTTAGGTCTATCCCAATAAAAAGTTTACATCAGTCGTGTCTGATGTAAACTCTATAATTATCCTTGCTTGAATGTTTTTTCTAACAAATTATTCAAAACATGTAATGCTTTTATATTTTATAGAAAAATATGGACCAACGAGGCCATCAACAGTCATTATTAGATGACCTCATATGGATAAATCAATGTAGAAATCCAAATGGTTTTGGTTTAAATCCAGTATATATAGAGTGTGTGGAGACTTTTTTATCATTTGCAGCATCAAATCTAGAATTTGTTTCAGAAGGAAAAATAAAATGCCCTTGTAGAAAATGTGCATTAAGAACGTTTGACACGTTTGACAAAGTGGGGGAACATCTCTTGCATTTTGGTTTTAAACCAGATTATGTTTTTTGGTATCAACACGGTGAACGCAGTTCCAGAGTAGGGGATACCAACTTGATTCCGAATCCATCCCAGTTTCAAGATTTAGTACATGATGTTGTAGGTTCATCTGTTCAACATACAGAAACTCCAGCTGATATAACTTCAAATCCTGAGTTGGCACCGTCTGAATTTTATGAGTTGTTAAGGTCCACTGAGGATGCATTATATCCGGACTGCAAGATTAGAAAATAAGAAGCAGTTGAAAAATTTATGGCTATCAAATCAGATAACGGAATGTCAAACACCTGTTTTGACAAGATATTTTCTTTTCTTAAAACACTGTTACCCGAAGGAAATGTTTTGCCTACAAATTACTATGTGAGTAAGAGGCTGGTTCGAAATTTGGGAAATACTTGTCAGAAGATTCATGCATGTTCAAATGACTGCATTTTATATTCTGGGGAAAATGAGTCGTTGGATAGTTGTCCCACATGTGGGCAACTGAGATATAAAGAAGGGCAACATGGGAAGTCTGGTTTGATTCCTGTAAAACAGTTGAGATATTTTCCTCTTACATCCAGACTACAATATTTATTCATGTCTAAGAATACAACGACAATGATGTCATGACATAAGGTGAATATTTCAACCGATAAAATCTTGAATCATCCAGCCGATGGTGATTCATGGAAGCATTTTGATAGAGTGCATCCATCCTTTGCTTTAGAAGCTATAAATGTTCGAATGGGCCTTTCCACTGATGGTTTCTATCCATTTGGATCTTATGGTAGTCAGTATTCATGTTGGCCTATTTTTTTAACTCCGTACAATTTACCTCCATGGATGTTGATGAAAGAGCCCTATATCTTTTTGACTTTACTAATTCCAGGACATCCAAAGAAGAATATTGATGTTTATTTGAAACCATTGATTGATGAATTAAGTTTATTGTGGAGTACTGGTATCAGTACATATGATGTTGCTACGAAACAAAATTTCATACTGAGAGAAGCATTGATGTGGACAATTAGTGACTTCCCGACTTATGGGATGTTATCTGACTGGAGTACACATGGTCAGAAATCATGTCCTTAATGTATGGGAGAGAACAAAGCATTTATGCTCATTCATGTAAATAAACCTTGTTATTTTGACTATCATCGCAGATTTCTTCTAGCTGATCATCCTTTTCGCAGAAACAGATCTCATTTTAGAAAAGGAACAGTTAAAAGGGATGAACCTCCAAAAATGCTATTAGGTTCGGAGTTAAAATTAGTTGTATTTTCATTACCTCCCATCACTTTTGGTCCCACAATAAACCAATAGAAAATTTCTGGTTTTGGGAGAGAACACAATTGGATTAAACGTAGTATATTTTGGGATTTGCCATATTGGTCTCATTTGTTGGTCTGTCACGTGTTGGATGTTATGAATATTGAGAAGAACTGTTTTGATAATTTGTTTCATACAGTTATTGATACGCCATGAAAGAGCAAAGACATTGTAAATGCACGTTTAGATCTTGCCCAAATTTACAGGTGTCCAGAACTGGAACTGTTTGAGAATGTTAGAACAGAAAAGTCACTGAAACCAAAAGCAGCTTATACACTGTCTAAAGAAAACTATTTAATATTTTGTCAGTGGATTTCAGATTTGAGAATTCTAGATGTTCGTGCTTCCAAATTGGGTAGATGTGTAAAGAATAGTCATATTACTGGATTAAAAAGTCATGATTGTCATGTTATAATGGAAAGACTTCTACCCATTTGATTAAGAGGTCTTTTGAATTCTGTGATTTGGGATTCCATAACAGACATTTAATTTTTTTTCAGGACATTTGTGCGGCTACAGCAGATTATGATGCTCTATGAAAACTTGAAAAAGATGTTGTTGTAATTATATGTAAACTAGAAAAAATATTTCCGCCGTCTTTCTTCGACTCAATGGAACATTTGATATTACATTTTCCATATGAAGCCAAATGTGGAGGTCCAGTACAGTTTCGATGGATGTACACATTCGAAAGATGCATGAAAAAATTGAAAAGAAAAGTACGTAACAAAGCATCTATTGAAGGATCTATTGTAGAAGCTTATTTCCAAGAGGAAATATCTTTTTTCTGCTCCCATTATTTTGAATCTGAGTATCATTCAAAAAACAACCGAATGGGACATAAATAGAGGAATATTGATGAAATCGACAATCAATTATCTGTTTTCAACCAGCCAGAGCTTGGTTTTGGTGGAGTTCATGAACGCTGGCTTTTGGATGATGAACATCACAGAGCTCATATGTATGTTTTTCTCAACTGTGAAGAGATGACATCAGTTGTACTGTAAGTGTTTATATCACTTATTCTATCATTTATGTTATAGTAAATAACTTTGTTTTTTATAGGTTGTATGGTAATCATATCAAGAAACAAATTCCACAAATTACAGCAGCTGCTCTCGAAGAATGCCGACAGAAAAATTTCTCTCATTGGTTTCAAAAACTGGTAACATAAATTCTTTATCTTTTAGAAACTTATTCAATGTATAGTTTACTATATTGATAATTATTTCACAAATTTTCAGGTGTCTCGACTTGTTGATAAAATTGGAAAACGGCTGTGTATATTGAGTAACCCACCTTCTAAACTTGTTAAAACTTATAATGCATATGTGGTGAATGGATTTCGATTTCATACACATGCATATGGGGAATAAAAAAAACAATGAACAGTGGAGTTAGCTTGAGAGGATCTCATTTTTGAGAAAATGAAGTTGACTTTTATGGCATGATTGATGAAATCATTGAACTCTGTTATCTTGGACAACATTACATAACCATGTTCAAATGTCGGTGGTTGGATACAGAGAGAGGTGTGCGTGTTCATCCGACTCATGGAATCATCGATATTAAATGTAAAAGTGTTCTCGCAGTAAATGAACCATTCTTATTGGCTCAATAGGAACATCAAGTTTATTACGCAAAGTACTGTGCTACGTCAAAAGACTTGACTGATTGGTGGAGTATAATAAAAATCAAAATTCGAGACAATCAGTTTAGTCAAAGTGAATGTGCTTTCACTGATGTGAAAGGAATTGAAGTTTTTCAAGAGAGTACTCAAAATCAATATTTTTTACAAAGATACATGAGTATCGATGACAACACCCCACATTTAAGAGTTGGTGATGACGATGATGTTAATGATGTCACATATGAATTTGAAATGGTAAGAGATGAATCAACTGGAACTCGAATGGATATCAATGATGTTGAGGAGGAATATGAAGATGACATTGACATATATGAAGATGATGATGAAGATGAACACTGATATAATTCCATGGTAGTTATATATAATCATAACTAATATATATGTATATATAATAGTAATTATCAATTATTTGCTAACAACATTAACATTTTCTGTTTCAGATGGACGACAACGCATTGCGTGAGTTGGCGGATGCTGACCTGTCTTTCGATGCAGATGAGTTGCTGGCAGATGACCCTCAGCCTGCAGGCGCTTCAGGGAGACCGCGGAGGGGGCGCGGTCATGCACGATTGATGATTCCTGACCCCGTCTCCGAGCGACGTCCACATCTTGAGTTTGATCCACGCACACGGAGGTGTGATAACCTGTGTGATAACCTATGGATTTGACTAAAATTTCATTAATATATTCACATAATAAATGTTTATTATTTTTACAGTTTTCTGCATATAGTAGTCGGACAGGGCAGCGCTATTTTGCGCAACTATTTCTCTCAGCCTTGGACCACATGGGAGCAGATTCCCATTGATGTGCAGCAGGCCATGTTCGGCCATTGGTTGGTACGTACGTAAATAAATAATTTTTATTTTGAAAATTATTTCATTTCTAACTTGATATTTTGATTTATTTGTGGGGTTTATGGTATCCGATCGAGGACACCATGCATGGTGCAATCCACGATGCATGGGAGGTGGTCATGCGTGATCGCTTTCGTCAGTTTTTGCACAAATTGAGGAGAGCGGCCATGAAGAAAGAAGGAGTATCTGTTTTTGATGACTTTTTTTAGAGCGCACTGACCGTAGTACATTTCATCCCACGTATGGGATGGATTATGTGCGCACTGGTTGAGTGATTCCTTTCAGAGGAGATCATCTGTGGGGAGGCAGAATCGGGGGAGACAGGAGGTGACTCATCAAGCTGGGAGTCGTACTTTCAGTACTCATAGACAGCATATGGTACGTACATTATTTATAAATATTTTATATAACTATAAATATTAACAATTTATTTTTTATTCTTATAGGCTGCCGAGCACCCTGATATTATGGAGTACGACGTATATCAGAGGATGTATAGTGATCCTGCTACTGGGGATCTTAGAGGTGATCGTCAGCGTCACATCGTGGTCAATATTATTTGTTTTCAAGTTTAAAAATTAACTGCATATAATATATTCAAAATTTTAATTTTAAATTGCAACTACAGGAGTCATATGAGGCCGCAACGTCACAGACCCAGCTTGAGAGTCAGACCGAGTCATCAGATCAGACTAGTGGCCGTCAGTTTGATGAGGCGGCACGGATGCAGGCCACCCAGTATGCCTTCGAGAAGGGTCGGGTAGCTGGTATCATCTCTCGACTGACTCCTGGAGATTATTATGGCAGTGCTGCAATGTCGGCGTCCAGCTCGAGAGGAGCTCGTGCATCTTCTTCTGTTACACAGTATGAGGATCAGTTGCGATCTCAGACTGTACTGATAGAGAGTCTCTGACAACAGCAGGAGGTGATGCATCAGTAGTAGCAGCAGCATGAGGAGGAGCGTCGACGCCAGCAGCAGCTGTACAAGGAGGAGATGAGTTGGTGGCAGCAGCAGCAGTAGGATAGATGAAGTACATGCACCGAATCACTCGTGCTTTAGGGATGGAGTTTCCTCCACCAGCATCTGCAGATCCCCCCCTCCCCTCCCCCCCTCTGTCAGATTAGAGTTTGTTTTTATGTTATGAAGTTTGTTAAATCAAAATATGATTTTTTTCCTATTCGTAGTTTCTGTCTTCTTATAAAATATAAATAATATTATATTTTGAAATTACAATATTAATATAAATAATAATATTATTTATATTTTATAATATTAAATTATATATATATATATATTAAAATTTTATAATATTATAATTTAATTATATTTTTTTGTAATATTTTAATTATTTTAATATTTGAATGTATTATAATTTTATTATTATTATATTATTTAAAATAACTTATTAATATTTATTTTATTTGTAAATTATAATTCTAATATTATTATATTAATTAAAATCATTTATTAATATTTTATTATTTTTTATTTTTGAATTATAAATCTATTATTATTATATTAATTAAAATAATTCATTAATAATTTATTATTTTTATTTTTGAATTATAATTCTATTATTATATTTATTAAAATAATTTATTAATATTTTTTTTTATTTTATTATTTTTGAATTATAATTGGATTATTATTATATTAATTAAAATAATTTATTACTATTTTATTATTTTTATTTTTTTATATTATTTGTGATGGGTACTATGCCCGTCACAAATAGTATTATTATTATATTAATTAAAATAATTTAGTAATATTTTTTTTATTTTTTTTAAAAAAATATTTACGACGAACCCGTCACAATTATTTTTTTTAAAAAGTTTTTTAAATATAACAACTCGTATTTGCGATAGGAATATATCCCGTCGCAAATAATACTTTTAGCGACAGGTCCGTCGCAAATAATTCTTGTTGCGACGCCATTTTCCACAACAGGCTATTTGCGACGGACCCCGTCGCAAAAGCACATTAGCGACGGGATCCCGGCGCAAATTCCCCGTCGCAAATGTCCTTATTTCCAGTAGTGTATAGATGGTTTCACTCCACCTACTGATGGTTCCCCCTTAATAGCTACATATTAGTAGAATTTTGAGAATGATGGGTTAGAAAGAAATTATATACTTTCCTCACTATTGAAAAATAAAATTTTGAGGGTTAAAGGAAATTAAATAGTTAAAGGCATCTAGGAAATATTGATGATTATTTATACATAGTAAATAAATAAAAGTTACAGATTTAGTGATTTAAGTATGAAGATAAAAAATAGGATATGATGAATCTATTGGTGAGTTATTTACAAGGATTAATGAAATTATTAGCACCATAATATGTTTTTGAGATAATTTATATGATTTGAATATTATTTAAAAGATTATAACAACTATTCCTTATAGATTTTATAATAAGGTATTATATTAAAAAAACTATGATCCTAAAACACTATATATATACGGTTTACATAACATTATCATCACATATGAAATGAGAATAGAAAAACGTGATCAAGAATAATGAAAATGTTGAGTGTCAAATATATTTTAAAATTATAAAAATGAAAATTATAAGAAATATCCTGAGTAAGAATTCAATGAATTTGACATTGAAGATATTAAAAGTTAAAATTTTCTTGAATTCATGTATTTTTTATCAAGAAAAGTGAATATAGGTATAAGGAAACACATAGGTAAATAATCATTGTGGTGATTTATTTGTGGATCCTTTGAAACTTTCACTGTAAATTGTCCAAGACTAAAGAAAGGTTAAGAAAATGATGAAGAATGTGGAAATTCTAGAAGAAATTTAAATAATAGTACAGGAAAAATAAATTCTTACTCTAATTGAAATGATAATAAGTTCTCTAAAAAAATAAAAGTTTTTGTCCATATATGAGGATGATAATGATAGTAAAGTGGAAGCTGAAAATTATAGTGATGAAAATACTAAGAATTTCCTTATACAATAACAAAATAATAAGAGTTTTTCATTTGATTAAAGAAGAAAATCTAAAGAATAATAAGAGGAGACTCATATAGAGTTTATTCTTAAAAGAGAATTGAGATAACGTATTTCAAATATTATAAAACTCAATAAAGAGAAGAATAATTTGAATAATGAAGATCTATTAGTAAACTATCGGAGATTAACACTTAAAGAAAAATATTTATTGTTAAATGTGGTTTATGATATATAAAAGATACTTAATGAAGAAAAAATCCTCGACATCAAGCTGAATAAATGATAAAAGTATTGGGGAATTATTTTTATCATGTTTGACAAAAACTTTTTAAAGTTGATAAAAGGAAAAAAAAACTTCCAAATCTCAATTTTAGAAGTTGGTGAATGTTCAAAGAAGTTTAAAAATCATAAGGATAAAAAAATATTACCCTTTGAGGTTAATGACACTGTTTAAGTTGTTTGAAAACAGAACGATGTCATGAAGACTATGTGTGTAGATAAGATAAGAAAATTCAAGAATTATAAAATTTATGAGGAATCAAATTGTGATGCAAAAAATGCTATAACTAGATAATCTAATAAGGATTAAAATATGACTAAACTAAGGAATAATATTTTTGGAGGATATAAAATAATTTTGGTTCACAACACAGAACCAAGGTTGATAGTTAGAAGGATGATGGAAAATAGGTACATAATTTTAGAAAACATGTAGGTTACAGAATGAAAATATTATTTTTATGGATATTAGTCATACAATTGAGGCTTTGGTTCATACAAATATTTTTTCCTTGTTTTATCATCAATACTACAAGGAAACCATGAGGTATTGGAGGTAGAGTTTGAGGGGGATTAAAAAAACTTAAAGAAGAAAACCTTAAAATTGAGTTTAAAAATTAAAAATAGATTCAACCTATGAAAACTATTTTCTAAAGATATGATTATCCTATACATATTTCTAAAGGATGTATTATTTTTCTACAAACTCAACAATTTTATATTAAAAATATCAAAATCCATATATAAAGGAAGAAAAGGGAAAGGATAAGGCCTTAGTTATTGGCACTTCTCTCAAATATATAAAATAAAAAATATATTGGATATTAGATAGTGGGTGTTATTCATACATGAACAATGATTTAAAATTGTTTGATAACGTAAAATATTATATAGAAGTAATGGTGGATTTTAGAAATGTTGGGTCCCTTAGAATCAAATTCATTAGATATACTATTATTAGAAAAGAAAAATTTAAATCAATAAGTTCCTTATTGATTTATGGATTAAAACCCAATTTTTTAAGTGTCTCAAAACTTTTTAATGATGGAAATAAATTAGTTTTTATATGGGGTGAATTTCTTTGTAAAAATCCTTAATGGTGCAATTTTTTTAACAAGGGGAAAAAACACCAAGTTTAATCCATTTCTGGTTGAAGATGCTCAGGGTTCATGCTATCTGAGCATGATAGAAGAATATGAATTATGGTATAATAGGATTTGATATATGTTCTAGAGAAATATTAACAAGATGAAAATACAAAATTTATTTTTGATGTTATTGACATGACAAGAATAAGAGATTGGTGTTGTTTGATATGTCTAAAATAGAAGATTTCAAATTCAATACATATGAGGGTTGAGATACATTCAACACCTATTTAGGAGTTTATTTATTCTGAAATTTATGGGACCATGAAAAAGAAATAGAAAAATGGGGATAAGTACTTTATTTCCTTTATTTATGATTTCACTCGTATTGCTTGTATTATGTTTTAGAAACATAAATTAGAGGACCTAAAAATGTTTAATTGTTTTAAGATAAGTATAAAAAAGAAATGTGGATATTCCATGTGGAAAATTTGAAATAATAATGGTGATGAATATTCAAATAGAAAATTAAAATATTATCTTGAAAATGATTGAATTATTAATGAATTTAGGGTGCTATACGCACCAAAAAAAATTGGGTTGCAGAAATAAAGAATAGAAGGTTGGTTGAGATGACTCAAACTACACTGATTTAACATGATACTTCTTGATTTTTTTAGAGAAAATTTATTTGAGTATAAGTTAAAATTTAGAATCACTATTTTAATATGAAAGGATCTAATATGAATCCTTATGATATGTATTATAAGGAAAACCCATTTTTAAAATACTTAAGGGTGTTCGGTAGTCCTAGCATTATTAAAGTCAAATGTGAAAATATTAGGAAGTTTGATCAAAATGGTTTTGATGATATTTTCCTTGGATACATTCTAATGTTAAATGATATTGATTTTATGTAATAGACTAAAAAAGGTAAACTAGACAAGCCACCTGAGTCAGTACGTTATAGTGAGGTATAACAATGACAACAATCACAAGTATTTAATATAAGAAAAAAGACATATAATTAGAGTATAAAGAAAAAAATTAGATACAATGAAAACCAAATAGTATAAGAAAGATTAGCTATACTAAAAACTATGAATAATAAGAATAAAAAGTCTCCATGTGACTAACCATCACTTATAAACCAACTCAAACCTAAGGTAGTAACCCCAAGATAATCCAACATGCTATAAGATTCCCTTCCCTTTACCTATATCCTGTAATATGAAATATACAATGACCTAAATGAAAGAGTATGTTGTGAGAAGGAAGACTAGTAGGATACCCCTACATATTATATACAAGGTATAATATCAACAATTCAATAGTTCTAACCTTATAGCATAGTTTTACAAATAATTTTCATAAATCCAAACCATTTGTAAATCATTTTAACTCTGGTTTTTCATAAAAGAA
Source organism: Viscum album (assembly GCA_963277665.1). Classification (NCBI taxonomy): domain Eukaryota; kingdom Viridiplantae; phylum Streptophyta; class Magnoliopsida; order Santalales; family Viscaceae; genus Viscum; species Viscum album. The sequence goes on along the minus strand of OY728143.1, from coordinate 508,504,198 downwards.
CTTTATATTATCAAATATAGAAATATGAAAATTATAAGTGATAAAACAAGGATTCCAATATATACATTAAGATAAAATTAGGTAAAAACAAATCCATTAAATAACCTATTATGCAAAGCTATTTGATACAACCTCATATAAAAACCAGTGAGAGACAATACATGATAAAAAAATCATGCGATAAATAACTATAAATAAAAAAACACCTCATATTGAGCCCTAGACTATGGGATTACATACTATAAATTAAATATCCTAAATAAGAATAGTGTTGGATCTAAAAGATATCAAATCCTAACACATTCCATCGATATCCCAAAGGCTACTTCCTAGTGGTTCCACACACACTAAGGATACCCATAACTATTTCCCGATGCACCCAAGGTTCCCAATGTGTAAAGTTTGTCAAAAATACATTTTATAACCATGATCACAATTATAAATCATTTTAAAATCCAAGATAATCTGCTTTAGAGTTTGAAAACCCTTTTTCCTATTCAAAACCATTGCATAAGAATTTAAGAAAAAACATGGAGTAAAAAAAATTCTATAAAAAAACCCGTTTACAAAAATCAATATTTCAAAAATCACATCAATTAAATGAAAAAACCAAAATAATTTAACAATAATGATAAAAAATTCATTTAATTATCCAATTTTATAAAAAAACCTAACTAAAATTGGTATAAACCTTGCCACCTTCGACAATAGTGATTGGAAACCAAGAGATCGGCCTTCAAAATACAAGGCACATCAAGAAACTGTAATGGATTGATAGAAAATAATATCCAATCATGAATTTGAATCCTAAAAATAGAAAACATAGTGAAAAAGACTAAATGAAATTAGAACTATAAGAAACACTTACACAAAGGGATGCACTGCAACAACCTTGGCGACCTTTCACCAGACGAATGATCTGAAATGAGTGGTGATATCCAAAATCATATTGGGTGTTCTACAGGTTGAGAGTGGTAGGATATAGGTAGAATGAAATAATAAACTCTCACATCACACCCTAAAAACCTAACATGTGAGAATTACATAATGTGTAAAGCCTTTACAAGTTGTGAAATCCATGATGCCCATATACACTGAAAAAAGATCATCCCATATTAAAAATATTAATTTTACCATTTACACGGTGTGAAATCCTTTCAAACCCCATATCCAAATTTAAATAATCTACCTAGAGACGATTAAGCGGTGTGTAATCCCTTTACATGGAATTTAATATCCCTACATACAAAAAAGGCCCAGTTCTAAACAGAGAAGATCCAAGGAACCCAAGACGTTCTAAAAAATTGGGGACAACCCTATAAAAGGATCTCTATCATTGATAAGGACTCAAGCTCACCCAAAAAAGAATGATAAAAAGGAATGAAGAAGGTTGTAAAAAAAATAAGGGTATGTTACAATCTCCTGACCATACATGATTTCATCCCTTAGAAATCCCTTAGATTCTCGGACTCATAAAAAGATAATGCCACTACTTCCTAATCAAAAATTACCTCTCACACATATCCTAGATATCCCATATACGCCACCACTATAACTAGGCTAGGGGAATCATTTTACCAAGAAATACCTTCTCTCAGTGATCCATAATCAGAACTGGCTACTCTACCATGGTGGGTTTGGCCTTAAGATCAATATTGTGCCATTTAATCACTTGGGAAATATCTGGTATATACCTCATCAACTGGAAAACATGAAAAAATTCATGTATATAAGTCAAAAGAGATTGAAGATCCAATGAATAGGTCATAGTCCCCTGTAATCCAATGATATCAAAGGTCCACACAAATTTTGATGCCAACTTACTATGCTTACCCAACTGATGATGTCACAAGTGAGATGAAACTCTAAAAAAAACTCGATCACCAATATAAAACTCTAGCAGTCAAAGAATATGTTCCAAATAAGATTTAAGAGTATTTTTTTCATGATAAATCTAATTTGGGTCAAATTCACCCTCTCTGTTGTCTCTTAAACAAGACTCAGCCCCACCTAGGCCCACTCTCCCAAATATACCTAGCACAAGGGGATATCTACATGAATGCCCACACAAATCCTCAAAGTTCACCATATTAATCAAGAGATGATAACTATTTTTATTGATAAACTCAACAAGTGGAAAATTATTTACCTAAGATCCTCTAAAATCAAGCACGTAATCTCAGAGCATATCCTAAAGAACCGGGATATCTCTCTCTATCTATCTATAACTTTTTAGATGATACACTTTAATCAATCTAATTAGGGATCCTATCTCCACATGTAATCATTTCTAAAACCTAGATGTGAAAAAGGGTACCTGTTAGAAACAATAATAAAGGTAACCCCATGAATCTTCATAATCCCCCAAACATACAAGTCCCCAAGATATTCTACATTCTTCCTCTCCTTGATAGGGAGGAAATGCGCTTATTTGGGGAGTTGATCCTTGATCACCCATATCACATCCTTACCACTTGAAGCCAATGAAAAAATATATTGAAATCCATGAAAATATTATTCCAATTCTATACCAAAATGGGTAATGGATACAAACAATATAAATGTCTCTAGTGTTTCGCCTTAATTCTTTGATAAGTAAAACACTGTGATACAAAATCTAAAATCGACCTCCTCATCCCTAGACACCAATACCGATGTATCAATTCATGATATAACTTGTTATACCTAGGAAAAAAACCAAGAAAATATGTTTCCACTATCCATCAACTCCTCAATTAGAGATAAAGAAACAACCATCCTACATCAGAAGCTCAAAACACCATTGGGAGACTAAGAACCCTCACCTGAGGTCCCCCTACTATAAAGGATTTCACTGAAGTATTGGCACTCTATGTCTATCTTATGCTCAATCCTAACTCACTCATTAAAATACAAGATAGTTTTTATCAAATACAATAACACCTATCCACCAAATTCTTACACTTCCAAGCTCATCTCAGAAGAGAAACTCAACATAGACCACTCCTCACCTAATTCCTTCATGACTTGTGTTGATAATTTTCTACTCAATGATTTTTTAACCACAATCCCTCTTATAAGATCATAAGAAATATATAAATGAAAATTTTGAAGGTATTAAACCCTATTTATCTATCAAAATTTCACATCCCTCAGAGTAAAAATATATTTCAGGATCTTATGATAATAATACACTATAAACCACTCCCAAAAGAGATAGTGACACCACATTTTGAGGGAATACATAACTAATACCAACTCAAGATTGTGGGTGGGGTAGGTCTTCTCATGAGGGTGTAACATTCATGAGCCATAGGCCACCATGTGTTTCCCCTACAACAAGACAGATTCCAAACCTCTACCAGAAACATTATAAAAAATATAATAACCTGAACCCAGTTCTAGTAAAATCAACTGGTGTAAAAGTAAACATTTTCTTCAGATCCTCAAAAGATCTTAGACATTTGAAATTCCAATAAAAATTTATACACTTATAGGTTAAAGAAGTCATCAAAGATGTGACTCTGGAGAAATCCTGAATAAACCGTATATAGTGAACAACCAATCCCAAGAAGCTCTAGATCTCAACCACATTTCTAGGATACTCCCATTACATAACTACCTGTATCTTTCCAGGATCCCCTAGGATTCCCCTCTTAGATATCACATTCCCCATCAATTTCACTTCCCAGATCCAAAACTCACATTTATAAAGATTAACATATAGATGATGTTCTCTAAAGGATTGAATAATGATATATAAATAGTCCATTTACTCCTCCTCTATGTTAGATTAAACTAATATATAATTCATGAACACTGCAAAAACATATTCCAAGAACTAATGTATGATCCAATTAATCAAACCAATAAACACTATCAGAGTGTTAGTGAGTCTGAATGGAATAACCAGTAACTAAAAATTCCCATATAAACTTCTAAAAAATATCTTAGGTATATCTTATTATCAGGCTCTCAAATAGTGTTAGCCCGACCATAGCTCAATCCTTGAAATCCCACATGCCTCCAAAGCTATTAAAAAAGGCTATAAATTCAAGTAAAATGATATTTGTTCTTAACTATCACCCAGTTCAACTTCCTATAATCAGTAAAAAGTATAAGGTTCCCATATTAGTTCTTATCAAAGAGAAAAGGTGAGGCCCACAATGAAATGCTAGGATGAATAAGTCATTTGGACTCTAGGTCCTCAAGTTGTACCTTAAGTTACACTAACTCATTAGGTTTCATTCGATAAGATGACATTGAAATGTGGGTCATACCAAGGATCAAGTCAATAGTAAACTCAACCTCTTTCTTTAGAGATAAACTAGAAAAATAATATGAAAATACCTCAGGGTACGTACACAAAACTGAAGGTATTTGACCACCAAAAAAATATCAACTACATCAAAAATTATCACTGAAAACTATAATGAGATCACCCCAACATAAGGAACACCTGTCCCCACCCTTCTCAATCCTAAGTCCCACTAACCCTGAAAAATATGAGTGACACAATCAGAAGATAAGAAATAAACTCATTGGGGATAATAGTCTATATTGTTCTTAATGATAATCATCAAATACATGTCAATAATCAATTTGATGATGTAATAATTGAGCACTAAGAAGTACCACACTACCTCAAAGTCGGCTATAATCACCTAACACACAAGTCACTTGAAACCTTGTTTGTACCTCTTTTCCAAAGGTGTTGAAAGATCCAACAATAATGGAATATGAACCAAACATAATCCCAATATGTCAAATATCATTGAAAATAAGAAAAAATGAGTAGCACCTATATCCAAAAATTTATCACTTTAGAATATGAAATAAACACCATAACTCTAATAGAATTTCTACTTTATTCTGATTCCTTTAGTGCATACTCCACTGCATAAATACATCCAGTATCAAATCCTCTATGATATTTCATAGCAACATAAAAACCACCTTATCATGAGGATACGACCCACCTCCCTTGGAAACACCTACATGAACCTATGAACCCTTGATAAATGTGGATTACACCTTACTTCCAAGGGATATCCTATCATAAAAACATTTCATATGGCCAGATCATTCACAAAGATGACAAGACTTGGGAGCCTCAAAACAGTTTGTCTTGATTTGACCTCACCTTCCACACTAGTGGCAGACAAGCTACTTATTCCATGTATAATCCCCTAAATGTAATCCTAAATAAATCTAAACACTCTTGCACTTACTTTTCTGTCTAAAAGATATACCTTTACTAACAACTTATCCTACTAAAGAACCACCCAAACAAGTATTTCTATCTTTTTTTCCTCAACCAAAACTTCTTTTCAACTAACTCCATAATGGTTGGATGACATATAGGAATAGACATTGACCGAATGTCATAACTGAGTCCTAAATCAATCATTCAAGACTTTAGGGGCTCATTGGTGATAAGATTTGGTACCAGATACACCAGATCTGAAAAACACGTGGAATACTCTATAATAATATACTCCTCTTACTACAAGGTTTGAAACTCATGGGTACTTAATTCATGTAATATCTCTAGGTTAAAATATTGATTAATGATTTTCTTAAAGGAAGGATAGGTAACATCCTTATGCAACTTATCATGTAAATTATAGTCCCACCATCTCCTTCCTGATCCCTCGAGTATATATGTTAGAAAACACACCTTTAGTTTTCAGGAGACTTCCAGAAGTTGAAGATCCTCTCAAACAGCTCAAGAAACTCTTCAGATTCCTAGGGTCCTTTGTTACCATGGAAGACGAATGTATGCTTCTTGGTAAATTCCAATCCATGATCTGTGAAATGTCTTGGGTTACCAACACCAACTTAACCCAAAGAATGAATGGTGTGGATTACTGATTCTACCAAATAAGGGTCCACTAGATTATTTTCCTACAGATCCTATCTCATAGATTCCTCTCTAATACTGGAAAATATCTCGTTGGAGGAATTGTCTAATAAACATAAGAAAATAACCATTTAGACCATGATCACATTCCAAAATTTAAATACCACTTCTGAATTCAAACCAATGATTTAAAATATCAATAATTTAAAGAAATTAAGAATTCTACCAATGAAATACATCACTTAAAAAGGAATATGTAAATTCAAATACACATCCCATAAAATTCATTCAAATGGTCTCCAACTTAAAGTATCAAAACTGTTTATTCTCTGAACACCCATGAAAACCCAGGATCAATCATGAAAGTGACTTGGCGAGGCCCATTTTAGGAACTTACTGTCCAAATTCTGACCATCCTAACTCCTATCCACCCAATACATAGAACCAATATTAGCAATGAAAATACACTTCAAGCTAAGCCTACTCTCTTATACCAAATTATAACAAAGAAACATAGTTCAACTAGAAAACCCACCCAAGACAACCCATCATTGTGATGTATAACAAAAACAACAATAAAAAGTATTTAATATAAAAAAAAAGATATACAATCCTAGTACAATGTAGAAAACAAGAAGATACAATAAAAACCATATAATCTATGTAAACTGGTTAAACCATAAAGTTTGAATAACAAGACTGATGAGTCTCCATGTGACTAACTGTCTCTCCAAACCAACACAAATAGAAGGTAAAAACCCCAAGGGAAACCTTCATACTAAAATACGCCCTTCACTTTACATGTATCTAGAAATACAACATCTAAAATCACCTAAAGGATAAAGTAGTGTGTGAGAAAAAATCCAAGTAGGCTACCACCATAGACTATATAAAAGGTATGATATCAAGAATTAAATAGTTCTAGACTTAAAAAAATATTTTTACAAATCATTTTCATAAATAAACCATTTGTAATTCATTTTCTATTCAGTTTTTTTATAAAATCCTTTCATATTATAAAATATAGAAATATGAAAAGTATAAGTGATAAAACAAGGATTCCAATCCATACATCAAGAGGTAATAAGGGAAAAAATATCGATGAAATAACATATTATATAAAGATATGCAATACAACCTCATATAATAACCTTTGAGAAACAATCCATGATAAAATCAATCATGTGATAAATAAAAATAAATGAAAATAACCTCTTATTGGTTCATAGCCAATATAAATACATACTAGTCATTAAAGTTCCTAAACAAGAATAACATTGGATCTAAGAAATGTCAAGTCCTTAAATAGTCCATAGATATCCCAGAGGTTATATTCTAGTGGTGCCACACACACTAAGGCTACCCATATCTATTCCTTGATGCACCCAAGGTTCCCAATGTTTGAAGTTTATAAAAAATTAATTTTAAAATCATGATCACAATTTTATAAATCATTTTCAAAGAAAATCAAACCCGATTTGAAGTTTTAAAACCCCTTTCCAATTCGAAACCACCAAAAAAATATTTAACTAGACACTTGGTGTGAAAAACAAGTTTTTAATGAAAACCCCATTTAAAAACAATTATCTTTCACAAATCACTTCAATTAAATGAACATCCAAAAAGAATTTATCAAAAATGACAAGTAATTCATATAATTCACCCATTTTATAGAAACACCTACCTAAAATTGGTATAAACCTAGTATCCTTTGATTATGGTGATTATAAACCAAGAGTACGACCTTCAAAATAGAAGGAACATCAAGAATCTATAAAGGATTGATAAAAAATTTTATCTGATCAGTAATTCAAATAGAAAATGCAACCAAAACAGTGGATACAACCATAGGAATTAAGAACCATTAGGAAATACTACCAGAAGAGGTACACCATAATAACCATGATGACTGATCACCAAATGAATGACCTGGAAGGAGGAGATATCTCCAAAATGTCCTTGGGTGAGCTCCAAGTTAAGAGATGGAGGCTTCAACTAGAATGAAATTATAAACACCTCAAAAGTTCCCTAAAAACCCAATCTGTGAGAATTACATGGTGTATAACCCCTTTACACAAAATATAATTAAAAAATCCCATATATGATAAAAAAAGCATCACATTTAATTAAAAATAAAGACTTTTCCATTAACATGTTGATTAAATTTAACATGGTGTGTAATAATTTCACACCATATATCCATATTCATGAAATATTCCAAATAAAATTACACAACATGTGATCCCTATACATAGAGTGTAATATACCTACAAACTGCAAACGACTTGGTTCTACATAGAAAATTTCCATGGAACATATAACATTCTCCAAACTAGGGGAAAACTCCACCAAAGGATCTTTATCCCTATGAAGTCGATAAAAACTCCCAAATAAAGATTATAAAAAAAGAATGAACAAGTTAGTACCTAAAAATAATAACAACATGTCATATATTATAATAAGGAAACAATAAATATTCTTGAATCTATAGATATGAAAAGTCTAGAGCATTATGATAGAATTTTTTCATAGTCAGCTGTAGATACAAGAGGATGTAAAGATGAAGCTGGTGCATTTAGACCAAATAAAAAAGTTTATGATAGAAGTGATGATATAGAGGATTTGTAGAATGAATATTTTTATTTGGATATTTACAGTGATAGGGGAAAATTGTGTTCATCTCATCCATGGTTGGGGAATAAAATGGGTGTAAAAAATGTCATTGGAGATCAAGGACAATAATTTAAAACCAGAATAACATCAAATATAGTTTCACATACCTTACCATTTTCATAGGTTGAGTAAAGAGATATTGAAGAAGATTTAGAGCATTGATAATGGGTTGATTCCCTGAAAAAATAATTTTATTAGGTTGAAAATAATGATACATGAAAACTTTTACCCAAACCGATTGATATAAATGTGATTCGAAGAAAGTGGGTTTTATGGAATAAGTTGAATGAAAGTGGTGAAGTGATAATAAAAAAGGAAATTTTGGTTTTTAAAGGATAATAATTTGTTGCAAGAATTTATTTTGAATAGACCTAATATTTAATATCAAGACTTGAAACCATTAGAATCTCTCATGTTATTTCTATACAAGGAATATATAAAATATTTAGGATGAATGCTTAGTAATATTTTATCAATAGAAATCTAGAATAAGAAGTTTATGTTGAGAAAACATGTGGTTTTTTGAATTTTCAAGATGAAAGTATTGTTTTTATAGTTGAAGAAGGTTTTTTATAGATTGAAATATGGACTGAGAGATTGGTATTATAAACAGAATAATTTCTTGAATAAGTTGAATTTTAGAAAAAGAAGAGCTGATAGAAACCACTACATAGAATAAAATCAATAGTTTTCACCCATTGTGATTATTTATTTTTATAACATCAAATTCATATAAAATTATGAATAAATTTTTAAATAGTATACAAAGGAGATGATGTAATTATTTTAAATGTCTATTCTAGGAGAATTGAAATAATTTCATGGATTGTAAATCTCTTAAAATAAAAGGTAAAATTTTCTTTCTTAAGATAAATTTTAGAAGGGAATCCTAATTAAATTTGAAATGGAATATTTAAATCCTATTTACACACCTATCTTAGTGGGGAAAAATTATCAAAATTTTGGTAAGTAAAGGATATCGATCCTAACGTATTCATGAAGCTGATAGAATTCTTGTTATATATTCCATATTCAAGTCTAGAATTAGTGTTAGTTGTTACACAATGTGGTAGGTATCAAAGTGATAAAAAATATTCCCATATTGTTGTTAGGAAAATACTTATCAAAATTTTTAAAGGAATGATTTAATTTGGGTTAAAATAAGACAAAATAAGAAAGGTTGATTTATATAGTTCCAAAGATACAAATTGGGAGGGTTTTGTCGATTAAAAATGATCCTCATCTAGTTTTATATTCTTCTTGGGAGAAAGGTGTGTTAGTTGGCATACATAGAGAAACATTTTAGGGAATTATAGCCCTGATGAAGATGATTATGTATCTTTCACTCAAGCTACAATATAGTTAATATGGATGAAGAAAAAACTGGAATATTTTTTGATTTATATGAAGCATCCCATTCTATTGTATTTTGATAATCAAAGTGATATAAATCTCACGAATAATATAGTTTAACATTCCTTATCTAAGAATATTGATATTAAATACCACTTTATCAAAGAACATGTAAAAAGAGAACTAAATATGAAGTTTTTACCTATAATGGAGAGGGTAACTAATATCTTCACTAAACTATTTCTGAAGGAAAAGTTCTATAAGGTGAGTTTGATTATGGAAACTCAACCGCACTCTCTTCAATTTTAAGGAATGTGATTTCTATACCCTCTCTCATATTTTATTTGGTTATGATTTTCAATTGGGGAGAAATTTTTTAATATAGATCTATCCATTGATATATTTTTCCTCTATATAGTGACAATATATATTTAGGGGGGTTTTCAAAAGGGGTAGGATATGATGATTGGGTGTGTGGACTATTTTTATAGTTTGATGATATAGATATTGGAACTTGTTCTTTTTAGGAAGAAGTTTATTTTTATGATTCTTTGAGTATATAAAAAAATTTAGAATAAATATTAATCACTATTTTATGGAAAACATGGTATTGATGTTCAAAAATTCTTATCTCCTACACTAAGTTCGTTCATGTAGGCTTGGAATTATTGGATAGTAATCTAATGTTTTAGTTTGAGAGATTCAATGATTTATGTTCCTTGGTTGATATTAAAATCAAAACGGGGATACTGTTGAGACTAAGAGGTGTTGGTTTCTGTTTAAACATAAAGAAGACCAGTTAATAGAAACTGAGTTTTTTATGTTTAGTTTTTTTTCAACACATAAATCATAAATTTTTAACATGAATAAGTATTGTACTTATGATTATTGGTGAGATAGTATTTCTTTCTCAAGAAGGAACATTAGAGTTTGCAGAAGTACTTTTTTTTATGACAAATAAACCTAGAAACTTTTTTTGTAGTTTCAATACAGAAGGTTTTAGACATATGAGTATGGGTTGATTTTATTGAGATGATAGAGTTGTCCATACTAACTAATTAGTAGACACTTTATTATTTTTCAATGTACCAAATTTTATGATTAATTTAAGGTATTCCTGATCCAAGTGAATGTTAGTTTAAAGGAATTAATTGATGGTATGGAGGGCCTCTATACAGTTGTTTCTAGATATAAAAGAGTTTGTAAAGTTAGAGGATAGAGAAATCTGGACGAATATCATTGATTTCATTGGTTAATTGTTTTTTTAAATTCATCAGATATAGGTTTCCAAAAAAAGTTAATCATATAGAGTTTCTATAAATTTTTATTGGAGTTAATAATGAAGTTTTATGGATTAAATTTGTGAGTACATTAGAAGGATTATCTAGATGGAGGAAATCTATATAGTGATATCATACAGAAGTTTCCAAGATAAGGTATCAGAAATAATTTTTTGAGAAAATATATTAGATAGAGTGTTCTACATAGAATCCTCTAAAAATGAATATTTTTTATTCCATCAGATAAAGGGGAACCAAACTAAGAAGATCCTTATGAAGTTATAATAGTTGAAATATTACCAGATAGGGAAGTTCCTATAAATTAATATTAGATGAAACATTACTATATAGAGAAGTTCCTTTTAAGTTGAATTAAATGAAGGTTTTAGGAGATTCAAAAATTTAGTTATAAATATGACATTATGATGATTCTTAGATAAATTTTTAACTCTTTAATAATCAAAATAAAATTAGGATTCTCATTTATATGAGAGGAAGGTTTGAAGAGAACATTAATGATGATATTTAATGAAGTAGCTATGAAGTTTTCTAAATCCTAATTATGCAGAGATTTGAAGGTGGTCAAATGAAGAATGTTTTGAGTGGGATATTCAATGTTTGAGTGGGAAAATTGAATTTTATTTTTTTGATTCCCCCTTTATTTTTATAGAAACGATGCCTATATATAGGTGGTACTAGAGCATTATGTTCTATTGTTGATAATATGTGAGTCATTTAACAAGTGAGGCGCCGACTACAGATCTTGGGTGATATTCTTTCAAAGCATCATATGCTATGAAACCAGACATAGGATATTAGATGAAGTGGTACTGGATTGAGGTTACTAGATTAGGATTCCATTAGATGAACATGGTTTGATATAGTGGTACTAGACTGTGGTTACTAGATAGAGAACTTATTGGATAGACATTTTCATAAAAATAAGTTCAGTTATAAAATTATTTCTCACTCCTATTCAAGAAAGTGAAGACGGGGAAGAAGAAGTTGCAAGAAATAAAGTGTGAGGAAAGTTCAAGTTTCACAGTTAAAACATAGTGAATCATGTTGGTGAAGTCACCTTTTGTTGTTGAAAAATTAGTTTCATCTTGTTATCCATTCGAGGAGAACATGAACTGTCTAAGGACTATAGTGCTATAAAAGTGGTGGATTTTCCTTGTTTGGTATAAACCACCAAAATATTTTTTTATAGTGCTCATGTGGTCTTGGATTATTTCCAAACCATTCAAAGGAGCAACTACTCATTTTTACTAGTTGATGTGGTAAGTAATTTTGTTCTAGTGGGTGTGCTTGTTTATTTCTTTCCAGTAGATCAAATTCTCACCATCTAGAGTCTAAGGTTGTTTTTATATCAGAAGACATAAAAATAGAAAATCATTGATTCAAACCCACCCCCTCTCAGTCATCAAACATATCATGATCAGTCCTTTTAGGAACAACCACCCTATTATGCAAATACAATACCCATCCTTTTCATTAGACAATATTAACATTGGATCATTACCCATGAGCCATTACCACATAAAAAACCAAAATATAGATCTTGGATTGATTTCACATGATCCACTAGCAAGGAAGTAATGGATACAAGATAAATGGTCAAGACTACTTGACCCATTATCACATCCAAACATCATTATATGAAAGGTGACATTGACCACCATTCTTCACTAGATTCTCATACCACATGCTCTTGATTTTTCATACCTAGAGAATATAACATATTATTCCCCTTTCCCAAGGAATACAACTTTTGAAAAATGAATATCTATAGGTAGTTGATCAAAAATATCCACCCCATATTCAATTTATAATATGATAATATGTACCAAATCTCTTATGGTTTGTATAGATGAAAAATATATCCCTAATGATCTAACAACATCAATAATTTAAGACATGAACCATGTAATCTATCTCTAAATCATAGTTAGGGTAGTCTAACTTATGGGGTCATAAATAGTGAGACTAATAAGTGGCTAACTAGTCCCCCAATATCATGAAAAGTCCTATTACAAACCCATAGGCATGAAAATACATGGTATAACCCTTTCCCAAGTCCAAGAAAATCAAAATTTAAGTATATGGCAACCTCTATTCAACTCTTGAAAGGTTTCTTCTCATTGATAATTCTAATTGAAATTCATACTCCTCTTTGTCCTAACCATCATAGGTTCTTCCAAGTAATAGACATGTGACCTAAATATCACCTCCCTATACAACATAGGCTATTGAATAGCAGTGGGGTCTAATAATAGTCATCGATAGACTATACCCCAAGAACATATAATCATAAACAACAAAAAAAGTCGTAAAATTAAAAACCACCGAGATGAGCTATTGATAATAGAAATAACATAAAAGAACCATCAAATAAACATATACAACCTATGATATATTAATAGGAATTATAAACATTTCATACAAAGAATGTTGAAAAAAACATGATTCCAAATTGTTAGATCATAAACACCAAGATCCAAAAAGTAAGCAAAAATAAAAAAAAACTAATAAAATCTAAAAAAATATTATCGATTCCTGGACTAGTCCCATATCCCATTATATACACCAACCCACCCAATGAAACATCTATCATAGGTCCTTTAAACTTATATTGACATGTAATTATGAAGTTTACTTGGTTACCCATGATGACCTAGACACAATGTGTGTATAACATTATATGACACCACCAATGGTGTCACTAAAAATATCTAGTCTGAATACATTTCATACTGATGTGAAAAAAATAAATAATTTAATACATAAATAAATAAACAAAAATCAATCCTAAAGTTTTATGGTGACACCCTAGATCGATCATACCTACATCAGCTAGTTCTATATATTTTCGAACAATTCACTTAACTGTCACAATGGTCAGATAATTCTCCACCCATAATACAAAAAATATACAACAATCCACAAGTGTGTGGTTTTAGAGGGTGGGGTTGGGGGTGGTGTAGTTCCAAGACCACATATCATCTTACCTCATAATCAAGGAAATTGATAATTCCCCATTTATCTCTATATAACACAAGTCATTGGAGTGATACATGCCCCACTCAATATATCTCCCTATGACAAAATAGGGGGAATAATTCCCCAACCAATATTTCTCTATATAACATTATTGAGGGGAATAAATTCCAGCTTGATATACCCCTATATGATATCATCAGGGTGTGGGGATAGTTTCATTTTCAGTATATCTCTATATAACATCAATTAAGGAAATAATACCACCCTCGGTATATCACAAAATTTTATTTAGAGATCCTCTTGGGGTGACTCGTATATTTACCTTTTTATTTGATCAAGTCACACCATATTTGGTGTCTAAAAGTTATTGATCTATATTTATTAATAGATTACTCATGACCAGAAAAAAATTATTTCTATTTATAAGAATCCATAAATAATTTGATTAGGTTTTTGGTCAATTACAGGTTAGGTTGGAATGAACGCATATAATACACATTTAAAAAAAATATATATCTTAGGGATTACTTAAGGACCGTATGACTTATTCTTGTATAAGTTTCCTCATTGAATATTTATAGTTAATGTAAGTTCAAATCTTTGAAATCAAATAATAAAAAACCTAAAATTGGGTACATAAAACCAAAACTAATATAAAACCACAGAAAAACATAAGAAACTAAGAAGCAATCAAATTAGTGTGAGAGAGTTTCCCTTAGCTATCCCCTTGAATAGATGAAACCCAAATGAGAAGAGGAATAAAATATATTTAAACCTATAAAATAATAGAATCATGAGTGATCTCTTATAAGAATCACATACTAGTGGAGTAATGGAGGAGTACTTTTTATTTATGTTAATTTAAAAGCCTTTTATTGATTATTTTCATTTAAAACTATCTAGGATATGCATCATGGCATAGCCACACTAGTCACGGTGTGATGAACCTTTGGGATCCTCATCACGATGTGGTCTCCCTGAGTTATGGTGTGATATACCTCTCTAAGGTAGAACTGTACAATCCTATGACCTAATCCATCAAAATGTGGAACCATACTTCTAGGAGGAATCAAGAAACTCATTGAAATGACTCTATGGAATGTCCTATCCTCCATCATGACATGTATTACTTTACACGTCTGACTCCACAATATGAGCTTCCCTCATAACCTAAATGCATACCAGTCTCAACGACATAACCTTTTTTTCATGAAGTGACCATCACTCATTACCGAATCTTTCAAATGAAATATCTAAAATTTATCACACCCTATATATATGGGTCACCATACCCAATATGTAAGGGTTTTTTCCTTTGAAAAATTTAAATAAATGAACATGTAAGAGTCACTTCCAGGGTGTGTCTCCCTCCACTAGAGCATGTATAACATCTCTTATTGAAACTATCAAATGAAAATATAGGAATTTAGTGTGTAAGGGTCATGGTCAAAACTGATGTCCTCTTATATGGTGTAATTTCTGTACTCCTCATCATATACCCTTAAAATTGAGGATTTTACTCCTACACATCACCCATAATGCCAAAAATACATTGGACATAGCATGGTCTCAAACCATCCCTTAACACCCACACATGAGACCCCACCACATTACGATGTATCATATAGAACATGACCCCTATTAACTAAAAAATAAATTAAATCACATAAAATATGCCATGCTATGATATACATTGGTCATGGTGTGACCTAATATATACTTACAAGAATAAAAACACAGGAACCCACTATAGTGTGATCACTATAAATAACAACATGATGACACTTCTATAGTATTTTCTAGCCACCTATTGTAATGATCAAACTCAACATCCAAGAAAACTCCAAGAAACAACTATAATGTCCCATGATAATGCTTTAAATATTTTTAAACAAATAAAATTCACTAATTTTGTCAAAAATTTAAATACTTTTATACCTCAACATGGTTATGGGTGTTTCAACCTCCCCACTATATAACCTCATCTTCATGATGCACTCTCAAGAGTCATTGGGCCACATTACTAAATAACTCTACCCACCACACCCATATGCCAGACTCCCAATCCCATATATCCTCATGGAGATGGCCATGCTTCTGCTACACTTTTACCATGGTTACCATCTTTATATATAGATTCTTTTCACTATGTTCTACTATACAGATTAATATTTCCACAAATGATACATCAGACATAAGCTAAACTTCATCAGTATTAATTACTTGAGAAGGGTGGGGATAATACTATAAAAGTATAGAGATATTAAATACATTGTTCAAAACACTAAAATTCTATGGTAGATCCATCTATTATTCCACTATACTCATTCTTTCCCTGATCTCAAACATCCCAATATACATGTGCACCAATTTCCCCAATCTCCAAATAAGATGATTCTCTAATCTTGGAAGCACCCATAGAAATATATCATCACCCTTTTCAAACTCTAGAGTATGAAATTTTTAGTAGACATATGATCTCTTCATACTCATAGTGGACACCAACTTATTCCTAATCATCCAGATACACTTTGATGAATCCTATATGTGGCTCAACCAAATAATCATCGACTCTTCATCCTATATCCAATATAAAAGTAATCAAAGTAGTATACAAAGATAAATCCTAAAAATTACTATTAAAATCAATTCAAGATAACTATAATTATATGGAAACCTTGAATGTTTTATATGGATCACCGATGAACCTTAAAAATTCAAGAAAGATGCTCACAACATTCCATTCAATATCAAAATTCTATGTTTAAACTACCTATTTGTCTAAGGATGATAAAGATTTTTTAGATTAACCTCCATACCAAGGGACTTATGAAATCCTCACCAAAAACACAATTTAAGGTGGGAATCCTTATCTGGGATAATATTCTAAGGCATAGTATGAAAACATATCATCTTTTTTATAGAGATCTTTCCCTACTCATCAATATAGAAAGTCTCTTATATCAGTTTTATGTGTGTAACCTTAGTCAATTGATCCAAAATAACACACACTACATCAATACCTCAATGTTTCCTTAGAAAAACCATCATGAAGTCTATGTTCAAGTCATAATATTTCCACTTAGGAATATATAGTTATTAAAGTATACTAGTGAGTTGTTGGTTCTTAAACTTCATCTTATGATAGGTGGAGAGCTGTGTAATGAAACTAAAAATACCATCTTTATCCTAGGAAACTAACACAATATTTATATATCATGGTACATCTTGGTTAGACCTGTATGTACATCCACCTTAAGGAATGTGACCACTCATCATCTCTTCTTGCATACTCATAGGGACCATAACATGACCTCAAATATAAAGACTCTGATCGGTATCAAGAGACTATTCAGGTGGTGGCTGCCCACCGTATATGTTATCCCTCATCACAATATAGTTTAAATCTAATAAATAACTCTTATTAAACATAATTAGGAGTGATGAAGTGATTGATAAAAAAATAAGGGTTACTCAATCCTAATACTCTTGAATCTCAAGATGTATCTCCACAATGAGGGTCATCATCTACCATTCATTATTCGATTACTCTACCACCTGAGTTCGAGTCTTCATAACCCATGCATCTTGGGGGGGGGGTATATTCCAATAAAAAATTAAAGGAATATAGGTACTGGGCCCACATTTGTTGTTGAATGTTTAAGTTACGTCGCATTAAAATATTATTTAATCTATTGTGGTTAGTGTATACGATTAAATTCTCAACAAAAAGAAAGTTCTACCAATACCATAGGTTTTCACTACCACTATTAACTCTATGTTATAATTCTTGTAGTTTCACTCCTATGAACTCAACTTTATGGACCCATAAGTGACTACCTAACCATCTTGGATCAAAACTACTTCAATCCAAACTCTTAATGCATCAGAATATGTGGTTTACTCCTTAATTGAATCTGGTAAGGCCAACCTTCCATTCATATCTTGGAAGGATATCTCAAAAACATTTATCCAAATTAAATTTATCCATTTCTTATTTAGGGTCATCATCATTACTTCTAATTCAGAAAATTCCTAGATTAACATTAGATAATAACTGGCTAATCCGAGAAAGCTATAGATCTAAAAAAATTCTTAAACCAATCCCATGAAAATTTAGCCTTGTATTTATCAGAGAATACAGATTTACCATACTTTGATATCATGTGCCCTATGAACTAAAGCAAATCAATCCAAAATTTACACTTCAAGTGATTGGAATATAAAAGATGCTCTCTATGTGTGGTCAAAGTAATATATGAACATCAAGAGCGGTCCTCCTTTGATTGGGAGTACATAAGGAAATATTAGAAAAATTAGACTACAAACATACTTCAATAAGGATGGAAAAAATGATTTATCATGGACATAAAATATTTAAGGTGTGTTTAAAAATTCTAAATACATTACTAGGTACTCATACAAACCTTACCTACTTCTGAATGTCGTATGAGGAATGTTAGAAGTCCTCACCCTCAACTGATGATAACTTAAGCTCAAATCAATATTAGAAAAAATATTTCCTCCTCTAAGATAATAAAATAAATCAGTGATTAGAGGGAGTGGATATCATTTATTGATCACTACTTTTATTAACCATTGATAATCTATATATAATCTCAAGGAACCATTAACCTTCTTCAAGAATAGAACTAGAGCACTATAATGGGACACACTCGAATGTAGAAACCTATTAACCAATAAATCTGATAGATGATCCTTCAAATCTAAAATATATATAGGATCCATCTAATAATATGGAATAGATATATGTTTAACACCAAGTAAGAGATTAATAGTGAACTCAATTTCACACTTGGGAGGAAATCTTAATAAATTTTTAGGAAACACATCCCAAATCTGGTCAATGATGGGAGGAAATACTTTCTGATACATCTCACATCATCCAAATAAACATTAGAATGATTGTCCCTAATCCCAGCTAGCTACTAAAGGCCAAGTCCTTTATGACCAGTTTGGATGTCCCACTCACTACAATAAGCTTTAGTATTAACCATAAAAATGTATTTTTTAAACATTGGAATTTTTTTAAAGGAACTAAGAATATTATAATTTAAAAATAATGAGATATGTTGATTGTATAACTAATAATTTACCATTAGAATAATTATTAACTTATAAGAAAAATAAACAATAATATAAAAGATTTCACTTTCTTATAAGAACGACATTTACTATATATGATGTTTTTAATTAAAAATAAAATTTATAAATTTTAGAATGTGAATTCAAACAAATTGAATTTATTTTTGTATTTATCATAGAAATATAAACCTAAGATAGTTTTTTATATTTTTCTAATAAAATTTATTTTTAAGTGAATATCTCAATATACTTTATTTTAATAATACTATGACTTTTATGCCATTACTAGTATATTAGCATGACTTCTAAATTTATGAAAACATTATGATACCCCTAACTTAATCACTGAATCTCATACATAGTGACATAAGAACTTATGTGCACATACATGTATGTAAAATATTTATTACTAGTAGAGAGGGTCTGAATACCGTTAGTAACAATAAATAAAAGAATATATAATATGAAAAAATAGATAAATATTTCTATAACGAATGGCCTGGAAAGTATCTCAATTAATATAAATTAATAAAATAAGGACCTCTAAAGTGGAAGTTCAAAATAGAGTATGAGTAAGATAAGAAGGTAAATAAAACCTCACTACATCACTATAGAGTCTATCTTGGTACCACCTTTGAAAATCTTGATCTATACCTTGGCTGCCCATTTTTGGGGTCTTGACCTTTCTTGTATCCATGATCAATAAGTTTTTATATTTATTGAGATTCCCACCCATGGTGTGAGTATAAAACTAGCAGGATAACTCTACTTCCCTTAACACAAGTGAGCATGTATAAAAGTGTATTTCACGATAACAAATAAAAGTTCCAAAAAACAACTCAAAATTATATATTGAGTGGTTTTTCCCTAACCAAGCTTCCAAAACCCCTGTATGTACCTTCTTAGGATCTATTATGGAAATGTAGTCATAACTGAAGTCTACCACAAGGTCACCACATGTATCTCACAACTATTACAAGGATAAAGACATCGAGGTCTGGCCACAAGGCCATCATGACATGTATCCCTCATGGTTAGGCCACAAAGACACATTATTATATCACCCACTCATGTAATTGTATCTTGAAAATGTGTCTTAGGACAGATCATCAAAGACCATCATTCCCCATTTTCACTACATGGTTCGAATCTTATAAGACCATCATGCCCCCAAGTCAGGACACAAGGCCATCATTCCTCATCACCTAAATTGATCATATCATCATGACACATGAAGTGTCTAAACATGCTTCCCCTCTAGGGATATCGATCTATGATGGGTCCAACATCCACTTTAGTACCATAGAAATAAAAAAATAATAAAACATATACCAAAAAATTCACATGGAAATAGGGAATATAATATAGAATCATAATATAGCATATCAAGAATAAGAGATAGTATCCAAAAACACACATGTGATGAAACTCAACAAGGATATCATGGGATGTGAATGAACACACATGCGATCAAACATAAAACAAGTTCTAAGAAACTAGTCACACAACATCATATAAAAATAACTACTATATACATGGTCTCTGTATAGTAAGGAACTTCCTACCTTAAGGTTGTCGATCTCAACATTAATATTTTTCTAGAATGTCATCACCTGAACCACTTTCTCACACTAATAGGAAAATGTTTTCATGAAAAGAGTCCCCTAGAATCGATTACAGTCCAACATGACTTGGTTTATATATTTCAGATCAAGGAAGAATCAATTTAAATCTATAACAAACACTTACCTAATGTTCAACACCATCAGTGGTAATCTTCAAAATAGGTTAAAAAAATAATTTCATCTCCCGTGGATAGTGATAAAAGAATCGAAGATTCGGGTATCCTTGAATCTAAAAAATAATAAAAATGTTGGTCTTGAAGGTTTGATCATATATCAATGCTGATTAGGTATATTCAAGGAGAAATGAGGTTCTCTAAGGTAGCAACCCTCAATTTAAGAAGAGTTGATGACACACCCTAGGTTCATCCAAGATTTGTCTAAAATTCATCAAATTGAAAGAGTTTTTATGTAGGATGGGGTAAAATTAATTAATTGGGGTAATAATTGAGTTGAAACCAAATTAGATATCCAAAATCTATTCCCCACATGTTTATCCTTCAAAAAACTTCAATATTCAAGACGATGGTTGGACATTTTGGTAGTTTCAAAGTGATCATGACCATTTCTACAACCTATACTATGGTCGGGCCTTGAAAATGGTTTTCTAGATAAACCAACCCAAAATACATGCCCCATGGGTGTGTGATGAGATCAAGGGAATTTTCCTTCACCAAACAAACAAAAACAAGCATGGTGAGGCCACCCTAGTCATGGACAACAATATTCTATCACAAGCACCATGGTTTGGCCTTGATTTGGAAAACCATTTTCTCCCTTACCCATTTTAACTGAGGGATAATTGAGACCACCATGAAAAGCACCACAACCATGGTGTTGCATATTTTGGAGCAAACACATCTAAAACCCAAATTTAAGCCTCCACAATCTACTAAAATACCACAAGACTTTAAACAATCATGGATCCACTTAAAAACTTAAAGGATAAGAAAATAAATAGGTATTTTCATACATTAAAAAAATACAAATCTTCATAATATCTCCCTCTAGTTATTATTTCCCCCGAGTAGTGTATTTAGTTTTCCTGTTTGAATAACTTAAGCCCTTGATCTTGATCAAATGACTTATACTCCCCTGAATCCACCTATATTTTTACTTACTTCCATAAAACATAAATAAGTGGAACTATATTTCCTTATATTAACTTCACCTTTCAGTAAATTATTTGCATTAGGTACTCAAAAAAAGATACATCAATTTCCAACTTGATTCCAGAATAGTTGATCACATGTGTAAGATCAAGAATGTACCTTTGAAGATAAGAAATGTGAAACATATTATACATAAACTGATAATGGGTAGGAATTTCTAGTATATAAGAAAATGCTTTGATATATTTGGTGATACCCAACTGTCCCACAAACCGCAACACCGATTTCCCCTGATTTTGTAACTGTAAATTACCCAACTGTAGTTTCACTCACTAGAAAACCCAATTCCCAAGAGAAAACACCAATGGTTGTCCACTCTAATTTACATATGATCACTTCCTACTATGAGTGGTCACCAAATGATTCTTAATCATTAGAACTCTGTCAGAGGTATCCTACACCATACTCATCCTGATAATTGCTACCTCACCTACCATTTTACAACACAGTGGTGAGTGGAATTTCCATCCATAGATAGACAAAAATGGTTCCATCTAGGTAGAATCTTGAAAATTGTTGTTATAAGAAAGCTCCACAAAGTCCAGATGTTTTTCCCATGCTTATGAAAATTCTAGGAAGTATATCTAAATAATATCCTCAAAGAACTATATCATATTCTATGGCCATCCACCAGTCTATAGACGAGACACTATACTTTTCACACCACGACCGAGTTTGACTGGCGACTTGTGCACGCGTATTATAAAATTGTGAGACAACATGCTATTTAACTTTGTGGGCGGTTAGTGTCGGGTGGCATGGTTCGAGCACAGCCTCTCAATCACGCACTTGATGGCATGTGAGCCGCGTAGTCGTGCAACATCCAAAATAAGTAAATAAATAAATTAAAGTTAAGTGAAATGAAATGAAGTAAAATAAAAATTTAATAAAATAGAGTTTGATAAAATAATATTTAAACATAAAATAATAATAATAATATTATGTTTTTAATAATAATAGTATCATTATTTTGGTTGTTTTTGTCATTATTATTATTATTATTATTATGGTAATAATATTATTATTAAGAAAGAAAAAAATGAAAAAAAGAAAGAAGACTTAACGCAGCCCCTGCTTCTGCCCTCTCGCGTAGCCGCTGCCTCACCGCACTATTGGCGGCCTCCCCTCCTCCCCCTTGGCACGAGGTGCCCTCTTCTTCTCCTTCCCGCGGCGCAAGGCCTCCTTAAAGTAGAATGGTGAGTCTTCTGTCCCCTTTCCAGCGGTGCGGCGCGACCACACCCCCCGCTTCAATATCCCTCAACTCCCTTATGCTCCAGACCAGCCCCTATTGGTTTTCACCCTCCTTCCCCAACCCTCCTTTCGGCCGGACCTCCTCTGGTCTGACCTTGTCTGGCGGATCCCTTCCCTACTGATGTGACCCCATCCGGCGACACCCCTCTCTGACACATAACTCTGGCTGAACCGCCCCTTGTCCAGCGCCTCCCTCGTCTCCAGCAACCTCTTCAGCAATCTCCTCTTCAGCACACCGGAACGCTGCCCTCTGGGCGCCTCCTAGCCTTCACTCTGCCTGCCGACCCCATCTGACCGTTGTGCGCCCACCCTTCTTTTAGCTTCCCTGCGCAACCCCAGGCTGCACAATCTCCACCAACCGAGGCAACTTTTGGCGATGACCTGCGACCTCCGGCGCAACTCCCCCGAGAAGGTTTCCCATATTATTCCTTGACTTTTTGGATTCTGATGGGTATGAGGTTCATTTTAGTGTTCAATTTGGATTCATTTTGGTTCACATTCTTGATATAGGATCCTATTTGGATTCCTTGTGTGTTTTTGGTGCGATTGGAGTTTGCACCAAGTGTTGAGCATTCTCGGCACCTTATGTAAGTTATTATATCGATAAACTTTATTTGGGTGATTTTTTTGTTTGTTTGATTAATTTATCATGATTATGAGTTTACAAAAGTGTTCTTTAGTATCCGTTTTGTGGTGTGAATGGTATTTTTAGAATGATTGGTGTGTTAGCTGGTTAAAAATGAATTTTTGATTAAGGATATGTCAATGTTTTGTTTTGTTTTGGTGTGAGGTTTTCTAAAGGGTTTTTTTTGGGATGATTGGTTTGTGCGATGTTTAATTTTTTTTAAATTACCTTGGTTTATGTTTAATATTTTGTAGCCTACTAATGGGAATTTGGGTATGTTATTATGGAATCCAGCTATGTGCTGTTTAACAATTTTTATTAAATTTTCAGTTTCTCAATTTAACTACAAAAGTGGTGCACGTTCTGACGTGGTGTGTTGAGAGTGTGCATTTAAATATAAAAAGTGGTGTTGAAAAGGTTTTGGGTGTGTAAAGATATGTTTTCTATTTAGATATGTTTAATAAATTTTAATGTGGTTTAGTAATAGTGTTGAAGTTGCGAGTTGTGTTTTGAAAACGTGTCAAGGTGGTACTTTCGCGTTGTTTGATCATTTGGATTGTTTTAAGTTTGTGTTTGTGTAATTTTAGTTATTGTGCATTTTTTGCAGTGTGTTTTTGAGGTAACCTCGGGATACTGTGGTCATCAACTTGCGCGTGTTTGTGCGTCTATGCGAGGCGTGACACGCCTTTGTGTCTGGACAGCGAGCCAAGGTAGGTCCCCCACTGCACTCAACTTTAAATTTAGAATTTATTAATTTCTTGATGTTTTATTAATTTTAATAAATGGTAAATCATAAAATATAATATATTTTTAAATGATTATTTGGTGTAAAAACATCCGTTTATTTTATACACAACACTTGAAATATTTTTATGATGAGCGGACACCCAGTAGTGAAAGAATGCCAGTTTGGACTTTAAACATAATTCATAGAATTTAAATGTAGTTATGGTTTTAAAGATAAATGATTTCTTCTGAACAAGTGTTTTGGGTTTTCTTGAAAATTAGGTTTTTCTTTAAAGTTGGTGAAGGCCCGTCTGGCTCTTTAATAAAATAAATTATTTTCGGAAAACTCACATTGGGGTTACTCAAGGGTGATCGTTGGTGTGCGTTGATTGCACGAGTTGTGTGTGATATTTGTTCCTCGTGACAGATTGATTTACATTATGGATGCACCCCTTTTTATTGCATGTGTTGACATGGGAAACTGGCATAGTGAGTGAATCTTCTGAGAATGATTGCTACACTAGTTTATATTTTGCATTGGCTAGTGGACCCATAGCAGGGGAATACTGAGTTATTGCTGCTATGAGGATTGGCCCCCTCGGTTAGGCCATGTAGGGCTATGCCGAGCATTAGGGTATTATGACGTCATCGAGTTAGGGAATTCCTTCAGGATGAGTCACATGTATAGTATGTTCTGAATTGTTCACGAGCTCCTAGGTTTGACCCATGTTTCCTTTAGGGCTTATTTGTATGTGGCGGGCGATTGAGAGGCCAAGTTTGGTTGTTGGTCCCTGTGTGCCACTTTTTACATTTCCCTTAGTGTTCCTTGTGTGTTTTGTGTGGTTTTAATTTTTACTAACAACTAAAGTTTGGATTTCTAAATTGTTCACAAAATGTTTTAAAAGTCAATGCACCTGTTTCTTTCAACATTAAATTTAATTCAAATTAAAAAGGGAAATGGACTTTTAATTGTTTTAGAAACTAAATTGTGTGAAAACCATATTTTATATACTTTAGTTCAAACCTAGAATCAGTAAATTTCTTTGTTTAAAGGTAGTGCGTTGGGAATAGTTTTTTGGGCATGCCTACTGAGTTTTAATACTCACGCCTATTGTGTTTTCTAGTTTTTATTTTTTGTTGCAGGTTTGACTCGAGCTTGCTCGTCGTGGGCAAGAGTTGGTTGTGTACTGGTGAATGAATCTCCGAGTCGCGAGGAGTTTTGGTCATGGTAAGTTTAGTTTTCTGTTGTTGGTTGTTCCTCCTTTTTCGTGTCATTTTTTTTGCCTTGCGTTATTCTACTTTTTTCCGATGATTTACTTGTCTTTAAGTTATGGGCCAAATCATTCCCTCTTGTTCAGTTTTGATGCCCGACACTAGTTTCCATCCTTTGGGGTTCAGGAACGCCCCTCGGGCCATGCCGCGGGCCGGCTCGGGGGACCGGTTCAAGGTTGACCCGGGTTGGTTCATGAAAAAATGGTATCAAAGTAGGCCCTTGTTATTTGTGATGTCCGGTAGATGGAGATTAGGACTGTCGGGGCTTAGGATCTAAGTTGCGGGTCAGTGCCTGATCACCACCACTCGTGATGAGACCTGAGCTACAGGGGGTAGTCTGGGTTTTTTGTCTTTTTGTGTTTTTGTGGATTGAGGGATGACAATATAGGTGACTTGGTGTCACGCTGTGACCCCACATGGAGTAGTGACCCATGTGGAGCCCAGGTTCCCAGTTCAAGGTCCTTTGGTGTTATGTCTTACTTGGGGCGTGACTCGATACCATGTCATCGGGTTGGGCATAAGCACTAGTTCCTCATTCTGGTCATCCATTGTTGGTTGTGATTTGCCTTGATCTTTATTTGTTTTAAAGTGTTTTTTGGAAATGAAGGTGGTTTTGAATTGAAAGGGTTCTTTCTCTAATGGTTTTACAACTGGTAAAAATGGGTTTTCTTTTATGTTTTTTAAAGAAAATTGGTGAAGTTTGTTTTTAAAGAGTAAGTGTTTTGGTTTGGAAAATTTTGTCTTATGTTTGGATTTGGTAATGGAATGGAAAGTGTGACCCTTGTTATTCCTTAGGATCTTCCGCATATGTGTGGGTAGACTTGTGGTGCACATCGACACATATGTACGAGTGATTTGAGTGAAAAGGGATGAAGGCTTACATGGAGGTTCATAGGATGCCATGGATAAAGTTTTGGAATTTAAAGCTTGGCTTGTTCTATTTTTTCTAAAATTCACTTGAATGAAAAAGTGATTTTGGGACTTGGTTTTTCGTGAAAAGTGGGTTTTAGTATTTTGAAAAGTGGATTTTTGCTTGTGTTTATAAATGTTTGATTTATGAGTCTGTTACCTTTGGCTTGTGGTGTTTCATTTGGTTGTGTTTGAGCTTGTTCAGGATTTAGGGCCGGTTGTCTCGGCTCGGGGTGTTTCTTTTGGTTGAGTTTTGTCCTGATGCCTGTTTTGATTTTGTTTTTCATGTTGTTCTAAATATGAAACCCAGAAATGTCTTAAAAAATTGTTAATGAGTCATGCCCAATTCTGGTTTCTATAGAGTGTTCCTTGCCTTTCAAGGCATTCGGGGTTCGTTAAGGGCAGTGAAGCAGTTTTAGGGGAGTAGAGCATGTTTTCAGGTGGTTGGGGACTCCCGAGTTTGTTAGAATTCATGTTGTCTTAGGTTTAGTGGAGAGTCCAGCCTGGGACCAGTGGAGAGGGACTTTTCATCATATTTGGAGTTGGGATGATGTGGGAGGTGTTAAAGTCTGTCTCCATCCAATGGATCAAACCTAAGGAGGTGAAGGCGAAAAGAGGTGAGAGCCCGTCCGTAGTTAACAAGGCCAGTGGTTGGTGACGACGTGTGTCGACCACTTTAAGGAGTCGACATCTGGAGCACTAGTGCTTGGAAAATCAGGAACCTCTCGTCGCTCGTAAGGGTTCCCCATTTTGCAAGCGGGGAGTACGGGAGGAACCTTCTTCTGAAGAAATTTCTTTTGTCGGTGCCAAATTCTGGTTTGTCAGACTACTTTCTAATGTTCCATCGGTATTTCTGTTTCGAGCATACTAAGCCATTTTGTCTCATCCCTCTGAAGTCCTGCTGTTGTGTGAACATTCGAGTCACTGAGAAAGGTTCTGATATAAGTCTCGTTCGAAGGAGTTTTGATCATGGTATGTTCATGTGTGACTGTGTGCATAAGATGCTTCATCCATCAGAGCCCGAGCCTTAGGTCTCGGGGTGAAGCTCGCACACAATCAGGGTTTCAGAGGCATGTGAGACCTTCACTTGGTTCTTTATATTTCTTCTTGGAACATATACATTCAGGGTTTCCTTGTTCTTGTTTTCCTACTGTTGTAAGTTCATCCTTTGTGGTGATATTGCGATGAACTTATACTTTCGTGACTATAGTAGTTGTGTTCCTCAGAATGTGGCCTTTAGAATCATTTTTTTCCTTAAAAGTGTATTTAGCACTTGTGTGGGTTGACCCTGGTACTATTAGTGATCATTTTGAGATGAGAGTGTAGGGAGTTTTTGTATTGTGTCGTGAGTTCTAGGTTTTAGCCGAAGCGTTGTCTCGCTCATAATAAGGGAGTTAGATGTGTTGTGAGTTTTAAATTGGTTTGGGGGAAATTTTAGTTCCAGAAGTGTTGTTATAGGGAGTTCATTATTTTGGTGCCCTGGTATGCCGGGTGGCCTTGTATTGGTGTTCCATTAAGTCTCAATGGTCTCATTCAACTCATACGGAGAAGTTCGTATGTTCAGGTTGGGAGTTTCCACATCTGCCCCTCCTCAGGTTGGAGTGCGTGGATTTTAAAGTTTACAGGCTAGTCGAGTTCTTGTGGTGGGGAGAACCCTCTCGTGTTCTCCCCTCGTTTTATGTCTTGGTTTCTTCGTGTACAGTCAGGTGTGATTTGTGGAGTGAATCATCAATCTGAGGTTCTTGTTTTTCATTTTGGCTATGTTTGGGCACAACCTCATGCTTCAACTATCTTTTGACTTGGTGACTTTCTGGGGGTAGAAAGTGTCTCTGGTGGGGAGAATTATCGCACCATGACTGGGTTTTACACGCGACTTGTGCATGCATCTTATAAAATTGTGCGACAGCACACTGTTTGAATTTGTTGGTGGTTAGTACCAGGTGGCATGGTTCGAGCGCAGCCGCTCAATCGCGCACTTGACGGCACAGGAGCCGCGCAGCCGCCCAACATCCAAAATAACTAAATAAATTAATTAAGGGCAAGTGAAATGAAATGAAGTAAAATAAAAATTTAATAAAATAGAGTTTGATAAAATATTGTTTAAACATAAAATAATAATAAAAATATTATGTTTTTAATAATAATAGTATCATTATTTTGGTTGTTTTTATCATCATCATCATCATTATTTTTATTATTATGGTAATAATATTATTATTACAAAAAAAATTAAAAAAAAAGAAAGAAGACCTAGCGCAGCCCCTGCTTCTCCCCTCTCGCATAGCCACTGCCTCGCCACACTATAGGCGGCCTCCCCTCCTCCCCCTCGGCACGAGGTGCCCTCTGCTTCTCCTTCTAGAGGCGCAAGGCCTCCTTTTAGCATCATGGTGAGTCTTCCCCCCTTCTTCTAGTGGTGCAGTGCGACCGCACCCCCCGCTTCGCTATCCCTCGCCGCACTTACGCTCCAGACCCACCCCCTACTGGTTTTCACCCTCCTTCCGTGACCCTCCTTTCGGCCAAACCTCCTCTGGTGCGACCTTGTCTGGCAGATCCCTTCCCTGCCAATGTGACCCCATCCGGTGACACCCCTCACCGACGCGTAACTCTAGTCTAACCCCTCCTTGTCCAGCACCTCCCTCGTCAGCAGCAACCTCTTCAACAATCTCCTCTTCATCACACTAGACCGCTGCCCTCTGGGTACCTCCCGACCTTCCCTCTGCCTACCGACCTCATCCAACCTTTGTGCGCCTTCCCTTCTTCTGGCTTCCCTGCGCAACCCCTGGCCGCACGATCTCCACCAGCCGAGGCAACTTCCGGAGATGACCCGCGACCTCCGGCACAACTCCCCTGTGAATTTTTCCCTATTATTCCTTGACTTTTTGGTTTCTGATCGGTATGAGGTTCTTTTTAGTGTTTTATTTGGATTCATTTTTGTTCGCATTCTTGATATGGGATCCTATTTGGATTCCTTGTGAGTTTTTGGTGCGATTGGAGTTTGGCACCAAGTTTTGAGAGTTCTCAGCACCTGATGTAAGTTGTTCTATCGATAAACTTTATTTGGGTGAGTTGTTTGTCTGTGTGATTAATTTATTAGGATTATGAGTTTATAAAAGTGTTCTTTAGTATAATTTTTGTGGTGTGAATGGTTTTTTAGAATGATTGGTGTGTTAGCTGGTTAAAAAGGAATTTTTGATTAAGGATATGTCAATGTTTTCTTTTGTTTTGGTACGATGTTTTCAAAAGGGGTTTTTTTGGGATTATTGGATTGTGAAAAGTTTAATATTTTTAAATTAACTTGGTTTATGTTTAATATTTTGTATCCTGCTCATGGGAATTAGGGTACGTTCTTATGGAAGCCAGTTGTGTGTTGTTTAGCAGTTTTAATTAAATTTGCAGTTTGTCAATTTAGCTATGAAAGTGGTGCATGTCCTGACATGGTGTGTTGAGAGTGTGCTTTTAAATATAAAAGGTGGTTTTGAAAAGGGTTTGGGTGTGTAAATCTATGGTTTCTATTTATATCTGTTTAATAAATTTTAAAGTGGTTTAGTAATAGTGTCGAAGGTGCGAGTTTTGTTTTGAAAATGTGTCAAGGTGGTTCTTTCGTGTTGTTTTCTCATTTGGATTGTTTTAAGTTTGTGTTTGTGTAATTTTAGTTATTGTTCATTTGTTACAGTGTGTTTGCGAGGTAACCTCGCGATACTGTGGTCATCGACTTGCGCGTGTTTGTGCGTCTGTGCGAGGCGTAACGTGCCTTTGTGTTTGGACAGCAAGCCGAGGTAGGTCCCCCACTAAACTCACCTTTAAATTTAGAATTTATTAATTTCTTGATGTTTTATTTATTTTAATAACTGGAAAATCATAAAAGACAATTAATTTTTAATTGATTATTTAGTGTAAAAAGATCCGTTTATTTTATACATAACACTTGAAATATTTTTATGATGAGCGGACACCCAGTAGTGAAATAATTCTAGTTTGGAATTTAAACATAATTCATGGAATTTAAAATGCCGTTTTGATTTTAAAGATAAATGATTTATTCTGAACAAGTGTTTTGGGTTTTCTTGAAAATGAGGTTTTTCTTTAAAGTTGGTGAAGGCCCGTCTGGCACTTTAATGAAATAAATTATTTTGGGAAAACTCACATTGGGGTTACTCCGGGGTGATCGTTGGTGTGCGTTGATTATGTGAGTTGTGTGTGATATTTGTGCCTCATGAATGATTGATTTACATTATGGACTCACCCCTATTTATTGCATGTGTTGACATGGGAACCTGGCATAGTGAGTGAATCTTCTGAGAACTATTGCTACACTAGTTTAGATTACACATTGGCTAGTGGCCCCATATCAGGGGTATACTGAGTTATTGCTGCTATGGGGATTATACCCCTTGGTTTGGCCATGTAGGGCTATGCCGAGAGTTAGGGAGTTATGACATCATCGAGTTAGGGAATGTCTTTAGGATGAGTCACATGTATAGTATGTTCTGGATTGTTCACGAGCTCCTAGGTTTTACCCATGTTTCTTTTAGTGATTATTTGTATGGGGCAGATGATTGAGAGGTTGAGTTTGGTTGCTGGCCCCTGTGTGCCACTTTTTCCATTTCCCTTAGTGTGCGTTGTGTGTTGTGTGTGGTTTTCCTTTTTTACTTACAACTAAAGTTTGGATTTCTAAATTGTTCGCAAAATGTTTTAAAAGGTAATGCACATAGTTCTTTCAACATTAAATTTGTTTCAAATTAAAAAGGGAAATGGTCTGTTACTTTTTTTAGAAATGAAAGTGTGTGAAAACCATATTTTATATACTTTAGTTCAAACCTAGAATTAGTAAATTTATTTGTTTAAAGATAGTGAATTGGGAATAGTTTGTTGGGAACACCTACTGATTTTTAATACTCACACCTATAGTGTTTTCCTGTTTTTAGTTTCTATTGCAAGTTTGACTCGAGCTTGCTCGTCATGGGAAAGAGTTGGTTGCGGACTGGTGAGCGACTCTCAGAGTCATGAGGATTTTTGGTCATGTTTAGGTTAGTTTTCCGTTGTTGGTTGTCCCTCCTTTTTTGTGTCATTTTTTTCCTTGCATTATTCTACTTTTTTTTGCTTATTTACTTGTCTTTAATTTATGGGCCAAATCATTCCCTCTTGTTCAGTTTTGATGCCTATCACTAGTTTCCAGCCTATGGGGATCGAGAACGCCACTCGGGCCATGCAGCGGGCCGACTCGGGTGACCGGTTCAGGGTCGACCCAGGTTGGTTTGTGACAAAATGGTATCAAAGGAGTCCCTTGTTATTTGGGATGTCCGGTAGATGGAGATTAGGACTGTTGGGGCTTAGGAGGTAAGATCTGGGTTGGTTCCTAATCGCCATCGCTCGTGACGAGTCCTGAGCTACCAGGGGTAGTCTGGGTTTTGGGTCTTTTGGATTTGTTGTAGATTGAGGGATGACAATAGAGTTTACTCGGTGTCACGCTGTGACCCCACATGGAGTAGTGACCCATGTGGAGCCTAGGTTCCCGGTTCAAGGTCCTCTGTTGTTATGTCTTACTTGGGGCGTGACTCACTACCATGTCGCCGGGTTGGGCAGAAGCACTAGTTCCTCATTCTTGTCGTCCATTTTTGGTTGTGCTTTGTCTTGATCATGGTTTGTTTTAAAGTGTTTTTGGAAATGAAGGTGGTTTTTAATTGAAAGGGTTCTTTCTCTAATGGTTTTAAAACTGATTAAAAGGGGTTTTATTTTAAGTTTTTTTTAAAAAATTGGTGAAGTGGGTATTTAAAGATTAAGTGTTTTGGTTTGGAAAATTTTGGATTATGTTTGGATTTGGTAGCGGAATGAAAAGTGTGACCCTTGGTATTCCTTAGGATCATCCGCATATGTGTGGGTAGACATGTGGTAGACATCGTCACATATGTACGGGTGATTTTAGTGAAAAGGGGTGAAGGCTTACGCGACGGTTCATAGGATGACATGGGTGGAGTTTTGTAATTTAAACCTTGGCTTGCTCTTTTTTTTTCTAAAATGCAATTTATTGAAAAAGTGATCTAGGGACTTGGTTTTTCTTGAAAAGTGGGTTTTGGTATTTTAAAAAGTGGATTTTTTCTTGTGTTTGTATATGTCTGATTTATGAGCCTATTACCATTGGCTTGTAGTGTTTTTTTGTTGTGTTTGAGATTTTTTGGGATTCCGGGCCGGTTGTCTCGGCTCGAGGTGTTTCTTTTGGTTGAGTTTTGGCTTGATGCCAGTTTCGATTTTGTTTTTCTTGTTGTTCTGAATATGACACCCAGAAATTTCCTCAGAAATTGTTAATGAGTCATGACCAATTCAAGTTTCTATACAGTTTTTCTTTCCTTTCGAGGCATTCAGGGTTCTTTAGGGGCAGTGAAGTAGTTTGAGGGGAGTAGAGCATGTATTTAGGTGGTTGGGGACTCCTGAGTTTGATAGAGTTCATGTTGTATTAGGTTTAGTGGAGGGTCCAGCCTTGGACCAGTGGAGGGGGGATTTTCATCATAGTTGGAGTTGGGATGATGTGGGAGGTGTTACAGTTTGTCTCCATCCAATGGATCATACCTGAGGAGGTGAAGGAGGAAAGAGGTGAGAGCCCATCCATAGTTAACAAGGCCAATGGTTGGTGATGGCCTATGTTGACCGCTTTAAGGAGTCGACATCTAGAGCACAAGTGCTTGGAAAATCTAGCACCTGTCGTCGCTTGTAAGGGTTCCACATTTTGTGAGCGGGGAGTACGGGAGGTACCTGCCTCTGAAGAAATCTCTCTTGTCTGTGCCGACTTCTGTTTTGTCAGACTACTTTCAAATTTGCCATCGGTGTTTCTGGTTCGAGCATCCCAAGATATCTTGTCTCATACCTCCGAAGTCCTGCTGTTGTGTGACCATTTGGGTCACTGAGAAAGGTTCTGATATAAGTGTCATTCGAAGGAGTTCTGATCGGGGGATGTTCATGTGTGACTGTGAGGTATAAGATGCTTCAGCCACCAGATCCCCGGGCTTAGGTCTCGGGGTGAAGCTCGCGCACAGTCAAGGTGTCAGAGGCACGTGAGACCTTCACTTGGTTCTTTATCTTTCATCTTGGAACAGAGAAATTCAGTGTTTCCTTGTTCTTGTTTTCCTTGTGTTGTAAGTTCATCCTTTGTGGTGATATTGTGATGAACTTATACTTTTGTGACTATAGTTGTTGTGTTCTTTGGAATGTGGCCTTTAGAATCATTTTTTTTCTTAAAAGTGTACTTATTCCTTGTGTGGTTTGACCCTAGTTTTATTAGTGATCATTTGGAGATGTGAGTGTTGGGAGTTTTTGTCTTGTCTCATGAGTTCTAGGTTTTAGCGGAAGTGTTGTCTCACTCATACTAAGGGAGTTGAATGTGTAGGGAGTTTTAAATCAGTTTGGGGGAAATTTTAGTCCCAGTAGTGTTGTTATAGGGAGTTCATTGTTTTGGTGCCCTGGTATGCCGGGTGGTCTTGTAGCGGTGTTCGATTAAGTCTCAATGTTCCCGTTCAACTCCTGCGGAGAAGTCGGTATGTTCGGATTGGGAGTTTCCGCATCTTCCCCTCCTCGGGTTGGAGTGCGTGGGTTTTAAAGTTTCCAGGCTAGTCGAGTTCTTGGGGTGGGGAGAACCCTCTCATGTTCTCCCCTAGTTTTATGTCTTGGTTTCATCGTGAACAGTCAGGTGTGATCTGTGGAGTGAATCATCAATCTGAGGTTCTTGTTTTTCCTTTTGGCTATGTTTGGGAACGACCTCATGCTTCAGATATCTTTTGACTTGGTGACTTTATAGGGGAAGAAATTGTATATGGTGGGGAGAATTGTCACACCATGACTGGGTTTGACACATGACTTGTGCACGCATCTTATAAAATTGTACGACATCACGCTGTTTGACTTTGTTTGCGGTTAGTGTCGGGTGGCATGGTTCGAGCGCAGCCGCTCAATCGCGCACTTGACAGAGCACGAGCCGCGTAGTCACCCAACATCTAAAATAAGTAAATAAATTAATTAAGGGCAAGTGAAATGAAATGAAGTAAAATAAAAATTAAATAAAATAGAGTTTGATAAAAGAATGTTTAAACATAAAATAATAATAATAATATTATGTTTTTATAATAATAGTATCATTATTTTGGTTGTTTTTATAATAATAATTATTTTTATTTTTGTTGTTATGGTAATAATATTATTATTAAGAAATAAAAAAATTGAAAAAAATAAAGAAGACCTAGTGCAGCCCCTGCTTCTCCCCTCTTGTGTAGCCACTGCCTTGCCACACTATAGGCGGAATCCCCTCCTCCCCATCGGCGTGAGGTGCCCTCTGCTTCTCCTTCCAGCGGCGCAAGGCCTCATTCCAGTAGCATGGTGAGTCTTCCCCCCTCCTTCTAACGGTGCGGTGCGACCGCACCCCCCGCTTCTCTATCCCTCGCTTCCCTTACGCTCTAGACCCGCCCCTACTAGTTTTCACCCTCCTTCTGTGACCCTCCTTTCGGCAAGACCTCCTATGGTGCAACCTCTTCTGGCGGATCCCTTCCCTACCGATATGACCCCATCAGGTGACACCCCTCTCTGACACATAACTCTGGCTGAACCCCCCTTGTCCAGTGCCTCCCTCATCAGCAGCAACCTCTTCAGCAATCTCCTCTTCAGCACACTAGACTGCTTCCCTCTAGGCACCTCCGAACCTTCCCTCTGCCTGCCAACCCCATCCGACCATTGTGCACCCACCATTCTTCTGGATTTCCTACACAACCCTTGGCCGTGTGATCTCCACCAGCCAAGGAAAATTCTGGAGATGACCCACAACCTCCGGCTCAACTCCCCCGGGAAGTTTTCCCCTATTATTCCTTTACTTTTTGGTTTCCGATGGGTATGAGGTTCATTTTAGTGTTCGATTTGGATTCATTTTGGTTCAAATTCTTGATATAGGATCCTATTTGGATTCCTTGTGTGTTTTCGGTGTGATTGGAGTTTGGCACCAAGTTTTGAGAGTTCTCAGCACCTGATGTAAGTTGTTCTATCGATAAACTTTATTTGGGTGAATTATTTGTTTGTGTGATTAATTTATTATGATTATGATTTTATAAAAGTGTTCTTTAGTATCCTTTTTGTGGTGTGAATGGTATTTTTATAATGATTGGTGTGCTTGACGGTGAAAAATGAATTTTTGATTAAGGATATGTCAATGGTTTTTTTGTTTGGGTGCGATGTTTTCAAAAGGGTTTTTTTGGGATGATTGGTTTGTGCAAAGTTTAATTTTTTTAAATTAACTTGGTTTAGGTTTAATATTTTGTAGCATGCTCATGGGTATTAGGGTACATTATTATGGAAGCCAGCTGTGTGCTGTTTAGCAGTTTTTATTAAATTTTGTAGTTTGTCAATTTAACTACACAAGTGGTGCATGTTCTGACATGGTGTGTTGAGAGTTTGTGTTTAAATATAAAAAGTGGTTTTGAAAAGTTTTTGGGTGTGTAACACTTTGGTTTCTATTTAGATCTGTTTAATAAATTTTAAGGTGGTTTAGTAATAGTGTCGAAGGTGCGAGTTCTGTTTTGAAAATGTGTCAAGGTGGTTCTTTCTCGTTGTTTGCTCGTTTGGATTGTTTTAAGTTTGTGTTTGTGTAATTTTAGTTATTGTACGTTTGTTACAGTTCATTTGCGAGGTAACCTCGCGATACTATTGTCGTCAACTTGCACATGTTTGTGCGTCGGTGCAAGGCGTGACGCACCTTGCTGTTTGGACAGTGAGCCGAGTTTGGTACCCCACTGCACTCACCTTTAAATTTAGAATTTATTAATTGCTTGATGTTTTATTAATTTTAATAAATGGGAAATCATAAAAGATAATAAGTTTTTAAAATATTATTTGGTTTAAAAAGAGGCGTTTATTTTATAAACAACAATTGAAATATTTTTATGATGAGTGGACACCCAGTAGTGAAATAATGCTAGTTTTCCCTTTAAACACAATTCAAGGAATTTCAAATGTAGCACTTGCTTTAAAGATAAATGATTTCTTATTAACAAGGGTTTTGGGTTTTATTGAAAATGAGGTTTTTCTTTAAAGTTGGTGAAGGCCCATCTGGAACTTTAATGAAATAAATTATTTTGGGAAAACTCACATTGCGGTTACTCAAGGGTGATCATTGGTGTGTGTTGATTGCGTGAGTTATGTGTGATATTTGTGCCTCGTGAATGATTGATTTTCATTGTGGACACACCCCTTTTTATTGCATGTGTTGACATGGGAACCTGGCATAGTGAGTGAATCTTCTAAGAGAAATTACTACACTATTTTAGATTACACACTAGCTAGTGTCCCCATAGCAGGGGAATATTGAGTTATTGCTGCTATGGGGATTGGGCCCCTCGGTTAGGCCATGTAGGGCTATGTCGAGTGTTAGGGCGTTATGATGTCATCAAATTAGGTCATGCCTTTAGGATGAGTCACTTGTATAGTACGTTTTGGATTTTTCACGAGCTCGTAGGTTTGACCAATGTTTCTTTTAGTGCTTATTTGTATGTGGGGGACAATTGAGAGGTCGAGTTCGGTTGCTGGCCCCTGTGTTCCACTTTTTCCATTGCACTTAGTGTACATTGTGTGTGGTTTTACTTTTTACTAACAACTAAAGTTTGGATTTCTAAATTGTTTACAAAATGTTTTAAAAGGCAATGCACCTGTTTCTTTCAACATTAAATTTGTTTCAAATTAAAAAGGTTGATGGACTGTTACTTGTTTTAAAAATGAAAGTGTGTAAAAAACACATTTTATATACTTTAGTTTAAACCTGGAATTATTAAATTTATTTGTTTAAAGGTAGTGCATTGGGAATAGTTTGTTGGGCACGCCTACTGATTTTTAATACTCACGCCTATAGTGTTTTCCTATTTTTAGGTTATGTTGCAAGTTTGACTCGAGCTTGCTCATCGTGGGAAAGAGTTGGTTGTGGACTGGTGAGAGACTCTTAGAGTCGCGAGGAGTTTTGGTCGTGGTGAGGTTAGTTTGCTGTTGTTGGTTATTCCTCCTTTTTCATGTCATTTTTTTGCCTTGAGTTATTTTACTTTTTTCCGCTGCTTTACTTGTCTTTCATTTGTGGGCCAAATCGTTCCCTCTTGTTTAGTTTTGATGTCTGACACTAGTTTCCAGCCCGTGGGGATTGGGAACGCCCCCCGGGCCATACAGCGGGCTGGATTGGGTGACCGGTTTAGGGTTGGCCCGGGTTGGTTTGTGACAATACTCAGCTTCAAGGAATTCCCCAAATCCTTCCTCAATCCTTTTCAAAACCTTGATGTGAAATTTATGTCCCTATATGATATGATACTGTAAGACACTCCATGTAATTATACAATATCTCAGGCATAAAACATTCCTAACTCATTAATAGAGTGAGTCTCCTAAATCAATAATAAATGATCCACATTCATCAACTGATATAATATCACCCAAATGACATCACAATGAATTGAGGTTATGGGTAACCCCATCACAAAGTCCATCATCACATCATCCCAATTCCACATAGAAAATATAAGTGGATGAATTAAACTACCAAGACACTTACGCTGAACCTTTAACCTATGGCCTATAAGACATGATGACACAAAACTAGTAATGTCTCACATTATACCTGGCCACCAAATTGACATTGTATGTATCAGTATATCTTCGTCAACCTGAGATGCACTACCCACTTCAAAGAATGAGAGTCTCTCAACATCTCATACATCAATGAAGTTGGTATTACTAATCTCTGATGTACGTATATCACATCTTAATCATCTAATAACCATGATAGGATAGTATCGTCCTCTACTAATAATTCCTACATCGCCACAAACTATGGGTCAGACTATTAGATTGATTTCACATAGTCTACCAAAGAAGACGTGACAAATAAAAGATCGCATGTCACCACACAATGATCCTCCTATACATCCATATAACAATCCACATTTTTCAAACATATATATTACATATTAATAGATGAATATTCAATATATAATTTAACAATATAATCTATAATTGTATAGGTATAATTCCTCTAGAAACTTGGATACAAAACAACTAGTTTAATGGTGAGCTACATCATCTCCCACCAAGTTCTTCATAACTATCACCATTATTATACATATCATACATAATTCATTTTATAACCAAGGGAAAAGAAAAATATGAAAGGGTGATCTCATATGCTCAGTGAAGGGAAAAAAGGGAGATATCTACATAAAGTGATTATAGGGGAATGACAATAAGAAAATAACATATGAATACCATATCATGAATATCATAGTTAATAAACATAATTCATGGAATAAATATTTTTAGTTTATAATACATTAATAAAAATGGAATCAGAGAACATGTGTCATGGAAACATAACATTGGCATAAGACACAGATTTATATAATACACATAAACATAGAAAATGATTTCCTTAGTATTCAATTATCATCACTAAAACTATCATTATGGAATGGGTTCACTCCCTAAACCATCATAGTAGTCAAGGTTCACTACCAATACTGTCTTATTAGATAAATTCCTTTACATAAAAGGGTTAAATCCCAATTTCAGACCTATTTATATCAGAAGATATCCATATTTACCCAATGAATTGGAAGTATATTTTCGTCCCACCTCTCACATAATCCATACAGTTTTGTTTCAAAAGATCAAAAACCAATCATCATATCATAACTCATATAAAGGAAATGGGTCTCATAAACATTTCATCATAGCACAACCCATAGAAATGAAATGAGTTTCATAATTATCTCATCAATTAATCAAAGCATAACCCATGGAAAAGGAATGGGTTTTATAAATATATCTTCATCATAATAATAAACCATCCAGATAAATAATTACAATGGTATCCTTGGATCATATCCCCAAAAAATCTTAAGTAATATTAAAGGATGTCATCTTAGATAGAAAATGATTTTGAATGATCACTTGAAACATTTATTGAGGAAAATAAACCTTTCATTTTGAAAATAACATTTTTTAATTAAAATGTTCACAAAAAATTGTGAAAATTTATTTTTTGGAAAACAAATTTTACACTTATAATGGGATATTTAAAAAGTTTAATGGCCATGATGGTGGAAAATACATAATCATGTCATACATGTTAAAATAAACATACCTTTTATATTTTTATTAAAATGTTAAAAGTATCTTGTCTGGAAAATGATAAAAAGATTCCTTTTAAATGATTTTAAAAAAATTAAAAAAATGGGTAAAAATGACTTTAATGAATTATTAGAGATTGGTAAAAAATTTCTTTAAATAAATTTTATAAAACATGGACATGTAAGAAAAATGATTTTTGACAAAATAAAAAAATAAAGTCAGTTTTCCTTAAAAATATTATTTTAGACTACTGAGTACATAAATAGAGGAAATTGAAAGTAAAACATGTATTTTCATGTAATAACTATATGATAAAAAAATACATGTGTTTATTAAGAGGTATATCATAAGATATTATCATTGGAATCATAATCATAAACAATCCCAATATGAAAAGAGATTGTAACATAAAGACATTACCACTTTGTCATATTTTGAATCGTAGGACACATGAAATAATGAAAATAATATATAAAATTGTATCCAAAAATTTCCATGAGA
This sequence comes from Viscum album, assembly GCA_963277665.1. NCBI lineage: Eukaryota > Viridiplantae > Streptophyta > Magnoliopsida > Santalales > Viscaceae > Viscum > Viscum album. Next base: position 508,463,735 of record OY728143.1, on the reverse strand, counting down.
ATAATCAATAATATATTCTTGGGATGTATATACTCAAACAAAAGAAACAAGGGGTGTATAATTCATGTGTCCCACAAAAATAATAGTGAGACGTAAATCCATTACTGATTTGAAAACTTATGAATCGTAAGACCCATTAAATAATGAAATCAAATTAAAATTTAAATATCCTAAAAGTAAGGATATTCATGATATAAAAATCAAAGGGTCAGTATATACACTGTATAAAATAAATGTGTAGAGAATATGGAATATGTCTTCTAGAAATAAAAGAGTGACTCAAAATCCCTTACCTTAAGTATTGAATTCATTCATACACATTCAACAATTTTGTATAATAAATATAGGTTTATTAAAAATATGTTATTGAAAAATAATAATATGTATCATACCATATATGATTCACCTATAACCTTTTATTACCCTTTTACTAACAATTCAATTTTGAAACCATGTTTCAGGTAATAATTGTTTTAGTTTTGATATATATTTTGGTTAGGCGATTTCAGTAATTTTAATTTGATCATGGTTAAGTCATATAAATAATTTTAACCTTGATATGATTATCATATATATTTATTATATATGTATTTAGGGTAATCCATAAAAGTTAGGGATAAAAAATGAATCAGACCATTTATGGAGATGGAATGTCGTATGAACGCTTGAATGTTGTTTCCATTTTCTCAATGGATGGAACAAAAGGATGGTAAATACTAAATAAACTTTAAATATTCATTATTATATAATTTATATCACATAATGGAATTAAATTTATTTTTATTAACTTTAAGGTAATTTTAAATTGAAAAAAAAATCATGTAATTTCCTAAGGTGGTAGTCTGCCTTACACACGAGTGAAATTATCGTATCCCCATAGATTGAAAAGTAATAATGTATATGTGATATAATAATTCTAGAAGTATATTTATTTCATAAATATAAAATAAATATTTTAAATACATCATTATAATCACCTGTGAGAGGTGGTTATGGAAAATAAATTACATCGATTTGTGAGGCGGTAGTCCTTCGTACACACAATCTATAGTTTCTTTTCTCATTGGATGAAAGTGGCTGTGGATATAGCTTATAAAAATAAAATACAAATATATAATTATATGGTATATATTTGTGTTAATATATCATCATTTTTTGAGAATATGTTAAGGATTTATAAGAATAAATAAAACAAAAACACATGTATAATAATTTTACCTCTTCTTAAAAGAACCTCTTTAGGTTTATACCTAATGCCATATTATAATTGTTTCATAATAAAAATAAATAATATTTGATATGGTTAGGTAATTAAGGAAAATATTTGGGTAGTTAATTGATGAAAAAAATGCGTTTTTAAGTGATAAGAGGTGGGGAGAGGGTGTGGCCTTTTATACGGGGGGGGGGGGAGGACACACTTAAAATATTTGAAAATAAAAAGGTGTAACATTGTTTTAAACATGAAAAAATGATACAAAATGGATCATGATAAGATATTAGATGATATATGGTCAAAATAATTTCATAAATTTTAGTTGAAAACATTTATATGTGATTTTACCCCTTATATTTTTATTTTAATCCTCGTTAAACCTATTTTAAACTTAACCACCATAATTAATTTTTACTGTTTTTCATATTCATTTTGAAAAAAAGTTACATTGAACCTATTATATAATATAAATTATTATTATTCCAAATATTTAATCCATTTTTAAAAATTCCATTCATATAAGTGTTAAAAATGAATTTCAAATTAAACCTGTTTACATAAAGAAAAAGTGGTTTCCAAAGAGAAAAGTTCCATAAGTATAAAAAGTTTTAATATTAAAATTCAATATAAAATTTATTAAAATGAAATAAATTAGATTAATTAATATATAATAAAATTAATTTAACTTCTAAAACATTTTAAAACATGATGTAACTATATAAATTATTTAAACTCAAAGGAAGTTTTTAATAAAAATGATTATTTTTCATTATTCATTGAAAAATGAATCTATTTGTAAAATTATCAAAAATTCAACCTAAGATAAATTTTACATGTTGATTAAAAAAATGAATTTAATTTTTTCAAATAAATTTTCTTAAATTTTCAAAATATAATTTTATTATTTGTTCAAAAAAAGTATTGCAAATCTGTTTTTTTTGAATAAAAAGTATTTTTGAAGAATATAAAAACATTACTAAAAATTAAGTACTTTTTTACAAATATATTTTATTTATATAAAAATTTTATACATAATTTTTTAAAAAAATTATTGCTATTTATGCCTCAAAATTTAATGTCTAATTATAATTTTTAAGTTTAAATAATAAAAATAATAGTGTATTGTGGTTCGATAAAACTCGGTGTTGCGTTTAAAACAAGCTATCATATAAATTAAATATATTTGGAATAAATCCTAAAATATTAGGTTGTTACTTTCTACATCCCTTAAAATGTATTTCACTTGAGAAATTACATTATTTTGGTAAAAAACTGAGGGCACTTCTACCTCCTTACATCCTCAAGTTCCCACATAGCTTCCTCGAGCAGGTGGTTTCACTAGAAAACTTTGACCAGGTGGGTGGTCTTGTTTTAAATAATTTTATCTAGAATATCCAAAATATGCACCAGTTATTTATCATAATAGATATCATGCTCTAGTGGTATGACCTTTGAGTTCACTACATGTGATAGATTGGGTATGTACTTCCTTAGTATAGTTACATGGAACACATCTTGAACTCGTGAGAGGTTTGGTGGAGGTTCCAAGTGATAAGAGATGGCTATGATATGATAAATAATTTCAAAATGAAAAATATACCTAAGAAATAGTTTTTCCTAATTTCTAAATATCATAAACTTCTTCCATGTAAAAATTATTAGAAATAAATTATTATTAAATTCAAATTTTTTATCACACTAATGATTGTAGAAATACATTTTCTTCGAAATTTGTGCTACCCTTATGTGTTTCTAAATTTCCCTAACCTTATCTACCATTTATTCATCTATATCAAGTCTCAATAGCTTTATTTCTTCAAATTTATCTGAGTACATTGTATTTCTACAATTATTTCCATATAGGTCTTGATAAGGTGCTATTTGAATGCTCAAGTAAAAGATATTGTTATAAGAAAACTCAACTAGTAGAAAGTATTGATACCAACCACCTTTAAAATAAATAAAAAATATTATCATATCCTGTAGGGTTTGAATGGTTCTCTCAGAATGACCATATTTATAAGGATGATATGTATTTTTGAAACTCAACTCCATTCAAGATCTTGTTGAAGAATTCACAAGAACATCTTTGTAAACCACATATCCCAATTAGATACAATGTAATGTGGTACTCCATATAACCTTACCACTTATTCAATGCATATTATAGAAATATGATCCAATGATAAATATTATCTAATTTTGATAAAGTGTGATAAATTTTTAAGAATATTTATTAAAAACCATATAACATAATCCCCTTTAGATTTTTTGGGGAGTTAAACAAAAAAAATCCATCTTGATGTTTTCCTATTTCCATATAATATAGGTAATAGTTTTAACATCCCCTTATAATTTTGTCTACCTATCATAACATTCTGACATGCCATGCCCTAATATATAAACTTTTCAATACATCTCTTCATTTTATCCCACTATAAATACTCTTTCATATCTCTATACATCCTTGTACTTCCAGGATGAATAGATAATGAAGAACTATGACCTTATTATGGCATCTTTTTTGTAAAATATGGTACAAATGGAATTGTTACATGGTTCTTGATGATTATCATTCCATCAATATCATGTATAAACTCAAGAAAATTTCCCACATTCTTTTGTAGCTTCATATCATCGTTATTCACCTATATTATCCTCACATAAATAGATGATTGAACACTTATTTGATAAAGATATTATTTCTCTCCTTAATTCAAGATTTCAAGATCCATAATTTGTAAATTAATGAATATTTGATCCTTTGTGATCATCATTGTATATAATATAATATGATCCTTTCGACTCAACACATCTAACAACTTTTTTTCTTTCCAAAGGAGGTAAATTTCTAAGAAGCTGTAATATTTAATCTACACCAACTATCTCGTTTGTTTTATATTAAAATCCTTTTATGTAAGTATATTATTTAAAATTTTGTGATATATATATATATATCCAAAATTTATCTATAAAGATCATTCCTCCATATATTTAATGAAAAAATTATCATAGCTAACTCCTAATCATGAGTTCGGTAAATTCTCTCATGAACTCTCAATCTTCATGATGAATAAGATATAACCATGTCATTAGACATGAGAATTCATCCTAACCCCTTATTGGATGCGTCACTATATGTTATAAAAACTTTTACACTGGAGGGTAATTCAAGAACATATTCATTGATTAATCTTGACCTCAATTACCGAAAATTTATAACACATTATGTAGCATCCCACCATAGGTTTCACATACCAGTTCCCCAAGATAGTGGGCCACAATACTACAATCTTGCCTCCAAAAATCCCAGAGGCTTACGACTAGCAGAGAGGGCCCAGGGTGTGTTTATGGGGAGAATATTGCCTCATTTATTAGAGTAGAGTGCAGTGATATAACCACACACAAAAATATATAATAATGTAAGCAAGAGAATAAGAATACAGATAGAAGCCAAAAAAATTATAACAAAACATGTAAGATAAATAAACAATAAGATGAAGCTAAGTAATGACCAGATATCATTGATGATGACATGTCTGGTACTATACAAAAATGAATACATAGGGAGAAGGGGATACATTTATTTACCACAAACTAACAAAATATAGAAAATAAAAAAAGCTTCTATATCTAAAATCTTCAGCATCATCTCATTCCTCTGCTTCCAAACTCTATACTATGTTACAAAATTAATCATTGGAAGTAGAATTATCTACTTAATCAATACCTACAACCACAAGGTCTTCTTGGTTGCCAAGGGAATCCCAAAAAAGGTGTGAGATAAAATTATAGTAGTCCACCACCAACAGTTCCTAGGACAATCCATTTTATGAAACATAAAAAGAAAAATATTCTATAATATTGAAATTCCAAATATAAATGACTAAATAAATACATTAGACTGAGTTATACTTGGATACACATCCAATTTTATCTTCTTCGTTTTAATCCGGTGATTTTGAAGCAAGTAATCCTGTAAAGGTAAAGTGAGAGGTATAATAAGAGGGAAGGTGGACCATCCCTAAGCTTGTGTTTGGGTTTGGAGGACACACAAATACATTTACAGAATTGAATATCATTTCTAATTTTAAAACATCAATTTTATTTTTTAAATTCAATTGAAATCCTTATTTTATATATAAAGAGTCACCCTAAGCCCTTCCAAGGAAATTCAGAAAAAAAATTACAAGTATCACTTTAGGGGATTGGTATATGACCAATGCCCAAGGATTCTATCCAATGAAACCTAATAATGAAGTCCTTAGACTCAATATTGGCATGGTGTGAGAAAGGTCAAGAATAAACCTCAGAGTTTGTATGTGGTATCTCATATAGGGGCCTTAATCTCTCTCATGGCATGTTATAACCATCATTCCATTGAGCCTGTCCAAGGGGTCTCCCCTAGGTAAATAGTGTCACTCTATTGAAGAAAAAATAGAAAATTCATGGCTAGCCCATCCTATGCATATATGGGGTCACCCCCGACATATTTATGAAGAATTAAAAATTCTAACAGGAAGGCATGAGATTCCTTCCCAGTGGTACTTAATTCGAAACCCCTTGTTTCACCATTTACACTAAAGTTAAAGCATATAAACAAGAATAATAAATATAAAAATTTCAAATTAAAAACCATTACATTAAATTCAAGAATTTATATGATAATAGGTATATTTTTTTAGGAATTAAATTGGGAAAATAATTTAAGGCACACGACATGAGTTATAAGGAACATTTCACAGTCCCTTGGATAATTCATTTCTAACATGATCTCATAAGGTAACCAAGATTTTCAATTAGGTAAACCACTTATTGTATAGAAAGTAAAGCCTTACTCATGGAGCACCATTTAATTAAATCTAAAATTTAGAGTTTAAGGAATTAATTATTAAACAACACCCCTTAAGGAATGTTTGAACTACCTAAGGAAAAGGAAAGGTGATCCTTAAGGTAGGACACACCAAATTATGTGGCACAGGTCAAGGCGATCAACCCAAGGGGTTGATTCTCCAGTATCTTGAGTCGCCAATGGAATTTCAATACATTAAATTAAATTTAATTTAAAAAATTAGAGCTAATACTGGAAGGGTCCAACTCATGGAATACTGATGAATTTCATGGAAAGCAGAAAAAAAGGGAAAGATCATAGGCCCCCTACCTTAGCGTTATAGAGAATCCCTCATATAGTGTTGACCTTTGGTTTGAGATCAATTAGAAAAAATAAAAGAAACCATTAAATGACCTGAAAATGGGGGAATGATCTTGCACTCTAATAGTGAAAAAAATGGGATAAAGGAATAAGAATAGAAGAAAGTGAATTAAATATCTCACAGTTAGTTTTCCGATGGATCTGACAGTGAGTGAAATGTGTGTCGATTGGAGGAGGTATAAGAATCCATACCTTGAAGGAGGAGGGAGATTTGTATATAGAGGGATGGGTCAAGCCACTAAAGAAGAGTGGGGAGGAAGGAAGAAAATTATTTAAATTATTTAATAGGAGTGAAATCATAAATTCACCAAAAAAAATAAGGGTGTAAGGTATTTCTGCATGGTTGGACAAACTGTGCGCCAACTGTGAACCTTTATCTTCTTCCAAGGGACACTCAACACGATTGGGTGCGTAGTTTTTCTAACTGCATGCAAGCCATGCAGAACTGCTATATCCAAGATGTATGAAATAATTCATGAACATTAACTTAGGTTAACACTATTTCATTCAAACCATGCAACACTCAGTTCCACAGTCTCTACCGTCACACAGTTTAGGGAAATAGAATGGGCTGGGCTACACGATTTCTCCTAACCGTGTGACCCAATTTGTTCTTTCCATTTTGGGGCTTTGAGCTCTGAATAGGAATCATACAAACTCTAGAATTCTTATAACATTTTATGAATCATTATTAAGTTCAAAAAATGGAATTTAAACAAAAAAAACGAATAGTTTGTACCTTTAGAATTTTTTTTGATGTTACACATTCATCTATCGAGAGGAACTTGGATCCCTTCTAAGTTAAGTTGGTTAGGGGATTCAATAGTCATGGGAAATTATCCAAAATCCATCAATATTATCTAGCTAAACCAAGAAAACTACATATCTCAATGATGGTGGTTGGTCTAGCCCAATGATCAAGAGCCTCTTTTTGGATGGATACACCATTATACCCTCTATTTATATTTTATGACCAAAAATTGAAAACTTTTTTAACTAAAATTCACAATTTTTAAATTTTTAATGTAGCTTCTCCTTCTTTAGGGTCTTTAGTAAAATTATCATGTGATATTAATTCTCTTCCTTGTTCTTTGAATAAATAAGAATATCATTTGTAAATAATACCACTAACTGATCAAAGTAATATCTAAAGAATCAATTAATTATATCCATGATAATAATGGGGGAATTAGTAAGACCAAATTAAATCCCTATATACTCATAGTTTCTATACATTATATTAAATTCTCTCTTTGGTATATCATCCTTCTTCACCCTCAATCAATGATTTATATAATGAAGGTAAATCTGGGAAATGTATTGATCTCTGTACAATTGATCAAACAAGTCATCAATATAGTGTAGAAGATTCCTTTTCTTGATTATGATATTATTCAAATATTTTTAATAAATTTATAGTCACATTGATCCAACATTATTTTTAAGAAAAAGTGTATGTACAACCCATGGTGACACCATTGACTGAATGAATACCTTATCAATATTCTCACAGTGTTTCTTCTTCAATTTATATAACTCAATTGGGGCCATTCTATATAGAGTATTTGAAATAGGTGTAGCATCTGTTATGAGTTTCATTGAGAAATCAGCTTCATGATTTAGTGGAAGACACGATAACTCTTTTGAAAAAACATAAAAAACTCCCACACGATAAGAATGTCATTTTCTTGAGTTTCTCTCCAACCATATGAGATAAACACCCCTTTTAATATGATTAAAGAGCCATAAATTGGGTGTGATATCCACTAGAAGTTTATATTTATCATCATAATTATATATGATCATAGTATGGTTTGGAATATCAAATATGGATTCACTTCTTTAACAATTGATTTGGTATTTATGTAATGAAATATTATCTATTCCTAAGATATCATCAAATTCAACAAAAGGGAGAATAAATTTTGTTTTCAAGAAGCACATTCCCATGAACTTCAAATGGAGAATAATCATATAATTGAGATGTGATCATCCTGAAATTAGAGGATTTCAATGCTAATTCATCATCTAATCACTAGGGTGGCATTTTTATACTCTTATAAAATTCTTCAGGTATAAAATTGTGGGTATATCTTGAGTGAAATAAGACATTTCCAGTTCTAGAATAAATGATAAGTCTACATTTAACCACATCATTATCACACACCTCATATGAATCAGTTATCAAATTATATTTCTCTTTTTCTCATGTATTAAGAGGTTTCTAATGTCAATCAACACCCTTAACCTTCATATTTGGGAATTGGTTAGAATAATGCTCAAATTCCTTTCAATTAAAAACATTGGAGAGTGGGTGGTGTATTCTGTGGAGATGTCTCTCTATTCACATAAATAGATAACTTTTTCTCATCACTTAAATAATAAATTTATTTATAGCCTTCGTTTACAGACATAAAACATTAAATAATCCCTTTAAGACAATTTACTCTATGTTTCCTTTGAAACCTTCATTATGAAGGAAATATTATCTTATTTTATCTGGGGATTTTAGGGTTTCATTTGAATTTCATATTTCTTCTCTTAGAAAAACAATGACATTGTTGGGTACCTCTAATATCCCTTTATAACTTAATAGAAAAATACCTTATTTCTTCATAGCTACCAAAGTACCTTATGAAAAATTCCCTTTGGAGACTTTTTTATGCCGTCGAGGAATCAATCTACTATACTTTCAAGTTTAATGATAATACTAGAAGTGTACCTTAAAATTATAGTTAAATTCACATTATAGGTACGAACAAAGTCACCATCCTTCTACTTTAACTCAAGTAATTCCTTCTTTGTTTTCATATGAAGAATTATAGGAAAGTACTTATTAAAAAATATTTTCTGAAACTCATTCCATTTTATAGATTCAATTTCACCTTATTGAATCTTATTCTTGATAATAGTCCCCCATTAATACAATTTTTCTTCAAAATAATAGATATCCAAAATGAAATTTTTATAATTTGAGCATGAGATAATGGAAAGTATTATTTCTTGGTACTGATCCATTTATCAGTAACTAGTTGATCTTCTAAACCACTAAAAGAAAGGGAATTTCCTCATGAAGGACTCAACAAAATGTTGTTCACTCCTCTACTTGTTTGTATGTTTTGGTTTTAGATTCTAGCTCCAATAATGTTTGGTTTCTCAAGAGAATAATCATTTCATTTTCCATCACACTCAGAATTAAAATGGTTCCTTTAGGTTCCAACCATTAACTAAAAAGAATCATAGTGTAATTAATAATAATCATAGGGGGGAACCACATAATCATGAAAATCACATATAGGATGTCTAAATAAAGATATATTCTTTTCAATGTATGAAACATTTGACTTAAACTAAATAATTCATGGTCATTATTGAAATACTTCATGATGGTTCATAAAGATTTTGTGAATTCCCAAAACATATCTTCTAGTGGTGTCAAATAATGTGTGAAATAATAACTATTATTGTATTCTAGGTCACTATTGAGTCTATCTCAATGAAACCTTTTTGGAGTTGTTACCACTAGGTATAACTATTACGAAGCCACATACACATGTAGTATTTAACCGGGATGTAATTTCTTAGAAGCCCCTCACTCTATCCATTACCATAATTCAAGGATATTTTCTAGTAACTATAATTATCCTTATGTTTCTGAGAAATTATTTCTCATATCTGTTTCTAAAGGTTAAGTTAACCTTTCTCAAATACCCACTCTAATAACCCACACTTCTCATACATATATATTACATCTTATGATATGAATATTAATTACATAACAAAATGATTTGTGCTAGAATCGTATATGTTCATTGCCTTTGGAAACTTGGATACAAAAACAAATGGTTCATAGGTGAATTATATCATCTCTCACTAAGTTCTTTAAAACTAGAATGCTTTTTGGACATATCATAAATAATAAATTTATTTATAATATTGGGAAAATAAACATATGAAAGGGAGAGAACAAATTATTAGTAAGGGGAAGCAAAGAATATATAAACATAACATGAACATAAGGGTGTGATAACAAGAGAATATAATTGGAAGACCATACCCTGTAAATCATAGTTCATAAACATGTTTCAAGGAATATATCTCAGTAGTTCATAAGACATGAATAATAATGGAATCAAAGAACATGATCCATGATAGTATAACACTGGTATAAGACATATATTTTTGGCATACACATATGCATAAAAAACCATTTCATTACTAGTTAATGCTCATTTCCCAAACTATAATAGTTTAATGGGTTAAATAACAGGACAATCATAACAGTAAAGGTTCACTCCAAGTACCAGCATAGTTTATAAAGTTCCTTACTAAAACATGTTCACCCCCCTTTCCATTCCTTCTTATATCATGAGATATCAATTTTTACCAAATAAATTGGAGTGAGATATAGGTCCCACCTATCACATAATCCATAATATTTTATGTCATATGATCATAACACATTTATAAAATCATAACTTATAGAAAGTGAGTGGGTCACATATACATTTTACCATAACATAACTCAAATAAATGAACTGGGTTTTATAATCATCTCACGAATTCATGTTAGAATAACCCATGGAAAAGGAAAAAGTTTCATAAAAATATAATCATCATAATGATAAAACATTTCGAGAAAGAATAAGGATGGTATACTTGAATCATATAACCATTAAATCTTAAGTAGAATAAAAGAATGATATATTATATGGAAAATGATTTTGAACAATCACTCACAACATTTCTTGAGGAAAATAAACTTTTCACTTTGAAATTAAACTTTTTTTTAGAAACATGAGGTTCAAAAAACATTGTGAAAGTACTTTTATTTGAGAATAATATATGAAAATTATAGATTTGGGTTTAAAAAATTAAGCATTCATGATGACGTAAAATACCTATTCATGTCATACATGTTAAAACAAATATTCCTTTCATATTTTTGATAAAAATTCAATAGTACATTGTTCAAAAAATAATGAGAATATTACTTTTCATACATTTTTAAGAAAATTAAAACATGGGTAAAAAAGAATTTAATCAATCCTTTGTGATCCTTAAAAACTTTCTTTAAAACATTTTCACAAAACATTACTTGTAATAAAAAATATATTTGACCGAATTAAGAAATAAAGTTAGTTTTACTTAAAAAAGTTATTTTAGACTCTTGAGTATGTAAAGTGAGAAAAATAAAAGAAAAAAATGTATTGTTATGGAATAAATAGAGGATAATAATAGTAATATTTGTTTATTTATAGTTAAATCATAATATATCATCATTAGAAGAATAATCATAAACAGTCTTGATAAACAAATAGATTATAACATAAATTTGTTACCACTTTGGTATGTTTTGAATATTAAGTATTAGGAAAGAAATAAAATTAGATAGATTTTTATATCCTTTAATTTTTATGGGAATAATCATAAAATATATTTATTGGATGTATATACACCACCCAAAATAAAGAGGTGGTGTATAATGAATGTGTTCCATAGAAATAAAAGTAATAAAAAAGTCCCCCACCTCTTTGGTAACTTTTAAATCACATGACCCATTAAATAATAAAATAAAATGAAACTTAGAATATTATTAAATTAAAAATATTAATAATATAACATTTTAAAGGGTAATTATATATTCCAATTAAAAGAAATGAGTTCCGAATATGACATTTTTCTGCTATAAATAAAATAGAGACTAGAAATTACTTACCTTTAGTCTTGAATTCCTTTGTACATGTCTGAACCTCGTGTATATTAAATATAAGTTTATTATAAATATATTATAGAACCATAATCATATGTATAATACCATATATGATTTACCTATAAACCATTGTTACCTGTTTGTTAAAAATTCAGTGTTAAAATCACATTATAGGTAATAATTGTTTCAATTTTCATGTACGTTTTTGGTTTGGTAGTTTCAGTCATTTCAATTTGATCATGGTTAAATCATATCCATAATGTTAAAATTGATATAATTTTAATATATATTCCTCATATATATATATATATATATGTATTTATAGTAATATTTAAAATTTAGAGATAAAAAATGAAATACACCGTTCATGGAGACAGCAGGTCTTACATACGTATGAATGATGTTTGCATTTTCTTGAAAAATTTAACGAAAAGAAGGTAAATAATATATCACCTTTAAAAATTATTTTTTATTTCTTATATATAACATATATTACTTATATTTATATTTATTTTCTTCCAAGTAAAGCCCGATTTAAAAAAGATTCACATCGTTTCAAGAGACAACAGTCTACTGTACACACGAGTTACGTTATCGTACTCCCACAAAATTAAAAGTAAGAACTAATATGTAATATCATAATTAAAGAAGTATAATTATATGATAAATATAATATAAGTATGTTAAATCCATTTTTATAACCATTCATTATAGATGGTGAGGGAAACAAAATTACATTGATCCATGAGGCGGTAGTCCACCATACACACGATTGATGGCTTCATTTCTCATTTTATGGAAGATAGGGTGGATATTGATTATTAAACTAGAATAATAAAATATAATTATATGTTAGATACTTGTATTATTATATTATAATATTTGGAAAATATTTTTAGGATTTTTAAGAAGAAATAAAAAAACACAAGTTTCGGAATTTTACCTTTTTTTCAGACAATCTATTTTGGTTTTTATCTAAATCCTTTTTAGTGGTGTTTAATAATAAAAATAAGGACTATAGGATATGGGGAAGGAATTATGGAATATATTTGGGTAGGTTATGACTAATACAAATGGGTTTTTATGTATCAAGAGGAGAGGATATGAGGGGGTAAGCTTTTATAATTGGGGGAGAGGACACACTTGGAATTTTTGAAAAGAAAATGTTATACCCACATTTTAAATACAAAAAAACTATCCAAAATGATTTATTTTTGAATAAAATATAATATAAAGTCAATATACACCTATTAAATCATGTTTGGACATGTTTTAGGTAATTTTAAACAATATTTTTTAGTTTAGCTCCCGATAAACTCATTTTAACATTAACCATGGTAATTAATTTTTCCTCTTCAGTTTTTACTATTCATTTTTGGAAAAAAATTAGTTGAACTTATTATATAAGATTAATTACTATCACTAAAAATTCATTATGAAATTGATTCCAACGAAGTAAATTTTATTAAAAAATATATAATTAAAAAAATATACTTTTAAAATAATTTTAGATTATATGAAACCTTTTAAATTCATTAAATGAAAAATATTTTCTTAATAATCAGTATTCTTCTCTATTCACTGAAAAATTATTCTTTTTAAAAAATTATTTAAAATTGAACCTATGCTTATTTTTACATTTTTATTCCAGAAATAATGTTAAAATTTCAAAATAAATTTTTTAAATTTTTTAAAATTAGTTTTTTTATTTTTTAACAGAAAGTAATAAAAATTATAGATTGAGAAAAAATATTTTCAAAGCATATAAAGACTTTGATAAAAACTAATTACTTCTTTATAAATATATTTTATTTATCTAAAAAAATTATAATTAAATTTAAAAATATGTTTATTACTATTCTTATAAATAAATTTAAATTCTAGGTTATAATGGTTAATTTAAATAATATTATAAATAGGATATCATTTTCATTAAAACTCTGCGTTACATGTAACTAAATCTATTGAAGAAACTAAATTTTATAAAAAAAATCATAAAAAATTGTGGTGTTATAATAAAAAATACATTATTACATAAAAATAATTAGATTCTATTACTATTATGAAGTTAACTCTATAATATCCTATATCTTTAATGTTTTAATGATGTGATCATCTGGAATAACATTACCCTTCCTTGGAGAAAAGACCATATCAATAGAAAGTGTTTGCAGATACTCTGCCCAACACCTCTACCTAATTTTCAGATCAAATTGCAAGAATATATATTATAGGATACTGTGATTTATGTAAAAAAAACCTCTCAAAAAATAGATAATGTCACTAATAATTTAGACAATGTACAAAAATTTCTAACTCTTTGTCATACGTTGGGTAGTTCTTATCATGGGGTCATAGATGATGTGAATTAGTAGGAACTACCATATATCCCTATATCGATAAAAAACCCAAACCAACTCTAATATAATTTAATTAAAATTAATATCTAAACCTAATCACTATAAATTTTAGGATTTAATATGTTTTAAATATCCTCTTTAGATCTAGGATGAACTCTACAAACTAATCTATTCACCCAAACATTACTCTCTTCTTATAGTGACACATAATGTTAATACATAAATACTTCATCTTCTTAGCAGAAATATCTTTCACATATCAATATGATTCATTCTAGAACCACAAAGTTTTAGTGTATTAAGAAACATGTATATACAAAAAATTGGTACAAAATTTATCTGTATCATTTCACCTTAAATTATTCACAACTAAAACCCTTCTTAGATGTAACATAAAACTATTCTCCCAAACATGGGGAAGGAAAACATAATAAAGGGTGAGATCAGATTCTTAGTAAGGGTAATATATATATATATAAATAAATGATCATAAGTGATAATAAGATAAGAATAAGGGTATTAGAACATGAGCTAAACATTATAAAATCACGCCCATCAATTCATAGATCATAATCATGAAACATGACTTAATGTTTTATCAATAAAATGACATAATAAATTAGAGTGTAAAATCATCAATAATCAATCATGAGAAATGAGAATATATCATAATCATAATACATAAGTTTGTGGCATACATGTAAGCCTATAAATTTATTCCCTTAGTAAAGAATCATTGATAATACTATCATTGTGGATTAGGTTCACTTCCCATTCCATCATTTCCTTAGTCGAGGTTCACTCCCAAGAATATCTTATTAGACAATTCTCCTTACTGAATTGGGTTCACTCCCTATTCTAGTCCTTATTACCTCATGAGATATCCTTCTTTACACTATTAGTGGATATATTATTTTTGACCCACCAATCACATATTGAAAACCATATATATATGTGACACAAGATCATAAATCATTAATCATATCATCAAATCATAACTTGTGGAATAGATGTGATTTTCATAATCATTTCATCAACATCATAATAAAAAAAATCCATAGAAAGATTAAATATGGTATCATTGGATCAAATACCCAATAAATCATAAGAAATATCAAAGGTTGTATTTATAGATATAAATAAATTTAAATAATCACAAAAACATTTATTAAGGAAAATTGTGCTTTCATTTGAAATCACTTAATTAGAATCTAAAAATTTCCAAAATTTTTATAAAAAAATTTCCTTTAAAATAATAAATGAAAACTTATAATGTAATATTTAAAGAAATAAGTATTCTTGAGGAAGGAAAAAGTTGTTTATATTGTGTATGTTAAAATACAAACTTTGTTCAGATTTTCAATTAAAAGTAAAAAGTACCATGTTTAGAAAATGTTAATAAGGTTAATTTTAAACCTTTAAAAAGAAAGTAAATATAAGAAAAAATGACATCAAAAAATATTTTTAGAATAGAAAAATCATTCTTAAAAACATTTAAAATAAAATATAGACATAGAAGAAACAATTCTCGATTGAAGGGAAAACTAATTTCATTTTTCTTAAAAACATTCTTTTAGTATCTTGAGAATATAAAAAGAGGATAATGAAATAAAAAAATAAAATCTAAAGAAATAAAAATAAGAAGATAAAATATATAAAATTTGGAGAGATAGATCATACAATTTTATCATCATAAAATTTAAGCACAAACAATCTCGGTAAAAATTTGATTGTAACATAAAACCCATAACTCAAGTCCATATTTCCTCCTAATCACTCTAACCTCATGTATAATAAATTTAAATTTTATTATACTTCTATAATATAACCATAATAATACATATAATTATATACATGGTTTACTTATAACATCTTATTGTAACATCCTAGAAATTAAAAACATAATTTTATTATATAAATATTATTTTAAATGGATTAATTTATAATTAAAATAAAGTAATAATATTTTTGAGCATCTTCTCTTTAAAAATAATAATTTAAATTTAGTGTTTTAATTAATTGGATCATAAGTTTATTATACAATAATTCTTATAGATAAATATACAATTTTTCAAATTAATGTTAAAGCATTATTTTCTTTTACGAAATATTTTAATATGAATATATTTATTATTTTTGTAAAATGAATTTGAATAAAGAAATTATTTTTGTCAAAAGGGTATTTGATATAATTTTTTTAAATAAATTAATTTCTAAAAAAAAGTATTGACTATTTTAATTTTTATGATAATTAATAACTACGATAAAAATTATTTAATATGAAATAATGAATTCCTCTTATTGAATAGTGTTAATTTTCTTTTAAAATTTTGATTTTAGAGATGATATATATATATATATATTTATGAAATTTTAATCATTAGTTTTAAAATTATGAATTAATATTAGATTTATTAAATTATTACTATTTTAAATTTTATTTTATAAAACTATAAATTATGATTGTATATTGTAATTATTTTAATTAAATATTGAAATTATATTTTATACACATAATATTCTTATAAAATTTTTATGATAACTTTATTTGGAATTTAATGTGTTTAAAAAATGGTAGACATGTTAAAAAAATAGAATAAATTAATACGGGAAAATTGAATTAGGGGTTTTGATTTGAGGTTCGTTCGAGTTGAGATTAGGGAGGATCATAGTTGTGCAATTAGGGGGAGTCAAGATGAAGTCCAAACGGCGATCCATGTTGCAGGGGAGCTTTGAATTTGGGATGGTCTGAAGCTAGGAATTGTTAAGGTGGTGGATCGGTCACTAGTCGAGGGCCGAACGCCAACAAGGTGGTCCGAGCAGCGCTCAACCACGAATGAGTTGGAAGTCCGGATGAGTCTAAGCTTATTCGAAGGGTAGTGTTTGATTGAGGGAACAAATGAAGGGGTCCTGATTTGTGTTTTCATTTCAAACCAGGATCACCTTCTTCAGTTTTATATTTCTACATCCTAGTGCGAGGTAGGTTTTCCTTTTCATTATAGGTGTTCGATTTTCTAGATCTGAGGTCTTTATTATCAAATGTGGATTTAGAATCTTTTCTATGGGTTGTTTTTTCGTATGTGGTATTTTTTCTTGACTTTATTCTACCAAAAGATATCTACCATAGTTCTTTGAATCTACTTTTATCAATTTACAGTCAATTTTTCTATTTTATATTGTTGTTTTCCTTGTTATGCGCTGGTTTTCTGTCATTTTTTTCTTCGGTTGAATAGTTTAATGTTAATGTCTGGATGTGTAATGATGTATTACTATCATTTAGATGTATGAAACTTTGTAATTAACTTCCTTGTCAAGTTTTGTGTGCTTTTTGTGTCTCCATACACATATTATAAATTTTGGCTATAAAATCCCTTTTATCAATGCACAAATATATTATAAAAACCTAATGCAAGGGTGGTGAGTGTGTACAAAAATGGTGGAGAAAAATAAGTTCTTCCAAATGTATCTGTATTTCAAGTAAGGGGAAATTATTTATTTTCAAATATTTAATTATCCAAAATTTTATTTCTCTAAGGGTGTAATTAAATTTATTTTCAGTTTTTGGGTTTCATTTTTTTTAAATTCTCCAAGAGTTTATTTTTTTTTATAAAATTATGTTATTTTAGAAATATATATATATATATATACATACATACATATGTATATAAATTTCTATTATTTATTTGAAACTATAAGGTATGAGATATCTTTAAAATATATATTTTCAAGTACCAATCTTAGTTCTCAATGTATGAAAGTGAAAATATTTACTTATTATACAGTAGAAACAACTATGTTAGTAATTTTTCTTTTATAACTATTATATTTAATGTAATTTATTAAATATATAATGTTATATTAACTACAAGTTTATATTTATTATTTAAATTCATGATTTATGCATATGTCATAAAAAATTCATGGTTTATATATATATAAGGATAAAATGTTTATTAAAATATTTATACTTATATGGTCATGTATCAAAACAAATTTTCATAACATGGAATCATGTAATATTTTCATATATTCATGGTCATGTGTTATGTATAACATTGAAATACATTGAATTCATAAATAATACATGATTTTAAATCAAATTTTAAGGTTTAATCCTGAGATTATTATTCACATGGGTTTCTTCAAACTTAAAAAAGTTTTAATTAAAATTTTTCTGTCCCAATTTTATGCGTGAGTCATAATTATTTATTTTTCATTATTATTTTAATATGAAAAATTATATATATGATTTTTTAGATCAAGTGTTTATATATTTCATTTTCTATTTTATTTATGAATTTCAAATAAAGGAAATTATTTTAAGTATGGTATTATCCTAAAAAAATTATTTTAGAAACTCAAGAATATTATGATGACATGTGATAAGAAAGGTTATTTTATTTTAAGTAAAATAATATTATTTATGTTTTTTTGAAACATTTTGGGATAGGATTGAGAAAGGAAGGTCCATTGAAATATTTTTCAAAAATTGGCACTGATATGTTATGTGACGTTATGGGGTGTGAACCCATAAGTCTTAAAAAACATTATTCCAAATGATTTATTACTAGGAGACTTATGGTTTTGTTATGGTCTTCAAAGTATCATAAATAACCTACCAAAAATTATTATTTTAAATGAAGAATTTCCAATGGTCTTTCCAATATATTTATTTTATAAAATTAATGTTTTCTAAATTATATGTATTTAAAAGTTCTAGAAATCTAGTTTTAATTATATATACGTATATATGATCATTTGAAGAAAATGTTTTAAAAGTTTTTATTAACATTTTCAAAACCCCTTACTGGGCAAACCAAATGCCCACCCCTTGTTTTAAATTTATTTTTCAGAGGTTTGGTAGAGTTTTCGAAGGTGTTCACTTCAATTGCATAATTATAGCACGTGAAGTCTTTTCTTTTATACATTTTTGTAAAGTTTTATGATATGTATCTAATTATATACAACCTAGATCGGAAAAAGTTCATAGTATTTAATAAAGGTTGTGTATTTATTCATGTTTCTTTTTATAAAAAAATATACACAATATTTTTAAGCATTGAGTTTGGACGCACGGGCTTGGGACGTCATAGTTGGTATCTGAGCAACATTGGATTTTTTTAAGATTTGATATTGTCTTCTAAACTATAGAGTCTAGAAGTTTAGCAGTCATAGTGTTTCTTAATTCCGAAGACAGAAATTCAAAATTCTTTTTAGTCTGATGAATGAATTGCAAGAACACAATTCTATTGAGCGGGGAATAATTTAACATCTCAGAAATTCCAAACTTAGTTTTATTATATAAATATTATATTAAATAGATTAATTTATAATTAAAACAAACTAATAATATTTTTGAGTCTATTTTCTTTAAAAATAATAATTTAAATTAAGTGTTTTAATTAATTTGATCATAAGTTAATTATATAATAATGATTATAGATATTATATAGTTTTAAAATTAATTTTATAGCATTATTTTATTTTAAGGAATATTTTAATATGAATATATTTATTTTTTTCATAAATATATTTTGTATAAAAAAAACTATTTTAATAAAAACGGTATTTGATAAAATATTTTAAATAAATAAATTTCTAAAAACAATATATATTGACTATTGTAATTATTATGATATATACTAACTATGATAATAATTATATAATATGAAATAATGAATACTTTTTATTGAATATAATTAATTTGGTTTTATAAATTTTGATTTTTGAGAAGATATATATGTATTTATATATATATATATATGAAATTATAATCATTAGTTTTGAAATTATATATTAAGATTATATTTATAAAATTATTACTATTTTAAATTTTATTTTATAAAACAATGAATTATTATTATATATTATATTTATTTTAAATAAAAATTTGAAATTATATTTTATACATATATTATTTTTATAAAAATTTTATGTCAAAATTATTTGTGAATTTAATGTGTTTACAAAATGGTAAGTGTGCTAATAAAGAGAAGTAATGAATAGGGAAAATCGAATTAGGGGTTTGAATTTCGGATCCGTTCGAGTTGAGATCATGGAGGATTGGAGTCATGCAATAAAGGGGAGTTGAAGACAAGCATTGTTCCAGTGGTGGATTGGTCACCGGTCAAAAACCAAACACCAGCAAGGTACTTCGAGCAGTGTCCGACCATGAACGTGGAGGAAGTCCCACTAAGTATGAGATTCATCGAAGGGTAGGGTTACAATTTTTGGCACTGGTGAAAGATATATGAGTCCCGTCGATGTTTCAAACCAGAATTGACTTCCTCTATTTTATGTTTCTCCAACCTAGTGCGAGGTAAGTTTTGGTTTTCATTATAGGTGCCTGATTTTTTTGATCTGAGGTCTTTGTTACTGAATCATGCTATAGAATATTTTCTGAGAGTTCTTTCATCATGTGTGGTTGGTTTTCTTGACTTTATTCTACAAATAAATATCTATTGTTCTTTTTTTCTGTTATTTGGATCAAATTTTATCAATTTACAGTCAATTTGTTCATTTTATATTGTTGTTGTCCTTATTATGCACTGGTTCGGTGCCATATTTTCTTCAGTTGAATAGTTTACAGTGAATATCTGGATGTGTAATGATATATTAAATTACTTTTTCTGTCTAAAACTATGTACTTTGCTTCTTTGGAAAGCTATGTGTGTTGTGTGTGTCACTGTACACATAATAGAAATTTTGGCTATAAAATCCCTTTTAATAGTGTGAAAATATATTCTATAAACCCAATGTTAGTTTTGTGACAGTGTAAAAAAATGCTATATTAGAATAAGTTCTTCTGCATGTGTCTTCATTTCAAGTAAAGAAAAATTATTTATTTTTAAACATTTAATTATATGAAATTTTATTTCTATAAGGGTGTAATTAAATTTATTTTCATTTTTTGGGTTCTTGATTTTTTTTAAATTCTACAAGGGTTTAATTTTTTTCACCAATTATGTTATTTTAAAAAGATATATATATCTGTGTGTGTGTACATACATATACAACTTTCTATTATTTTTCAGAAACTATAAGGTATGAGATATCTTTCAAATATCTATTTTCAAATACCAATCTTAGTTCTCAAATTATGAAAGTGAATAATATTTCCTTATTCTATGGTAGAAGCAAATATATTAGTAATTTTTTTTATAACTATTATATTTGTTGTCAAGTATTACATATATAATTTTATATTTACTATAAGTTTATATTTATGATTTAAATTCATGATTTATTCATATGCCATAAAAATTCAAGGTTTAGACACACACACACACACACACACACATATATATAAGGATGAAATTATTATAGACATGTTTATAATTTTATTATCATGTATCTAAAAGAATGAAAATTGCATGTAATCTTGTAATATTTTTATATAGTCATGGACTTATGTTATGAATGACATTTACATACCTTGCATTCATAATAAATCCATGATTTCAAATTAAATTTTATGGTTTACTCTTGATATTATTTTTGACATGGGATTATTTAAAATAAAAAATGTATTATTTAAAATGTTTATCTTATAATTCTATGTGGGAAACATAGTTATTTATTATTTATGATTATTTTAAGAAGAATATATATATATACACACAATTTAGATCAAGTGTGTGTATATTTCATTATCCATTTTATTTATGAATTTTAAATAAATACAATTATTTTAAGTATGGGATTCTCCAAAAAAATTGGTTTAGAAACACTAAAAAATATACTGATGACAGGAGATAAGAAATTTTATTTTATTTAAAATAAAATAATATTGTGTATGTAATTTTGAAATTTTTTCTATTAGGATTGAGAATGGTAGGTCCATTGGATTTTTTTTAAAATTGGTAGTAGTATGTTATGTGACATTATAGAGATTGAACTCATAATTCTTATGGGAACTTTGTTCTATATGAGTTATGACTAGAAATATTATGGTTTTTTTATGATCTTCTAAGTATCATAAATAACCCAATAAAAATTATTATTTTTGATGGATAATTTCCAATGAGCTTTTCAAATATAATTATTTTATAAAATTAATGTTTTATAAATTAGTTTTATCTCAAATTTCTAGATATCTACTTTTATGTATACATACATAGATATGTTCATTCTAAGAAAATGTTTTAAAATGTTTTATTACTTTTTTCAAAACCACTTATGGGGCATACTGAATGCTCGCCCAATGTTTCAAATTTATATTTCACAGGTTTTGAAGGTTTCTGAAGGTATTCACTTTTATTAAATAGTTATCCGATTTGAAATATTTTCTTTTGTACGGTTCTGTAAATGTGTATGACATGTATCTAATTCTACCAAACCTAGATTGCTAAAAGTTCCTAGTATGTAATAAATGTTGTGTATTTATTCATGTTTATTTTTATAAAGAAAATATACAAAAAAAATTTAAGCACTGAGTATAGAAGCGCGAGCTCGAGGTATTATCATTAGTATCAGAGAAACAATCTAGAGAAATTTAGAGATTAGATGTTGTTATCTAATCTGTAGAGTCTTGAAGTTTTGGGTTCTTAGTATTTCTTAATTCTGAGGATGAATATTCATAATTCTATTAGTTTTGATAAACGAATTGTGAGGATACAATTTTGTTGAGGGGGTGATAATGTAACATCCCAAAAATTCCAAACATAGTTTTTTACATAAAAATTATATTAAAATGATTAATTTATAATTAAAAAAAAATAATAATATTTTTGTGCCTATTTTCCTTAAAAATAATAATTTAAATTAAGTCTTTTAATTAATTGGATCATAAGTTAATTTTATAATAATTCTTATAGATAATTATATAGTTTTCAAATTGATTTTATAGCATTATTTTGTTTTAAGGTATATTTTAATATGAATATATTTATTATTTGTGTAAAAATAATTTGAATAAAAAAATTTATATTTATTAAAAGAGTATTCGATAAAATATTTTAAATAAAAAAAATTATAAAACCATATATATTGAATATTTTAATTATTTTGATAAATACTAATTATGATAATAATTATTTAATATGAAATAATGAATAATTTTTATTGAGTATATTTTTTTTGGTTTTATAAACTTTTATTTTTGTGATGTTATATATATATATATGAAATTATAATCATTAGTTTTAAAATCCTGAATTAATATTATATTTATAAAATTATTATTATTTTAAATTTTATTTTATAAAACTATGAATTATGATTATATATTATAATTATTTTAATTAAATATTGAAATTTTATTTTATACATATATTACATTAATAAAAAAATTTATTATAACTTTTTTGGGAATTTAATGTGTTAAAAATTGATAAACATGTTCAAAATAGAGAAGAAATGAATACGGGAAAATAAAATTAGGGGTTTCGATTTGGGCTCCGTTTGAGTTGAGATCAGTGAGCGTCGAAGTTGCGCAACAATGGGTAGTTGAACTGAAGGTTGAGTGGAGGTCCAATTTCAGGGGGATATTTTCTTTCGAGATGGGTGTAAGTCGAGCATCGTTTGTGTAGTGGACCGATCACCGGTCAATGGCTGAACTTCATCAAGGTGCTTTGATATGTGTTCGATCATGAATGAGGTGGATGTTCAGCCAAGTTCGAGATTCATCAAAGGGTTGGGTTCTGATTTCAGGCATTGGTGAAGGATACCTTAGTCGAGTCAGGGTTTCAAAACAAAACTACCTTCCCCTATTTTGAATTTCTCCAACCTAGTGTGAGAAAGATTTTTATTTTTGTTATAGGTGTCCGATTCTCCATATCTGAGGTCTTTGTTGTCGAATCTTGCTGTAGAATATTTTCCCAAGATTGTTTCATTGTGTGTGGTGTTTTATCTCGACTTTATTTTACCAATTGATGTCTACTGTTCTTTTTCATAGTTCTATGGATTGAATTTTATCAATTTAAAGTAAATTTTGTCATTTTATATTGTTTATGTCCTTGTTATGCACTAGTTATGTGTCATTTTCTCTTTAGATGAAAAGGTTTTAGCAAATGTCTTGATGTGAAATAATATATTACAATCATTTTTTTGTCTGAAACCGTGTACTTAGCTTCCTAGGAAAGCTGTGTGTGTCACTATGCACATAGTATAAATTTTGGCTATAAAATCCCTTTTATCAGTGTGAAAATATATTCTATAAACCTTTTGTCAGTCTGGTGAGTGTGTAAAAAAATTTTGTAGTTGAAGAAGTTATTTTTCATGTTTCTGAATTTCAAGAATGGGGAAATTATTTATTTTCAAACAGTTAATTTTCTAAAGTTTTATATATATATAAGGATGGAATTTTTTTGACATGTTTATAATTTTATTGTCATGTATCTAAAATAATGTTCATAGCATGTCATCATGTTATATTTTCATATAGTCGTGGCCATTTGTTATGAATACAATTAACATACCTTACATTCATAATAAATTCATGACTTCAAATTAAATTTTAAGGTTTAATCTGGAAATTATTAAGCACATGGGCTTCTTTAAACTTAAATATGTTTTAATAAAAACTTCCCTCTCTTAATTTTATGTGTAGAACATAATTATTTATTTCTTATGATTATTTTAAGAAGATAAATTATATATATGAATTTTTTGACCAAGTATGTGTATATTTTTTCATCCATTTTAATTATGAATTTCAAATAAAGATAATTATTTTACGTATGGGATTCTTCTAAAAAAAATTTAGATACTGTCAATAAGATTCTCATGAAATGTGATAAGAAAGGTTATTTTATTTTAAAGAAAATAATATTATGTTTTTATTTTTGAAACATTTTAGATTAGGATTGGGAAAGGAAGGTCCACTGAAAGTGTTTTCGAAATTTGTCACTAGTATGTTATGGGATGTTATGGGGAGTGAACCCATACGTCTTAAGTTAACTTTGTTCCATATGAGTTATTACTAGAGGCTTTATGGGTTTATTATTTTCAACCAAGTATCATAAATAACCCACAAAAAGTTATTATTTTTGATTGGTAATTCCTAATCATCTTTTCAAATTTATTTATTTTATGAAATTAATGTTTTCGAAATTATATGTATTTCAATGTTCTAGAAATATAATTTTAAGTATATATACATATATATTTTCATTCGAAAAAAATGTTATAAATTTTTTTATTAAAATTTTCAAAACCCCTTACTGGGCATATCAAATGCCTACCCCTTATTTTAAATTTATTTTTCACAGGTTTAATAGTGTTTTTGAAGCTGTTCGCTTCAATTAAATATTTAGCACATCTGAATTATTTTCTTTTGTGTAGTTTTGTAATGTTGTGTGACATATATCTAATTCTGTCATAAACACATTTTAACCTTAACCACAGTAACAAATTTTTAGTATTTTTACTATTTATTATAAAAAAATTAAGTTAACCCTATTAGATTAAATAAATTATACTAATTCCAAAAATCAAATCTATTCTCATAAATACAATTTTTATAAGTGGTATAATTTAATTTTAAATAAGCGCGCAACCTGAAATAAAAACCCGTTTTAGAAGAATAAATCTTTAAGCTCAAAACATAATTTATTAACAAATAATTCCATGTAAAATACATAAGGTGAAAGTTAAAATATATGATTAAATATTTAATCTATAAATTTTATCAAAAATATCAATTTGTAGGTATTAATTTAATTATCTAAAATAAATACACACTACACACATATTTTTTTAGAAAAATGCCATTTTAGCCCAAAAATGATCGCATATCAAAAAAAAGTACAATGATTATTATTATCTGATTAATTTTATTATTTATAATTAAATGATAATTATTTTAATTTAAGGTCAAATTCAAAAAATAATGTTACTTTTACTCGAAAATAAATTACTGTTTTTTACAAAAATTAGTATTTTCCACTATGCACTAACAGAAATATTTTGATAAAAATTAAAAAAATTATCACTAAAATAATTTTGAGATAATAATTTCAGAAATTATAATAATTTTCTCAAATAATTTTTTTGAATTTTTTATAAATTAATTATAAATTTTTGGTGCAAAAATACAATAAAAACCCATTTTTGAAGAAAATATATTTCTGAAGCGTATAATGAATAATGCAAGTTGAGTATTTATTTATTATGAATTAATAAATTCATTTGAACTAATTAATATCTTTATAAATATATTTAATAAAGTAGTTATTACTATTAATACCTTCTAATTTATTATATAAGTTATAATAGTTTACTACGTTGTGGTTCATACAGACACATGGATGCCTGTAAAGAAAGCTATCAAATACTTTAAGTTTTATTTCAGAGGAAATACATATAAAATATTAGTGCACTAAATTATTCCCCACTTAAACTGAATTTCACCCTCAAGATTAAATCACTCACATATAGAAAAAATAAGGATATCTCTACTTGATCGCATCGTTGGGTTCCCATGTAGCTTGCTCAATTTTCCGATTCTTCTGATGTATTTTAACCCATTGAGTAGTTGTGTTCCATAAAACTTTATGTCTATGATCCAAGATTTATACTTTCCATTCATCATATGAAATATCATAATCTAGTTGTATAACCTCTGAGTTTAGTGCATCAAAAAGGATCAGTTATGTACTTATTTAGGAGAGATACATGGAATATATCATGAACTTGAGAGAGGTTTGTTGGGGGTGCCAAACGATAAGCTACAACCCATATAAGATCAATAATATCTATGGGACTAATATAATTGGGGATAAAATTTCAATTATTTCTAAATATCATAAGTTTATCCCATAGAGATATTTTTAGGAAAACCTTCTCCTCATCTCACTGATGACTGTTAACATGAATCTTTAATTGAATATGTGCTAACTTTATGTGATGCTGAATGGATCTAACATTATCTACATGTTCCTTTTCAAGCTCAAGTTCCAATAGATTTCTTTATCCAAAATCATCACAACCTATCAGAGTAATTTACTTTTTTCTGTAGAGGGATTCATGTGGAGCCATCTGAATACTTGAGTGAAATATTTTGTTATAAGAAAACCTGATTAAAGGAAGGTTTTGATCCTAAAAAACGTTGAAATCTTGAAAAATTATTTCAATATATCCTACAAGGTTTAAATTATCTTGTTAGACTGACCATATGACTGAGAATGTTAATCTATATTGAAACACAACTTGTTATCTAGATGTCACTAAATACTTCTCCCATATTTAGGGACAAACCTTGGATCCTGATCAGATACAATAGAATATAGTACCATTGAAACCTTTACACTTACTAAATATATATATTAGAAATATGATCATGAGAGAAATATTTTATGATAGTAATGGGGTGCAGTGAATTCATAATTTGATCTACTATAACCCAAATATCATTATGGTCTTTAGTTGTTTTGGGGAGTCTAGAGATGAAATACATGATGATTTTTCCCATTTCCATTTTGGTATGGGAAATCTTGGGAACAACCCATGGGCTTCTATCTCTCAACCTTAACTTGAATTAACTTGAAAATAAGGCAAACACTGAGATACATGCCCCACAAAACCTTTATTCATGTTATCCCACCATAAGTACCCTTTTATATATCTATACATATTCGCACTCCTAGGAGGAATAGTGAATGATGAGTTATGAAATTATTCCAATAGTTCAATATTTAAGTATGGTATTTAAAGAGCACATAAACTTTTCTAGAACCTTATCAGTCTATCACAATCACAGGTAAACTCAAGATCATTTTTCATATTCTTTTATCTCTATACATTCTCCTTCGGTGCCTCTTTATTATTGAAATGAAAAAAGGGTTGAACACTATTTGGAGAAAGATAAGATTTTGTCTATATTCCTTCAAGATTTCAAAGACCATAATATATAAATCCATAAATATTGGATCTTTTTTTGATTTTTCATCATAGATAAACTAGTGTGACCTTTTCACTTAAATAATTTCCACCTCGTTTTCTTTCATTGGGTGGTAATGTATTGAGCAATCATATTCTTAAATGAATTTCATCTATTCTTATTTTGTAAGTATTCAACTCTTTTTTGGTGAATATAAATATAAATATTTAATATTAGCGTATATGTAACAACTTTATTTATAAAGATAACTCATCGATATCTTTAATGAAAAGATTATTACTTTTAACTCAAAATCATAATGTGGGTAACTTTACCCGTGAAGCATTAATTCAAATGTGTAATAAGATATCACTATATATTTCTTCATAAAAACCACCCCGTACTACTTTGAAATGAATCACTATAAATGAAAAACCCTATCCACTATAGGGTAGTGTGATCATAGGTGCATTTTCCAACCTTTCCTTCAGTTACAAGAAAGTTTCATCACATTCATTAGTAAAAAATAACTTAACTCCCTTCCAAGTTAACTAGGAATGTGGATTATATAGTCATGATAAATCCTTAACAAAGAATTTATAATATCTAACCAATGCAAGAGAACTATGGATCACACTTATAGTGGTTTCTCTAAGACAATGTTCAATGACCTTCATCTTATATGAATCCATTGATATACGTCACTTGATATAATATAACCTAAAAATGGAAATTTGGTTGCGCCAAAATTTACCTGTCACGACCCGTCCCCTGAAGGTCATGCCATGACTACCCCAAATCCACCTCCTGAAGGCCAGGGTTAGGAAACTAGTGCTGAAGACGTCAACCTGCAAGTGGGAGACATTTTCCTGAGTACCTGTATGTACACACACGCCCAACCATGTCCCACAAACTCAAAGGGGGAAACAAGTATACTGAAAAAAGTGTTGAGTTCAAGTACAACTGAAAACAAGTGGTCCAGAATAAAAACCCAACAAAAAGAAATGAAAATAGGAAAGTACAAAGGGACTTGGGTAGCTATTTGCTGAAAAACCCACCAGATGGTAAAAGTAGTGTAGCTATAGGAAGCTGAAGCAGTACGTCTTTTCCACTTGATCCTATGGGGCCCTACCTGGTCCTTGGCCACCAAGTCCTCCATTGAAGCATCGATCATCTCCACCAGACACTACATGTGCGAGAGAATCCCATGTAGGTGTGAGTAAAACAATACTCAGCAGGGGACCTCGAAACACAAATGAAAGGCCACAAAAAAATCTTCAAAGCAAAGAACCAGGCATAAGAATGAAGCACAAGTATAAATTAAAATACAACTCACACCCGATATATATCTAGGGTAATGATAAAATAATTATCTGTCACATTATCGAACACCTCAGCTACTCGAGAACTCCTCCTCTATAAGTACAGTGGGTCTGTCGGGTCCCACAAAAGTTTCTTCCTACTAACCATGGACTCTTGTGGTACTCATCCCTGATTAGTACTGTGGGTATGGTGAGTCACATACTCTATCTCACACTACTGGACAACCGAGTCACATAGAGGCGCTTCCCACATTGGACAACTGAGGTAATTCTCTCCATCGCGTACTGTGGGTCTGTCGAGTCACATAGTATCACTCCCACCATGGGCTTGAAAAGTCACACAGAGGTGTTTAGCACTGGTCCATAGTCGATTCACACATAGTCTCTTGTCAACAATCTTTAGGTCTCAGCCAACCGTCGGGTTCTGTACGTAGCGCGCTTGGGGGAACCACTACTCAAGCCATTTACCACATCTCAACATCCATGAAAGTCTTCTTAGAGCATACCAAAATATCCTCCTTGTCAAGCGTGTCCCAAATCTTCAAATGGCTCGTCAATGAGATGCCCGGTTTGCAAGTTATTAATGTTTTAGTAAATATGGACCGGTTGAATCTGGGCCTTGTCCGACCCGGTTGGACCGACCTGACCAACTCGACCCGGGGGTCCCACAAACCCAAGTTTAATTAGACTGACTTGACCTGACCCGGTTCAAGTCTATGTCGGCCCGGTCCATCCTGGACAGTGGGTCAAGCCCAATGTGCCACGTTGGACCTGGACTAGTTTGGCTATGGGTCTAGCGCACCGGGTCGCCCGAAGACCTGGTCTCGTCTGTCCTGGCCTGAAGGGAACTGGTCTGGGATGTTGGCATGGGCCTAGCCTGACACACTGGCTGGGGGTGTGGCCCGCCAGTTGAGGCCCTATCTGCTAGGGGCGGACTGGTGGTGCACCTGCCCGAGACACGTCCGGATGCCACATCCAACTCCTCCACTGCCCCACGGACACAGGGCCTCACTCATTCCACGTTCAAGTGACCACAGTTTGCCTGATTTCCCAGGTAGCTCAGACGCGATGCCAGGTTAGTGTCCCGTCCTCTTTTTCTGCGACCAGCGGGCGACGACCTCCTCCACCGGGGCGCGCCCAGGCGCGCTGCCTCCTAAAGCATGGCCGGTGAGGTCTAGCTGCCTCATCTAGTAGGAGGATATTAGGGTGTTTCCACCTACTCTACATGACTGGTGAGGGGTGGCTGCCACCACCAGTCGCTGGCACCACTACTCTGGTGGTTCCGTGTTGGCGACACCGTCTGCTGGCCACCAGGTCTGCTCTGGTGGTCTAATCTCTGATCTGTCTGCACCTTTGGGCCTCTTGGGTCACTGCCATCCCTGCCATGGCCCCAGATTTATCTTTCCATCGAATTGAGGATGCATCCACAAAGAACTCACAAGATAGAGGTGCTCGGGCCTTGTTCGTGTCGGCTCGCACCCTCTACGTTAGAGGTTTAAAGAAGGGGAAGGTCTTAGTATTTCATTTCAATCAATAAATGATAGTTTAAACACGGATAAATAAATCTCAAAAATAACCCCTCACAGAAAAGCGCATGATCTGTGGATCAACCCATTCATGGGTTGATCCAATTTCATTGTTGAATTTAAGAATTGGGAAAAACAAACTTAAACATAACCCCTACCTAGATTGATGATCTATCACTAACGAGAGGCAAAGCTTCGAGTCATCGTCGATCCTCGATCAATTAACATTCATAACCGATTGTAGATGGCATTCATAATTATTATTTGGAGAGGAAATATGACAGTGGTTCTTCATTGAATCATCTACCTATTAATTGCCATATCTTCAACACGTCAAATAAATAAAAAGAAAACACGTCACTGTATTTTAGTTACACTGTGATGCTGCATCGGTACACTGTTTTATTTATGAAACAATGTAGTTGTTATGTGTCATTTAATACATTTTTACACTGTGAGTTTTTAATCCATTAATGAGTTCCATTAAGGCACCTCATCGTCGCATTTTAGCATTGCTGTGTTGCTGCTTGTCAGTTGTGGAAAAGAAATAAAATATCTTTTTAGT
This sequence comes from Viscum album, assembly GCA_963277665.1. NCBI lineage: Eukaryota > Viridiplantae > Streptophyta > Magnoliopsida > Santalales > Viscaceae > Viscum > Viscum album. The sequence goes on along the minus strand of OY728143.1, from coordinate 508,432,005 downwards.
GTTATTTTATTTTTTTTAAAAGGACTGAAATTTAACATTTCTATTTGGACATTGCTGGCCAAAGTTAAGTCCTTTCTAGAAAAATCCCGATGTTTTGAGTTCAATGGTTCTCTCAGATTTTCGATCTGAGAAACTGTTCAAAATTTAGATAAACCCACACACATGTTTACTTAAGTGAGCTAAAAAAAGTTCAAAATTTCATTCCAAGCTCACCGGGTCTCAAAATCACGTGCCGTCAGGGCATGTCATCTCGAAATAATTCCATATAATTTTAAAAAAATTACATTGAAATTTCGAGACCTGAAATTCTTCACACCATAGGGATTTACGTCCTTGAAAACCAAAACATGGTCCAATCAAACAAATTGGGGTACTGAGCATGAATCTAAGTCTCTCGCTCCCATGTGCTCTCCTGAAGATTCCCTTTCTACCACCAAACGCACACAATAGGAATCTAACGCCCACATAGTGTCACGACCCATCCTTCGGGGCCCATGTGATGACTACCCCAAGCCCTCCATCCATAGGATAGGGGTTGGGGACTAGCTATGAAAGGCATATCCATGAAAAACGGGAAGGCATTGCCTTTAAACTTAAAAACACACAATCCAAGAATACAATGAGTACAACCAACGTAGTAAAACTGTAGTACTAAAAATATGTGTAATGAATGTAAAAGGGTGAGTACTGTAAGTAAAGAGGTCCAAAATAGAAGCCCAATTGAAAAGTACAAGAGCAATAGAAAAATGGCTCCCAGAATCATCTACCTAGGTTTCTACTAGAAGGCTATGTACTTCTAACGGTTGGTCATCACTATAGCACATCACGTCTAAAGGTCCACCTCCGAACACCATCCAGTCCTGGATCCCAAACCTCAATCAAAGTTTTAAACCTCTAAACACCGTCAAGTTCACCCGCATATAACTCAAAGATAAACAAGTAGAATAGGGACCAGGCTTTGTTCGTTTGGCCCATGCCCTCCGCATTATCATCTTAACAAGGGAGAAGATAAAATATTCAATAACTCTTGAAATTTAAACAAGGAAAAACACTACCTCGTGAGTCATTGGAGAGAATCCCATGTTTGAAGATGGGTTGGTGTTCATCGATCCCGAAGCAAGACTCCAACGATTCCACTCAAACAACGATATTTGGTTCTTGCTTGACAGATCCGTTCTTCTTCCAAAGGCTCCTACAAAATCCTCTTCTCCCCCAAAACACCTCTTCTTTTTATAATTAATTGAAAGAGATAGATGATGGGAGTTAGATTCACAACACACAATTAAGAGCAGTTTATTAATTGGTGCAATTAATGAACCTTCTTAATTGCATGTAAGGTGGTTACAAATTTTTTTGTTACCAGGCATTTAATGCCTTGAATTAAATGCTCGAAAACCCCTTGTGGTCCCCACCACCAAAACCTAAAGAGAGGTGGGGTTATTTAAGAAAATAAATTAGATTTATTTTATTAATCCTCCATGAAATCCACAAACACCCAACTTCCTCTCTCAACCCAATATAGTCAAGGTTAAGGATCGATTAAGTGAATCCCGGCACTACGAGTTCAACAGTGCCCTCATATTTCAATTCCGAGCCTCGGTTCAAAAGTTCGGATTTTTTGCTCATGAATTCACTGAACATACCTAAAAAAAGTTTAGAAATTAATTCCAGGAACATCGGGCCTCATAATCACATGCCGCTAAATTTCATAGACTCATAAAAATTCCATATAATAAAAAAAATTACATGGAAAATCCAGGTCTTTACATTTTCCCCACCTTAGGGATTTTCATCCCCAAAAACCACAACATAGACTAAGGAAACAAGTGGGGATACTGAGCACGAATCTGAGCCTCCTGCTCCCATGTGCTCTCCTAGAGGTTCATGTGCTGCCAGTGAATGTGAACCAAAGGTATCTATTGTCTATGGAGGACCCACTTCTTTCGATCCTCAATCTCCACTAGAACCTCCTTAAACTTCTCCCCATCATCAATTTCCCGCTCGCCCCAGTTGATAACGTGTGATGGATCATTCATGTACTTCCTTATCTGTGACACATGGAAAACGTCATGCACTTGGTGCATATATAGTGGAAGAGCTAGGTGATAAGCCACCATGCCAACTCTACTGAGAACTTGAAAGGGTCTGATGAACCTCAGAGATAGATTTCTACCGCTTACAAATATCTAAAAACCTTGTTGATGTGAGACCCATAGGAAGACATGGTCTCCCTCCTCAAACACCAAAGGTCACCATCCCCTATCAACCTAAGAATTATACCTACTTTGTGTAGTCTTCGTCCGCTGATGGATAATCTACACCTTCTCAGTGGTAGCTCATACCAACTCTGGACCAATAAGTTCTGACTCCCCTGGTTTTTTCCAGCATAGAGGTGATATGCATGGTCGACCGTACAAGGCCTCAAATAGTTCCATACTGATGGTGGAGTGATATATTTTGTTGTATGTGAACTCTACCAAGGGAAAGTGATCCTCCCAACTGCGGCCAAAATCTAGGATGCAAGTATGAAGCATGTCCTCTAATGTCTGTATGGTTCACTCGGTCTGACCATCCGTATGAGGAAGAAAGGTGGTGCTCAAACATGGCTGAGTCCCAAACGCCCTGTAATCCCTTCCACAATCAGGATGTAAAATGTGCTTCACAATTAGAGATGATCGTCGATGGAACCCCATAAAGTCGTACAATATCCTGTACATAGAGGCATCCCAAGCCCTCTACAGATCCTTGCTCTCAGATGGGAAGGAAGTGGTCAGACCTAGAAATTCGGTCTACGATCACCAAGATGGAATAATGGCCCCTGGACATACGTGGTAGCCCTATCATGAACTAAATGGAAATTACATCCCACTTCCACTTCGGTACCTCTAATAGATGCACTAAGCCTGCTGGAACATGATGCTTGGCCTTCACTTGTTGACAAGTGAGGCATCATGAAACAAACTCCGCCAATGATTTCTATATCCTTGGCCACTAGTGATGACTTCAGAGGTCCTGGTACATCTTTGTCACACTAGGATATGCCAATAGAGGGGACGTATAGAACTCCATCAACACCTACTCACATAGTACCACCGATATCATGGTGCATCCTCTAAAGAGGATAACGTGACCCCCACCTTCAGAAAATCTATAAGGTTCCTGTCCTGAGGATATATGATCACATTGAGCCTCACAGTCAATGTCCCCAAGATACGCCTACCTGAATCACCGAAGGAGTGGGGGAGTGACAGTCATAGATTGGATGTAAGCTGCTGCATCTCTATCCACGAAAGATATCTACAATGCGACTAGCTACTCTGTCGCCTCACTCATCTACTGTAGACCAGACCTCCTACTATGTGCATCTGCTACCACATTTCCCTTCCTAGGAGTATATACTACCTCAAAGTCATAGTCTTGGAGGAACTCTAGCCATCTCCACTGTTTCAGGTTCAACTCCTTCTGTGAGAATATATACCTGAGACTCTTGTGATCAGAGTAGAGTATAAAATGTTTGGCCATAAAGTAGTGTCGCCAAAATTTTAAGGTGAATACCACTACTGCTAACTCTAGGTTATGAGTAGTATAGTTCTAATCATGCTATGTTATCTGTCGTGAACCATAAGCGATCACTGCTTAATCCTACATCAAAAAACATTAAAGTCTGGTCCCTGATGCATCATAGAAGACTACATACCTAACACCCTATTTTGGTAGCCTCAAGATGGGGGAACTATTCAGTCTCTTCCTTAGCTCTTGAAAACTCTATTGGCATCTATCCATCCACACAAATGGTTTTCCCTTATTCAGCAATGCTAAAAAGGGTGCTACAACTCTGGAAAAGTCAGGTACGAATCTCCAGTAGTACCTAGCCAACCCTAGGAAACTCTGCACCTTGGTCAAACTCCTATGTGGCTCCCAAGAAAGAACAACCTTTATCTTCACTAGATCCCCTGCAACACCAGATTATGAGATAACGAGTCCCATAAAGTGGACCTCTCATATCCAGAACTGCAACTTTGAGAGCCTACCATGAAGACAGTGCTCTAGGATTGTATCCAGAACTATCTACATATTGTAAGCATGATCCTCCTCCGTCGTTGAGTACACCAAGATGTCATCAATGAAGACCACCATGAAGTGATCGAGGTATGGCTAGAAGATCCTGTTCATGAGTCCCACGAACACTACAGGGGTGTTGGTCATGTCGAACGTCATAAATAAGAACTCATAGTTGTCATATTGACATCTGAAGGCCATCTTGTACGCGTCATAATCTCGTACCCTGAGCTAATGATAGTCGGATCTGAGCTCTATCTTGGAATTCCAACGAGATCACTTCAACTGATAGAAGAGATCATAAATCCTCAGAAGAGGATTCATGTTATTCATAGTCACTTGGTCCAGGCATAGATAATCTACACAGAGCCTCAAACTTCCATCTTCCTTATTTTAGAACAAAACCAAGGCTGCCCATGGAGAAACATTGGGCGTTATGAACCCCTTCCTCTACAAGTTCTTCAGCTGTACCCATAACTCACGAAGCTCCATAGGAGCCATCCGATATGCTATGGTAGATATCAGTGCCATCCCTAGGTACATGTCAATGTAGAATTCCACATATCTACAAGAAGGTAGTCCCGAAACATCATTAGGGAAGACACTAGCATACTGGTCCACCGCTATAGGATAGCTCAAACTCTCAACATCAACTGTTCTGAGGGTAAAGCTATCCAAATGTTGTGTGATCGGCTACACCCTCCTCTGGAAAAGTCTATATTGTGCTGTAAAGGTTCCATTCTTTCCGGTGTAAGAAAACCCAGTACCATACTCAAGGATACACCAAAATTTTCACCCAATGCAGTTAATTTGAGCATGGATTGTAGATAACCTGTCTATACCCAAGATAATGTCGTAAGGCCTCAACGACACTACTAGAAGATCGTAGCCGAAGCTCATGCCTCCTAGAGTAAGATCACACTTCATGCACTAGTGTGTAATCACCAAATCCCCTCCTGTAGGAGTCTCTAGCCATAAGGATCGAGACAACGACTCCACCCAAATCTCTGAGCTTCGAACGTGGGTCGTGGTAATGAAAGAGTGACTAGAACCCGTGTCTATAAGTACTAAATCTGAGGTGTATTAGACAAATATTGTACCTCAAATCATATCTAGCGAACTGTGGTCATAGGACTCAGCTGCTGGAAGCTGAGCTCATTGCTGTCCACCTACTCCATGTGGTTGGGGTGGACCACCTGGAGGTGGTGGCGGTAGAAACTCGAATCACCAACCACCCCCTATTACACGACTAGCTTCTATGCCATGTCCTCCTACTGCCTGGTGACCTCCCCAATCTAATCTCTGCCTCTACCTAGGTGATCCCTTTACCATATTCTAGTCTTCTGTGCGGTTGGTCAGGCAGTCACAAGATATGAGACTCTGTCCACCACACGTGAAGCACAGTCTGCTCCTCTGCTAGCCTGCTCTACCTCGTGTGCCTCACACCTCTGACCCTACATCTTAGGGTTATCCACTAGAAGATCTGGGTCACTTGGAACTCTGTGTCATCTTCCTACTTCCAGTTGGAGAAGACTATGCTACGTGTCTCCCTATGGTGGGTCTCGCTGTCAGTGTCTAATCAGCAAGGATGTTCTCCCCCAAGAGTTCTCTCTCCAGTACTCTAGCATGCGTCAGAATGCTGAAATATACCATCAAATCTCTAATATACTATCATATTCTCTACTCAAAGGTCTAGGCCTTAAATAAAGGGTCGTGCACCATGTTGGTAGAGTAGCACGAGAGGTCTTTGAACCTTTCCAAGTACTGTGCCACGGTCAGGCTTCCCTGCTGTAAGTGTAACAACTCGTGTATACAAAAATAACATAGAGTCAATGGAATGAAATATTCCCTAAAGAGGCCCTCGAAATATTACCAGGTGAGGGTTTCCTTATCGTGTATCTAGAGCGTCAGGCTCCACCATCTCCCTGCTGATCCCTGTAAAATACTGGAAGCTAGGATCAACATCTGGTCAGCTGGTGTCCTAACCAGGAGAAAATCTCTATCCATAGCCTCCAGCCAGTCCTCAACTACCTACAGATCTGTCTAGCATCAAAAACTCAGAGGCCTATGCTTCTAGAAATCATGAAAAATGCTTATTTGGAGTGTACTATCCACCAGTGGGGCTAGTAGAAATTTCATTCCAATAGGTAGTGGTGCTTCTAGTACACCACCCGATGGTACTATTGTCATAAGAGGGCCCTACACCGAAGCCTCGTCGCTCGGTGGGCATTCATCGCAAACTCTCACTGGAATCTTGGATGGCTATCTATGTGGAGGAATCCTGAAAGGAAACATGTGGGATATGGTCAACAAGTTATGCTTAGTAAGCTCACTTAAAGATATCAAAGCAGAAACATTTAAAAAACACACGAAATCAGTGTTTTCATGCACTGAGTCAGAAATCCGAATTCAGGGTCCCGATGTATGGATATGTCGGCCACCACACTAACAATAGACTCCCCGAACTGAAAACCACATTCAAAACACTTAACACTATTACTCTATTAAAATATCAGAGTCCTAGTTATTCGGTAGAACCGAATCCTCTGATACCACTTTGTCACGACCTGTCCCCCAGGGTCTGTGCTGTGACTACCCCATTCCCACCTTCCATAGGCTAGGGGTTGGAGAATTACACCGAAAGTTATATCCATGAAGAACGAGAAGTAATTGACTTTAAACTTGCAAATACACAGTCCAATAATACAAGGAGCACAACCCACATAGTAAAGCTGCAGTAGTAAAAAGATGTGTATAGAAAGTAAAAGGGTGATTACTATAAGAAAAAGGGTCCAGAATACTAGAAAAATTAAAAATTAAAACATCAATAGAAAAAAATCTCTCAGAATTGTTCGCTAAGGTTCCTACTTGAGGGGTAGGTACAACTCATGGTCGTTCGTCACTGCAGAACATTACATCTAAAAGTCCAACTCTAATCACCATCCAGTCCTGGCTCCAGAACCTCAGTGAAAGTTTTCCATTGTCTGAACAAGACACAACAAGGTGGAAGAGAAGCCTGTGTAGGGGTGAGTATAACAATACTCAGTAAGGACCTCGAGACCCCCAAAGGTCTCCCAGAGTTCCACAAAAGAAAAACCACAAAGCAAGACCTCAATCACAAAACACGAAGCAATAATCAACTCACACCAGGTATAGAACTCAGAGATCATAAGTATAGATGATTAGTCTTAAGATATATCATCTTATTTCATTTAGAAGTTCCAAAAATGATCCAAAAAGAAGTTATTCTATTATCGATCCACTCTTGGACGTAAGTTGATGTTACAAGACAGGACACTGTAAGGTGAGTCCTTGTCAGGTCATGCTATTGCTGATCCACACAGGGTAACTATAATGCTGATCCACACAGGGTCACTAAAAAGTTGATCCACATAGGCTTGCTGGAATGCTGATCCACACAGAGTCTCTGGAATGTTGATCCACATAGGGTCGCTCGATGATGATCTACATAGGGTCTCTAGAAGCTGATCCCCAACAGACAACTCTAAAATGGTCCGCATTGGGTAGCTACCATACTAATCCACACATGGTCACAATGATGCTGATCCACATAGGATCTCTACTTCAAAGACAACCAGCCACAAGGTTTCCCGCACCCGGTGCACTTGCGTTCCGTAGAATCCACTCCACGAGATATCGATCATACCTCAACCACCACTGAACTCTACAAAGGAGTAATCCAAAGGACTGCTATGTCATAAGGGTTCCAATGTGACATACGATGCGTCAATTGGACGCCCGATTTGTGAGTTATAATCGTTTTAGTACTAAGGGCCCGATTGGATTATGGTTCGATCCAACCCAGCCATACTATAAATTTATCAAAAATTTGATTGGAGTATACCAAAAAGAACATCTCCCTCCAAGGATCCCAGTGTCACAGAATGTTTTCCAAACAGATGTCTGGATTTAATGTTATGACATTTTAAGTGAAACTGGGCCTAGATGGGTCGAGGTCTAGTTCGACCCGGTTCGGGTCAACCAGACCTGGCTAGGGTCTGACCCGACAAGGGTCCGACCTCGCCCAACTTGAACCGGCCTGGGCCAACCCGAGATGGGCTCAGCCTGTAGCGCCGCGGTCCAGCCTGGCCCGCTGGAAGGTGCTGCCCGACCCGGAGGGGGCGCGACCCATCCCACAAGGGGGCACCACTTGACCCACAAGGGGGGAATAACCCGTCCCACAGGGGGAGCCACCCCACCCTTAAGAGGGAACATCCCCACCCGTAGGAGGGCACAACCCCGCCTGTAGGAGGTCGTATCGCAGCCCACAAGGGGGCACAGCTCAGCCCGCAGGTGGGCGTGGGGCCCTCCCTAGCTGGCACGGGGGAGGCATTACCCCCTTTCTCCCGAATGGCTATGTCATTCGGGACTTGAAGAGGCAGTTCTATGTTGTGCCTCCTGGTCTCCATGGGACCCGAAGGGAGCAGGCCCCTCCTACACTGCAGCTTCAAGACGCAACCACCTCTAGCGGCGCACGACGGTGCACCACTCTGCCTCTACGGTGGCCCAGTGTCGGCCGCCCTGCTCAACTACCGTGACTGAAAAGACTTGGCCTCCTCCTCCTACGGCGCGCCACCTCCTTCACGGCCGGCCTGTGCCAGCCCCCTGTTGAACACCGTGACCAAGTGTCGTGGCCTCTTCCGGTGGCGTGCGACGACACACCTCCACCCCTACAGCCGGCCGGTGTTAGCCTCCGCCATCGCCTGCCAGCAGAGGTCTCCAGTGTCATCCACCATTTGTCATTTGTGGGCCACCAGGTGATCTCCAATGGTTTGTTTTTCCATCTGATCACACCTATGGGATTTCCGAGTCGGTCTCCTTCACTTCCTGACCTTTAGATTTGGGTTCCATCTAACTCAAAAATTCATCTATCTAGAATGCAAAGATAAACAAGTGGCGGAGGGACCGTGCTCTGTTCGTTTGGATAACGCCCTCCGAGTTATCATCTTAAAAAGGTAGAAGATATAAGATTAAAAAACTCTTGAAATTTAAACAAGGAAAACCCCTACCTCATGAGTCCTTGGAGAGCATCCTGTGTTTGAAGATGGTTTAGTGTTTGTCGATCTCGAAGCAAGCCTCCAACAATGCTGCTCAAACGACGATCTTCAGTTCTTGCTTGATGGATCCATTCATCATCAAGAGGCTCCTCAAAAATCCTCCCCTCCCCATAAACACCTATCCTTTTTCCAATTAATTCAAAAAGGGAGATAATGGGAGTTATATTCACAACACACAACTAAGAGGGGTTTATTAATTGGTGCATCTAAAGAACCTCCTTAATTGCATGTAGGGTGGTTACACATTTTTGTGTAACCGGGCATTTAATTTCCTGGATTAAATTCCCAACCACACCTTGTGGTCCTCGCCACCAAAACATAAAGAGAGGTGGAGGTTATTTAAAAAAATAAATTTGATTTATTTTATTAATCCTCCACAAAAACCGCAAAAACCAACTTCCTCTCTTGTCCCACTACGGCCGAGGTTAAGGATCCCTTAAGAGAATCCCAATGCTACGAGTTCAACGGTGCCCTTAAATTTCGATTCTGTGCACCGGTTCAAACGTTAGGATTTCCCTCTCGCATGTTTACTAAACATACATAAATAAGAGTTCATAAATTCATTCTGGGCACATCGTGCATCAGAATCACGCACCGTTTGGAATTATTTACATGTAGGAAGTGCTCTTGTCATTCCTCTATCTCCATTGGGAATTCTATAAATGTCGCTCCATTTTCAATGTGCTTGTCGCCCCAGTCGATGACGTGTGATGGATCATGTATGTATCTTTTCAACTGCGACACATGGAAAACATTGTGCACCAGGTGCTTATATGGGGGAAGATCTAGGTGGTATGACAACTCGCTAACTCTACTCAGGATCTAAAAAGGTCCGATGAACCATGGGGATAACTTTCCGCCTCGGCCAAATCTTCGTAATCCCCGTCAGGGTGAGACCTGATGGAACACATGGTCTCTCTCCTCAAAATCCAAGGGTCTCTGCCTCCTATCAGCATACGATTTCTGCCTTCTCTCTACAGTTCTCATCTACTCTTGGATGATCTACATCTACTCAGTGGTAGCCCATACCAACTCTGGACCGATGAGTCCCGAATCCTCTAGGTTTGTACAACATAGGGGTGATCTACAAGGCCTCCTGTAAAATGCCTCAAACGGTGCCATGCTAATGGGGTATTGATAGCTGTTGTTGTAGGAAAACTTCAGCAGTGGTATGTGGTCCTTGCAAATATGACCAAAATATTTGATTCAAGCATGTAGCATGTCCTCCAGGGTTCGTATGGTCCACTCTATATGACCATCCGTATGGGGATTAAAGGATGTGCTCAAGCACAACTACTTCCTGAACACCTCCTACAACCCCGTCCACAACCAGGATGTAAAGCTTGCATCACGGTCTGAGATGATCATTGTAGGCACCCTAGGAGGCCGCACTATCTCTTAGACATAGAGGCGTCCCAAGACCTCTACTAGTCCCTACTCCCGGATGGGTAGGGAGTGCAACGACTTGGTGAGTAGGTCAAAGATCACCCCGATAGAATTATGGCCTTTGGTTGTACGTGGTAATCCTGTCACGATGTCCATCAAGATATCGTCCCATTTTCACTCTAGTACCTCAAGTGGCTGATCCGAGCCTACTGGAAACTAATGCTCAACCATTACTTACTATCAAGTGAGGCATCATGGGATGAACTCGACCACTACTCTCTTCACTCCTAGACACCAGTACTGACATTAGAGGTCCTAGTACGTCTTCTCCACTCTAGGATGTACCGTCAAAGGGGATGTATGTAACAACCTCAAAATATCCTCCCATAACACCATAGGTACTATGATGCATCCTCAAAAAAGTATGAAATGCTCCCCACCAATCGAAAATCCATCAGGAGAATTCCCTGTGGATAACTGAGCACGTCGAGCCTCATAATCAACATCCACCAGTTGTGCCTCCCTGACTTGTTGTATGTGTGGGGGAGTAATATTCATCGATTGAGTGTAAGTTTCTCCATCATCATCCGTGAAGTATTTCTGCATTGCATCTTGCTGCTCTGTCGCCTCACTCAACATCTTCAAACTGGTCTTCCTACTAACCGTGTCTACTTCCATGTTTCCCTTCCCAGAAGTATAGACTATCTCAAAGTCATAGTCTTGGAGGAACTCTATCCATCACCTCTATCTCAGGTTCAATTCCTTCTCGGAGAATAAATACTTGAGACTCTTGTGGTTGTATTAAACTATAAACCGCTCACCCATCAAGTAGTGCTGGCACATATTCAAGGAAAAGACCACTACTGCTAACTCCAGGTCATGGGTTATGTAGTTCTGCTCATGCTTCCTCAACTAGAGTGAGCCGTTGGTGATCATCGAACACTATTGAATTAGGAAACAACCTAGTTCAGTCCCTGATTCATCTCAGAAGACTAAGTACTCAACTACCTCCTCTGGTAGTCTCAAGATATGGGCACTAGTTAGTATCCTCCTTAGCGTTTGGAAACTCTTCTAACATTCCTCTATCCACATGAAGGGATTTCCCTTCCGTGTTGAAGTTAATATGGGTGATGTCACTATAGGAAATTCGAGCATGAACCTATTATAGGAACCAAACAACCCAAGAAGCTCCGTAACTCAGTCACCCTCTTGGGTGGATCCCAAGCAAGCACTTCCTCTATCTTCTCCGGATCCACTACAACTCCAGCCTCTAAGATGATGTTTCCCAGAAAGTGGACCTTCGAAATCCAGAATTGGAACTTAGAGAGCTTACCATAATACTAGTGATCTTGGAGTTTATCTAGGATTATCCATAGGTGTGTACCGTGCTCCTCCTTCGATGCTGAGTACACCAATATGTCATTAATGAATACCATGAAAAATCAGTCAAGGTAAGGCTGGAAAATCCTATTTATGAGTCCCGTAAACGCTACTGGGGCATTGGTCATGCCGAAAGTCATCATTAAGAACTCATATTGGCCATACCGGCACCTGAAGGATGTCTTCAGTAACTCCTCATCCCGTACCCGAACTTGGTGATAACCTGATCTAAGGTCTATCTTGGAGAACCATCTTACTACCTTTAGCTGATCGAAGAGGTCATCAATTCTCAGCAGTGGATACTTGTTCTTCATGATCACCTGGTTCAAGAACTGAAAAACCACACAAAACCTCAAACTATTGTCTTAATTCTTGAAAAATAGCCCTGGGACTGCCCATGGGGAAAAGTTGGGTCTTACGAACCCCTTCTTCTTCAAGTTCTCTAGTTGTACCCTCAGCTCGCAAAGCTCCACGAGAGACATTCTATATGCCGATGCGGATATCGGTGTCGTCTTGGGGTATAAGTCGATGAAAAATTATAACTCTTTGTGATGAGGTAGTACCAAAACATCCTCTTGAAAAACATCCCCATACTTGTCCACCACTATAAGAAATCTTGGAATCCTATCATCCACTACACCGAGGGTCAGGCTGGCTAACTGGTGAGTGATCGGCTACACCCTCCTACAAGAAAGTCTATCCTATACTGCAAGGGTTTCCTTCTCATCAGTGAGGAAAATCCTGGTCCTATCTCCATGTACACACCACGCTGTATGCCTAAAACATTCTATCTGGGCATGGACTTTGGATAACATGTCCATACCCAAGATGACATTGTAAGGCATTGACACCACAACTAAGAGATCCCAGCCGTCTCTTTGATCACTAGAGTAAGTTCACACTGCATGCACTAGTGTGTAGTCATTGAATCCCCTCCAATAAGAGTCTTTAGCCATAAGGATAGAGCCAAAGACTCTACTGGAATCTCTGAGCTCCGAACGAGGCCTATGAAAAAGATTGAGTGACTAGCACCTCTGTCTATAAGAATTGAATCTAGGGTGTAAAAGACACAGATCATACCTAGGATCATCTATGGAGTGCCCTGACCATAATCCTCTACTTCCTAAAGCTGAGCTCACCCATATCCACCTACTCCCAAAGGTAGGGGTGGAATACCTCGGGGTGGTGGTTGTAGTACCTCAAATTGTCACCCACCACCTGCTACTCGGCCTACTCCCCTACCATGTCCTCCACCCTGTAGATCTCCTTGAGCAAACCTCTTCCTCGGTCTCAGTGATCCCTTGACCATCTGTAGGTCATCTGGATGGCGTGTTGGGAAGTCATGTTCCTTGTGTCCCTACACAAAACACACAAAAAAATGCCTAACTCCCAGCTGACTTCCTCTGGTCTAAGATCCCCACACTACTGACCCTGAGTCATGGGGTTCGCCTCTGAAAGTCCTGGCCCACCTGGGCCATCATCTCAGCTACCTGCTACCTGCTTAAGACTCTGCCTCCTGGGGTTTTCTAGTGGCTCTGGCTTTTGGTGCCTGCTCTTCCAAGAATCTCTCTACAATAAGGGATCTATCCATCTCCCTATCCTAGGTAGGGATGATGAGAGACACCATCCACGCCCTAATCTCCTACTAGAGTCCCTTCTCAAAGGCTCGAGCCCTAAAGAAAGGGTCTCAAACCATATCTGTGGAGTAGCGCAAAAGCTCTATGAACCTCGATAAGTACTCCGACGCCATCATGTTAACCTATTGAAGGTGAAGCAGATCCTAAATGTGCACAAATCATAAGGTCACGTGAATAAACTCCTCCTTTAAAATTCACTCGAAGTATGATCAGGAAAAGGTCAACTCATCATGCCTCTGGATGGTCAAACTCAACCATCTCCCTACCGATCATTGCAGAAGGATCACCGCCAAGATCACTATCTCGTCAAGTGGTTTCCTCACTAAGTGGAAGGCCCACATCATTACCTCTAGACAGTACTCAGTGACCAGAGGATCTATCTCTCCCCTGAACCTGGGAGGTCTTTGTCTATGGTAATCATGCATGGCACTAAGCTTGTGCATGTACTATACCTATAATGAAATTAGTAAATACTGGTCAACTGGTGGTGGAAACACTGGTGCACCACCCGACATGGCCATCTCTAGAACTGAACCCTAAACCGATGCCTCATCACTAAGTGGGTTGTCTGCACGATCAAAAATTAGGATCCTGGATGGACATCTATGTTGAGGAATCCTAAAATAGATCAAGAAGTACCATGGTCAGAAGATTATACCTAGTGAGATGAATCTTACCCAAAAAGAACATAATGAGACACTTATGCAAATAATGTTGTCATGTTTAGATCCAAAAATAAGAATTCAAAGTCCTGGTGTATGGATATGTTAACCGCCACACAAACACTATTCACCCAAAATCTAAAATTTGGACTCAAAACACTTAATATTATTTCCTGAAAAATAAAACAACAGACTCTTGATCTTAGAGGTGGAACCAACCACCCGATACCACTTTGTCACGAACTGTACCCCGGGGCCCGTGCTGTGACTATCCCAAGCCTGCCTCCCGAAGGACATGGGATGGAAACTAGCATCGAAGGCATCAACCTGAAAGTAGGAGGCATTTTCCTAAGTACCTATACGCACACACATTCCCAACCACATCCCTCAAACTGAAATGGGAAAAAAAGTATACCGAAACAAGTGTTGAGTATAATTACAACTGAAAAAAATGGGTTAGAATACAAACCCAATAAAATGAAGTGAAAATAGGAAAGTACAAAGGGACTCAGGTAGCCATACAATAAAAACCCCACCAGATGGTAAGAGTAGTGTAGCTACTTGAATCTAAAGTAGTATTTCCTATCCACATAATCCTACTAGGCCCTACCTAATCCTAGACCACCAAGTCCGCCGTCAAAGCATCGATCGTCATCACCAGACACAACATGTGAAGGTGAATTCCATGTAAGGGTGAGTAAAAAAATACCTATTTGGTGACACCGAAACACAAAGAAAGACCAAAAAGAAATCCTAAAATAAAATCAAGAAGAATAACCACAAATCACAATATATATCACTCCAGGTATATATCCAGGTTAGTGATAGAAGAATAATTAGTCACATCATCAAACACCTCAGCTGCTAGAGAACTCCTCTACTATGAGTACAATAGGTGTGTCAGGTCACACAAAATCTGATTCCCACTAACCTTGGACTACTATGGTACTCATCCCAAATGAGTACTGTGGGTATGCAGAGTCACATAGTCTTGCCACCACCATGGGCCAGTCGAGTCACACAGAGGTGCTTCCCACCTTGGAAAACTAAGGTACTCCTCCCCATCATGTACCATATGTCTGCCAAGTCACATAGTCTCACTCCCACCATGGGCCTACAATGTTACACGGAGGTGCTTCCCACTAGGGTATAGTCAAGTCACATAGAGTTGTTTGTCAGTAGTTTTTAGGCCTCATCCAACTGATGGGTTCATTACTTAGCGCACTTGAGGGAACCACACCTCAAGCCATTAATCACATCTCTAATTTCATTAAATTATTCTTAGAGAATACCAAAAGATCCCTCTCATCGAGAGGGTCCCAACAATGCAAACGGCTTGTCAATTGGATGCCCAGTTTGCATGTTGTTAGTGTTTTAGTAAATAGGGGCCGGTTGCATCTGATCTTGGTCTGACCCGGTCGAACCGACCTGACCAACCTAGCCCAAGGGTCCCACATACCCTAGTTTAATTTGACTAAATCAACCTGACTCTATTCAGGTCTTGGTCAGTCTAGTTAGGCCTGGATAGTGGGCTAGGCCAAATGGGCCTCGCTGGACCCAACCCTGTTTGGTAGAGTGTCCATCCCACCGGATCACCCGACCCAAAGGGCTCTGGTCCGGGCTGCCATCGCAGGTCCAAATGGCTGGGCGTATGTCTGTCCCGGACCCCAATCTGGGGGCGCAGCTCGCTAGCTGAGGCCCAGTCTACCTGGGGCGCACCAGTGGTGCTCCTGGCCAAGACTCGGTCGGATGCCGCATCTATCTCTTTTGTTACCTTGAAGACGCGGGGCCTCCCTCTTACCATGATTGAGCGACCGAAGCTCACCAGATCGCCTGTGAATATCTAGTGAGGGATGCCTCATTCACGCGGTGCCAAGCTAGTGTCGTATCCTCCTCCACGCCTGATGGGACGTGACTCCTCCACTGCAGTGGATGGGCCGTAGCCTCCTCCACCGCAACGCGCATGGGCATTCCACCACCTCCTGTGCAGATGATAAGGGTCACCCACCTCATCCAGCATATGGTGCTCGGGGTGGAACCGCCTCCTCCATGCAGCCGGTGAGGGCCGACCACCGACTCCAGTCACCAGATGCAGTTTCCAGCGCCTTCATGCCAGTGGTTCTGTGCCGACTGCACCTTCTGTGGGACACCAAGTCCTCTTTGGTGGTCTGATCTCTCATCCATCTACAACTTCGGGCCTCTCGGGTCTCCTTCATCCCTGCCTTGGAACCAGATTCATCTTTCCACTAATTTTAATATGCGACCACAAATAATGTAAAGGAGGAGGTGCTTGGTCCTTGTTCGTGTCAGCCCGCACCCTCAGCGTTAGAGGTTTAAAGTAGGGGAAGGTCTGGGGATTTCAGTTCAATCACCAAGTGATAGTTTAAACCCATATAAAGAAATACAAAAAATCTACCTTTCTAAAAAAGCACACAATCTATGGATCAACCCGTTCATGGGTTTATCCACGTTCATTGTTGAATTTAATAAAGGGTTAGAACAAACATAAACAAAATCCCTACCTGGATTGAGGATCTGTCTCTAACGAAGGGAGAAACTCTGAGCTTTCGTCGATCCTCAATCCATTAGTGTTCATTGTCTTTCATTGATGGCATTCATCTATCATTGTTGTAGAATAAATCCTCCAGTGGTTCTTCAGATAATCATCCACTGATTAATTTTCATCTCTCTAAGGCATCAAACAAATAAAAAGAAAACACATCGCAACATTTTATTTATGATGTAGTGCCACATCGTTATGTTGTTCCATTTATGAAACATCATAGATATTATGCGTCATTTAATGCATCATTACGCTATAGGTTTTCAAGCCATTAATAAGTTCCATTAATGCACCTCGTCGTCACATTGCAACATCTCCGTGTCACTGATCGTCGGTTGAGGAAAAGAAATAAAATATCTTTTTAAAGTTATTTTTTTTCCTAAAAGGTATGAAATTTATATTTTCTATTTGGACCTTGATAGCCAAAGTTAATTCTTTTCTAGGCATATCCATGTGTTTTGAGTTCAATAGTTCCCTCAAATTTTTGATCCAAGCACCGGTTCAAAATTTATAAAAACCCATTCGCACATTATTTAAGTGAATGAAAAAAAGTTCAAAATTCCATTACAAGCTCATTGGGATTTGGAATCACATGTCATTAGAGTGTGTTGTCTCGAAATAATTCCATATAATTAAAAAAATTACACTGAAATTCTGATACATTACATTACACTAGTTTTATGGTTCAAGGTGTCATTTTAGTACGTCTTGTGTTATCAATCCCCAAGGATCTAAGAAGAAACCTAAGAAATATACATTCTAAGAATGTAATTTAAGGTGGTTATTTGGATATGAATTGTAAAACATGGGTTTGAATTTATTTTATTATTTGATACTTTAAATACTTAAATGAATTCAATTTAAAATCATGAGTTGATCCTTGGTTATCGCATGGGGTGGATTGGATGAATTTCTTTTTAAATTACTTCAATGTTTTATATTTGAGCGTTTCCTTTAATGAAACACAAATATCCCACATCACTCACTAATATTGAGTTTTTACTATCCTAAGGAAAGCCACATATAAAATTGGATGATTATATTGATGATAAATCCATTGTAAAGGATCATTTTAGCACTCGGGATGTGTATCCTTACAATTAGTGAGTTCAAAGGAGAACATACATCCTTGAATGATAATCTAAAAAAATAAATTGATTAAGAATTATTTAAATAAGAAATAACATCCAATAAATCCCCTTGATACTCCCTTGGATCAACCCATTATATATTTATCCCTCCATTTATTCTATTCTATCAATGGAAGTGGGTAGTAGACTCATGAGGCTGAAATTAGAGAAGAAAAACAAATAAAAAAACAATCACTCCACCAATGTGTGAAGAGTTTCACAAAATGATTATATAAATATAATCACTTCCTAATCCAATGGAATCAACATGATATAGAAAATGAAACAATGAATGAATAAGAAGAAGAATATTTTTTATTAATTAAATTAATGTGAACAAAAAACACACATGGGAGAAATTGGCAATGTGATTACAAAATGAAAGCATGACAATATAGAAGGAAAGAAAGGAAAGCATGGATAGAAAGGAAAAACATGAATCCTAATTCCTATCACCACCAGATCCTTATATTGTCATATTTTTAGACTTAGGTCAACACACCATCGAAAAATTCCTTCCCATTAATTGATAGAGTCAAAAGAAGGATGTGAAAATCAAGGGAAATTTGACATTTAAAAGTTGACCAGAAAAATCATCCAGATTCATCCACCTTGTTGACCTATGAATTTGTAATGTAATATTACCAAATAATAAGGGTTAGTAGAATTAAAATATATTATTCTATGTTTATTCTAACAACTAAAAAAATTTAATCAAATTAGACCAACCTTTTTTATGATATGGTCGATCTAGTGGAAGGAATTTATGGGCATTCAAATCTAGCCCACCATTTAAATGTCAACTTGGGATCACTTTATCTCCATGAAAACTTCATAATTAGCTCCTTCCATAGTTTATTGAAATTATAACCATATTTTTATACTTATACAGTTGAAATTTGAGATTCATTGTTCTTGGATTGTGGGCGACACATTTGTTTGATAGGCCTTAGGCCTATTATGCTTTGTCCAGAAAATCTCTGTATTCATGACCAAAAATATTCATCTTACCTTAATATTCATCCATCGATCCGAAAATAAAAAATGTTCCAAATAAAGTGATCAATCATATTCCAAAATATAAAATTCAAAAAATTAAATAAATAGATTCCACAAATAGATGATTGATTGGGGATTTTTTTTGTTTTGAACATGAATTGTATTTGAGATGAGAAATGAAGTTCAATTTATATAATGAAATAAAATTGATGTTTATGTACATGAAACATATGAATATTAATATATAATAAACATATATTATACTGTTTTAGTGGATAATAATACCCCACAACTTGAGTTTTTCTATTCGTAAGAAAAAAGTTTCTAAAAAATATGACATTGAATTCCCTTTTTCAAGAACATTTTATCATGCATTGCTCTCTAAAAAGGAATCATCCCAAAAAATAATTAAACCTACCAGAATAATTTCACACAAGATAGGTTTACATGTATATCCCAATCCTAATACCATTCCTTTTTTCAAATTCATTACCACATTTTATCCAATTTCAATTAAGCATGATGATGTGTTTTGTATCACAAAAGTCATGGGTCTTGTTTTATTTTTCAAGACGAAAAAATGGAAGTGATAGGTGGTATTAACATTAAACCTTAAGATGAGTATCCATTTTTTTGTTTTTTTTTGTTTTTTTAACTACAATATATGTGAAAATACTAACTATGTGTAAGAAAACTATGGAGTTATGATACCCAAGTGCCGAATGCCACACATATTAGTAGTTTCGTGCTCTACAATAGAGATATAAAGCCTAAATCTAGGAAATAAAACTATGGATTCATGATCCCAAAGTGTCGGATGCCACACATTTGGACAAAATATTTCACTATGCTATAAAGACCTATAAAATTCAAGGGGAATGTTTTCTTAATTTTCTTTTGTATTTTACCAGAACGTAGTTTCTAACGGAACCTCATTCCGAAGCCCGGTGTGCCCGGAATCATTTTCCGAAATTTAGCTCAGTTACGTTCAGTGAACGAACGAGCGAGACTTTCCTAACTTTTGAACCGGTGCTCGGAATCGAAATCTGAGGACACCGATGGTATCGCAGCGCCGGTAATTTCTTAGGAAAACCTTTTCTGGAGTTGCGTTTGCTCGAGTGTGGTTTTTAAAATTTTGGGTTAAGTAAAAGAATAAAATAAAATGGTGCAACCAATTTTATTTTATTTAAAGTTGTTTAAGTTAAGCTAAGTGGTTAGAGTGGGACCCACTATATCATACTCCACTAGGTCGGATATTTGTCAGGTGGGGCCCACACGAGCCCCACCTTTTCAACTCCCTCAAACCCCCTCCTTTAATAAGGTAACGCACCCGCACCCCTATTAAATGAAAGTCAACTCGTGCGTTTATCTAATTATTAAACGCCTCATTAATTGGGCGGTTTAAACTTCTCAATTAATTAAATTAATTGATTGACTCAATTTTGATTTTCAAAACGTTTGGCGTGAGTAATAAAATAAGGAAACACTTATTTTATTAGTGTTGTCTTGGTTTTGCGAGAGGATTCTGGAGAGAATTGCTCTAAGTCTTGAAGTTCTTCTTCCTCGACGAAGAATGCGAAGAACGCCGACCTCCGACGACGGACGACGATGAGAGACGCCTTCCCTGGAGATCGACGACCCGATGCACATTCCTTCATTCCTTCTCAATGCATCAAAGGAAGGGAGACACCGTTCCTCCTTGGAAGATATCCTCCAACGTGTACGGAACCTTGTTCCGCGAAGCCTTCTTCCGCGATGTTCAATTCCGCGACGAGCCTTCGTTCAACAACGCTCGAGGTAGGGGTTATTGTTTGTTCGTGATTACTTCTGTTACCTTTATTTGTTTCAAATTGGGCCGCCTGTTATCACAATAACGGGAGGAGGTCGGACCGCATGAACACGACCGACCCTCCTCCCCCCTTGGTTGTTTGATTTTGTTGCGGCACGTGTAATACGGCGCGGTGCCGTTGCACCGCGCGGAAACTATGAGATTGGGTGAAGAAGCGTCGCGCCATCGCGCCGCGCCATTGACGTCGAACAAGCCGCAGTGCCGTCGCGTCCTGCCAGAGAACCTGGAAGAGACCACGGCCAGAGCGGGGCCGTGGTGGAGGGGCGCGGTGCCGTCTCACCGCGCCGATGGACCAAGGCCGCGGCAGAGTAGGGAGCGGCGGTCGGCTACCGGCCGCCGGTGCTGGAGAAGGAGGGCGGGACCCCGACGGTCCCGCTGCAGTAGCAACCGGCCGGCCGGACCGGGCCGGCCGGCTTCTGAGAATGGTTGGGGGTCGTAACCCCCGGCTGGCCAACATGAGCGGCCCCCCACATAGGGGTCGCGGTTACGCACAGGGGGGCAGCACCCCCCCCCCTTCCGCTCGGCCGTTACAGCCGAGCCGCCTGGCTACGCTGGCCAGGCCGAGCGAGCCAGGCCAGGCCGCGCCCAGGCCGGGCCGGGCCGCACACTAATGGGCCGGACCCGGACCCGGGACTGGTCTACCCGGTGCAGGCCGACCCAGGGGGTATCGGGCCGGGTCGGAACGGGCCTGAACCCCCTATTCACGGACCTCTTTCGGTCTTTTGCCCATAACTTGGCTGCATACCACTGATCGACACACCGTCAACTGCGATGTGATCCTTGGATCAAGACGGTCTTTTCGGTATATTACACTCAAGGTTTCGGAGAACTTTGGGTTCGGTCGGGTTGGTTCGCACACGAAATCAACCGGGCCCTCGGAGCGGAAACGCTTATAACTTGAGCTCCGGACGTCTGATTGACGTGTCGTCGACTTTGTTGGATTCATCTTAGTGAGACAAACCTTTTGGATTACTCCGCTCGAGGTTTGGACACAGTTGGAGTACGGTCGGGTTGGTTTTGACTTAAAAACTAACCGGGCCCCTGGGACGAAAAAGACAATAACTCTCAGACCGGGCGTCTGATTGACGCGCCGTCTGTGACGTTGAGTTCCTATCGATGATACAGAACTTTTGGATACATCAACTTCGGACTTCGTGTCATTTGATGTATCAGCCCCTCAGCTCATGGAGCGGACCCTCCCGAACGAGCTTGCTGTGTGCGGGAACCCTAGAGCTGGCTGTGACTGTGACGACGATGATGACTGTACAGAAATCCTCCGTGGATTCGACGACGATGACTACAACACTCAGCGATCCTACGTGGATTAGTGCTACCGACCCTGTGTGGGTCAGATCCTGTGTGGGTTAGCACTCAGTGGTCCTGTGTGGGCCAGCGCGTATCGATCCTGTGTGGGTCAGATCCTGTGTGGGTCATTGCGAGGGTTAGTACCTATCAATCCTTTGTGGGTCATTACGGGGGTTAGTACCTAACGATCCTATGTGGGTCCGACGACTTAGATGAATTAGTGGCTACATCTGATCATCTCTATCGTCTTACGAAGAAGTATACCTGTGTGAGTTGACTCGTGACTTTCAATCATTATCTTCGATATGATTGACTTGCTATCCTATGTGGATTTTGTTGTGCTATCCTATGTGAACGTGATCGAACTTGGCCTCAGATGTTGGAGCCGAACTGGAATTGATGACTTAGGTATATATATGGGCATATACCTAAGTAGTGTCAGATGTTACTTCGTGATTGTATCTTTCCGTTATGGATTATCCTTTATGGATTCTGGGAGACCTTCGTGGGTCTCAGGGTCCCTACTGAGTAGAGTATACTCACCCCTGCATGGGCTATGCCCACACTATGTTGTGTTGGACGCAGACGACGGACATCGCTAATTGTGGTAGAGGCTAGTGGAGCAGTCGGTACCTGGAGGTGGACCACTGGGCGGGACGTACACGGAGCGGATGGCTGGACCCGAGGAGCTAAGGTGGCTATCTGTACCCACCCTTCAGGTGGGACTAACAGTGGACGGATCGACGTTGTGGCTTTACTTTTCAGTTGTTGTACTTCCTTTTTCAGTTGTACTTTGCTTCAGTTTGGGTTTGTATTCTGGCCCACATACTTTACCACACTTTCTATTGTACCCAGTTTTACTTAGTGTTTACTTCTGCTTGCTTGCTCTGTGGTGTTTGTTTACTTTACAAAGGCAATGCCTTCCCTTTTTATCGGGAATTACGCCTTGGTGCTAGTTACCATCCCCTGGCCTATGGATGGCGGGCTTGGGGTAGTCACGACACGGGCCCTGAGGACGGGTCGTGACATATGCGGTTATTAATTCTAATTTTTTTACTATTTTTTTGGGATACTCAAATTTATCTAAAAGTAACCCAAACCCTATTCTATGATGAAAGGTACCCATGAACTCAAATTTACAACCAAGGTCCAATGGATGTGCATTGTGGAATTTTGATTTAGAGGATGAAAATGTAAACTTTGAAAAAACACATTAGATAACTGGACTTTCCAAAAAAAAATTCTCATGAACTTAAACACGCCTTCAAATCATAATCTAGGCTTTCAAAATCATTAGAAAATCAGTTTTTTTGTTTCATAATGTACATTAATGCATCAAGGATAATGAATTGAGTTTTTTTAATTTAATTTTTTGTCATAAAATACCAATATTATTTCTTTTAAAATCCCATATTTTCACTCCCCACAACTTGGAATGAAAATACCCCTAGTTTTAAAAGAACTGAAAAGAGACAAAAGAGAATTTAGAATAAATAGGGGTGATTTGATTTGAAATTAAAACATGGAATAAGATCACTTGGTTTGAAGTTGATGTCCCATCAATATGAAATTTATTACTTTGTCTTCACATCACATGTAGACTCCTCGAGGATGTTTGATGGATGGGTTTTAACTTTAGAAGGAAGGGGTTTTATTTTGAAATACAAAAATGCATCAATACCCAAATCTCACACATAGGAGACATTATATCACATTGGAAACCCCAAGGGGTTCCTTTGAAAAAAAAGAAACACAAATAAAATGCAGAAGCCAACTTGCCTCCGCGAAATCACTTAGTTTAAAATATTTATCTCAACTTGGACCCCCCCAACTCATCCAATTTCAACTTTCAACATTTTTAGGACCCCATTTTTTTCCGCTTAAACTTGATTGAGATTGAGTCTCTTCTTACAATTTGTTTCATGTTCAAACCCATGTTCAACAATGAGTGTGAAAGTCCAAGGAATTTTTGAAATGGGTGATGTGGGGGCTTCTATTGTATTTTCTAAGAAATCAAATATCATTCATACTTTATTGGTTTCAAGAGAAGATGAAATGATGAAAAAATGTTTTTTATTATCCCCTATGATAGAGGATTTGTGAGAGGATGTATGGACCTCTAATTTGTTCTTGGGTAGGTTAACACATTCAGAAATAGGTGGGGAATTTTAATTGAACTTAGTTAAAATTTTAATTTTTTTTAACAGAATTGGTTCCTTTTGAATTAATGTTTCAACCACCAAATTCTAAAAATCAGTGTGAGGAATATGTATGGTCTCAAATATTTTTATTTCTCCCATTGGTTCAATTATTTCTATTTCTGAAAATATATTAATAGAGAAATGTTTGGTAAAATCAATCCATGAAGATATGTTTCCCTCATGTGAATAAATAAAATAAATTTCATCATGATTTGAACAACCTTTAACAATTCCCTCTGGTTTCTCAAGTTAAATTTGAATATTTCCTAAAAAATTCACTTCATTTTATATCTCTGATTTCTCAAATTTTAATATAGGGTTTTCAACATTTTCCTATGATTTTAAAGCCTCGTATTTTTTGGGAATCATTAAATCAAATTTTTCATTATTTTTCATATGCATGGAAATTTCCACATCTTGTATTTGTTCATGTTAAATTCGTGTGTAATAGGATTCCTTTATAAAATTTATGGTGGGGAATATTTGACTGGTATTAGGTTCTATAACTATTACAAAGTTTTATAGTTCTACTATCATGGATGAAACTTCTGAATTCATTTTATATATTTGTTCACCTAATTGTTCAAGTAATTTTTGGGTATTAGGCTGGATAAGAGTTTGGACATCTTGGAATTACTTTTTATTGATATCTTCTACCATACTTGAAAGGTATAGAAATTTATTTTTAAAAAATTCATCATCCCTTTGATTGTACATCTCATAGAATGTTGGGTAATCATACAAGGTTTCTTCAGAGAAATTCCCTAGGTAAGTGGCCTCTCAATTTCGACTAGTCAATTGATTATAGAATGGGTTTATGAATGGGTAATTTGTAATATACTCAATTAGAGTTGGCTAAAATGAGTATTTTAGATTCTGTGGGAATACACAAACAGAAAGGGGAAAAGATAAGGGAAATGGGGGTGAGAAAAGAGAATTTTGGGTGAGAAAATAAGGTGAGTGTCCAAGGTACTTACATGGGTCCTTGGAAACGGTGCCAAACTTTATTTGTGACCAAATTTACCCAAGTTTTATGGTTTAAGATATCTTTTTATTATGTATTGAGTTATCAATCCTCAAAGACCTAAGAAAAAAACTCGGAAATATACATTCTATGATGCTGATTTGATGGTGGTGATTTGTCTATGAAGGGGCTAAATTGGTTTTTAATTAAATACACTATTTGATATTAGGAAGACTTATGTGGATTAAATTCAAAATAATGAGTTAATCCTTGGTTATCTGGTGGGTTGGATTGGATGAATTTATTTTTAAATTATTTCAACGTCTTAAATCCAAGCATTTCCTTAAATGAAATACGAATATACAGAATGACTCACTGATCTTGAGTTTTTACTATCCTAAGGAAAATCAACTATACACTTAGAGGATCATATTGATTATCACTCTATTTAAGAGGATAATTTTATCACTCGGGATGTGTATCCTTAAAATTGGAGAGTTAAAAGGATAATGTACATTAGTGCATAAAAATATCAAAAATTGAATTGATTAATAATTATTAAAATAAAAAACAACATCCAATAAATCCCCTTGATAATACATTGGATCAACCCATTAGATTTTTATCCCTTAATTTATGTTATTATATCAATTGAAGTGGGTAGTAGACTCATGAGGGTGGAATTGAAGAAGAAAAAAAATAAAAAAACAATCACTCGATCATTGTGTGTAGAGTTTCACAAACGATTATGTGAATAGAATCACTCCTTAAGCAAAAAATATCAACATGGTATTGAAATTGAAAAAATAAAAAATAATAATAAGAATATATTTTATTAATTAAATTTAGGATAATGAAAACATATGTGGGAGAAATTGGAAACTTGATTATAAAATGAAAGCATGATAATACAAAATGAGAGAAAGTAAAACATGGATAGAAAGGAAAAACATGTATCCTAATCACATTCACCACCATCTCCTTATATAAGAATATTTATAGCTTTAGTTAAACCCACCAACAATACATTCCTTCCCTATTAATTTATAGAGACAAAAGGATGGTGAGAAAACCATGGGAAATTTGACGTTTCAAAGTTGACCAGGAAAATTGTCCTGATTCACCCCCTTGTTGATGTGTTAATTTTTAACTTAATATTACCAAATACAAAGAGGCAGTATAAGGAAACTATCATCTTTAATGTTTACTCCAACAACTTTAAAACTTTCATTCAAATTGGACCATCCATTTGTAAGTTATGGTTGATGTAGTGGAAGGAATGTATGGGAGTTCAAATCTAGCCCACCATTTAAATGACAACTTGGGATGCATTTATCTCTATGAAAATATCAGAATTAGATCTGTACAAAGTTCAACGAAATTATCCCCATAATTTTCTATTCCTAAATTTAAAATTTGAGCTTTATTGAGCTTGTATTGTGGGCCTCACATTTTTTTGATGGGCCTTAGGCCCATTATGATTTTTTCCAAAAAATATCTGTATTCATGTCGAAAAATATTCATCTTCCCTTAAGTTTATTCCATCAATTGTAAAAGAAAAAATGTTCCAAAAAAAGTGATCAAATGTATAACGAAATATCAAATTCAAAAAATTGAAGAAATGAATTCCAAAAATAAATGATTGATTGGGAATGAATTTTCATTTTAAACATGATTTGCATTTGAGATGAGAAATGAAGTTCCATTTCTATAATACACTAAAATTTATGTTTATGGACATGAAATATATGATTATTATTGTATAATCAATGAATATTATCATATTTCAGTGGATAATAAAACTTTATAAAACTGAAATCGATTCATGGTAAATTTTTCAGACAACTTATCCTTCCTTAAGGTCGTCATTACATTCCTTAGGTGATATTTATATTCTACTTTACCCTTGTAATACATAATATTATCATCTATAAAGATAGAAACTAATCAAGGTAATATATAAATAATATATTCATATAATCCTTGAATATAGTGGGGGTTTCAGTAAGACCAAATGGAATGATTATAAATTCGTATTTTCTATACCAAAATTGGAAGTTTGTATTAGATATGTCTTCCTTTTGAACCTTAATTGATAGTGTCCAAATAAAAGATCAATCTTGGAAAAATATTGAGATCCTCTAATTTATTAAAAAAATTTATCAAAATGAGAAATAAGAAACTTATTATTTATTTTGATCTTTCTAAGTAATTGATAATAAATACGGATTCACATTGACCCATATTATCTCTTTAAAAAAATAATAGGTTCCCTCCATGGTGATACACTTTAAAAAATAAATACCTTATCAAGATTTTTCTTGTGTTTCATCTCCAATTCCTACAACTAAATTAAAATCACTATATTTGGATTCCTTGAAATTGGTGTAGCACTATGTATGATTTCCATTGAAAACTTGACTTTATGATTTAGAGGAAGACTTAGTAACTCTTCCTGAAAGAAATCAATAAACTCCCATATAATAGGCATATCATTGATTTTTAGTTTATCACCATCCATATAAGATAAATAAACCCTTTTAATAGGAACCCATACCCATTTGATGTATGTAATTTCCATTGGAAGTTCATATTTATCTTCTCACCTATAAATATTATTTGGTTAGTTCAGAATATCAAATGTTACATCCCTTCCTTGGTAACTGATTTTGGATTTATATAAAAAAACTAATTGATACCCAAAATCACATAAAATTCAACTAGAGAAAGAATAACAAGGTTTTAAAGGTGAAAATTCCCACAAACATCTGTTTGGTAAGATTCTTTGAATTGATATATGATCGTTATAATATTAGAAGTTTTTATTTTTATTTAAACATCTAGTAGTTGAGTTGGTAATGTGATAAACTTATCAATTTTTTCATATATAAAATTATATGTATAAAAATAATAAAATGAGAAAATAACAATTATATATTAGATGGTAAGTGAACCTTTCATCAATTTGTTATCACACCCAACATTGGCAGTAATGATCCCAAGAGATTTATTTTTTCTCTAGGATTAAGAGGTTTTTGAGGTCGACCATCATCACTAACCCTCAAACTTGAGCACTGGTTAAAATAATTTCCATTATATTTTAAATTATATAATTGGTGTGTGGGTTGTATATTATATAGATATTTATAAACATTTTAATCTTCATGTAACTCCTTCCCATTAATTTAATATTTTATTTCTTGAGGGAATTATTTTCCACACTTAAAAACATTTACAGTACCCTTAAGAAAATTTCCTCCATGCTTTTTCCCAAACTTTTGGTATAAAGGAAAACTCACCTTCTTCAATACATGGGTCTTGTTACTAGAATTAACTTTTAATTAAATCTTTCAATTATTGTCAGAACCATGATATTGATGGGAACTCCAATATCTATTTATAACTTAACAACACATCAAATGATTTATTTATTGTTTTTGAATTATTTTGTTGATAATTCCTTTTATAGAATTAGTTTTACTCTTATAAAGAATTTATTAAACTTAATTTCTTGTAAAATAATGATACTAGAAGCGTAACTCTTAGTTATTGTAAAATTATCGTCATAGGTACCAAAAAATTAATAATTCTTCAGCTTAAGATCAAGGAATTCCTTCTCCATCTTCATACAAAGAATATGAGGAAAGTGCCTATTGAAAAATAAGATCCTAAATTCATAACACTTTATAAAATAAATATATTCCCATTTAATTTTAATATTTGTAAGAGTCATCATTGATCTTCTTGAACTGTCAAACTATATACAATTAAAATTTCCTTTTCATGTTTGGAGCACCGCAGAATGGAAAATATATTTTCAGTGGTATTGATCTATTTCTCAATATTTATGGGATTAGGGAACCACTAAAATTAGGTATAAATTTCCTCATGAAGAAATAAATAATATATTATTACTTTAATTTATCCTTTTGAAGCTCAATATGATTAATGGATATAGAATGTTGTATAACAATAGCAACATACTTTTTCATTTCATATCTGATAGAATTTTGTTTCTTAGGAGAAAAATCATTGTATTTTCCATGACATTTATAATTAACAAAATTATTTATTGTTCCATCCATTTAGTAACACAAAAAAATCATAGTGTGTGTAACAATAATTATATTTGGAAAGAATTTAATCATTAAAAAAACTTATAGGATTTCTAAATCATGACACATTTTTTTAATCTGTAAAACATTTAGTTTAATCTTAGTCATACATGGTATTTATGTATTCAAATATTCATAATGGGTAATAAAGAAATTATAAACCAATGTAATTATATCCCCCACAATTTTCAAACATGGTGTATAGTAAGGTTCCATTCATAGTGCACCAAAATGATGTCCAAGATATACTCGAACAAATATTTTTGAGGTTATCGCGCCTAGATTAATCTATGTGAATCCACATCCACTTATAGTCTCAAGATAGGGATTTATTTTATTAGTGCAACCACACTACTTTACTTACCATAACTTAGGATTTTATCTTATAATTAGGCTTATCCTAAGGGTTCTCACTAAACATTCCCCAACATAGTTTCCAAATGTTTCTAAACCTTTCTCTTATACTAACTATAGAGACCCATACCTTTCATTCATAAATACTTTATATTATTAGTAGAAATATTCATTACATATATATTTGATCTATTTCATAACCATAAAGGTTTACTAAATTTGGAAACATGTTTATATAAAAAATTGGTCCATAAATGATGGAACCATATATTCTTTAAAACTCGAACCCCTTTTAGACATACCATACTTAAAACCAATCTTCATAAATTGGAGAAGGTAAACCTAAGAAAGGGTGAGATCAGATGGTCAGTAATGGTAAAGAAATGTCAATCAATGATAATAAGTGATATTAATATAGTCATATGGGTATGCGAACATGATCTAAACATTAAAAAATCATAACCATCATTTCATAGATGAAAATGATGAACCATGACATAATGTTTTATAAATAAAAAATAGACATAAGAGTAAAGAATCCTCAATAATCAAGAATGATCCCTGAGAAGATATCATAAGAATAAGTGATATTTTTGTGTCATAAACATAAAAATATAAATTCATTTCCTTAGTCAAGGATCACTGCCAATACTAACATAGTGGATTCGGTTCACTCCCCATTCCATCATTTCCTTAGTTGAGGTTCACTCCCAAGAATATATTATTGAAAATTTTCCCTTAAAGAATTATATTCACTCCCTATTATAGTGATTATTATCTCATGAGATATTCTTATTTACCCAATATAGTGGGGGGATATATAATTTTGGGCCCACTTTTCACATAATGAAAACCAAACATATGTGTTCCACAAGATAATTAATCATTCATCACATCATTAAATAACAACCCATGTAAATAATAAGGGTTTCATAGACATTTAATTACAATAACAAAAAATAATCTAGTTAAATAATAAATATGGTAGCATTGGATAACATCCTTATTTAATCATAGGAAACAACAAAATATTTTTGATATGTAAAAATAAATTTGAAAGATGACTAAAATTTTTATTGAAGAAAATAACCATTTCATTTGAAACCACTTATTTAGAATAAAAAATTTTCCAAAAATATTAAGGAAATGATTTTATTTTAATATAATAAAGTAAAATTATAAACTAACCTTTAAATAAAATTGTATTCATGATGTAGAGGAAATTCATTTATGCACTGTATATTAAAATAAAATTTTCATTAACATTTTCTGTAAAATGTCAAAAGCACCATGGTTGGTAAATGATAAGAAGATTCCTTTTAAAATGATGTAATTAAAGTAAAATATAGAAAAAAATGATTTTAAAAAAATCATTGGATATTAATAAAAACATTATTGAAAATGTTTTATAAAAATATGGACATTGAAGAAAAGATTCCCAACTGATGGGAAAAACAATATGAATTTTCCTTAAAAACATTCTTTCTGTATCTTGAGCACTTAATGTGAGGGAAATTAAATTAAAACATGAAATATCCAGAATTGAAAACAGTATAAGAAAATATATAATATTTTTTAGAGATATATCATACAATTTAATCATCAGAAAATTTAAGCATGAACAATCCCGCTAAAAATGATATTGTAACATAAAAGCCTTACCTCAAGTTTATCTTGCTTAATAATCACTATAAATCCAATATAATAAATTTAAATTTTATTATAATTTTATTTAAGGACCGTAATAATTCCTATAATACCATAATTTGTTTACTTATAACATATTATCACCCATTCATTAAAAATCTTTCACTATTATTATCATTTTATGTGTTTATTTCTTCATTTTTATTGTATATATTTGTTTAGTAGTTATTGTACTTGAACTATGATTAGTGTTTATTAATAAAGAGTACTAAAATAATGATATAATTATTATATATATTTATTAAATAAATTTTTATTACCATTCTTATAAAGTAGTGATGCAAAATTATTTACGTTACTTTGTGGAGATGGTGGACTGTACGCACGCACAGGTGACGTTTTCATTTTTTGATGGATGGAATAAAAGAAAGATAAATGTTAATTTAACATTAAAAAATAATTAATATATAATTAATATATATATATATATATCATATATAACATAATAACCACCCAATAAATAGGGGTATGGAAAATGAATCATATAGATATATGGAGGCGATAGTCCACACGTACGCATGTGAGATTATTTGATCCCCTATTTGATGAAGATGAGGTGGTAAATAGTAGTTAAATTACCATAAAAACATATAAATATTTTATTAATAATATTATCTTTATGTTTTTATGGATATAATAATTTTAGAGAAAGTATAAGCAGAAATAAAATTGAAAGGGCTTGATTAAGATACATACGTCTTCTTTGAGTGACCTCCTTTGTCTTACTCCTTAAGCATTGAAGGATTTGTATTAAGAGAAGAAAAAATTATCTATGAATAATAGATGGATTATAAAAAGGGTTTTTAGTATATATTTTCTGAGATATAAGTCTCATATATAGTGAATAAGGGAGGAGATGAAGTTCCATTTTATAAGTGAGGTGAGGGACACACCTGAAATTTCTTAAAATGTTTCAATTAGATCACTTTCATAGAAAAGTGGATCCAAATGACCAGGTATTAGTTTGAAGGATAATATAAGGTTTAAATATAATAAAAAAATAATAATTTGATAGTTATTGTGGGACATACTACCCTTGTCTCTTGGTTTAACCCATTGTAAACCCATTTTAACCTTAACAACGTTACCAAAATTTTACTATTTTTAGTATTAACTATGAAAAAAATTAAGTTAAACTTATTATATTATATTAATTTTGATTATTAACAATATTTAATCCATTTTACTAGATTGATAATCTATAAGTGGATGAATTTAATTTTAAATAAGCGGAAAAGTCGCAAGGAAAACCCATTTGAGAAGAATGAATCTTTATGCATAAAATATAATTCCCTCACATTCATTTTTTTTAAACCGTAATTTTTTTGAAATATATGATCGAATATATTGTATATAAATGTAATTAAAACCCTTAATAAATAGGTATTAATTTAAATTATCAAAATAAAAAAATACATTGGGCGGATAAAACAGTTTTTAGTAAAATGTGTTTTTAAGCCCAAAAATGAACTTATATCAAAATTAATTATAATGATGATTATTTTGTAATTATTTGTATTATTTATAATTAAATTTTTATTATGTTATTTTATTATATAATTAAAAATTCAATGATACATTTACTTGAAAATAAATGACATGTGTTACAAAAATCAGTATTTTTCACTATTCACTAAAAAGATACTTTTTAAAAAATACTAAAAATTAACCTACTTCCATTGTTATCCTTATCCTTGGGTACCACTTCCTCCAAACTGACCATAATAATTGATGGAAGTCATAATAATATCATATTGTGGGGTCCCAAATTTATTTCCTAAACACCACATCAATCTATTTACATTTTTTCTAGGAAGTCAATAATCACTCCTGAAATACCATAATCGGTCCCTTATACTCCCACATAATTGACACTCAAGTTATTTCTTAGTACATTATGGAAATACATTTTCATATCTTAAAAAATATTAACACTTCACTGAACCACCTTCTGGTGAATGAAAATTCAGACCACCACTCTGGCTTCTTTCTCTTTTATTTATCTGGTGTGATCCATGAAAGAAACTATTCCTACTACCTGATATCTTACTTCCAGAACCCCAAGTATAATACATATTCCCTTATTATAGTCCCTAAATGTTATGATTCCATGATTTTCCACCTATGAAAATGTAGTTAGGTGAAAAATATTCATCTATACTCATATTTTATATCTTCTACCTTCCTCAAAATTTCTCACTCCCCATTAAGCATCAAGTAAATGAATCTAAAATTAGTGAAACATATAGAACAATCAATTACTTTCATAACTTTATATGTAAGGTGCCTAAAATTCCATACCCTATTCTACCTAAAATTCTAAGTGAATAAGTGATTAAATAACTGCATTTGAAAATCCTAAAAATAAGTATGAATATGTTTTTCCACATGGATTTTTTTCATAGGGCTAGACTAGTCCTCATAAAATACAAATTACCAAATTCACCCTTCATTCATGGGGTGTCCCAAGGTGGTAAAAAATATCTTTCACTGACTCCACCCAAATCATAGTAGGCTGGGTACTGGAATCACTTATAAACAATGGTGGGTGCTATATATGAAACTCCTATGTCAGATCCAACATGAACATTGTAGCTTCTAGAGTCTTCCCTTACATACAATACATAACCCATAGTTGGATCTCATAGTGTTGATCATCCATTGGTGGTCATAACATAACATAGATATATATATCCTAACTACTAGTTAATAAGGATCATCCCCACACTCCTAGTGTTCCCCAATAAGTTATTAGGGTGGGATATCTTTATAATAATAAACTAATTCCTCAAAACACATTTCTGTTAAATTTATCTATATCAAAGTTTTTTAGAGAAGTAGTAACATTCATAACATCACACTATGCAATACACCCCCATAACATTAGGTTTCATAATTTATTCACTATATCTTGTTCTATTGACCCATATATAGGGTCATTACAAAATATATAAAGGATTCAAATCATCCAATTTCCACATTATTATTTTTACAAGGATATCACATTCATGGTTCAGTTTAATGAAATTCCATTCACATTTTAAAATGGAAACACTTTATATGTTTCTACTAGAATTTATATTAGTTAAAAACATTCATAAACTATATAATTAGTCACTATTAACAATAATAAAACCATTTAATTTTGGGGCCATCAAGGTCATGTATTGGGGCCTAAGTGCCTTGGGGATTCCGAGCTATGTAAAAGGATACCCCTCAACCTAGATAAATAGGGGGAAATTAATAGAAAATTAAAGGCCTTTAGGATTTGGGTATGAATTCATGATATGATAGATTGACATACCTCCTCTTTATACTTTTTCCAAGTGATAAGTATCATAAATTATAAATATATAATCAAATTACATCACACCAGGTGAATTAAATCAACTATAAAAGCAAAAACCCAATAATAAAAGTTTTATACAGGGTAACATGGACTTTTCACATACATTGTTTTGTTACTCCTATGAAAAATATAAATATAAAGCTTATAAAATATCCTATATTCTATCTAACATACAAAAATTGAAAGACAAATGAAAAGGAATCAATTCTTTGATACTAATTTGTGAAACCTCAACCTAAATCACTCTAGAGTAACCATACCAGAGAGACAAATGACCTCAGGTGTGCCTCATCATATATCAGATATTTCTTTGTAGTAGTGGGGTTATATTAATAATCACTATGAGAATATACCCTCATTAATAGATAATGATAAATAATAGTGGAATAATCAAGAGTAACAACTACCCGTATGAGTAATTGATAAAATAAATCATATCAAATAACTGATAAAAAATCATAAACAATCTATTATTTATAAAAATGTATTAAATAAATTTCATACATTGTATATATAAAAAACATGTTTCCCCCTAGGTAGATTACATACATCAAGATCTAAAAAATAACTAAAAGGAAACCAAATCACGAAATGCTTCAAAATTGTTCTTGAGTCTCAAAATGGTCTAATATCCCATACTCTAAATAAAAAAACCTAACAAACCATCAATATTAAGACATTTTACCTTATCCTGACATGTAACCATGATGAATTTTAGGGTACCCCAGGTAGCATGAGGAGGGTGTGAGGACAACTTAGTTAGCCACCACCAATGATATCCGTAAAAATATACAGTATGATTAATGTGAATTCTGATATGTAATAAAAAATGACTAAAGATATAAATAAATAAGTTATCATCAATCCTAGGTTCTTTGGTGACACCCATGATTAATTACCCTCCCATAATGTATACAATACATTAAAATCCACTAGGTAAGATAATACCAACCTTTTATATCATCATACACCATAATCAGGGGGAGGGGGATAGAGCCCACCCTATATATGTTTACATAGAACAAGTCATCAGTGGTATACACACCCCACTTGGAATATATCTCTATAATATCATAATGGGGGAGTGTTCCCCACCTATTATATTTCTATATAATATCATCAAGGAAAATAATATCCCAGTTGACATATCTCCATATAACATCATGTAGGGTAATAGTGGCATACTTGATATATCTTCATATAACATCATTTGGGGGAATGATGTGTTTCCTAATATATCATTACATGACATCATTGGTGGGAATAATTACCGACCATTTATATGACATAATTCCATTTTTGGGAACCCTTTAGTGTTCCTCCCAAAAATCCATTTATATTATAAAAGGGTACGCTTCATTTGGTGAGAAATATTTGTACATGTATATTAATTAATGAACAACTTAGGACCTAAATAAAGTGATTTACATTTATAATAATACACAAATCATTTCATTAAGTTTTAGGTCAAGCTCACCTTAGGTTAATGCGACCACACACCATACACATAGCAAAGGACATTAGAACTTAGGAATATTATAGGTAACCCTTGCCTTATTCTTGTATAAGGTCTCTCATTTAATATCATTGGATAATCTGATCTCAAACAAAATAAATCAAATAATCAAATGAAAACTCTTAAACAATTTACATATGATTATAATAGATTTAAGAACTCTAAATAGTAGAAGAAAATAATAAGAAATAAAACCAGAGTGATAAAATTGCCCCTATATATCACTATGAATAGGTGGCACCCAAATCAGATTAATTCATTTAATTTGAAAATTTATAGGCCATGTATCATATTGTAAACACACTGGTCATAATGTGATGCAACTTATAGGTCCTCCTCATAGCATGGTCTCCCCCAAGAATAAAATGAAAAAACTCTCCACAAATACCCATAGAATCCTACTCCCCATTCCATAATGATGTGACCCTATTGGTTATAATGTTATTCCGAAACTCTATAAAGAATCAATAAACTCATAGATAAGATTTCATGGAATGGACTTCCCCCTTCATAGCATGGAGGGCCTTCACATTCAATCTCTATGATGTGAAATTTCTCCATAGATTACAACTCCCCAGCCTCCATGGTATAAGGTACTGGTCATGGAATGACCATCCCCCTTCGATGAATTCTTTAAAGTAAATATATAAGAGTAATCACACCTCACTCATAAGGGACACCATACCCAATATGTAAGGGTTCTAAACTTTTCTAAATTATAGTAAAGGAACATGTAAGAGTGATCACTATAGCCTGATACCCTCCAATATGACATGATTATCCACCTTTATTGATATTTTCAAATGAAAATATTGGGGTTAAATATGTAAGTTCCATTGTCACATTATAATGCACTTTTCCACAGTGTGATCCCATCACTCATTATAATTTACCCTTATGTTTTATAATTTTACTTATATTCATCCCTTGCCATTCTATAAATCCATTTTACATAGCGTAGACCTCAACTACCCCTTATCACAATCAAATGAAGTCCCACCATGTCGTGATTCCTGGTCCACAATGTTTCCCATATTAATTAGATAAAATAAATTAACACACACAACATATGCCATTCCATGATACTCAATAGTTGTGGTGTGACCTGAACCTGAATTTGAAAAATAAACACATTGGTACTCATTATGGCACGAAATTTACCCACCATAGTGTAATGAACCTTATATAGTAGTTTCTAGGAACATACTTTAATTTTTAACCATATTTCCCAAGATAAATCCCTTAAAAAACACCAAATTACCATTCCAATAACTGATACATTTATGAATAAAAAAAATACACGAGTCTTAAATTTTTTTAAACAGATTCATACCTTAACATGGACATGGGTTTTAAAAATCACTTGTAACACTCAGACATGAAAATAAAACTTCTGATATCAAATACAATCTTAGGATTAACCCAATACATTATCGCTTTCACCTTCATCTAATCAACTGATATTCCCACACCTGATATCACATTCCCACGAAAGCATACCTTCTAAATATATAAGTAAAATTTCAAGTACTTTTCTTATATCCAATTTTATTAAAGATCACTTAATAATATTTCCATGTTCTCAAAATAGAATTCTGAAGTATGAGAATGTATTGAAATATCATCAATGGAAACCATGATAAAGAAGTCTAGTTAGGGATGGAAAATCATGTTCACGAGATTCATGAACAATATTGATACATTTACAAGACTAAAATTCATATCAATATACTCGTATAACTCATACCTTATTTTAAGAACCATCTTTGTTATATCCTTTACCCGGTCTAGCAACTAGTGATATCCTAACCACATGTCAATCTTAGTGAACTACTAAGCTCCTCTCAATTGATGAAACAAATAATATATAAAAGGAAATAGATACATATTCCATACCATGATCTGGTTCAACTTTCTGGAAACATTAAATAATCTAAAATAATGATTACTCATCTTGGAAAATAAAATTAAACCGCCCCAAGGAGAGGTACTCAAATGGATAAAAAACTATTCCTCAATATCCTCAAGTTTTACCTTTATATATCTTAACTCAAATGGTGACACATGATAAGAAGGTATGAATATTGAATTATCACCATATAAAACATTGATTATAAACCTTATCTATAAATTAGGAGGAAAAACTGATAAATCATTTGATAATACATTCTAAAAGTGGTCCACAATTGGTGGAAAAGAATGGGAACCATTACATAGTCAGTTGTAAATACCCTACACGCCACCTGTACTAATTTATTTCAATTCCATATCTACCTTTATTAACATGACATTCACCCACAAGGGTATAATCCTTCCCATTAAGGGAAGTAAATGACATCTTACTAAACCTTTCTAAGGAATCCTCAAAAAGAAATGTTATAGGCAAGCCATATTTTCACAAGCATGGCACTCCTATAGCAGACTCAGACATGCACTATAGAAATGACACAACCATCCACATTGATAACACATAAGGGGAGATACTACCACAATAGTCATTCATTCATCCTAGCCTAAACGATGACTCCCCACCATCCCTTGGTGGGCCTCTAAATCGTAAAAGCTACCAACTTAACCCATCAATCATTGAGATTCTAAAAAATCTCAAAGACACCCTTCATGATTTTGATCCAGTCAGTAGTGTCCTATGGACCATCCATACTATAGAAATATAGAGGATGCTATATCTAGAATTCCAAGAATATGATTACCATGTTTTATCTCTCCCTATTCATTACTCCAACTCCCATTGACATAATGTGAGAAACCCCGAGTTACATAGGCTTTGCTAACTAAACCACAAGATCAGCCTCCAGATCATACTCATATTTACCCTCATGAACATCAAAAGGTATAACTGAGAAATCTTAAACCTTGGGGATATCATCTACCATGTACCTGGGTGGAACCTATGACATAATTAAGAGGTCATTTTATAAAATTTAAAAGTAGGAACTCAGAAATAAATTTAAGATCTTTAATATTAGTATAATTTAAAAATTAATAGGTTTACACACAAACATTCATACCCTAACAGATACAACCTAGGGGTACACTATAGAATCTACCAGAGGATCACCACCCACTACTTACTTGAGGAGTATGACCATATCATCTGCACCTACAAAATAGTCACAATTATTTATATCAAAATAACAATCATATTCATGAGTTGATTTAATTTGCTTCAACCAAAAATGTATTTCAGAAAACATCAAGTTGATTGTTATTGAAATTTAGTTAATTTAAACCATTAATAATCACATATAAGAAGTAACATGACTTTTTATCCTTTAAAATAAATAACGATTCTTGAATTTTCACACTATCACCACTCTAGGAAAGAGGGGAAACCAATAAATCATAAGTGTGTAAAATTATATGAGTAAAAAACCTTAATCCATTACCTCAAATCTAATGAAAACAAACTCTACTTTCATGGTAAGTCAAATTTAAACTATATAGGTGTTTCATATAAAAAATATTAGCTTCCCATCCAAATTCCAACTAACCTATATCTAATATACCATCCCCTAAGTAGTAAATACAAGGGAAAGGACTCTAAAAATATTTTTATTTACCTATATTAGTTCACTAGATTTTAGTATGTATACCACATGGACTCTTGTATTACTCCTCATATAAAAAGGATTTTTAAAAGAGATGATGGACATAAACACACATTGGGTATACTATGCCCCTAAATATTAGAAAACCATAAATAATGTAATAAGAATAAATAATAATTAAAAAAACAATGTGGAAGGAAAAAAGTAATCCAATTGTATAAATAACATCATACGCTATAACAGATGAGTACATTCCTGTAATACATCTATAAAAAGTTTATCCCCAAATAATGTGAATCATTACATATAATAATATAAAAATAAAACATAAAAGAGTCTTTACTAAAAAAATATTCTGATACCTATCTTGGTATTATCTCCGACCATTCCTAGACACACTTACTTAGTTGCCTAATATAGGGATCTTTCCTTTGGATAGATCCCAGACATAAAATCTTAATAAATATATTAAGTTCAAAAATATATATATACAATTTCATAAATTAATAGAAAATAAATAATAGAAAAAAACCATGCACAGACATTTGATTTTTGTGTGCTATCTAGGTCTCCCCGACGCCAGTCGATACCTACTTCTATTATTTTCTAGAAGGAAGAGAGAAAATAATACCATAAAAGCATATTTGAGTATAGATGGTTCCATATAACTCAGTGTATATGCCCATAATCGAGTCATAGACCAAAACCATATCACCTAGGATGAGGTCACACAATCATGTTACATACTAACCCCCTATCACATAGGGTGAGCTTTCATACTCACATTGGATGCCAACATGCTATAACTTAGGGTGAGGTATCATGATCACATCCAATAAAACACCTTTTAACTCATGGTTAGGTCATATTACACATCATAAACCACCATCCCCTCAGCTATGGTGTGATCTCAAAGCCACATATATCACTTATATAAATATATAGGTGCCAGAGTCATGACAACCCATATCTTTTATACACATTATTTAATAATTTATTACATAAATACACACATGAATAAGGTAACCTGGGGAATACATAAACAAAGAGATGAGATAAAAACATGAATAAGGTAATAAGAATAAGAATAAATCATATAACATGGTTTATAAGGAATAACATTTTGACATAAAAAGGCATAGAACATGAATAAACATAAGGAAGCATAACGTACAAAATATGGGATCATGTAATCATGGAATCATTGAAACGTGGAAACAGTGAACAACATGAAATAAGTATGAGACAAGGGTAAACAATGAGGCCATTTCACATGGATGATAATGAGTCAAGTCTGACCACTAGGACTATTTCACATGATGGAGCATGAGTCAAGGCTAACAACCAAGACCATTGCGCATGAAGGAGAATGAGTCAAGGCTAACCATAAATACCATTGCACATGATGTATCATGAAACTAAACATTACCCAATTCATTTGAGTGATATATAGGTTAATACATCATAACAGTTTCATGAATATGTGTTCCACCTGAGTAATCATACATAAGGAATCAAAAATAAACTTAAGGGTTACGAATGGAATTAATTGGGTATCATAATCATGTCAAAAGGCATAAAAAAAGAGAATATCATTATAGTTGCTATAAATGAATGGATTTAAATAGTACATGAACATTAATAAGGTAAAATAGGCCTAAATCATGAAAATTTATGTAAAAATTAAGTGAAAACAAGTATAATAGTGTTTGAGAAACATTATAAATAAAACAATTCAGTGTCATTTAAGGAAAATATTAAAGATTCTTTAAAACAGAAAAAGAATAACTATTTGTATAAAAATAGAAATGAACTAAGATAGTTATTCATGATTAAATTATTGATTTTAGAAGAATAATGGTGTATTAAAATATATTATGGAGTGCACTTTAAAATGGGTAATAAATCAAGAATTTCCCTTTAATGAGGCTTTCATATCGAGAAGAATTGAGAAACAAAACTTATAAAACATGTATTTCCCCATAAATGTAAGAAGGATGGAGCTAGGTAAATTTTTTTGAAACATAAAAAAAGAATTTAGGTGTATTAAATAATAATAATTAATAATTAAATTGGGGTAAATATAGTGAAATCAAAGCCTGAAGGAAAAAATGAGGGTTAAGAGAGAATCCATTACCTTATGTCTGAAAGCGTTCATCATTTGAACTTAATGTTCTAAATAAGAAAATTAAACCCATTAATTAATTAATTAATAACCTTTTAAATGTGAATTTTATTTTTTATAACTTTATTAAGTTCATTTATGTCCTTGTTGATGAGGTACAAGATTCAACTTTTTCATTCGCGAGTGTTCATTTCCTCGGTTTTCATGATTGGTTCACTTGTTTACATATATAAAAGATCATGTAAAATGGAAATATTTGTATAGAATCAAAATTATATGTTATTTATGAAATTAAAGAGTATTAAATGGTGTTATGTATCATTTTTCCATATGTGAGGATGATTCATTAGACAAAACTTTAATGATAACCATTTAGATTATTTTGGATTTTTCCCATCATCATGAAATAGTTTTTCTTTATTAATTAATATTATTTATATATGTTAGTTCCATAACATAAAATAGGTTATAAAATAAATTTTAAAATATGTTTCAACCATTATAATGGTTTTATTACCATACATAAAGGCAGTTATGGAAATTGAAAACTCATTGTTCTTGAATGCGATTAATCAACGCTTCACAGAGGATGTTTTCATTTTTAGAATAAAAAGAGAGGGAAGGAGAATTGATGATGGGTTATTTCATAGTCATAATAAAATTAAAATATATATAATATAGTGTATTTATCATTTCACTTGGATGATTGGAGGTCATAATATAATAAGAATAGAAAATAACATGAAAATAAATTAAAAGAAAAAGAAAGAGGTTTTTACCTCTTAAATTATCCTCCTTGAGAACCTTCTTGAGGCAATTGAGTTTGGTATTTTAAACATAAAAAGGATTTTGGAAATGTGGTAGAGACTTGAGAATATGTTTGTGAATAATTTTTACAAGATTAAAGCCTTTAGAGGTGTCCGGAGAAGGGGTGGTGTTTATAGTGGAAGAGAGGGGTGCTTTTTGATTATTTTTTATTAGTTTGTTATCATGGATCGTGACTATAAATAGTGTGTGGAATTGTCACTAAATATATTAAATGATAATTTTGAATTATATATTATGTTCCCTACCTTATCAACAACTCAATTAATAGTGTATTTTAATTTATAATGTTATATACCATAAATTACCGTATTTTACTATTCACCAAAAACTCAACTATTTTAGAAAAATATGAAAAATTCATACTAATGACTTTTAAATGTGTATAATTAAAAAATTAACTCAATTTTAAGAAAATAATTATATTAATATTATAAATTTAATTTTTAATTAAGACCATCATTTATTAAAAAAACTAAATTTAAAATTATAACTAATTTTATAACACTTTGGAAAATAAATTAAGGTCGCATAAAATTATCTAATAATCATAATAAAACAAAATATTAATTTATGAAGTTATTTTATGAAAATAAATTTTATTTTAAATTATTATATTAATTATAAAATATTAAATAAAAATTTATGATTTTGAAAATTATGAATACTTAATTTATCATTTTAAAACATTTTTTACTTATTACATGATATAAATAAATCATGTTTTCATTTATAAGATACAAAAAGTTTCTTTATACTTTCATAGGTGTGGTTACTATTATATTGTCCAAAATACTATTCCTAAGGTTCAAATTACTATTTCAAAGGTTATGTTACTATTGAATTTGTTTAGGTCCCTTAATTTCTATAAATACTTCTTATTTCATTCATT
Source organism: Viscum album (assembly GCA_963277665.1). Classification (NCBI taxonomy): domain Eukaryota; kingdom Viridiplantae; phylum Streptophyta; class Magnoliopsida; order Santalales; family Viscaceae; genus Viscum; species Viscum album. Next base: position 508,388,340 of record OY728143.1, on the reverse strand, counting down.
ATTCATTTATAAAGTTTTTATTATGTTATATAATTGATTTTATGTGATTTATATTATGTAAAATAATTATAAGAAGATAAATTTTATTGATTGAATGCTGGGTCATTACAAATTCTTTATTAATTTCTAAAATTAATTTTTGACGCTATGTGATAAAATAATAAAACCAAAAACCTTACCATGGATTTAATATTATTTATTAAAAAGAGTAGTGGTTTTCATTATTTTATAATGTGAGGAACCAAACATACTAAAATAGTACCATTGGTGATGTATAATGGAGTCATCTTTATAAAGAATTGATTTTAAAACATAAATTATAATATAGGTTTTGGAAGATTCATTAAAGGTTTAAAAATTAATCAAATGATTTAAAAAACACAATAATTTAGAGAATAAATATAAATTAGGTCACGAATGAATTTTATAAAATTTATTACACCAATTTTAGGATATTATGATTTCATAATATAGACCTTATATTTATACCACATTTTATTTTTTCCCAAAAATTCGACAGTCTCATAAAATAATAAATAATTCACCATAGGATAGTTTCAATGCGATGATTTCAAAAATCATATTTTTTTAACCAAAATAATTTTTTAAATATAATAATTTTTAGATTTAGATAAAAATAATTAGTTACTAGAAAATACTTTTTTTACAAACACCAACAACATTATGACCCTTATAAAAAATTCCATAGACTTAATTAAATTAAACTATATTTTATATTTAAATAATTTTTGTAATATATTTTATTATTAAATTTTTTTTTTTAAAATTATCAAATTGAAAAAATAGTTTTTTTTAAATTGAAACTATATATTTCTAAAAAATATAATTTTTTTTTCTTCATATCAAAATTTAATTTTTATCACTCTTTATATAATCATTAATAAATTAATAAAAAAACAAGATAAATATAATAATTATTATTTTTAAATAAAATAAAAAAATTCATATTTCTAGGGCCTAGATACATAAAAACTTTTTACACCATCATACACCCTAAGTGTTGGGTCTACGATGGTTCTTTTTTGGGAGGTTTAATGAAAATTATTTGGGTTGTGATCCAGAAAAGGTTAAAATTCTCCTATAAATAGTTTTCTCATCTTTTAGTTGTTGAATCCCAGCTTGTTATTGGTTAAGGTAAAATACCAGTGATTTCATATTCCTTGGAAGCTCTGATAAATGGAATTTATAGGGTATGATCCTGCTATTCGAGGCCATCACTTTTTCGATATGTTTCAATTAAACTTTATCATATCCTTTAATACATAAAATTTTAATGGTCATTGTATAATGACTATATTATTTATGTTTATTATTCTTAATGGTATTTAAAATTTGAAAGGATATATTTTATAACTATCAAAGTTAACAAAAATAGTGCATGTGTTTTCTATAACTACATTACTTAATGATTCATTTATTAATTCAAAAGGTAATTTCATTTATAATAGTTTGGGTCATTAAATTATTCCCCCCATTTTAAAATTTCTCCCTTGAGATTTAATTTTGTATACTAGAATAAATGAGGGTAATTTTGTCTAATCAGCTATTTCGGTTTCCACATTTCTTCCCCAAACCTGTGGGGTTTCAGGAGTTCTTTAACTAGGTGAGTTGTCTTAGTTTGTATAACTTTATCTCCATGATCTAGGATCTTAATCATCTACTCCTCATATAAAAGATATTTCTTCAATGTTACCACTTATTGATTCCAAACATGTGAGGGGTCTGGTATGTACTTCCTTAAGAAGGATACCTGGAATACATCATGTACTTGAGATAGGTTAGGTGGGAGTTCTAGTCGATATGGCACATATTCAATGTGATAAAGGATATCAAAGGAGATGATGTATCTAGGAATATAATGATGTATCTAGGACTAAACTTTACATTCTTCCCAAAACACTTCACTTATTTCCATGATGATATATAAAGGAACACCTTGCCTATAAACTCAAACTTCTAGTCTCACTGATGATTGCATTCATATGTTTTTTTTAATTTGTGCACATTTCATATATGCTTAATGGTTTGAACCTTCTCTATCATATCTTTGATTATATTTTGATCCCATAAGCTTTCACTCACCAACTTCATCGCAAAATGTTGGAGTGTAAAACCTATTCCCATACAGATCATCATAAGTTTCCATTTGAATACTGGAATGGTAACTATTGTTATATGAGAACTCCGCTAGGGGAAGGTGTTGTTTCCAACATACTTGGAAATCCATTTAACATGATATCAACATATCCTCTAGATTTTGAATGGTTAAATTAGACTGGAAATCCATATAAGAGTCAGCAGTACTGAAAATCATTTATGTATCCAAAACATCCTGAAGGCTTCTCCAGAACCTTGAGGAAAAAATTAGATCTTGATCCAATATAATGGAGTTTAGAACTGCATGAAGTCTTACCACATACCTTATGTATATATTGGTGTATTGGTCAAGGTATAAATCTACCTTGATAGTAATGAAATGTGATGACTTTGTAAGGTGATAGACTACCAACCAAAATAAAATTATTTCTTTTGGATGTAATTTGTAGTCCAATAATGAAATTTTTGGTTATTTTTTCTCATTTCTATACAGGTATGGGAAATGGATGCATCATATGCTTAGAATTCTATTATTTAGACTTCACTTCTCAGAATACCAAGCATCAAGATAAAAAAAATTCAATTTCCCTCTTCATGTTATCATATCTTATTTTATTTCTTACCATATTTATACATTTTAGTACTTCCTAGATGAATTTAGAGGTATGATCTTTTTGAATCATCTAGAAGTTCTTTATTCATCTTTGGTTTTTATGGTAAATATATCTAGGTCCTGAAACTTATAACTCCATATTTATCAAAGTAGAACAATAGAATATTTTCTACCTTTTTATAGCTCATCATCATTCTTTTAAACCTCCTAATCATCTTAATAATCCATTTTTGAGAATTTATTTAATTAGTTAGGATAATGTCTATTTTATGATTCCCATGTCAATCATATTTATATCCCAGATGATTAGATCCATTTTAATACTACTTAAGGATTGGGTTACTGGATCCTTTTTACACATAACATCTACCACTTTTTCACCTTGCTAGGATGGAAATAGTTTGAATTGTGATAATCCTTGATCAACTATAACCACATTCGTTGGTGTATATTGTGCTCATTTTGTGTGAATATATATTTAAGACATTTATTATTAGTATATATGTCAAATTTCACACCATAGAGATAATTTCACAAAACCATCAATATGAATTTCACTAAAACTAATTCTAGATCATGTATTGGGTGGTTATTCTCATGGATCTTTAATTGGAGGGAGAAACTAGCTATCATTTTTTCATCTTATATGAGTTCATTCTGGAAGACTTTTTTGGATGCATCAATATAGATCCCAAATCCTTATCCATTGGTGGGTAATGCGAGCACTAATATATTGTTTAACCTATTATTTATATCTTTATATCTTTCCTAATATTCATAATTCTAGAAAAACTTCACTACCTTCCTAATTTAATTGATTTGTGGGACTAAAAATCATGAGAAGTTTCTCACAAATTTATGATATTACCTAGTTAATATGAGTAAAATACGATATCCACCACAGATTTTGGTCCTGAAAATCCTTCAATTGCCTCTATTTTTAAAGGATCTATAGATATCTATTTATTGGTGATACCATGTCTCAAGGATGTTACTTGGTCTATATAAAACATAAATTTACTGTAATTCACATATAAATTTCTCTTTAACAATCCCTTCATTACAACATTCAAATTCTCCTCATGTTCCTCCTTTATTTTGTTGTATATAATAATATCATCTATAAAGAAGACCATAATTTTTTTGAGGTAATCCCAAAAGGATATATTCATTAAGTACATTAATATTTCTGGAGCATTATTATATCCAAATGGTATCACTATTCCCTCATAGTGCTTATACCTTGTATAAAAATATTACTAGGGATATCCTCCATATTTACCTTTAGCTGATATCATCTCTACTGAAGATCCCACTTTGAGAAGAAACAGAATCCATGTTGTTAATCAAACAAGTCATTAGTCCATGGAAGAGTATACTTGTTATTTTTTACGTTCTTGTTAAACTTAAGATAATAAATGCAGAGTCGAATTGAACCATCCTTATTTAAGAAAATGATAAGTGCACCCCCTGATGTATCCCTTAGACATATAAATCCTTTAACTATATTTTGTTGTAGTTTCTCATTCATTTCTTTAAGATCAACAATGGCCATTCTATATAGAGTCTTGTATTTTGGAAAAGATCTGAGTATAAGTTAAATAAAGAACTCAAACTCTCTCTTAGTATGTAGAATACGAAATTCTTTAAGAAACATGTTAGCATATTCCCTCACAATGGGCATGTAATCATGGATGATATTTCCTTAGTCTCAATCATTTGATCAAGGCATGTTTTCTCATAAAATAATAATATCTATTCTTAAGATGATGATTCCAATGGAGGTCCATACTCCTCATTATACTTGTATAAAATCAGAGGGTGATTTGTGATATGGAGGCTGATTTACTTTTACCAACAAAAATATGTTTTCTCTATACAAGGAAAGTCAATCCTTTCTCAAAATATCATTGAATTCTACTAAATGGACTATCACAAGGTTCATTGGGATATTCGGTTTTAAATATAAATAAGGGATAATTTATATACTTAGGATGAAATAATTTTACCATATTTCATTTTTCCAAATTGATCCACATACATTTATTGAGGTAGTGTTTTAATATTTATACTAAACTTATGTGACATGAAATAATTTATAAAACCAAAATCAAATATTATGTTCACTATCCTTGAAGGAATAAATAACTACTTATCAACACATCATTACCAAGATCTAACACAATATGTTTTATGAAATAAGTTCACCCTTTCTCTCTAGGACTTAGAGGTTTTTGTCATCAGTTAACATTGAAAAACCATATATTAGTTCATTTATTTGTAAAGTGTCCTTGTTATTTTCAGTTGAAACATTGGATAGTAGGTTGAGGGTTAAATGGAGCATTTATTTCTTCCATCACATTTGTGGTTTCTCCCGTCAACATTAACTAGATAAATTCCCTTCCTTACAATACCTAAATAAATTTCATTTCCCCTTTAGGTAATTACTAAGATGATTCTTCCCAAACTTTTGGGAAGCATGATATTGAAATTTCTTTCCGTCATGACATTTCTACATCACTACCCCATAATTGAAAACAATTATCCACTTTCTATCTCTTGTTCATTTAGATTTAGTTTCCCTCTATTTGAATTTATAGGTATATTAAAAATTTTCCACATATCTTTTATTGTATAAAATCACCCAATATCTTCATATATTTTTCATTAACCTCTAAATTAGTGGTCAAATTTACTTTTGGGTTTAATAAAAAATATAAAGACATATCACACAAGTCTTGTAAAGTATTCCTCAAATTATATGATGCATTTTTTTATTATTTTTCATGAGTCCAAGAACCCAATATAATTTTTAGCTATAGAGTTTAGGGAAAATATTTATCAAAAGACATTTTTTGAATTGTTTCAGCTCTTTCACTTCGATTTCCTCCTGAAGAATTATTTTTTTTAAAAAAATTCAACCATTAATCAAATTCTCCCTCTATACAATAAAAATAAAACATAAATTTCCCTTTGATAGAGTATTGTAGAAAAAAAAATATATTTTTGATGGAGTTGATCCATTTTTCCATGATTAAGGGATCATAAGATCCACTAAAATTTGGTGGAATCTGTCACTTACATGTCTCAATTGAAACGTGGACATCCTTTGGGGGACATGGTGCTCTCTACCAAATTCATTTTTCTATTCCTAACATGATTCAATTGAGTAATTATTATCATGAATTTCTTGAATACTTCTCTCAATGTTTTGGGAATATTATTTATGAAGTCATCACATTACCCATCACATTGGTTTTTGACTTGGTTTCTCATATTTATAGCCCATGAAAATAATAAAGATAAAAATTAAGGATGATAATGTTTTAACGATCAAACCCATAAAACTGAAAATATTAACATTGAAGGGATATTTCAGAAATGATATACCTTTATTAACCTATGAATTTGTAGGTTTCAATGTTAGTTATCCATTGTCTATTTCCTATAATAACATTCCATTGCAATTTTTAATCCCTTTATAGTGGTTTGTAAAGAGCTTGTGGATTTACCAAATCATATCCCTTGGTATTTATAAAAATAGGTGTGAAACTATTACTTTTTTTGTGAACTAGGTGATGATTTAGTTAATACCCAATACACCCTTTTTGGGTTTATTATCCCTAGGTAAAATTTCTTCTGATCCACATCCACTTGTTTTGTCTAAATAGATATTTTATTACTTGAAATCCACTTACTCTATAATTTAAAAAAATCTAGGGAGGTTTTACTTTGTTTAGAGTTATTCATTGGGATTTCTATAATGTTTTCTAATTGCAATCCTTAAAAATTACTAGACCAATCCATGATACCAAATGTGATAAAACTTATCTTTTATAAATATTATTCTATTATTTTTTTCATAAATACACACATAATACAATCCTAAAAGATAGAAAGTCCTATTGTGTATAGGAAATTAGGTACATAGATAATTAACGTGAAACGTCGATATAGATATATTATATAAAATCTCTATAACATGCCCTTATATTCAACTGATCTTATAATATTGATTGGGATAACTTGGGGACCTATACAATAATGGGGTGACCTATAAATCCCAGTAAGGTAACAATCGAAGAATAACATGATTAAAGTAATACATGTGAGTAAATAGGTATATCAAGGTTACATAAAAGGGTGAGAATCATAAAAATTAACATTGAAGCCTGATTAAAGATGATAACATATAGGAAAGAAAGGTTTTTGGAAACAATATAGAGCATGACATCATAAGCACAAGTCCAGGAAAAATCCTGAGACATCATAACATAGCGTTCTTAGGACATCCTACCATGCACCATACATGCTATCTCATGAGATCAAAGAATTACCCAAATAATTTTATAATAATATAATTGTGGGAAAACCCATCATATTGATTTCAATTGCATGAATACGTGTGCCACATAGATCCTACAACATTAGAATATATTATATCACTTTTAATCCCATGATTATGTAGTATGAATAACATGAATGGATGTACCCAATCAATCGTGGATAATTACTTCTAGGTGAAAGAACTTGAGTGGAAAATGGGTTGCGTATTCCCAACATAAAATTCATCATAGAAAATAATGGGATAATTTTGAAAACATATGGGTTGTGCATAAAGGTTCGTGAAAGGGTTTAATGAGAGTGAACAATGGTCTCTCATTACATGGGAATCACAAGGAAAATATTGGGATGTGAATAATCACATTATATCATGACTAATTTGAAATTAAAATTCCATGTACAATGAAAGTATTTAAAATAAAAAGGAATAGAAGTTGATCTCTTACCTTGAGAGGGTGCTTCTAAAAGCCCAGAAAAAGCTTCTAAAGAGCGTGAGAAAACCTTGAGAGTGATTTGGAGAGGGAGTGGGAGAGGAAATTCCTAATTAATGAGTTTTGAGTGATGAATATTGAGAGGATGGGGGGAATTTATTGTTAAAAGGGGATAATTATTTATTAATTTCAAAACATAGGATTTCATCTCAATATGATAAAATATTAAAAACCAAACACATTTCCATCGTTTTCCCCTGGTTTCTACCAAAGTAGTTTTTTTCAATATTTTATATGGAAAAGAACAAAAAATATTAATATAATATCATTTGAGATGTTGAAATGTGCCATGTTTATAAATAATAAATTTTAAAACCTTAAAACATAATATAGGTTTTAGATTAATCATTAAATGTTTATAAAATTAATCAAATAATTTAAAAAACACATTATTTTAAAGGGGAAATATATATTTGGTTCTGGATACCATTTATAATGTTTATTACATCACTTTTAGTCAATTATGATGTCATAATAGAGACTATATATTTATACTACATTTAATTTTTACCCAAAAATTTGAATGTCTCAGAAAACTATTAAAAATACACAATTGGATAATTTTGACATGGGATTTTTAAAATAATAATTATTTTAATTTTATTTATAAATTTAATAACTTCTATTTTTTAAATAAAAATCATTATTTATAATAAAATACTAGTTTTTTACAACCAAACTATCTTCAGAACAATATAAAAATTATGTTAGAATCCATGAAATTATATTATTATTTATATTTAGATAATAATTATTTAATAAGAAAAATTTATTAAAATAAAATTTATTTTAAAAATTATTGAATTTATCATAATATTGATTTAGTTGAAAATATATATTTTCCAAAAATAAAATTTTAGTTTCTTTGTAACAAAATCAAAATTTTATAACTATTTATGTAATCATTTGTAAAGTGATAATGAAAATAGATAAGTATAATAATAATTATTTTTTAAAATAGAATACATAAATTCATACTACTATGGTCAAGATAGAAAAAACCTTATTATACCAGTAGATTATCTAAGAGTAGGGTGTGCGATAGTGGTGTTTTGTTGGGGTGGTTCAACGAACATGATTTAGTCAATGATCTTGATAAGCTTGAACTTCTACCATAAATAGTTTTACTTATGATTCAGTTTTTGTATATCATCTTGGGATTAGTCAAGAGAAAATATTAGTGATTCCATCTCCCTTGGAAGATTTGATAAATGGTATTCATATGAAATGATCCTATTGACAGATGTTATCACTTTAACCATCCTTGTCAGTTAGACTTTATCATCACCCTTAATATAAACCAATATTAATGGTCATTGCACACTGAATATATTATAAATAGTTTTTATTCTTAACAATCTTTTAAATCTAATAGAATATATTTTTAATAGGGCAAAATAATGAAGTAGTGAATGTGGTTTCTATAACTGCATTACTTATTGAGTCATTTATTCTTTTAAACTGGAATTTCATTTATAAAAGTGTACATCATTACAAGAGTCACACAACAAATCCATGACTCAACCTCGCCAATGCGATGACCTAGTCTAGAAACTTGATTCATTCCTAAAAATACAATCCAAGTAACACTATACACTTATTCTATAACCTTAATGTCCAGGTCAAGTTCAAAGTAACACACCATAATATCCCTTCAAAAGTATCATTCTATTACATATAACATACTTGATTAATTTAATTATTTGGGAAGAGTAATAAATAGTAAACAAACACACACACACATTAACCAACATACACAACATCCCATTCCATCACATTCAAACACCAGAACATGGTAAAGACATCCTACATCAAGATTCCGGGAGAGAAACTTATATAAGATGTTATCCAATTTTATCTGAAACTAGGGAAATCTAGGAACCTTAAGAAAACCATACATATTAGGGATTTAACATGGAGTAATAAAAAAGGAAGAGAAAACTAAGACTTGGGATTCCATGTTGTTTGAATTACTAAACAGGTATAATTAAAACAACCAGTAAAAAGGTGGAGAGAGCTTAACAAAGAAAGGGAGGAACCCATAGTGGGGTGTGGTTGATGCTGGTGTTAGGGGAGGATGTAACTCCTTAATAAGTTCCCCCTCCTTAATTAATTTAATAAAAATATACAAAAATATATGTTGGGTGGTTGTTTCAGCGTGAACCTATGACAACCCTGCTTTTATTACAAACATAAACATGATTTATTACATAAAACTTTACTTGATAAAACAAAGAAGATCGAGAGGTTTAGTGTCTTTGGGGCTTTGGACCATTACATAAAAACTTAAAACATGAAATACAACATCTTTATTGAAAACTTCCTTTACATTACCACTACATTCCCTCGTACTTAGCATTTCATGGGATAACCTGAGGACATGCATAAGAAAAGGGTGAGCAATAAATCCCAGTAAGGGAGTACACATGGAATAACATGAGGAGTAAAATACATGTTAGACAATAGGAATATCAAAAGAGAATATAAGAAACATGAACATAAAGGCATGATAAAGCACGATAATCATAACATGGAAATGTGGCAACAACACTTAACTTGGAATTAGCATGAGCCAAGGATCATTGCACATGGAGAATGAGTAAATCATCATTGCACATAAAGCACGAGTAAACCCTCGTTGCACTTGAATTAGCACGAGTCAACACTCATTTTACACGATGTATCATGATAATATAATTTACCCAATGCATTGGAGCGCTATAAGGGTGCACCCTTCTTAAACATTTCATTTCATGCATAGGTGTGCCACATGGATCATAAAACATGGATTCATAAAACATAATAATTTATTCCATGATAAAGGAATGTGGAATTCGATCATGAAACTTTTTAATCAATAATTAAAGGTGCATAATGGTGGATAACCTTGATGGAGAAATGGGCATGGTATCCACTACACAATGGCATTGGCGTAGAAAATCGGTGCGATTTCGGCAGCGTAACGGCGTGACATAAGAATTCATAAAAACGGTTGATGAGAGAGAAAGGGGTTGCTCATCATATTTACATGTAATGGACAGTAAAGAGGTCATATAGATACATGTCCCAACAATTCTAATGGAATTTATATTCATGATACAAAAGTATTGCTTGAATGTAAATGAGGAGAGAGAAGTTCCTTTCAGAATTTCGGCATAGTAACAGGTGTACATGGGAGGCATTTAATAGGAGAGAAAGGGGTATCCCATCATTCAAACATAAAGAGGGCAGTATGAGGTAGGTTCGAAACCATACCCCAACATTCATAATTGAAATTAAAAGGGCAAAACAACTTTAAAGAAAATTGGACAAAAATGAGAAAGGAAGAAAAAACCCTTACTTGGAAGTGTGCTTCCAAAGGCTAGAGAGAGGCTTGTGAGAGGCTTATTGGGAGCTTGGGGAACCTTGGGAGGATTCTAGAGAGAGTATGGCAGAGGTTGGATGAACTCCAAAGGCTTTGAGTGAGGAGGAAGTGGGAGCTTGGGTGGGTTTATATAGGAAAGGTGAGGGAATTCTTTATTATTTAGGTTTGGAACCCCTTATATTAAATTAATCCAAACCAAAAACCATCCCATGGTTTTTTAAAAAGAGAAGAAGAAAAAAATATTTTATAAGACCAAAGTCCTTAATTCTTAAAATATTAGGGTTTCTTATGTGGAGGTGAGTCACACTCCCATGGAAATTAATTTAAAAAGGCAAGGTGTTGAATAAGTCTTGAGGGGTCCATTAATGCTTTTAAAAGTAAGTTAAACAAACCCAAATCACATTATTTTAATGTTAAAACATATATTGGCCGAACATAAAGATTATAGTATTTTATTACATCGCTATTGGGTCATTATGATGTCATAAAACACATTATATATTTAAACGGTATTTAATTTTTACTCAAAAATTTGTCTGTCTCAGAAAATTATGAAAAATTCACCATTGGATAATTTCGACGTCCTGATTCCAAAAATAACATTTATTTTATCTAAATAATTTTCTAAATATGTTAATTTTCACTTTTAAAATAAAAACAGACATTTATTGAAAATTCACAGGTCCGGACAGAAATGGCTTTCAAACCTTAATAAAAATTATAATTGCATTCATAAAATTATAAGATCATTTATATTTAATAAAAATTAATTTATTAATAATAATAACATTTTATTAAAATATTATTTAATTCAAAAAATAACTTAATTTAATAAAATATATTTCTTAGTTAAATAATTACAAAAAACACTATTTGTACTTTAAAAACTATTTACAATGTATCAAAAATGACTAGAAATTATATTCATTAATATATACAAAAAAATAATATACATGAACATAGTACTACTTATTTGTTACATAACCCCTTAAAATAGCTGCATAAGACCTAAGGGTAAGGTGTGCGATGGTGACAGACTCTTGGGGTGGCTCGGATAGCATCGCTCGAGTGGTAATTTCAATCAACTTCCACTTTTCCCATAGACAGTCACGTTCGAGCTTTACAAGGTGAATCTCAGCTTGGGCTTGGTCAAGGGTGAAGCCCAAAGACGCCACCTCTTTTCCGAGCTCCAACAAATGGGCTTCGTATGGAGCAATTCTACTAGACAAGGCCATCGCTTCTTTTATCTAAGTAAAAATTGGATGTGTTAAAGACCTATATTTATACTAATCATGTGATCACTGTTCAACGGTTATATTAGCAACGGTCAATATTATTAACATAAAAACAATGAAGTTAACATTTTATATAAACATAAAGAGACATTTAATTAGATCAAGAGGGATTTCCATTAATGAAACATTGGGTCGTTACAGAACCCATTGTCCATAACCCAATACCCCTATTCAAGTGTCTTGATATGATGTGACCAGACAAGTCATGGCACATATCCCTCTTTTAGAGAAGTGACAAATTAACTAGGTTACCCATTATTACATAAACCTTCAAATGATAATGAAATGACACCCTTTATTCCATATGTCTCAATACCTTTTGGAGATTTTTTGTGAAATGAGCTAAAGGTTCACTTCACAATGATCAATATTATAGAATATCCACAACCATTGATCTGTTACTCACCCTGACCCTAGAAGATCAATATTAAGATATATTACATGATTACACAACCCCCTATGTTATTCTATGATACAATGCAATATAAATAATTTTATCCCTAAACCAAGACTGATTCCTCAATTACCTACACCCAAAACATCTTCCAAGAAATAAAGATCACTAAAGAAAACATGGCTTGGAAAACATTTTAAAAAGTAGTCTTTTAAATTTGAAAGTATTCAACATTTTTACCAATAAAATATCATTCATGGAAAATAAATGGTATATAATTTTTTCCATTTCAAAATGAATTTACCATTGAAAATCCTGAATGTGAATAATGTATCAAATTCCACCACACTTAGTCATTTGATTTCCCTCAATACATAACATAGATTTTTGAAAGGAATCATAATTTTAACACACAAAAATTTCAAAAGTCATATCACTTAAAAAATAAGATTAGTTAAATAATTATTAAAATCATGCATACACCCTTGATGATTAACTAAGTCCCAACATAACAAATAATGTAGGTTCATACACAATTATTTAATTTCCACAATTAAAAAATTGATTACATAATACGAAATCTCCGTTATTTATCAAACATAAATCCTCTCAATCTAAATCCGTGTTCTTATACACTCAGGAAAGGTATGAAAAGAGAACTTCAACCCTAATTATTGGTTACCACTTTTATATTTCTTACAATCCCACTGATTTATAACTTTTAAAAAAATGGAATCCTAGAAATTTTGAGTATTATATTTGATATCATAATATTTTACATGTGATGGTATTAATGTATTTTATGACTAAATTATTCAAATGAATCACCACAAAAATTTATTGAGTAAACCAAGAGATTATGAAATTATTATCTTTTAATTGGTACTAGTTTTGGATTAATAATTTTGTAGAATTAATTTTCCAAAATGAATGGGTGAGCTTTAATATAAAAGGTTCTAATAATTTTAAAATATCCATAAAAATTTCATATTTAAATCAAATATTTTAGATGAAAATTTTTCAAAAAATTTACTTATTTTTTTAAATCCAACCTACTAAAATTAATAGTTGATCATTCCATGTGTAAGTAAGTTGATAACATAATTAATCCAAACTATATCAATTAATTAATATTCATAAATAAAATTTATAACTAGAAATTACAGTATTTTTAAGAAAATAAATGATACCCCAAGTCATTCAAGAGGTATTAATAATGTATAGAAAATAGATTTCCCCTTCCACACACTTAATAGAGGACTCTTTCTCTAAGTCTGATAGTTAGTGGGGTCAAGTAAAAGATAACATACAAGGGAAGTGGAGGGTGTAGTGGGCACACAAAAATATAACAAAAAAAGTTCAAAATAACATTCCCCTGGAATGTGTATCTAGGTCATGTAATTTTGGTGCATGGGAGACAACTGAGTGGATGATAATATCTAGTTCTACTGTAGTAGAAACGAAAAGGCTGCATTAGAATACTGAAGAAAAAATAAGTGAAGAAATATATATCATTTAATACTATAAAATTAACTAACTAAAAAAATAGGAAATAACAAAAATACTCAAGTAAGTAATGAATCAAATCCATTGGAAACACTCACAATCAATATAAGTATAATAAACTAGATAATAAATGAAAATGTATACACTAAAGGGTAATAAAACAACATAATAATTTTTTATTTAAAGTAATGATAAACATCCTAAAAAAAGAAAAATAATCAATCCTATCCCATATGATTACAATTCCAAATGGACCACTATAAGAATACCATAAGACTAATCACATTTTATGTTATGACCCACACAAAATTCTCTTTTCATATCACTATCTACCACTTTTCCCATAAAATTTCTTGACCTCTAGCCTCTTCTATGAAACCACCACCTCCAAAGGAGCCTCATGTACCGCATCCTAATGAACTATCCCCAACTAATATATCATAGCTTAAATACGTGGATGTAAATGTGTTTATGTGTTGGAAATCTAGGTGGTTGGGTTGGTATGGAGATGGATGTAAATAATACTATGGATAGAATAGTCCTCAAATATGCATATATTCAAATTGTTTGTGTGCATGGTATAATTTCTACTCATAGTGGATATATTGGTCCGACATAAAGGTATAATAAGACTTGTAATAATAAAAATAATAATAAGTAGGGTGAGGTAGAAAAAATTTAGATGAAGGATATAGAATGTCGTGTCTAGATGGGAAGGGATGGGCTGCAGTAAGGTGGGGCGGGGGTAGATCATAAACATCCTGCCATTAGTATTGTTCCTCTTGTTACTCCTCTCAGTTGGGTTCCTAAAACCCCTAAATTGGTATTGATAACCAATGTTGGTGACAATATGAGTTTTATTAGGATTGTTTTACATTTAATTGAGGTAGAAGGTTGAATTTATTGAAGTTTACTGATATAATTTTTAGATCAATGTTTTTTCCCAAAACTGTAATGTAATGACTAAAAAAATCCCATATCTAATGCTTGTAAATTGTTCAAGGAGATAAGTGGATAATATGAAATCCTAATAAGGTGAATGTATTGTAATAATAGTATGGAGGATTAAGAGATCTTGTTTTTTAAACTCTCTATTACAATAACAATGTGTGGTGAAAGAATCTGAGATGGACCCATGGAGTATATGGTGGATGATATTGATCATTTTAGAGGATTTTTTTATATATTAAAATATTTGGTATGTATAATTAAAAAAATACAATGAGCTTAGCCATTAATGATTCTCAATCGAGAGCACTCTCATCATAGGTTTTATATTTAGAGGGGAATGGAAAATCTATGGTTAATTAGATAGAAATCCACATAATTTACAATTTTAATAATAGTGTAGTCTCTGCTTTTAGGGTAATTATCTAAATATTTGAATTTTTATTGAAATTCAAGGAGAATATATTTAATGACTGAATTTAATTCTAAATATGTTTTATAATGATAACCTTCATCATTTTTTTTGAATTTTAGAATTAACGACCAATTAGGTAAAATCATCAATGTCAAAAAACATTGTGAACACAAATTGGTATTTTGGAAAATTTGTGGTATTATATGTGTTTAATATAGTCAGTAAATTTAAATTATAGTTTAGTTTGTGGAGTTAATAAAAAAGGGTAGATCTTGATAAGGTTTTAGTAGGACATTGACTTGGGCTAGGAAGTAGAGTTCCCAACTCAAACCCACATAGTGATAAAACAACAAAATATATAATTTATAATAGAATATTTTCCTTGAATAATGGAACATAAAAGTTATGTTGTGCATAAAATCCTAGTAAAGACCAATAATTTTTGAAACTAGAGTTAGTTTTTTATTTTGAAAAATTAGGGTAGTGTGTGTGCATTAAAAGGGAAGAATAATTGAAAATAAAACAATGAAAAGTGGAGAAAATGGAATAAAAACTAAATACTTCTGATAATGGGAAGGTTGATTTTCTAATTGAAATATGATATTTTTGAAAATAGAAATGTAGAAAAGTTATAACTTTAAAAAGTTTAAAAATGGAGAATAAGGATTATTTTACCCTAGATCTGAGGCTTTTTATGGGATTTCGGGAGAAAGTGGGGAGTTATGGTGTGGGATGGGGAATGATGATGTAGATATCCTATTTTTCCCTCGTAATACTTTGAAATATTTATAGATATATTTTTTGAGCTAGGAATTGAGACAATATATGATTCTGAGGCCCTGTATGCTCGGAATTAATTTTATAAAATATTAATTATATACATTATACACACACATTTTATTAAATAATGTAGGATAACTCTAAAATGGAATCTTAGATAAAATACCTGAGACCATGACTGAGTCTAAATTTCAAGGTTTACACTAGGAATGACCTAAAATTGATCAGCATGGTGCATTCAGATTTCATGACCATTGGAGGGTTAAATTAAAGGAAATTAATTAACTAATTTAGTTGTATAATATAGTTAACATAATTTTTTTTCTATATAAATCCACCATTATAAAGTTATCTTCAAGGTTAGCTACATAAACCAGAGATCTATTGAGAGGTTTCTCCATACATCTCTGTTGGAAAATCAGAATTAGATGATGAATAACCTCTAGATCTAGGCAGATCAAAGCGTAGAGAAGGCGATGACTTCCCTTATTCATTGGTGAATGTGTCCTTTTTCAGAAAATGATCCAAATCTAGGTAGTGCTCTTATTTTTTTTGACTCATCCCATATTTATTAAATTGATTGAGAATAAGCAATTCTATTCCTTTTATCTGTGCAATTTGAGCCTCTGTATATGCCCACACATCAAATTTAAAATTTTTATTTTTCTTTTCAAACCATGGATATCCCATATTATG
Source organism: Viscum album (assembly GCA_963277665.1). Classification (NCBI taxonomy): domain Eukaryota; kingdom Viridiplantae; phylum Streptophyta; class Magnoliopsida; order Santalales; family Viscaceae; genus Viscum; species Viscum album. The sequence continues at coordinate 508,371,376 of OY728143.1, read as the reverse complement.
TATGTTGGCCAAGAATTCTTTGAAATGATCATTAAAACTTTTTTTATGCCTTTATCCCAATAATTATTTGTGTTAGTCATCATTGGACCATGAGTTCATGATTTGACATTGCCAGGATGGACCGAGTCTGATCAAAATAGAGAATGGAGTGACAAAAGAATCATTTTAGGTGTGTGGGATGTACTAAGAGCCCCCACGGGATGAAGGAATCAATTTATAGACTCTAGATGGCCTAAAATGACATAAAAAAGAAAGATCTAATGATTTTAGATAGTATGGAGGTGAGACCAATGATAGAAAAGCTAGATCTGGAATGTATAGGTTTAAATATAACTTTCTATAAAAATCCTAACTACACAGAGTGTATTGTGATGAGCACACGGTGTGTAGTGACCCTTTAGCTATAACCCTAGGGTTTTGAGAAAGTTAAGGATGAAACATTGTGTGGCTATTCAACATGCGTTGTCTCCCTACCTGGGTAGACATGTCGTGTGGTGGATCACACAGGTAGGACCCCATGCGAGAGGACGTGGCCAGAAACACGTCATTTATCAATGTACATGGACATGGCCAGAGGCATGGGTTGAAACTGATGTGGGAGTAAACACTACCTATCGTATCACCTTTGTTTAGACACTGATTTTTCCCACTAGTAGGCTATCATGATTTTTCCTTTTTTTATAGAATATGATGGTGGACTCTATAGATTCCTTTTAGATATGATGTAATATTTTCCAGTCATAATTCTTTTTAAGTGTTTCTTGACAACAACAGTGATTGGGCATGATCATTAGAGTGATACCCCCTGATGGATTGGGTCATGGGTCCTCTATCTATTGAGTGGTACCACCTATGACATTAGGGTAGGGGTCCACTATCTTCTGAGTTGTACCCCCTGATAGACCAGGGTGATGGTCGTCTATCTATGGAGTGGTACCCCCTATTGAATTACTTGATGGGTCCCCTATATACTTAGTGGTACCCCACTAATGCATTAGGGTGTTGATCATCTATCTATTGAGTTTTTCCTCTTTGTAATTAGGGTGAAGGTCCTTTATCTACCTACTGGTACCCCTATTAAATATGGAGAAAGTCTTCCTTACACAAAATTTGACCCCCATATTGACCAAAGTGTTGGTCCTATACTTGGATATAGTGCCCCTTTACTATGAAGAATAGTGGCAAGGCATGAGCCATCCACACAGTTAATCATATGGGTAGACATATGAGATTTTGAGAATTGAGGACATTTGGAACTTTTGGATCTGTTTTCCTATGACAGTATATGAGATAGATATCCTTTTTTCTCTCATTTAGGTTTCCTTGGTTTGATCATATATATATATATATATATCCATGTTTTCGGAGTTTGTACTCTCTTTCTTTGGGTTGATATTTCTACTATCTATTAACTTCCATTGTTTCTCTTACTGACCCCGTTACAATCTTAGGTCACCCTACTGGGTATGTATATACTCACCTCTACATGGGAGTATCCCACACATTTCGTGTCTTATGTAGACGACCAACAAGTTTATGGTGATTACAGAGGAGGATAGGGATACTTGGTGAATTTGGGCAAACACAATTGTTTGGGATTGAATATTTGGAGATGGGATATCTCATAATTTACTTTTAAAGTTTTGTTAAGTTGGGATATCTTTTTGGTTTGGCATTTATTTCTCCTATTTGCCTTTTAGTTTACATTGTCATACTATTATACACCCTAGAGTTTTTTCATGCCTGGTTTATACTATAGTCGTTTCATCTTATTATTTTATTATTTCATATAAAATTCATCAGTGAGGTGGTTGAGTGTTTTCATATAGGTATATTAGGCAAAGTCCTTCAATAATGATTATGCCTTTCAATGCTTTTTTCCAACCCCATGCCTATAGAGGCAAGATTAGGGTAGTTGTGGATCGTGCCCCGTTGGTCCGGGTCATGATAGATTGGAATCATAGGAGTTTATTGCATGGGATGGTGTTTGCAGTAGTACCCTAATGAGGATTTTGGTTTGTATTTGGGGAAACAATATCAAAGTGTATTGAGTGCGACTTTTAGGATAGAGAACCCATTGATGGGGTAGGAGGATGATGTATCCATTCACTAGGACCTTGAATAACTACATGTCAACTCATCATAGCAAGACATTGGTTGCAGATATCAATGGTACATGCATCAAATATGATTGATTTTTTATTGTCCTTCTTGAGTCAACTTCCCATTGTATATATATTCTCATCTTACACTGGTACACCCTGATTAAATTTTGAGGATGTCTATATGATGATATACAACCATGTTACCAGTCTCAGATTTTGATCACAATTTATTGAGTGATGATGCCTTAGTACAGGATCCATCCCATTAGATCCTTCCTCTAGGTGGACAATAAGCAACACCCCACTTGTTGAGAATCCGATCATACCAGCAGAGTAGGATGAAGATGCACGCAGACTTATGATCTCTGTGAGTTCTAACCCAATAGTCCACTGAGGTTCCATTGATATCAAAATATCTATGAAGTGTAGGATTGCCTAGATTTGGAGTCTCATGTTTTTAGGATTTATTAGACACCGACCAATCAGGAGGTTTCACTAAAAACTATTCTTTTTTCCACAGTAGCTGGGTACTAGTATAGTCTTATTACATAGATGCATGATGAGTCAAAAATCTCATGGGATGACATCCAATAGTTGTTCTATGAGGAGTACTAACCCTCCTTCTTACACTAAGTTTTGATTTAGGATATTCTAGAGCTACTATAGTAAGTTATGAAAGTATCTAAGTATGCTGCGAGATTTATAGACCTTACACAGTACTCCTTTAACATGATCCATTATGGATACTTCTAGGAATAGAAGTTTGAGCAGGGTATCTATAGAAATGTCCATTTCTATTTAGTGCCCTTGTGTATTCCCACTTATGATGGGGTGTTGGAGTGGGTGTTGGTGATGGAGAGAATACAATAAAAAGGATAGTAGATAGTTGGAGTGGGCAGTGAGTGTTATAGGGCGGAGTCACCTGTAATAGCTAGTAGGAACTGGTTGATACGTTATCGACACAGGAGACCTCCCCAAGATCAAACTCCAGAATAAGGTTTTGTGGAAGAAGTACCACACAGATAAATTGTGAATACTATATAGGGTTGGTTTTATGCATGTGACAAGAGAGGTCCCAAGAAACATGATTTTTCGACCAGACATGTTGTGGTGGGTAGGATTATAGTAGATGGACCACCACAGTAGAGGGATCTACATGATATGGGATCTCCTAGGCGAGGGTAGGGATACCCCTAGGAATGCAGAGATGATAGATCAGAAGCTGGATTTATAAGAATAGGAGTTGTGGGTGGTGGATGATGTTATGAGACCCTTCAACTACTACCACCAGGAGTCTCATTTCAAGCTCAAGGAGCTTACAGTTGGGGACACAAACGACTGTAAGAAATGGATGCTTATTACTCAGTGACACATGAGATGATTATATATATGATATATATTAATTATACGCTTTATTTAGTATTAGTAGACATAGGTGTGAGTCAATACTTCATCTTTTTAATACTGGTGTGAGAGATGGAGCTCCCATTTGAGGCTTTAGCATAGTATTTTTGTCTTGTGGTTCGTATGGGGAATGATTATTCTATATCCTTTATCTTCTGGTAGTACGAGTTATGGCTTGGAGGAGGGAGGTTATCATGGGAACTTTTGGTCATCCTGATAGAGCTATATGACATCATCTATTGTATGGATTAAATATCAATAGTCTGAGCCTATATTGACTATTACCACAGATGAGTCAGATGCCTTCGCATTGATGGGACGATATTCTTCTTTGTGGGTGAGAGATATCTCATGGTGGGATGAGTGAATTTAGTGAGCTATAGGCTGGATCCCATTACCTATAATTTGGAGACTCTATCCCTTCATGTAGTAGGCTCTTAATGCTTCTGGATTCCTTTATCCATGGAGTATTTTCAAAACATATTCCCTGCAGACATTTTGGGACAACATCAAAGGTTTTATATAGATTTTTGCATTGAATTACACCCCAAGACCATTATAATATCTTCTATAACATATAATATATCCATTTATGAGCTCTGAGAGTGACTGTTGTAGTTGTATGGCCTTCAAGATAAGGGTTTTATTTGGACTAATGTTTCTCCCAGGGTAACTGAAGTATATTTCTTGAAAAAGGAAGATAATAGTTTGTGACTTTTTTTAGATTATCATCTCTTTAACTAGGATATAATAAAGATAATGTGCCCCTTTCTAAGGTCTGAATACCTCATTGATATTTTTCAGGGAATGATATGGTTATCAAAAATCAATATCTAGTATAGAAACCACCAGTTGAGGGGTGGTGAGGCTGATATTCCAAAACTAGCATTCTGATGTCGCTACAGACACTATGAGTTCCTGGTGAAGACCTTCCTTGTGAAGAATGTCCCTATGATGTTTACTAATTTTATGAACTAAATAATCTTGTGTTACTTGTACAAAGTTTTTTTTTATATTCCTTGAATACACACTCATATAATCGACATCAGAGGAGGAGTGTGATGATAACTTGAGGATGGTCCGAGATATTCTTCGAGACCACCATCTTTATTTTATGATCTTGAAGTACTAGTTCTTGATTAATGTGGTTCACTTTATTGGGCATTTCATTTCTGAACATGGTTTAGATGTGGACCTAGAAAAGATAAATGTAGTTCTTTCTTGGGAGCCACCCATGAGTGTGTCATAGGTTAAGAGTTTTCTTGTCTTTTTAGGGTTCTATAAGAGGTTTGTGGATGAATTCTTGAGGGTATGGTCCCATTTGAATGCTCAAATATAGAAATGGAAGATGTTTACTTGGATTTAGTAAAAAGAGAGAGAATTTGAGGAATCGAAGCTGAGGATAATGAGTTATTATATTTTAAGACTACTAGAGGATGGTGTGGAGTATATAGTTTTCTTGTGATACCTCAGGAGTTGGGCCCGACTGCATGTTGATGCAGAGACATACAATTATTTAATATGGGTTGAGGAAGTTGATACCCCATGATTAAAAATATGTAACTCATGACTTAGGGATAATAGTAGTATTCTTTTCTATAAGTATGTAGAGGAACTATATTCTGGGAGATCACATTTTGGTTTACATAGAACATTAGATTATCAAGTATATATTCACCCATATATTCTTAAACATGAGAAAAATTCTCTGGTTGGAGTTCCTAAAATACTATCATTTCGAGATAGTCTATACTCTCAGGAAGGGAAACATGGTTACTGATTCCCATTGTTAGAATTACCAATCATATCTTTTGCAGGATGCTTCTGAGTAGTCATCTTCCTTGAAAATGACCCTGGTTGAGTAGGTGGAGAAAATTTTCTTTAGTTAATGGTATTAAATCCTCTGATTCTTGAGCGTGTGAGAGAGTCCCTGTTGGGATAATTGACTATGAGGTGTTATGTTATTGGAAAACCTCAAGAGATTCACTATATATATATACACAAAGATGGAATAATGCCATCCTTTTCTAGATATGATCAGTGGTTCTAGTCCCAATGTAAGAGGAGGTGATGCAAGAGTTCCAAAAAAATAATTTGGTTATACATCTCAGTGTGGGTAACATTTAAAGATACCTTCAATGATAGTTTTGGTGTAACGACACAAACTTTCATTTATGGAAATCCCTCTTAATCTAATTAAATGTATCATTATGTAAAATGTTTATATAAAATGTCAAATTCTTTGGTTTTATGTATTTGGATTAATAAAATACTATTAAGAATTGTGACCATTGCTAATATAGCCGTTGAAAATTGATCACATGATTAGTATAAATATAGGGCTTTAACAAATCCAATTTACTCAGACAAAGGAAGCGATGGACTCATCCAATGGACATGCCCCATACAAAGCCCATTTGTTAGAGCTCCGAAAAGAAGTTACATCTTTGTTCTTTGATCTTGACCAATCCCAAGCCGAGCTTGAATATGTTAAACTCAAGTGGGACTACTTACGAGAGGAGTGGATGTTGATAGAGATTACCACCCGAGTAATGTTATCCGATCCACCCCAGGAGTTTGTCACCATCAAACACCTTATTATTCAATCTTATCTGGGTGTTATAAGGAGTTATGTAACAAGACCCTAGTACCATGGTTATGTACATTATTTTTTATATAATAATGAATATACTTTCATATTATTATTGTTACCATGTAAATAGTTTTTAAAGCACAAATAGTATTTTTAGTTAACGTTCAAATAAGAAATCTATTTTGATGAATTAATGGATTTTTGAATTAAATAATATTTTAATAAAATATTATTATTATTTTAAATTAATTTTTATTAAATATAAATGATTCTTATAATTTTATGAATGCAATTGTAATTTTTATTAAGGTTTGAAATCCATTTTTGTCAAAACCCATGAATTTTTTATAAATGTCAGTTTTTTATTTTAAAAGTGAAAATTAACATATTTAAAAATCTTTTTGGATAAAATAAATATTATTTCTGGAATCAGGACATCAAAATTATCCAACAGTGAATTTTTCATAATTTTTTGAGATAGTCAAAGTTTTGGGTAAAAAATAAATACTGCATAAATATACAATGTGATTTATGACATCATAATGACCCAATAGTGATGTAATAAAATACTATAAACTTTATTATTGGACAATATATGTTTTACCATTAAAATAATTTTAATTTGGGGTTGTTTTATTTATTTTACAAAGATTTACTGGACCCTTCAAGACTTATTAATCATTTTATCTTTTTAAATTGTTTTCCTTGGGAGTGTAACTCACCTCCACATAAGCAACCCCATTATTTTCAGAAGTTTGTAATTTGTCCTTATAAAATATTATTTTCCAATTCCCTTTACCAAAAACCATCAGAAAATACTATGGAATGGTTTGTGGTTTAGATTAGTTTAATGTGAGGTGTCCTAAACCTAAATAATAAAGAATTCCCTCACCTTTCCTATATAAACCCACCCAAGATCCCACTTACTCCTCACTCAAAGCCTTTGGAGTTTGTCCAACCTCTTCCCTAATTTCTCTATAATCCTCCCAAGGTGACCCAAGCTCCCAAGAAGCCTCTCTCAAGACTTTGGAAGCACACTTCCAAGTAAGGGGTTTTCTTCCTTCCTCAAATTTATCCAATATTCATTAAATTGTTATTCCCTTTTAATTTCAATTATAAATGTTGGGGCATGGTTTATCACCTCCCCCATACTTCCCTATTTATGTTTGAATGATGGGAGACCCCTTTCTCTCTCATTAAATTCCTCCCATGTACACCCGTTACTATGCCGTAATTCCAAAAGGAATTTCTCTCTCTTCATTTACATTCAATAAATTCTTTTGTATCATGAATATAAATTCCATTATATTTGTTGGGAAATGTATCTATATGACCCCCTTACTGTCCATGTCAATTAAATATGATGAGACACCCATTTATCTCTCATCAACCATTTTTATGAGTTCTTATGTCACGCCGTTATGCTTCTGAAATTGAAACGTGCATTTTCAAGCCAAAGTCATTGTGTAGTGAATACCATGCCCATTTCTATATCAAGGGTATTCACCTTTATGCACATTTAATTACTGTTTAAAGAGTTTCATGTATGTATTCCACATTAGTTTGTTGTGGAATAAATTATTATTTTGAATGATTCAATGTTTTATGATCCATGTGGCACACTTATGCATGCAATGAAATGTTTAAGAAGGGTGCACCCTGATAGTGCTCCAATGCATTGGGTAAAGTATAGTATCATGATGAATTAAATGCAATGGGTTTTGACTCATGCTAATTCAAGTTTAATGAGGTTTTACTCATGCTTCATGTTCAATGAGGGTATACTCATGATCCATGTGCAATGAGCCTTAGATCATACTAATTCCATGTTATGTGTAGTTTCCACATTTCCATGTTATGATTATCATGATTTATCAGGACTTTATGTTTATGCTTATCTTATACTCTGTTGATATGCCTATTTTCTAATATGTATTGTACTCCTCATGTTATTTCATGATTATATCCTTACTGGGTTTTATAAATCACCCTTTTCTTATGCATGTCCTCAGGTAATCCCACGCAATGCTAAGTACGAGGGAATGTAGTGATCATGTAAAGGAAGTTTACAATAAAGATGTTGTATTTCATGTTTTAAGTTGTTATGAAATGAACCTATGCCCCAAATACACTAGACCTCTTGATCTTCTATGTTGTATCAAGTTATGTTTATGTAATAAATTATGTTTAATTGTGTAATAAAAAGTAGGGTTGTAATACTTAGTATCAGAGGATAGGTTTAGTTATTTTTGGGATTAGAATTAGAGACAAGACTAAGTATAATAAAAAAATCCCTAATTTTTTTGAGTATTGATTAAGTTTTTTATCAAGAAAATACATCCATGTATGGATATGAGCAGGTAGAGGTGGATCTGGTATAGATGTATCCTAGGGTTAAAACCCGAAAACACCGCTTTGAGGTAGACTCGAACAAGAACTGGTGCACGACAACGGGCCTTGTTGCACTCTTTTTTATGACACTCCTGGGGGATATGCTTTGGTAAATTCACAAGCTTATTATGAACCATTATTATGGGACAAAAAATAATTCCCTAAGAATAGATGTTAGAAAGTAGATCATAAATAACATAGACTAAAGCCAATAGATTCATATGTTAATGAAATAAAAGTTATTTATAAGTCATCTATTTTGTCCTTACATTAAATTTTATTTGTTGCCCCTAACATTCCTTTTATTCTAGCCAATGGTCGATAATAGGAGGACTCGATCTAACAATCGATGTGAAGATCAATTCGATGGATGTACTAATGATATTCCCAATCCAATGTGAGCAGGAATCACGAACATTGTCATGCTTCCCTCTCATCTAACTCAAGATTTGAATAGAAACATGGGTCAAGAGGAAAGGTCAACCCCCCTAAGAAAGAAAAAGTCACTATCAATAGCTTCATGAGACAAAGGCCTCCTACTTTTAATGGATCATTTGATCCCTCAATCGCTGAACAATGGATCAACTCCATTGAAAATATCTTCTCCATCCTTCAATGTCTTGAACAAGAGAAGGTTCTCCTGGATGCTTATCGTATGGAGGGTGGAGCTGATCAATGGTGGAAGTTGATCCAAAATACGAAGCCTGAGGAGGATATCGAGGTGTTGGAATGGAAGGATTTCCAAAAGATTTTTTTTATAAATATTTTCCATGCACCCTTCGGCTAAAGATGGAAAGGGGCTTACCTGCCCTCAAGAAAAAAGACGATGAATCTATTGGAGCATATGAGGCTAAATTAACAATTCTTGCACGATATGCCTCTGTCTTTGTCATTACCCCTAAATGCATGGTTGATCGCTTCTTTGGTGGGATGAAACCTAGCCTGCAGAAGGTGCTGGTGATCCGTGACTTCGACAACTATGAGGAAATTGTCCGATGTGCCCTCAAGGTCGAAATGGAGATCAGAGAATCTCAGGGGTATCATGGGGATAAGAAGTGTAGGGTGGAATTCAATGTTGGTGGTTCGATGGATAAATCCAACGGTACTAAGAAGATCCAGCACCCACTTTTCAAAGGTGCGGAAAGAAGCACCCTAGAAATTTCGTGAAGGGGATGAGAAAATGCTTTAGGTGTGGAAGAGAAGGGAACCTAGCTATTAACTATTGGCAAGAAAGACCTGCGACTGCGATAGAGGAGAAGAACACTCCCTTCGAACCTCAACATGTGGTTCATTTCTACAACTGTAAAGAACCAGGGCATCTTGTAAATCAGTGCCCTAATCCAAGGGTTTTCGGAGGCAACCAACAACCTCCAAGGCAGCAAGGGAGAGATTTTTCCATCACTACTAACGAAGTGAAACCCAAAAATGAAGTGGTGACATGTATGCTAATTATTCATTAAAGAATATAAAATGTACATTTTGATTTAGTTTCTACGCATTCTTTTATATCTTGAAAGTTTAGTAGAACAATCCCAGCACAACCACAAATCATGGAAGCGAAGATGTCGGCGAGTACGGAAAATGGGTCAATCATTTCATCCCATTAATATAACTCCTCCCCTGTCATAATCTGTGGATTAAACTTCCCGATGAACCTTGTCATATTTCCTCTGGTGTAATTTGATGCAATTCTTGGAATGGATTGGATTTCCTTATATAGATCCAACATAAATTGTCGTGAGAGGGATATCACTCTCCATGTGGAGAATCGACCCCCGATTATTTACAATTGCAAGGAGGAAGATGAACCTTATTTAGCTCTATAATCTCAGGCATGGATATTACTACCCTATGAGCACGCGTATCTAGCTCAGATGATTGATTATAAGGATGCAACCATCCTAGAAGACATGCCTATTGTGAGGGAATTTACTGATGTGTTTCCCGAGGAATTGACTGGTCTTCATCCTAGAAGATATGTTTAATTCTCAGTTGATCTTATACTTAAGGCATTTCCAATATCCAAGACTTCGTATAGAATGGCTACTGTGGATCTTGAGAAGCTAAAGAAATAACTACAGGATAATATAGATAAAGGGTTTATACGCCCAAGTGCTTCACCATAGGGTACACCAGTACTCTTTGTCAAGAAGAAGGATGGGTCAATGCGCCTTTGCATCAATTATCGTGAGCTTAAAAAAATCATGATAAAGAACAAGTATCCTCTCCCATGAATTGATGACTTGTTTGATTAGCTTCTTGGAGCACAATACTTCTCCAAGGTGGATTTGTAGTCAGGATATTATCAAGTAAGGGTGAAGAATGAAGATATCCCCAAGACTGCTTTTCGTACAAGATAACGGCACTATGAATTCATAGTAATTCCTTTAGGACTCCCTAATGCTCCAGAAATATTCATGGACTTGATTAATAGATTCTTTAGAGATTACCTCGACAAATTTTTGGTAGTCTTTATAGATGATATTATGATATACTCCAAAACCATGGAGGATCATAAGGATAATCTAATAACTTTACTTGAGACCTCAGGGAAGGAGAACCTCTATGAAAAGTACAACAAGTGTGAGTTCTGGTTATAGCATGTCTCATTATTGGGCCATATCATCACAAGTAATAGGATATTTATAGATCCATCCAAAATAGATACAATTGTGGGATGGCCGAGGCCAATGTCAGTAACATATATTCATATCTTCTTAGGGATAGCTGTATATTATCGATGATTTGTGAGAAATTTCTCATGATTGTCCAACCCTCTTACCAAGTTAGCTCGGAAGGGAGTAAAGTTTTCATGGAGTGATGAATGCAAAGAAAGCTTCAAGGAGTTGAAAAATAGGCTTATCACTGTGCCCGTGCTCACTTTACCCACAAGTGGAGAAATTTTTGTGGTCTTCAATGATGCTTCGAAGAAGGGCCTGGGATGTGTGTTGATACAGATGAAAAATTCATTTCCTATGATTCAAGGCCATTGAAATTTCATGAACAAAACTATCCAACACATTACCTCAAGTTGGCTATAGTGATCTTCACTTTGAAAATTTGGTGGCATTATCTCTTTAGGGAGAAGTGTGAAATATATATGGACCACAAAAGCCTCAAGTATATATTTACATAGAAATAGTTGATCATATGCCAACGAAAATCGTAAATGTTGATCAAAGACTATGACTTCTCAATCCATTACTACCCTGGGAAAGCGAACAAGGTGGAAGATTACCTAAGTAGAAAGGTCCCAGTGATTCTATCATTGATGAGATTGGAAAAGAATCCAATATTCTTAGATTTTACGACGATGGGCATGGAAATCATAAATAAGGGAACATCATCAATCCTTTACCAAATGATTGATCAACCATCACTTTTGGAAAGGTTAAATGATGCTCAAAAGGATGATGTGAGAATTCAAGAAAAAGTGGAAGCTATCGAAAAAGGGAAATCCTCAGAGTTTAATGTTAATGAAGAAGGAATTGTGAGATTTGGGAAAGGACTATGTGTTCCATAAAGTCTGGAGCTGAAGAATGAACTTTTGTATGATGTACATAGTTCAAATTTCTATATTCACCCAAGAAACACAAAGATGTATCGAGATCTATGAGAGAATTATTGGTGAAATAATATGAAAAAGAAGATCTCTGAATATACATCAAATTACCTGGTGTGTCAGTGAGTGAAGTCAGAGAGGTAGAAGTCTAATGGGATGATGCAACCATTTCCCATAACAGAATGGAAATGGGAGAACATCACCATGGACTTTGTCACTAGACTTACGAAGACATCCAAAGTCAACAATGCAATCTAGGTTGTTGTGGATCTTCTTATAAAGGTTTCACACTTCATTGCTTTTTGGGAGGAGTTTTCATTGAATCAATAGGCATAGATATATATCAGGGAAGTGGTAAGGCTTCATGGAGTACCACTGTCTATTGTGTCTGATCGAGATTAAATATTCACCTCTATGTTTTGGAAGAGTCTTCAAAATGCTCTTAATACTAAACTGAAATTCAGTACGACCTATCATCCTCAAACTGATAGCCAATCCGAGTGGACTATCCAAACACTTGAGGACATGTTGAGAGCATTCTCAATGGACTTTAAAGGAGGATGGGATCAAAATCTTTCTCTAGTTGAGTTCTTTTATAATAATAGTTTCCACTTGAGTATCCAAATGGCACTATACGAATCCCTTTATGGGAAATGGTGTAGAACAAAAGCATGTTGGGATGAGGTTAGTGAGCGCAAGCTACTTAGACCAGAAATGGTTGAAGAAATGGTGGAGAAGGTGAAAACCATTCTAGAGCATATCAAGGCAACTTAGAGTCGACAGAAGAGTTATGCAGATAACCATTGACGATACCTTGAGTTTAAAGTTGGAGACATGTTATTTCAATGCATATCTATTTGGAAGAATGCCATGAGGTTTAGAAAGAAAGTGAAGTTAAGTCCAAGGTACATCAGCCCCTTAGAGATTCTTGATCGTGTCGGGGTTGTGTCCTATCGACTAGAACTTCCACCTACTATTGCCAAAGTACATGATGTCTTTCATGTATCCCTATTAAGGAAGTACATGCCAGAACCTTCACATGTACTCTCTTTAGAGGTGGTACAGTTAGAGGATGATCTTTATTATGAGGAGAAACTAGTGAATATCTTATATTATAGATAAAAAGTTCTACGAAATAAGACAATGCCCCACATCAAGGTGTTGTGGCGAAACCAAAAGGTTGAAGAAGTGATGTGGTAATAAGAGGAAATGATGAAGTAGAGTTACCCACATATTTTTTAGTGTGGGAAAAGGAAATTTTGAGGGCGAAATTTTTTAATGGGGGAAGATTGTAACAACCCAAACTTTCATTAATGGAAATCCCTCTTGATCTAATTAAATGTATCTTTATGTAAAATGTTTATATGAAATGAGAAATTATTTGGTTTTATGTTTTTTTATTTTTAAAATAATTTTAAGAATTGTGACCATTACTAATATATCCATTGAACAGTGATCAAATGATTAGTTTAAATATAGGGATTTAACAAATCCAATTTATGTAGACAAAGGAAGTGATGACCTCATCCAGTATATGTGCCCCATATGAAGACGGTTTGTCAGAGCTCGAAGAAGAGGTTACACCTTTGGGATTCTCTATTGACCAATCCCAATCCGAGCATGAATAAGTTAAGCTTAAGAGGGACCTCCTACGAGAGAAGTGTAAGTTGATAGAGATTACCACCTGAGAAATGTTATCTGAGCCACCCCAAGAGTCTGTCACCATCGCACACCTTACTCTTCGGTCTTATGCGAGTGTTATAAGGGGTTACGTAATAAGAACCTAGTAATATGGTTAAGTACATTATTTTTTTATATAATAATGAATATACTTTCATTTTATTATTGTTACCTTGTAAATAGTTTTTAAAGCACAAATAGTATTTTTAGTTAATGTTCAACTAAGAAATCTATTTTGATGAATTAATGGATTTTTGAATTAAATAATATTTTAATAAAATATTATTATTATTATTAAATTAATTTTTATTAAATATTAATGATTGTATAATTTTATGAATGCAATTGTAATTTTTATTAAGGTTTGAAAGCCATTTTTGTCAAAAACCATGAATTTTCGATAAATGTCGGTTTTTATTTTAAAAGTGAAAATTAACATATTTAGAAAATTATTTGGATAAAATTAATATTATTTCTGGAATTAGGATGTTGAAATTATCCAATGGTGAATTTTCATAATTTTCTCAAACACTCAAATATTTGGGTAAAAATTAAATACCGTTTAAATATATAATGTGTTTTATGACATCATAATGACCAAATAGTGATGTAATAAAATACTATAAACTTTATTTTTGGCCAATATATGTTTTTAAATTAAAATAATGTCAATTTGGGTTTGTTTTATTTATTTTACAAATCTTTAGTAGACCCTTCAAGACTTATTAAACATTTTTTCTTTTTAAATTGTTTTCCTTGGGAGTGTGACTCACCTCCACATAAGCTACCCCATTATTTTAAGAAGATTGGACTTTGGACTTATAAAATATTTTTTTCCACTTCCCTTTTCCAAAAACCATGGGCAAAAACCATGGGTTGGTTTGTGTTTTGGATTAGTTTAATGTGAGGTGTCCCAAACCTAAATAATAAAGAATTACCTCACCTTTCCTATATAAACCCACCCAAGCTCCCACTTCCTCCTCACTCAAAGCCTTTGGAGTTCGTCCAAACTATGCCCTCCTCTCTTTATAATCCTCCCAAGGTTCCCCAAGCTCCCAAGAGGCCTCTCTCATGCCTTTGGAAGAACACTTCCTAGTAAGGGTTTTTCTTTCTTTCTCACTTTTATCTAATATTATTTAAATTGTTATGCCCTTTTAATTTTAATTATAAATATTGGGGTATGGTTTATCACCTCCCCAATACATTCCTATTTATGTTTTAATGATGGGAGACCCCTTTCTCTCTCATTAAATTCCTCCCATGTACACCCATTACTATTCCAAAATTCTGAAAGGAATTTCTCTCTCCTCATTTACATTGAAGAAATTATTTTTTATGATGAATATAAATTCCATTACATTTATGGGAACATGTATCTATATGACCCACTTACTGTCCATGTCATGTAAATATTTTTAGACACCCCTTTCTCTCTCATCAACCATTTTTATGAGTTCTTATGTCACGCCGTTATGCTGCTGAAATTGCTCCGCGCTTTCCCAAGCCAAAGTCATACTGTAGTGAAAACCATGCCCATTTATCTATCAAGGGTATTCACCTTTATTCACATTTACTTTTTTGTTTAAAGTGTTTAATTTATTTATTCCACATTAATTTATCATGGAATAAAATATTGTGTTGAATGATTCAATATTTTATGATCCATGTGGCTCACTTATGCATGAAATGAAATGTTTAAGAAGGGTGTGCCCTGATAGCGCTCCATTGTATTGGGTAAAGTATAGTATCCTGATACGTCATGTTCAATGGGTTTTGACTCATTATTATTCAATTGAAATGATTTTTTACTCTTGCTTCATGTTCAATGAGGTTTTACTCATGCTCCTTGTGCAATGAGCCTTGGACCATGCTAATTCCATGTTAAGTGTTGTTGCCACATTTCCATGTTATGATTATCATGATTTATCATGCCTTTATGTTTATGATTCTCCTATGATCTATTGATATTACTATTTTCTAACATGTATTGTACTCCTAATGTTATTCTATGATTATTCCCTTACAGGGCATTATAGATTACCTGTTTCTTATGCATGTCCTTGGGTTATCCCATGCAATGCTAAGTACAAGGGAATGTAGTGGTCATGTAAAGGATGTTTTAAATAAAGATGTTATATTTCATGTTTTATATTGTTATGTAATGATCCTAATCCACAAAGAGACAATAACTCTCGATATTATATGTTTTATCAAGTGAATTTTGTGTAATAAATTATGTTTAATTGTGTAATAAAAAGTAGGGTTGTCGTATTTGGTTTCTAACATTAGAAAGAGAATGGATGAGTTCATCTATCATTACCTATCCAATCTGTAGGTGAAGGATGTGCACCAAGTTCTGATAGTTTTATTGCAACCCTTGAGACCCCTAAGTGTAAATGGTACGACATATTCTTGGAATTTGTGATAGGTATTTAATGAATAGTGATAGGCCATGATCTATTTGGGTGATAATTTATTGACTCAGGAAGTCAGTGCACTTCTTTTGCACTAGGGAGTGGATTTCATGGAGAGTTTGGGGTAGATTTACTTATAGGATATTGTTCACCTTCATGGGGTTCCTTCAACAAATTTCTCTAAATGTTCTGGATGGTTTACATAATAGTTATGTAGAGGCCCAGATGATGAATTCAGGACCCAGATGAGGATGAGTACAACCACCCACCTCAGATAAAAGGGCAGACCAAGTGCACTTCCCATGTGTTGGGGGATATTCTAAGGACTTGCGTGTTAGACTTTGGCTGGATCTGGGAGGATCACTTGACATTGGTAGAGTTTTTGTACATAAATATATACCACTCTGTTATTAGCATGAAACCATTTGAGGCCCCATAAGGGAGACACTTTAGGTCATCCTATTTATAGATAGAGACAAGTGATATATCTATTGTGGTTCCAAATATGGAAAAATCGATGATGAAGAAGGCCTTGGTTATCCATGAGTAGATGACAACATCTTAGAGTAGGTAGAAATATTTTGGAGATCAATGTTGTAGGACCTTGGAGTTTTAATAGGAAGTGCACATTTTCCTGAGAGTCTCCCCACAACAAGTATTGTAGAGGTTTATAAGGGGAGGAAATATATCCTTGAGGTTCATCAAACATTTATATATTTTACAGAGAGTTGGAAATTTTGCTTATCACCTTTACCTACGCCCACAGTTGGAGATGGTACATGACGTCTTCCATCTATCGTTGATGAGTAGATATTTGCATGAAACAACACACATTATTAACTGGGGAGAGCTGAAAATTGAGGATGGATCCACCTTTATGGAGCACCTAGTAGTGATCGAGGATCAGTAGGAAATGACCTTGCATGTACAAACTATCCCCTTGGTTTTTGTGTTGTGGCTGCAATGGAGCATGTAAGAGAGCTCTCATGACCAGGAGAGCTATATGGTGGATCACTGTCCAGAGATTTTTGTCTTGTTTGTATTTTTTTGGATGAAAATATTGGAGGAGGGAATGATGTAGAGACATTGTTTTTTTCAAGACATTTATATATTTCTAGATATATTTTTAGAGACAGGATCTGAGACGACCTGTGATTTTGAGTCCCTGTGTGTCTGGAATTAATTTTTTTAAAAATAATATATATATATTATATTATGAACAAATGGTTTCTTAAATAAAACAAGATAACTCTTAAAAAGAATCTTAGATTGAATGTTGGAGACCATGGCTGAGTCGATAATGCGAGGTTTGCCCTAGGTGTGACCTAAAATTGGTTAGTATATAGGGTTTAGATATTGAGACCATTAGCAAGTACATTTAAATTAAATTAGTTAATTAATTAAATTTACCACTTTTTATTTCTATATATATCAATCATTATGATAGGATCACATGGGTTATCCGCTTAACCCTATAATATATTGGGAGGTTTCTCCATCCATATCCATTGGAGAATCAGAATTAAACGATGGGGAACTGGTGGTTCTAGGCAGATCGAGGTGCAATGAATGAAACAACTTCCCTCATTCCTTAGAGGAAATATTCATCATAGTAAATAATCCAAATCTTGGTGGGAATAATCAATTTTTGGATTCCTTCCCTATTTAATAAATTTTTTATCATGATCGATTGTATTCCTTTGATATATGCAATTTGAGCCTCTGCATGTACCTTGTATTAGATTAAAATTGTTTATTTAGTTTATATCACCCTGGATGTCCCCGCTTGTGTTTTTTGTCCAAGAGCACTTGGATATAGTTATTAAATTGTTGTTTGGATGCCTTTATCCCAATAATTATTCTCATTATTCATCATTGGACCATGGTTCTGTGATTCGACGTTGCTGGGTAATACCGGGCCCAATAATCCCCTGGATTTGCAGCAAAATCATGTGAAATAAAGGGATAGAAGATCAAGGATGGATGTGGGGATATATCATGGGATGTGGATGTATTTTTTTTAGATCTGGGTTATTAAACCGAGAATAATGTGGCATGTTAATTGTACAAGGCACACTAGATGCACGAACCCCCCCCCCCTGAGATGACATATTCAAGTTTTGGCCATATTATGGACATTAACAATGAACAAAGGCAGGATACACCAATTTAAGGTGGTATGAGGGTGAGATCTGTGATGAAGAATCCATATATAAAATTCATAGTCATAGATCTAACGGTTTAGAAAAATCCCCTCTACACAATGTGTACTGTTATGAACACATGATGTGTAGTTCCCCTTTATCCGCAACACTAAGGTTTTGATAAAGTTAAGGATGAAAAAAAATGTGTTTGGGCCCCACACCATGTATCCCTTCCTAGTTAGACAAGCTGTTTGGTGGAGAAAAAGGGCATGAACTTGTGTGAGAGGACACAACAAGGCACATACCATGTACAGATGTATAGGGACATGGATATAACCACAAGAAGAACCCCGTGTGAAAGGATACAACATGTACCAAAAAACATAGAAGTGGGAAGATTTAAATGAACATAACACGGGGCACAAGTAGGACCTGGGTTGTTGAGGCACCCCATACAGTCTATATAGACATGGTGTAGTGCTACATGACTTGTGAGATGTGTACCAGTAGGGACACCAATAGGCTGATAAGTGGGACCACATGCTTGTGGGACACCTTACATGTCGTGTACCCCTTATTTCCATTTCCTGAAACTTCTACCTCTTGTATGTCTTTTGTTTGGACTTGAATTTTAGACCACGAGTACCTATCCTAATTTTTTCTATTTATAACACAATAATGTCCTTTTTATTGTATTTTGAGAAATTATGTGGTATTTTCAGGGTGAGATGCTTATTTAGGTAGTGCTTGATGATGTTAGTGATCGGGAAGGATCACTAGAGTTATACCACTATTGTGGATCAAGGTGTAGTTACTATATCTATTTATTGTTTCTACTTTTGCATTAGGGTACATGTTCTCTATCTACTGTGTGGTACCCCCTAATAGATTAGGGCACAGGTCCTCTATCTACTGAGTGTTACCCCCTATGGCAGTAGGGTGCAAGTCCTTTATCTATTGAGTGGTACCCTCTTGACGTACTAGGGCGTAATTCCTCTATCTGTTGAGTGGTTCCCCCTATGAAATTAAGGCCTAATCCTCTATCTACGGAGTGGTATCCCTATAAAATAGGGTTTGGGCCCTCCTTAAACTCAGTGGAACCCCCTGGATGGACCAAGGCACAACCCCTCTACTTAGAGATAGTTCCCCCTCAACTATTTGGCACAGTGGAGATAAACGATCCCTTCACATGGTTACTCATATGGATAGACACATGAGGTTCTAGGCATCAAGTATAGAATTTTAGAACTATTGGATCTGTTTTCCTAGGCTAAGTTGTGAGATGGAGATCCCCTTTTCTAACTTGTTTGGGTTTCTTGGGTTTGAGAACATATATATATCTACATCCATTTTATTAGATTTTTTACTCTTTTTTTAGGTTGAGTTATCTACCATTTATCTATTCCTATATTGTCTCATAATTCTCCCTCTTCACCTCTCAGGGCGTCTTGCTGGGTATGTATATACTCACCCCTACATTGTAATTTCCCCCACATGTCATGTCTTATGTTGAAAACAAAAAATTCATTGTTGATAACAGAAAAGTATAGGGATACCTGGTGCATTTGGCTGTATATAATGGTCGAGGCTTCGAGATTCAGAGCTCGGCCCTCTTAGAATTTACTTTTCCAATTTTTTTAGGTTGAGACATATTTCTAGTTGGGAATGTATTTTACACTTTAACTTTTAGTTTTAACTTTCTTACTCTTGTACACCCTAGGGGTTTTTCATGCATGGATTATATTATACTTATTATATATTCTTCTTTTGTTATTCATATGTACTTCTTTATTGAGATGGTTTGGTGTGTGCATGCATGTACTCTTTGTAATTACTTCCCACGCTCGTTATGTCTTTCGATGCTTGTAGACAACCCCTGGCCTATGGAGGAGGAGTTTGGGTAGTTTCAGCTTGATACCCATTGGGTTGGGTCATGATAGGTGAATGATGGAATGTGAGTTTAAAGGGGTGAAATGAATATTTTTTATGGTGTTTGGTTTTAAATTTATAAAATTAATCATATTTCATGACCATATTGCACATACCATAGGACCATGCATGTAATCATGCAAGAGAACTATTACAAAAGTTTAAAAGATGCATAGTCTTAGAGACTATGCATAGGACCATGAATGTGTCACTAGATTTTTCATAATTTCATGGTCCTGGTGTACTGTCCCAGGGGACCATGAATTTATATTTTTTCCTTTATTTTTTTGGGTGGTTCATTATTTCCATGAAGGTTATAATCACTCATATAGTTTTCAATATTTATATTAAATCCTTAATTTAAACTATATACTATTAAAACAAAACAAAATATACAAAAACATACAGAACACATTAGTGTGTTACTTAAATCATAAGAAGAAAAATAATATTTTTGGAACTTCATAGAAGAATTGATTTTATGACTAGAAACTATTTATTTAACATTAATGTCTAAACCTATTTGGTAATCTATAAAATTTTAAAAAAGGATCATGTGTATGTTTACTACTACATTTGTGACAAGAAAATAAGGATTTAAACATTTTATATTCACTTTAAAGGTTATTTAATTATCACTCATGATTTCAACAGATTTTTGATTAAATACCTTAAAAAAATTGAAAGGTCTAAGAAACATAGAATTCATTATTCATATAGATAATATGAAACTTTAATTAAATACTAATAATTAAAAACTAAGAATAAATTATTCTCTCTTGATTTTGTGTTCATAAACATATTTAGTCCTATCTTTGTAAATGCTTTCATTCTCATATACTTCTCGATTTATTTCCTAAAGATATATGATTTGGAGAATTATCTTCTCCCCCATATAAATGAAGTCATAGTTGAGAGAATTCACCACCTAATAGGTCTTATACTCATGTTAGATGAGAATATAGAAATTTTTTGTTTACACCAACTAGAAAGGTGATATTATAAGGGGAGTATTATAGGCTATATTGTAATCCCATTGGTCATCATCAAGTTTCTTATCACAATAATTCCTCAAAAATCTTACAATATTCTCTAATATATTTTTTTTAATTTCCCATCATGATATTTCTTCTTAATCACTCTATAGGGGGTGATAATGTATTCTAGTATTTTATATCACCTAATATTTTAATGGAAAAATATTATAATAGTTAATTGTAAAAGTTTGTGCCACAATCACTAATAATAACCTTTCAGACTCTAAAGAGATTAAAAAAATGTCTTTTTCAAGATTTTAACAACCAAATTTTTCATATTGTTAATAGTGTCTATGTTATCAAACCAATTAGAAATTTAATCCATATATGAAAAGATGTAGGTGGTACTAAACTATGATGAGTATGGTCCTATGAAAACAATTTCCCATATATAAAATAATTATACTTCTATAATCAAATATTAATTCATCTCATCTTGCCTCTAAATTTTCCCGTATGTTGGAACTTATTACATTCCAAAAAAAACTTCATATATCTTTATAAATTATAGATCAAAAGTGGATATATTTAAGCACCTTTAAATGGTATAATCTAAAAAATGATTCACTTTGGATAGGGATGAGTGAAAAACTCTTATAAACCTTTTACTTCTTACTCCATAATTCACTTATAAATGATACCATATTCACATGCCTATAAAAATAATGGATCTTCCTAGAAACTATAATTTATAAAATCAAAAATCATGTTTCAATACAAAAATGAAAGATCGCAAAAAATGTATTACCATGTTCAAATAGTTTATAATATAAACATACAATAGGTGATCGGGTTTTTACACTATAAAATGGTTCACTTTGAGAAAATATTCTTAGATATCAATATCATCATCTAGATCTAAGTGTAGTTGTTCTAAGTGATAGAATTGGTTTGAAAAAATGTTTTCAATACCATTATTATCATTAATTTGATGATTAAATTATTGAATATAGAGAACCCAATTAATTAATCTAGACTTAATATAATTAATTTTTATTAATTAATTTATCTATAAAAGATAAATATACACAAAAATCATTAAAAATAATCAGTATGGATAAAATTAATAAAATTAATAAACTAGTACCAATATTTATCTTTATATGGTTTCAAAATCTACTTGATATTCATTTAAAGTCTAAATACCATAATAAATACGTCAAAATATATGGGTGATGAACTATGTCATTACGAGTTGTGAATATTAAGGGAAATTTAAATACTTGGTCTTGAGACAGAATTAGTTTTTGAGAATTGGGGTCATAATGGAAATATAAGAGTTGTAACATCTTGAAAAATAATTTTGTATGTTCTATAACTCCCATTATTTTCCTAGTACTCTTGTGTGAATGTTATATAAGGATTAGTTTAATCTATTAAGTAGGTGGGAATGGTGTTTTTGGTTGGAACTTGGGTATACCTTGTTTTGGAACCCCATAGGTGATTTTTAATAGTTTGGTAACGGAATTTCAAGAGTTGGATGATTATAAATATATTTTATACAATTTCCCCAATTGGTACGGGTTTGGAGAAGGCCTAAAAGTGCTGGAATCCCTTATAAATTATTTTTTGTTGAGTTTTCAAGATTCTGGAAGATGAAGAAATTTTATAAAAAAATAGATTAGTCTAAGAATAAGAGTAACTTG
Source organism: Viscum album (assembly GCA_963277665.1). Classification (NCBI taxonomy): domain Eukaryota; kingdom Viridiplantae; phylum Streptophyta; class Magnoliopsida; order Santalales; family Viscaceae; genus Viscum; species Viscum album. The sequence goes on along the minus strand of OY728143.1, from coordinate 508,348,471 downwards.
AGAGTCACCCTATGAAGAGTAGTACATTTATTTGTAAGGGCAAATTCCTATGATAATAGTAAAATCTTATCTCATAATATTAAAGTCTTTGTACATAAGTGTAAAATCTTCAAACATAAGAATAAACTTTTTGTGTGTAAGAGTAAGCTATTTTTGTGTAAGAGTCTCCCTAGGCATATGGGTCTTCTTTATTGTCCCAAAATTTTCCAAAACTTCAATTTTAATTTTTTTATTTTAAAAATCAATGTCAAAATGATCATGTTTGGATTTTAAATTAAAAATCCACCTCAAAGGTGTTCATTTTTTATCCATACAAATAGATGGTGGCTGACCTTCCCATTATTACTTATTATTACCTTAAAAATCCATGATCCATGATGATTTAAGATGGATTGATTCATAATTTAAGGTATGATAAATTTTATTATACTCATTTTCAGTCACGTTTTTGTCTTTGGACAATTTTCTATGATTTGAGATAATTCTTTGAGTGATGATTCCACCAGGGCATGTTTGAACTATCCTAAATGAAGGGGATTCTATTTGGTTTGAATACAAGGGATCTTGAGTGGATGATCAAACTAGGTTTTTATGGATTTTTAAGTTATTTAACTACCTTTATTTGTGTATATTTTTCCTTTAATTTGGTTTAAATTGATGGATGTATTTAAATCAATGTTTGGGGAATTTTTATGTTGATGGTTCAGGAGGACACCGAGGGTGGTTCACACACCTTTTCATGAGAATTTACCCATGGAAGATCATGTGGTTTGTGATTCATGAATTATTCCATAGGAATAATTATGGATTTAATATTTGGTTTAGTGTGTATATTAACTATAGTTATTTTTTATTCATTTGAGATGACTTTTATCGAGTTAGGGATTCATGTTTATGGATGATGGCTAGATAGACATGTACAAGCTTTGGGGATGGTGGTCAATCCTTTCTTAAAAAGGTAATTAATCTAAATAAGGTTTTTTTCCCTTAACATATCCCAAAATGATATAATTTTTTATATAACACATGGTATGTGGTTATTCCACTTGCGTATGATTTACCATTAAATTGAAAATGTATAGTTCCTTTATAAAAACCCACAAAAAATAATAGAAGTGACTTAAAACATGGTGAACCCTTGGGAACCTATATGATTCCTTGGATGTTTATCGACAAGGGTTAAACTATAAATGTGTTCTATGTGATATTTTACCCTATAAAGGTTATAAATGAAAGGAATGAGTAAATAAGACTATGATATTGTGTCCCTAGCTCCATCAAAGTGGGGAATTGTGTTAGATTCGGTATAGTAGACCTACGGGTGGGTCATATAGAAATATTATAATATCTCATAGCCTCTTAGGCAGTTGACTGGTTTTATGGGTGAGTATTCTTCCTCTACTGGTATATGTTTATCCTAGAAAGGATACCTTGGAAGGTGTTTCAGTACAGGTTAGGTGTGAGGCCAGACCTAGTTTGACTTTAAAAGAGATATGCTATTTATACCAACTATTATATGATACGTATTTTATATTTACAATATTCCCAATTATGAATTGATTTAATTATGGTTTTGTTAATGTTTTAAATGACCATTGAGTGACTAGATCTAACTCTAGAATTTGAATGTGAGAAAGGTTTCCAAGAGGGGTTTTCCGGTTGATATGTGACTTAGGTGTTCCATATTGTTACACCTGTCTCATATTTACCCTCGAGAGGGTTAGTACAATGAGGCTAGTATGGTGATACCCTAGTCTCAAAATAGTGATGATGATGGGTTATGTAATTGATAGGATGACATAGGATAAGTATGACATTTTCATGTGAGTGTATAGAATGTTTGAGGATGATACATGATAAGATATGATTTTGGGGCATGTGGTTATCCCCCAATGATTATATATGAGGCTCCTAGGTGGGGTGTTACTCCCCTTTATTATATAAAATATGTTCATAAGGAGGGTCACTAATCCCCTTGATGATATTTTATATGATTCCTATGAGGGAAAATTTCCCTCTTGATGATATAATATATGATTACTGGGAGATATGATATTCCCCCTAAGGATGTGATATATATTTTCGAAGAGGGGTATTAATCCACTGATGATATTATATATGTTTTAAGGGAGGGGTGTTATTCTTCCAGATGATAGTATACATGTTGATGAGGAGGAGTTTTATCCCCCTTTTGAAATGGTATTTTATTCTGGGACATGTGCAATTTTCCTTGATTATATGGTATTTGAATCCTCGATATGTGATATTTCCCTGGAAGATATATATAATTCCCAATATCATAATTAAAACATAATTATATGATCTATAAAAGAGGATTTTACTTTATTATAATTCCAAAATATTTTAGGTATAGAGTTTTAGAGACTTATGAATACTATTACATAAGAATATTGAAACTTCCACATAGTTTACAATTTTTCCACAAAAAAAGTTTCTTATGTCTACACTCGTATTTCATTAATGATACTATTTCTTCATTTAACATGTTTTATGATTTTTTGATGATATTGTTCTTATATATCATTAGGCCCTCTGAAAAACATTTGAAAACATGGTATAAAGAAAAAAAATCTTATCCTGGGAAATAAAAGAAATGAAAAGTCTCAATCCCTTTTAAAAAACATTAAAATCTCTAGGGAAGTTCTTCTATCAACAAAGTAATATTTTAGCTAAAAAAATAATTTAGTCACTCATGAAACCAAATTGCTCCCCCAAATTTTTTGATAAAATATTTTTTATCATTCATAACATAAAAAACCATATTTTATAAGGTTTTATTCAAAAAAATTAAAAAAAATTCATGAAATAAAACCTATTACTTGTATATTGTCATAAATATTCCTTTAAATCATAATATCATGTTATTACATTATTAAATCAAAATATTTCCACAAAAACTCTTTGTAAAAATAGAAAAATATATTAGTAAGATGGGAAAAAAATCTTTATATCACTCTTATAATCACTCATACAATCACTATTATAAAGGAATAACCTTTATGATTAATTTAACCTTATATCCTCTTAGAGAATATATCATTACCCAATGCATTAGAAGGATATATATGACCCAAAAATATTCATAATTTTTTCCCATTAACTATTACATGAATAAATAACATAAAATCATTTATTTCCATCATATCACTTATAAGAATTGGAATTTGATCCCGTAAGAAAAATTACTCTTAGTTATCTCATAAAACATTTAAGAAATATCATTTTATCATGAAAACACTTAATAAATAAATAATCCCTAAACAATTAGAGTATGATATTCTTTAATAAATAATTAAAAATTTTATATGTATCTTTATATTGAATATAATACTTTATTATTTGGAAAGGAGGTAATGCAGTAAACGTTAAAAATCATTCCTTTTGTAAATTTTTTAAGAATGTTAAAAATAATTTATATAGTAAACATTGAAAAGATTACCTTTTAAAATTTTGTAAAGAAATTTAAATTTCTTTGAATATCCCCTTTAAAAATATTTTAATTATAAATTATTACATTATTTAAACATTTTAAAGGACATTGATATGGGGTACAAAGTGTTTAAAACAATTAAAATATGGTTTTAAAGAAAAACATCTCACTTCAAATACCGACTCACCACATATTTCTTTTAGTATCCTATTTAATAAAATTATATTGATTATTATTTTCTTAAAAAAATTATTTTATTTTCATTCCATTATCATTATTCCATTTATCTCATTTATAATAATGTTTAAGTTAGTTACTAAATCTGTTAAGTTCATGTTAGATGTTTTGGGGATTTTTGGTCCAAAACATCTTTGGTGTGTCGACCGTGGTCAAAGGTTTCCGGGTTACTTCACCTAAATAATCATAAATATTTTAAAATTATTATTTTTATACATTTAATATTATTTTAAAATAATTCATCTAAAAAAGAAACTAAAAATTAGATACATTATTCATGGAGGTGGTTGTATGTATGCACGCAATAACGACGTTTTCATTTTTCTAAATAATTAAAAGAAAATATATAAAACTGTGATTTAGATTTATTTAATTTTTTTAATATTATAAATATTATATTTCTTCACTAAATCCATCCTTATGACCATCCAAGTGACGAGGAAATGAAAAATTAATTAGATCACTTCTTAGAGTTGGTGGTTCACATATACACACAGACAATGTTTCCATTTTCAAATGGATGAGAGGGTAAGAAGATAGATGCTATTTTTTTATTTATAGAATCAGGATTATTTAATCAAAATCATATATATACATTAAATAAATCTTTATTTCCATCAGTGTGTGGTGGTGTTGAAAGATGAAACAAATCAGTTTGTGGAGGCGACATTCCGAATGTACGCACAAATGGCCTTTTCATAAAATGGGAATGTGATAGAAAATAGTTGTTCCATAAAAATAATAACATTTTAGTATATTAAATACAATAATATTATTAAATTACTATTATTAGAATATATTTTATGGAGTTCTATGTATAAATAAACTTGAATGATTTCAGCTACGACTTATAAATCCTCCTTGGATATCTTCATTTAGATTACGCCTTAATCCATATAAGATTGGTCTTATGGTGATAATTGGATCTCCATGATTCATGGAGTAGATATTAAGAGGTATTTATGTATAATATTATTTATCTAGGGTGAACAAAATGTATTTATAAGTGAGGTTAGAAGTGTCCCTTTTATAAGTGAAAAGAGGGGAACCCTTGTAAAAATTAATAAATTTGAAATATAATAATTTTATTTATCATGGAAAGTGGATCACATTTAGTCCAGTTTAGAAGATATGATAATTTTTGGTCTAAATATACTCAAAAAAAATTATGAGTTTCAGTGATATTTTATGTCACGAACCAGACAGGGTCGCCATCCGACTCGGTGTCCGACCCGATCTGCGACATGGCTCGAAGGGCGTTCCCGATCCCCACGGGCTGAAACGAGTGACCGGGTATCAAGAGTAACAGGTGGGAACGGTTTACCCAAAATAAGATACATAAACCAATCAACAAGATCGATAAGCTGAAACTGAAGAACTATCAACCAAACAAGCCCTTAAACTAAAAGAAAACTTAAAGGCCTACATCTCGATCCAATAACTAAAAAAAAGACAACAACAGAAAGTAAAACTCTGACTCAAACCTCCAAGAAACAAGATAGGTGCAACATCCACATGCCACAACCACCAACCTGCATGAGGAGACCATCAACGACTAAAACCACCGTCGCTGAGCACGATGCCTCAACTTGGAATACATAGAGTAAAGGGTGTACATAAACCCAAAGGTGTATGTAGGGTGTGAGCTAAGAGCCCAGTAAGATGTAACCAAATAAAAAGGTTACATGCATAATTATTTAATGACAAATACATTTTCATTATTAAATAAAGCAAAGAAGTAAATGATTTCACATGTTTAAAGAAAATAGGATTAAAGAAAACAATTTCAAACGGACCAACTTTAATTAAAACACACACACCCTTAATTTTTAAAATAACCAATGTGTCATACTGATGAGCGTAAAGTTACCAATGAGCACTAATATGGGAGAGACCTCATAGGTGTTAGCTAGCTTGGGCCCCTAGATCTTCGTGTCTTGGTGAAACGTGGATTAGAAGGCCATGACCTTCAGAAAACGTGGCTTAGAAGGCCATGACCCTAATAAAATCATATGTTTAGTTAGTGTTTCAATAATTAGTCCTGCCAGTGAAACCTGGTCAAGTCACCTACAGAACACTAGACCACTAGTCTAGTCCACCCTCCTAGCTACCCGGGTTTCCTTCTTTGTGCTCAAGCAAGTTTGAAGTTCAGGTCACACGTCACACTTATGAAAAAAATTTAAATGGGGTATTTACGCATGAAGAATCAAAATTTGCACACCCAAACACACTTTTAAAACCATATACACACCAAAATCTTTTCAAAACATAATCTTCATAGGTCACATACTCAACTAAACCATCTGGAAAATTTAAAAGACACTCATCACTAAACGAACCACCACTTACACACGTAAACACCATTTTGAAATAAAGAACTCACTAAAACAATTTTCAAACACGTTTCACACCATTTTCATAACTAAGTAAACTGTAAAAAAATTATAAAGCAATAGTAAAATAGTTCCACATGGCTTTGCACAAACTAAAGTAACCATTTATAAACTCAAATTCATTCACACATCACACGCACTCAAATAAAATTTTAAAGTGTGACCTACACCACCCAAATAGTTTTATGGAAAACCTTACGCCATATGGAAAAAATAATTGCATAAACCACATAATTTAACAGGCAAGAAATAAAAGCCTATAAAACAATTTTGAAGAAATCTCTTGGCATTAACCAGTAAACACACACAAACCCCTCTTTTATGAATAAATGCACCCGACGTCACGTCAAAAACAAAACTTTCACCTCTTGCACAAATTAATAAGATAACCCTATAATTTAAAAATCAATAACAACTAACTAGATAAAAGTTCATAACAAAAAACCCACATGTAACATAAATATGATACTAAACAATTTCAATGAAAATCAAAATTAAATGAAAACCCACTTCGCACTACACAAAATAATTAAATAATATATCAAAAAAATTAAGCTTGAAAATAAATTCATCAAATAACAACTTATATGGGGAACCACCATTCCTCATATGAATATCGTTCCGAGAATTGGCATAAAACACACCCGCACCACATTCTCACCATGAAGGAGTAAGAGGAGGCTTAACCAAGGAGATTGAATCCAAAACAAACAGTTAGAACTCAAAACCGGTTCCATTTATAATAAAACACCAAGGGTTGAAAGCACCACAATTTAATTTAAATTCACACTTGAAACCTTTGAACTAAACATGGTATTTCAAGTAACACTTGAAATTCCAAGTAGCACTTTTGGGAAAACATTTAAAATCCCCAAATCAATATTATAAAATCAGTCACACTTTTAAAACGCCATTAGGGATTTGTTTCTCAACCACGTGGTATGCATGTTTTGTTAAAACAGATTTAAAACTGAACTTTGAATTGGGATAACCCATTGCACTCCAAGGAAATAGTAATGGAATGAAACTTGGACCTTGATAAAAAAACAAACACATGCCATTCCATCATTATAAAATTACACATCATTAAAACACCGAGAAAGAAATGGTTTTTCAAAATTAAATCAATGGCATGGGGCAATCCATCCTAGAATCAATGGCGGATGGTCCAGAAAGATTTTAATTCCATGGAAAAGGCTCCAATAAGCATAAAAATTACCCTCATAACCCTGGAATCATGAAAACCCAAAAAACATGCTAATATGAAACCCCTAGGGTTCGGTTGAATAAGGCGCAGTGAAAGGGAAGGGAAAAAACACAAGAGAATATGGAAGAAGGGGGAGAGGAGTTCATAACATGGAGAGCCGACCAAGAAACGTGAGGAGATCATGAAGAAATCGCCAATAAGGGAGGTCCGGAGGGGATGTCTTCCATGATGTAGAGGGTATCGGCCAAAGGGGTAGGTCCTGAGATGCAGGTCGGCCAGGGGAGGGGTGCGACGCGATCCAGGTGGAGTGAGGGGCGGGCGAGCTTGTGAGGGTGTGCTGGCAGGGGCCGCATTGGAACAGGGGTGAGATGACAGGGGCTACACTGGGAGTGAAGAGGGAGGGTCGGTGAGGGAGGAGTGAGCCGAGGAGGAAGCTGGTTGTGCAATCGGCTGGATAGGATAGCACTGGTCGGAGTTTTCAGAAGGATGAGGATTGAGGCGGGACGACGGGATGGAGGTTCTAGGGGGCTGACGGAAATGTAAGAGTAAGAAAAAAAGTGGGGTCCAAACCCTAATCAAAAGATAAAAAATAAATAAATAAATAAAGTAATGAAATAAATAAATAAATAATGTAAAATAGAAAGAAAATTTTTTTAATAACATTACATAATATTAAATATAATAATTATTATCACAAAATTAATAAAAATTTATCAAATTTTATGTCCTTAACAGTATTAATAATAGTATTATTATTATTCTCAAACAACATTATTATTCTTATCATTAAAATAATTTCTTAAAGTTTATTAATCCCTTTATATTCATTTTATTTTCATTTCATTATTCATTAATATTTCATCATCCCATTATATTTTAACTCATTTTGAAAGCCGGGCAGACCGCACAGTCTCAGAACCGTGCCCTGCCCATGCGTCTGGTGATGCAAAACTCAAAACACTCATAATAATAATAATAATAATAATAATAATACTAATAATAAACTAAAATGTAAATAATGATTTCAATAATAATAATAATAATAAAACTCAATTAATAGTGATAAAATAAAATAAAAATGTATATCAATAATGATAATAATAATAATAATATCCCTGAATAAACTTATTATTATTATTATCTAAAAAATCTTATTTTATTTGATTTTTATTTCATTACACTTTTACTTTTATTGATTTATTATTAATACATTTTATTTAATTAATTGACCATCGAGCAGGGCGTACGGTAAACCGGGTGAGGTCGTGCGACGACCCAGGCAAGGCCGTGTGCCTTCAACCACGGTGCGTTGGACATACTCAAGGCCAAAACATTCAGTTTTTAAATAAGAACTCTAAAATTTTAAGTCGGGTCTCGACCCGAACTACCTGATGCCAAAAAATTAATAAAAAAATAATTTAAGCATGACAGGTGTGACAATTCTCCCCACCAAAGCACTTTCCGTCTTTGAAAAGCCACAACTAAGGCTGAACTCCGAAGTAGCAATCGATACCCCCTTGGGTCTCAAAGAGGATCCCTACGAAAACCAAGTGAAAAGAGGAAAAAAACCATGATAAGAGAAAGTGACTCAAAAGGAAAATTCAAGAAACTCATAAAAGAACTTTCTGGTATGTGTCGCCCACCTGAAAGAACTATAACACCTCCAGTTGACCAACCAAGGAAAGGAACTCTCGCACCCACGGAAACGAACCTCACAAACCAAAACACCTCAAGTTTTATAGAAAGAATACCCCACCGTTTGTTTATAGGGAACAAAAAAGATCAAATAATATCCCAAGAACACTCTCATCACCTACTACAAAGTCACATCTAGGAACATGACCATAAGGCCAACATGGGGAAAGCTTAAAGGGCTTCGCACCATTAGAAACTTAACGACGCCAGAGACAAAACTGGAAAACCGACACAAGGAGGTCCGAGCGGACTCCCCACTATATGAAGAGGACCAATAATGATTCACTCCCATGACATTTGAGCAAGACCTATCATGGGTCTCCCCGCCATTCGAGCTGACAGAAGATACAAAACCTTGAAAATTTTCCGACGGTGACCAAGCACCCCACCACAAGGGGCGGGGATGGTTGGGCCCAACTACTGTGAATCAAAACCACGACCGGAGACAGACCAACATCTCCAAATCCCTAGATGAGAATTATTCAAATTTGAGACCAATTCACCCAATAGACCCCATAAGGACCACTAAAATCGATTACATCCGGTGAGACGCAACCCCCAGGACATGAAGGTAACAAGACGGTCACGCCTCCCCATAGTCGCGAAATCCTTACGCACCCAAAAGGTTCATTTGGAATGGAATAACCACAAAAAAACAATTAAAAATGCCTTTACTTTCAGTACTGACGACAGAAATAAATTTGGGGTCTCATACACTCTCGGATTCCTGACCACGTGCCAGCTTTACTCTGTGGCCTATGGCTGGAGCCTAGATGTTTGAAGCATCTCCTGCCTCGCAGTTAGGTATTGAAGGCTCCTAAGTGGAGTGTCTCATTTTTTGTGACACATAGAACCACACTACAACCGAGACAACACCGACAACCACAACACACCACCACGTCCAACTAATCATTTGCGGTATATCCACCAAAACAGGGGCTTAGATGGAGCACATGCATCAACTCTTCATGTTAACAGAGAAACCTAAGAAGGGAAAGATGCACGAAAACCATAACCCTTTGAACAGATAAATAATTAGAACTACTCAAGAGGAGGACACACCCCTATAAAAATCTGGACTCCTTAAGGATTCCACGAAATCCACCTTTGCTATTAAAGAGAACTCATGATGCTGATGTCACAAAAAATGACCCTTGAGGCCGATGAAAGAACTAAAAACCTTTCAATACTTCGATCATCATAGATAATTCCAAACCGCCTTCACCCCTCCCCGTTGGAATTCATTTCACCATTTCCAGGGAAACCTTTAAACACAACATTGTCAAAATTCGTACCAGACAACTCACACAACCCAAAGAGACAAAAAATTCCTTCAACTCCCCTCTCATCTATCATCCTGCTATGAGAGGATCCATTATGTTATAAAAATAAGAGGTGGGTTCAATTCTAGAATTCAAGAAGAGAGTCCTCTGATCGACTGGAGGGCCGGCCAACGGCGAATTTCTCGTGGCCACACTTCAATCGCATGTTAACACTTTATGGGGGCGTACACTAGCCCAGAAAGAAAACCATAGATCCAACCCAACTAGTCCAATGGTCAAGACATACCACAATATAACACTAAAAGTGCATGGGAACCACTACAAGGGCTTCCTGAAGCACTTTTCAAAAGAATTCACTAACCACATGCTTGCACACCAACTTACAAATAAAAATTCAAACTCAAGACAAAAATCATTCAAAAAGGATTCTCGGCTCGAAACACCTCACATAAAAAACTTCCAAAACACAAGAACACACCACATAATCCCCGTTTATTAAAACAAAAACTTTTACTTTAACAAAACTTTTTGAAAATGAACATAGATGGTGGGTTGTACAAACACCAATGGTGTCCCATGGGCCTCGCACATTCATATTATCATGCCACACCAGCACCCACCTCATATCCATTCAGGCACTCATGAATTCATTCCATGAACCTTTTCTTTTTTCCATATACATTAATTCATGTGGTTTCCCATGAGAACACCATGAATTTGAACCAAACCTTTCCATTTTTCAAAACCAAAACATTCAACCCAAACTTTTCAAACCTCATACATTATTTTCTTTTAAAATAGATTCATTTCAAAACATTTTCCAAGACCAAATCATTTTTACTTAAAAGATAGATTTCTGTGGATCCAAAACAAAGAGGTAATGAATGATGCAAGAGGAGACTAGTGTCAGTGGGTGACTGGGACATATGGTTGACGGCCTTACGCCAATCACACCTCTGCTACAAAATGTATTCTAGGAAAACATCCCTGGATCCACATGGCTTCCAGACCCTGCGATCTCACTGGGACCACTGACACTGCTCCCTTTTCATTTCCCCTAAACAAGGTTAACCACAAGGACCAAAGACTCAGACTGGCCTCAACTTACCCTGGTTACATGAGTCTCACTCTGAGGTGTGCTGGCCAGGAACCTTGATCGTTGCTAGAACATTGAGTTCCGACACCCTTGACTTTGGTCCAACCTGACTCTATCCCAAAGGAACATGACCCAAAAGAGAAAAACTCCCTCTAACACCATTTTATCACAAATCAGGCCGGGTCTCCATCCGACCCATCATCCGAGCCGGTCCGCAACATGGCCCGAAGGGAATTCCCAATCCCCATGGGCTGTCACAAGTGCCCGGGTATCAAGAGTAACATGTGGGAATGGTTTACCCAAAATAAGATACATAAAACAATCAACAAGATCGATAAAATGAAACTGAAGAACTATAAACCAAACAATCCCTTAAACTAAAATCAAACTTAAAGGTCTACAAATTGATCCTATAACTAAAAAAATACAACAGCGGAAACTAAAACTCTGACTCAAAACTCCAAGAAACAAGAGAGGTGCAACATCCACATGCCACAACCACCAACCTACATGAGGATACCATCAACAACTAAAACCACCATCGCTGAGCATGATGCCTCAACCATAAATACATAAATAAAAGGGTCTACATACACCCAAAGGTGTATGTAGGGTGTTTGCGAAGAACCCAGTAGGACGTCACCCAATAAAAAGGTTCCACACATAATTATTAAATGATAAATACATTTGCAATATTAACTAAAGCAAATAAGTAAATGATTTCACAGGTTTAAAGAAAATAGGATTAAAGAAAACAAATTTCAAATGGAACAACTTAAATTAAAAATTGGGTAAAACCGCGAAAGCGACACACGACGCAAGCAAGAAAATGACATTAAATTGCAAGCCTGGGGACTTGACCTGCGACCTACCCCTCACCCTCCCAAACCCTTACCACCCCACCACCAATGGTGGGGAAAATGGAACAACTTAAATTAAAACACAAAAACCCTTATGTTTTGAAATAACCAATGTGTCACACTAATGAGCGTAAATTAACCAATGAGTATTAATATTGGAGAGGTCTCATGGGTATTAGCTAGCTTGGACCCCTAGATCTTCGTGTCTCGGTGAAACGTGGCTTAGAAGGCCACGACCCTAAGGAAACATGGCTTAGAAGGACATGACCTTAAGAAAACGTGGCTTAGAAGGCCATGACCCTCAGAAAACGTGTCTTAGAAAGCCACAACCATCAAAAAATCACATGTTTAGTTAGTGTTGCAATCGTCAGTCCTCCCAGTGAAACTGTGTCCAGTCACCTCCGAAACACTAGCCCACTAGTCTAGTCCACCCTCCTAGCTACCCGAGCTTCCCGCTTTGTGCTCAAGCAAGTTTCAAGTTCACATCACACGTCAAACTTATGAAAAAAAGTGAAAGGGGTATTTACCCATGCAAAATCATAATCTTCACACCCAAACCCAATTTTAAAACTATACACACACCAAAATATTTTCAAAACATAATATGCATATGTTACATACTCAACTAAACCATCTTGACAATTTAAAAGACACTCATCACTAAACGAACCCCCACTTACACACGTAAACACCATTTTGAAATAAGTCTTACACTAAAACATTTCCCAAACACATTTTACACCATTTTCATAACTATGTAAACCATAAAAAAATTATAAAGAAATAGTATAAGGGTGCCACATGGATTTGTACACACTAAAGTAACCATTTATAAACTCAAATGCATTCACACATCACACAAACTCAAATAAAATTTTAAAGTGTGACCTGCACCACCCAAATAGTTTGAAGGAAAACCATACACCATATGAAAAACACAATTGCATAAACCACATAATTTAATAGGACAAAAATAAAATCCTATAAAACAATTTAGCGAAATCGCCGGGTGTTAACCAGTAAACCCACACATACCCATCTTTTACGATTAAACGCAACAGACATCATGTCAAAAATACAACTTTCACCTATTGAAAAGATTAAAAAGATAACCATATAATTTCAAAATCACTAACAACTAACTAGACAAAATTTCACAATAGAAACCCCACACTTAACATAAACATGGTACAAAACAATTTCAAATCAAATCAATCATAAATGAAAACCCACTTCACACTAAAAAAAATTATTAAATAATATGTCAAATAAATTAATCTTGCAAATAAATTCATCAAATAATAACTTATATGGGGAACCACCTACCTCGCATGAAGATCCTTCCAAGAATTGGCGCAAAACACACCCGCACCAAATTTGCACGAAGAAGAAGTAAGAGGAGGCCTAGCCAAGGAGATCGAATCCAAAACAAATAGTTAAACCTCAAAACTAGTTCCATTTAAAATAAAACACCAAGAGTTTAAAGAACCATAGTTTAATTTAAATTAACACTTGAAACATTTGAACAGTACATGGTATTTTAAGTACCACTTGAAAGGCTAAGTAGTACTTTTGGGAAAACAATTTAAAAGATCCAAAGCAACATTATAAAATCAACTAAACTTTTAAAATGCCATTAGGGATTTTTTTCTCAACCACATGGTAGTCATGGTTTGTTAAAACTGATTTAAAACTAAAATTTGAATTGGGATAACCCATCGCGCTCTAAGGAAACAGTGATGGAATGCAACTTGGACCTTGATAAACGACAAACGCATGTCATGCCATCATTAGAAAATTACACATCATTAAAACACCGAGCATGCAATGGATTTTCAAAATTAAATCCATGGCATGGGGCGATCCAAACTAGAATCAATGGCAGATGGTCCGAAAAGAGTCTCCTTCGACGGAAAAGGCTCCAACAAGCATAAAAATGACCATCCTAACCCTGAAATCATGAAAACCCTAAAAAATCAAGCCAAGCCGAAACCCCTAGGGTTCGGTCGAACATGGCGCAGTGATGGGGAAAGGGAAAAAACGAGAAAATATGGAAGAAGGGTGAGAGAAGTTCTTAGCATGGATAACGGACCAAGAAACATGAGGAGATAATGAAGAAATCACCAACATTTGAGGTTCGGAGGGGATGTCATCCGCGATGCAGAGGGGCTCAGCCACAGGGGGAGGTGGTGCGATGCGGGTCAGTAGGGGCGAGCAGGCTGGTGAGGGTGCGTCGTCAGGGGCCACATCGGAATAGGGTTGCACCCGTAGGCGATCCACCGGGAGTGAAGAGGGAGAGTCAGTGAGGGAGATGCGAGCTGAGGAGGAAGCCGGCTATGCAAGTGGCTAGCCAAGAGAGCACTGGTCGGAGTTTGCAAGAGGAGGAGGAAGGAGGTGGCATGACCAGATGGAGGTTCCAGGGGGGGCGACAGAAATGGAAGAGCAACAAAAAAAAGTGGGGTCTGAACCCTAAGAAAAAGAGAAAAAATAAAAAAATAAATAAAGTAATGAAATAAATAAATAAAATATGTAAAGTAGAAAGAAAAAAATGTTAATAACATTACATAATATTAACTATAATAATTATTATCACAAAATTAAAAAAAAATTAATAAATTTTATATCCTTAACACTATTAATGATAGTATTATTATTATTCTCAAACAACATTTTTATTGTTATTATTAAAAAAATTATTAATGTTTATTAATCCTTTTATTTTCATTTTATTTTTATTTCATTATTCATTAATATTTCGTCATCCCATTATATTTTAACTCATTTTGAAAGCCGGGCAGACTACGCGGTTTGAGAACTGTGCCCTGCCCTTGCATTCGATGGCGCAAAACTCAAAACACTCATAATAATAATAATAATAATAATAATAATAATAATAAACTAAAATATAAATAATTATTTCAATAATAATAACAATAATAAAACTCAATTAATAGTACGAAAATAAAATAAAAATCTATATCAATAATAATAATAATAATAATAATAATATCCCGAAATAACCTTATAATTATTATCTTAGAAAAACTCTTATTTTATTTGATTTTTATTTCATTAAACTATTAATTTTATTGCTTTATTATTAATACATTTTATTTAATTAATTGACCATCGAGCAGGGCATGCGGTGAACCGGGTGAGGTCATGCGGCGACCCAGGCGAGGCCATGTGCCTTCGACCGCGATGCGCTAGACACAATCAAGGCCAAAACATTCAGTTTTTAAATAAGAGCTCTGAAATTTTAAGTCAGGTCTCGACAAGAACTACCCGATGTCAACTAAAAATAATAAAATAAATAATTTAAACATGACAAGTGTGACATTTTATGCCTTATCTCATAGTTTAACACCCTATTTAGCCTTTTAAACCTTAACCGTGGTCACAAACGTTTAGTATGGTAATAATTAATTATGAATAAAAATAAAACTGATGAAATTTACGCATTAGAAAAATTTTACCCCAAATACGAAATTAATTTTTCAATGTTCAATTTCTAATGGTTGTAAAAATTACTTTTAATATAAGTTTGCAAAATACAATGGAAACTATTTTTAGAAAAATTCTATTTTTATGCATAAAGATAATTTTATTCCAAAATATTTTTTAATTTTGACTGACTAGGAATTAATTAGATTACATTTAATAAAATGTGAATTATTTTTCTATTAAACCAAACAAGAACCAATGGTAACCTTGTTCATATTTGATTAAAAGAGAAGAAACAAAATTATTTTTTCTTTGAGTATAAACATTACTTAGATTTCACAAATGTCAAACACAAATTTCTATGTTGAAAATTACATTATAATATTTATTATATCAATTATTAAATATTGTTTATCTATAATATATGTTTTATAAACTTTAAATTCACTCTTCTACCATGATAATGTCATAGACGTGACAATATTTAAAAAGTATGTATTTTTCACTATTCAATGAAAAATCAATCTTTTTAGAATAATATAAAAAATTATCCTAATCCAATTTTGAAATTTTAAATGAAAAAATGAAGTAAATTTTATAAAATTAAAATTATAAACTTATAAAATTTATCTTTTAAATAGAGATAAAAAATATATAGATAAAATTATTTCATAAGAAAATAACTATTTTAAACTTAATGTGTCTTAAACTTATTTCATATCATTTAGAAAATATTATTAATTTATTTGTTTTTAAACTATATATTCATAATTTATTTATTTTAAAATTTTATTTTCATAAATTATTATTCACTTTAGTTTAGTGTTTCATATATCAAATGTTATTCAATAAGTTATTTAATTAAAGTAATTCATACTAAAATATCTAAGTGTTTTATTCTCTCCCATTTAAAAGTTGTGAAGTCACAAATATTGTCTAATATATAATGGAAGAATTTTGAAATAAAATTTATATTCAAATCCATGGAGTTTAATATGAAATTGAAAACCCTCAATTTTAAAGGATCCCTAATAATAGAACCTTAAAATAGAGTAAAACTGAAGGACCGTGGAGTAGAATATAAATTTACCCAAGTGGAATGAAATACATTTGAATCCAAAATGATTAAATTTAATATTGAAATAAAAATTAATTTCCTTTTTAAGACTATTAAACTTATGATTTTCTAAATATTTATTAATCCATATATTTACTATTATGAGATTATTACTTTTGAATGAGTTAGAAAAATTATACCTTTATAGATGAGTGATATTTTCCATATTAGACTTCCTCTTAGTTTAGTATAAATAATTATTTTACCATTTATATAAATAAGAAGATAAAATAAACTTACTTTACTTATTTCCATACCATATTCAAAAATTCATTATTTAATTGTGTTTTTGAGCAGTCTTACATCTCTGCTTCACATTATATTCTAAATGATATATAAAAAAGATATTTTTTTCATTCCCAGAGAACTAAAACTATCCTTTAATGGTTCATAATACAAGAAAATTATAACAATTTATTCCTCCCATTTCTATCCATTAAATAAAATCCATCAGTTTTCACAAGTTAATGTGATATCCAATATAAAAAAATATTTATGAAAAAACAATACATTAATCATTAAAACCTGAATAGAAACACCCAAAGTTCAACTTGAATATTTATACCAATATGTTTTCCTTAAAATATTTGAAATATTCTATCCCATATTTAAAGTCACATGTTTTGAATGATTTGATACATATTCTTCCAAAATCAACTTAACACTTATAGGTAAATAATATCAATCACTTATAACGTCACATACCGACAATGTATATGACCTCATCATACAATGTAAAAAATATGCCAATATTTTTAATAAATTACCATAATCACTATAAAACTATAGAAAAATCATATATTCATCCAAAACATAACTCAATATTTATTTCTCAATTAATATAAAACACTTTGACATAAAATTCCATGGTATAAAAAATACCCTATTTTTATTGATTTTTATAATGTTCCAAAAAATATAGTGAACTTATTCCCAAGTAACTTTTAAAACATAATTTCAAAATCAATTTTTTAATCTCATGGTTATATTTATGATCAAACATATGTTCCAAAAAATATAAAAATTATTTATCCTAATTAAACATAACTTCCTTAATAGTTAAGGTCATATTACCCCTAGGGGTTATCTAAACCTTACATCTTTTATCCCCAATACGATAACATTTTCCCAAATAAACATTATATTAAGTCACATGATAAACCCAATGGTTAAAAATAACTTAATAGTCTATTAAAACCTAGTAATTGTCTCCCAAAATATCATTAATCACATTTGAATAAACCCACATAAGGCCTTAAAGGGTGTCCATAATTTCCAATTTGTGATCATTATTAAATATTTTCAATCTTTAAATAAAATACCACTACATCATAGATCTAAAAATCTAATATATTGACACTATTGATCCCACTTTTTGTGTGTTTTAATTTTTTCAATGATTGGAATTGAATTAGATAGATTTCATTGATGTTAATATGTTGAGTAATTAGTAAAAGAAGTTTCTTGAAAGTTTGGTTGAAGTGTCCAAGCATGTTAAAAAATAATATGTTATTTGGATTTTGAATTTATATGGAGATTATGAAGTCTATATTATGAATAATGAAGAATATTTATTTGAATTATTTGGAATTCATTCATTTTTTGAAGGTCAAATATTATTTAATGATATTTAATTACTTATGATGATTTTTGAGATGATCTTAATGTCTCAAACATGTGTTTTGAAAAATTATAAAACCCATTTTTTACAAAATATTGATTTTTAATACACCATATTAAGTTTCCATAATGATTATTATAGATAAAATAAAACTTTCTCACGTACCGGATAGAGAAAAATGACTTTATCATACTGAGATATTTGAACTGAATTTTCAAGAAAAGTATGATTGGTGATGCTTGATCTAATCATTTTAGGTATAAATATCAATTTTATGTAAGATAATCATTGATCATAACAAAGTGTTTGAATGATGAGTAAACCAAAATAAATAATAGAATTTTTAAGAGAAAACTAGATGGAGTGACTTTAAAATTTTAATGGATAAAGTAATTTTGTGAATCTATTAGATAAAGTAATATTATAAAATTACTAGATCCAGAATAGTTTACGAGTCTATCAGATAAAAAAATATTGGTGAGTTAATTGGATATATAAAGCTGGGTGAAAATTTGTGAGTTTATCAAATTAATTGATTCTAGATAGAAGAATTTTGTGAAACTACTAGATAGAGAAATTGATATATAATAATGATAAGGTTATGTCAATCAAATAATTAAAAGTTGAGTTTTATGAGGAATCCAATATGTGAAGGAAAACTGAGTGAAAATTTTGAGTACTTCATAGATATGTTCTTTGGAAGAATTTATATGAGGTCATTGGATAAATAAACCTTTAGGGTTTAAGACAGAGTAACTATAAAAGATTCAGATAGTGGAAACATGTAAAGATATCTAGATGAAAAAATATAAACCTTACCAAATTGAAAAATATGAAGGTTACCTAATGGAAACTCCTGAGTTCATATAAAAAAGAATTTTAATATGAATAATACCCTTATTAAGGAATAATATATGGGTCATCACCAAGTGGAGTTGTTATAATTAATAATTAAATGAATATTTTAGGATATTTAAAAATCTTTTTAATGTCAAACTTTGCAGCGATGTTGATGTTGACATTCAGTGCCTCGAAAACAATGAATGAAAGATGATTATTCAACCCAAGATTTCATGATGAATTAAATATCATCAACACTAATATTTGAGTAATGTTATTATTAAGTTTATTAACTCTAATTTATTTGGAGTTTTTGAAGGTTTCTAATTTAAGAATGGCTTGAGTAGGTAATTCAGATTTTGATCCTACATACCTCCTTTATTTTTCAAAGAAACCTTGTGTATATAAATGAGAGAAGGTATGTTATATTGACTAAATGAAAATAAAATGAATCAATGAGGAAGATTAATAGAATTTTATTTAGGTTGATGTATAGAAAAATGGTTTTTATATTGAGAAGAACAAGACATATGGTTCGAGATGGAGGGGAATAAGATACAGGGTTCTTGATAGAGAATAACTGAAGACAGAGTTTCAAACAAAGGAGAATTAGACATAAGGTTATGGGAGGAGAATAAAATAATATAAGGTTCTAGATATAAGATAATAAGACATAATATTCTATAATGGGAAGTATTGGGAAAGTAAGGTTAAATATGTTATAAAGGAAGATCCATATTATTTTTCAAAATTTTATGTTTTTCTATAAAAAGTAGGAGTCTTGAATCAGTTTTTATCATTCATATACACATGTTTTGAGTCTAATAAAATTTAATTAAAACCACTGTAGAATATATTCACTAAATAATAATAATATAAGAAAATTATTAAGAAAATAAGATAAGACATGTGTGTTTTGAAGTTAAGTTGAGAAGGAAGAAGAAGAAGAAAGTAGGTAATATATATCCTTGGTTGCACAGAGTGTAAATATGTCTTGCATCATGAGAAATAGAATAAGAACATGAGAAGAAGGAGTATTAATCCATTTTAGGAAAATAGGTATTAATTTTTATTTATATCAAGAGGAAGAAGGTTGTATGCACTATATTTAAAAATAAATAATAACAAGAAGAGTTTCTTACACACTACTGTGAAAGTTAGATAAGAGAAATAAGTGAAGAATACACTGAGACATTAAACATAGTTATAAACTTGTGGAGTAATTAATATGTCTCTCAAATCCATTTAGGAATCTAGGGACTATATATAAATTAATTCTAATGATCCATTAGGATCTGTATATAGACCAGGCCATTACCAGTCAAGGGAATCATGATTGTTTTTCCCCCTCCTAAAGTACAAGGAACCACACTTGTCTTAATGATTATTTTCTAAATAAAACACTATAATTGATACCTCAATATATTTTATATTATTTTACTTTTCCACACCATATAAAAAATAAATAATTAATCTTATTGTGCACTAAACCTTGAAAAAAATATTTTTTCCATCCTTTACCCACTTTCATCTACTTTAATTTGAAAATGAAGATAAAACAATAGAACCAATTCAAAAAATGGTCTAATAGGTAAAACGATAAAAAAATATTAATAAGTTTGATAAGTACCAATATTAACTCACCCCTCTCAGTTTTTAGGATATCCTCAATCGATTCTATTTATTGGAATCCAAGGTAGGTTCAGCTCTAATAGATTTTATATAATAAATATTATCCATTTTTAAATATTTGAGTTTCTTTATTGTGATTAAAATAAGGTGAAGTTTTAGTGAAGATTAATTTATATCATAGAATAATTCTATTTCTAATAATAACATGATGATTATGAAATAGATAGAGAAAAGAAAGTTGAAGAATATGTCCAACTTAACTAAGAGGCTGAAAGATCAGTAACTGCAAGACATGATAATAAAAAATTAGATCTAGCTTGGAAAAATAATAACAAGTGGTTTGAACTACCACCAAGGATAAGGATAAAAAACTACATATATTTAATCAAGTAAGTCAAGTGATCACGTTGTATATTAAAATTATTATAAAAACTATTGATAAAGAGAAAAATGAAGTGTACGTTATTATACATTTTATATTCATAATTTTTATCATTTGAATACATATATATATATATATATTCTACACTATTTTCCCTAAAAATAATATTTTTTATTGTTGTGTTTTTTTAAAGTTACCAAGAGGTGATCACTCAACTTGAAAGTGAAGCATATAACATATAGAAGGATTTTCAAGAAAAGGTTCTTAAATGAATAAATCTATCTAAATAGGCTAGTGTTATTGGAAAAATAAATATATAACCTGAAATAATTTCTTTAAAATTTTAAATAAATTTATCAAATAAGTTAGAGAGAATGAATATATCAATAAAACTATTCAATATTGTATACCTAAATTTAAAGAAAAGATAAAAATAACATAGATGTTAGGGATACTCAGATAGAGGTAAAATCAACTAGAATCTACAAAATTAACTAATTGCTTCAAGAAATAAATAATTTTCATCGTTATGAATTTTAAATAATAAAAAAATTATCATGAATATAATATGACTATGATTTATAATCAAAATAAAAACCAAAATATGATGTGTATAGAATTGTAAGTTGAGCCGATAAATTTTGAAAAGATACACACTCAGTCTTCACAAAAGAAGGAAAAATTAACTATTATCTCCGAATGTTATATAAAGGATTCTATATGTAAAGACTTCCATAATATGGTAAGAATATTTTTAAAGCATACAATTATCTCTCATAAGGTGTGGTGGATAAATAAGTACATCTATACATTATTTTTATAATTTATCTATTCTTTTTCATGAACAATATAGATTCAAAAAAAATATACATTAGTATAGATAAAGAGAAATGTTAAGAATCCCAACACCACATATATGGTGGATAAAATTAGAATTATAGAATCTGATTTCCTATAAATATACTAACACGATGTGAATGAAACCCCAAAACAACATTCACAAATTATTGGAAATTCAGGTTAGCAAGAAATATATATATAAGAAGATTAATGTTTGTGGGTCAATTTTCATGTTAAAATATATTTTTGAATTATGAATTTAATTTTTGGTATAATTATTTAAATGAAAAATTATAAGGGAAACCCTTATCATAGGTGAGAAATATATAGGTGAATAAGAAAATCCAATATATTTGAAATACTTGGTAGTATCTAGTAATGTTACTATAGAAGTTGTCACATGAATTATGCATACTCATGTAAGAATGTATCTAATTATAATTTGAAGAAAATACCAAAACTTAAGTTGAAGAGTGAAGTATAATCATTGGAAAAAAAGTTATATAATACTTAAAATTATAATCCTTACAAGAAAATATCAAGAAAGGATGATGGTTCATCCTTAGGTAAAAAGTATAAGAAGACATGATGAGTATTAGAAATATCATGTTTGATGTCAATAATAATTAAAAAAAGTTTCTATTTTTGGACTCTATGGAGAATGATAATATTCTTAATAATTATATAGTAATTTATAAAAAATATTATGATAAAGAAACTAAATTAAGAGAAACATAGGTAGGGTCTATTGTAAAATGAAAAAAAAGGATATTCCACATGAAGATTCATAATTTGATGAGGGTTTTTTAAATAAAGACATCACTTATTCTGAATAAGTTCTGTGTTTAAGGTGAAATATCATTGCAAATATGTTTAGAAATTTCTTTGATATAATTCCATTACAAGAAGTGTTTATAAAGTATATGGAAGTTACAGATTGCGATATATATCTGAAGGGCTACTTGGAAGAAAAAATTCAAGCACAATGAAATTTAGGAAGTGATGAGATCCATGTTTCTATAAATAAACAATAATTTAAGTTTTTTTGTGCAAGAAAAAAGGGTAATGGGAATTGAGAAACTTGGTTTAGAAAATTCTCTGATACTTTTCTTCACATTGAGAAGAAATAAAATACACCTTATTCCCTTAGCATTTGTGTGTTTTTTTATATATTCATTACAAATAATTAGAGCTAAATAATAATATGTAGGGAAGTACTTGATAAGGAAAGGTGTTTGTCAATTTTGAATAGTATAAGGATTTTATATATTGTTATTTCTAGAAAAATATAAATAAGGAAACATATTAAAAGGATTTCTTAACTAGTTTTTGAAAGAAAATATTATAGAGGATGATCTATGATTAAGTTCAATTATATACTATCACATAATATATAATAAATTAAATAAGATACCATCCTGGTTTGATCTCATATTTTGTATTCTAAATCAACATGTGATTTATCCATATGAGAGATCAATCATTTTTTAAATTAGGGGAAGTATCTAATTGTCTAAGAGATCAGGGGAGTATGTTGAAGAAGCTACAAGAATAATTATTTCATAAAAATATGATTGTTCTTGATTGTTCTTGAAGGAGTGTCATTGAAAATGTATTTCTTTCTTATTCAATCATTCATGGTTAATAAAAATTAAACTTTTGACCAAAGGGGGAGAAATTTAAATAATAAATTATATCGGATACGTGGAAGAATTAATGTTCCCCAAGGATGCATATCATGAAAATTTATACTATTATTATTTTAACATATTTTTTAAGTGAGTGTATGGATTTTACATTGATTTAATAGTATAAAAATTGGTTTCATCCTAAAAAATAGTGGTACAA
Organism: Viscum album; assembly: GCA_963277665.1. Classification (NCBI taxonomy): domain Eukaryota; kingdom Viridiplantae; phylum Streptophyta; class Magnoliopsida; order Santalales; family Viscaceae; genus Viscum; species Viscum album. Next base: position 508,324,525 of record OY728143.1, on the reverse strand, counting down.
CTTTTATGAAATATAAAGAGTTCTCATTTTATTTTGTATCTAGTATATTTTTTAAATGACCTATTTTTGTCTAAACAAAATCCTCTTTCCTTTTCGTCATAAAGTGTGGATAATGTAGAATTAGAGTGAGTCGATTCATAGAACATCGTGTATGACTAAAATAATTTACCAAGTAATTTTTATTTCTTATTAAAAATGTACAGGGAATATGAAATGGAGTTTTTAAAGGGGGTAGATAATGAATAAATGATTCACATATTGCTGAAAATCTCATTTTAAAGCTATTTCAAACAAATAAAAAGTGGGTGATTGTTGAGATCACATTGTGTATGTTGTATTATTTTTAATGGTTATCAATTAATTGGAGGGATTTCATTAATTTCAATATATTGTAAAGAATAAGTTACTTAGAAGTATAAATAATTATTATTTACTAATAATAAAGAAGATGTGTCTTGGAATTTGAATAGAAATAGAGATAATGAAGTCATTAATATGGATGATGAAGAATATATATTTGAATAACTTTAGTGTATTAATTACTTGAATATAAAGTATTATTTTAAGAAATTGAATAACATATGATAGTGGGTGATTTTATATTAATGTCTCAAATATGATCTTTTTTGTTTGGAAAAGCTCATTTATTGACAGCATAATCAAGTTAAATTCACTGTATAAAGTTTTTGGACATATTTTTCCAAATACAAGAAAAATTGGCCGCATACCATATGGATAATAATGGATTTAACTAATTGAGATCTTCAGAATATAGTTTTTGGACATATAAAGTTATGTGGTTATTGATCTAATTATTTGAGTTGGAAATATCACTTTTATGGAAAATAAAAATTGGTTCTAGTTGGTTGTTGAATGATCAATCAACCTCAAGTTATAATGGAAATTTCATGATCCAATTTTATGGAGTGACTATGTAAGTTTATTAGGAAAATAATTTTTTTAATGAAATCAATGAAGAATAATTTTGAATTTATTAGATAAATAAAATCCTATGAATATCTATGAGTTCATGTAATAAAGTAATTCTAGATATAAGAATAATGTGAACATGCCAGAGGGAGAAATTGAAGTGGAAGAAGTATAAGGATATGCCAATCAGAGGATTGAATGTAGAGATTTTCAAATTAAAAAAATTGTAAAGCTTAACCAATTTAATCTTTTGAGTACTTAATGTATATATTCTTTAAAAGACGTTATATGAGTTTATTTGATAGAGAAACCTTGAGATTTCCTTATAGAGAAACTCAAAATGATTCAAAAAAAAGAAAACATGTAATGATTTCCAAGTAAAAAATTATAAAGATTACCGAATGAAAAAAATATGATGATCAAAGGTTGAATAATAAAAATTTATTCAGAGAAAGAAGCAGTGGATAAAGAAGATACTCATGAATGTAAGCTAGAAGAAGCATCACTGTATGTATGATTTCTTATAGAGGGGTACCCGATGGAGGTTTGCGGATCTTTACTAAACTTTGTAAAGTGATAAATTTTGATGATTCTAAGATAGAAATCATATAATCAACAAAAAAAGAATCAAATATAATGATTCTTGTCAAGATTTCATGTCACATTGCAGATCAACGATGATAAAATTTGAGGAAAGTTATTATGAGTTTTGTTGACTTTTATTTTCTCAAAGGCTTTGGAGGTGGTCAACTGGATAATTACTCAAGCAATAAGTTAAAATTTGGAGTTTTATATACTCCCATATTTTTATGATAAATGATGTGTATAAAAATGGGAGTAGTTCATTGTGTTGGGTGGTTAAAAATGTGAGGTTCTGATGAAGGAACTTTAAATAATTTTACATCGGCTGACATATCATACAAAGGATTTCAAAATGGAGAAGAACCAGACACAGGGGTTCGAATGAAAGAGAATTAGACACAAGGTTATGGGTGGAGAAGAACTTAACATAGGATTTTAGGTGTAGGAAAATTATTCATTGGGTTACCAGTGGAAGAGAACCATACATAGGGTTCCATATAGAGGAGAATTAGACATAAGTTTCTAGATAGAGAATAACCTGAAAAGTAAGGTTAAATAATGAGTTATGAGAGAGTCTCAAAACTATTATTAAAAAGTGTATATATTGGTATAAATAATAAAGAGAACATACTTATTGAGTTTCATTAAATATACATTCTATGAGTTGAAGTTATTTTTTATAGTAATATGAATAAAAAATAAGGTGATGTGAATTATAAGTTTTAAATATTGTAAATAACTCTTCTAGCTTGTAAAATATAAAAGAATAAGATAAGAAGAAGTCTTGAACTTTTGAAAGAAAAAAAAAAGAATTATAGTTTACTTCTATGAAGAGGAAGAAGGTTATGTGAACTAATTTTCATACAAGTGATTAAGAGGAAGATTTTATTGAACAATATTGTGAAAGTTAGAGAAGAGGAAGAATTAATGGTAGCACTACGACATTAAACTAAGATCTCAACTAGTGGACAACATTCTTAGTGATTTAAAAAATTTGGAGAATTTGAAAACTTTCTACACAGAAAGTATAAAGATCCATATGAAGTTCCATGTGGACTAGGGTATCACCAATCAAAGGAATAATTATTGATTTCTGTCCCCCATCCTAAAATTTGAGGAATCCACTCATGCTCAATATTATTTCAAATCCAAACCATTGTAATTGATATCTCTTTAATGTGGAGATTTTGTGGGTGGTGGACCTCATAAAAATATGATGTCACTTCCTTTACACAATTTCATCTACTTGGATTTGAAAATAAAGAGAGTAAAAGAGAATCAGAATTGAAACAAATTTAATTGGTAATAAAGTATTACTTGGATTAAAATTCCACAACATTAATTCACCCCTATTAGTGTTGAGAATATCATGAATTGGTCTTAACATAAAATTTAGTCATTCAACCTCATTCATAATCCATTTAAAAGTCTTTTCCATTTCATTTCTTGATACTTCCTTATAATAATAAATAATATGAATCATGTCTTAATATGTATCAATCTCAATGTAATCATGTTTCTTACATTAAATATAAGAAAAACTCTTAAAATAATTCACACCTTTTATATATTATTCATTGTTTCTTTATATTTACTTGAAAAACCTACAATATTGTTAATCATTAATTCAAATGATCTTGATGATTAAAAAATTTCATACATTTCTTTGAAAAAATGTCAACCTATTATCCACTATGATAATAATTAAAAACAATTTACTTCTAGCTTATTATTTTTGTCTTTACATTAGGAGTTATATTTTTTTAATAGTTACGAGCCAAATCTACTGACATACCACATCAATAACTCTTTCCAGACATCATTATAAATTCCCCAAAAATTCACCTTACCACATTTATTAGAAGTGGGAATTATAATTTTCTTACCTTTAAATTTATTCAATTGATTCTTCCTTATTTATTTCAATATAGAACGGTCCTTATATTTGTAGATATAAAAATCAATATACTCCACATCATCCTTTTTATCAAACTGAACAAAAATGTAACACCCCAAGGTTTTAAAAATAAATTAAAATGCATGAAACTTTGTTTTAAGTAAATATTTATTACTATACTTTAAACAAAAATTTTCCAACTCTATGATTTGAATTTCAAAAAATGACCATCTACGGTTGTGATCAATATGTTATTTAGAGTCTGATAGAACCAACTTTTTTGTTGAATAGTAACATACCCTTATAAATAGTAATATGAATAGTAATATGTCCCTTCTTAATAGTAAATCATATTATTATTTTTATTTCTTAATGTTATATGATAATGAGGTCTGTATTAATTTTTCATGGTGTTAAAAAATGAGTTATAGTTTTAAATTTATTATTTTTAAATAAATTATTATTTTATTTAAAAACTAAATTAATAAAATTTAGAAAATAATTTTCTAAAAATGGAGTTAATTTTTGAATTCTATATATCGAAAAAATGTTAGGGTGATTTTTTTGGGTTTTTATGAAATTCTTGAATATTTGATGAATAATAAGATAAGATAAAGTAAGATAAATGTGAAATACATATTTTACGACATCATAGGTGATTAAAAGATGATGTAATCACATTTGGTTCTAACTCACATTCACTTATTACTATTTGGGTTTACATGAATCAAGAATATTCATAGTCTTGATCAAGAGTAATAAACTAATGATTAAAATAATGTAAAATCCCTCCTCTCCTCCACTATAAATATCCCATCATTCACCTCTTCCTATCACACCACCCAAGCCTCGACAATTGTCTATGTTATACCAAATCCTCTCCCCAAGGATCTTCCCCATGTACAAGGCCTGCTGGTCTCACCAAAAGGCCAAAACAAAAGGCCTTAAGAATGATCTCATGGAGAAGAGAACAAGTGGTATGAATCCTCTTTCATTTTTCTGTGTTTCCTTTTTAATTATTTTATTTTCTTATAATATATTCACCTCCCTTTATAAAATAGGAATGATAGATCCATTATGATATATATTTTGTATTTTTATCATTTTATGGAAATATTCACCAACATTCTTCCTCTCTTCTTATTCCTATTCTAAAAATAAAAACATTTTCCGAGATGTTCTAATTTACCAAAATAGGCGATGATGTGTTTAAAATTTACATTACTTCCTTAAAAACTGGTTATAAAACCATTTTAATGGTTGAAATGGAATTTATATTGTATGATATATCATCTTTCATGTTCTGAAGTTAACTTATATACATAATATTATGTTATATAATGAAACAAGTTCGTGATTATCAAAGAACCACAAAAATGATCTAAACAAATATCACTTAATATTTATCTAATGATTTGTCCCCATACCATATAAAAAATTAATTATGGAAGAATTAAATATTATGAAAACATATGAATACCATTTCATTCAACTTATGGAATTTTATTTCTGTAATGCCCCGACCCCAGAAGCCCCGAGCCAGTGCATTATTACATAACATTGGCATGATTAAAAGGAATCAAGTCCTGAAAGACCAATCGATTTATCAGTATTTGAAATAGATTACATACATCAACTTCACATTACAATTTCAAACATAAAATATAGCATAGATAGTTCTTTGATAATTCCATTATTCCCTTTTATCTTAACATTGAATATCAATCATAATACACTTCTTGGAAATCCTGGGAAAATAAAACATAAGAAAGGGGTGAGCTCAGATGCTCAGTAATGGTACACAATTTAGCGGAAGATAACATAATCAATAGGCATGGTGAAAAATTGAAAACACATGCCTTTAAAAATAACAAACATGAACACTTTAAGGAAGAAATATGAGTTGAGTAAATAATGCCATAATAAAACATAGTCATTGGTATTCTACTAGTTGAATAACCACATGAACCATCAATATTATTTTCATAATGATGAAATATATAATGCCAAAAAATATGAAACATTTTTTCAAGGCCTCAGCCAAGACGTCTAAAATGATTAAGGCCTCGGCCAAAACCATATATCAAATTTGGGAAAGGCCTTGTCCAATTCCACATCTAACTATCTCATGAGACCTACTGATGCACCGGGGAGATATAGCGGGTTCCACCCGTCACTTACAAAGTCCAATACATTCATCAAATGAAAAGTTTGAAGCATAATATAATCATTTGTATTAAAAATAGCATACAAAATGTCAATAATTTAACCATAAACTATTAATGTTATAAAAATAATACATCCACAGTCAAACATATCAAAAAACTTTCTATATAATATAGAAGATTTGTATCAAAATAAATCAACCTCAAACAATTTTAAAATCCATCAAAGGACGTTGACATAGATGAAAATGATTTGTAAAACTTTTTGAGAGCTATATACCTTTTTCATGAAAACATTTAAAATTCATACATTTATAAAGGAAGTAATTTTAAAAATATTTTTGAATAAAAGTGTCGTATACTAATTTGAAACTTTTGAAATGAATTATCATTTTCAAACATTCATGTCCATATAAATATATCCTTAAAATCATTTTTAAAATATGGACATTAATTAAATGGATTTAGAATGATAAATATTTAAAACATTTAAAATGATGATATAGTTAAGTATGACCTCCCATAAAACCTTAAAATATTCCTTTTGAAAACATTTTTATGAAATATGGGTATCGATGATAAATATATCCCAGAAAATACTTACACATAAATAATCTCGAATAATAATGAGATTGAGGAAATAACTCTTACCTTGCACTTTCCTTTGGTCGAGGGTATGTTTAACCTATGATATAATGACCATAGTATGTTATTAAATTATAACATTACCATATTCAGATTTATTATATAATTTACGATTCATCTATGACTTTATGTTACCCATTTAATAATGATATCAATGTTAAATTATCAATTTGGGTAATAATCGCTTTATTTATCGTATGTGTTTTAACTTTTTATTCTTGATCATATCATTTAGATAATATTATAAATAATTACATAATATAAAACTTTATTTATATATCATATATATTTATAATATAAATATTTCTAATAGATGTATATATGAAATTGAAGACTCCGTTTATGGTGACGGTATGTCGTACGTACGCATAAAAATTGTTTCCTTTTTCATATCATATTGAATGGAAGTAAGTGAATAAGATGTATGTAATTAAATATATATATATATATCCCCAGCAGCATTAATATGTCATTTATTACGTACTTGTAATGTAATATATATTTTTATAGTCATCGTTGAATGGTGTACGTGGGAATGAATCTCATCGCGTCGTGGAGATGGTAATCCATACGTATGCACGGGAGAAAATATCATTGATGGTTAAATCATATGTAATTGGATGGTATATCAAATATAAATAATAATTAATAAGTTATATTTATTATTTACATCATTAATACTCATTAGTATACCCATCCAAATAATGAAGTGTTTGAATAACAAACAACACCCCGATGTGGAGACGGTAAGCCGTACGTACGCACGTATGGTGACTTTGTCATTTATAGGATGGATAGAATAATGAATATTATTGTACCATATTTATTATAACATCGTAGTATATAGAAGATACTGGATTTATTTTTTGATAATGGAAACAAAAAATAAATAGGAAGTGGAAGAAGAAAAGAACTTGAAAGAGGTGGTGAAATATTTACCTCTTCTTCGGGTTCTTCCTTTTAATTTGATCAAAAGGGCTTCTTAGAATGGATTTATAACCAAAGGATGTCCTCTATGATGAAGGGGGGAAATTTTTGAGGATATCTGGGCAGGTATTGGCTGATCCAAAAGGCTATGGAGGTGTGAAATTAAGAGAAGGGGAAGTGCCCTTTTATAAGTGAGGTGTGGGTCACTTTAGGAAAACCTTGAAATATTATTTTATAATAAAATACTTTTCAGTTTATAATGGCTCAAAAATAAATCATTTAGAGGATAAGGTGGGTATGGGTCTAAAAACTTTAAAAAAATATGTTTTAGAAAGGTTTAGGTCATCATATTACCCTTATCTTTAAGATTTAACTCTTAGTTAAACAGTTTGACATTTACCATGTCTCTTTGTATTTTTATATTATATGTTTAATAAAATTATTATAACAAGCCAAGATAACCCCATGTGGTTCATTATTAATATATATAAACTTATATAAGTCCTTTGGCCAAACCTTATTTTTTTAGGAATATTATATCAATTAATAATATATCATTTGTTTTAAAAACTCAATTATGTCAATTTTGACACTATTTAGTATTTGATTTTTTTTTGAAATCTATAAAAACTTTATTATTTAGAATAAAATTTATTTAAGAAACCCTAACAAGTCATATTAACCTAAAAAATTAGTTTAATTTATCAGAAGTCTAAATTTACATTTATTTGGATATTTATAATATCAATTATTTTAATATTTCATTATTAAGGTAATTTCTAAATCATCATTGTGTCATAAATAAATTACATTATTTAATGTCTAAAAATTATAAATAAAATAAAATTATTTAGGAAATATTTTCATCTTTCTAATTAATATTTATAGTTGAATATATCAATTATATAACCGCATATAAGAATATTTTACTAAACAATACACGCTTTTGTTATTTTGGTCTTTACTTTAGATTAATTTATGTAAAGTGTCATTATCACTCCCATGTGGCTCCATGGGATACCCAAATCGACCCAAGGATGACCATGGTCAGAAATGTATCAACTAATAGGAATAGGACACATGTTTGGGTAATTTAATAATATTATAATCTTATATTTTTACCCTTATTTACCGTATTTACCCTTTAACCAAGTTAAATAAAATATCTACGGATGTAATTATTCATAATGTCTAAAAATAAAAGTTACCTATTTACACAATTTGTAACTCTTTATTCCAAATATGGAATCCATTTTTTTATATTCAAAACATTGAAGTGGCAGAAATTAATTCAAAATTAATTCCCGTTGTCAAAACAAAAAGCGTGTTTTTAAGAAACAGTAACTATCAAAAGATCGACACTTCTTTATCTTCAGTTTAAATGTAAAATTACACACAATAACTTAAATTATATTAAATGATAAAAATATAATATAATTATAATTCAAAACCATTCAAATTCATAATTTAACACTTTAAATTATTTCAAATAAAGAAGTTATTTTCAATTAAAACATAGTATTTTTCACTCTTCATAAAAATATTAAAGCTATTAGTAAAGTACCAAAAATTTGCCCAAAATAAATTTTTATGTCCCGATTCTAAATAATAATTTTATTTTTTCAAATGTAATATAAAAGTTTCAGATATTTCATTTAAAAAAATCACCATTTGATGGTGGTAAAATTGCATTTTTGAGAAGTACTTTCTTTATTTGAAAAATTGAATTTGTTCTTATATCATTTCTAAGAAACACATAATATGAGTGTTAAAATTATATAGAGTATATTATATTCAAAATACAGTTAATACTATTCATAAACACTTTTTGAACTATTAGTTTGGTAAGTTGTGGTGTGTTCGAACTCGGTGTTGCGTGTAGCATAAGCTATTGAATTACTTTAACGAGATAACATACTATGAATTCTTAGAGTGTTACATTCACTCCTCCTTCAAAATATTTCATCCTCACAATTTGAAATTATTCTTATAAAATAAGAGGTGGAAAATAGAAAATACCTTTGTGGAAAACCCACATCAAAAATAGGGTTAATAAAATTTAGTCTTAATAAGAGGGAAAGGGAAATGAAAAAGTCACCATCAACTTAGGTTTTCGAAAAGGAGAACATTGGTGGAAATTACAGACACATTATTGGTGGAAAAATGTAAATATTTATATGAAGTGATTGAGGTCATCAATCACAAACAACTATAAAATTGAGGTCCTTAAAGCCATCAATCTAAGATGATTTAGAATATCATCAGTTCAATAAAACCTAAGTTATTTGGATAACTCATTTTTTGTTTTAATATCCCTTACCTAAAGTTTAAGAATTAATTTCTTCATAGAATAATATATATATATATATATATATATAATTGACAAGTAGAGCTCCATCCTTTAACTAATTTCCACCACAAACTCATCTTTCACTCCAAAAGATAATAAAAATCAAAAATATTATATTTATTCTTATCATGTATGGTTCCAGACATATACCATGAAGAAAAATAATTTATAATAACTAGGTATTCATGTAGGCTAGTGGTAGGTCATAAATCTTTGTTGCACTTTGGTTGTGGGTTCGATTCCTACAGCTTTGTTTGACGCGATGGGTTATCGCCCGACCAGCAGGTTGTCCTTTTTCTAAAACTATAGTATTATAATATTCCAAAAATATTATTAATAAATACCATCTAAAGTTCAACTTAATCCATTCCAACCTTTATAGCTATCCAAAATACTTTTTCCCAAATTCTCTATAAAAGTTCTCTAAATTCCAAAATCAATTTTAACATTATATTCCCCAAACAGTGTAAAGTTTCTCTTATTGTCACATATTGAAAAAATGATTACCTTCATCATATTAAAACCTCAATGAAAATAAAATGTACTATAGTACAATCCTTATATATATCACATTATTTTTATAACTAGAAAATAATTCTGGAATCCAAAAGCACAAATACATTAATTATTCCACTTCAAATGTAGTAACATCATAAGCTTGGCCTTGCTCCCTTGGACTTTTCTGAGATAAATTTCGATCGCGCTTATGAATATCATTTTTATAATGACCCATTTCTCCACAATTGTATAATTCAACATTGACAGCCTCTTTCTTTCCCTTGCAATCACGAGCCTAGTGACCTTTTTCTCTACATTTATAACAAACTCTAATTTATTTTAGACACGCACTAGGGTGATTCCTTCCATAATTATCACATGGTGTAAACTCAAATCTTCCCTTCTTCCATTTTTCCTTATTTCCTTTCCTAGAGTGTTCAATATATCCCTTCTTCTATTGCTTTGCTTTAAAGTCGTAAGACTTAGATAATTATTTTTTCTGTCTTGATAGAACATGAGACAATATCTTCGTACGATGAGAAGGATTGAGAGACTAATTCTCAATGGAGAAATGGTTTTAACCCATAAAATAAACCATAAATCTTACTTCTTGGGTTACATATATAATCTGCAGCATGCCTTGATTACCTTGTAAAGTTAGCTTCACACTTTGCAACATTCCCATCCTCCTTTTGTCTCAGACTCGGAAATTGTATTTCCATATCTGCTCGATGGTCACGAGTAAAGTACTATTATAAAAAAATCTCTTTAAACTCCCTCCATTCCATACATAATAATTATTCATCCTCATTTTTGTATTGAATTAATGACAACCATTTATTTTCATCTCCCATGAGGTGATAAACTTCCATGAAAACGTTTTCCCTTTCACTACTCCTCAAAGCATGAAATATATTCTCTAAGGAACTTATCCATTGCTAAGCTACAAATGGATTTATAGACCCATTGAATGTTGGTGGTTGTTGCCTCTTAAATCGTTCTAACATTGATCCCCCAAATTGTGGATCAGGGTGCTCTATACGTGTAAGGTTATTATTCATGACCTGAGTGAGTTGTCCCGGTATGGTGATAAGATCATCAGCACCAATTGCATCACCAGCTCCACTATAATTATATTGAGTAAGAGGTCAGTCCCTACATAGATTATTTGAATTGATATGGTTTCCATTCCTTTCACTAGGCACCATTTCTAAAAAATGACATACAATAGATTAGTTTTTGAATCACAATACATAATTCCAAACTTGTAAAACACTTAACATAAATTGAACAGTTTATGGATATAATCCATAATCATAAAAAAAACATTTTCTTTGAAGAAGAATATATTCATAAATCCTTCATAACATTTTCTAAAGAAAATGTGAAATATCATAAGCATATCCCGAGGGAGTGTCATAACCAAGAGTACATCAAGGCCCATTGTCAGGTACCAGGATACCCCAGGTTAAGCCCGAAACTCCTTGTTAGAGTTTTCGATCCTAGGTACATATGTTCTAGATCCACCTCTACCTACTTTTATCTAGACAGGGATGTATTTTTTGGAAAATACAAAAAATATCTACATTACCAAAATTCTAAGAAGTTCTTCTATACTAATCCTCAATGTCTATCTTAGGGTAATGTTCTCTAATTGGAATTTATCTAAATCTAATTGTAAGGTTGTTGCTAAACTTCTTCTGATACCAACTATAACGCCCCAACCCTAGAATCTTAGTGGCATTGCAATATTACATAACATTGGCATTATTACAAGGAATCAAGTCCCTAAAGACAGATCGGTTTATCAGTCTTGGAAATATATTACTTAAATCAACTTCATATTACAATTTCAGACATAAAATACAGTATATATAGTTTTTTGAGAATTCCATTATTCCATTTTATCTTAACCCTACATATCAATCATAATACACTTATTGGAAATTCTGGGAAAATATTACATAAAAAAGGGGTGAGCTCAAATGCTTAGTAAGGGTAAACAATTTAGAAAAATAAAATATAATCAATAGGAATCGTGAATAATTAAAAACATAGGCCTTTACAATTAATAAACATGAATAATTTATAGAAGAAATATGAGTTGACTAAATAATTCCATAATAAAACATTGTCATGTGTATTCTACTATTTAAATAACCACATGAACCATCAACATTATTTTCATAATGAGGGAATGTATAATGCCAGAAATTTTCAAACATTTTTCAAGGCCTCGTCCAAGACGTCTAAAAATGAATAAGGCCTTGGACAAAACCATATATCAAATTTGGGAAAGGCCTCAGCCAATTTCACCTCTAATTGTCTAATGAGACCTACCGATGCATCGAGGGGCTATAGCGGGCTCCACCTATCCCTTACCAAGTCCAATACATTCCTCATATGAAAAGGTTGAAACATAACATAAACATTCATATTAAAAATAACATACGAAATTTCAATACTTTAACCATAAACCATGAATGGTATAAAAATAACACATCCACAATCAAATATATCACAGAACTTTCTATACAATATAGAAGATTTGTATCATAATAAATCAACTTCAAATAAGTTTAAAATCCATCAAAAGATGTTGACATAGATGAAAATGATTTGTAAAACTGTTTGAGAGAAATATACCTTTTTCATGAAAACATTTAAAAGTCATACATTTATAAAGGATGTAATTTAAAAAATATTTTTGAATCAAAGCATACCATATCAATTTGAAAATTTTGAAAAGAATTATCATTTCAAAACATTCATGTCCATATAAATTAATCCTTAAAATCATTTTGAAAACTTGGACATTAATTAAAAAGAATTAGAATGATAAATATTTAAAAAAGTTAAAATGATGATATAGTTAAATAAAACCTTCCATAAAAACATTAAATATTCCTTTTGAAAACATTTTTATGAAATACGAGTATCGATGATAAATATGTTCCAATAAATACTTACACATATAAAATCTCGAATAATAATGAGATTGAGGAAATAACCCTTACCTTGCACTTTCCTTTGGTCGAGGGTACATTTATCTTCCTATATAATGACCATATAATGTTATTAAATTATAACAGAACCATATTCATATTTATTATATCATACATGAATCATTTATGACTTTATACTACCCATTTAATAATGATTTACATGTTAAATTAACATTTTGGGTAATAATTGATTTCTTTATCATATGTGTTTTAACTTGTTATTTTTGATCGTATCATTTAGATATTAATTTAAATACTTCCAGAACATAAAACTTGATTTATATATCACATATATTTAGAATATAAATATTATAATAGATGTATATATGAAATGGAAGGCACTGTTTATGGAGATGGTAGGTCTTACATGCGAATAAACGTTGTTTTTTGTTTTTTTATCGTATTGAACGGAAGTAAGTGAATAAGATATATGTAAGTATATATATATATATATATATATCTAGTAGAATTATTATGTCATATATTACTTACTTATTAATAATATATATTTTTATAATCATCGTTGAATGGTTAACGTGGGAATGGATCTCATCACGTCGTGGAGACGGTAATCTGTACGTACACACGAGCGACACTATCAATGATGGTGAAATCGTATGTAATTGGATGGTATATCATATATAAAGAATAATTAACATGTTATATTTATTATTTACATATGTTATACTCATTATTATACACATCCAAATAATGAAGTGTCTGAATAACAAACTACACCACGACGTGGAGACGGTAAGTCGTACGCACGCATGTATGGTGACTTTGTCATTTATAAGACGGATAGAATTGTGAATATGGTTGTACAATTTTTATAATAACATAAAATTATATATAATATACTGGAAGTATTATTTTATAAAGTAAACAACAAATAAAGAGGAAGTGGAAGAAGAAAAGAACATGAAAGAGGTGGTGAAATATTTAACTCGTTTTCGGGTTCTTCCTGTTGATTTGATCAAAAGGGATTCTTAGGCTAGCTTTATAATCAAAGTAAGGCCTCTAGGATAAAGGGAGAAAATTTGGGAGGATATTTGGGCATGGGTTGGATAAGAAAAAAGGCTTTAGAGGTGTTAAATTAAGAGAAGGGTAAGTTCCATTTTATAAGAGAGGTGTGGGTCACTTTATAAAAATCTTGAAATATTATTTTATAATAAAATAATTTTCTATTTCAAATGGCTCCAAAATAAATTATTTATAGGATAAGGTGGTGATGGGTCAAAAACCTCTCAAAAAATAGGTTTTATATAGGTTTAGGTTATCATATTACCCTTATCTAATTACCTTCATCATATTAAAACCTTAATGAAAACAAAAAGTACTATTGTACAATCTTTATATATATCACATTCTTCTTATAACCAGAAAATAATTCTTGAATCCAAAAACCCAAATACATTAATTATTCCACTTCAACTGTAGTAACAACATAAGCTTGTCCTTGACCCTTGGCCTTTTTGGAGGTAATTTTCCTTGAATCTTAGGACATTCATTTGCATAATGACCCATTTCTCAATAATTGTATCATTCAACATTGACAACCACTTTCTTTCCCTTGCAATCACGATCTTGGTGACCTTTTTCTCCACATTTATAACAAATTCCCATTTCTTTTAGACAAGAACCGGGGTGCTTCCTTCCACAATTATCACATGGTGGGAACTAAACTCTTCACTTCTTCCCTGTTTCCTTATTTCCTTTCCCAGAGTGTTTAATGAATCTCTTCTTCTCTTTCTTTTCTTTAAATTCGTAAGACTTAGAAAATTCCTTTTCTGTCTTGATAGCACATGAGACAACATCTTCCTACAATGAGAAGGATTGTAAGGCTAATGATCAATGGGGAAATGGTTTTAACGCATCAAATAAACGATAAATCTTACTTCTTGGGTTATGTATATAATCTCCAGCATACCTTGCTATCCTGGTAAAGTTAACTTCATACTTTGCAACATTCTCATCCTCTTTTTGTCCCAGACTCAGAAATTGCATTTCCATATCCACTCTATGGTCACAAGGAAAGTATTTTTCCAAAAAGGGTCTTTAAACTCCCTCCATTACATATATAATACTTCTTCATCATCCTTTGTGTTTTTAATTAATGACCACTATTGATCAGCATCTCCCGTGAGGCGATAAACTGCTATGAAAACTTTTTCCCTTTCACTACTCCCCAAAGCATGAAATATTTTCTCTAAGGAACTTATTAATTTCTCAGCTACAAATGTATTTATAGACCCATTGAATGTTGGTGTTTTTTGACTCGTGAATCAGTCTAACATTGATCCCCCACATTGTGGATCAGGGTGCGCGATACAGGTAAGGTTATTATTCATAACCTGAGTGAGTTGTCCAAGTATTGTGATAAGCTGATCAACACCAATTGGATCACTAGATCCACTATAATTATCTTGAGTAGGAGGGATGTCCATACATGAATAAATGCATTGATAAGGTTTCCATTCCTTCCACTAGGCGCCATTTCTAAACAATGGCACACAATAGATTAGTTTTTGAATCGCAATATGTAATTCCAAACTTTTAAAACACATAACATAAATTGAACAGTTTGTGGGTAGAATCCATAATCATTAAAAATGTTTTAATTAAATAATTATATACTTATAAATCCTTCATAATGGTTTATAAAGAAAATGTGAATTATCCTAAGCATATCCGCCATGAGTGTCGTAACCAAGAGTGCAGCAAGGCCCATTATCATGTTACAGGATACCTCAGGTCAAGCCTAAAACTCCTTGTCCGAAATTTCACTCTTAGGTACATCTATTCCAGATCCACCTCTACATGCTCGTATCTGGATAGAGATTTATTTCTTGGAAAATACAAAAAATCTCTACACTTCCACAATTTTAGGAAGTTCTTCTATACTGATCCTCAAAGTCTATCTTAGGGTAATGTTCTCTTATCACAGTTTATCTAAATCTAATTCCAAGGTTGCTGCTAAACTTCCTATGATACCTACTATAATGTGCTGACTCTAGAAGCCCGGATCTAGTGAAATATTACATAACATTGGAATTATTAGAAGGAATCAATCCCTGAAAGACCAATCAGTTTAGCAGTCTTGGAAATAGATTACATACAAAAACTTCACATTAAAATTTCGACACAAAATACTGCATACATAGTTCTTGGAGAACACAATTATTACCTTTTAGATTAACCCTGCATATCAATCATAATACACTTATTGGAAATCTTGGGAAAATAAAACATAAGGGGGGAGCTCAGATGCCTAGTAAGGGTAAACAATTTATCAGAAGATAACATAATCAATAGGCATGGTGAATAATTGAAAACACATGCCTTTACAAATAATAAAAATGAACACATTATGGCAGAAATATGAGCTAAGTAAATAATGCCATAATAAAACATAGTCATGGGTATTCTACTAGTCGAATAGCCAGATAAACCATCAATATTATTTTTATAATGAGGGAATGTATAATGCCAGATATTTTGAAACATTTTGTTAAGGCCTCGACCAAGACGTTTAAAAATGATTAAGGCCTCAGCCAAAACCATATATCAAATTTGGGGAAGTCCTCCGCCAATTCCACATCTAATTGTCTCATGAGACCTACTGATGGACAAAGGAGCTATAAAGGGCTCCACCCATCACTTACTAAGTCCAATAAATTCCTTATATGAAAAGTTTGAAACATAACATAAACATTCCTATTAAAAATAGAATATGAAATGTCAATACTTTAACCATAAAACATGAATGGAATAAAAATAACACATCCACAGAAAAATATATCACAAAACTTTCTATACATTATGGAAGATTTGTATCATAATAAATCAACTTAAAATAGGTTTATAATTTATCAAATGATGTTGACATAGATGAAAATGATTTGTAAAACTTTTGGAGGGAAATATACCTTTTTCATGAAAACATTTAAAATTCACACACTTATAAAGGAAGTAATTTAAAAAAGATTTTTGAATCAAAGTGTCCCATACCAATTTGAAACTTTTGAAAATAATTATCATTTCAAAACATTCATGTCCATATAAATAAATCCTCAAAATCATTTTGAAAATATGGACATTAATTAAAAGGATTTAGAATGATAAATCTTTAAAACATTTGAAATGATGATCTAGTTAAATAGAACCTCCCATAAAACCTTATAAGATTCCTTTTGAAATTTGTTTTATAAAATATGGGTATCTATGATAAATATTTCTCAGTAAATACTTACACATAAACATTCTAGGATAATAATTAGATTGAGGAAATAACCCTTACCTTGCACTTTCCTTTTGTCGAGGGTACGTTTAACCTCATATATAATGACCATAGTATGTTATTAAATTATACCAGAACCATATTCATATTTATTATATCATAAATGATTCATTTATTACTTTATAATACCCATTTAATAATGATTTCCATGTTAAATTAACATTTTGGGTAATAATCTTTTTCTTTATCGTATGTGTTTTAACTTGTTATTCTTGATCGTATCATTTAGATAATGATTTAAATACATCCAGAATATAAAATTTGATTTATATATCATATATATTTAGAATATTAATATCTATAATAGATGTATAAATGAAATGGAATACATTGTTTATAGAGATGGTAGACCGTACATATGCATAAATGTTGTTTTTGTTTTCATATATTATTGAACGGAAGTAAGTGAATAAGATACATGTAAGTACATAAAGACACACACACACACACAAACATATATATATATATATATATATCTCCATTATCATTATTATGTCATATATTACATACTTATTAATAATATATATTTTTATAATCATCATTGAATGGTGAACGTTGGAATGAATCTCATCGCATCATGGAGACGATAATATGTATGTACGCACGAGGGAAAATATCATTGATAGAGATATAGTATGTAATTGGATGGTACATCATATATAGAGAATCATTAAAATGTTATATTTATTATTTACATCAGTTATAATCATTATTATACCCATCCAAATAATGAAGTGTTTGAATAACAAACTACACCACGACGTGGAGACGGTAAGCCGTACGCATGCAGGTATGGTGACTTTGTCATTTATAGGATGGATAGAATAATGAATATGGTTGTACCATTTTTATAATAATATCACAATATATAGAAGATACTGGAGTTATTATTTTATAATGTAAACAACAAATAAATAGGAAGTGGAAGAAGAAAATAACTTGAAAGTGGTAGTGAAATATTTACCTCTTCTTCGTGAAATTCCTTTTTATTTGATCAAAAGGGATTCTTAAGATGGATTTATGACAAAAGGTAAGACTCTAGGATTAAGGGGGAAATTTGGGAGGATATTGGGGTAGGGGTTATCTGAGCCAAAAGGCTTTGGAGGTGTGAAATTAAGAGAAGGGGAAGTTCTCTTTTATTAGAGAGGTGAGGGTCACTTTAGGAAAATCTTGAAATATTATTTTATAATAATGTACTTTTCAGTTTATAAAGGCATAAAAATAAATTATTTAGAGTATAAGGTGGGTATGGGTCGAAAAACACTAAACCAATTGGTTTTAGACAGGTTTAGGTCATCATATTACCCTTATATTTTAGATTCAACTCTTAGTTAAATAGTTTGACATTTTCCATGTCTCTTTGTATATTTATATTATATGGTTAATAAAATTATTATAACAAGAAAAGATAACCCCATGTGGTTCATTATTAATATATATAAACTTATATAAGTCCTTTTTCCAAACCTTATATTTTTAGGAATATTAAATCAATTAATAATATAGCATGTTTTTTAAAAACTCAATTATTTCAATTTTGACACTATTTAGTATTTGATTTTTTTGAAAGCCATAAAAACTTTATTACTTAGAATAAAATTTATTTAACCAACCCTAACATGTCATATTAACCTAGAAAATTAGTTAAATTTATCATAAGTCTCAATTTACATTTATTTGGATGTTTATAATATCAATTATTTTAATATTTCATTATTAAAGTAATTACTGTATCATCCTTAGGTCATAAATAAATTTAATTATTTAATTTATAAAAATTATAATTAAAAAAAATTATTTAGGAAATATTTTTTATATTTCTAATGAATATTTATGTTCGAAGAGATAAATTATATACCCCATATAAAAATGTTTTACTAAAAGATACATGCTTTTTTTATTTTTGTCTTTACATTACATTAATTAATATAAAATGTCATTATCACTCCCAAGTGGCTCCATGGGGTCCCAAAATCAACCCAAGGATGAACATGGTTAGAAATGTATCAAATAATAGGAATATGACACATGTTGGGGTAGTTTAATATTATTATAAAATTATTTTTTACCCTTATTTACCAGATTTACCCTTTAACCATGGAAAATAAAATATTTACCGAAGTAATTATTCACAATGTATAAAAATAAAAGTTACATATTTACACAATTTGTACCTCTTGATTCCACATATGGAATCCATTTTTCCAAATTCAAAACACAGAAGTGACAGAAATTAATTTAAAATTAATTCCCATTTTCAAAACAAATATCTTACTTTTAAGAAATAATAACTATCAAAAGACCGACACTTGTATATGTGCAGTTTAAATGTGAAATTACACACAATAACCTAAATTATATTAAATGATAAAACCATAAAAATTCAAAATTTAACACTGTAAATTATTTGGATTAAAAAATTTTTTTTCAAATAAAACATAGTATTTTTCACTCTTCATCAAAATATGAATGTTTTCAGAAAAGTACAAAAAATTATCCAAACTAAATTTTTATGTCCCACTCTTAAATAAGAATTTTTTTTGTCAAATTTAATATAAAATTGTTAGATATTGCATTTAAAAAATAACCATTAGTATGTGGTAAAATTGCATTTTGAAAAATTATTCCTTTATCTAAAAAATTGATTTTGTTCTTATATATTATCTAAGAAACACATAACATGGGTGTTAAAATTATATAGAGTATATAAGATTCATAATATAGTTAATATTATTCATAACCTCTTTTTAAATGGCTAGTTTGGTAAATTTTGGTGCGTTCGAACTCGGTGTTGCATGTAGCGTAAGATATTTAATTACTTTAATAAGAAAACATACTATGAAATCGTGGGGTGTTACCATTTCTATATGAATTGAAAATCAAATAAAAACCAACCATGGAGATCATGTAAAGAATTTACCTGAAACAATGGAAGAAACAAAATACTAGTAATTAAAGGGTAAAATGATGTTATGTAATGTTCTTATATGGTGTTATAAACAGGAATGGGTTTCTTTAATATATTAATAACACTCTTTTAGCCTTTATATAGGTGTGTTAAATACATTTGAAGTAAGTTGAACCTGAGATAAGGGAATTTTTTACCCAATTTCTAATCTTTGGGTTAACCTTCTACTTTATTCATTATGTGGTATTAAGATTATTTGTGTGATGAATTTTTGTTTATATTATTTTGTATTATGTGTATTTATATATGATACACATATCCATTCCTTTCCATCAATTCTTACCCTAATTATATTTTCCAGGGACTTTCCTTTTAAAATACGTTTAAAAGAGTCTTTAATAAAATCCAGGAATGTTGTTATATATATATATGGAATGAGTAGTTTCTCCTTATTTCATGATACTTTATTACTATGATATGTTCTTTGTACATAGTTATGGTTGGTTGATCCCACTATATCTCAAGACAGGTTGGGATGAGTCCATTATAGCTCAAGATATTACGAGTGAGCCCCATTTTCGCTCTCTAATGCATTAGATACTCTAGAGATGGAATTTGAACAAATGGTTATTCCATTTTTAATTGTGATTATGTATAGGTATATGGTAAATATGTCTCAAGTAAACTACATGATGTTTCGATGTATGTTAACAAATTTTTATAAAATAGATTTTTTTTTATGCTATGACTAGTCTAACAATTTCATTCCTTACATCCTGTACAATGCTTTTTGTTCTCATCCCATGTTTTTAAATGTTTTTCACAACTTATAAGGATGTGTAAGGAAAATGTGGAATCAAATTTAAATGTTATGATGATTTTTCAAAGAAATTATGTTTTTATTTAAGTTTTATAAAAAGTGGATACACTATGGCAAAAAAGGCATTTAGCGGCGGTTTTTTTTCGTTTCGCGGTGGTTTAAACCGCCGTTAAATCGATTGGCGGCGGTTTTCAAAAACCGCCGCTAAATCGTGCGTCGAGAAACTATTCGCGGCAGTTTTCAAAACCGTTGCAGAACGTTTCGCGCCGGTTTTTTAGCAGCGGTTTTTTTATTTTTTATTTTTATTTTTTTTATTATTTTTTTTTTATTTTTTTTAATTTTATATATATATATATATATTTATTTCGTATTTATTTTATTTATTTATTTTATTTATTTATTTTATTTATTTATTTTTCGTATTTATTTATTTTATTTATTTTATTTCGTATTTATTTTATTTCGTATTTATTTATTTTATTTATTTTATTTCATATTTATTTTATTTATTTATTGTATTTATTTAATTTCGTATTTATTAGTTATTTTTTTATTTCGTATTTATTTTTTATTTATTTTATTTCGTATTTATTTTATTTTATTTATTTATTTATTTTATTTACTTTATTTATCCATGCATGCACATCCCATGCACATGCACATGCATGCCCATGCATGCCCATGCAATATAAAGAAATTCTGCATTTGGTGAGATTTGAACCCCTGACCTCTTGCATATTTTCCAAAGACTTTACCACTCCAGCAAACTCGCCATGTGGTTAACAAACAGAAATTAATATACTTATATATATTAATTGAAAAAAGAAATAATACATAAATAATAGATATAAAGTCGATAATAATAAATAATAAATAATAAATAATAAATAATAAATAATAAATAATAAATAATAAATAATAAATAATAAATAAATATAAATAATAAATAATAAATAATAAATAATAAATAATAAATAATAAATAATAAATAATAAATAATAAATAATAAATAATAAATATAAATAATAAATAATAAATAATAAATAATAAATAATAAATAATAAATAATAAATAATAAATAATAAATAATAAATAATAAATAATAAATAAATATAAATAATAAATAATAAATAAATATAAATAATAAATAATAAATAATAAATAGTAAATAATAAATAAAGATAAATAATAAATAAAGATAAATAATAAATAATAAATAATATATAATAAATAATAAATAATAAATAATAAATAATAAATAATAAATAATAAATAATAAATAATAAATAATAAATAATAAATAATAAATAATAAGTAATAAATAATAAATAATAAATAATAAATAATAAATAATAAATAATAAATAATAAATAATAAATAATAAATAATAAATAATAAATAAATATAAATAATAAATAATAAATAAATATAAATAATAAATAATAAATGAATATAAATAATAAATAATAATTCAATATAAATAATTTATAATAAATAAATATAAATAATAAATAATAAATAATAAATAATAAATAATAAATAATAAATAATAAATAATAAATAATAAATAATAAATAATAAATAATAAATAATAAATAATAAATAATAAATAATAAATAATAAATGATAAATAATAAATAATAAATAATAAATAATAAATAATAAATGATAAATGATAAATAATAAATAATAAATAATAAATAATAAATAATAAATAATAAATAATAAATAAATATAAATAATAAATAATAAATAAATATAAATAATAAATAATAAATAAATATAAATAATAAATAATAAATAAATATAAATAATAAATAATAAATAAATATAAATAATAAATAAATATAAATATAAATAATAAATAAAGATAAATAATAAATAATAAATGATAAATAATAAATAATAAATAATAAATAATAAATAATAAATAATAAATAATAAATAATAAATAATAAATAATAAATAATAAATAATAAATAATAAATAATCAATAATCAATAATCAATAATGAATAATGAATAATAAATAATAAATAATAAATAATAAATAAATATAAATAATAAATAATAAATAAATATAAATAATAAATAATAAATAATAAATAATAAATAATAAATGATAAATAATAAATAATAAATAATAAATGATAAATAATAAATAATAAATAATAAATAATAAATAATAAATAATAAATAATAAATAAATATAAATAATAAATAATAAATAATAAATAATAAATAATAAATAATAAATAATAAATAATAAATAATAAATAATAAATAATAAATAATAAATAATAAAAAAGAAATAATAAATAATAAATAAATATAAATAACAAATAATAAATAATAAATAAATATAAATAATAAATAATAAATAAATATAAATAATAAATAATAAATAATAAATAAATATAAATGATAAATAAATATAAATAATAAATAATAAATAAGAAATAAGAAATAATAAATAATAAATAAAAATAAATAAAAATAATAAATAATAAATAAAAAATAAAAAATAATAAAAAATAACTAATAAATAAATATAAATAATAAATAATAAATAATAAATAATAAATAAACATAAATAATTAATAAATATAAAGAATAAAGAATAAAGAATAAATAATAAATAATAAATGACCAGTTTCAAATAATATATAACAAATAAATTAAAGTATATTATAAATAATAAATAATAAATAATAAAGGAAACACATGAAAAAGTATGAAAAGACGTGATAAGGGATGAAAAATCATGAAAATGCATGAAAGAGGATGGAGAAGCATATGAAGAATGAGGCATTAGAAAGAATGAGAACACATGAAAACTGGTGACAACTCTGGAAAACTCCTTAATAATTCAACATAATCATCATAATAACCCACAAAAAACCATTGATAAAGATAACAAGTCATGGAAACCCAAATAAACAGTAATAAATGGAGCTACCATTAAAACCCATCAAAATGGTCATAAAGAGACAAAAACATTGGACTCACATTAACGGAGATAACTTATGATCCGAGAGTCCATTTTAGATCTGCGACCTGTCAAATCAAAGATCCTGAAATGATCTTCAACCTGAAAGGTAAAAGAGTCTGAATGGACAGGTGGATCGGAAGTTACGACCATTTCAAAAAAAGCTGCTGGGGAACGGGTGCTAGAAACGAGGCATTGAAAAACATAACAAACCTGATACCCACTAAAAAGGCCATAACATATGATCTAGGAGTGCATGTGGGTGCCGCGACCAGTCAAACTGAAGCTCATGGAACGATCTATGATCTGGAAGGTGGAGGAGGCCGAACTGACACACGGATCGAAAGTTAGGTCTGCTTGAAGACAAGTTCAACGGGACACCGGTGACGGAAACGGGGTTTTGGAGACCTTTGGAGGGGTTTTTGGGGTCGAAAAACACGATAGAAGCTAGCTTATGTCGATTTGGTGCGTAGCTCTCTTCGCTGGCTTCAATTTGATATGTGGTAGAGCCCAAACGGACACCCGGAGCGAAAGTTATGGCCGTTTGAAGTTGAATAACTTTTTTCAACATTCTTATAACTCTAATATCTTCCGCACCTTAGACCGTCTCATGGTTTTGATTATATGTGCCTCTATATCTCTTCATGAGCTTTGATTTGACTGGTCGTGGTGCTTCAACGGACGCCCGGATCAAAATTTATGGTTGTTTTAGTGATTTTGGGGTTTCTCATGATTTCTTATTTTTTCATTTCATTTCACGGCGGTTTTACCGAAACCGCTGCTATTTCGCGGCGGTTTTTAAAAAAACCACCTCTAATCATCGAATAAAATTAAAAAAAAATAAAAAAAATAAAAAAAATAAATAAATTTTTTTTTGCTGTTTAGCCGCGGTTTTTTCGTGGCGGTTTTAAAAACCGCCGCGAAATGCCGGCCCGAAACGCATTTCGCGGCGGTTTTAAAAACCTCCGCGAAAAAACCGCCGCTAAACGACGGTTTTCTCGTAGTGATACTATTTTAGTAGTACCTCATGTATGGTTATGGGATGTTTTGTATGTTTTATGTCCTAATTTCTCTAAAACTATAAACCTAAAAATATTTTCAATGCATAAGAATATATTTTATTTTGAAAAACTCAAGATTATGTAATGTTCTAATGGTGTTTCCTTATAGTTGGTATCAACGGATGGTTTAGATAACTTGAGGGGTTATGATGATGTCAAAAGAATACCCTAAATGATTTTTCTTCAATGGTAATTTGAAATGTTATAGAATTTAAAGATTAACATGTTTCTTAATCTAATATATATCTATTATGAGTGGTTTTCCATAGAATAAATAGGGAATATGAATTAGGAAGGCACAAAGAGGCTATTGTCTGTCTGAATCTGTAGCTTGGAATTGTGTGAATTAGAACTGAATAGTTTCTGATAGAAATGGATCGATTGACTCAAGAAATAAATTTTAGTGGTATCCATGCTAGGGAGGAACATGATCTACCAAAAATAAACATATATTTTGTGGATCATTTTATAAGGCAACATACTCAAGTATTCAGTGGTGCCACATATCTAGTGATAGCCAAAGGATAGATCAGTGCTTTAGAAAATATTTGTGATATCATGGGATGTTCAGAATATCAAAAGGTAATTCTAGACATTTATCATTTGGATGGTGAATCTGATCAATGGTGGTCTCTAATTAAGAATACAAGAGAAAGAGATGATCTTGACAGTCTGGAATGGGATTTTTTAAGGATCTTTTTCTAGAAAAATATTTTCCTAAAACTATTTGAGTCAGAATGAAAAAACAATTCTTGGAACTAAAGTAGAAAGATGATGATTCTGTGGCAGCATATTAATCCAATTTTACAAGACTCTCTAGGTACATACTGAATTTTAATTTGGATTTTGATATTACAATTAATAAATTTTACTCTGGTTTGAAACCATTTTTATGAAGAGCTTTGGCTTCACGAGAGTTTAAATGCCATGATAAACTTTTTTGTTATGCTAAAAAAGTAGAGATGGAGTTTTCTGTCATGTATGTGCTTCTTGATGACAAGAATAACAAGAGGTCCGGTTGATAGGTATTGGGGAAGAATTCCTGAAATAAATCTATAGGTAAGAAAATCAATTTCCCTTGTTGGAATTGTGGTAAAAATAATTCTAGTGAATGTCTTTTAAATTATAGTAAATGATACCAATGTGGAAAGTTTGGAAACATGTCTTGTGAGTAAAATGAAAATGATCCAAAAATTAATGAGAAATCGATAGTGAGATTCATTAACTATAAATAATTTTTTTATTTTTCTAATTTTTTCCCAAATCCTGTCACTCAGGTAGAGAATCATCATGATTGGAAGAAGAAGGGTACGGTAGAATCCTTTGTAACCACATTATTAGATGTTGAGCTATCAAATGAGGTGTTATCCTATAAATTTATTGTTTTTAAAGATTTCAAAAATATTTTGTTTGATTCGGGGTTTACACATTACTTCATTTCTATGAATGTTTCAAAAAAATTGGGAATTCTACCTCATGAAGTGAAACCAAAACTCATGGTAAAAACACCTAGAGGAAGTATTATGGCAAGAAGAAATTATAAGAGTTTACCTATACCAGGAAAGTTTGAACCAGACGTAAGCCTGGTCCTGCAAATTTATTAAAAGAAAAGTGCAAGTAATGTCAAAAGAAAATAAAAACGTTACATTACATCAAAACCATATGCATCCTTCTCCCCATCATCAGATGAATCATCACCAGGATCAGCTGACTCCTATTCAGAGGATTCGTATTTGCGCATCATCTCAAGATACATATTTTTCTTCCGAAGCATTTCCTCAGACAAATTTTCCTTGACCATCCATTTACAATAATGAACCCATACCATTGATAACATATCAAGAAACTTATAAACTAATAAATGATAGAAATGAAAGTTATCTTGCTCATATTTTTGAAGATAAGGTAGCTATCCAGATTAATGATGTACTAGTGGTAATTGAATACCGGGATGTTTTTCTTGATGATGTTCTTGATGTTATTCTTAATCGAGAGGTTGAGTTTACTATTGACTTAGTTTTTGATTCTAAGATAATTTCCAAACCCCCTTATAGAATTTCTCAAATGAAAATTCTGGAATTAAAAAATCCATTACAATAATTATTAGATAAATGCTTCATCTAACCTAGCACTTCACCATGGGGTGATCCTGTCTTGTTTGATAAAAAGATAGATGGTTCAATGAGACTTTTCATTGATTATAGAGCCTTGAATATCATTAATGTAAAAAATAATTATCTTTTTCCTAAAATCTATTATTTTTTTATCAGCTCTAGGGAGAATAGTATTTTTAGAAGGTTGACCTGAGGTCAGGGTACTATTAGTTGGAAGTGAAGGATGGAGACATCCCAAAAACTTTGAACCGTACTAGATATGGTCATGATGAATTAGTAGTTATTCATTTTGGGTAAACTAATACACTTGATGTATCCATCGATATTATGAATATAATATTTCATAAGACCCTGGGTAAGTTTTTAGTTTTGTTTTTTCAATGAAATTATGGTATATTATAGAAGTATGAGGAGAATGGAAAACATCTAAGGTTTGTTTTGAAAACATTAAAAGAAAATAAAGTGTATGGAAAATTTACCGGGTATGAATTTTTGTTGTAACAAATTTATTTCCTTGGTCACATTGTTTCTAAAGATGGAATGACTATCAATCCTACTAAAATGACGGTTGTTGATGAATGATCAAGACCCAAAAATATAACTGAGATTCATAGTTTTCTTGGTTTGGAAGGATATTTCCCTAGGTTTGTTGAAAACTTCACACAGTTATCTAGTCCACTGACTATGTTTACTCAAAAAAGAGTTAAATTAATATGTACAAAATAATGTGATGATTGTTTTAAAAATTTGAAAATAAGATTGGTTAATGCTCCAATCCTGAGCCTACCTTCCAGAAGTGGGAATTTTTCATCTATAGTGACTCTTATTTGAAGGGACTTGGTTGTGTTCTGATCCAGAATGATTAGGTAATTTATTATTGTTCAAGACAACTAAAACCTCATGATTTAAATTATCCCAGACATGATTTAGAATTGGAATCTGTTGTTTTTTACTTTTAAAATTTGGAGGTATCATTTATACGGAGCCAAATGTCAAATATATACTGAAAATAAAAGTCTGAAATATATAGTCACTTAGAAGAAATTAAACCAAAGGTAGAGTAGATGACTTGAATTGATAAAATATTATAATTTCATGATCAATTACCTTATAGGAAAATCAAACAAAGTGGAGGAATTCTTGAGTAAAAAACATCAAGCATCATTAACCATGTTACATTTGGAACATGACCCCTTGATTAATGATTTGATGAATTTTGTCTTGGAAGTTGTTGGTATAGAAAATTTCTCTATTTTTATTAGTTTTCAGTGCTGTCATATTTTTCAAGAAGAATTAAAAAATTGCAGAATGAATATAGAGAGTTACAGAAAAAGTTAGAATTAGTTAAAATGGCTAAGTTACTAGAATCTAACCTTGATAAATATTTTTTTTGAGGTTTGGGGAGAGATTATGTGTTCCTAGTGATTCTCAGTTTATGAAAGAATTGTCATGTGAAGCTCACAATTCTCCATTTTCTGTTCATCCTAGAAGCATAAAGATATACAAAGATCTTCCACAGTATTTCTAGTGGGATGAAATGAAAAGTGATATTGCAGATTTTCCTATGAAATGTTTGACATGTCAACAGGTTAAAGCAGAGCAGTTATTACCAAAGGAGATGATTTATTCTTTTGCAGTGCTAGTGTGGAAATGGAAAAATGTATCCATAGACTTCGTGGCGGGACTACCAAAGACTTCTCTAGGTAACAATGAAATATGGGTTATTATTGAGCAATTGAATAAATCTACCCATTTACTTGCTATTAGAGATACCATGTCTTTGGATCAGATTTCTTGACTGTACCTCAAAGATATTTTTAGGTTACATGGTGTTTCTCTTTCCATTGTATCTGATCGTAATATCATGTCCACTTATAACTTTTGGAAAGGCTTCTGATTTCATTAAGAATAGAGTTAAATTTCAGTAAATCTGTTCATCCTCAATTAGATGGGTAGTCAGAATGGACGATTCAGACTTTGGAGAATATGCTTCGATCTTGTTCAATGAACAACCAGTGAAGTTTAGATCGACACCTCTCATTAGTTGATTTTTCTTATAATAATAGTTTTCATTCCAATATACAGATGACACCTTTTGAGGCATTACATGGGAAGTGGTACCGAACTCCAGCTTTTTGGGATGATTCTGGGGAAGGAATGTTGATGGGACCACAATTAGTAGAGGAAGTGGCTAAGAAAGTGAAGATGATCCATTAATACACAAGGAAAACTTAGAGAAGACAGAAAAGTTATGCAAATAACAGTAGGAAAGACTTTTCTTTCAAGGTTTTTGATCATTTTTTCTTAGAATCTCACAATGGGAAAGTGTTATGTGTTTTAGTAAGAAAGGGAAGCTGAGTCCATTGTTCATTAGACCTTATGAAATCTTTGAGAAAGTTGGACCGATTTCCTATTGAGTATAATTTCCTATGATTTTATCACAGGTACACAATGTTTTTAATATTTCAATATTTAGAAAGTATGTGCTAGATTCATCTAATGCCTTGATACCAAAAGCTATTCAGATGGAAGAGAACCTTACTTATAAAGAGAAAATAGTTCAGATTCTTGATCATAGAGATCAAGTACTACAAAATAAGGTAATACACCGGGTAAATGTTTTATGGATAAGCCATATGGTAGATGAAGAAGCACGAGAATTTGAAAATGATATGAGGGAAAAGTTCCCTCACTTATTGAATAAGTAAATAAAATTTCAAGGACACAATTTTTAGAAGGCAGGGAGAATATAACACCCCAAGGTTTTAAAAATAAATTGGAATGCATGAAACTTTGTTTTAATTAGATAGTTATAACTAGCCTTTAAAAATAATTTATCAGCTTCTATGATTTGAATTTCAAAAATCAGTCACATATGGTTGTGATCAGTAAGTTATTTGGAGTTTGATAGAACCAAATTGGTTTTTGTTGAATAGTAACACACCATTATGAGTAGTAATATCAATAGTAATATAACCCTTATGAATAGTAAATCATATTATTATTTTATTTTCTTAAGGTTATAATATATTGAGATCTTGATTATTTTTTCAAGGTGTTAAAAAATTGAGGTTTAGTTTTAAAATTGATGTTTTTGAATAAATTATTATTTTTTTTAAAAATTAAATTAATAATATTTAGAAAATAATTTTGCAAAAAA
Organism: Viscum album; assembly: GCA_963277665.1. Taxonomy (NCBI): domain Eukaryota; kingdom Viridiplantae; phylum Streptophyta; class Magnoliopsida; order Santalales; family Viscaceae; genus Viscum; species Viscum album. The sequence continues at coordinate 508,294,175 of OY728143.1, read as the reverse complement.
TGGATCTAATTTTTGAATTATACACATTGAAAAATTATTAGGGTGAACATTTGGGATTTTTCTGAAATTCATGAATTTATTATGAATAGTAAAATATGATAGATTACAATAAATGCTAAATACTTGTTTAATGGCATCATATGTGATGCAAGGATGACGTAAGAACACTTGGTTGAAACTAACACACACTTATTACTACTTGGGTCACTGGAACCAAGACTATTCATAGTCTTGAGCAAAAATATTAAACTAATGATTAAAATAATGTAAAATCCATGCTCTCTTCCACTATAAATACCACCCTCATTCCTCTCTTCCTCTCACACCTCTCAAACCTTGAGAATTGTTTAGGTTTTTCCATATCCCCTCCAAAACTCTTTTCCCCATGTCTAAGACCTACTTTTCTCACCAAAAGTCCAAAACCAAATGCCTTAAGGATGATCTCAAGGAGAGGAGATCAAGAGGTAGAGATCCTTTTTCATTTTCTTGTGTTTTCTTATTAATTATTTTCATTTATTATACTCTCTTCACCTACCCTTAATCCAAGAGTCATGAAATATACATTTTGATATACAATTTGGATTTTTATCATGTTTATGGAAATATTAATCATCACTATTCCTATCCTCTTCCTCTTATTCTAAAAATAAATACACCATCTGTGATGTGACGATTTACCAAAATCATGGATGATGTCTTTACAACTTATGTTACATCCTTGAAAGCTAGTTATAAAACCATTTTAATGGATGAAAGTAAATTTAAAGTGTATTATATATCCTATTTCATGTTCTTTAGTTAACATATATATCTAATATTATCTTATATAATGAAATTACTTCATGATTATCAAAGAACCACAAAAATGATCTAAACAGATATCACTAAAGATTTATCTAATGATTCATCTTCATAATATATAACCAAAATGAGTTATGAAATAATTCAATGTTTTGGAAACATATGAATACCATTTCTATCCACTTAAGTAATTTTATTTCCATTCGACAAGAAAATCAAATACAAACAGGACATGAAAATCATGTAAAGAACACACCCGAAACATCGGAATGAACAAAATACTAACAATTAAAGGGTAAAATGATTGATATTAAATGATCATATAGGGTGTTATAAACATGAATATTTTTTTGAAATATTAATAACACTCTTTTAGCGATTATATAGGATGTTTAAACCCGTTTTATGTAAGACAAACCTGAGGTAAGTGAATTCTTAACCCAATTTCAAATATTTGAAACATTTATTTAATGTTGAATATATTAAAGTTATTTTTAGGGTGATTTTAACATTTCTAAGAATTTTATAATTATTATATTAATATATTTTTTAAGAAAGGATGACTCGTATGATGAGTGATAACCTATCGCATTAGGCAATGTCGTAGGGATTAAACCCACAACCGAAGGGAAACAGACTACATCGAATACCACTGGCGTATGTGATTTCCTAGTTAGTATAAAATTGTTTTTTATTATAACTATATGATGTATAATGGTAATTTTCATTTTGGGATTACATTTTTTGCTGATTAGATATCTATAGATTTAATAAATTTACTTGGTATTAAGTGATTAATGTTATTTTGTAAGACATTCACCATTTTGGGATCTCTATATGATTAATGTAAAAAAATAAAATGAGATTTTATTTTATGAATAATGGTTGAATTATATTTTGGAAATTGTTTTGATTTTATTATGTATTTACTATGATTCAGGTTATTTATGAAAATAATTATCATATTTTATAGATTATGTGATTTGGGAAATTACATTTTTGGTATGAGTAGTTAAGAGTGATTAATTTATTTAGATATATATAATAAATTAATTTTGGCAGTCTATGTGATCAACTTGTTATGTTTTTTAGGATTCAATACTAATATAGAATATTTTTGAGGAGTTTTAAAGAAATTTATTTTTTGAATGATCTATGTCAAAATTTGTGTATTCCTACTGAATTTTGGACAATAAAGTACATTGTCATCATATAAAGGTTAATTAATTTTGGATAATTATCTTATATTGTGCTAACAATTTTGGTTTTTTATTTTCAAAAGATATGAGGAATATATTTTTTTCTGTATTATATTTTTTGTACTTTATATATTGATTCTAGTACTTCAAGCAAGAAAGATTTATACTCATAATTTGGAGAAAAAATTAGTTTTTGGTCTAAATTGATTAAAGGGTGAATATCTACTTTTAAATTAATTATATTTACTTAACATTTTAGATGGTAAAGTAATTCATCAACTCTAGGAAAATGATCCTTAAATTAAAAAATTATTCATTTACATTTATTACCAAAAAATTACTATACTTTTTAAACCAACACATATTTTCAGTTTTGTGATGGTAAACTTTCTCATGAAAATGTTCTTTGTCACTCTTTATCATCCCTTGGGAGTTATTTTAATCCTGAATGTACAAGTTTTAAAATATATAAACCTAGTTTTTTTATTGTTGGTGACCTTTATACTTCCTTTCCTCTCTTATAAAGTGGATGTTTTATTAATCTTTTTTTTGGGATGTGGGATTTAGAAAAATGTTATTCAAAAATTCAAACACATTGTTATCAAGGCAGAGTAAAAAAATTATAGGAAAAAATTTACAAAATGGTGAGGTGATTTAACCTCATAAAATATTAACAAGAAAAAATATGTTTGATCGCATAAAAGATACTCCACATTGAGCTTAAATGAACAACTAAATATTATTATAAAAACATTACCATTATAAGCAAACTATTAAATTTGAATGGATGAATAGTATTAACTGCATTATAAAATATATAATGAAAATAATGATTTATAATTTATTAATTTTTTCTTTTAAAACATGTACTTGTTTTTTAGTAAAGTCATTGTATTCTTCAAGAATGCATTTTCTTCAAAAATGAGTTTTTCCTTTTTATTTTTTTGTGTGAAAATTGTAATTAATTTATAGAAGTTTTATAAAATTTATTTGAAAAATATTAAATTCATTTTTAAAATTATCATATCAAAATAATTTTATTGTGAATATTTTATAATTTTCTGAAAATGTTGATTTTTTAAGGAATAATGAAAAATACAGATTTTCATTTAAACTTTTAATTTATTTTAAAGTATTTAAGAGGTAAAATTATTTTTTGGATGAATTTTAAATTTTATTTACTTATAATAGATCTAAAATATATAATTATGGGTTTTAAATGAATTTTATACTTGAATTTTGTAAAAAATAGTTTATATTTGAAGATGGATTTTTTCTTAAAAAAAGATTTTCGTTTAGATTTCATGAATTAAATTTAAATTAAATTATATCACTTTGGTGTTTTTAATTTTAAAAAAGTTATTCCCTATTTTTAATATTTTGGGATAAATTTCATGAATAGTTATATTTTTATTTTTTTAATTTAAATAGTAAACTTGGTAATTTTTATTACCATGCTAAAAGGTAAATTGAGTGATTAGGGGTAAAAATAAAATGATAAGAACTAGAAAATGACCCTAACTCTTGATAAAATTTAATTGGATAAGTAAGTGTCATAAATATTCAATCACTATTTAGTTATATGACCACTTAGATCCTCTTGGATGAGATTATAAACCTTTATAGTATTTTATGTAAAGAAAATTCAATGATGTCACACTATTGTATTTAATAAGTATAACATGTCAAATATATGGTTATCCAGAAGATATGTTGGACAATACAAATTATTTTGAAATAAAAAATATTTATATTCATCATGATAATTTATTTTTAATTTCTAGTAAATAAATAGTTACCTTAAAGGCTCATACAACGCTGATAAAATAATAATTTAATTAATGGAAAAAATAGAATTAATCATATTAAAAATATTCAAAAAATAAAATTAGATATAATTATTGTGATTAATGAATATTATAGAATATATTAACATTTTTAGGATATAATAAAATATGTTTTTTTAAATTGAATTGTTTTTTTGAATTTTTGAATTCAAGGTAATTAATAGTATTAAATTGATAATAATTGATATTTTATGGAATAACTATATTATTAAGTTACATTAAAATCATAAAAATATTAAATAATTATAAAAAGGATAATATATTGTCTAAAAAGTCTTCCCATGTGAATTTAGAGGCCATTTGGAATCATTCATCTCTAGAATAGTCTTATTATTTTTTAATATGTTAGGAAATTCCAAGAGTGTCGCTCCCATCTCTTATAAATGGGCACCTCTTATTCTCATTTCTGGTCACATCAAATCCATTTTGGTTTATAAAAACTAAAACCAAATATATTATTATAATCCTTCACATAATTCTAAAGGTATTTCTTATATAGAAAACCATCCTTAGTGGTTTTAAGGTGTTAAGCAGAGGGATTTCCTAAAGAAGATGCATCATTTTTAATTGAGTATTTCTCATTTGTTTATTCTTCCACATCCTTAAAAAAATCATCATCCACGAAAAAATAATAAATATAGTTCCTATATAAAATTATAGGTTATTATAGTTTTTTAATAACCCGTTTCTATCACCTCTTCCATCAAATGGGAAAAAAATTAATAGGCCATGTGTACGACAAACTACCCGCTCACAAACCAATGTAATTTGTAACATCCCAGGTGAATAAAGAATAAATCATTTTCATTTTTATTAATATTTATGAATTAAATTTTAATTTTAATTTAAAGGGGTTTCTATGTTCGATAGCATACCCAATACGCAACAAAGAGTTTCTTTGAAATCTAACGTTGCACACTAGTAATAAAATAATATTATTTTAAATGGTAGTTAACACGTAGCCGTTGTATTGGTGTGAATGAATAGAAATAACTAAAATATGATTATATATGTTTTTTAAATGTTTTTACATTTATCCAATAAAAGATAAAGGCTTAAAATAAGAAAAGAATTCAATTTTAGGCATTTATACTCTAACATTCACTAAAGGTCGACTTATCGCCTTTTGATGGAGAACCTTCCATAAATATAGTTTTTGTCACTATTATACATTCTATTGGACCAAATAAAATTCTTCTTTAGAATCGGGACATCAAATTTTACTTTGTGTAAATTTTTGGTATTTTTCCGCTAAAGTTCATTTTTAATGAATAGTGAAAAATGTTGTATTTTAATTCAAAACCTCTTTTTAATCTAATTTATTTATATGATTATATTATATTTTGAATTGGTTTTAAAGTTCAATTAGAATATATTTTTACCATTTAATCCAATAGTAGTCGTTGGAATTAATTTCACTTTGAAATTGGACTTAAACTAGTGTCAATCTTTTGATACTTATTGTTTCATAAAAACACGCTATTTTCTCTGACATCGGGAATTAATTATTAAATTAATTAATGTAACTTGTATGTTTTGAATTTTTTAAAATAGACATCATTTTTGAATTCTGAATATCAAATATAGCTTAGGGTGAAGTTTTGGTATTTTTCTAAAAAACTTCAATTTTTGATGAATAGTGAAACCACTAAGTGGTACTTATAAAAACTGATTTTCCATTTAAATGAAATTTTACCACCACTGTGTTTTGAATTTCAAAAATCCGACATACATGGTTTTCAATAAGAAGTAAAATGTGGTTCAACGGGATTAAAATAACTTTTTGGTGAATAGTAACTTTTTAGTTTTTAATCGCAATTAGAGGTAATTAGTGTAGTTTAAGGTAAAAATAATGTTTTAATAATATGAAATGACCTAGACACATGTACTACCCTTATTGAATGTGAAATGGACGACCAAGAAAATCCATGGGTAAACTTGGGGACCCCATGGAGCCACTTTGGTAGGAACATGACATTAATACCTTTTTATTTAAAGTTAAAATAAAAATTTCACAAACATGAGTTGTTTTACTAAAAAAAAATTTAAGTGGGGTTATAAAAGTCATATTTTTGACTATAAAAATTCATTAGAAAGATAAAAATAGTTCCTACATCATGATATTATTTTATAATTTTTAGACATTAAATAAATTAAATTATTTATGCTACCATGATGATGCAGCGATTACCTCATTATTTAACGATTTAAATAAAATGAAAAGATAATGTAAAATATAAGACCAACACATGTCAAAAACATATTGGATGGGTGGATTTAGAACTATTATCACCTTATCCTCGAAATATATAATTTTGGGACCTTTTAAATCCGAAAATCATTTTATAATAAAGTAACCTTTTATAACTTTCCAAGAGTGCCCCTCCTCTCCTCTTATAAAAGGCCCTAGCCTCTACCACCTTACCCACACCTCTCAAGCCTTTGGCTCTGCCAACCCCTGCCAATTTTGTCTATCCACATCCCTATATTACTTCTTGAAGCCTCACTCTAGGCAGAAGTCTTCCCAAGGAAGCCTTTGAGCTAAAATCAAAAAGAGTTACCCATTTTAAAGGTAGTGTTTTCTCTTGTGTTCCTATATTTTATTTTTCTTCTCTAACCCTCTAAACTCTTATTATTCCATTATTTTGTAACAACAACAGTATATTCAATATACTATTATGTTTTTATAATAAGTATTATATATATACTTACACACACCTACATATAATGGTTAAAGAACATATTGTTTCTGTGGATGGCGAATTTCTGTCTCACAAAAACGATGATTGTTCAACACTCATATAACACCTTAAAAGGTGGACATTAAGATGTCACTATATTTATATATGATATATAATATGTTTATGTTTTACTTACGCTTCTGTATTTTTCATTTATTGCATACCTTTATGGTTTCCATTATGGGTAAACGCGATATCTTCATTTTAGGAAGTGCGGACTACCGCCCCCTCAAAGTGATTTGATTCGTTAATACCATATATGGTATGTATAAAGGATAGATTGAATGATATTATATATGATACAATACTGGAATTATAATACTATTATGTATCATTATTTTGTAATTCCATTAAATATTAAATAGAAATGAAAGTAGCATTCAGGCGTACGTACGGCTTACCGTCTCTATGAACGGTGCATTTCATTTCTTACCTCTAAATGTTATGTAATATAATAAATGCATGTATATACTGGATATATATGATACATATGATATATACATCATGAGTATAACTCTGGATATAATGGATACATGAACACCTTGTAATTATAAAGAGCATATTTTTGACTCAAGTACCAATGATCGTTAAAACGACAGTTATTAACATAAATAATTACATAGTGTTCATGACATGGTAATAAGTGATATAAAAGGAATAATGAACTTGAAAAAGGTTCTTAAGCAAGTATAAATTAACTCAAGTTTGTTATTCAGGACATTAAAGTATGATCGAGTCAAGTCGGACCCGAGGTATGGGACTTCGTCTCAATCTCCTTTCATTGAGGCATATTATGTTTTATACACAACTTTATTTTATACGGTGTATAAAACCCTTTAAGTTTATCCAAAAGGAATATTTTTATACGAAGTGTTTTACTAAACACCAAAAGGGAATGTTTTTGTCGTACGTATGCGGCGACGACGACTTCTCCGCCGCCGTGACCATTATTTGAGTTTCAGCTTACTCTACAAGCCATAATTTTTTTTTAAATGAAAAATAAAAATAATGTTTTACTTTTATTTTATTTTGGTATTGAAAATGGTTTTCATAATGTTTTTATATCAATGTGTAGTATTGATATCTTGTGATTGAAAAGTGGTAATATTATGTTTCCTTTATGCATGTTTTATGTGATACGATTATGTTATGGTTCTTGGGAATTATTATGAAGACGGGTGGTTCCGTGATAATCTAAGGGCGGGTGAGCCCGATATAGCTCTCTAATGAATTGGGTAATGCGAAGGAGTTAAACGTTAAGGTTTCTCTGAAGAGATTTAGGGAATATACTGTTATGGGTATTCCAAACGTAACCAAGAGGGTTACTCCCTACGTAAGAATGTTATGAATACCTCAAGTTACCTTTATGTCTTATGATTTATATGATTTATTCATGATTTGATGAGGTATGTTAAAGTACTTATGTTTTATGGGTAAAGTATGATTTCATTCTTATGTATATATGTACTCATGTTTCCTTTCCATATTTTTATATCCCTTACTGAGATTTTTATGCTCATCCCAAGTTTTTGAAATATTTTTCACAGGTCAAGGGAAAGGTACATGATATGATGATAGTGTCAAGGAAGTGTCAAGATAGAATCCATGTTTTATTTTAAATATGTTTCTGTTGATGGGAAAAATGAATACTGTCTTTTATGTAACCACTTTGTTTAAATGTGGAATGTAATGCATGTTTTATGATCTAATTCTCTAAAACTCTAAACCTAAAAAGATTCTCAATGGGAATTATTCATTTAATTAAATATTAAGTAATGTTTAAGGTCGGGGCCTTATAGTTGGTATCATTGGTTGGTTTAGATAACTTTAGGAGTTAGAATTCTATTAAATGATTATCCAAAAATATTTTTTTATGGTCAAATTGAAATGATATAGAATTTGAAGATTACCATGTTGATTCATCTAAGACATGTTTGTTCAGAATGGTTTTCCACAGAGGAAACAAGGAAGTTGTGCTAGGAAGGTATATAGATGGAAATGAATTTCTAAATTGGCATCCTGGGATGGTCAGAATCAAAATTGAATAGTTTGTTGCAGCGATGGCTCAGTTGACTCAGGTGATAAATTGTGGTTGTGTTTATTGATGATATTTTAGTGTTTTTTAAATGTAAAGAGGAGAATGAAATACTTTTAAGGGTTATTTTGAAAACCTTAAAAGAAAAGACATTGTATGGGAAATTCAGCAAGTGTGAGTTTTGGTTGCAACAAATTTCTTTCCTTGGTCATATTGTTTCTAAAGATGGGATAATTGTTGATCCTGAAAAAACAAAGGTTGTGGAAGAATGGCCAAGACCAACAAATGTAACTGAGATTCGTAGCTTCCTTGGTTTGGCAGGCTATTATGGAAGGTTTGTTAGAAATTTTTCACGGTTTTCTAGTCCAATGACTAAGCTAACTTGGAAGAGTGTTAAGTTTATCTAGGAAAAAGATTGTGATGATTGTTTTCAAGAGTTGAAAAGAAGATTGGTGAATGCTCCAGTTTTGGAACTTCCTTCCAGGAATGGTGAGTTTGTTATATATAGTGATTCTTCGTTGAAGGGACTTGGTTGTGTCCATATGCAGAATGATCAGGTAATTGCTTATGCTTCACGACAATTGAAAACTCATGAGGTAAATTACCCTACACATGATTTGGAATTAGCTGCTATTGTTTTCGCTTTAAAAATTTGGAGGCCTCATTTGTATGGAGTAAAGTGTGAAATATATACCGATCACAAAATTTTAAAGTATATATTCACTCAGAAATAATTGTACATGAGACAGAGGAGATGGCTAGAATTAATCAAGGATTATGATTGTACAATTCATTACCATCTGGGAAAAGCAAATAAAGTGGCTGATGATTTGAGTCGAAAAAGTAATGCTTCATTAACAATGTTGCATTTGGAACGTGATCCTTTGGTTAAGGATTTGATGAAATTTGGCATAGAAGTTTTTGGTGTAGGATGTCCTTCTATTTTGTTTCATGTATCAGTAAAATCTTCTCTATCAGACAGAATAAAGCAAGCAAAGAAGCAAGATAGCGAGTTGCAGAAAAAGGTAGAGCTGGTTTAGAAGGGTAAGTTGCCTGAATTCAACATTGATAATGATTGTGTTTTGAGATTTGGGAAGAGATTGTGTGTGCCTTGTGGTTCACAGTTGAAGAGAGATTTGTTATGTGAAGCTCATAGTTCTCCATTTTCAGTCCATCCTGGCAGTACTAAGATGTATAGAGATCTTCGGGAGTATTACTGGTGGGACAAAATGAAAAGGGATATTGCTGATTTTACTATGAAGTGTTTGACTTGTCAACAGGTTAAAGCAGAGAGGCAGTTACCAAAAGGGATGCTTCAGCCTTTACCAGTGCCAGAGTGGAAATGGGAGAATATGTCCATGGACTTCATTGTGGGATTGCCGAAGACACCTCGAGGTAACAATGAAATCTGGGTTATTGTTGATCGCTTGACTAAATCTACTCATTTCCTTTCCATACGAGATAATTTTTCCTTAGATCAAATTTCCCGTTTGTATCTTAAAGAGATAGTAAGGTTACATGGAGTTCCTCTCTCTATTGTATCTAACCGTGATCCCAGGTTCACTTCTAACTTTTGGAAAGGCCTTCAAAAGTCGTTGGGTACTGGATTAAATTTTAGTACAGCTTTTCATCCCCAATCAGATGGGAAGTCAGAACGAACAATTCAGAATTTGGAGGATATGCTACGTGCTTGTTCGATGGATTATCAGGGAAGTTTGGACCAACATCTTTCTTTGTTTGAGTTTTCTTATAATAACAGTTTTCATTCCAGTATACAGATGGAACCATTTGAGGCATTATATGGTAAGCGGCGTCAAACTCCAGCTTTCTGGGATAAAGTGGGTGAAAGGAATTTGATGGGACCAGAATTGGTAGAAGAGATGGCAGAAAAAGTTCAGTTTATTCAGAAACACATGAGAACAGCTCAGAGCTGGCAGAAGAGTTATGTGGATAACTGGAGGAAGGATCTATCTTTCGAGATAGGTGATCATGTCTTTATCAAAGTTTCACCGTGGAAAAGTGTGATGTGATTTGGTAAGAAAGGAAAGCTGAGTCCAAGGTTCATCTAACCATATGAAATTCTAGAGAAAGTTGGATCAATTGCATACCGAGTGGCTTTAACTCTGAGTTTATCTCAGGTACACAATGTTTTTCTTGTTTCGATGTTGAGAAAGTGCATGCCAGATCCATCTCATGTTTTGAGCCTAGAGGTAGTTCAGTTGGAAGAGAATATTTCTTATAAAGAACAACCAGTCCAGATTCTTGACCATAGAGCGAAAGTGTTGTGGAATAAGGTAATTCACCAGGTAAAGGTTCTATGGAAAAACCATATTGTTGAAGAGGCAACATGAGAATCTGAAAATGCTATGAGGGATAAATACCCCCACTTATTTTGATAATTAAATAAAATTGTGAGGATGCAATTCCCAAAAGGGGGAAGGATGTAACCTCCCAAGTGAATAAAGAATAAAGAATTTTCATTTTTATTAATATTTATGAATTAAATATAAATTTTACTTTAAAGGGTTTGCTATGTTCGATAGCGTACCCAATACGCATCAAGGAGTTTCTTTGAAATCTTACGTTGCATACTAGTAATAAAATAATATTATTTTAAATAGTAGTTAACACGTAGGCGTTTTATTGGCGGGAATGAATAGAAATAACTAAAATATGATTATATATGTTTTTTAAATGTTTTTACAATTATCCAATAAAAGATAAAGGCTTAAAATAAGAAAAGAATTCAATTTTAGGCATTTATACTCTAACATTCACTAAAGGTCGACTTATCGGCTTTTGATGGAGAACCATCCATAAATATAGTTTTGGTCACTTTTATACATTATATTAGACCAAATAAAATTCTTCTTTATAATCGGGACATCAAATTTTACTTTGTGTAAATTTTTGGTATTTTTCCGCTAAAGTTCATTTTTTTAATGAATAGTGAAAAATGTTGTATTTTAATTCAAAACCTCTTTTTAATCTAATTTATTTATATGATTAGATTATATTTTGAATTGGTTTTAAAGTTCAATTAGAATATATTTTTACTATTTAATCCAATAGTGGTCATTGAAATTAATTTCACTTTGAAATTGGACTTAAACTAGTGTCAATATTTTTATACTTATTGTTTCATAAAAACACGTTATTTGCTCTAACAACGGGAATTAATTATTAAATTAATTAATGTAACTTATATGTTTTGAATTTTGTAAAATAGACATCATTTTTGAATTCTAAATATCAAATATAGCTTAGGGTGATGTTTTGGTATTTTTCTGAAAAACTTCAATTTTTGATGAATAGTGAAACCACTAAGTGGTACTTATAAAAACTGATTTTCCATTTAAATGAAAATTTACCACCTCTGTGTTTTGAATTTCAAAAATCCAACATACATGGTTGTCATTAAGAAGTAAAATGTGGTTCAATGAGATTAAAATAATTTTTTTTATGAATAGTAACTTTTAAGTTTTTAATCGCGATTAGAGGTAATTAGTGTAGTTTAAGGTAAAAATAATGTTTCAATAATATGAAATGACCTAGAAACATGTCCTACCCTTATTGGATGTGTCATGGCCGACCAAGAAAATCCATGGGTCAACTTGGGGACCCCATGAAGCCACTTTGTTAGGAAAATGACATTATTACCTTTTTATTTAAAGTTAAAATAAAAATGTCACAAACATGAGTTGTTTTACTAAAACAATTTTTAAGTGGGGTTATACAAGTCATATTTTTTACTATAAATATTATTTAGAAATATAAAAAGATTTCCTACATCATGATAGTTTTTTTATAATTTTTAGACATTAAATAAATTAAATTATTTATGATACCATGATGACGCAGCGATTACCTCATTATTTAACGATTTAAATAAAATGAAAAGATAATGTAAAATATAATACCTACACATGTCAAAAACCTATTTTATGGGTGTATTTCGAACTCTTATCACCTTATACTCGCAATATATAATTTTGGGACCTTTTAAATCTGAAAATCATTTTATAATAAAGTAACCTTTTATAACTTTCCAAGAGTTCCCCTCCTCTCCTCTTATAAAAGGCACCCACTTCTACCACCTTACCCACACCTCTCAAGCCTTTGGCTCAGCCAAATCCTTCCCATTTTGTCTCTCCACATCCCTATATCACTTTTTAAATCCTCACTTTGGGCAGAAGTCTTCCCAAGGAGGCCTTTGAGCTCAAATAAAAAAGAGTTACCCGTTTTAAAGGTAGTGTTTTCTCTTGTGTTCTTTTGTTTTATTTTGCTTCTCCAACCCTCTAAACTCTTTTTATTCCTTTCTTTTGTAACAAAACCAGTATCTTAAATATACTAGGATGTTTTTATAATAAGTATTCAAGCTAAACTTACACACACCTACATCTAATGGTTAAAGAACATACTGTTTCTGTGGATGGTGAATTTCTGCCTCACGAAACAATGATTGTTCAAAACTCATATAACACCTTCAAAGGTGGCCATTAAGATGTCACTATATTTATATATGATATATAATATGTTTATGTTTTCCTTAAGCTTCTGTTTTTTTCATTTATGTTATACCTTTATGGTTTCCATTATGGGTAAACACGATATCTTCATTTTAGGAAGTGCAGACTACCACCCCCTCAAAGTGATTTGATTCGTTAATACCATATGTGGTATGTATAAAGGATATATTTAATGATATTATATATGATAAAATACTAGAATTATAATAATATTATTTATTATTATGTTTTAATTCCATTAAATATGAAATAGAAATGGAAGTAGCGTTCATGCGTACGTACGGCTTACTGTCTCCATGAACGGTGCATTTCATTTCTTACCTCAAAATGTTATGTAATACAATAAATGCATGTATATACTGGATATATATGATACATATGATATATACATCATGATTATAATTCTGTATATAATGGATAGATGAACAACTTGAAATTATAAAGAGCATATTTTTTACTCAAGTACCAATGATCGTTAAAACGACCGTTATTAACGTAAATAATTACATAGTGTTCATGACATGGTAATAAATTATATAAAATGAATAATGAACTTGAAAAAGGTTCTTAAGAAAGTAGAAATTAATTCAAGTTTATTATTCAGGACATTAAAGAACGATCGAGTCATGTCGGGCCCGAGGTATGGGACTTCGTCTCAATCTTTTTTCATTGAGGCATATTATGTTTTATACACAACTTTCTTTTATACGGTGTATAAAACCCTTTGACTTTTACGTTTATCCAAAACAAATCTTTTTATACGAAGCATTTTACTAAACGACAAAAGGGAATGTTTTTGTCGTACGTATGTGGCAACAATGACTTCTCCGCCGCCGTGACCATTATTTGAGTTTCGGCTTCCTCTACAAGCCATACCTTTTTTTTAAATGAAAAATAAATATAATGTTTTACTTTTATTTTATTTTGGTATTGAAAATGGTTTTCATAATGTTTTTATATCAATGTGTTGTATTGATATCTTGTGATTGAAAATTGGAAATGTTATGTTTCCTCTATGCATGGTTTATGTGATACGATTATGTTATGGTTCTTGGGAATTATTATAAAGATGGGTGGTTCCGTGATAAAATAAGGGCGGGTGAGCCCGATATAGCTCTCCAATGCATTGGGCAACGTGAAGGAGTTAAACGTTAAGGTTTCTCCAAAGAGATTTAGGGAATATACTCTGACACGTATTCCAAACATAACCAAGAGGGTTACTCCCTACGTAAGAATGTTATGAATGCCTCAAGTTACCTTTATGTCTTATGATTTCTATGATTTATTCATGATTTGATGAGGTATGTTAAAGTGATTATGTTTTATGGGTAAAGTATGATTTCATTCTTATGTATATATGTAATCATGTTTCCTTTCCATATTTTTATATCCCTTACTGAGCTTTTTATACTCATCCCAAGTTCTTGAAATGTTTTTCACAGGTCAAGGGAAAGGTACATGATATGATGATAGTGTCGAGGAAGTGTCAAGATAGAACCCATGTTTTATTTTAAATATATTTCCGTTGATGGGAAAAATGAATACTATCTTTTATGTAACCACTTTGTTTAAATGTGGAATGTAATGAATGTTTTATGATCTAATTCTCTAAAACTCTAAACCTGAAAAGATCTTCAAAGGGAATTATTCATTTAATTCAATATTAAGTAATGTTTAAGGTCGGGGCCTTATATAATTCATTTTCTATCATCGTCTCTCATGGCTAGTTATGATGATGTAGTTAATTTTTAAATATGATATTCATGAAATATTTATTATTTTCAATAGATTATATATCATTTATTTTCTTACATTTCCATTCATATAAAAATTATAATTTCGTTTGTTCGTACGTGTGGACTACCATCTCCACAAAGCGACGAGATTCATTTTTCATCTCCACATCACATGAATTCTATATACAATTATATTTAAATAATTAATATTACACTTATGATATTATTATAATTATTTAAAAATAGTATAATACTTACCTTCTTTCCATAATGATCTTTGAAAAATAGAAATGTTACTTATGCGCATGTACGACCTACTGTCTCCATGATTGTAACATAGTTCATTTTCCATAAACATCATTCATGGTTGGATTTAAAATTATAATTGATGTATAAAATTGATAATTATTTCATTTATAACTTTATTTAGATTATTGAATCTGTACCTATTTGACTATAGTCCACATACCTAAGTCATTTTGGAATTTTGAACCAAATATCATCAAATCATATGACATGAATTTATATATTCATGTAATTGTAATAAAATTATAATAAGTGGAATAAAAGTAATAATAAAATTGAAAAATGTTATCAAAAAATTAAATAATTTACCTAAGTTAATTATTCATAAAATTAAATAATACATGTGATATGTCGACCTCAAGGTAAAAGACTCTTTAACTAATAAAACTCATTTTAAATGTTTTAGGTTTTTTTAAAATATTTATATTTCATAACCATGATTTTATAATTATTTTTATGAACATATTTATATAGACATGAATGTTTTAAAATTTTTATATCCAAATTTCTCTCAAAAGTTTTAAAAAATGACCCCTTTTAAGGATTTTTAAGAGACTTTCATTTTATAAATCATCTTTTAAAGTTCCTCATTCATTTTTTTTACAAAAGTAAAAAATGGATGTTTTTCTAAACTTATACCACATGATAAAATTTTCATAACTTATTGAATCTTTAATTATATAAAGCTTCCTTTACATTTTCACATGTTTATTGACAATGGAAATTATTTCTTTTGTATTTGCGTATTTTTTTCTAAAACTATGTTATTTAAAAAATGAAAAAAATTATTTTCCTTAAGATTATTTTTATAATGAAAATTTTATTAATTAATGTTTCAGACAAAGTTACTGGTAAATTTTGGCCCTGATGTATGGTTCTGTTATAAGCCAATGATGGGTGGTTCAGTGAAAAACCAAGGAGGGGTGGTCACGTTATTGACTAATGATGGGTGGTTCTGTGATAAACCAGGGATAAATGGTTACATTATTACATCTAATTAATTAATTATTATAAATATATAGGTTGACCATATTGATTACTCCATTTGTATGAGTGATATAGAAAATTATGTCCCATGTTACCAATATAAATTTTATTGTGCTTGATAATGGGTATTCATTGAAATTATATTGATTTTGAAAATGGTATTATAATGATAATTTTGTTTAAAAATATGATGCCACTTTTAGAGTAAAAAGGTATGTATTTTTGAAATGATTTTTCATTGGATTTCTTGTTTTTAATTGGAATAACATGTTTCTTATTTTTATATCCCTTAATAATCTCTTTGTTCTTTTACCAAGTTTTAAATTGTTTTTAGAGGGATATAATGATAAGTAAGTACAAGCTTGAGGTCAAGAAAAACCTTTTGAAGATATTTCATGAATAGAAAACATGTTTTGTTTGGTAGATAAAATGTATACTGAGAGTAAGCATCCTATGGTAATTTAATGATATACTATGGATGATTTTTTCAAAATTATCTAAAAATATAAAACTAAATAATCTTTGGGAATGAAATAAAGATAATTTTAGTCTAAAATCACTAAAATATGAAATGCTTAAGGATGGGTCCTTACAGTGACCAACTTACAATATCCATCCCATTATCATTCTTGTTAAAATAAACTCATTTTCATTATTGTTTATCACCATTATTCTTTCCTTCTTAGAGTGTAATTGTAGTTTTCTGACCCATGGAATATTAGAGATGTGATGGATAATTATAACATCAATAAATATTGTTACCTCCTTATACCACACCTCATTCATCGAAGGGGTTAGTCTTTTTTGAGGGTTTTGGGATGACTTTTTACCATCCTAAAAGAGAACATTTTGTGTGAAAATACTTTTACTAATTTATTTGATGTCGATAATCATCTTAAAAATGAATTTCTTCCTATACTTAAATACTTGTAAAATATTTATTTATTATTCCGTGGTGAGGGATGACTTCAAAGTGACTAGAAATGTTTTTTCTCCGCTGTATAATTGTATTTAAAGGCGAAATGGGGAGTATTTAATTAAAGTAATCATTCCTTATGAACTAAAGGAATAATTGGTATTTTATTATATCTTTCTAAAATATTTTACACTTCTAACCTATACCATTAATGACTATCTTGGTCATATATGAACTACACATCCTCCAATTTACATATTTTCCCTTCACTATTAAAAATTCATCTTTCCTTTATAGTGAATTATCCGATTCAACTTCCATTCATTACCATGGTGGTAATATCAAACTTATATTTTATCTGAGTAAGATAATATTACTTTACACATTCCAAAATAGGATAGGTTACCGTTTCATCACCAAATTTTAAAGTTATATCTCCTTGACGAACATCAATCAATTTTTATTGTAAATTCCTTGACACCGGTAGACCATTACTTATTGTTACTTTATTATATTGAGACTTGATACAAGAAATAACACTACAAAGGACCAAATAGTCTATTAGTGTTGGTAAAATGGGTACATACTTGAATCCCACATTTCATTTGGAAATATAAAATAAAATAAATTATTTTCATTAGGATTATCATTATTACCTATAGTATATCTATATATATAAATCATAAAAAATTAATTAGAACCCTAGGGAAAGAAATAATAAGAGAGGGGTGAAATCAGATTCCCAGTATGAGTATTCATACAAGAGAATCTAATAAAGGATGAATAATACAGAAAGAATAAATTATTTTCAAAATAATGCCATATGAATAATCAAATAAAGTAGAAACTCATCCTAGGATATGATATAAAATAAAATAATCACATGGAAATAAATAACTTATTTAATAATGAGGGAATTCATAATTCGATACATGTGAAACATATCATCGAGGCTTTGTCCAAGAAATCTCAAAACATCATTGAGGCCTTATGTCATGGAATCTGAAAATAAATGGGTAAGTCTCCATCCAAAGCCCGATCTAGTTTTTCTCATGAGACAAACTAATGTATCAAGGGGCTATATAAGTCCATGATCATCACATACTATGTAAAATTCATTCAATATATCAATTATTAATAAAATATAATCAATATTCCCTAAAAAACAATAACTATTCATATTGGAAGAACAAGTCATACAGAATATAAATACTTTCCCCAACCAAAAAAATCATAAAATATCCAAATAAATATGTTTAATGGTATCATTAGAGTACATCCTTAACATAAGATTAAATAAAGGATAAAAAATATAGTTTTATTTTTTCAATGGATCATTAGGGACAGATTTCCATCTAAAAAAAATCCTTTATGATGGGAGTCCATTGTAAATGATCCATCACATAAAATGGTATCACAATTTCATTTTTTATAATGTCCCATCAATAATAAAAATTACTTGTGATGGTGGATTCAATCATTGAAACTAAATCTATAGTTATTGTTAAATAATAATATGTGATGGTTTTTCACTATTTTCCAATTTCATTGGATATAGATATCCATCACAATTACTAATATTTTCAAAAAAAATAATTTTTTTAAAATATTAAAAATTATTATTATATGATAAAACTAAAAAAATAAAATATAACATTAATTAATCATTTCACACATAATATGTTTATCACCCCATGATATAAAATAATCATAAAAAATTACACAATAACTAGTCTCTGGTAGAGGAGGATCACTCAAAGGATTTGGGGGAGGAAACTCTATACCAAAGCAATGTGGAAGACATCACATATAATCCAACATCTTATTGTATCTTTGATGCTTGTTATCACGCCACTCCTACCTCTATCTCTATATATTTTCTATAATTTCATCCTAAAAACTCATCATTTTATCATACTATGTAGTGGAAGATGACGAGGAATCTCCATGAGCTCACTTCAAGCTGATAAATGACACTAAAGAAGAACCATAATAACTCATTGAAATTATATGTGAACCAATAATGATAACCTAATATTTCTCGACACCATGAAAAGTATTTCTTATCCACGTACCCTCATCTAAAAATAACTCACCATCGGAATCTTCATCGCTCTCGATATGACTCCCTCGTGATCGAGAAGTCAAAACCGCAAAGTTTTGCTTCAAATATAATTATCAATTAGAATAATAGTAAAATTAAAAATGTAATGTCTTTTCAAAAATTCTAACCACAGTATGGCACTTTCGGTCGATTTCATATTGTCCTACACGGGGATCAATGTACATGTTCTTATAAACATAGAACTTTGTAATAGAGGGGTTAGTAGAGTCTTATATAATATAATATTTTACATTGAACGTTTATATACATTTATAAATAATATCACGTACCATATATTATCAATGTATACCAAATTTATGACTTCAGAACTTATGTGTGAGCTCCTGCCTTCCATAGATCTAATGTTCAGTTGTTTAACTCCTCATAAAAGTCTCTCTTAACAAGTAGGATAAAAATCCATCCCATACCCAAGAAAATATATAGTCAGGTCTACGGGAGATGAAATACTTGTTGAAAGTTATATCCAATGCTCTATCCATATAACTTTTCATGAGGTTGTGTAAAAACCAACAATAATGTTCATGTATAAATATTTAGCATGCATCCTGGATATAATCTCTTAGTCTATCCGCAAATAGAGACCATAAATTCTACAAGACAACCAAGAAAAATATTTTTTTAATTAAATAATTTTAAAAATTACTTTATTTAATAATGTGCAATCTAGTGGTCAAAAATTTGCTAAAGAACGAGTATTTGAACAAGATACCATGAAACCCAAGGCTAAGAAAAATAATTTTTTAGAATCTCACCAACCTTCCCATTAGCTAAAATTGAAAATCCGCGCAAATAAAAATAATTAATCATAATTTTATTAGAAAAATTAATAAAAAAATATTAATATAAAATAAATAACTTAAAAAATTAAATATACCACCATAAATGAGGACCAAAATGAAATATGGACATCTCTTTGGAAAATGGTCTAAAATCATAAATTGAGAAAGACTGTTCCCCCTTATAATTGGAATTATATCCTATAGATCAGATAAATTTAGCTCATCAGCTA
Organism: Viscum album; assembly: GCA_963277665.1. Lineage (NCBI taxonomy): Eukaryota > Viridiplantae > Streptophyta > Magnoliopsida > Santalales > Viscaceae > Viscum > Viscum album. The sequence goes on along the minus strand of OY728143.1, from coordinate 508,273,944 downwards.
GAATTTTGGCATCAATGAGAGAACACGACAGATAATTTATAGAATCTCTAGCCATCTAAAACAAATAATCTAAACTATATGAAATTTTTTGTCACGACCCCCTCCCCACAAAGTGTTCCCCTCCTGGGCCGGCAATGTGAGAAGAGAGATAATGACCCCCAAGTCCCACCTCCAGTAGGCCCCGGGTTGGCGACTAGCACCGAGGGTATAATAAACATACAAATGGGAGGCATTACCCTCTAAGAGAACACATGCAGAAGAGAGAGATAGAATAGACTCCAATAAACTCCAACTCAGAACTGAAATATAAAAGAAACCCAAGTACATATATGAAATGTCATGAAAAAGTACTACAACTAAAAGGGGAAACTAAAAGTACCCAAAAGAAAGTAAAACGGCAGCGGCCACTAGCCCGAACAGCTCCTCCTCCAACCGCAAGCTAGTAGTAACCATCTTTATCACCAACCTGCTCCAAGTGACCTGAAAAACAGTTTATATATACATAGGGTGAGTATAATAGTATACTCAGTTGGATCCTCCCCAAGCCTCTCGTGCAAAAGTAAAGAAAGCACGCTAAATCCCAGTGAACAACAAGTGAAACTAACTCGTCACCAAAACAGGTATACTATGTTCCCAACCTCACCATGGATACTCTCACCAAGTAACACATACAAGAATATAGCATATAGTAATGAATATCAAGGGTACCCCGCTACTACTTCCCCACTGGTTTGCTGCTTTTCCCCAATGACATATGTCCTGTGAATCTCTCTCCAAGGCTTGCCCGCAGACACCTGGGCTAAGCTCCACAATCTGTACCTCTTGGACCACATAGGCTTGCCCGCAGACACCTGGGTGAAGGAACACACCGTCCGCACAACGAAAAGTAACCAGGTAGTTTCCGGGAGCCACCACAGCTCGCATAACGTGTATCATACGTCGGGTATAATACCTCATGCCATTACAGCCCATACTCCGAGTAAGGATCCTGAAGACATCATAGCCTATACACGTTACACCTACAGTCGTCCATAGGATACTATATCCAGAATATATGTGTGTGAATAACCACAAACCATTACACCCCTCTACACACATATATGGGGTAACTAACCGCTGTGCCTCATGGAACAAGTATTTACCAAGAGAAGAGAGCGGGGCCAAAGGGGGTAGTCAGCCATTGGACCTTGCATCAGAATGTTGGGGAAAACACCCCCTAGGGATCAAAATCCCCGGGGTGTCAGTTTCCCTTATCGACAGGGTGGAGTAGCGTATAGAAACACAAAAAGTACAGAATATATATGTAACTCACATCCAAACTATGGGCATTTACCTAGTCTTAGATACAACTGCAGCTAACGTCTCTCAGAATCCAGGCTGCTACTTCTAAGACTAGGTATCCTATAAGCACACAAAAATTTGGAGAGATTTATTAGATTACTCCATTATCATTTTATCAGTTCCACTGTACATTAATTAATTATTTAAACATTAATTAAGAATGAACAATTCCACATTAATCTGAATTGGCACCACATTCAAAATCAACTGCTCCCTTTAAGATTCAAATCACCTTTAAATTCTAGTATCTCCATCCCCATGGATTTTCACCATTTAATCAAACATTCATTACAGAATTACTTTTCCATATTCCCAGGCATTCTAGAAAATCATCCTATGCTTCTAAACACAAAGGAGGCTCAACACAGTGAGTAGATATACTACCCGTCGAGTCTTTGCCGCCTATAGAAAGAACATAGACCCATTCTCACTCGAGAGGCTAAACACGGAAACCACATGGCATACCCTGCGCGTCTTCGCCTCCTTCGGAAGAAGGGTAGCAAGACCAGCTTCCTTGAGCAGTGGGGAAAAGCAAATCATATTAACATTCAAAGAAAACCACAAGAATCTAGCAACCACATCCATCCCATTCCATCACCCCTGGTGTCCTCCGCGACACCCACATGCATAAAATGATGCATCTCACCACTCTAGGCATCATCTGCTGCCACAACCACAAGGCCTCCATGCCTCCACATATCACAACAGCCATCCAGGCTCACATCACAGCACAAGCAGTAGGAAAAAAAACTTCACATCATGGGCTCTTGACCCTTTAACAAACAAGAGGGTAACTCAGAACACTTTTAGAAATTCCCACATAATCTGTTCTTTAATCCATATTGAATTAGAAGATTTGTTATGCGTAGGTTCCAATTACAGGATACCTAATCAGTAAGCTATCACAATTAAATAACCATGCTTACTTCCCTAATTTGATTATCCTCAAATTATAACAACTAAAAAAAGGGCAATAACCAGATTAATTTACATGCCTCTTTATATTTATCCAGTTAATTAACAATTAATTCCGGCTTTACGTTCATTATCAATTTCTATCATGAACGAATAAAAAATCAAAGAAAACATAGATATCACTCTATCTAGCAAAACATGAGGCAACAGTTATCACGGTATAAAGAAACAACATGCGATCAACCCATTTTCTTAATCCGGTTCAAGTATTTAATTAGGTCAATTTCATTGTGATCCAAAGGGATAAATCATGCTAATTCTACAATTGAACATATACAATTAGAGAATCCATGAATCCCCTACCTGGAAGAGTTCTTGGCGTCCTTTATCCACACAACGGGTCACAATCCTCCTCTCATGACAACGTATTGGGAAGATTGACCGACAGAGTTCGGTTGCATCCATAACAGAGCAGAACCAATCCTAGGAGTAAAGATTGATTGTGAAACTCCTACGGGAAGTATTGAAAGGTTATATCATCTCTGAGTCGAGAAAAAAGATAAAGAACAAGAGAGAATGATATCTCGTCCCTTTTTAAGATTTAATGGGGCGACGGTTTAAGATCCGGTTAATTATCCATTAAAAACGGATTGCATTAACCCACGCGGTTTGACCAAGTAAAACATTCCAAGACTTAGGAATAATTAATATAGGATTTATGGAATTTGAATCGGCCTTAAGAGTCCTTAAAATAAGGTTTTAAATGTATTTTACGTCAAAAGAAACGTCAAAAGGGGAAAAACTGTAGGAGTCTGGAAACACTGTTCACTCACTGTTAATGTACATGAAACCGATCTGTGAAACCGATCTATGAAATCGATCTATGAAACCAATCTGTGAGACCGATCTGTCAGACCGATCGGTGAGACCGATCTCTCAGACCGATCGGTGAGACTGATCTGTGAGACTGATCTGTCAGACCGATCAGTGAGACCGATCTGTCAGACCGATCTGTGAGACCGATCTGTCAGACCGATCAGTGAGACCGATCTGTCAAACCGATCGGTGAGACCGATCTGTGAGACCGATCTGTCAGACCGATCGGTGAGACCGATCTGTCAGACCGATCGGTGAGACCGATCTGTTACTGTTCATAAAACTGGAAACACTGTTCACAGAACTGAAAAATTTGGTAAAGTGTTAGGGATAAGTCACCTTGACCTCCCGGAACACCTCCAACACCACATTTTCACAAAGTAATGGGCCAGAGAGGTCTGGGCCATTACATTAGATACCTCTCAAAACATTCTCGTCCTCGAGAATTAAAAACCAAACCAAAAAAAAGAGGGGTCCGAACAACAACCCCATAAGATACCTCTTAGGGGAAAACCACCATGAGTTGTTCGAAAGCTGGAACAAAACTACGACATCCAAGAGAAAGGGAACAAACAATCCATATCCATTCAAACATAACATCACATGAAAAGTACATAAATAAAACATGAAAGGTCTAACCATAGAGGAAACATCATTACGTAAAAGGAGTTAAACATTAAACAACTCTGGGTACTAAGCACGTATCTGTGACTCACGCTCCCAGGTACTCTCCTCCATGCCACCGTGTCCCCACAAGACACGAACTAAGGGAATAGAACGCCCACACAACACCTTCTCCTTGTGGTCTTGGATCTCCACAGGTCGCTCCCCGAAGGTTGCATCATTATCAAGATAGATCTCTCCCCAATCGATAACATGAGATTCATCATGAAGATAATGGAAAAGCTGTGATACATGGAAAACATAATGTATCCAACTCATATGAGGAGGAAGTGCTACTCGATATGCCACAGCTCCAACACGAGCTAACACCTCGAAAGGCCCAACAAACCGGGGAGAAAGCTTACTTCCATGACCAAACCTTCGCTGCCCCCGACGGGGAGTCACCTTTAGAAACACATGATCCCCAACATTAAACTCTAAGGGTATCCTTCTTTGATCAGCATATGATTTCTGACGATCCTGTGCTGTCTTCATCCTCTCAGGAATCACCTGAACCATCTCTGTTGTATTCTGCACTAGTTCTGGTCCGAGAATTTCTGACTCTCCGACCCCAAACCAGCACAACAGAGAACGGAATGGCCGGACATACAAGGCTTCAAACGGCGCCATGCTGATGGTAGAGTGAAAACTATTATTGTAAGCGAACTCTACCAAGGGTAAGTGCTTCATCCATGAACCTCCAAAATCAAGAACACAAGAGCGCATCATGTCTTCAAGAGTCTGGATGGTTCTCTGTCTGACCATCCGTTTGAGGATGAAAAGCAGTGCTAAGGCACAGTTGAGAGCCAAAAGCATGCTGGAGACCTCTCCACACCCTGAAGATAAAACAAGTATCTCGATCAGAAATGATCGTCCTAGGTACTCCATGAAGTCTCACCACCTCCTCTAGATACTGCCTCGAAAAAACTTCCACTGAGCTCGACTCCTTGATCGCTATAAAGTGGGCCGACTTTGTTAAACAATCCAATACCACCCATATAGCATCATGTCCTCCCAGAGTTCGAGGTAAACCTATAACAAAGTCCATTGAGATGTCCTCCCACTTCCACTGAGGAATATATAATTGCTGGAGAAGACCACCAGGAACACGGTGTTCGGACTTCACCTTTTGGCAGACTAAACATCGATACACACACTTAGCAACCGTACGCTTCATCCCAGGCCACCAAAACTGAATCCTCAAGGATCAGTACATCTTCGTCACACCAGGATGTACTGCCAAGGGTGAACTATGGAACTCTCAGAGAACCGTCTCACGCATCGCCAAGGGAACAAAAAGCCTGCCATGATATAACACTCGGTGTTGTTCATCCTCCGACCAACCATCAGGGGACTCACCAAAAACAACTCTGTCTCTCCAGACTTCCACCTCTAGATCACCCAACTGAGACTCTTCCACCTTCTGCATCAGGGATGACTGCACCGTCATCTGGAAAAGACAACCTCTACCCCCAACTTCTCCCATACCAAGATGCAAAGCTGATAGCTCTTCCATCACTCTCCAGGAATCACCAGATTCATGGACAACATCATTACGTGACTTTCGGCTCAGTACATCAGCTAAAACATTCCCTTTTCTAGGTGTATATGATATTTTAAAGTCGTATTCCTGCAGGAACTCCATCCACCGACGTTGCTGTAAGTTCAAGTCACGTTGGGAGAAAACATACCTCAAAATCTTATGATCGGTGAAAACCACAAAGTGCTCACCAATGAGGTAATGTCTCCACAACTTCAGAGAAAACACCACGGCTGCCAACTCAAGATCATGGGTGGCGCAGTTGCATTCATGGGGATGTAACTGCCGAGACCCATAATAAACAACTGACCTCTACTGCATGACAACACAGCCTAGCCCCAGATGTGAAGCATCATAGAAAACATCAAACTGGACTCCCTCCGCTGGAAGACAAAGGACTGGAGAACTTACCAACTTCTCCTTTAGATATTCGAAAGCGGCCTGACACTGATAAGTCCATATGAACGCTTGATCCTTCTTGGTCATAGCTATCAGAGGAGCCGCAACTTGGGAGAAATTGGCTACAAACCTCCTATAATAGCCTGCAAGACCAAGGAAACTTCGCACCTCTGACACGGTCTTGGGGGCTGCCCAAGACACCACTGCTTCTATCTTCGAAGGATCCACCGCTACTCCCTATTGGGACACAACATTCCCCAAGAAACGAACTTCTCGAGCCCAAAAATCACACTTGGACAACTTACCGAACAACTGATGTTGGCGAAGAACTCCCAAAATGGCTCGTAGATGCTTTGCATGCTCCACTTCAGATGTGGAGTACACAAGGATGTCATCGATGAAAACCACAACAAACTTGTCTAGGAATTCACGGAACACATCATTCATCAACCCCATGAAAACAGCTGGAGCATTCTTCACGCCGAATGGCATTACAACAAACTCATAATGCCCATGACGACAACGGAAAGCAGTCTTCGGGATATCCTCATCCTTTACACACATCTGATGATATCCTGACCACAAGTCGACCTTTGAGAACCAACTTGCACCCTTCAGTTGATCGAATAGGTCATCAATCCATGGAAGAGGATAGCGGTTCTTTATTGTCACTTTGTTTAATCAACGATAATTGACGCACAACCACAAAATTCCGTCAACCTTTTTCACAAACAAAACTGGTGCACCCCACTGTGACACACTTGGCCAAACAAAACCACACTGCAATAGACCATTGAGTTGAATACGTATCTCTCGTAACTCATAAGGGGCCATCCTATACGGAGACATAGAGATAGGAGACACTCCCAGCTATAGCTCGATCCCAAACTCGATCTCTCGTCTAGGGGGTAAGGATACAACCACTTCTGGAAAGACGTCAGGGTACTCCTCTACGACCCTAGGAAAAGCCAACTGTTGAACCTCTGAAGAACTTAGCATCATCCCAGCCATCATGGATGATAAGGATGGAACTCATCTATGACTTATCCAAGGATCTCTCTCACCAACAAACACCACTTTCTCTCCATATTCATCAAAGAAAACGACCTTCTTCCTGTAGCAATCCACAATAGCCTGCACCGAATACAACCAATCCATGCTGAGTATGACATCATATGGTTGTATTCGTAAACATAGGAAATCTCCCCAAGAGCGGTGTTTCCCCAACACTAGCTCACAGTCTCTACATACTTCAAACAAGTCAGCTCGACCTCCAACTGGCGTAGTCAACGCCAAGGGCACTGTAAGTCTCTCTACCTCAAGTCCCAAAGCATGGACAAGGGTAGGTGATATGAAGGAGTGTGTTGCTCCTGAATCAAACAAGGTATACACCAAGGTAGAAAACAAGCAAAGGGTATCTCGAACAACATCTGGCTCGCCTGGGGCTGGCAACGCTAGAGCATGAAGCTGACCACGACCTCCTCCACGGCCTCTCTGACCATGATGACGACCACCACCACGGCCGCACTCTGCTCTCTGAGGACGGGGAGCATCATGGGGCTGTCCTCTTCCTGCTCCATCTACCCTCTGGTGATCTAAAGCTGGTGCAACCTGCTGCTGCTGCCTCGGCTGGAACTGCCTCAACGGAGGAACCTGGAGTGGAGCGCACGGTGCACGATGACTGCTCTGAAAAGTCATGCACTCCCACTGCTGATGACCACGACCACCATAAGAAAAACAAGCACCTGATCCCTTGGCATAGGCTTGAGAGTTGCTGCCTCCAGAGAAACGAGATGGAAAGGGCTGGGACCTACCCATAGGTGAACGGAAACTCTTCTGCCCTGAAAACCGGGAACCCCGGACCACAGCTCTGCTTCGTGAGGAATCATGACGATTCCCCTCTCGTGACGACCCGGTCCTAGCCAAAGTACTCTCAACAACCTCTGCCCTCGCCAGTACCTCAAGATATGTCTTTAGCATAAATGGGGTGACCTGGCGCTGGATCTCTGGATGCAAAGCCTCCTCGAAATGCCTCGCCCTGGCCTCCTCATCTGGTAACAGGTCTGAAGCATATCGTAGATGGTTCCTGAAACGGATTCCAAACTCTCGAACACTGGAGCTCCCCTGTCGAAGGGTAAGAAGCTCCTGGCGACTGGACGCCTTCGCAGTCGAAGAAAGAAACTCGACTCTAAACCTGTCTCGAAACTCCTCCCATGAGATCGCTGACTCCTCGCGATCTCCAAGGAACAAGAACCACCACTACCTCGCTGCCCCACGTAGCATCATCACCACCAAGGACACCCAGTGTTCCTTCCGAGCATGAATCGAACTGAAGCCTATCTCGACCTCCTCCAACCAGTCTTCTATGACTGCATCTGAAATAGAGCCCTCATACTTCTGTAGACTCTGGCGCTGAAACTCTCGGAGTGTCTTCCTCCAAGTGTCATCGTCGTCAACCTCTACCCGACGACGATCTGCTGGAATAGCCTGCTGGGCATCTTCTGCGCAAACCTGACGAGGACGTCGACCTGGAGCCATACCTATAAAATAACAACTATTAGAGCTCCTAATACTAGAATATAAAAGACTCGACATTAATTAATTAATTGTTTTGTTTTATTAAGTTTAGGTTACCTATCCCAAGGTCGACCCATTCAAACACAGGCGCAAAGAATAATGATGCATGATCCTTTCCTAGGTCTCTACCCTGCAACTAGTATCACTTTGTTTAGTAGCCATCGTAAACTTAAAGGTCCATGCAACAGATCATAGGGGGCCCTAAACACCTATGTCTCTGCTGGTCACCAGTGTTTACCCCACTTGCTAAACATGAATGACACGGTTGCCCTACCATCCCATGCATCCTCACCTGTGCCTAACTCCAAACTCCATCCTATCCCTCAACCTCGCCTTTGATACCACTCTGTCATGACCCCCTCTCCACAAAGTGTACCCCTCCTGGGCCAGCAATGTGAGAAGAGAGATAATGACCCCCGAGTCCCGCCTCCAGTAGGCCCCGGGTTGGTGACTAGCATCGAGGGTATAATAAATATACAAATGGGAGGCATTACCCTCTAAGAGAACACATACAGAAGAGAGAGATAGAATAGACTCCAATCAACTCCAACTCAGAACTGAAATATAAAAGAAACCCAAGTACATATATGAAATGTCATGAAAAAGTACTACAACTGAAAGGGGAAACTAAAAGTACCCAAAAGAAAGTAAAACGGCAGTGACCACTAGCCCGAATAGCTCCTACTCCAACCGCAAGCTAGTAGTAACCAGCTTGATCTCCAACCTGCTCCAAGTGACCTGAAAAACAGTTTATATATACATAGGGTGAGTATAATAGTATACTCAGTAGGATCCTCCCCAAGCCTCTCGTGCAAAAGTAAAGAAAGCATGCTGAAGCCTAGTGAACAACAAGTGAAACTAACTCGTCACCTAAACAGGTATACTATGTTCCCAACCTCACCATGGATACTGTCACCAAGTAACGCATACAAGAATATAGCATATAGTAAAGAATATAAAGGGTACCCCGCTACGACTTCCCCACTGGTTTGCCGCTTTGCCCCAAAGACATACTTCCTGTGCCTCTCTCTCCAAGGCTTGCCCGCAGACACCTAGTCTAAGCTCCACAATCTGCACCTCGTCCACCACATAGGATTGCCTGCAGACACCTGGACGAAGCACCACACCGTCCTCACAACCAAAAGTAACCAGGTAGTTTCTGGGAGCCACCACAGCTCGCATAACGTGTATCATACGTCGGGTATAATACCTCAAGCCATTACAACCCATACTCCGAGTAAGGATCCTCAAGCCATCATAGCCTATACACGTTACACCTATAGTAGTCCATAGGATACTATATCCAGAATATATGTGTGTGAATAACCACAAGCCATTACAGCCCTCTACACACATATATGGGGTAACTAACCGCTGTTCCTCATGCCACAAGTATTTACCAAGAGAAGAGAGCGGGGCCAAAGGGGGTAGTCAGCCATTCGACCTCCCATCAGAATGTTGGGGAAAACACCCCCCCAGGGCTCAAAATCCCCGGGGTGTCAGTTTCCCTTACTGACAGGGTGGAGTAGCGTATAGAAGCACAAAAAGTATAGAATATATATGTAACTCACATCCACACTATGGTCATTTACCTAGTCTTAGATACAACTGCAACTAACGTCTCTCAGACTCCAGGCTGCTACTTCTAAGACTAGGTATCCTATAAGCACACAAAAATTTGGAGAGATTTATTAGATTACTCCATTATCATTTTATCTGTTCCAATGTACATTAATTAATTCTTTAAACATTAATTAAGAATGAACAATTCCACATTAATCTGAATTGGCACCACATTCAAAATAAACTTCTCCCTTTAAGATTCACATCACCTTTAAATTCTAGTATCTCCATCCCCGTGGATTTTCACCATTTAATCAAAAATTCATTATAGAATTACTTTTCCATATTCCCAGGCATTCTAGAAAATCATCCTATGCTTCTAAACACAAAGGAGGCTCAACACGGTGAGTAGATATACTACCCGTCGAGTCTTTGTCGCCTATAGAAAGAACATAGACCCATTCTCACTCGAGAGGCTAAACACGGAAAGCACATGTCATACCTCGTGTGTCTTCGCCTCCTTCAGAAGAAGGGTAGCAAGACCAGCTGCCTTGAGTAGTGGGGAAAAGCAAAGCATATTAGCATTCAAAGAAAACCACAAGCATCCAGCAACCACATCCATCCCATTCCATCACCCCTGGTGTCCTCCCCGACACCCACATGCATAAAATGATGCATCTCGCCACTCTAGGCATCATCTTCTGCCACAACCAAAAGGCCTCCATGCCTCCACATATCACAACAGCCATCCAGGCTCACATCACAGCACAAGAAGCAGGAAAACAAACATCACATCATGGGCTCTTGACCCTTTAACAAACAAGAGGGTAACTCAGAACTCTTTTAGAAATTCCCACATAATCTATTCTTTAATCCATATTTAATTAGCAGATTTGTTATGCGTAGGTTCCAATTACATGATACCTAATTATTAAGCTATCACAATTAAATAACCATGCTTACTTCCCTAATTTGATTATCCTCAAATTAGAACAACTACAAAAACGGCAATAACCAGATTAATTTACATGCCTCTTTATCTTTAGCCAATTAATTAAGAATTAATTCTGGCTTTACGTTCATTATCAATTTCTATCATGAATGAATAACAAATCAAAGAAAACATAGATATCACTCTATCTAGAAAAACATGAGGCAACAGTTATCATGGTATAAAGAAACAACATGCGATCAACCCATTTTCTTAATCCGGTTCAAGTATTTAATTAGGTCAATTTCATTATGATCCAAAGGGATAAATCATGCTAATTCTACAATTGCACATATACAATTATAGAAGCCATGAATCCCCTATTTGGAAGAGTTCTTGGCGTCCTTTATCCACACAACGAGTCACAATCCTCCTCTCGTGACAACTTATTGGGAAGATTGACCGACAGAGTTCGGTTGCATCCAAAACAGAGCAGAACCAATCCTAGGAGTAAAGATTGATTGTGAAACTCCTAGGGGAAGGATTGAAAGGTTCTAGCGTCTCTTAGTCAATAACAAAGAGAAAGAACAAGGGAGAATGTTATCTCGTCCCTTTTTAAGATTTAATGGGGCAACGGTTTAAGATACGATTAATTCTCCATTAAAAACAGATCACATTAACCCACACGGTTTGACCAAGTAAAACATTCAAAGCCTTAGGAATAATTAATATAGGATTTATGGCATTTGAATCGGCCTTAAGAGTCCTTAAAATAAGGTTTTAAATGTATTTTACGTCAAAAGAAACGTAAAAATGGGAAAAACTGTAGGAGTCTGGAAACACTGTTCACTCACCGTTACTGTACATGAAACCGATCTATGAAACCGATCTATGCAACCGATCTATGAAACCGATCTGTGAAACCAATCTGTGAAATCGATATGTGAAACCGATCTGTGAAACCGATCTGTGAGACCAATCTGTCAGACCGATCGGTGAGACCGATCTGTGAGACCGATCTATCAGACCGATCGGTGAGACCGATCTGTCAGACCGATCTGTCAGACCAATCAGTGAGAACGATCTGTGAGACCAATCTGTTAGACCAATCGGTGAGACCGATCTGTCAGACCGATCGGTGAGACCGATCTGTGAGACCGATCTATTAGACTGATCGGTGAGACCAATCTGTGAGACCAATCAGTCAGACCGATCGGTGAGACCGATCAGTCAGACCGATCGGTGAGACCGATCTATGAGACCGATCTGTTACTGTTCATAAAACTGGAAACACTGTTCACAGAACTGGAAAATTTGGCAAAGTGTTGGGGATAAGTCACCTTGACCACCCGGAACACCTCCAACACCACATTTTCACAAAGTAATGGACCTGAGAGGTCTGGGCCATTACATTTTTAATACATATCTCAAATATAAATCAAATAAATACCATAATATAATAATTTTACAAGTAAATCATTTTAAATACATCTATCAAATATAAAAATCTAATAAATACCAGAATATAATAATTACCTATAAATAATTTAATGTATAAATATTTGTTAATAGGTATATAAAATATAAAAAACTAATCATTACCATATAGAATATAACATTATAACCTATCATTAATGTTTAATATAAATATATAATATAAAAAACTTATACATAAATTACAATAATACATCAGTCATCATATTTTCCCTTATCTCTATCAATTACAATGTATTCATCCTTGTCTTTACCATAATCTAATTCCATAAGAATTCTAGTTTTAATATTACTTATTAATTCATTAAGATTACCAATATCATCAGGCCTTAATTTAGGAGTTTTATAATTGATATTTATATCTGTTCAGGTGAGAGATATATTTTGGGATGTTTCTTGAAAATTTTCAATATTTTTTACTTCCACAGAACCATTTTCCTTTTCAAATATACTAATTTTCAAGAGATTTAATTTTTATTTAATTCTACCAGTTATTCAAATATCTTGAAAACATCATAGTAATTTTCAGGAAAAAAACTCAATGTGCATTATGTGCCACCATAAATGGTTAATATGATGTAATATGAATGATATATTTAAGGTCAAAAATTTCATGTTGTGGATGAAATCACAACCCTTGATTAGTATCAGACCAATGCAATTTAAAAATTATTACATAATTTGGTCCTAGATAACATGACTCAATTATTTTACACAGTATACCATAAAATTAATCTTTACTTTCTTTATGATGACATTATTACAAAAAAAATAACATTATTCATTGGTTTCTTTGATTCACTATATATTCATGTGTGGAATATAAATCCATTAACTACATACCCATTATAAAATTTTACCAATTTCTATGGATGGTTTTTGAGAACACATAATCAAATATCAATTTTATTTTCATGTTTAGTTTCCTACAAAAAAACCAATTATTAACAATATATATCATAAAAAAATTGATTTTATGTTCCTTCAGAAGAAGTTTAACTTACTTGTCTCTGAAAAAAATATGAAAACTTCTTTTTATGAAATTATTCAATAAAATCATATCTAATTTGTATAATTTTTTTATGATATGGTCATCATATATTCTATAAAAATAAGTACATAAATGAACCAATTAAATTTTTTTTAAAAAAATAGTACATACTACACAAATTGTTTCATTTATTCACAATTTAGTAGCACATATGTATGAGCTTTATGTTGTTCATAATCAGAAATCCATCATTCATGATAACCACTAAAACTAAGCTTGGTATGATTGAAAACTAACAATAGATGGTCTTTTACATAATCAATAATTGTATCATTTTGACCCATCTGGTTGTGTTTTGAAGGATATTTTGACTGATGATAATAAGAGATTTTTTTTGAAATTTCCTTTTGAAAGTACACTTTTGAAATTGACCCTTAAACATATGCTTTGTTACATAATTTCTTCGTTAATGTTTTCATAAATATCTCAAAAGGGTATATCCATACAAATTATACCAGCCCTCTAAATTTATCTGTATATAAAAAATGTAACATTAAATGTTCCTTTTATCAATTTTTTTTTCAAGAATATAATTAAAATAAAATTCTTTTGTAGAACACTCAATGCATCAAAATATAATTTTTTCACCCAAATATTTTGGAAGAAATATAATATTTCATTCAACACATCCCATATTTATAAAATGAAAAACCCTCTAAGGCCAACAGTAAGTAATATTTTCATTATGACATGGAAGTCATGAATTTTTTACCCGATAATATATACATATATAATGTAATAAGACGAATTAAAATCAAAACCATTATGTAACCTCAAATATTTAATCTAATAATAGAATACTAAATGATTTTACTTAGAAAGTTTGTAATATTATTTTGAATTTAATAAATTTTGTGATATTTTGTTTTCAAATAATTCAAGTTTATGATGTCTGTGAATTTAAAAAATATCTAACATTGAATTTACAATACCCCTAGTCTTACCGTGTGTGTCCAACATGGTATAAAATGTGTTTTCAAAAGAAAATTATTCTCAATATTCATTACATCTTACATGAGGTGAAATAATAAAGTAGACCAATATATAAGGTCCCCAAAAATACTCTACTTTATCCAATTAGGTTCTCACCCAAAAAGAATTATTTTTAGTTTGTTTATAGTTGTTCCAAAAGTAACAGTGGGTAATTTAGAGATTATAAATTTTACCAGAATACCTAAGAGCACTTCTGGGGGATCACCTATTTTAATTATAAATTTCGTAAAATTATTCATGTTCTTTTGAAAAGGGTGATCTATAGGAAGAAATCTATAATGAGAGTCAAAATAATAATTATTTATCCCATTACTTATCATAAATGATTTGTTACCACTAGGTAGTACATACATGATTTTAGACCATGTATACTCCATCTAGATAACATGCTATATGTTATAAAGTCACTAATCATCCACATTAATATAGTCATCATTGTAAAATTATAATATTCAACTATATCAACGGTGTTTTTAGCATTATTTCATTATAAAATTAACTCATCAATTTGTGGCTTCAAGAAAACATCTATATTATTCTTTTGATGTCCTAGATTTAATTTTTTCAAATATATATATGGTTCTTTCAATAACACCCCAGGAGGTAAGTTTTAGGGAGTTATGAAAATAGTCCCACAAAAATATTGACTATCATCATCTCCAAATGGAAAAAAACAATCAATTGAAAGACCCAACTATATGTTATGAGGTTCTGAAGAAAAATAACAATGTATATGGTCAAGCAGTTTGAATGAATCACCATCACATGGATGAATTGATATTTTACAAGTGAAAATATTTTATTTAGACCATTTCATCATTGTAGTTGTGTTGTGAGACATAAATAAATGTAGTAAATAAGGTGTCCTCGGAAAACACCTTAGTTGTTTCACATAAAATATTGACATTTTATTCTGTTCCTATTTATACATCTATTTTCCACATTTTGTAAAATTAACTATTGATTCATAATCACCATAATATAAAATGTAGTCATTTTAACATTCAAGTATATTCTGATAACTAATAAAAACATTATGGACCAACCTCTTACTTTTATATAAATTTAAAGGTAATTATTTCTGACACTTTTTTTGGGGTGCACATCCATCCGTTGGAGGACGCACTGTTCTGTTGCCCCACATTCCCGCTTTCCAATGTCGGGCAGCATCCATTGCTTATTTAGGGACGTTTTCTCCGTGATCGAAATGGGATGATCGGATGTCGGTTTCTCCTTTGGTGGATTCCTCCTCAAAACTCCTCGCCTAGTCTGGGTCTCCCTTAAAGATTTAGACATTGTCCATGAATCTCATTCTTGATGCCATATCTCTATAGATGCTGGTTAATTACACTGATTCTCTCTAGAAATTCCCTAGGGGTATTAATAGGGAAGCAACATTCAGTCAGAGAAGATGTGAACATTATGCATGTCAGCGCATCTATGGACGCGTGGACATTAGTCAAATATATTCTTCTTCATAAGAGGGAATCTCAAGGGTGAAGAACCCAAGGCATCCCATGTCAGTCGTAGGGTATCTTATGTCAGAGGCTTGTCTCTAATATTTTCTTCAACTTACTATGTTTAACATGAGGTGCACCTCAAGTTTAAAGTTTATAAGAGATAGTTATTCGAAAGGCGTGTCTTTCGAGGTTTTCCTTAGGCATCTCATATTTAACATGAGGTTTTTCGTGAGTTTAACATCTTTTATAGACAATTATGCCAAAGGCATGTCTTCTGAGGTTTTTCTCAGGCATCTCATGTTTAACATGAGGTAGGATACGAGTCTAACATCTTGTGGAGACAGAATATGAGCGATACAAACATCCCATAGAGACAGATCATATGGTTACATCTATAGGTGGGATCCCTAAATGGTTTACCAGATTGATGGATCAGAATGCCCAATGAGGACGAATCTGAAGTGGTGTGTCCCACAGAGGGACGATATCACAACGCAAAGGATGATCTGGACACCACTGAGGGTGGATCAGAAATAGTGCATCCCAAAATGGGGAACACCTGATGGATAGGTCAGAACTCACAATGAGATCAGACCCAGGGTGGTGTGTCCCATAAAGGGAATATATCACACCGATAAGATTGATCTGGACACCACTAGGGGAAAATTCAAAAGAGTGCACCCCAGAATGGGGAACACCAGATGGATAGGTCGAAACACCCAATGAGAGCAGACCCAAGGTGGTGTTTCCCATAAAGGTTATATTTCACACTGAAGAATGATCAGGACACCACTAAGGGTGGATTAGGGAGAGTGCACCCCAGAATGGGGAACACTAGATAGATTGGTCAGAATTCCCAATGAGAGCGGACCCAGGGTGGTGTGTTCTATAAAGGGAAGATGTCACACCATGAAGACTAATATGGAAACCATAAGGGGTGGATCAGAAAGAGTACACCCCAGAATGGGGAATAATGGATGTATAGGTCAAAACTACCAATGAGACCAGACCGAGGCTAGTGTTTTTCATAAAGGGATGATGTCACACCGTGAAGACTGATCTGGACACCACTAAGGGAGGATCATGGAGGGTGTGCCCCAGAATTGGGAACAATGGATGGATAGGTCAAAACTACCAATAACAGTAGACCCAGGATGGTGTGTCCCATAAAGGAAACATGTCACACTGTGAAGACTGATCTAGACACCACTAAGGGCGAATCAAGAAAATTGCACCCGAGAATTGTGAACACCAAGTTTTACCATTGGATGAGATTGGACCTCATAGAGGTTTCCTGTGTACCATGTATAGAAGAAAGTGATCAAAACCCATATAGTTTGAAGGTTAAGACATGGAATCAGGGTTCACACAAAGGAAAACGACCCAGAGACATGCTGGGGATTATGCATGGTCAGCAGCCCATGTACTACATGGAGCAATGAGGAGTTGGATGATATGATCTAACTAGGATGTGGAAGCTCGAGTAAAACTAGGATGAATGTTGAATGTTTGAGTGAAGTGGATGGAGAATGAGATGGAACTGTAGTGAAGGTGACATTAGTGTTGGTCTTGAACCCCAAATAGGCTTCCTATGTGTCCTCATGGTGGGGCATCAAAGTCCGCATAGTTTGATGGGGCGATGGGACACCTGAGGAGGAGGACCATGAGGATGGATGTATTGATGAGACCTAGAGGAAGTATAACCTCTAGGTTGGGGAATGATATTCCTAGAACACAAAGGCTCGAGGGAGAAACTAGGATGAGACATAAATGATGGGATTAAACCTCAGCGAGGCTTTGTATATATCCCCCTGACAGCGATTCAAAGTCCATGTAGTTCAGTATGAGGCATGGAATCAGGGTGTGCATAGAGGACAGTGAGCCAATGAAATTCTGGGGATTACATGTGGTTA
This sequence comes from Viscum album, assembly GCA_963277665.1. Taxonomy (NCBI): domain Eukaryota; kingdom Viridiplantae; phylum Streptophyta; class Magnoliopsida; order Santalales; family Viscaceae; genus Viscum; species Viscum album. The sequence continues at coordinate 508,256,228 of OY728143.1, read as the reverse complement.
GCATCCCAAAAGTTGGTCTGTTTCCCAGGGGGTGGACCAGAGATTTGGGTCCCTACAAAGGGGACTACAACAGCTTACCTTTGGTTGGGGATCATGAAAAATTACTGTTGATTGATGACTACAACGTATTACCATTGGAGAGATGGGGTTTAACCTCATGGATTCCTCTAACATACCCTGTCTAAGAGACAAAGATCAGACCCATGTCGTTCGAATGGGTACAATTTAGCATCATGCAGGATAAAAGGGACATACAGTTTAATGTCATGTGGGATGAGGGTGAACCGATGTGAAGTGGTTATGACTAATGGGTGACGGGCTTGAAACTCAGGGAGGCTTCCTACGTACCTTGTCTAGGAGACAAGGATCAAATTCCACATAGTTCATAAGGGTGCATATTGTTTAACGTCTTGTAGGATGAAGGTGACAATTTAACATCATGACAATTGAAGGTGAACCGATGTGAAGTGTTTGAGACAAATGGATGTTGGGATTGAACCATAGGGAGGATTCCTATGTACAATGATTTGAAAATTAATGGATCAAATTCCACATAGATCCGAAGGGATGATTGGGGATTACATGCTAAGGTGTCCTAGAAAGGATGTCGTTGTTAATGCTTACTCTATGCCCACATGAGTCATGCGTGGTATGAGAAAAAAATAGGTAGCAAAGACCTAATGATCACATCGTGAAAGGTGAGTTTGTGGAAAGTGGAGTGGGGAATATGCATGGATGCAGCCCGGGTGCCGCTAAGGAGTGGCAATGGTGTTTGGTGATTATGCGGGGAAGCTTCCCAGGTTCCACTAAGGAGTGGAAATGATGGGTGGATATTATGCATGGATGCTACCCAAATGCCTCTATGAAGTAGAAATGGTGCATGGGGCTTATGCATGTATGCTACCCGGGTGTTTCTAAGGAGTGGAAATGGTGGATGGTGATTACACATGGACTTTTCCAAGATACCTCTATAGAGAGGAAATGGTGTATGGTGCTTACGCATGGAATCTATCTGAGTACCGCTAAGGAGAAGTAACAGAGGATGAGGATTTTTCATGGAAGCTGCCTGTATTTCCTCCTCTTGTATTGAATTGAGGACATCCCGAATCACTGGTGGATTGAGAAATATAATTCAGGCCACACCTATGCACTAGTGCACAATCAAGATAACACCAAGGGTATTGGAACCATTCCATACAAAAGGAGGTGAAAAGTGTGAATCACATGCCCAACATTCAGAAAATAATGGGGGTGGCATAAATAAGGGAGATAACTATTGACCATATTAGAAACACAACATATATATTGCGTTAGCCTAATATGGAAACAAACAAATGAGGGCCAACTGTTGACCATATTGGAAACACGAGGCCAAACTCGAAGTGTCATCCAAAATATTCAAGGGCGTTGGACCAGGATGGTAGGTGTTCTGAAGCGGCATGGGACTGGGCTGTTGGGGGGCCCCTTCAAATGCGAAAGAGGATGAAGATTTGAATGAAGGACACAAAAATCATGAAATTGAGTGATGGAATCTTTGAATTGATTCTAATTCTCTAAAAATTATTCCACTATAATCCTGGCATGAGGTATCTTATGATTGTCACATAATCCATCTCTTATTTGGAACAAGAGGCATCCTATTACTGAATGAGAGGGCATACTATAGTTTAATGTCATGTAGTGAGGACAACTAACATCTTATTCCATGTGCATATGGAATATCTTTTTTGGATGAAGAGGCTTCCTATAATTGTCACATAGGGTGTGGTACAATTTATAGTCATATAGATTGGACTATTGGCATATTATGATTGTCACATAAGGCATCTCTTTCTTGGAACAAGAGGCATACTATATTTTTCATAATGGGTGAACTACAGTTTATAGTTATGTAGAGAGAACTTTTGGGAATAATGCGCCTAGCAATAGCTAGGGGTGGAACTTATGGAAGGTCGGATATTTCTGGTTCAACCTGTTATAGAATCTAGGAGATGGGGTTTGGATGAGTTTCTTGAGGAATGGTTCGACTCAAGGCACATTGGAAATTGATGATGAGATAGTCAAATTGCGACATAGGAAAGGGAATAAGTGGAATATGTCAACTCAAGGTGTTTTATGAGGTGCAATGGAGTATCTCAAATCATAGTATTCCATAGGTGGAAGGTGGGTACACATAAGGGTGTAATGGAAAATGCCGATGTCCCAACCAGAAAATTTCATGCAAGATTGGAAGTTTTGCACACAATAGGGAAGGATTACATGAAATAGGGAAGGTAGGTGTGCAATAGAGAAGGATTGCAGACAATAGGGAAGTTTGTTGTGCAATTGGATTGGTGCAGCACTTGTGCGTGAAAAACTGGTCACCACAACAATGTTGCATGCAAAATTTGATGTTTTTGGGTAATATTGGGCACATCAGCACATTTGTGTGCAAAGGTAGTGTTTTGAGTGCAATATGGGGGTTTTTTTTCATGCAAGCATGGAAGATGAGGAATTATGCGCATCATCATGGAAACAGTCCACCAGGGGCCTCCTGGAAAAAGGGGGTGCACTTTTATTTATAAGAGAAACCTTGGGAGGCGGCGCACATAAAATTCCGCGTGTGGAAGTTGCTTTTAGCGTGACTTGAAATGGGTGCACGTACAAAGGGGCGTTTGATGTCGCATTTGGCGTATAAAAGGTTTATGCGAGGGGTTGCATGCACAATTCCTTAATTGCGCACAAGATTCCATTTTTGGGCACAAGTCTCAATTTTGTTCGCAACATTCCATTTTTGTGCATAAATCCATTCTTTTCCCCAAAATCAACTTGGATGGCCATTTACAACAGTCTTCCTTTGAATGGCCACAACTTCTGATCCGTAACTCCATTCGGGTTCAATGATCACTAAAAGTGAAGCCTGTGGAATGAGCTCTGCTCTGAGATCATGTCTCAAAGCATTAGGTGAATTATATGGACACGTTTTTCAGTGACAAAAGTAATGTATTTATATCAAGAAACAAATATTTAACCAAAGATAATATTTTACTCAAGAAACTATTTCACATTCCAAAATCAAATTTAATAACCATAAATATTATAACTACTTTTAGTTTTCTCATATGAAATATTGGATATAAGGAATCCTCAATAAATTTCAAATATATTGTAAAATTGAGATGGTTGGGACTCAAGATTTGGAATATCATTATGGGTTTTTGTTTCTTGAATAGATAGTCCAAAAACCTCATTCACTAAATGATGAAGTGATAGTTCTAAAACCAAAAAATTTGTGTTGTCTACTGAATTATTTTCACCGTGTTTATACCAAGAAATATAATATTTTCAAAAACCAAAATGTGGTAGATAATGTACAACATTTCCAAACATTTAAAATATTCTAAGGTCACATTTCTTACATAGATATTTTATCATTCCTTTAATATAAAATTCTGAATTCAACAATTCAAACGATATAGATATTTAAACACTATCAATGTAGATTATATTTGAACTAGATCCATTGGGATTTCTTTTCGTGATTTATACAATCATTGTCACATAATAGAAACTGATGTCTACTTTCTGAGTACATAGTTATTTATAAACACAAAATATATAAGAATAATTAATCATTATAAATAATTAAAAATAATTATTATATTTTAACACCTTGGAATATTTTTTGTATATTTTTAGAGTGAGGAACTCAGTTACCCTGGATTTTGGTGCCCGTATATTTTAGTGAAGAGAGAATTGAAATATTAAATATATTATAGCATACAGGTTCTATTCTAGTAATAATTCATGTATGGGTAACTCATTCAATATTTTTATTTTATTTTTTTACAAAAATAATTTAATATCTCCTTAATGGTGTATCTTGTGAGAAATATGGTACAACCATTAGGTATAAGATGTTAGTTATACACTAGGCACAATATAACTTTTGTTTTCATTAGGTGTTTGAGAACAACACGCAATAGGGTTATTCATTTAACATTTTTATTATATTTTTTAACAAAAAATATAATATCTCCTGTGACTCCCTGAACCTTTTCAACATGTAATAATAACTTTTTATTATTTAGTCTTTCAAACAATGGTTCTAAAAAATAAAACAAAACACATATTATTAATAAACCACTGAAATTTTTATATCTCAAAAGGGATTAAAAACATAGATAGGCTAACAAAGTAATAGAAAATCAGAGAAGTTCCATTGGGAGACCTGCTAAGACCACAAAGAGGCCAAGAAGGTAGCCCTCATTGCTTGAACCAACCATAAATAATAATGTGATCACTAGGAGGATGGTGCAAGTACTAAGCTTAAAAGGAATATAGAGAACCATCCTGGTAAACCAAACCATCTTAGATATGATATACCATAAACATGTATTTATAAGGGTTTTCCAGACCGTTATAAATACTTGCGACCATTTTATAGATATTGGAGTTCAAAATGAAGTAACCGTTGGAGTTTAGTCGAGTGATCATTAGTGTTTTATTAAATTGATACAACTATAACTTTTATGATAGTTTCTTATAAAATAATAATGGAAAATTTACATTGAAGTACAGTTTAAAATAAATATTTTTTTATACTTTTTGAATTATTATTTAATAGAATATTTTAAATAATAATTATATTAATATATAAATATATCTAATTTGTTTTTTAGTCCCAAGATGTGATATGAATATATATATATATATGTGTGTGTATGTATACTTGATTTTAATTATATGAAATTATGATAAGATTATAATTTTATATTGAGGATATAAATGATATTGAAAATTATCGTTTAAAAAATATTTTAACGGCATTATTTTGTAAAAAGTGCACAATTTTAATTATGTGTAAAATTACTCAATCTATTTTACATATTTTAAAAAATGTGATGTATACATAATTATTAGATTATAAATTTTTGACTGGATTAAAAGTTTCATATCATTATTAACATTTGAAATATATAATAAAATTATTTTAATAGATTGATTAAAATTGTACAAATATGAATGATCTTTTGAAAAAAATTATTGTTATCTATAATCATACATATATATGTGTAATATTATCATTTTTTACAGTTTCAAAATTAGAAATTATGATAATAATTATATTGATAATACATTTTCAATTATCAATTTAACTTATAAGAAAATAATATGAAATATACAAATATATATTTTATAATGGAATTTAATAATAATAACTTTTTACTTTTTAAAAGTATTGATAAAATAATTATAACAGATAAATAAAATTTTAAATTTTAATGTTATTAATAATATATGATAATATGATAAAGATATAATAGAAATAATAGTAACAATATAATAATAATACAATAGATTGATTGTTTGGAAAAAAGGGATAATCCCATGAAGGGATTTGAGGGTCCCTTAGGAGAGTGTCACGCCGGAGGGGTCCAGAATTTTGACGGTTTAGGATTTCAGTGGTCTGGAGCTAGGGATCTCAAGAAGTTTGGAGGATTTAGGGGGTGTCCCACTGGGGAGGACCTTGAGGGAGTCTCTGCCTCGATTTCATGGGGTGTTGTCCAGGTTCGGTCGAGTCGAGGCGCTGATGAGGCTGGAGATACTATGTTGAGTTTTATCTAGTTCTGGCACCGATTTGGGTTAGGGTTCTATTTTAGGTTTTCTCCAATCCAGATCGAAATATGATTTTGAACTTTGGATATATGATATCTTGGAGGGGTTGTAGAAATCTCTTCCATGTCTAGTTATGCACATCATTTTCCCTCTTTGTCACTCCTGCGGACTGTGGATTCAATTATTGATCATTTTAGATTATTTATGTGTTCTGTAATTTTAGTTTCGTCAATTTTCTATTAGAATATGAACTGATTGGTTTCATTTTTGACCACTTGTGTGGTTGTGGTGGTTTTCTTCTAGTTGAACTTAAATTTTATATTGGTTGTGAATTGTTGCAGTGTTTGTTTATTTGTTGATTTTCCTCTATTAGTTTCACTATCTCGGTCATATGGTTGTTTTGTTTTTTGAGCAAATGTCATCTTCTATTCAACTTTTTGTTTATAAAAAGAATGGAATTTTATTTGTTTCGTTGATTTTAATCTCAACTATACTATATAAAATGGATGTTGGAAATAATCATTTCATAAATTTTATTTTATCTCTATAGGGATTTTAAGATTTCAAATAGGGGGTTTGGGTTTTTGTGGTGCATATGGGTTTAATGTTTTGAGTTTTTCACCTTCTGGATTTCTATGTGCCTTGCTCCTGTGCCTCTACTTGGTGTAATCAAGCATCAAAATATATCAAGGTAAGGGGTTATTTTCCTCTAATTAATTTAAATTTAAGGCTATTATCATGTAAAGGATTACATTTTCAAGTTTATCTTTAAACTTATATTTTGTAATGAATTTCTTTTTATGATTTGTATTTTTTATAAAAAATTATATATACACGCTTTATATATACAAGTCTGTATAGGTTTAGACACACACACACACACAAACACACACACACACACACACATATATATGGTTTTCCATCCTAAACCTATTCTGGATTTCTAAATGTTGTTTACCCATGTTTAACCGATGCAAGCAATACTTGTTTGGTTGTGAAATTCAAAACCCATAAACTTATTTATATTTATATATGGTTTCTTTATCTCTCTCTCTCTCTCTCTATATATATATATATCATCTCTTAGGTGAATCTAGGATTTTCAAAGGTTAAAAGTTTGTATGTATTAATATTTCTAAGGTCGATAATTATATTTGGGTTTGTTTAATATGGTTTTAATTATGAAAAACTGAATATACACTTAGTGTATATTCGGAAAAATACACATAATTCAGTCTAATTCTATTTTATGTTATTAAATATGATTTACAATCTTTAAATAAATAATTGGATGCGAATAAAGTTTTGGGTTCAAGTGGAGTTGTATTATTATGCACAACCTTAATTTTTATGTATGTATGTCCATGTGTTTATGTAATCTAAACCTTGCATGAGTTTTGGTTTTTAGTCCGGTAATATTAAAAATTAAATAATGTTATGGAGTTTTCATTAATTGTAAGGGTTAAATATTTGTCTTTAATGTTTATTATTTTACGATCTAATGTTTTGTAAGGAAAATTTATTTATTTATTTATTTTATACTCTCTATTTTTCTGGTTCTCCCAAGGGAGTTCATTTTCTTAAAATATGAATTACTTTTATGATGCTAAGGGTTTTTTATTATTAAAAAATTACATTACTTTTAAGATGTTAATATATATAAATATATGACTTTAGTTTTCAGAATATATAAAGTAAGGGTGCACTAAAAATTATTTAGATTAAAGACGTTTATTTATTTATACTAATTATATCCTCTATTTTTTGGTTATGCATATGAGGAGAATCATTTATTTTCAAACATATATTTTTTGATATGTATTTAGGTTATAATTAATAAATTTTTGTTTTTCAAATTTAAATCCATGAAAAATATATATAAGTACATAATATAGGTGTGCGGTCACAAGATTATCTTCACCATACAAATATATTTATACAAGTATTTGATTGTGAACTCAATGACTATTTGTGCCAAAGAAATGTAAGTGGGTGTTACATGTAGATATTATATATATATTTAAATGGATATATGTATGCACTTATATGCTATGGAGCATATGTATTGTCCATTTATTAAGACATAACCATTTTTCAGCACATGCTTTTGTACAAATGACTTCTATCTTAATTTAAAAGTAGTCATTTTAAACTATAAATATTCATTTCCATAAATCAAGGATTTTGAAAATTAAGGAACTATCATTTTATGTGGTAACCCCATCCATTCATTACTTGCGTGTTTTAAATTAATATCACATGCGCAAAGAATGTTTACTAGTTTATGCATTTCGTTGGGAAAATTATTATTTAAATAATAAGTGACATATTATGATTTAGTAAAATGTCATTTCCATTTATCAGTGCATGAATTGAGCATGAATAATACCTATACAAAGTTATAAACATGCAATCTAATGCATTGATAGTTTATGGAAGAGTTGTAAAGTTATTAATTCATTTGATAAATCAAACAATTTATTATTTATCACGTATGATAATGAATTAATAATTTAGGTATTCAAGGTGGTATGGGACAATTTGGATACATGGCCTTATTAAACATATGAGGAATGAATTGGAATAGTATGTTCTGGGTTGGGGACCGGTAAAAGTAAGCCCTCTTGGTTGGGGTCCAGTTACAGTAGACCCATCGGGTTGGAGTCTAGTTACACAGGCTCTCCGGGATGGATTCTGGTTATAAAGACTCTCGCAGTTGGGGTCCGGTTACAGTTAGCCCTTAGATCTTGGCACAAGGCCTTGGCATAGAAATTAATGTTTGGTATTATACATTCCCTCATTATGAATATGATAATTAATTAACAAAATGGATACTTTACTAGTATAATATCCATGGTTAAGAGCCAATACTTATGATTATCATAAAATTAAATGCTTATGGAATGACATATGTTTATCACTCAGTGATTTAGTACTCAGTGTATGAAATTGAAGATATTACCATTACATGCAACTCTGATTATTCATTACTCATAGCTGTTTAATTTGTGCTTAAATATTCATATGTTATACATGTTATCATTTCTTTTATATATGAGCATGCCTATAAATGAATCATGTACCCTTGTAATTCTGCTAGCATGTTTTTAATTAATCACTTTTAGGATATGTTACACGCGTTACAACTTTTCTTTAATAAAAATGTTTTATGGAAAGTTTTAAAGAATGTTTTCAAAAGTTATATTGGTTTATTTTAAAACCCCTTACTAGGCATTCGTATGCTCACCCTACGTTTTTGAAATAATATTTTCACGTATCTGGTTTTAGCTGAAGAAGCACGACAGAAGTAGAAGGTTTCCTGGAACCTGAACCGAATTCGATCCTCTGTATGAGACATGATGAGTAATTTATAAGTGCATGTTTTTGTAAAAAAATTACACATCATGATTCAAGGCACCGACTCCGGGTATTCTGGGGTCAGGTTTTTCACATCTCCCAAATTGTGTATCATATTTCAAATCAATGACCTTTGTTATGTTCATGTAATAGGTATACCTTAGGCATTACATAACTTTTATGCATTCCAGGTATTTGGTAACATCACATGAAAAGGAAATTCATTTTAATTTTTGTTGTAATTTTTAAAAAAATCAATGTATCTCTCAAATGGTGTATCATATGAGAAATATGATATCACATTTATGTTTGTAATGTAGGATTTACCCTAGGCACGGAATAATTTTTTTAACACATTTGGTGTTTTGTAACAACGCACGAGAGTGTAGTTCATTTAATAATATTGTTATAATTTTTTTAAAAATCCAAATATCTCCAAAATGATGAATCGTATGATAAATTTGAGACCACCAGTAGGTTGGGGATGTGGGTTTAACCCTAGGTGTGACATGACTTTTGTTCATGTCAGATGTTTATTATCATCACAAGCATGCGTATCCTTTTTAATATTTTATTAATATTATTTATATTTTTAAAAATTATCATAATTTATGAATATTTACTAATTATTAAAATATTGACTAATTATATATTAATTATTATTACTATTTTTTAATTATTACTACATTTTTTCTAATAGAAATAATTTTATAATTATAAATAAAAATAGTCAAAACATATTTATTATTACTTTTGTTTATTTTAGTGAATCTCAACAAAGAATATACATTAAAAAAATTTACAAAACATTTATGAACCTCCATAAATTATTTACATTGAAAACTAGGTCCTTTATTAAGCAATATAAATTATATCTATAATTTTTGTTATATATTATTTTTTCCATTAAAATAATGTTTTTTATGTTTTTTATGTTTTTTTATTCAAACATTTTCTTTGAATTTATTTTTTTATCATTTTTATAAAACACACATTTTCTATTTATTTCATATGTTATATATATATGTATGTATTACATTATTTTTTAATAACATATACATATCAAATATATTTTTACACATTTTTAAAAAAAATATAAATATACATTTTTATAAATATATACATACATACATTCATACATACATATAATATTACATGTTTTTTTAATGCTTATATATGCATATTTCATTGTTAATATATATATATATATATATATAAATATCTAAATATCTAAATATTGAAAAAATTATATTCAAAAGTTTTAAATAAACAAAAAAACTATAATATAATAATCAAATATGCTTTAACATCATCCCCCAATCCAAGATTTATCATTATTTATAAAAAAATATCCCACCATAAGCATGCAATACTATTGGACAATTAAATAGATTTATATAAAAAAATTCAATATCAGATATTACTAAATAATTACCATAATAGTCATATTTTTATCAATAACATAAAATAATAAATTTTCATTAACCCCAAATATAAAAAAAAGATCTATTAAATTTAATAGTTGAACAATGAGAAAACTATATCCAATCAATTGAAATCAAATTGTGTAGACCAACTGGACACTCCAATAGGGAATAATAAAATCACAGTTACCCAAAATACCTAATAAATTATTAAAATGGGAAAAAATAATGATCTGGGGTTAAAAAAATCTAATTTCATCATTATTGAAGGAAAATTTCAAAAATAATGAAAGAGTAGGGAAGTAGAGTCCATACATATGGGATTAGAACCCAAATCTACAAGAAAATTGGTTTGTGGTGGTTGTTTTTGGGATTGAGGTTATGGTTAGTCATTGCATGCACTATGCAATCTGGCAGATCATGAGAAGTGGGGAGGGTGAGGAATAAGGTTCCTGTTTTTAATTTTTTATTAATTTCGATGATCTATTCATAATAAAATTTGATATTTTTCAAAAGTTAATTTCATCAATTTTTTTATGACGGGTAATAATGTCTATCCTAAAAGGTTAATCCTAGTGGATAATAATGGTAGATTTTTACATAACTCACTATTAGATCATTGTAACTATGTTTCCCATGGGAGGACATGCAACCACACTAAATGTATTTGTGATGGACCTTATTTTTCATCGCAAATAATTGGTATTTTCGATAAAAAAGTAATTATATAAAAAATAATTTTTTATTTGGGAATATTAGTGAGGAAAATTACCTGTCACAACTAACCCATAAAAAATAAACTTTTTTCCTTTAATATATGTTGAAATAGATAAAAACTATTAAAATATATTACTGAAATATTTCTTGAGGACAATACCCTTTTAAATTTGAAAATCACTTCTAAAATACAAATATTTCCAAAATATAATGGAAACGATTTTCCTTGAAAATAACTGTGGAAAATTGTAAATGAAAATATCATATCATTGAGAAATACTGATAGTGGGAAATTCTACTCATGGAGTATAGGTTAATAAAATTCAATTTCACTTTCGGTAAAAGTCAAAAAGTACCTCATTCGGGGAACAATAAGAATATTTCCATTAGACCATTTTATAAAAAGTTAAGAAATGGTATATTATTTATTTAAAAATAAATTTGGAATAGTAAAAATAAAATTTTAAACATTTTTAGAAAATATTTATATAGAAGAAAAGACTCCCCAATGGAGAATTCATCATAAACAATTCTAAATAGTGACCTGATTGTAGAATAAACTCTTACCACCGATTCAAATTCCTTTGTATGCACACAAACCTCCTATGTAATAAATAAACTTTAATAATAAATATATTATAGGATCATTATAATATATATCCAACCGTATATGATTTACTTATACCCCTTTATCATTCGTTTATTAACAACTCTTTATTAAAATAATTATTCTCGAAGGTAACTACTTTGTTTTTCTTGTTTTTTTTATTTGGTAGTTTTGATTGTTATAGTATCATAACTATTGCACTATCTCTATAAATTTAATAATGATATAAATATTATATATATTTACATTCATCCATAAATTTATACATATAAAAATTAATCATACCATTTATGGAGATGGTAGGTCATATGCACACATGAACACCATTTTCATTTTTTGATGGAAAGAACAAAAGGGAGATAAATAATATTTAACCATTTAAAAAATACTTATTATATAATATATATGCGATATATTCATTAATCCATCCTTATTTCCATCCATATAAATTGAAAATGGAAAACAAATTGCATCAGTTTGCGAGACAATAGCCTACCATAAACACGTATGCTGGTTTAGTTTCCCATTTGATAGAAGATGGGTTTCATTTATGTAAAGAAAATAACATAGTATCATATAATTAAATTGTAGATACATATTTTATTATTTTATCGTGGTTAAATTTTTTTTATGGGTGGAAGATTAAATAAATTGAAAATGTCCGGGTAATATGATTACCTCCTCATTGAGAAATTCCTTTGGCTTATACCTTAAGCCCTGAAGGGATTATATTTTGGAAAGAAACAAATATCTTAGTTGTGATTAAGGAAGCTGGAAATTTATTATGACAGTTATTGGTCAATATATAAGGCTCAATGGGGTGCAAATAAGTAAGGGTGGTGTCACCCATATATAATTGAGGAGTTTGGAAATTTTTGGATTTTATAAAATATTTTTTATAATAAAGTCATTCTCAATACAAATGAATCAAAATGTACAGTTATTCAGACCTAGTTTAGGATCTGGTTGAAATATCATCAAAAAATAAAATTGGTAAATGTTAATGTGGTTTTTTATACCTTATCTTTTGGTTTAACCACTTCATTAATCTATTTTAACATTAAATGGGGTAACATATTTTACACTCTTAAAGGGTTGTAATTTTACATATTAGGTAAATATTTAATCATAAATGGAATAGAGATGATATTAAATACCATATATTATCCAATTTTTCAAATTTCAAAAATTTAATGTTTTATAAATAATACAATAAATAATTAATTTGATAAAATATCATTAATATCAATTTTAAAACTATTCAATTATTTTGAATTAAATAACATAAATACAATGTGGAAATTAAAATATAATGATTTAAAACTTTCTTCAAATATCATATATATTAGACAAATACCTGGTACACATTAATTAATTAAATTTATTTTACTTTAAACATTTTTAAAATCTATTATTTTATATTTCTATAAATTGAATAAATTCCCTATTTTCATTACCCAATAATTTATGGTAATTATTTAATTATTAAAAATTATGAATAAATTACCATCTTAATTATATATTCATTATTCAAAAAAATTAAATTAATTTTTTTTTCAAAACATTTTTTCCCAATGTGGACACATAATAGATATTTATGACATTTCACAGCTTTTTTGATTTAAATATTATATTTGTCATTTTCTGGGGAAAGTTTCCATTAAACAAATAAATTTGATTCCTAAGAGATAAAGCGCTAATTTAATTAATCCAATAAAAATTAAGAATAAATTTTATGACCTTATCACTTGGTTTTTACTTATTAACCTGATTTACCCTTGACAAATTTTACAATGATTACTATTCATATTGATAAAAAGGGACCAATTTACTAAATTTGAAACTCATGATTCCAAAATATTTAATAATTTTTTTCAAGATTCAATTTATATATATGGTAGAAATTTTTTTTAAAATAATAGTGCAAAACGCAATGAAAAATGATTTCTAGAAAAATACATTTTTAAGCACAAAAATGGATTTATTATTATTCCCTAACTATTAATTTAATTAATGTAATACATAAATAGAGTTAAATTTAATTTATTGAGATAAAAACACATTATGCACATGTAAAAACAGTTTTTTAGAAAACAATACCTTTATATTCAAATATTTTTTATTTTTGTTTATATATAATAGATTTATTTTATAAGATCATGAACCATAAAATTTTAATAATTTAGTTAATTTTATTCATACTCTCAAATTTTAATATCTAGGTTATAAATTTCATATAATAATTTCTTAATAATATATGACAGTTCATTTAAACTCAGTGTTTGATGCAATGCAAGCTATCAAATAGATTAAATTTATTTTAAAAGAGCCATACTAGAAAATATTTGGGTTTTAAACTCTTCATATTAAAAATAATGTTGTTTAAAAAATAATATATTATTCAATGTCATATTCTGCATCCAATATGATGAAATTCATAGGAAAATTATACTTCCCAACATTGACCAATATGTCTTCAAGAACTGTCTTTGGATACTTCACTGAATAATTGAACAATTTAAGATAAAATTGGTTGAATGTAATTAATCTATATTAATATTTTTTAATATAATTAATGTTATTAGATTAGTTTTAGTTGCTAAATTACATAATTCCTTGCCATACTCAAAGGGTAAATCATGCACGAGTTTTAAAAAATTCCTAAGCCCTGAAAATTTATTGGGATTTCTTATTACACCCCAATAAGAATTCTCTACTTATTGTAAGGATGCCCAATTATTATAATATATAATTATTAGAATGAAGAAAATTTATAAACGATCCATAAGTGGGCATTTGTGAAATCACACCCATAAATGGTATGTTGTTATGTAAATTTTGAATACGTCCAGAAATTTCCTGAAATTATGATCCATTTTACATTGCTTTAAATTGATTAGAAAAGGTAGAGGAAGGAATTAATCATAGGTTCCCTTACTTTTCGTATTTCAAAAAACTTCATTCCATTTATTTGGATTTTATTCAAGTTTTTTAGGATCTAAATTATTTATCTTATTACAATTGTTTGGGTATTCATCCCCTTTACCTTTATCTTTTTTCCACTTTCTTCTTTGATGGTGAAATTTACTTCCCACTTCTTAAGTTAACTTCATTAGATTGTACCCCAATATATTCTTAGTGTTATCTAGAATTTTTCCTAGTTTTCTTTATAATATTGGATTGAAATGTTTCCCAACACACTATTCTTATATTTATATTGTGGACTCTACATTTTAGAACCTTGTTTTTACAGTTTAAATGAAATTAATCATCATCTCCCCCAAGTATTATTTTTATATAATTGTGGTTGTTTTGGTAATTGTTTATGTCTATAAGTAGGCTAGGTGATATGAGGGTTTTAGAATATTTTTTTTTATTTTTACGTACAAAAAATTAATTACCTTGATAAGGATACTAATGTGGATTTTGACATTTAGGTTGTTTGTAACTCACAGATCTTTGAGGCCTTAGTTGGTTCACCTATTATTTTCATCCTTTCCATATATAGTTGTATTTTTCTTAACATGATTACCTTTGGAATGATATAAAATGAATTAAGGCCTAATTTTTTAAAAAATAATTTACCTTTATATTATATGGGAAAACATTGGTATGTGGACATTCATCCAAAGATTGGTTCTTCCTGTAATCATTTAAAGTAAGGGTTATGATAGCACTGAAAGGTGAAGATGGATTTAGTTGAAATTATTTCATCCTTTTAAATAATTTTTACAACTTATATAGTAACTTCTTAGTTTCATCATCATCACACATCTCTCACTTTTTTTTTCTATGTTTTGGATTTTAAGGAATGCTCTTAGATAACATAAATTCTAAAAAAAGAAACATTTCATTGGGTGACTTCTTCAGGATAATTCCACTCACAACTACATAAATAATATATTTCATTTTTAAAATTATTAAACTCTAAAAGTTTCAATATTCTTCTATGTTGGTTTTCTTTAGGGCAGAAAATTCTTCAATAATTTTTTAAAGCACTCTCATGTTTAATAGAGTGGTCTATTTTTATAAACCTGGATATAGTGAATCTCATTCTATTGATTAAATATTTTGGATGGTTTAATTTAGAAACCCATGATTTTCATTCATTAATATTAAATATATATTTTTTGTTTTATTTTCAATACATTTCACAAATACACGCCTAAAGGTAGTAAATGATTAGTGTCTTTCAAGAATACTTACACCGTCTTCTTATTTAATGAAAGTTATTTAATATCTCCCATAATGATCTTCCCATTTATCACTATTCTAGACATACCTGACTAAAACCTTTCCTCATAACCTAGGGAATGGAAACATAATAAAGGATGAGATTAGATTCCTAGTAAGGGAAAACATGGGCGATATAAGTTGAAGATCATTTGAAATCATAAGATAAGAATAATATTATAAGATTAAAAATATAAATTACAATGTTTATACCCAATCTATCATGGATCATAAAAATTAAAAATGGAATAAGACCTTATAATTTTGAATAAACTGAACCACAATAGTGAGACATCATTATAAATCAGTCATAAACCAAATTTTCATGTCATATAAGTGTTTTAGTATCATAAGTTTAGAAAACATTTCATATGTAAAGGTTAACATCCAAATCTATCAAATCATATCAGATCAGGAATCAACACATTTTTTCATTTCATTATGGAATAGGATTTATCATTTTTTCCCATAGCGAATCAATCACATTTTCATGTTTCCCATAACAGATCAAGCACATTATATTGTTTTTCATCATTATCTGACGAGATATAGTACTTTACCCAATCCATTGGAAGGATATATAGGTATCACCAGTAACCTAATGAAAATCATACATATGTATACCACAAGATCATTAAATATTCATCATGTGAAACTCATGAGAAGAAATGAGTTTCATAAAATTTCATCCTAGAATAACCCATAGAAAATAAATAGGATTCATAAAATGACATTTTTTCATCATAGTATAACCTATAGAAAAGGAACGAGTTTAAAAAACATTCCATATTTTCATCCTAGGATAACCAACGGAAAACTGACTTGTTTAATAAATATCTTATCATCAGTAAAAAAAAATAAACCATCAAGAGATAGAATATAGAGGTTACCAATGGATCATATCCATTGTAAAACATAGGCAACACCAAATTGTGTTGTCATTTATGAATTCAAATTCCATAAAAATATTATTAAAAAATTATCAAGGAAAATATCATTTTTATTATTAAATATATTATTTAAAATATTGAAAATTTTAAAATATCAAGGAAACAGTTTCATTAAAAACTAAACAAAATTTTTTTAAAGAAAGCTACAAATAATTTAGTGGTTATGATGGTGTAAGATTTTTTTATTCTATACATGTTAAAATAGAGAATACTTTCACATTTTTAGTAAGATTTTTAAATTACAATGTTTAGAAAATAAAAATAATATTCCTTTGATTTTTTTGAAAAATAAAAAATGGGTGAAAATTTATCTAAAAAATATTCCTATAATTATTACATTGAATATTTTTTAAAAAAAATGGACATGGAAAAAAAGGATTTCATCCAAAGAGAGAAATAACGTCATATTTCCTTACAAATTTATTTTAGAATCTCCTGTATAAAGTGAAGAAAATGAAATGAAAAAATTAATTTTCCTAAAATAACTATTGAATAGAAAATCTTATGAGTATATTTATAGGATTTTTATAAAAATTCATTATGGGAAAATTAATCATAAACAATCCCAATGAATAATGAGATTGTAAAAAAATAATTTAACAAATTGGTATCTTTTGAATAATAATCCTCATGAAAGAAAAAAATAAAAGGATATGTATATCCGATTATTTGATAAGATCATTCATTAAACAAATTCATTCGAAATATATACTCTATATTAAATAAACAAGTAGGGTATACGACATGTGTCCCATATAAATAAAATTGAGATAAAAATCACTTACATGCTTTGGTAACTAGTGAATCATAATCCCTAGGAAAAAAATAAATTTTAATGAAGCCCTAATAAATATTGAGAAAAAGTAAATTAATTTTATGTAATTTAAAATGGGATGTATAGATATATCATTAAATAATATAGGTTAATAATATAACATAAGTCCTAAAGAATACAATTTGAGACAAAATCTCGTACCTTAAGTCTCGAATTCATTCATACACATTCAAAACTTATGTATAACAAAAATTGGTTTATTATAAATTTATTATAGAAAAATAATCATATATATCATACAATATATTTATTAATTATGACTCTTTTTTACCCTTTTATTAATAGTTCCTTGTAAAAAAATTATGTTTTGATTAATAACTATCTCATTTTTCATGCAAGTTTTTGTTGATATTTTCATAATTTTACTTTGAAAATTGTTACATCAGATTTAGAATATTAAACATGATATAAATATTATATATATTCAATATATATATACTAATCAATAAATTTGTAGATAGAAAATTATTGACACTATTCACTGAGATGATGAACTATATGTACACATGATCATTATTTCCATTTTATCGATGAATGAAATAAAAGAAAGATAAATAATATATCAGCTTTAAAAAACATTAGTTGACATATATCATATAAATTCACTAAATCTATCCTTATTACTATCCATGTGAAAATTAAATGAAAAATATGTCACATCACTTCATGGAGGCGGTAATCCACTTGTATGCACGAGCGAGGTCATAATTTTCAAAATGATTTTAAGGTAAGAAGGTATATGGGATATTATAATTTAAGAAGAAAAAATATTTTATAAATATCATATATACAAATTATCCATCATTGTACCCAACCGTGAGTGACGGTGATGGGAAACAAATTATATCAGTTCATCAGGCAGTAGTTCACTGTACACTCGTTCGATAGTTACATTTCCCATTTGATGGAAAATGATATGGATTTAGTTTATTACAATAACATTATAACATATTAGTATATAAGAGATACTAATTTTATTATATCATCATATTTGAGGAATATTTTGATGGATTTTAAGAAGAAATAAAATAAAAAATCTCGATTAAGAATGATACCTCTTCTTTAGACAAACTCATTTGGTTTTCACCAAATGAATTATTAAGAGGTTTTTATAATAAAAATACATCCTATATTAATTTTTTAGGGAACTAATAAATATATTTTGGTAGGACTTTGTTGAACCAAAATTCTTCTGAAGTGCGAGGAGGAGAGGAGAGGGTGTGGCATTTTATAATGTAGGAGGGGGGTATTTTTGTAAATACCCAAAACTATTCTATAATGGGAAGTAACTCTCATTCCACGTGCCTCCAAAATTGATAAATAATGTATTTTGAGGATTATATTGTGAATCCAAACCACCAAAACAAGTTACGAGACATATTTTAAATATGTTATTCCATTACCTGTATGTTTTCTCACTTTTCCCATTTTTGTTTTCACCACAATAACTAGTTCATTTTTATTTACCTAGGTCATTTGTCCATTAATAGTAAAAATACAATTAGAATTACAAGATAATTTTCACAAACTAATTATAAATATTGAATCTAATTTATTAAAGAATTTTCATGTGTTTTTTGGAAATTAATTTTACACAAGTGTATGTAATGCACAAAACCCTGTTTTAACCATGACCGCAACAATGAATTTTTTCCTACTTTTACTATTCAATATGAAGAAAAAATTAGTTTAAAACATTATATAATATTAATTATAATGATCCCAAATATGGAATCATTTTTTCTAAATTCAATTAACATTAGTGGCCAAATTTAATTTAAAATTAATCGCACACACATGATAAAAAAATGGATTTTCCAAGAAAACGTTTTATTAAGTCTAGAATTATTTAATATAAACATTAAATATTTAATTTATTCCAACGACCTAAACTAGAGTAATAATAATTTAATTGAATTAATTATACTTTAAAAACATTTTATAACAAGATTTAGCTTTTTAAATTTATTAATTGAGAAGAAAATTTTCAATAAAAGTCACCATTTTCACTATTCATAAAAAAATTAACATTTTTAGAAAATTATCAGAAAATATATCTAAGATAATTTTAAAATTATTATTTAAAAAATTTAGTTAATTTTTAATTTTTTTATAAATGTTGAATAAATTAATTATATTATTTTGTCACAAAAAGTAGTATAACCATTTTTCCAAAATAATGTATTTTTGAAACATAGAAAGAATTTACTTGAAAATATATTTAATTTATCTAAAAACTTTAACAATATTTTTAGAATATTTTCATTACTATTCCTACCTCTAAGTTTAATGGATAGCTTATAATAGTTATATTTAAATAAAAATATTAATAATATATTGTGGTTCGTTAAAACTCAGTGTCGCATGTATCACAAGATATATAAGAATTTTGATTTTTTTTGAAATAAATACTTTACATAATATGAGGGTGATAAATTATCCCACCATTAATAAACTTCATCTTTAAATTTAAACTCATGTTTTTTGGGTTTGAAATTTAAAAATCCCTCTGTGTAAAACCCATAACGTAAAAATTATCAATAAAACAACCTCTATAAAATAGATAAAATATTTTATAATGATCATCTATAATAAAAAATAAATAGGTTTCCAAATAGGGTAACATTAGTGGGAAATAAAAATATGGTAATGGAAGAAGAAACTAACACCCAAATAATAATAGAGAGTGATTTAAAATATGGATCGGTGAAAGTTAACAATAAAAAATTGATAAATATGGGATGGGTTAAATAAAAAAACATTCATTAGAAATGAAGGTAAATATATAAAACTTTTATTTCAGATATATTCTATAAAGTTGAAAAAAAATCAAGAGATAATATACTAACTTGATTTCATTCAATTTACTTATAAAAATATCACCCTTTGGATGTGCTTCGATCAATTTCCACTTCATCTAATAATCTATGAAATTAGTATTCAAGATGATTTTTTCATTCTTGAAGCACTAAAATAATCTTTTAATGGATCATAATACCTATACAATATTGATAATTAATTATTTCTATCTTTAGTCATTATGAAAACCAAAATATTCATCACATGTTATCCAATATTCATAAATATTCACAAGATGAAATAATGAATTGATCTCTAAAACCTCATCAAAATTTAAAATTAAACCATTCCATAAATCATTAAACTTATGACCCTACCAAAATACAAAATTTATAATGAATATCACTAAATTTCTCAAAATAAAATTTACATTAATCCCAAAAATATCATAAAGTATCTATTAATTATCAAAAAAATAAATATGTTAATATCTTTGTCATGTATTCTCCTAAAGCATGGTCATAATGATAATTACCATAAATCCTCAATGAAATCATACATTTTCAGGAACTAGGCTGGGTCGGCGTCCGACCTGGCACCTGACCCAGTCCGCGACACGGAATGAAGGCCGTTCTCGATCCCCATGAGCTGGCACAAGTGCCCGAGTATCAAAATATTACATGGGAACTATTTAACCGAATTAAAATATAGAAATACAAATAACAAGATAAACAAACTGAAACTGGAAGTAGAAAACCAAACACGCCTTTAAATTATAACAGGTTTAAAGTCTACAATTCAACTAAGAACCCAAATTGAACAAAAACAATGATAGAGAACTAAAACACTAATACCAACCTCCATGCAACACAAGAAGCTACACCCCAAAGATACCAACACCAACCTGCACACGAAGAACAACAACATCTAGAACCAGTACCACTAAACAGGATTCCTTAACCTAGAATACACAAAGAACAAGGTCTACATACACCCAAAGGTGTATATAGAGTGTGATCCAAGATCCCAGTAGGACTTCACCCAAAAAAAGGTTCCACATATAAACATTAAATGACGAATAAATATACAGGCTAAATATATGAAAGGACACCAAGGCTTGAACAATTTATAAAGAATAAATTTCTATAAAGAAAACACCTTCAAAGAAAACAACTTAAATAAAAAAATACCCTTGCATTTAAGAAAACCCAATCCTTCAAGAAAACCCAAAAGCTACACCATATGCTGATGGTGAGTGTATAGTAGTCTAGGAGCACCAAAAGATGGAGAGGATCTATCGGTACTAGCAAAAAGAATGGGACCCTAAAACATCACGTCTCAGTGAATAGTAGTATAGGAAACAAAACAAAATATGTTCTCGTGCATGATCCACTAGTAGGGAAACACATCCATAACCTAGTGGTCTCCAACCATCATTATATGTTTAGTTAGTGTTGTAACCATCAAACAAGTTAAGTGAAATCGGGCCAAATCCACTTTCGTATCACAAGCATGCTAGATCATGTCCGCCCACCTGGTACTCCGGCTTCCCCATTTTGTGCTCAAGATGTTCCCATTTTACATTTAATGTCAAACTCAGATGAATAAAATAACAGACTGTTACCAAAATCCAACGCCACACTTTCACACACACACAAAATCCATTTGAAAAAGTATGCACACCAAAGGACTTTACCCAACTCAATTTAAACAATTTTTGCATTGTTAATAATTATTTATTAAACATATTAAACTCTCATTGTTAATAATTTCAATTAAAACTTATTAAATTCCCTGTGAAGAAATTATTTAAACAGAAACATAACATGTCTTAACACACCAAACCCTCTTTTAAAACCATACGCACACCAAAAGTGTTTTCAAAACTCAATCGGCATAGGTTACATACTCAATTAATCTATGTACCCAATTCTAAAAGACTCTTATCATTAAACAAACCCCCACTTACACACATAAAAACCATTATGAAATAAGATACACACTAAAACATTTTTCAAACATGTTTCACACCATTGTCATAATTTAATACACCATTTAGAAAAAAATTATAAAGCAGTAGTAAAAGGTTATTACATGGATTTTCACACACTAATGTTCCCATTTATAAATTCAAATGCATTGCAACATCACACACACCCAAATAAAATTTTAAAGTGTGACCTACACCGCACAAATAATTTGATGGAAAACCTTACATAATAGGTAAAACACCTTTGTGCAAATCACATATTTTAATAAGCCAAAAATAAAAGCATACAAAACAATTTAAAAGAAATCACTTGGTGTTACCAACTAAACCCATACAAAAATTTCTTTGGAAACCAGACGCACATGACGCCATGTCAAAAAAATATAATTTTCACCACTTGCACAAATTAAAAAGCTACCCACACAATTTAAAAATCACCAACAACTAACTAAATATATGTTTTAAGCAGAAAAAACACACATAAATTTGAAATACTACTAAACAGTTCAATGTATATCAAACATCAAAGAAAACCAACTTCGCACTACACAAATTAACAAATTGATGTGCTAAACAAATTAAAATTGCAAATTAATTTATCATATTATGATTAGACATGGAACCACCTACCTCAATGTAGGAATAACCTTGAAAATCGATGAAAAACACTCATTGCACATTAATTTCACTACAAGGGATCTATAACGGACCTTCAAAGAGGTTATTGGGTCCGTGATGTCCAAAACAAACTAACGAAAAGCCAAAACCCTAATGGAAACACCACCAACAAACGAATTATAATCAGTCGAAGGGGAAAACACCTATGACAAGGTTTTGAGATACCGACTAGATTTCTAAGGAGGTTGTCAGAGCTTGTGCAGCGCTTGAAAAAAAAGTGGGGTCATTAGAGAGGGAGGTGTTGTGCGGACCTTCGGACCGGGTGGAAGGATGTGAGCGGGCGAGCAGGTTAGGGAGTCCCAAGGTGACAACGCAAAATACCGGCTGGGGTTTGGGGTGTCGGTGGGAGGGGGAGGCCATCCGAGGAGCTATGGGGTGCAACTGGTCCAACGAGTGGGGTGTGTGATGGTGGCGATGGCTAGGAGAGGAAGCTGCTGATCATTGAGGGAGGGGGAGTGCGGTGTGTAGGGCTGCAGAGGAGAAGGGGTGAAATGTGATTTCCGGATGGGAGGACCGTTGGTAAAGGTGGTATAGCACTAGAAGGGGTGCTCTAGGGTTTCACGCACAAGCCAATAGAGGGGAATTCCGACGGGAAAAAGGGGAGGCAAGATAGAGGGAAGAAAAAAAATAAAGAAAAGAGAAATAAAACAAAACAAAACAAAATAAAGGGATGAAACCAAAAAAAGGGAAAAACATACTAATAATAATAGTAATAATAGACTAAAACAAGAGTAATAATAAAAAATAAAATAACTTAATTTCTCTCACTAATATAAATAATAATAATACTCAATAATAATTAATAATATCCTCAAATAACAATAATATCCTCAAATAATAATAATATCATTATCAGTGAAATATTCGTATTTTATTTTATTTTTATTTTACCACTCATTTATTTTTATTTATCACTAATTCATTTCATTTAATTTTCTGAACATCGGGCAAGCGCGTAGGGAACTCGGTGAGGTCGTGTGGTGACCTAGGTGAGGTCGTGTGGCTTTAACAACGTTGCGCTGAATGCTGTCAATGCCGAAACACTCATTTAACAGTTCAAGAGAGTAAAACCCCAGTCGATCTCAGCCCTAATTTAATATATATATATATATATATATATTACAAAAAAAATTAGCAGAAAATAAAATTACAAGATAAAAAAATTAGAAACATGATGCAGTGCAAAGTCTGGGAGTGAAAATTCTCCCCACCATAAAGCTTTTCGTCCCTGAAAATCCAAAACTAAAGTTAAGACTCAAAGAAGAAAACAATACCCCCTTATGGTCCAAAGAGGATCCCTATAAAAAACAAGAAGAAAGAGAAAAACACGCTGTGCTTAGAGAATGTGACTCAAATGGAAACCTCAAGAAACTTGTAAAAAGATTTTCCCTCTAATTTCCATCTGTCCCAAAGAGTTGGAACACCTTTAGTTGATTGATCGAGTATAGGATCTCTCATACTCATGAGCACCAACTTCACAAACAGAAACACCTCAAGTACCATAGTATTAAAACTCCACCATTTGTCTGTAAGGACAAACAATATCGAACCACATAACAAGAACACTCTTATTACCCACTACCAAGTCACCTCTAGGAATATGACCAAAATACCAACTGGGGAAGTCCACAAGGGGCTCCCCACCATTTAAAACTTATTGCCACCGAGATGAGATTATAAATCTGAAACTGGGAGGCCTAAGGAGACTCCCAACTATTTTGAATAAGGGCCAATACTGATTCCTTATAGAGACATTTGAGCGAGCCCTATCACAGGTCTCCCCACCATTAGAGCTAACAAGAGATAAAAAACCTTGAAAATTACCCAACAGTGGAAAAACACCCCACCAAAAGGGGCTGGGAGGGAGGGGACCAACTAATGGGGCGTCAAACAATAGCCCAATACAAACCAACATCTCCACATCTCTAGATGAGGACCATTCAAATTTGATACCAATTTACCCAAATAGACTCAATAAGGACATCTAAATGAGGTTACATCCAATGGGATGCAACCCCCAAGGCATTAATGTAATGAGGTGACCATGCCTCTTCATAGCCAGTGGAATCCTCATGCACCCAAATGGGTCGTTCGGAATGGAACAACCATAGAGAACAATTTAAATAGCCTTAACTCTCAATATCGATGACAGAAATAAAGTTGGGGTCTCATCCACTCTTGAGGTTCCTAACCACATGCCAACTTCACTCCGATGCCTATGGAAGGAGCCCTAATGTTGGAAGTATATCTTACCTCACAGTAAGGTATTGAATACTCCTTAATAGAGCTTCTCATTTTGGTGTCACACGCAACCATAACACAACTGAGGCTACACCAACAAACACAACACATCACGACATCCAACAAGTATCTCACGGAACATTCACCAAAACATGGGTTTATAGGGTGCACATGCATCTTCTTTAACCTTAAAAAAGAAATCTAATAAGAAAAGATGCACAAAAAACACCCCCCTTTGAACTAAAAAATTATAACTCCCCAAGTGGACACACTCCTATGAAAATAAGGATTTGTGAAAGATCCTACGAAATCCAACCTTGCTCTTCAAAGAGAACTCACACTGCGAAACATCACCAAACATGACCCATGAGGCCAATGAAAGTACTACAAATCCCTTCAAGACACTGGTCAACACTGAAAATTCTGAACCGCCTTTACCCTTCTTATCTAGAATTCCTTTCCTCGTTTCCAGGGGAACCTTCAGACACGACTATGTCAAACTTCACACCCGACGACTCAGACAACTCAAAGAGGCCAAAACACCCTTTGATTCCCCTTGCATATGTCACCCCACTTTTAGAGGATATGCTTAACTGAAAAGGAAAAATGGATAGACTTAGCGCTATCACAAAAAGGGGTGAGTTCTCACTTTAATAAACTGGAGAGCTGGCCAATAGCGAATTACCCATGGCCTCACTTCAATCGCATGTTAATGCCTTATGGGGGGCATGCACTAGTTAAGAAAGAAAAACATAGACCCCATGAAACTTGCCTAATGACCAAGAAATAAGACAAGTGAACACTAAACATGAATGGGGAACCCCTACAAGGGATTACCGAAGCGGTTTTCAAAATAATTCACTAACCACACGCTTTCACACCAACTTACAAATAAAAATTCAAACTCCAGACACCAATTAGTCAAAAAGGATTCTCGGCTCAAAATGCCTCACATACAACACTTCCCAAAACACAAGGACACATCACACAATCACCGGTTTTGAAAGCACTAATTTTTTTATTTGCCAAACTTTTTGAAAATAAACAAAGTTGGTGGGTCACACAAACACCAATGGTGTCCCGTGGGGCTCACACATGCATGTTCCCATGCCACACCTACACCCAACTCATGTCCATCAAGGAACCCATCCACTTGTTCCATTAACCATTTCTCTTTCCATATACACTCATGCATGTGGTTGCCCATGAGAACACCAAGAATCAAAACTGCACCTTTTCATTTTTCAAAACCAAACATTGAACCCACACTTTTCAAACCTTTCACATAATTTTATTTTTAAAGTGCTCACTTTCGAAACATTTTTCAAGATGAAATCATTTTTTTACAAAAAAAATAGATTTTCATGAATCTAAAACCAAGAGACGAGGAATGATGCTAGAGGGAACTAGTTTCAGTGGGTGACTAGAACATATGGTTGATAGACATACGCTAATCACCCCACCGCCACAGAGGGTGTTCTAGGACAACATCCTCAGATCCACATGGCCTGCCAGACCCTGCGTTCTCACTGGGACCACTAACCCTACTCTTTATTCATTTCCCCTAAACAATATTAACCACATAGACTAAAGGCTTAGACAAACCTCAACTTAATTTGGTAACTCGAGTCCCACCACGAGGTGTGATGGCCAGGCACCTTACTCGTAGCTATGACGTCGATTCCTGACAAGCATAACTCCAATCTACTATGACTCTATACCAAAATAACATGATATAAGAGAGAAAACCTCCTCTAATACCATTTTTTCATGAACCAGGCCAGGTCGTCATCCGACCCGGCACCCAACCCGGTCCGCGGCATGGCCCGAAGGGAGTTCCCGATCCCTACGGGATGGCACAAGTTCCCGGGTATCAAAACATTACATGGGAACAATTTACCTGAATTAAAATATGGAAAGAAAACTAATAAGATAAAAAAACTGAAACTGGAAATAGACAACCAAACACGTCTTTAAACTATAACAGGTTTAAAGTCTACAATTCAACTTAAAACCCAAAGTGAAAAAAAACAAATATAGAGAACTAAAACTCTAATACGAACCTCCAAGTGACACCAGAATCCACAATCTCCAAGATACCAACACCAACCTGCATGCGAAGACCAATAGCATTCAGAACCACTATCACTAAGCAGGATTCCTCAACATAGAATACAAAAATAACATGGTCTATATAGACCCAAAGGTATGTAGGGTGTGATCCAAGAGCCCAGTAGGACATCACCCAAAAAATGGTTCCACGTATAAATATTAAATGACAAATACATTTTTAGGATAAATAAATGAAAGGACACCAAATCATGAACAATTTATTAAGAAACCATTTCTATAAATAAAATACCTTCAAAGAAAACACCTTAAATAAAAAAACGCCCTTGCATTTAAGAAAACCCAAACGTTGAAGAAAACCCAAAAGCTACACCGTATGCCGACGGTGAGTGAATAGTAGTCCAGGAGCACCCAAAGTGGGAGAGGATCTACTGGTTCTAGTAAAAAGAATGGGACCCTAGAAAATCACGTCTCGGTGAATAGTAATATAGGAAACATAACAAGATACATTCTCATGAACAAGACACTGGTAGGGAAACACATCCATAACCTAGTGGTCTCCAAACATCATTCAAATTTTAGTTAGTATTGTAATAATCAAACTAGATATGTAAAACCGGGACAGGGCCACTTCTGTATCACTAGCGCGTGAGATCTAGTCCACCCACCTAGTACTCATGCTTCCACTTTTTGTGCTCAAGATGTTCCAATTTAACATTTCATGTCAAACTTAGATGAATAAAATAATAGGGTGTTACCTAAACCCAATTCCAAACTTGCACACATGCACAAAATCCATTTGAAATAATACTCACACCAAAATTCTTTACCCCACTCGATATAAACAATTTCTGCATTATTAATAATTATTTATTAAACATATTAAATTTCTATCCTTAATAATTTTTATAAAAACATATTAATTTTTTTAAACATATTCTTTAAACAGAAACATAACACGACTTAACACACCAAACCCTCTTTTAAAACTATTGGTCGGAGTAGATTACTTAGGGGGTGAATTGAGTAACTGTAAAAAATTTTGGATAAAAATTAATCTTAAACAGTGTTCCTAATAAGGTTAAATACATCCCAATTAATCAAAGTAATACAGTTATGACGGGTTGACTGTTTAAATAACTTCTTAGAAGATTGATTAATTCTCAGTAATATTAATGTCAATTATTAATGTTACCTTTGAAACTATTTTACTAAGACAATACAATTAAAACTTCTTTCCAATATTAACTTATCAAAGTGAATTTAGTGATTTTTGAATTATACAATAAAGTAATAAAACAGAGAAGTCTAAATTAAGAATCCCAATGGATAGGAAGCAAGTTGTTCAGCCTCAAGCCGAGACCTAATCCACTCGACATTGTGATCACCTGCCACCAAGAAGTTTATATAAATATACTTGATCCACACCCTGGATGGGGGTTAAACAACAATACACAGGACTGTCTAGGTCGCACAGGGACCTCTTCCATAGATCTCCGTGGGAACAAACAACCAGGCCACACAAGGACCTCCTCCATACTTATCAGCGGGTATACACAAGTGTAAAAATATGTTTGAGTCAGGATATTTTGTATCCTTCAGTTTAATTATGGATACATTGTGTGTTGTTATACAGATACACACATTGCTCGAAAGCTAGTAAAAAGATACAAAACAGTGCAGAAATATTGAGATAGTGTAACACCATGAGATTTTATGAGATATATTATTTTTAAATTTATTTGATGTCTTCTATTATACACTACACCAATTATATCTTGCGCTACATGAAACACCGTATTAGCTTTTAAAATACGCAACACTAATCTTGGATCATGTTACACACAATTTCAAGTTTGTTTGATAAAAGTTATTCTACGTAACATTGAGTGTATATATATATTTAATGTATAAATGAAATATGGTTGGATTCTATTACATGAAATAATAAAGGAATCTTGTACTACACGCAACCCTGACTTGGCTTGCATTACACGCAATCATGACCTTCCATGATAGCGTGTTTTGTATGCAATACCGAGTTTCACTAAATGAGATATTATTATAATATTATTATGAATTAGTCGTTATGAATAGTAATAACCAATTTTTGAAATTTTATAAATTTTATCTTTCAAAGTGGACTTCATTTTTGGATTCAGAATATCTAAATTAGCCTAGGGTGAATTTTTGGTATTTTTCTGAAAACTTTCAATTTTTTGATGAATAGTGAAAACACTAGGCTACAATTTAAAAACCGTCTTTTTATTTAAATAATTATTTATTTAATTTAATTTTATTTTAGGTAAAAATTGTTACATAATACCTATATAAGTTCAATGTAATTAATTTGAGTCATTTTGTAATAATTTTAGACATATAAAAATTTTATTGAACTTTTCACCGTCTTTTACCCACCTCCTAAGAGAATTTGAAAATTTACATAAAACTTAATTTTACCGATTCTGTGAATGGAATTTAGAAAATCCGAGAGACACGGTTAATATCATGGGATAAAATGTGGTTCAATAGGATAAACATAATTTTTGGTGAATAGTTACTTTTTACTTTTATTTACCACGGTTAAAAGTAAATAGGGTAATTAAGGGTAAAAATGATATTATTATTACCCTAACACATGTCCTAATTCTATTAGATAAGTATAATTAGATCAAAAACAACCTTATGAATATCATATTACCATTTAGGTCCATTTGAATTAGATTTGGACATTTATTATTATTTTATTTAAAAAAGAGTTAAAATAGTTAAAATCAAAGTTTAATAACTAAATTTTTTTTAATATAGGGTTATACATAAGATAAGTTCGACTATAAAAATTAATTAGAAATCTAAAAATATTTCCTACCTAATGTTTTTTTATTTATAATTTTTAGACATTAAATAATTTAATTTATTTATGACATAATGGTGATGCAGTAATTACCTAA
Organism: Viscum album; assembly: GCA_963277665.1. Taxonomy (NCBI): domain Eukaryota; kingdom Viridiplantae; phylum Streptophyta; class Magnoliopsida; order Santalales; family Viscaceae; genus Viscum; species Viscum album. The sequence goes on along the minus strand of OY728143.1, from coordinate 508,225,778 downwards.
ATAATGAAATATTAAAATAATTGATATTATAAATACCCAAATAATTGTAATTTGAGACTTTTTATCAATTACACTAATTTTCTAGGTTAATAAGACATGTTAGTATTGATTTAATTAACTTTTTTCGAACTAATCATGCTGTTATAATTTTCACAAAAATCAAGTACCAAATAGTGTGAAAATTGACATAAAATAGTATTTAAAACAAATATAATATTATTAATTGTTATTCTATTCCTTAAAATCTAAGGTTCGTCCAAATGACTTAGATAAGGTTATATATATTAATAATTAACCAATTGGGGTTTGTTTTCCTTGTTATAGTATGTTTATTAACCATTTAGTGTAAGAAAACAAAAAGACACGGTAAAAGTTAAATTATTTAACTTAGAGTTAAATCTAAATGATAAGGTTAAAATAGTAACCTAAACTTGTCTAAAAACTATTGGTTGAGAGACTTTCAACCCATCCCCACCTTATCTTCGAAATAAATCAATTTGGAGCTTTTAAAAACCGAATATGACTTTATTGTAAAATAATATTATATGTTTTTCCAAAGGTGCCCCTCTCCTCCCTTATAAAAAGGGCACCCCTTCCATCTTCTCTTCACACCCTTTTGAGATTTGAAGCTCAGAAAAACCCTGAAATTCTTCTTCTAAACCTATCTAGTTATATCATAGAGGTTTTGGTCTTCTCAAAAGACCAACTCTAGTGCCCTAAGAAGAAGTTTAAAGGAGGTGCGTCGAGGAAGAGGTAATCTCTTCTACCTACTCTTTCAAGTTTCTTTCTTCTTCTACTTCCTCTTATTTAGTTGTTTCATTACAAATTAATAACATAATTATTAATTATATACTGATATGTTATTATAAATATAAAACAACCCTATTTCACCTTCTATCTATCCTACAGAAAATGAAATCACCGTGCGTGCGTACGTACGAAATACCGTCTCTACGCCGTGGTGTAATATGTTTTCAACCACCACCTTACTTGGATGGGTATAATGGTGTAAATAAAAATCTATATATGATTAATGTAAATTAATATTGATTCTGAAATATTATACATACACTTCAATACTATTCCACGATCATGGGAATGATATCATCGTTCGTGCGTAGGTACGGACTACCATCTCCACGACGCGATGAGATTCATTTTCCATGATAACCATTCATGAATGATTATAAAGTATATATAATGAACAATAATGAAATATATGACATAATAATTATACTAGATTTATGTAAATATATGTTTTTTTTCTTAATTCCATTTAATTCAATAAGGAAATGAAAACAGCGTTCATGTGTACGTACGACCTACCATCTCCATGAATGGTGTATTTCATTCCATTTATCGATATATCATATATATTTATATGATGAATATATATTATATATAAATAATGTTTTAAATTTTGGAATTAAGTAAATCCAGATATAAGCAATAATATCAAGAACAACATGTTGAAACACATACGATAAATGAAACGATTTTACCCAAAACACTACTTTAACATAGAATTTACAAAAGAACGGGTAATATAAAGTAATAAGTGAACAATATATGATATCATAACAATGAATATGATTCTGTAATAAGTCAATGACATTATTTAAATCATTATACATGAGGTTCAGATACATATGAAGCATATCAGACCTAAGGTAAGGGATAACTTTTCCAATCTCATTTTTATCCGAGATTGTTTATTCGTAAGTATTTACTGGGGTTATATTTATCATCCATGTCCCTATTTTCTAAAAATTGTTTCATGTATGTTTAAAGTCCTTTTTACCCATTTTGACTTTTACTACATGGTATGTAAGGAATCTTTCTTTTGTTTACATTACGAGGTACTTTTTTTGACTTTTCTGGCAAAATTATGAGAATAATGTTTTTTAACTTATACGGCATGAATGGATTTTTACGGTTTTATAACACCTTATTTTAATTAAGATTAATCTACAATATTTCATTAATATTTTCAAAAAAAATCCTTTTCTTTTAAAATTGCATGGAATTTTGTGAAAAGAAAATTATTTTGAATAAGAAAGGATATTTTCCTCAAGAATTTATCTCAAGTGTTTCATCAAAACCATTTTCCATATAAGATGACATTATTTCATATGTGTATGTTTCAAGTATAACTTATCTATGATTTACATGGTTTCACTTTTCTTATGATGAAATGATATCCATTTTGTTTTGTATGGATTATGTTATGATGGGATTATGTTTATGAAACCCATTTTATACTTTGGGTAATGATGAATGATTTATGTTCATGTTGTGTCACAAGTAAGAATGATTTCATTATGAGATGGGTGGGACCTACATCTCCCTCCAATGAATTGGGTAAAGATTTATATCTCATGAGATAGACATGGATGGAACAGTAAGTTAATCTGGTTCAGTAATACAGGACTGGAATGAGGAGTGAACTGGATTCAGAAAAGGACTTTGTCCACTAAGATGGTCTTGGCAACAATGCCTTGGCTACCATGGAAATCATATCATGTGCTTAATGGTTTTCCACAATTACATGTTTTGTTCCCATGCTATTTTATCATGACTGATGTTTATTTATGATATATGCCTCACACACTTCCAAGATTTATGTCTTTGATCAAGATTTTGATGTTTAGATTTTATGTTCAAGTTTTTGCATTCAAATGTTTATGGATTGTTTTATGTTCTCTATGTTTACCCTTACTGAGAATTTGAGCTCAACCTTTATAAAGAAAGGTTTCCCCAGGATATAAAGAAAGGTTTTAGGTAAGAAAAAAGGGGAATATATTTATGGGTGATGTTGAAGATCTTTCACCACGATTAGAAGATTATGATCCGAGTTTCCAAAGACACTAAAATATTATTGTCCTTGTGTGTTTGCTTTTGTTATGTATTAAGTATTCCGCAAAAGTAATGTAATTTCCATGTATGCCAATATTTGGGTCTCTACAGTTGGTTTCAGAGGAAAGGTTTAGTTTACCTTTGGAAACTAGGATGCAAAGACTTTAGTGAGATCCCTAGATATATTTCTAAGGTATGCCTAGGGATGTCCCTAAGGTTAAGTATAAGTATAGGTTATAGTTTTAGAATTATAGTAACAATCTTAGAATTAACCCTAAGATGTTATATATTGAAGGTACTCCCCCTTTATTATGTTTTTTCCTAGAATGATTTTTTCCTCTCACACTATTCTTTTGGGTTTTAGAAAATGGCTGGAGACAGGAAGATTCACGATAATGGAGGATATGATGGACAATGGAATGATATTATTCATGAGCAACCAAATGAAACGAGATTTGGAAGTCCAAACATCGTTATTTTGCCTAATCAAGAAATCTCATAATATGATCAATAATCTCAACTTTGGTATGTTTCCTGACTCAGATAATAAGAGAAATATGGAGTTTCATGATGATCATAGAGGAAAGAAAGTTCAATTTCTCTCTTGTAATCATGTGGGAAGAGACATCAAGGAGAATGTTTCATAGGAATTGGATGATTATTTGGGTGTGGAAAAGAAGGACACAAATCCAGTAAGTGCAAAGGAAAAGGTTTAGTTAACACCATGTAGAAGGATAATGTTATTTCTATGACATCAACAATGATTAGATGTTTTAAATGTGGAATGTATGGGAATTATAAAAACCAATTCCCTAAGGGAAAATCTCATGAAGAGAATCAGCATGGTTATATGGGTAGTATTTATGTGGATGATGATGATGAGGAAACTACAAATGATATATGAGATGAAAGAAGTGTTCAAGCTTGGTCAATGGTTTAAGAAGGTAGTGGAATGATTGTATGTTTATCAAGGGTTATGTTGTATAGGTAATTTAATGGTACTATGGAATAAAGAAACATCTAAGGATTGTTACTCTATTGTTTTTCCTTATGTTTTTGAAAGTATATGTTGAATGGTACCGGTAACCATGAAAGGTTATTCAGATATTTTTGGAAAACACCTAATATACAAATGAATAAGGGATAAGGAGATAATGAAATGTTTGATAGTATTAATGAGCTCATGACTGATATAAGGACAAAGTGATATCATGGTTCGAGTATATAGAATTTTTGGGATTTTGGTATGTGGAAAGAGTTACCTTTTGATAGAATTCATGTTTTCACTAAGGTTATATGGTAATTTATGTTTCAAGAGAATACATGATTAAGGTATTCACATGTTTGGAATGAGATCAACAAGATATATCTTATGATATATGGGGGATAACTGATGGTATCCACGTGCTTGTTATGTGACCTTTTAAGTAATTATTTTCTTCATTCTATGAGATTGGACATATGTATTTTGGATAAGCCTAAAGATTGTAATGGATTATGTTAGACATCAGGTAGTATTGTTTAAGGGTAGAACTTTTTTTTCGATATTATTTTTTTGAATGTTATAATAGTATAGTTTTAGAAAAATGACAACCCATAGGACGGGCGACAACTTTTCACGTCAGACAAGGTTGCGGGAATCGAACCCACAAACCAAAGTGTGACAGGCCTTTATCACCTACCACTAGCCAATAATAAGTCCATGGTTAGTATAAACTAGTTTTATTTTAATAAGAGCTATGATAGATGAAGTATAAGTCCATTTTAGCAACCATATACGATTAATCTCAGCATAGATGGACTTATTTATATTTAATAAATTGTGCTAAACTTTTTGCGATAGAAACAGATAGAATGACCTATCATTATTTCGTATGATCTGCTAACACTTCACGAATGGCAAATTCAACTTCATTTTAATAAGAGATGAAGTGTAAATTGTTCAAGGCATGAACAACGGTGAGATTGTACCAAAATCAAGTAAGTATTTCTTTTAATTCAACAATTCTTAAACATTGGGGAAATGATCTTGAGAACTAAAAACGTTATCCTAGTACCCTCATACCCGATAAATTAGATGGTACCTTAAATCATCACAAATTTATGTCTTTTTGATTGATGGATTTTTCATAGCCATGGTCTCTACCACTCTCTATCAGAACTTTATGGTTAGATTTCTCTTCCATATCCATATTTTCACCTATGTTGTCCTATCTGGAAACACAGTGATGAGTTACTTTGGGTGACCATTATGATTCTAACTTTCCTTTTTAAAATGAAGTTTTGGTATTCCTTTTTACAATGTGGGTTTCTATGTAAGAAACTTTCAAGTAGTAAACCATTTATAACCCCGACGAATTTCGAGGACGAAATTCATTTTAAGTGGGGTAGAATGTAACACCCCGAGATTTTATGAGATATATTATTTTTAAATTTATTTGATGTCTTCTATTATACACTAGACCAATATTATCTTGCGCTATATGCAACACTGTATTAGTTTGCAGAATACACAACACTAATCTTGGATCGTGTTACACACAATTTCAAGTTTCTTTGATAGAAGTTATTCTACGTAACATTGAGTGTATATATATATATTTAATGTATAAATGAAATATGGTTGGATTATATTACATGAAACAACAAAGGAATCTTTCACTACACGCAACCCTGACTTGGATTTTATTACACGCAATCACGACCTTCCATGATAGCGTGTGTTGTATGTAATACCGAGTTTCACTAAACGAGATATTATTATAATATTATTATGAACTAGCCGTTATGAATAGTAATATACTCTTTTTTAAATTTTATAGATTTTATCGTTCAAAATGGACTTCATTTTTGGATTCAGAATATCGAAATTAGCCTAGGGTAAATTTTTGGTATTTTTCTGAAAACATTCAATTTTTGATGAATAGTGAAAACACTAGGATACTATTTAAAAACTGACTTTTTATTTAATTAATTATTTATTTTATTTATATTTATTTTAGGTCCAAATTGATACATAATACCTATATAAGTTCAATGTAATTAATTCGAGTCATTTTATAATAATTGTAGACATATAAAAATCTTATTGAACGTTTCACCGTCTTTTACCCACCTCCTAGGAGAATTTGAAAATTTACATAAAACATAATTTTACCGCTTCTGTGAATGGAATTTAAAAAATCCAAGAGACACGGTTAATATCAAGGAGTAAAATTTGGTTCAATAAGATGAAAATAATTTTTGGTGAATAGTAACTTTTTACTTTTATTTACCACGGTTAAAAGTAAATATGGTAATTAAGGGTAAGAATTATATTATTATTACCCTAACACATGTCCTAATTATATTGGATAAGTATAATTAGAACAAAAACAATCTTAGGAATATAATATTATCATTTAGGTCCACTTGGATTCGATTAGGACATTTATTATTATTTTATTTAAAAAACTGTTAAAATGGTTAAAATCAATGTTTAATAACTAAAACATTTTTAATATAGGGTTATACATAAGATAATATCGACTATAAAAATTAATTAGAAAGTTAAAAGGATTTCCTACCTAATGGTATTTTATTTATAATTTTTAAAAATTAAATAATTAAATTTTTTTTGACACATTGGTGATGCAGTAATTACCTAAATAAGGAAATATTAAAATAATTGATATTATAAATACCCAAATAAAAGTAATTTTAGACTTTTTATGAATTAAGCTAATTTTCTAGGTCAATAAGACATGTTAGTATTGATTTAATTAACCTTGTTTGAACTAATCATGCTTTTATGATTTCCACAAAAATCAAGTACAAAATAGTGTCAAAATTGACATAAAATAGTATTTAAAACAAATATTATATTATTAATTGTTATTCTATTCCTAAAAATCTAAGGTTCGGCCAAATGACTTAGATAGGGTTATATATATTAAAAATGAACCACTTGGGGTTCTTTTGGCTTGTTATAGTAAGTTTATTAACCATTTAGTGTAAAAAAACAAAAAGACCGGGTAAAAGTTAAATTATTTAACTTAGAGTTAAATCTAAATGATAAGGTTAAAATAGTAACCTAAACTTTTATAAAACCTATTGGTTGAGAGTATTTCTACCCATACCCACCTTAGCTTAGAAATAAATCATTTTGGATCTATTAAAAACCTAATATGACTTTATTATAAAATAATATTTTAAGTTTTTCCAAAGGTTCCCCTCTCCTCCCTTATAAAAAGGGAACCCCTTAACTCTTATCGTCACACCCTTTTGAGCCTTGAAGCTCGGACAAAACCTGCCAATTACTCTTATCAAACTTTCTAGTTATATCATATAGGTTATGGTCTTCTCAAAAGACCAACTCTAGTGCCCTAAGAAGTTTAAAGGAGCTGCGTCGAGGAAGATGAAATCTCTTCTACCTACTTTCCTTTCTTCTTCTACTTCCTCTTCTTTAGTTGTTTCATTATAAATTAATAACATAGGTATTACTTATATAATGATATGTTATTATAAATATGAAACAACCCTATTTCACCTTCTATCCATCCCACGAAAAACGAAATCACCGCACATACGTACGTACGGAATACCATCTCCACGCCGTGGTGTAATCTATTTTCGACCACCACCTTACTTGGATGGGTATAATGGTGTAAATAAATAACTATATATGATTATTGTAAAGTGATATTGATTCTTAAATATTATACATACACTTAAATAAAATTCCACGATCATGGGAATGATATCATTGCCCGTGCGTACGTATGGACTACCGTCTCCACGACGCGATAGGATTCATTATCCATGTTAACCATTCATGAATGATTATAAAGTATATATAATGAATAATAATGAAATATATGACATAATAATTATACTAGATTTATGTAAATATATGTTTCATTTACTTAATTCCATTTAATTCAATAAGGAAATGAAAATAGCGTTCATGCGTACGTACAGCCTACCGTCTCCATGAACGGTGTATTTCATTCCATTTATCGATCTATCATATATATTTATATGATGAATATATATTATATATAAATAATTTTTTACATTCTGTAATTAATTAAATCAAGATATAAGTAATAATATCAAGAACAACATGTCGAAACACGTATGATAAATGAAACGATTTTACCCAAAACACTGCTTTAACATAGAATTTACAAAAGAATGGGTAATATAAAGTCATAAGTGAACCATATATGATATAATAACAACGAATATGATTCTGTAATAATTCAATGAAATTATTCAAATCATTTTACAGGAGGTTCAGATACGTATGAAGCATATTAGACCTAAGGTAAGGGATAACTTTTCCAATCTCGTTTTTATCCGAGATTGTTTATTCGTAAGTATTTACTGGGGTTATATTTATCATCCATGTCCCTGTTTTCTAAAAATTGTTTTGTGTATGTTTAAAGTCATTTTTACCCATTTTTTACTTTTACTACATGGTATGTAAGGAATCTTTCTTTTGTTTACGTTACAGGGTAATTTTCTTGACTTTTTCGGCAAAAGTACGAGAAGAATGTTTTTTTGAACTTATACGACATGAACGGATTTTTATGGTTTCATAACACCTTATTTTCATTAAGCTTACTCTATAATATTTCATGACTATTTTCAAAAAAATCCTTTTCTTTTAAAATTGAATGGCATTTTGTGAAAAGAAAATTATTTTGAATAAGAAAGGATATTTTCCTCAAGAATTTATCTCAAGTGTTTTATCAAAACCATTTTACATATAAGATGGCATTAAATATGTGTATGTTTCAAGTAAAATTTCTCTATAATTTACATGGATTCACTTTTCTTATGATGAAATTATATCCATTTTGTTTTGTATGTATTATGGTATGATGGGATGACGTTTATGAAAACCATTTTATACTTTGGGTAATGATGAATAATTTATGTTCATGTTGTGGCACAAGTAAGAATGATTTCATTATGAGATGGGTGAGACCTATATATCACTCCAATGCATTGGGTAAAGATTTATATCTCATGAGATAGATATGTCTAGAACGGTAAGTTAATCTGGTTCAGTAATACACGACTGGAACGAGGAGTGAACTCGATTCAGAAAGGGACTTTGTCCACTAAGATGGTCTTGGCAGCAATGCCTTGGATACTATGGAAATCATATGATGTGCTTAATGATTTTCCACAATTACATGTTTTTCTCCCATGATATTTTATCATGATTAATGTTCCTTTATGATATATGCCTCACGTACTTCCAAGATTTATGTCTTTGCTCATGATTTTGATGTTTTGATTTTATGTTCAAGTTTTTTGCATTCAAATGTTTATGGATTGTTTTATATTCTCTATGTTTACCCTTACTGCACATTTGAGCTCACCCTTTATATGGTTTCTTTTCCCCAGGATATAAATAAAGGTTTTAGGTAAGAAAACAAAAAGGGGAAGTTCTTTATGGGTGATGTTGAAGTTCTTTCACCACGATTAGAAGATTATGATCCGAGTTTCCAAAGACACTAAAATATTACGGTACTTGTGTGTTTTTTTTGTTATGTATTAATTATTCCTCAAAAGTAATGTAATGTCCATGTATGCCAAGATTTGGGTTCTACAGATAGGTTTAGAAATGCTTTGAATGTTAGTCTTTACAGCTATGGACTTTTGAGATGAAGTAGATGTAGAAATCAAGTCCTCATATGGAAAACAGAGTGTCGCAAGTCAGACAGATACGTCTTGTGTTCTTCGTGATGTTTGACTGTATGAAGATGTTCTCAATTCTGGGATTCAATTGATCTTTGTGTGTTATCCAGTAGCGTTGAGTTTCATGAGACAATTATTTCATCAAGAATTTTCTAAGTGTATTATTTTTTGTTGTGCTCATGCCCACCTTCTTGTTTCACTTTTTAGTATCTCTCCACACTTTTTTGTTTCTGGGCCGCATTACTCTTTTATCCTGGAGTACATGTGTTTGAGCCGTCAGGTTGTATGTATTCTATACCTCGTACCTCATACTATCAAATGATTTGTCTACAAATAAATATTAATTATGTCAGTGCATTTAAAATCTTCAAATTTGACCGTTAGAGATTAAATTGAAAGACGAAAAAACATATTAAGAAATAGTGTCACAATATGTCATGGAAACGGTGTCTCGTTCACAGTGTTTGGTTCACGGTGTTTGGTTAACGGTGTTTGGTTAACGGTGTTTGGTGCATGGTGGTTGGTTCATGGTGTCTGATTCACGATGTCTTGTTCACGGTGTCTGGTTGTCACCGTGTCTTGTTCACGGTGTATGGTTCACGGTGTCTTTTTCAGGATGTCTATTTGTCACGCTGTCTCGATGTCACGGTGTCTAGTTTTTCATGGTGTCTGGATGTCACGGTTTGCGGTTGTTCATGGTGTATAGATGTCATGGTGTCTGCTTGTTCACGGTGTCTCAGACTTAGGCAAATATCTATATTCAGAATTAAGCAGTGATATTTATGGAATGGATTAAGCTCAATCATTTGTCAGAGAAGTCATTATAAAGTAGATCAACATATATTATATACTAACCAAACTGAGTGTATAACACTTTCGAGTTTTGGATAGCTTTTACTAAACAACTGTGCATCTGATGTGAGATAGATTTCATAGAGTTAACAAGGGTTATAGACTAAATTGGATTTGTGATCATTAAAACATGATTAATACACGAGGAGTCCAACAATCTCCCCCTTTTTTATGATAAAAAATCATGTATATTTAGAGAGTATATTTTTTCTAAAAACATAGTTCGAATTTTCATATAACATATATAGAGTAATTGTTCTATTCTCTTATATTTATCCTATATTTCTCATATATTGCTTTTATATTTCTCCCCCTTTTGGGATTATCAAAAATTAGCAAGAAAAATAATGACAAAATAGACATGAAAAGGGCATAATGTATTAGATAAAAAGTGGGGTATTACAAAACTTACAACAAAGGTGACTATATTTATATCAAAAAAGAGAGTAATCACAGTCCTTCTTCACTAGATGGTCTTCTCTTTTCCCTTAGCAGCTGCAGTAGAAGAGGAAGCCATAGGAGCATAGGTTGAAGTAGAAGAAGGGAGTGAGCTGGTTGATAGAGAAGGTAAAGGAAGATCTTCAAAGGCAAAGGGAGCCAGAGTAGGTGTAGTATAAGACCAAGGTAGTTGTTGATAAAGGATCTCAGGCCTGATCTGACTGAGTGCCTGACAGACAGAAATAGAAGTGGAGGCTAGGGCAGAGGTGAATGTAGGAAAACCAGGTCTTAGAGGGGCATCTATAGGAGCAACAATGGATGTACTCTGTACCTGAAGATGGGTCCTTAAAATCTTGATAAAATCAGCAATGATCTCTCCACCATACTGTATATATTTCTCTAAGTCATCCTTGTTTTCTATAAACTTGTCCAACAGATGAGTGACTCGACGATCTTTGGGAAATGAGTCTTGAAAGCTTGAGTAACAGGTGGAATCCACGGATTTTCTACAAGATATTTGAAATGGTTGGTCGTGTCAGTCTTTGAGAAGATTCGGTTGAAGTAGGAATCCACTTTATTGGAAATTTTTTATAGGAATCATTAGCAATTTTAAAATGGATTTGGACATGATAATGAACTCGATCACTATTCTTGATTACTTCATATATAGATTCTTTATTGAAACCACTAAGCATAGTCTGAAGTTATTCTTTGACCACTATTCTGATAAGGTCATTGTGTAAGAAAGATTGAGATGATTGTCCAGATTCCTTAGAAGCAGTGACACCTTGGTAAAAGATTTATGTTGATTTATCACTTTTTAAAGGCACACCATATACTCATCAGTAATCTTGTTAATATTAAAAACAAGATCTCACATTTCTTTCACAATCTGTTTGTTTCTTTCTTCCACTTTTTCAGATAAGGAAACTAAATTAGATTTAATCTGTGAGGTAGATTTTTTTGGGTATTGAGGAAAAACAGGCTCCACGGGATGAAAAGCAAGCTCTGATATCTAATTCCTCACTTTTTTCATTTCTTCAATCATACCTCTTAGATTCTTCACTTCATTACTAAGCAGTCTATTTTTAACTATGACTTCTTGAATCTCATGAATCATTTTGGGTTGAATCTTTAAAATAACTTTTTACAACAATAGTGAGGCATCTCTCTCACTCAGATTTGTTACATGATCTGGTGGGGTGTTCAAGAGTTTTTCAACTCCAGACAAAAGGGTAGCACAAAATTATTTCAGATCATCTTTACTCATCAAGGATGGTTGTTCTGGTGAAGGCTCAAAGATAGGGACTGATATAGGTTCATGTTCTTTTTTAGGGGAAATATTAGAGACAAATTTCTATAAGAACATAGTACAATGGTCAAGGCATTTTAATGAGACTTCCTGTGAGTCATTCACATCATAAAAGCTGGGGAATTTATATCGAGTGTCTACAGGCCTTGGATCAATCTGGTTTAGTACTTCAATAGATTCCATATTTGGGGGTTTCTCCCCCTGAATAGTTGCATCCTTCTCAGGATTGAGAGGCTTAGGGTCTTGATCTATTTCCATGAATTCATCTCTTAGTTCCACTCTCATTTCCTATCTATCCAGCTGAAAAGACTACTCTAGCCTTTCCTCAGATGAAGGAAAGACATTAGGAACAGATTGTTCCACTGGGAGTTCCTCAAGGTCAACTTCTTGCATAACATGTAATTCTTCATCTATAAGATCTTCCATAGAATTATTTTTGGTTTCTTTGATAATAGAATCTGTTTTGACTTCAGGTTGATCTTCCATATTTACAACATCTTTAGAATCAGGGACTTCCTTTTCACTTACTACATGAGGGACAAGAGTATTGTCTTCCTTATCAGAAACACTTTTCTTAGGAGGCTCACCATTATCTTCTTGTTCTTATTCATAATACTAAAAAACTTCATCTGGTTCTAAACCAGGATTAGAAATATATTTTAGTCTTGAGAGATGTTCCACTGGATTGAACTTTTCATAAATCATATCATTGTATTCCACCCATCCCCTTTTCCATGGATTTTAATTGATTTTCATCCTCTTGATAATTACTTTTGAAAGGTAGAAATCACAATCCTTGATAAATACTTCATTAGGTCCAACCATACATTTGGCATGAATCATGGCTGAGAAGATCTGAGAATAAAATAGAGAGGTTGAATTGGATGTGGTTTTTATCAGCTCACACATATGGTGTATGAAATACTAACAAAGGTTGATCTTATGACCATTTTTCATAAGATGAATCAGAAACGCATCCTGATATTTTAGTATAGCAAAATCAACTTTTCTAGGGATAATAATGTTCTGTATAAACTTAAACAGAAGTCTAGGTTCTTCATCTAGTTCATTAGTAATGGATCAACTCTTGGTGCCATTTTCAGGTTAGCTTTTCAAAGCATCTTCCAAAACAAATAATTCACTAGAAGGTAAAGGTACTCTCTGATAGTCCTCATTGATGCCTTCATGAGGTATCCTAATTCATGCATCCCATAACCTCGCAGAGAATTTGCATTTATGACCATTTTTCCATCTTCTCACAGTATAACCATATTCATAATAAAAAGAGAACTAAACATACTTCTAAAATTGAGACACAAGCTTAGGGTAGATAGGTCTATCTTTCTTTAAAACCCATTCTAATCAGCCGTGATCTTTTAAGACTTTCAATACCAGAGATTTACTCGATAGAATCCACTTAGGGCATATCTCTTTCTTAGGTACTACTACTCAGTTCACCAGATTTGGATTTAGTGGACCTTCGGGTGCTAGCTTGCCTGAGATCTTTTTCTTCTTTGAGCTACATTTCTTAGGAGTCGAAAATGAAGGAAATTCAATCCTGGTAATTCAATGAAGGTTCGATAGGGAAAAGGGTTGAAGGTTTCAAGAAGGGTTACAAAATGAGTGAATAGAAGAAAGATCGAGTGAAGGAGAAGTGACACTTTCTTTATTTTATCATTTAGGAAGACCAAATGTCACAAAAGTAAAAGTGCGGGAAAATAAAAAGGTGAAATGAATAATTACTGCGATACGGTTTTTACTTTGTAGATAAAAATCATAAAATATCTTTACGGTTAGACCATATCAGGTCTTTATGGCGAGACATTCACTGAACCTTATGGTGAGACAGTGACTGAGCCTTACGGTGATATAGTGAATGAAACTTATGGTGAGATAGTGACTGAACCTTACAGTGAGATAATGACTGTCAGAAAGTAATCCCTAAATACTAACTATGAGACCGTAAACATGAAATAGTAAGATATAAAACAGTAAGACATTTAATTAATATTTGTCATTCCTAGTTCATGTATGATGTAGTCTATTCTTTCAGAATTTAATGGGTTGGTAAATATATCAGCAAGCTGATACTCAGTACCAATGAATTCCAAAGTGATATAACCCTTTTGATAATGATATCTCAAAAAGTGATGTCTTACATCAATATGCTTTGTCCTAGAATGTGAAATAGGATTTTTAGAGATTTTGATAGCACATGTGTTGTCACAATTTACAGGTACATGCTTGAACTGATATCCATAATATAGTAATGTGCGTTTGATTCACAAGATTTGTGCAAAATAACTGCCAGCAGCTATATATTCAGCTTATGTAGTAGATAATGAAACATAATTTTGTTTCTTATTACACCATGATAATAGTGACTTTCCTAAAAAGTGACATGTTCCAGAAGTGATTTTTCTATCTAACTTGATGCCACCGAAGTCACCATCAGAATAACTAACTATTTCAAATGATTGTCCTCTAGTATAGAATAGTCCTAGGTTGGGTATGTGCTAGAGGTATTTGTAAAATGTCCTTACAACATTTAAATGAGATTCATTGTGATTTTCTTGAAAATGATCACACATACAGATACTAAACATAATGTCAGGTTGACTAGCAGTTAAGTAGAGTAAACTTCCAATCATTCCTCTATAAGTGGTCCAATCAATAGATTTTCCGTCTTTATCAAGATCCAACATACACATGGTACTCATGGGAGTGTCACTACTTTTAGTGTTATTCAATCCAAAACATTTTAGAATACCTCATGTATATTTACTTTGAGTTAAAATAATATCGTCATTGTTTTGAAAGATTTGAAATCTGAGAAAGAATTTTATTTCACCCATTAAACTCATCTCAAATTCATTTTTCCTCATTTTAGAAAAATCAACACATAAAGAATTTCTTGAAGATCCAAAGATAATATCATCTATATAGATTTGAACAACTAAAAAATCATTAGAAATTTGTTTTATAAATAGGGTAGGATCATCTATTTCTTTTTTAAAACCTTCAGAAATAAAAATAGTACTCAACCAATCATACCAGTCTCTTGGATCTTATTTTAAACTATATAAAGCTTTTGATAATTTAAAAATATGATTTGGAAAATTGGGGTTTGTAAAAACAGGGGGTTATTCAACAAATACATCCTCATCAATATACCCATTTAAGAATGCACTCTTAACATCCATTTGATATAGTTTGAAATTCAGATGTGCAGCATAAGCAAGCAGGATTCTGATGGCTTCAAGTCTAGCTACTGGTGAAAAGGTCTCATCATAGTCAATTCCTTCTTCATCACTATATCCTTGTGGAACTAATCAACCCTTATTTCTAACTATGTTACCAGCTTCATCTGCCTTATTTCTAAACACCCATTTACTGCTTATAGTGAATGTGTCCTTAGGTCTTTCAACAAGTTTCCAAACATTATTCCTTTCAAACTGATTATGTTTTTCTTGCATAGACATCACCCAAAATTCATCATTGATAGAATTATTAATGTTTTTAGGTTCCAGTTGTGATAAGAAGACTTGATGTTCAACCTGATTTCTAATAGAAGCTCTAGTTTGAGTTCACTTGTCTAGGTATCCTACAACAACATCTAAAATGTGGTTCCTAAGAGTTATAATAACTCCAGAAAAAGAGGGACTAGTGATTTCATGTTCATAAATATGTTCAGTTTCATTGTGACTTGAGTCAAAGAAATTTCCAGAACTGGAAGTTTTTACAGATTCTTTCACAGAACGGTTTTAGGATTTTGGATTAATGTTCAAATTTGATACATCATTCTCCAGGTTCTCTAGAATGGTTTTAAGGTCATGTGGATATATTTCATCAAATGTTACATGAAAATATTCTTCCACACATTTAGTTCTCTTATTGAACACTCTATAGGCTTTACTAGACATGGAATATCCTAAAAAGATACCTTCATCACTCTTGGATGAAAATTTGTCAAGATTTTCCTTATTATTATGAATATAGACATTTCAACCAAAAACATTGGAGTAGTTAACCTTGGGTTTTCAATTGTTCCATAACTCATAAGGAGTCCTTTTAATAATATTTCTGATCAATAATCTATTGATTATGTAGAATTCTGTATTGACAGATTCAACCCAAAAATAAATAAGTAGGTCATATTCACTAAGCATTGTTTTAACATTCTCTTGTAGGGTTCTATTTCTTCTCTATACAACTCCATTTTGTTGAGGTGTTCTAGGAGTAGAGAAGTTATGAGTATAACCATTTTTTGAGATAAAGGATTCAAACACTTGATCTTGAAACTCACGTCCATGATCACTTCTTAAAGATTTAATTCTAACTCCACTAAGATTTTCCATAGACTTGGAATATTTAGTAAAATAAGACCACTCTTCAATTTTGTGATCCAGAAAGAAAGCCCAAGTATATGTAGAAAATTCATCTATAAGAACATAAACATAGTGCTTCCCAATTAAAAAAGAAACTCTAGATGGTCCAAACAAATCCATGTGAACTAGTTTGAGAGGTTTATAACTTGACACTTCATTATTTGGTTCGAAATAAATTTTGTGTTGATTTCCCTTTTGACAGGGATTGCACACTTTTTCATTTAGAAAATCAAGTTTGGGTAAGTCTTTAACTAAGATTTTTCTAGTTAGTTTTCTAAGGGAGTAAATATTACAGTATCCTAGCCTTCTATGCCATATCCAAGACTTTTTATGAAATACATTTAAGCATGAATCATTTTGAGAAGCTGAATAATCTAAGTTTACAAAGTAAACATTTTCATTAATTAATGCTGAAAACACTAATTCTTCTTTAGAATTAATGACATTGCAAATATCATTATCAAATCTAACATGAAATCCATCATCACATAATTGTGAGATACTAAATAGATTATATTTTAATCCATCAACAAACAGTACTTTAGAAATTAAAACTAAGTTAGAGTTATCGATTTGTCCATGGCCAATAATCTTTCCTTTGGCATTTTCACCAAATGTGACATCTCCTCCATATATTTTTATTAATTTCTTGAATCATGAGTAGTCTCCAGTCATGTGTCTTGAACATACACTATCCAAGTACCATAATCTTTTACAGGAACTCTTTATGAAGCTTTCCTACAAAATGATTATGGAAAAATAGATTTTGGTACCCATACATGTTTGGGTCCAGTAATATTAGTAATAAGTGCTTTAGAAACCCATATATGCCTCATAGGTTTTCTATACGCATTATGTAAAGTATTTGAAAAATAAACTCTATTTGGTCTAGAAAAACTTGAAACATTATAAAGTGTATCATAAATTGAATTAAGTGATTTGTGTCCAGAACTAGGAGTAAAACTCTATGTCCTAGATTTGAAAACAAAGTTTGTTCTACTAAGATTTCGTTTTCAAGGTTGATAACCAATGCCAGTTTTGTATTTAGGGGAATTTTTTTTCCTAGAATTTGATTAAGGGTATTTTTCCCATTGGTAAAATTTTCTAGGTCATTCTTTAATTTCTCGTTAGAAATTTTTAATTTGTTATTCTCTTTGGGCAGTTGATAATTTTTCTCTTTTTCAGTTGTGAGTTCTGATTTAATAGTCATAGTAAAAGCATATTGTTTCTTAAATGATTTATATTTATCTTTTAGTTCATTGTATGTTTATTCAATCATGTTACAGTATTCAAAAATTTCTTCATTAGTCATATTTTCAGAGTCACTCTCATCTTAATAATTGTATGAATTATGTACAAGAGAGTCTAATGTTACCTTAGATGTTTTTTTTCATAAAACAGATATTGTATTTGTTAGCTTCTTCATCATGTGATGTTTCTGAGTCGCTTGAACGGTCCTCAGAAGCACTCCATGTTGATTTAATTTCCTTTTTATACTTTCTATCACTGCCCCCATATCTCTTTTTGTACTTGAGATTTGGATAGTTAGCCTTGATTTGTCCTTTGTTCTTACATTCATAGTAGACAGTCTCATCATTCTTGTCACTTATCTTCCAATTCTTATTTCAAATTTCTTTTTGGTCATATTTTCCCTTGTTGTTAGGCTTTCGGAAAAATTTCTTATTCTTGTAAAATCTCTTGAATCTTCTGGTTAATCGAGCCATCTCCTTATCACTATCAGGTGATGATTGTTCACTACTAGAACTTTATATAGAAGCTTCCAATTTCCCTTTGTCTTTGTGTTTAGAGGTGGTGGTATTGAATGCAACGGATTTAATTTTTGGTTCAAACTTCTCTTCCCTGTTGACTTTTAACTCTTCTTCATACATCATCAGTTTCCCAATGAGTTCCTTTACAGGTATCTTGATGATGTCGCATGATTCTCTAATAGAGACAGATGTTCCTCTCCATCTGTCAGGCAGACATCTAAGAATTCTAATGATCTGTTCCTTGGCAGTGACTTCTCTACCAAGAAAAATCATTATGTTGACAATCTCATCGAACCCAAGATACATGTCAGATATAGGCTCATAAGGTTTCATTTTAAAGTTCTCATATTTAATAGTATAAGTATTAAGTCTCATTTATTTTACACTAGATGTTCCTTCATGTGAGACATATAGGGTATCACAAATTTCATGGGCTGTTTTACAAGCAGAAATTCTATTGAATTATTCATCTACTAAGGAGTAGTATAAAGCATTCATAGATTTGAAATTTTTATTGAATGAATTTTTGACAGGTTCATGCCTTGTGATTCTATCAGTAGAAGAAATCATATATTCATCTATAATGGAATACCAAATCTCAAAACTCATACTTTCTAAAAGCATTTTAATTTCAATTTTCCATTGAGAATAGTTGATTCTATTGAATAATGGGGGTCTGTTGGATGAAGCACCTTCCAATCTATTATTCATCATATAGAAATACTTTGAAAAAGATAGAAATATATAATTAATAGAAATTTACAAATCTTCAAAGTAAAACTACAATCACAGTTGAATAAGGTTAAACAAAGTCTTAATAAACAACCATTGATACCAAATGTTGGTTGGAGTAGATTAATCATGGGGGGGGGGGGGGGTGGGTAATTTAGTAACTATAAAAATTTCTGGTTAAAAAGTATTGTTAAAAAGTGTTCTGAAAAAGGTTAAATATATCCCAGTTAATCAAAGTAATACGATTATGAAGGTTTAACTGTTTAAATAACTTCTTAGAAGATTGATTAATTTTTAGTTATCTTAATGTTAGTTATTAATATTACTTTTTAAGATATTCTACTATGAAAATACAATTATAAGTTCTTTCCAAGATTAACTTGTCAAAGTAAATTTAGTGATTTCTGAATTATACAATAAACCAGTAAAATAGAGAAGACTAAATTAAGAAGCATAGTGGATATGAAGCATGTGGTTCAGTATCAAGATGAGACCTAATCCACTCCCCTTGGTTATCACCTTACACCAGGAAATTTATATAAATAAACTTGATATACACCCTGGATCTGGGTTAAACAATAGTACACATGACTGTCCAGGTCGCACAGGGACCACTTCCACAGTTCTTCGTGGTAACAAACAACCATTCCACATAAAGACCTCTTCCACACTTATCTGTGGGTAGAAAAAAGTGTAAAAAGATGTTTGAGTAAGTATATCTTGTATCCTTCAGTTTACTGTAGGAGATAGAGTGTTTTGTTATACAAATACACACACCGCTCGAAATTTAGTAAAAAGATACACAAGAGAGAAGAAATATTGAGATAGGTTTAGAAATGCTCTGAATGTTAGTCTTTGCAGCTCTAGACTTTTGAGATGAAGTAGATGCAGAAATCAAGTCGTCGTATGGAAAATAGGGTGTTGCAGGTCAGACAGATTTGGATTGTGTTCTTCGTGATTTTTGATAGGGAAAAGATGTTATCGATTCTGGGATTCAATTGAGCTTTGTGTGTTCTCTAGTAGCGTTGAGTTGCATGATAAAATTATTTCTTCAATAATTCTCTAAGTGTATTCTTTTTTTGTGTGCTCATGTCCACCCACTTATTTCGATTTTTAGTATTATGCCACAATTGTTTTGTTTTTGGGCCGCATTACTCTTTTTTCTTAGAGTGAATGTGTTTGAGCTGACAGGTTGCATGTATTCTACAAATTGTACCTCGTACTATCAGATGACATGTCTATAAAGATATATAAACTATGTCAGTGCATTTAAAATCATTAAATATGAGCATTAGATATTAAATTGAAAGATGAAAAAACATAATAAGAAATGGTGTCATAGTATGTCAGGGAAACGGTGTCTCGTTCCCGGTGTCTGGTTCACGGTGTCTGGTTCATAGTGTCTGGTTCATGATGTCTTTTTCCCAGTGTCTGGTTGTCATGGTGTCTGGTTCATGGTGTCTGGTTCATGGAGTCTTGTTCACGATGCCTGGTTGTCACGGTGTCTCGATGTCATGGTGTCTGGTGGTTCTCGGTGTTTGGATGTCACGGTGTTTGGTTGTTCACGGTGTCTGGATGTCATGGTGTCTGGTTGTTCACAGTGACTCAGACCTAGGAAAATATCTATATTCAGACTTAGGAAATGGTATTTATGGAATGGATTAAACTCAATCATTTTTAGAGAAGTCATTATAAAGTAGATCAACATATAGTATATAGTAACAAAACTGAGTGTATAACACTTAATATCTTTGGATAGCTTTTACTAAACAACTGTGCATCTGATGTGAGATAAATTTCATGGAATTAACAAGGGTTATAGAATGAATTGGATTTGTGATCATTAAAACATTATTAATACATAAGGAGTCCAACAAAAAGCATACACCCACCAAAAGTATTTTCAAAACTCAATCAGCAAAGGTTACAAACTCAATTAAACCATCTCCACATTTAAAAAGACGCCTAAAATTAAACAAACCGCCACTTACACATGTAAACACAATTTCGAAATAAGACACAAACTGAAACATTTTTCAAACATGTTTCACACCATTTTCATAATTTAATACACAATTTTGAAAAAAATTATAAAGTAGTAGTAAAATAGTGTTACATGGATTTACACAAACTAAAGTACCCATTTATAAATTCAAACACATTCCAACATCACACACACAAAAATAAAATTTTAAAGTGTGACCTTCACCACACAAATAATTTAATGGAAAACTTTACATTATATATAAAATACCTTTTCACAAATCACATAGTTTAATAATCCAAAAAAAAGCTTACAAAACAATTTTAAAGAAATCACTTGGTGTTACCAACTAAACCCACTTAAACCATTCTTTGGAAACCAGATGCACACGACGCCATGTCAAAAAATATAATTCTCACCACTTCCACAAATTAAAAATCTACACACACAATTTAAAAATAACCACCAACTAACTAAATATGAGTTTTAAGCAGAAAAAACACACATAAATTAGACATTCTACTAAACTGTTCAATGCATATCAAACATCAAAGAAAACCAACTTCGCACTATACAAATTAACTAAGTGGTGTGCTTAACAAATTAAACATGCAAATTAATTTATCAAATAATTATTAAACATAGAACCACCTACCTCGATGTAGGAATAACCTCGCAAATCGACGAAAAACTCCCACCAAACATCAATTTTACCACAAGCGATCTATAACGGACCTTAAAACTTGGTATTGGGTCAGATATGTCAAAAAAGAACAAACGGAAAGGGGAAACTATAATGGAAACACCACCAAAAATTTAATAACAACCGGTTGAATGGAAACGCACCTATGAGATGGGTGTGGGAGGCCGGACGGAGCTTGAATGAGGCTATCGGAGCTTGCGTGGTGGCTGAAAAAAGGAGGTTGTCAGAGAGGGAGGTGATGCGTGGACCTTTGGACATGGTGGGGGATGCGCGCGGGCGAGCAGGTTAGGGAGTCCTAGGGTGATGGCACGATGAACTGTCTAGGGATCAAGGTGTTGGTGAGAGGGGGAGGCTGGCCGATGAGCTTTGGGGTGCGTCTGGTCCAGTGAGCGGGGTGCATGACGGTGGTGATAGCTGGGGGAGGAAGGAACTGAGCATGACGGAGTGGGAGTGCGGCGCACAGGGCTATATAGGAGAAGGGGTACAGTGCTATTGTTGGACGGGAGGACCGCTAGGAAAGGGGGTGTGGCACTAGTAGGGGTACACGGCTTCAATAGAGGCACGTTGAATGCTTTCAAGGCCAAAACAATCATTTATCAGCACAATAGTGCAAAACCCAACTCAAGCTCAGCCGAGATTTCATATATATATATATATATACATATATTAAAAATAATAATAATAATAATTAGAAGAAGAAAAAATCACAAGATAAAAAAATTAGAAACATGATGTAACACGAAGTCCAGGTGTGACATACATGATTTTTCATTCCTTATATAAACCACATATTATTTAATATATTCCATAATTCATAAAATTAGGTAAACTGTATCAATTATAACATAGACACCTTTTATATTAAATCATTAATCATTTTGAAGGTAATCTATATGATCCAATTTACATTATCCCTATTAATCATGTATTTATCCAAAATAAGCTTGATTTTCTCAATATTGTGAACATTTAAGGTTTATTTTTCCTTAATATTTTTTTTTAAAATATCATTATGCTAATAAATCAAATTTATATGTTATGAGTACCATTCAACATATTCTTACAATTAATTAATCAAAAAATTCAAAAAAATCCTTATATATTTCATGATTCATATAATATAATTATTGAATTATAAAATAGAAACACTTCCATTATTCCTCTTCATTCTTAAACTATTTACTTGGATTCATCATCTTATTCTTTAAGACCTCCCTTCTTTCATAAGTTATTTCTATTCTCTTCATATTTAATATAAAAACATTTACTCTTGAAACCATGATGTTCCCCTTCTTGATATTTACCTCTAGGAAATAGATTTCCATAATGTCTATACATTACACATTTAATATATTCAATAGTTGATGATGCCTTTGGGAAACCATTAATCTGATCTATTAAGTTGACCAAAATTTTGATTTTTCCCTTGGATGTTAATTATTTTGTGACCTTATTTTCCTCACATAAAACCCATTCACGTTACTTTGATACATTATCTTCAGTGATTCATCCCACATTCTAAACATATAGGAAACTAAATCTTATATCCACTTTGGTCTCCACCACTAAAGCTCCTAAGAAACTATATCAATCTTTTATTTGGTTATTCTGAGAGTTGGTAATGGTGAATCTTTTTTATCATATAATGATATAATTGATTTGGAATGACCAAAATTTCTTTCACTCCTATCATTACCCCAATGATTTTCTAATCAACACATTTTTAACCCATTTCCTTTGGGTTCCCACCATTAACTAAAACAAAAAATCATAGTGTGATCAACAATAATAAAAGTGGGAAATCACATAATAATGAATTAAAATTTATTTATAGTATTTTTTGAATCATGAAAACTTATTTTCAATCTATGAATCCTTAGGATAATCCTATTTAATTCATGGTCATCTATTTTATCCTTCTCAATATTTCATAAAGAGTTTGTGAATTCTCAAGATATATCCCCTAAGAGTGTCAAAATGAAACTTTTTGTGCACCAGGTGATGATTGTGTGAAATATAAATGCACCATTTTCATAGTTATTACCCCTAGGTACATATATTCTAGATCCACATCCACTTTTTGTATCCATATAGGGATGTAATTTCTTAGAAACCACTTTCTTTATCCTCCACCAAAATTCCAAAAAAATCATATACTTTGAATTATCATTAGATTTATCCTATAACATGTCCTTATAAATGTCATTAGAAATATACCTATATATATCTTTAGACATATTAATAGTAATTCTTTCTCATCCTAGTTTCTATAGGTTAACTAAACCTTTCTATGATACTAGTTATAAAGACAAAAAATTCTCATATATAGATAATATATTTTTCTAGATAAATATCTAATAGACTCTGTAAATACATGCCCGATGACTGTAAGGGTTTAGTTTCTCTAGAGTGTAGTTAAAAAATATTATATTCATGAAAAATATTTATTATAACCCATAAAGATCTTATTATTTAGTAATCTTCATAGATTTACCCTACTTAAACATTTTTTCATATCCTGGGGAAAGAAAACATTAAAAAGGATGAGCTCAAATAACCAGTAAGGGTAAACATGGATGATATCAATCAATAGTCATATGATAGATTAAAATAATAATAAGGGTTTTAGATTTTGAATATAACTTAAAAATTACATACTCAATCTAGCATGGATTGTAAACATTATCCAAGGAATAATAAATTATCATTTTAAAATGAATGAACCATAAGAGTGAGCAATCATTATATATTAATCAGGATCCATCAGTTCATTTCATATAAGTTTGTAACAAACATTAGTATATAAATATTTTCATATTTCATTGTTAATATCTGAGACCATAAAATCATAATGGATTAGGAAACAATATATACTTACCATTTCCTTATAGATCTAACATAATCACCTATTTCCTATAGTGAATCAAACACATCATGATATTTCTCATAGAGGTTAAAGAAAATCAGATTTTTACCTCCATTATCTCATTTAGTATAAAACTTTACTCAATGCATTGGTGGTAAATATAGGCCCCAAACATCACATAATTAAAATAATACATATATGGTCCATAAGATCATAAATCATTAATAATATTATAATATTTTAAAGAAATCAGTTTCATAAAAATTTCATCATTGAATAACTAATAGAAAATAAACAATTTTTATAAACATTTCATCTTTTCATCATAGGAAATATCATATAAAAAGAATTGTTTTAAAAAATATTTAATATTTTCATCATAACATAAACTATAGAAAAGTAAAGTCATCCATAAATAAATTTGCATCATAAAAATAAACATAAAACATCTAGATAAATAAAAATGGTGGAACCATTGGATCATATCCCCTTTAAAACGAAGATAGAAATAATGTCAGTTTTCCTTAAAAACATTATTTTGAAATATTGTGTACATAAAGAGAGGAAAAAGAAAGGAAAAATGTATTTTCAGGAAATTAAAATATTATAATAAAACTATTGAGTTTCTTGTGAGTTATATCAAAAAATTTCATCACCAGAAACTTAATCATAAATAATCCCAATAAATGATGAAATTGTAACATAAAACCATTACCACTTTGCAATCATTTGAAACATAAGCCCCATGAAAGAAACAATATTATATGAATTTTTATATCTCATTATATAATGATAACAAATATAAAATAATTAATGAAAAGTATATATAACACACAAGGGAAAGAAGTGGTGTATAAGGTATGTCCCCATGAAGATAAAAGTGTGATGAAAATCCCTTAATTTCTTTGGTAACTTTTGAATCATAAAACCCATTGAATCATACCTTTTAATAAAACACTAAATATCATGAGAATAAATAAATTCGTGATATAATAAGTAAATTGAATTGTATATACTATTCATAAATAAATATTTGTTCATAACATAATATATGTCCCGAAGAAGATAGTTTGAGACAAAATCTCTTACCTAAAGTATCAAATTACTTTATACACATTATAAAATCAGGTATAATAATTATAGTTTATCATAAATCTATTAAATAACCATTATCCTATATGTCATACCATGTATGATTTACTTGTGACCTTTTATTACAATTTTCTTAAAAATTCCTTGTTAAAATCACGTTTCGTGTAATAATTCCTTCATTTTTCATTCGTATTTTAGTTTCATATTTTCATTCCTTTTATATTGATAATGGATCTATCTCACCAAAATTTTAAACATGATATAAATATCATGTATATTAATAATATATTTATTTATAGTAATTCATATAATTTGGTGATATAAAATGAATGACACCGTTCATGGAGATAGTTATTCGTACCTACGTATACATGTTTTTTCCATTTCATCTACAGATGGAAAGAAGGAAAGTTAAAAAATATACCACATTTATAGAATTTTTTTATTTTATATATATCATATATATCATGAAAATATATCTTTATTATCACACATGTAAAAATATAATAAAAAACATGTCACATCGGTTTGTAGAGGAAGTAGTCCATACGTACACACGAGCGTTGTTATAATTTTCAAAAGGAATGAAAGAAAAGAAGGTAGATTTGAAATAAAAATTTCATATGTGTAATTATTTCATAAATTTCATAAATATAATTTTTAAATAATCATTATATCAAACTGTGAGAGGTGACTATTGAAAACACATTACATCATTTCGTAAGGCAGTAGTCCATCGTACAGACAATCAATTATTTCATTTCCAATTTGATGGAAGATGATATGGATGTAGATTATGCCACTAAAATAATAAGATATCAGTAATGATATATTATTATATTATTATATCATCATATTTGAATAATATTTGAAGGTAGTAGAAGAATAAATAAAGAAACACTCTTTTTAGAATAATACATCTTTTTCAGAAAACGTCTTTAGGTCAGCATGAAAAGCTTTATTAGGAGGGTTTCCAAAAAAAGAAGGAATGTTTTACATGGATAGGTAATTATGGAATATATTTTTTTAGGGATTGTATGAACAAAAAGTATTTGAAAGAGTAAATAGGAGAGGTGTGTGGGTGACCTTTTAAAATGGAGGAGGAGTGGTATTTTTGTAAATACCCAAATATATTATAAAAGGGGATGTCACTCTCAATAAATTTCCTCAAATATTGAAAAATAATGGAGTGGTAAGATGATATGGTGATGTAAAACCTCCAATATAAACATATAGAAATTTTTTAAACATGTTATTCAGTTATCCTAAATTTTTCCCACTTTTACCATTTTTGTTTTAACCATAGTAGCTAAACTCTTTTTATTTACAATGGTAATATACCCATTAATAACAAAAATAAAATTATAGTTTTTTAAAAAAAATTACCCCTTGATTCAAAATATTAAATCCATATTTTTAAATAAAGGTCCAATGTGTGATGAAAGCTAATTTTAACTAGTGCATAATTAATGTGAAAAACCATGTTTTAAGCTTAACCATAAAAATAATTTTTTTCCTTGTTTTTATGATTTATTACAAAAAAATTAATTTTTAAATTATCATATAAAAATAATAAAACTAATTAATAATATGGAATCTATTTTTAAAAATTCAATTCACAAAAGTTGAATAATTTAATTGAAAATTAATCTCACTAATTAGATGAAAAATAGATTTCCAAAGAAAAAATCCCATAAGTATATAATGTTTTAATATCAAAATTATACATGAAATTGATTCTAATGACCTAAATTTTATTAATGATAATATATTTGAACTTATTTTACTTAAAACCCATTTAACAACATTTTTTATATATAGAATTCATTAAATGAAAATATAGTTTTATGTACAAATTAGTGTTTTTCAATATTGATTGAAAAATTAGACTATTCAGAAAATTATTAAAAATTAACTTTTGTATAATTTTAAAATTGTTATTTTATAATTAAATTTAATTTATTTAGATAAATTTTATAAAATTAGTAGAAATTATTTAGATTATTTTCTCATGAGAATCATTAAAAACAATTTTTAGTAAAATTGTATTTTGGAAACATAAAAAGTCTATACTAGAAAATATATATTCCTTATATAGAACCTTTATAAATATTTATAAAATTTATTTATCACTATTCATAGTATAAAGTTTAATATTTAGTTTAAAACAACCATGTTTATATAATAATATTAATAATATATTATTGTTTGTTAAAACATGATATTCCATGTATCACAAGCTGTCGAAGAAATTAAATTTATTTGAAAAAAATATTTTGTAAAATCTCATGGTGTTACATGGAAAATAATATATTAGTAAATATTGATAAAGATACTCCCATGTTATTATAGAACTATATATAATACCATTTGTCGATACAGTTCCTTTTTCACCAATAACAAAGAAAAAAATATGAAGCCTTACTACATCATTAGAGATTCCATTGTTTTAGAAGGTATCACGTATCTCAAAGGAGTAGGAAAGATGAGAATTATAATAGACACTCTAGAAACCCCAAAATTGAGCCTTATTTTGAATTATTTTAATCACTTACAATAGTAATATAAGTTTTTTTCACAAACCTATGGCTAAAAAAAATTCATTTATACACTATAAATTGATGGAAAACCACAATTCATTATTATTCATTGAGGTAGAAGTTGCAGTTTTGGAGTATAAATAATAAATTAAGGATGATTTTCTTTTGTATAAATATGTTAAAATTTAGCAGGATATTGTTTATTATTTACTATATGTGTAAATTGTTTCCCAACCCCATTTATAATGTTCTGTGTATCCTCTATGTTTTTCTTAGTTGTGATTTGAACTTTCTCTCCCATTAATTCATAATGTGTCCTAAATAGGGTGTGATCAATATCTTGATCAAATAGTGACTTATTCAGTGATTTTAAACTATGTTAATGTGTAAGGAGATGAAAAATAAACTAGGGGCCTTGTACATAAAACATGAACTCTAATTATAAGAAGGAGTATAAATGGAATACTGATAACCAAAATACGAAATCTAGTCAAGGATATATTTTTCAATATTTTTGTTTTTTATTTTCAAATCAAACAATATTTTCTTCTTAAAAATATTCCATTTTTATCCCCTAAAATGATACTAGAATTTTGTTTCACTTTTTTTTACTTTTTTCATCCCAAATTAGATTATACAAAACAAACATACTTGGTATTGAAAAAAGTATTTGTCTCGAACTAACAAGGACGTTTAGATAGTTTCTAATTAGATGAATTAATTGATCATTTAAATAATTAATTTTTTTCTTAGGATCTAATTAATTCTTTATATGACCCATGTTTAATCCCTTTTCTCATAACCAATAATGTAATTTGAAAAAAAATTATATTTTTAACTTTTACAAAAAATGCATTAGGGTTGAACAGTCTTATGGGGTCATTATTGTTGGGTTTTACAAGAAATAATGAGGCATTTATTATATATATTATCATGGGAATTAAAAGATTTCATAACAACATTTTCTTGGATATTTAATGAACATACATATTCAAAATTATTTCATTTTCCCGGTAATTAACTCATAGAATATTTATAAAAGAAAACCCCTAATTTTTGGAAATGTACTCATCTAATAGTTGAATATTTTTTCATTTTAATCTATGTGAGGATCCATAGATATTTTATTTTTTGACCTCTTGTAATGAATCATGTTAGTTATTTTAGAAAATACACAATGTAATTATATGATATATTTATAAAACACACAAGTGTAAAATAATGGAATTCAACTTCTATGAGAATCCAACTTAATAATTTATAATTCCAACAAACGTGTAACTCAACTACTCATAGAGAAAAATAAAAAAATAGTGAAGAGAAATTCATTCATGATGAGAATAAGATTAAGAATAATAATATGAAAATGAACAGAAAGCAATCATGTACCCCTCATTCCTTTGTTGAATCTCCAATTCCCTCTAAGCCCATCTATCATGGAAATTGTCTTCCACTAAAATGGTCAATTATTGCCAAATTTACTAGCACCCAATGTCCGTAAGTTATTATTTCCTTAACCTATATCAACTTGGTGAGTGGGTAGTCGATAAAGTATAGTTTTACACAAGAATGATCATGTTGTATGGTCCAGGGGACCACACATGTAATCCAGAAACACCTTCTATTAATGTTTTCTACTATTCTTGATCTTGATTTATAGTAATGGTGATTGTTCCTATGAATATATTGACACCTTTTGATGGTGGAAAAAAGAGACATGATATTTGGAGATGTTGTCATATCCACTAATACTTGAGACCGATTTATATGCTCTAAAAATGTATCAAACACATTTGAATTTCTCATAAATATCCAAAATCAAGTTTTCTTAAATGCAACCTTCAATGCAGAATTGAATTTCACCAAAAAAAGATAATTTATGATAAAAATTGAAAAGTTAATAAATTGACCCATTTTCTATGAAATTACCTTTGAAAATTAGGCATGGAAAGAATATATCCCCAATAAAAACACAAATAACCAATACCTAATACTTATTGAAAAACATATTAAAAGAACTAATATAGGAACAACGATTTCAAACTATAGAAATAGGGTTTGAACCCTAATTTGTTTATTCCACTGAGAAAAACTGTTGTAATATTCCAACTATTGACCTTCCTTTAGTAGCATGAAAATTTATTCTCAAAAAAATTATAATAATATTATGTTAAAAAAATTTATTTACTGTCTAGAGAAATAATAATTGGTTAAAATATTATTCTATTTTACTGTCATAACTGCTCAATCTTACAAATATTCTATCAAATAATATTGAAGGTTAATTTATGTATTTCTAGATCTACTTAATGAAATTTGAAATAATATTAAGATCTATGAAATTATATGAAAATATAAATATTTATAACATACTATGTATCCAATTTTTGTGAAACTAAAAGTAGTATAAATTTTACATACACCTAAACTTTTTAAATCCACAAAATAAAATGAAAAGTATCTTGATTTCTTACAAAATTGATAAATGTTAGTAAATATTGATAACATTCATTGATGATATATATTAATCTCCATGAGTTACAATAACATTAACACTTATCAACACCTTACAATAGATAATGTGACATATGACGTCTTTAAAAAAAAGTATATCAGGGAATAATTTTTTTAACAAATTTATGGTTATTAAATTCAATTATTGTATAACGACTGAATAATATTTTAAAATTTTAATGGTTCCTAAATATTAATTAATTCATTATAATACTTTTCATGCCAGTTTTTAATTTTTTCACATTAGTTTAAAATTAAGTCAATGTGAGAGATTTAGTAATTATTTTCACATTAATTCTTATAATCATCATTGAAAATAGTTTATAGTTTCAATTATTAAAATAAATAATATTAAATTTTATATTTATAAATATCAAAATATAGAATAATATATATATCTTGATAGTTTTTAAATTAACCAACATGATTTAATTTCTTATAAATTATTTAATTCAAAAAATAGATATGTTTTTTTAAATTATTATGTTTTACATCAGTTTCTAAAATAACAGATATATAAGATAAATTTTAACTTATATTATTTAAACAACAGTTGTGTAATTTTTTAACATTTGTTATTTTTTATAACTGATGTGACCCATAATTATACATTATATTTATCATTGGATTTTAAAATAACCAATGTTGAAAATAATTTTATTAATAAATCTATTAACACAAACCAATAAAATATTAGAAACCTTTTATAGAAATAAAAAAAAATAAAAAAAAATTATTTTAACAAAAAATATAAAATTTTCATTCAAAAATAAAAATATTTCAACATGATATAGAGATATAAATTAAAAAATATATGAATTTTTGACTTTACAAATTTTACAATATATATTTAAATAAATGCCCTAAAATTTATCTATGTAAAATTATATGCCCCAAATCTTATATGATTATTCATTTCACTTGTATAATGTGATGAAGTGTTATAAAAACAACACATATTCATAAAGGAATTATATTACTAAAAATTTAATATATAATTTAAATTATAATACTTTTAATTAAATTAAACTATTTATGATATTTATTTTTCCAGATGTTATTATTTAAAACAAAAATTGAGGATTAAAAAAATCACAATCAAAATTTCTACGTTAATAATGACACTACAATTTTAAAATTAGAAATTAAAAATTAGAAATAATCTTTTAATATTTTACTGATAAATAGTCTTAAAAAGATAAAAGAAGCACTTGATGAATCATATTCACCTTTTCATTTATTTTTTTAACACTTGTATTATATAAAATATTATCAAAAAACTATTATAGTTTGATATTAAATTATTTAAAAATTATGACGTTATAAAATTATTTAACTAAATGAAAATAAAACATGTATTTTCAATAAATAATTAAAATTTTAGCACATGTAACTTATTATATAATATTCAATAAGTGTGGTGTTATAGAGGATAAAAAACCCATAAAATTCATTATCTCTAATAGTACATGTTTTCTTATAATAATGACTTTTAATATCCGTGGATTTTTGTTCCCAATTTATTTTTATTGAATTTATTATCCCTAATATTAAATAAATGAGGCCTCATAGTGGTTTAATTTAACTATATAGAATTTTTTAAGAAGAAATGCCTATTTTTATTTTAAAAATTAATATAGTAGTTTCCGATTGACTTGAGTTTTTGAATGAAAAAACTTTTCCATTAAATTTGGAATAAGATGTTTTCTTTAGGTTAGTATTTTTGAAAGTTTACACTAATGATTAAAAATTTATTGGATCAGT
Organism: Viscum album; assembly: GCA_963277665.1. Classification (NCBI taxonomy): domain Eukaryota; kingdom Viridiplantae; phylum Streptophyta; class Magnoliopsida; order Santalales; family Viscaceae; genus Viscum; species Viscum album. Next base: position 508,193,275 of record OY728143.1, on the reverse strand, counting down.
GGATGGATTGTTAAAATAAATATTATTTAATAATAATATTTCTAAACAAAAACTTGATTTATATACTAATATATTAGATAAAGAATTTGAGGATCTATTGTTAGAGTATATTCTATCAAGTCAGGCCTCCCCTAGGGAGAGAGGAACTGTTGGAGAACGAGGAAGCAACATAAATAAGGTATGTTTGATTATAATATATCCCTTATAGTCATCAATGAATAATTTAGATCACTATTTATTTTATAATTCTTAATGATTTATTAATGACATAAAATTTATATATACTATTCTAACAATAGTAATGAATATAATGGAATAGGATTGGTCAAACATTGACATGTGGATTTTGAGAAAATTAAGAGAGTAACTTTCCATAAAATAACTCTTTAAATGTTTCAATGTCATAAAAAATATATTTATGAGGAATTATTTATATTTTTTCATCATTGTTTCATAATGGTTCCAATGAATCAAGTATATTGGTAAACTGAATTATATCTTTTTTGGTATTATAAAGATATGATTTGTTCCCATTTTCAAACTTTTTTTTTCAAATTTAAATCTAGAATAATCATGATGAAAATTATGTACCCTTATAAATTTTATTAAATGATGAACTCAATGATACCAAGAACATGAAAACCTGACTTATAGATCAAAATTTATTAAAGGGATAATTTTCTATCATTTTAATTATCTATTTAACTTTTGGAGGATTAAGAGTTGTATTTGAAGCTTAAAAGTTATATTTATATGATCCCCATAGCGATATTAAAGTACAATAAAAATTTGGTGGTCATTAGAGAGAAATCTATGTTTAGAAACCACTGTGGGTGGATACAGTTGAAAATAACAACGACCTCGAGGTAGAGGCTCAACAATGGAAGAATACTATCTAATGAAATGATCAGACAATATGTGTGTGGTCCACAATTTTAAAGTAGTTTATGTCGAACAATTAGTTAATAAATCACTATAAATTTCCATTTGTGTGATTGAATGACCATTTTTTCACTCCATTACCATGTAAAGTGATTCCTCCATTAGACCATGACCATTCGATCAGTTAGATGATACATCATATTACATGGAGACATCGCTACTTAGTGAGACTACTTTACTAAATATTTGATCAGGTAATGAGGCTCTGTAATCATGATCATATGAAAGGGAGTGGTCCCACATGATGTAATGGTTTTGGATAGGGGATCTAGCACCTACGGTGCCACATCCAACCACTTGATTAGTCAAGTAGAGAGAGTACGTGGGGGCATATGGGTCATAAAATTCAAACACAAATTTTTTGTACTCATATGGAAAACCTGAATATATGGAACAATATTTGGGTAATTTTGAGATGGATTGAGGGACCTTATTAGTTAATATTAAAAATAAATAAGTAAATTATTATTATTATTATTAAATTTTTAATAATTTTAATTAAGGGGATATTTAATGTTTTGAAATATTATCAATGGGAAACAAAATAATAATGAATTTTTATTCAAGGTGAACGTGATTGATTATGTATATGGAATAATTAAGGAAAGGAATAGTTATTTTGAAAATAATTATAAATTCTATGATGTTAATGTGAATTAAGTGGGAATAGAGAGGAATAATAATTTAATCATTAATGATTTTTTTCATAAAATTTCAGAGTCATTAAAAGTATGTTATGAAAAAAATTATGTTGAAACAAGTTTAAAGTAATGGTATATGACACATAAAAATTAGATTATTATGGTATAAAAATATATATTTTTTAATGATTAATGGAAATAAAAAGTGAATCATCATATTATTTATGATAATATTAATTAGTAAAAGTAATGTTTTTTAACTATATAAGCACTAGAAATAGTTGAAAATACCTAGAGTCTTCAAATGAGTTATTTGGGGTGGGGGGGTCCCCATGTATTTAACTTTAATACACCAACATATATAAGTAATAACTTTATTAAAACACTTAAATGATAATTTAATGGATGATATGTGGAAGTGGGTAAATACTAATAATGTTGTGGATCATTAAAGGAAATGAAATATAAATTTTGTAAAAGATAAATGAATTCCATCCTTATAATGAATCATATTCTTAGTGAGGTTATGAGTTTGTAAAAGATGGATTTTAAATCATGGAAAGATAATAAAGGGAGATGATATGAACTTTTAAATTAATGGAGAGTAATCCTTAAGATGGTGGATTGATTCAAATGTAGTAATGATGGAATTACTATGTTGATACGTTGAAACTCTCATAATAAGGTGTATATTTGGATAATCCAAATTATCTAATAGATTTTATTTAATGGTTTTTAGATTACATCAAGCTAAAATTTTGAAAAATTTTGAGAATGAAGAAACAACATCATGGATTAATATATAGAAATTATTTACTAACTGATTGGTTGATCATTTATTTGAATAATTTTATTTCTTTTTCTACAAAACCTTTTAGTGGTGTTTTTGTAAATTAAATATAAAATACTATTGTAAATAAAATTATAGTGTTTTACATTAAAATTATTCATATAATCAAGTTAGAATATGATAATGAAATTTACCAAACTCACCCTTAGTTTTGGGAAGGAGCTAGTGATAACATATTGAATTATTTATACCAATTAATCAATAGTTTTGGATTAGAGAAATTTTGTGATAGATAAAATTGTTTTAATTTGATTATCCACCTCACAATGGTTTTCTCTTAAATATTAGGTATTGATGTGGATAATGATTCCTAACATTGATGAAATTTATTTCCTATAAAATTAGGTTAATAGAATATTATTTATCACCCATGGTCTCATGTATAATTTTGGGAATGGTGTGAAATAATAATAAAATAAATATTTAGTTTTATATAAACATATAGGTATCCCTATAGCATCTACCAATGGTTTATCTACTGTAAATAATTAGGAAAGAGTTTATGAAGGGATGCAATTTGATAATGTTTTCTGGTGTCACAAACCTATGGGTTGATAAAGTGTCATAATTATTACCTCTATTTGGGTAGGTTAGGGTTGGATATTATTATAGTAGGTCTTAGAGCATAATTATTAATATTACTTCTCTCTAGAATCTGAGGTCTGAATAATTATTCTGGATGATATTTTTATTTAGTGACCGCTGGTATGATATAGTTACCAAGGAACCTTATTATTACATTAATACATAAGAATGTGGACTATATATTTATACACATATTATAATGGTAATTTTGTGTGTGTGATTAAAGTGAGATAAGGTTATCTAGGTAAGTATTGATAATTAATATCTCTATGATTAATGATGATGTGTTGAAAGTTTCTTTTTGCATATAATTTTTTTATTGATGATTCATATTGACACTTGTTGTCTATGGGGTTAGATCCTTTGTTGGGATGAATATAATGGGTATTATTTACCACCCCTACAGATTACCTCATTAATATTTCACTATTTTTTCCATTTTTATTTGATAATATAGATGAAGAATGTCCCTGGAGGTTAGAGGTGGATAGTGGGTACTTTTATTGATGGCATAAAGTATTCATTAGAACCACCACATGTATGTCAATCGTATTCAAGGTTACTTTTTTAAACACATGTTACATATATTTGATAATATATTTCATTATATTCAATTTTATAAAGGATATATTATTATATATATTGGTGTTATGTTACCCATATATTGGTTCTTTTATATCATAGAAGATGATGTTGCAGGAAAAAAAGTGATAAATTATAGCAAGGAAATTCCTCCCATCTTTTTGGTGGACAATTAAACATAAATATATATCTGATGTCCTATTAGAGGAAGTATTATGGAGTTCACTTATTTATATACTAGGATGTGACACAATGATATCTGAGCGTTAGGATAGATATTTGAGTTACTAATATGTGAGTATTGGTTAGTATAGTTATTTTTTTTACTAAATAAGATTGTTCATGAAATTATAATAGTGGAATTTGTAGAGTTTGTGAGAGGATGAAGTATTCTTAAGAGTAAATATTGTTAATTACTTATGAATGACACTTTAGTTTGTGAGAAAGGTTTGTAAAGGATGAAAACATATATCATATATAATCAAATAATGATAAGGTGAATTTATGATTGATTTGATGGAATTTGTGGAAATTCTGTATAAATCATATTGATGAGAGATCAATTGATACCAATATCATATTATATGAGCTTGATATTGGTTTGATTTTTAGGAAATAGTGGAAAATGATATTTGATATTGGGATGTCTCAATATACATCATTAGGTGGATGAATATCTGAGACAAATAACATAGAAAATATATTGTGGCATTTCTTGAGGTAAAAAATTATAGAATACCTAAAAATACATATATAGACATCTTGTTACATTGTATAATTGATTTTAACTACAATTATATGAAAATATATCTATCAAGTTTTAAATTTAATCATCTATTTGATATGATCTAATCTGAATTTTTGATTCTTTATTACATGAAGTTTAAAAATTTTATATAATTTAATGTGATTTCAAGTGTTCATACCACTATGTTTATAAAACTTCAAGTGCCACCCATGGTTTTTTATGGAATGATGAATCTTTTATGATTTTAGTACAATAATAGAAACAAAGTAGAATGGTATATTAGTATATTCTAACGAGATGTGGTAAAAAAATTAGGATTACTTTCTTGTATCAATATTGAAATTTTTGGGAAACCTTTAATTTCATAAAGTAATTACACATGGGTAACATACATGAGAAATTATCTTTAGGGTAAGAAAAAAATTAATTTATTCATAGTTTCTAGATGAGGAAACTATTAATGGGATATACTATGATGCCTCTTGTTCAGGTTAAAACTGTATTTTTATTTGGGATTATATAGTTATTGAGATTAAATTATAATGATTTATGTGGGGATCATAAGAATATAAGTATCAAGTGATATAACAGTGTTTTCAAATTTCTATATAATCTCTCTAGGTGTTATTTTATATTCTAGATTAGGCCAATAATGGTCATCTGTTAGAGGAAAATATCAACTGTTTTTGTTATAGTCATATTTTTTTGAGAAACTAGTAAATATTTCTATATAATGGTTCAAGAGGTAGGATATGTAGAGACCTGTAGCTTGAAGTACATAGAAATTACATTACTTTTGCAGAATACTTAATACATAACAAAAACAGACACACAAGGACCGTAATAGTTTAGTGTCTTTGGAAACTCAGAATGTAATCTTCTAATCATGGTGGAAGATCTTCAAAAAATCCCATAATGATCTTCCCCTTTTTGTTTCCTTACCTAAAACCTTTCTTTATTTCATGGGGAAAAATAAAACATAAAAAGGGAGAGCTAAAATGCTCAGTAAGGGCAAACATAGAGAACATAAAACAATCCATAAACATTTGAAAGAAAAAACTTGAACATGAAATTTAAACATCAAAATCTTGAGCAAAGACATAAATCGTGGAAGTACATAAGGCATATATCATAATGGAACATCAACCATGATAAAATATATTGGGAATAAAACATGTAATTGTGGCAACCATTCAGCACATGTCATGATTTCCATAGTAGCCAAGGCATTTCTGTCAAGACCATCTTAGTGGACAAGTCCCTTTCTGAATTGAGTTCACTCCTCGTTTCAGTCATGTAACACAGAACCGGATTAACTTACTATTCTAGCCATGTCTATCTCATGATATATAAATCTTTACCCAATGTATTGGAGGGAGATATAGGTCCCACCCATCTCATAATGAAATTATTCTTACTTGTGCCACAAAATAAACATACATCATTCATAATAACCCAATGAATAAAATGGGTTTCATAAACATCATCCCATCATCACATAATCCATATAAAAGAAATGGATATCATTTCATAATAAGAAAAGTGAAACCATGTAAATCATAGAGTCTTTATACTTGAAACATACACATATGAAATAATGTCATCCTAGATGGAAAATGGTTTTGATAAAACACTTTAAATGAATTCTTAAGGAAAATATCCTTTCTTATTCAAAATCAATTTCTTTTCACAAAACATCATGCAATTTTAAAATAAAAATATTTTTTTGAAAATAGTCATGAAATATTTTGGAGGAATCTTCATGAAAATAAGTCTTTATGAACTCGTAAAAATAATTTCATGCCGTATAAGTTTAAAATAACATTCTTCTCGTACTTTGGCTGGAAAAGTTAAAAAGTACCTCGTACGAAAAATGGCAAAAGATTCCTTTCATATCTTCTACTAAAAAACTCACTGAAGGGTAGAATTGGATTTAAAAAATTGTTGGTGGATGTAAATATTATTACATATTGAGGAAACATGGATGTGGATGATAAATATTCCCCAGTAAATTCTGAAGTATAAATAATCTCGGATAAAAATGAGATTGTGAGATTTTCCATTACCTTAGGTCCGATATGCTTCCTACATATCTGAAACTCCTGTATAATGATTTAAATAATGTCATTGACTTATTACAGAATCATATTCATTGTTGTGATATCATATATAGTTCACTTATGACTTTCTATTACCCGTTCTTTTGTAAATTCCATGTTAAAGAGCGTTTTTGGTAAAATCGTCTCATTTTTCATCTGTGTTTTGACTTGTAATTATTTATATGATTACTTAGATCATGATTAATTAATTCCAGAATATAAAACATGACTTATATATAATATATATTCAGAATATACATATATATAATAGATCGATAAATGGAAAGAAATACACCGTTCATGGAGACGGTAGGCCGTACGTACGCATGAACATTGTTTTCGTTTCCTCATTGAATTGAATGGAATTAATTGGATGACATACATATATATATACATAAATTCAGTATCATTACTATGTCATATATTCCATGATTACTTATTATATATACTTTATAATCATTCATGAATGGTTAATCATTGAGAATGAATCTCATCACGTCGTGGAGACGGTAGTCCGTACGTACGCACGAGTGATGATATCGTTCCCATAATTATTGAATTGAATTGGAGTGGATGATACAATATATCAGAATCAGTATGATGTTATAATAAGGTTTTATAGTTATTATTTTCACCATTATACCCATCCAAGTAAGGTGGTGTTGGAAAAACAGATTACACCACGGCGTGGAGACGGTATTTCGTACGTACGCACGCGCGGTGATTTCATTTTCCATAGGATGGATAGAAGGTGAAATGAGGTTGTTTCATATTTAAAATAACATATCAGTATATTAGTGATACTTATGTTATTACTTTATAATGAAACAACTAAAGAAGATGAAGTTGAAGAAGAAATAAGCTTGAAATAATCAGTAGAAGAGATTACCTCTTCTTCGACGCACCTCATTTAAACTTCTTCTTAGGGCACTAGGGTTGGTCATTTGAGAAGACCAGTACCTCTATAAGGTTTCTAGAGAAGTGGGGAAGTGAAATTGGCTGAGTTTGGCCGAGATTCAAGGCTCAAAATGGTGTGAGTAAGAGAGGAAGGAGGTGCCCTTTTATAAGGGAGGAGAGGGGCACCTTTGGAATCCTCAACAATATTAGTTTAATATAAATTCAAAACCCACATAAAAACCTCAAAAAATGACTCAATTATAAGCTTAGATGAGATAGGGTTGTAATATAATCAACCAATAAAATTTATACATGTTTTGATCTTATTTTAAACCTTATCATTTTGATTTATCCTTATTTAATCTATTTAAGTTTATTTGTGGTAATAAAATTCTAAATTTTAAATGGTTATAAATAATCAGTTATGTGTTGTTAATTTTCCATAATTGGATACTTTATGACATTTTAGACTATATAAATTTCATTTTATAATTTTTAAAAAATTTTGTTATTTTTTAAACAATTTAATAATATGTTATTTTTATAAAATAACAATAGCGTCAATTTTGACACTATTCATTTATTTGAATTTAAATAAAATCTACACAGAGGATATATTCGAAATAAAATATTAAATAGATTTCTAATATGTTAAATTTGTCTAGAAAATTAGTGGAGCACATTAAATAGTTCATATAATATTTATTTTAATATTTTTAAAATCATTTATTTGGTATATCTCTTAATAAAATAATTAGTACAACATTTTTTGTTTAATTATTTAATATACTTATTTGTTGCATAAAAATTAAAAATAAAATCCTTTGATAAAGATAAATATCAAATATTTTATAATAATAATTTTACTCGAATTTATCATCTTAAAATACAAACATGTAAATTGTTATCTTTATTAAATTATTAAGGTGACAAATTTGGAATCATTTAAAATAAAATATTATAAGTGTCATAATTGCCAAAATAAGGATCCAAATGGTCAAAAATTCGTCCAGTGGATGATTGGGGTTTATATATACTCTACTAATAAGTTTTTTTCAGATTTTTGGGCCTTTTGATATGTATTACTGTTTCAATAAAAACTATATTATTGATTTTTCACTAAATAAATAATTTCTACATCATTAATGTATATGATAATAAGGTAATTAAATGACTCTTAAAAATTAAAAATAAATTATCATGATAAAGAAAAAATAATATCTTTTAAATGAGCATTTATAACCGAATTTATATTCTGTATAAACTTATATTAAAAATACTTTAATTATTAAAGTTGAGTGAGACATATTTCACTTTCCTTTAAATAAAATAAACTAAAGGTCTTAATCACCTCCAAGTGGGTTCTAATGGATTCTATTTCGACCCAAATATGACTTAGGACGAAATATAATCATCCAATTTTATTAAGACAAGTATTATGATAATTTTATAATATTTTATTTACCCTTAATTACCCAATTTACCTTTTACTATGGTAAATAAATTTACCGTTGTTACTATTCATAAAGCCCAAAAATAAAAAGTATCTTATTAATATAATTTGGACCCACTGATTCCAAATATGGAATCCATTTTTCCAAATTCAATACAAAAAAGTTGCAGAAATTAAATTAAAATTAATCCCGTTGTCGGAAGAAAACGAGTTTTTGTTTAAAACATTGCAAAAGATTGAATTGATTTGACCTAAGAATTCAAAGTAAAATCAATGATAATGACATACGTTATATTAAATGGTAAAAATATATTCTATTTATACTTTAAAACCATTCAATATTATAATTTAACCATATAAATTATTACGATGAAAAAAGTTGTTTTTAATTAAAATATAGCGTGTTTTTACTATTCATTAAAATATGAATGTTATCAGAAAAATATCAAAACTTTATCCAATGTAAATTTTTATATCCTGATTCAAAAGAAGAAGTTTATTTTGTAAAATTTAACTTATTTACATGTCAAATACTATATTTAATGTGGGTGCGCCATCAAAAGGCGGCAAAACTGCATTTTTTGAAAAATACTTATTTTACCCAATTTTTTTTGTTCTCATACCATGTTCTAGAAAATGTGTAAGATGAATAATAATGTTATAAAATTAAAAATGTAGTAAATACTATTCATAATTGAAAGTTCGTGATAATATTATAACCATATATCATTGTTTAGTGAAACCCAGTATTGTGTACAACACACGCTATCGAGGAAAGTCATGATTGCGTGAAATGCAAGCCAAGCCAGGGTTGCGTGTTGTGAAAGAATCCTTCGTTGTTTTGTATAACAGAATCCAACCATATTTCATTTATACATTGAATATATATATATATATACACACTCAATTTTTTGTAGACTGGCTATTATCAAACTAACTTGAAATTGTGTGTAACACAATCTAAGAATAGTGTTGCGTATACTTCAAGCTAATACAGTGTGGCGTATAGCACAAGATAATATTGTTGTAGCATAAAACACATGACAAAAAATAAATTAAAAAGAATACTTATCATAAAAAATTGGTTTGTTACATTCTACCCCCCTTAAAATGAATTTCGCTCTCAAAATTCGTCGGGGTTATACATGGTTTTCTACTTGAATGTTTCTTTAATTGAAACCCGCATCGTAAAATGAAATACCAAAACTTAACTTCAAAAACTAAAGTATGAAACGTAATGGTTAACCAAATTAATTAATCACTGGGTTTCCACATAGGAGAACATAGGTGAAAATATGGATATGGAAGAAAAATATAACCATCAAGTTCTGATGGAGAGTGGTAGAGAACATGGCTATGAAAAAGCCATCAATCACAAAGCCATAAATTTGTGATGATCTAAGGTAGCATCTGATTCATCAGATATAAGGGCACTAGGATATCATTTTTGGTTTTCAAGATCATTTCCCTAAAGTTAAAGACTTTGAATTAGAAGAAATACTTACTTTATTTTGATATAATATCACTGTTGTTCGTGCCATGAACAATTTCAACTTCATATCTTAAAGAAATGAAGTTTAATTTGTCATTCGTGAAGTGTTAGCAGATCATATGATAGAATGATGGGTCATTCTATCTGTCTCAAACAAAAGGTTAGCGATAGTTATATACATAAGTCCATCTATCGTATATCGTTCCAAAAATGGACTTATAGTTCATCTATCATACCGATTAATAAAATAAAACTAGTTTATACTAACCATGGACTTCCTGTAGGAAAGTGGTAGGTAATAAAGGCCTATCGCACTTCGGTTGTGGGTTGGATTCTCGCAACCTTGTCCGACGCGATGGGTTGTCGCCCATCCTGCAGGTTGTCCTTTTTCTAAAACTACATTATTATAACAACCCATTAATAATATTGAAAAAAATTTCTAGCCTTAGACAATACTAATTTATGTACAACATAATCCATTCCAATCTATAGGCTTATCCAAAATACTTATGTCCAAGTTCATAGTATAAAGAAAACAATTACTAGAAATTTCATCAACCGAGCATGTGAATACCATCATTTATCCCCCATATATCATAAGATATATCTTGTTGGTCACATTCCAAACATGTGAATACCTTAATCTTGTATTCATTTGAAACATGAATTACCATAGAACCTTAGTGAAAACATGAGTGCTGTCAAAATTTAAATCTTTCCACATACCAAAATCCCAAAAATTATATATATTCAAACCATGATATACTTAGTCCATATGTCAATCATGAGCTCATGAATACTATCAAACATATTATTTTCTCCATACTCACATATCATATTCCTTATGAAAATATCTGAATAACCTTTCATGGTTACCGGTACCATTCAACATATACGTTCAGATACTTAAGATAAAACAATAGTGTAACAATCCTTAGATGATTCTTTATTCCATAGTACCATACATTATTCTTTATAAACATACAATCATTCCACTAACTTCTCAAACCATTGACCGAGCTTCAACAATTCTTTTATCTCACATATCATTTGTAGTTTCTTCATCATCATCAACATAAATACTACTCATACGACCATACAGATTCTCTTCATGAGACTTTTCCTTAGAGAATTGGTTTGCATAATTCCCATACATTCCACATTTAAAACATCTAGTCATTGTTGATGTCGTAGCAATACCATTATCCTTATCCATGGTGTTAACTGAACCTTTTCCTTTGAACTTACTGGCATTGTGTCCTTCTTTTCCACACCCAAAGCATCTTCCAGTTCCTTTGAAACAATCTCCCCGATGCCTCTTCTCACATGATTTACATGAGGGGAATTGAACTTTCTTTCCTCTATGATCATCATGAAACTCCATCTTTCTCTTATTATCTGAGTCGGGAAACTTACCAAAGTTGAGATTATTGATCATATTATGAGATTGTTGATTAGGAATAATAATGATGTTTGGACTTCCAAATCCTGTTTCATTTGGTTTCTCATGAAGAATATCACTCCATTGTCCGTCATATCCTCCATTATCGTGAATCTTCCTGTTTCCAGTCATTTTCTAAAACCCAAAAAGAATATTGTGAGTGGAAAAAATCCTGTTAGGGAAAACAAAATAGTAAAGGGGGGAGTACCCTCAATATCTAACATCTTAGGTTAAATTATAAGATCGTTACCATAGTTATAGGACTATATCCTATACGTTTAATTATCCTTAGGGACATCCCTAGACATACCTTAGAAATATCTATAGGAATCTCACTGATGTTTTCGCATCCTAGTTTCCAAAGGTTGACTAAACCTTTCCTCTGATACCAACTATAGAGACCCGTAGCTTTACATACTTGGACATTACATTACTTTTGTGGAATACTTAATACATAACAAAAATAGGCACACAAGGACTGTAATAGTTTAGTGTCTTTGGAAACTCAGAACGTAATCTTCTAATCATGGTGGAAGATCTTCAACAAATCCCATAATGATCTTCCCATTTTTGTTTCCTTACATAAAACCTTTCTTTATTTTATGGGGAAAAATAAAACATAAAAAGGGTGAGCTCAAATGCTCAGTAAGGGCAAACATAGAGAACATAAAACAATCCATAAACATTTGAAAGCAAAAACTTGAACATGAAATTTAAACATCAAAATCTTGAGCAAAGACATAAATCGTGGAAGTACGTAAGGCATATATCATAATGGAACATCAACCATGATAAAATATAATGGGACTAAAACATGTAATTGTGCCAACCATTCAGCACATTTCATGACTTCTATAGTAGCCAAGGCATTGCTGCCAAGACCATCTTAGTGGACAAAGTCCCTTTCTGAATCGAGTTCACTCCTCGTTTCAGTCCTATAACACTGAACCGGATTAACCTACCATTCCATCCATGTCTATATCTTGAGATATAAATCTTTACCCAATTCATTGTAGGGAGATATAGGTCCCACCCATCTGATAATGAAATCATTCTTACTTGTGCCACAAAATAAACATACATCATTCATAATAACCCAACGAATAAAATTTGTTTCAAAAACATCATCCCATCATCACATAATCCATATAAAAGAAATGGATATCATTCCATAATAAGAAATTTGAAACCATGTAAATCATAGATACTTTATATTTGAAACATACACTTATGAAATAATGTCATCTTAGATGGAAAATGGTTTTGATAAAACACTTGCAATAAATTCTTGAGGAAAATATCTTTTCTTCTTCAAAATCAATTTATTTTCACAAAACATCATGAAATTTTAAAAGAAAAATATTTTGTTGAAAATAGTCATGAAATATTTCGGAGGAAGCTTCATGAAAATAAGGTTTTATAAAACCGTAAAAATCCTTTCATTCCATATAATTTAAAAATAACATTCTTCTCGTACTTTGGCTGGAAAAGTCAAATAGTACCTCATACGAAAAACGAGAAAAGATTCCTTTCATATCTTTTACTAAAAAACTCACCGAAGGGTAAAATTGGATTTAAAAAATTGTAGGTGGATGGAAATAATATTACATATTGAGGAAACATGGATGTGGATGATAAATATTCCCCAGTAAATTCTGAAGTATAAACAATCTCGGATAAAAATGAGATTGTGAGATTTTCCATTACCTTAGGTCCGATATGCTTCCTACATATCTGAAACTCCTGTATAATGATTTAAATAATGTCATTGACTTATTACAGAATCATATTCATTGTTTTGATATCATATATAGTTCACTTATGACTTTCTATTACCCGTTCTTTTGTAAATTCCATGTTAAAGAGCGTTTTGGGTAAAATCGTTTCATTTTTCATCTGTGTTTTGACTTGTAATTATTTATATGATTACTTAGATCATGATTAATTAATTCCAGAATATAAAACATGACTTATATATAATATATATTCAGAATATACATATATATAATAGATCGATAAATGGAAAGAAATACACCGTTCATGGAGACGGTAGGCCGTACGTACGCATGAACATTGTTTTCGTTTCCTCATTGAATTGAATGGAATTAATTGGATGACATACATATATATATACATAAATTCAGTATCATTACTATGTCATATATTCCATGATTACTTATTATATATACTTTATAATCATTCATGAATGGTTAATCATTGAGAATGAATCTCATCGCGTCGTGGAGACGGTAGTCCGTACGTACGCACGAGTGATGATATCGTTCCCATAATTATTGAATTGAATTGGAGTGGATGATACAATATATCAGAATCAGTATGATGTTATAATAATGTTTTATAGTTATTATTTTCACCATTATACCCATCCAAATAAGGTGGTGTTGGAAAAATAGATTACACCACGGCATGGAGACGGTATTTCGTACGTACGCACGCGCGGTGATTTCATTTTCCATAGGATGGATAGAAGGTGAAATGAGGTTGTTTCATATTTAAAATAACATATCAGTATATTAGTGATACTGATGTTATTACTTTATAATGAAACAACTAAAGAAGATGAAGTTGAAGAAGAAATAATCTTGAAATAATCGGTAGAAGAGATTACCTCTTCTTCGACGCACCTCCTTTAAACTTCTTCTTAAGGCACTAGGGTTGGTCTTTTGAGAAGACCAGTACCTCTATAAGGTTTCTAGGGAAGTGGGGAAGTGAAATATGTAGAGTTTGGCCGAGCTTCAAGGATCAAAATGGTGTGGGGAAGAGAGGGAGGAGGTTCCCTTTTATAAGGGAGGAGAGGGGCACCTTTGGATTCTTCAAAAATATTAATTTAATATAAATTCAAACCCCACATAAAAACCTCCAAAAATAACTCAATTCAAAGATTTGATGAGTTAGGGTTGTAATCCCATAAACCAATAAAATTTATACATGTTTTGATCTTATTTTAAACCTTTTCATTTTAATTTATCGTTATTTAATCTATTTATGGTTATTTGTGGTAATAAAATTCTAAATTTTAAATGGTTATAAATAATAACTTATATATTGTTAATTTTCCATAATTGGATACTTTGTGATATTTTTGACTATATAAATTTCAATTTATAATTTTTTAATATTTTTGTGATTTTTTAAACAATTTAATAATATGTTGTTTTTATAAAATAACAATAGTGTCAATTTTGACACTATTCATTTATTTGAATTTAAATAAACTCTAAACAGAGGATATATTCTAAATATAATATTTAATAGATTCCTAACATGTCAAATATATCTAGAAAATTCGTGGAGCACATTTAATAGTTCATATAATATTTATTTTAATTGTTTTAAAACCATTTATTCGGCATATCTCTTAATAAAATAATTAGTACTACATTTTTTTTATAATTATTTAATATAATTATTTGTTTCATAAAAATTAAAAATAAAATCCTTTGATGAAGATAAATATCAATTCTTTTATAATAGTAATTTTACTCAAATTTATCATCTTAAAATAACAACATTTAAATTGTTATCTTTGTTAAATTCTGAAGGTGACAACTTTGGAATCATTTAAAATAAAATATTTTAAGTGTCATAATCGCCATAATAAGGATCCAAATGGTCAGAAATTCTCCCGGTGGATGGTTAGGGTTTATATATACACTAAAAATAAGTTTTGTGTAGATTTTTGGGCCTTTTGATATGTATTACTATTTCAATAAAAACTATATTATTGATTTTTCACTAAATAAATAATTTCTGCATCATTAATGTATAAGATAAAAAAGTAATTAAATAACTCTTTAAAATTACAAATAAATTACCCTGATAATGAAAAACATTTTATCTTTCAAATGAGTATTTATAACTGAATATATATTCTGTATAAACTTATAATGCAAATACTTTAATTATTAATGTTGAGTGAGACATATTTCACTTTCCTTTAAATAAAATAAACTAAAGGTCTTAATCACCTCCAAGTGGGTTCTAATGGATTACATTTCGACCCATATATGACTTAGGAAGAAATATAATCATCCAATTGTATTAACACAAGTATTAGGATAATTTTATAATATTATATTTACCCTTAATTACCCAATTTACCTTTTACTATGGTAAATAAAATTTACCGTTGTTACTATTCATAAAGCCCAAAAATTAAAAGTATATTATTAATATAATTTGGACCCACTGTTTCCAAATATGGAATCCATTTTTCCAAATTCAATACAAAAAAGTTTCAGAAATTAAATTAAAATTAATCCTGTTGTCGAAAGAAAATGGGTTTTTGTTTAAAACATTGCAAAAGATTGATTTGATTTAACCTATGAATTCAAAGTAAAATCAATGCTAATGACATAAATTATATTAAATGGTAAAAATATATTCTATTTATACTTTAAAACCATTCAATATTATAATTTAACTATATAAATTATTACGATGAAAAAAGTTGTTTTTATTTAAAATATAGCATGTTTTTACCATTCATTAAAATATGAAAGTTATCAGAAAAATATCAAAACTTTATCCAATGTAAATTTTTATATCCTGATTCAAAAGAAGAAGTTTATTTTGTTAAATTGAACTTATAAACATGTCAAAAACTAGATTTAATGTGGGTACGCCCTCAAAAGGCGGCAAAACTTCAATTTTTGAAAAATACTTATTTTACCCGAAAATTTTATTTTGTTCTCATACCATGTTCTAGAAAATGTGTAAGATGTATAATAATGTTATAAAATTAAAAATGTAGTTAATACTATTCATAATGTCTAGTTCTTGATAATATTGTAAACATATATCTTTGTTTAGTGAAACCCAGTATTGTGTACAACACACGCTATCGAGGAAAGTCGTGATTGCGTGAAATGAAAGCCAAGTCAGGGTTGCGTGTTGTGCAAGAATCCTTCATTGTTTTGTATAATAGAATCCAACAATATTTCATTTATACATTGAATATATATATATATATACACTCAATGTTATGTGGAATGACTATTATAAAATGAACTTGAAATTGTGTGTAACACAATCTAAGAATAGTGTTGCATATACTTCAAGCTAATACAGTGTGGCGTATAGCACAAGATAATATTTTTGTAGCATAAAACACATGACATCAAATAAATTAAAAATAATACTTATCATAAAATATCGGGTTGTTACATTCTACCCCCCTTAAAATGAATTTCGCCCTCGAAATTCATCAGGGTTATACATGGTTTTCTACTTGAAAGTTTCTTTAATTGAAACCCGCATCGTAAAATGAAATATCAAAACATAACTTTAAAAACTAAAGTATGAAACGTAACGGTTACCCAAATTAATTAATCACTGGGTTTCCACATAAGAGAACATAGGTGAAAATATGGATATGGAAGAAAAATCTGACCATCAAGTTCTGATGGAGAGTGGTAGAGAACATGGAAATGAAAAAGCCATCAATCACAAAGCCATAAATTTGTGATGATCTAAGGTAGCATCTGATTCATCATATATAAGGGCACTCAGACAACATTTTTGGCTTTCAAGATCATTTCCCTAAAGTTGAAGAATTTCAATTAGAAGAAATACTTACTTTATTTCGATGTAATCTCACCGTTTTTCGGGCCTTGAACAATTTCAACTTCATCTCTTAAAGAAATGAAGTTTAATTTGTCATTCGTGAAGTGTTAGCAGATCATATGATAGAATGATGGGTCATTCCATCTGTCTCAAACAAAAGGTTAGCAATAGTTATATACATAAGTCCATCTATCGTATATCGTTCCAAAAATGGACTTATTCTTCATCTATCATATCACTTAATAAAATAAAACTAGTTTCAACTAACCATGGACTTACTGTAGGAAAGTGGTAGGTAATAAAGGCCTATCGCACTTAGATTGTGGGTTTGATTCTCGCAACCTAGTCCGAAGCTACGGGTTGTCACCCATCATGTAGGTTCTCATTTTTCTAAAACTATATTATTATAACAACTCATCAATAATATTGAAAAAATGTTTTAGCCTTAGACAATACTAATTTATGTCCAACATAATCCATTCCAATCTTTACGCTTATCCAAAATACTTATGTCCAAGTTCATAGTATAAAGAAAAAAATTACTAGAAATTTCATCTACCGAGCATGTGAATACCAACATTTATCCCTTATATATCATAAGATATATCTTGTTGGTCACATTCCAGACATGTGAATACCTTAATCCTGTATTCTTTTGAAACATGAATTACCATAGAACCTTAGTGAAAACATGAGTGCTGTCAAAATTTAAATCTTTCCACATACCAAAATCCCAAAAAATTTATATACTCAAACCATGATATAACTTAGTCCATATGTCAATCATAAGCTCAAGAATACTATCAAACATATTATTTTCTCCTTACTCGCATATCATCTTCCTTCTAACAATATCTGAATAACATTTCATGGTTACTGGTACCATTCAACATATACTTTCAAATACTTTAGAAAAAACAATAGTGTAACAATCCTTAGATGATTCTTTATTCCATAATACCATACATTATTCTTTATAAACATACAATCATTCCACTAACTTCTTAAACCATTGACTGAGCTTCAAAAATTCTTTCATCTCACATATCATTTGTAGTCTCTTCATCATCATCAACATGAATACTACTCATACGACTATACGGATTCTCTTCATGAGACTTTGCCTTAGGGCATTGGTTTGCATAATGCCCATACAATCCACATTTAAAACATCTAATCATTGTTGATGTAGTAGCAATACTATTATCATTGTCCATGGTGTTAACTGAACCTTTTACTTTGCACTTACTGGCTTTGTGTCCTACTTTTCCACACCCAAAGCATCTTCCGGTTCCTTTGAAACAATCTCCCCGATGCCTCTTCTCACATGATTTACATGAGGGAAATTAAACTTTCATTGCTCTATGATCATCATGAAACTCTATCTTGCTCTTATTATCTGAGTCAGGAATCTTAACAAAGTTGAGATTATTGATCATATTATGAGATTGTTGATTAGGCATAATAATGATGTTTGGACTTCCAAATCCCATTTCATTTGGTTTCTCATGAAGAATATCATTCCATTGTCTGTCATATCCTCCATTATCATGAATCTTCATGTTTCTATCCATTTTCTAAAACCCAAAAAGAATAGTGTGACAGGAAAAAATCATGCTAGGGAAAACAAAATAGTAAAGAGGGGAGTACCCTCAATATCTAACATCTTAGGTTAAATTCTAAGATGGTTACCAGAGTTCTAGGACTATATACTATACGTATACTTATCCTTAGGGACATCCCTAGACATACCTTATAAATGTCTCTAGGGATCTCACAAATGTTTTCGCATCCTAGTTTCCGAAGGTTGACTAAACCTTTCCTCTGATACCAACTATAGAGACACATAGCTTGACATACTTGGACATTACATTACTTTTTCAGAATACTTAATACATAACAAAAACAGACACACAAGGACTGTAATAGTTTAATGACTTTGAAAACTCGGAACGTAATCTTCTAATCGTGGTGCAAGATCTTCAAAAAATACCATAATTATCTTCCTCTTTTTGTTTACCTACCTAAAACCTTTCTTTATTTCATGGGGAAAAATAAAACATAAAAAGGGTGAGCTCCAATGCTCAGTAAGGGAAAACATACAGAACATAAAACAATTCATAAACATTTGAAAGCAAAAACATGAACATGAAATTTAAACATCAAATTCTTGAGAAAAGACATAAATTGTGGAAGTACGTAAGGCATATATCATAATGGAACATCAACCATGATAAAATATAATGGGACTAAAACATGTAATTGTGGCAACCATTCAGCACATGTCATGATTTCCATAGTAGCCAAGGCATTGCTTCCAAGACCATCTTAGTAGACAAAGTCCCTTTCTGAATTGAGTTCACTCCTCGTTTCAGTCCTCTAACACTGAACCAAATTAACTTACCATTCCAGCCATGTCTATATCATGAGATATAAATATTTACCCAATTCATTGGAAGGAGATATAGGTTCCACCCATCTCATAATGAAATCATTCTTACTTGTGCTACAAAATAAACATACATCATTCATAATAACCCAACGAATAAAAATGGTTTCATAAACATCATCCCATAATCACATAATCCATATAAAAAAAATGGATATCATTTCATAATAAGAAAAGTGAAACCATGTAAATCATAGAGACTTTATACTTGAAACATACTCATATGAAATAATGTAATCTTATACGGAAAATGGTTTTGATAAAACACTTGAAATTAATTCTTGAGGAAAATATCCTTTCTTCTTTAAAATCAATTTCTTTTCACAAAACATCAAGCAATTTTAAAAGAAAAATATTTTTTTGAAAATAGTCATGAAATATTTTGGAGGAAGATTCATGAAAATAAGGCTTTATAAATCTGTAAAAATCATTTCATGTCGTATAAGTTAAAAATAACATTCTTCTCGTACTTTGGACGGAAAAGTCAAAAAGTATCTCGTACGAAAAACGACAAAAGAATCCTTTCATATGTTTTACTAAAAAACTCAACGAAGGGTAAAATTAGATTTAAAAAATTGTAGGTGGATGGAAATAATATTACATATTGAGGAAACATGGATGTGGATGGTAAATATTCCCCAGTAAATTCTGAAGTATAAACAATCTCGGATAAAAATGAGATTGTGAGATTTTCCCTTACCTTAGGTCCGATATGCATCATACGTATCCGAAACTCCTGTATAATGATTGAAATAATTCCATTGACTTATTACAGAATCATATTCATTGTTATTATATCATATATAGTTCACTTATGACTTTATATTACCCGTTCTTTTGTAAATTCCATGTTAAAGAGAGTTTTGGGTAAAATCGTTTCATTTTTCATCTGTGTTTTGACTTGTAATTATTCATATGATTACTTAGATCATGATTACTTAAATCCAGAATATAAAACATGACTTATATATAATATATATTCAGAATATATATATATATATATAATAGATCGATAAATGGAAATAAATACAGCGTTCATGGACACGGTAGGCTATACGTACGCATGAACGTTGTTTTCATTTCCTCATTGAATTGAATTGAATTAATTGGATGACATAAATATATATATACATAAATCCAGTATCATTACTATGTCATATATTTCATTATTACTTATTATATATACTTTATAATCATTCATGAATGGTTAATCATTGATAATGAATCTCATCGCGTCGTGGAGACGGTAGTCCGTACGTACGCACGAGCGATGATATCGTTCCCATAATTATCGAATTGAATTGGAGTGGATGATACAATATATCAGAATAAGTATGATTTTATAATAACTATGTATAGTTATTGTTTACACCATTATACCCATCCAAGTAAGGTGGTGTTGGAAAAATAGATTACACCACGGCGTGGAGACGGTATTCCGTACGTACGCACGCGTGGTGATTTCGTTTTTCGTAGGACGGATAGAAGGTGAAATTGGGTTGTTTCATATTTATAATAACATATAAGTATATTAGTGATACTGATGTTATTAATTTATAATGAAACAACTAAAGAAGAAGAAGTTGAAGAAGAAATAATCTTGAAATAATCGGTAGAAGAGATTACATCTTCTTCGACTCACCTCCTTTAAACTTCTTCTTAGGGCACTAGGGTTGGTATTTTGAGAAGAGAAGTACCTATATAAGGTTTCTAGGGTAGTGGGGAAGTGAAATGGGCAGATTTTGGCCGAGATTCATGGCTCAAAATGGTGTGAGGAATAGAGGGAGGAGGTGCCCTTTTATAAGGGAGGAGAGGGGAACCTTTGGAATCCTAAAAAATATTAGTTCAATATAAATTCAAACCCCACATAAAAACCTCCAAAAATAACTCAATTCAAATATTAGATGAGATAGGGTTGTAATCTCATCATCCAATAAAATTTAGACATGTTTTGATCTTATTTTAAACCTTATCATTTTGATTTATCCTTATTTAATCTATTTATGTTTATTTGTGGTAATAAAATTCTAAATTCTGAATGGTTATAAATAATCACATATGTGTTGTTAATTTTCCATAATTTGATACTTTATGACATTTTAAGCTATATAAATTTCAATTTATAATTTTTAAATATTTTTTGTGATTTTTTAAACAATTTAATAATATGTTATTTTTATAAAATAACAATAGTGTCAATTTTGACACTATTCATTTATTTGAATTTAAATAATATCTACACAGAGGATATATTCGAAATAAAATATTTAATAGATATCTAACATGTCAAATTTATCTAGAAAATTTGTGGAGCACATTAAATTGTTCATATAATATTTATTTTAATAGTTTTAATACTATTTATTTGGTATATCTCTTAATAAAATAATTAGTACAACATTTTTTGTATAATTATTTAATATGATTATTTGTTGCATAAAAATTAAAAATAAAATCCTTTTATGAAGATAAATATCAAATATTTTATAATAATAATTTTACTTGAATTTATCATCTTAAAATAACAACATGTAAATTGTTATCTTTGTTAAATTATGAAGGTGACAACTTTGGAATCATTTAAAATAAAATATTATAAGTGTCATAATCACCATAATAAGGATCCAAATGGTCAACAATTCGGCCAGTGGAAGATTACGGTTTATATATACACTAAAAATAAGTTTTATGTAGATTTTTGGGCCTTTTGATATGTATTACTATTTTAATAAAAACTATATTATTGATTTTTCACTAAATAAATAATTTCTGCATCATTAATGTATAAGACAATAAGGTAATTAAATAACTCTTAAAAATTACAAATAAATTACCATGATAATGAAAAAAATTTAATCTTTCAAATGAGTACTTATAACCGAATTTATATTCTGTATAAACTTATATTAAAAATACTTTAATTATTAAAGTTGAGTGAGACATATTTAACTTTCCTTTAAATAAAATAAACTAAAGGTCTTAATCACTGCCAAGTGAGTTCTAATGGATTCCATTTCGACCCAAATATGACTTAGGACAAAATATAATCATCCAATT
This sequence comes from Viscum album, assembly GCA_963277665.1. Classification (NCBI taxonomy): domain Eukaryota; kingdom Viridiplantae; phylum Streptophyta; class Magnoliopsida; order Santalales; family Viscaceae; genus Viscum; species Viscum album. The sequence continues at coordinate 508,170,453 of OY728143.1, read as the reverse complement.
GTATTAATACAAGTATTAGGATAATTTTATAATATTATATTTACCCTTAATTACCCAATTTACCTTTTACTAAGGTAAATAAAATTTACCATTGTTACTATTCATAAAGCCCAAAAATAAAAATTATCTTATTAACATAATTTGTACCCACTGATTCCAAATATGGAATCCATTTTTCCAAATTCAATACACAAAAGTTGCAGAAATTAAATTAAAATTAATCCCGTTGTCGAAAGAAAACGGGTTTTTGTTTAAAACATTGCAAAAGATTGAATTGATTTAACCTACGAATTCAAAGTAAAATCAATGATAATGACATAAATTATATTAAATGGTAAAAATATATTCTATTTATACTTTAAAACCATTCAATATTATAATTTAACCATATAAATTATTACGATGAAAAAATTTGTTTTTAATTAAAATATAGCGTGTTTTTACTATTCATTAAAATATGAGAGTTGTCAGAAAAATATAAAAACTTTATCCAATGTAAATTTTTATATCGTGATTCAAAATAACAAGTTTATTTTGTAAATTTTAACTTATAAACATGTCAAAAACTAGATTTAATGTGGGTGATCCATCAAAAGGCGGCAAAACTGCATTTTTTGAAAAATACTTATTTTACCCAAGAAATTTATTTTGTTCTCATACCATATTATAGAAAATGTGAAAGATGGATAATAATGTTATAAAATTCAAAATGTAGTTAATAATTTTTATAATAGATAGTTCGTGATAAAATTATAACCATATATCGTTGTTTAGTGAAACCCGGTATTGTGTACAACACATGTTATTGAGGAAAGTTGTGATTGCGTGTAGTGAAAGCCAAGTCAGGGCTGCGTGTTGTTCAATAATCCTTCGTTGTTTCTTATAACATAATCCAACCATATTTCATTTATACATTGAATATATATATATATACCCAATGTTTTGTAGAATGACTATTATAAAATGAACTTCAAATTGTGTGTAACACAATCTAAGAATAGTGTTGCAAATACTTCAAGCTAATACAGTATGGCGTATAGCACAAGATAATCTTGTTGTAGCATAAAACACATGACATAAAATAAATTAAAAATAATACTTATCATGAAATATCGTGTTTTTACAGGATAAGATTAAAATACCTCCATGATAGTGGTATAAATAGTGTATTGATTATGGGTATAATAAGTAATTTCATAGAGGATAAATATATTTTTTCTAACCATAGTGAGTGGAAAATAATTTTAACATAATGTGAAAATAGATGTAGTGGTATTTTGATATTTGGATATTGATAGTTGGAGTAAAGATAATGGAAAAGAGAGAAATTATTTATCTTAAGTAGAGTATCATATATTATTATGTGATTAGTATAATTAGTGTGTGGATTATTGTAAGATATCATAAGGGATAATATCTTTAATTGAGTAATGCAATTGTGTTAATGACTTACAGTTATAATCACATGATTGAAGTTATTTCAAAATTGATTGAATATTGGTGTTATGTGTTCATTATATATAGTTTAGTGAAACATAATTGACGTGACTTTGATTTTTTTAGATTTTATCAATGGAATGAGTGATAATCTATGTAATATGTGGTTCTTTTCATAGAGTAAATAGGAAGTGATCGAATATTTAAAGTGAAGTTTCTTGGATGTTTTAATAAAATTTCTATCTATAATTGAATTATCATTTGATATTTTCAATTGTGATGATTGGGAGGTAAGGTGATATACCTTTCAGCCAATAAATATTTTTTCATTGGTTCTGTTACAAAGATCTAACATATCTTTGTTTTTTAATTATTCTATCCTATGATAAACAAACATGGGGTGCCATCTAAACTGATAATAGAGTGACTTTTCCACTAACCTAAAAAGTTTTTCCAATCTTCATAGGTCGATAAAAGCACATGGGTATCCAAAAAATAACTATTGGGAATTATTTCTCCAACAATAAATAATAATAAATGTATTAAACTATAGAAACATCATAATATGTATACATATTTATAACCATATAATGTGTAAAGAGATGATACAAAACATGAAATAAAAAAGGTTTCAAAAACCCACCTCCTAGTGGTCCAAGAACCCCCACCATCTCCTAATTCACCCTTCCTTAGTCAACCAAACCCAAAGGTGAAAAATAAGTTAACAATCACAAGATAACTGGATATAATAACAAGAAGGTTTCAAACACCCAATGGTATAAGAAAGCTATGAGATACAGAGCCCACTAAGATTCCATAAATGAGTTTATGAAGTTACTTTATAATTAAGGTCAAATATTATAAGAAAGGAGTACAAACCTCAGTTTCAAAATAGAGTATTAAACATTTAAGAATAATTTAACAAACCAAATCTATAAAATATTAAATTTCAACATTTGAGAAAAAAAATTTATTGAAAATATTTGAAAATCATTTCAGAATATAGAGTCATATCAGACAAGAAATTTAAGAAAATTCACTAGATATCAAGAGTTATATAAGATTAAATAGAATAGAGTCAATGTACATCACTTTAATAAATAGATCTACTATGATTATGAATCAATCAAGCAAGTAAACTCTAGTACCAATTTGTGAAAATGAACACTGTCTTGTATCAGGTATCTTGTATATGGATTTCAAGGGTAAAACCTAGATATATTAGTTATTCCATCATTTTCAAGTTAATAAAAATATATCACAAATGATCATTTATCATACATCTAGTATCAAGAGTCTCAAGAAAACCATTTAGATGCACAACTGCTTTCCTAGACTCATTTTTATAGCGTTAACCTTTGATGTTTTGTATAGATCCAACAAAATGGATGTGAGTATTCAAGAAAAGAATATTTCATGGTCATATCATTTAACTACAAAGGTTCTCATGACTATTCAAATGAGGTGAGTGAGATAATCATGTTATGAGGATCAGAGTGGGGATCCTTATCAATATCAATCATGGGTTAATACCCTTATATTTCAATCTTGGGGACATTCCCAAAAATCATATCTCACTCTCACCATCAATCCTCCTTGAATTAAATAGTCATATTTTCAACACCCATCAATAGAAATTACCATATTCAATAAAGTTACATGATGTAATTATTACAATAGAAATTCATTATAATGTTCCAATAGGTCCATCAAACACCATAAATTCAATTCCAAAACATTTCTTTAATTTAGAATTTAAAAACAATTTCCATAACCACTTCCTTTCCCAAATCAACATGGAAATACTAAAAACTCATTTAAGATAATAATTTCTTTCAAAACAACCCAAATTCATTCAAGGAGGTTTCTCAATTTAAAAAATATTAGGGCCAATTCAAAATATATATTTTAACACTCTTTCTATGCGAATAAATCACTCTTTTCCAATAACCCGAGAATGAACATTTAAAAACAAGAGTAACATAATTCAAAGAACGTTCTTAGTAATTTCAAAAGTTCAATAATTAGAAACTATTTAGAAAAATATAAAATAGTTTAACTCATTTCATTCAAATAAAGTTATTTCATTTTAGGAATATAAACCTAGGGCAAAGACCTCATTTTCACAAAATAATCCTTTAAATTTATTGAAAATAAATACAAAAAATCATGTAATTAAAAAATTAAAAAGTGGTTATAGAGATCATTATTATTTCTATTCAATTAATTCCATGTTCAATTCAAAGATAATAGGGTAAAAAATATTTCACAAGGAATTTGAAGGACAAATCTAATAAAACATGAGTTAGAAATTTTGAAACACATACCTATGAATTCCCAAGAAAAATTTAATTACAAGGAGTAAGATCATATAAAAACTTAATTTGAAAATTTTAAATCCAATGACAATAGATACAATATGTGTCACCTCTGATGGATATCACCGAAACAAGGAAGGGGGATCTCTAGAGAAGAGAAAAAAAAACTCTAGATCAAAAAATCCACATCAATAATCCATGAACCAAGGGAACACATTGACCTCATAAATTCTAAAAAGAATTAATGAAAATTATAATATATATATATATAAGGATAATAGAGAGGAACTTACTAGAATAGGACCACTACTTCAATGGACACTTTGATATACAATGAAATGAGGCTAGTAGAGCCAAAATACCTCTATAGGGATACAAAAATACAAAAGATAACATTGGTTTCAAGTTGTAGGAGTTAAGGGATAATTATACGGGTTTTGGGATTTTATTTACAAATTTTGGAGCATTAAAACCCTTCTAAATTATTTATTTGGTTAGGTTACATAGTTAGTACTAACAGTGCACTTATCTGTTCCACTGAAACAGATCCACTAAAATAGATTCATGGTTAGGATGAATGATTTTTCTAACTATGTGGATACTGTTCAATGCTACCCCGGCTACCAAAAATTATATATGGTTTGGATGCATGATTTTTAAATCCATGAACCAACCATGAATAGGTCCAAAAGCATAAAACTCAAAAAAAACAGTGGAAACAACCCATGAAGAGATCTAATAAATAGACTATCAAATAAATGGGTAAAAACAACTAAAAGAAAGTAACAAGCTGTTAAAATCTCCCCACCATATAAATTTATATCCTAAGAAGGATTCTAGTATGAAATATGGAGTAGGATGACAGAAGAAGAACACCCTCACTCATCCTATGAGGTTGATGATCCACATTCTATAAGAGAGACTCACCCAAATTCTAACAACACACACAAACAAAAATCCACAATCAACACAACAATATCATCATAAGAGTTCAACTAAGATAAATATTAGTGACCTAACAATGGTTTCCCCAACATTTAAGGATTCCTAAAAATATTGTAACAAGGTAAAGACATGTCCCATCGATCCAAATAGGTGACTACAATAAATTTACAAGAAGAACATATAAAGTAAAATATTAAAAACATTAATGGAATGAAATATCCATATAACTCATGATTTCCATATGAAAACTTTCTCTCAAATTTCAATCTATGATCAAACATCCAGAAGAAAGGAAAGGAGATGACAACGATTTCTACCCAGGGTAAGTACTCAAGGATAACCAAATATTTTCAACACTGGGCATCACCCATCTATGAGCTGATCAAATAAATGGCCAGCACCACAAGGTGCCTAGTCCATAAATAATAAACATCGTTTAGGTTAGTTTAGTTCATTATCAATCTCTATCCTAGTCTATCCTAAAGATCTTAAAATAGCCAGTTCAGTGCAAATTAGGGCACTACACTCTCACAAGGGAGATCATACAACATATCAAAATTAAACTCAAACCATGAAGGAAAATAAACAAGGGAATACCAAGGAATAATAAACCCCAAACATCTCATAGATTCTTAGAACATGATTCCACTCCACCACCGAGATCATAATGAACATCAAGTAACTAAATTCATTCCAAAATAATGGTTTATAATTTAAGAGTGAACATTCAAAAGGAACAAACACATTTGTCACAAGAAAAAAACCATCCACATTATTAAAACTACACTTAAAATAGATCATTCACGTAGATAACAAAAATTAGCCACCAAGACCTCTAAAACAAGTGGTCTATGAAAATAGTCAATCAAAAAATAAGGAAGAAATAAAGTAGTTTCATCTTCAATGTAAGAAATAAAAAGCTAGATAGACATTAATTACAATTTAAAACTACCCCACTACATGAAAAGCTTCACCCCAAGCCACATTTAAAGATCTTTATTATAATTAATCATTTTCTACCACAAATTTCGGAGCATATGATCCTTGACAAAAGAATCCTTTTCTGGTATCCCAACTTATTGAATCTCTTAGGGTAACCCGAACAACAACACCATTCACTAACTATTAGGTATTTAGAACATAAATACTTTGTATGACCATGGAAGAATAATAAATGTCTCTTATTTCCCTAAAAATTCCATCCTTCCTCTCCTACAAATAAGGAACTCTTCCCTTCATTCCATTTTGATGGCTCCACTTCAGCAAAAAATCCATATTGAGCATCTCCTGATAATAAATGAGCCATGAAATAGGCATGGAAGTTAAAAGGTATTGGTGAAGACCTTTTCTAAAATATATTTTTTGTGAAATTAATTTTCAATGAATTTATTGGTACACTCTTTAACTAATAGATCATCTTGACCAAAACCCAAGAATTAGGTAACTTTCACCTTCTCATGTTCTACGGGATATTTACACCGAATGAAGACATATTTGAATAACTAAAAAGACTTTATTTCATTTATAAGATAGGGAATTAGAACTTCTCACCACTGCTGGCCTAGTCCATCAAATAAGGGATTGATTTAGTCGACTCTTAGAGAATCATGGTTCTTTAGAGAATAAATGATCTAATAAACTTCTCCTAGCAAATTTTCTCCCTCAATAGAACCTCATTTACCTTTATAATATAGTGGATGACAATATAAGAAGTCAAGGCTGATGTTAAAATGCTGGAAGGCTTTGGCTCCACCACTCTATTGAGAGATTTGATAGATTCATCAATATAAGACATATCATTTGGAAAACATGAAGAAATAACCTAAGGACCGAACCATTAGAATGAAATTATATCATTATTGAAGGAATTTATGGGATAAATTTCTGAACATCAAAAAACATAGGCATATCAACTCTGTTATAAGGGAACACTTAGAAAGAGAACAAAATATTTTAAAAAAATTCACAACCCACCTTTTTCAAACAATCATAGATCTCGAAGAACACATGTTTTTACCATTTCTACAACATTACACTTTTCTTGAAAAAATGAAATCTTGATATATATCAATCATAACTTTCAAAAATATTTTATCAACTCATGAAAATTATTCCCTTGTTTCAAAATTAATAATCTCATTTTAGAATTTATTTATCCACTCTCGTTTTAAACCTATTATGAACCAAAATTTCTTCTTAAAAATGTATTTATTACATCACATAAGTGACTTCAAAAATTGGTTTTTCTAAACCAAGAATTTCATAAAACAAAATTTTTGGAAAATGAAAATGTTTTTCATATAACTCAACAATACTTGTTTCAAGAATTAATTTTGTTTTCACAAAGGATTCGAAATAATCAACATGGGATTAAAGTTTAAACAACCAAACAAGATCATGAAACACATCATATCTATAACCATCCTAACTAAAATCACACATGAGAAGTCACCTGGAAGGAAACCAACAACGTGTCAAGCTTGGAAACTAGATAGAACTACACATGTCTTGGTTAAAGGGGATAGTAAACCACACCCTAACCACTTAAATGTTATAGGATTGAATTCCAAATTATCCACATTGATTTCTCACAATTTACCAGATCATAAAGATAGGGTGTGACTATTGTCTTATTTACTTTCTGATTATAAAACTCCAAAGTGATTCCCACAATAAAAGATAGTCTCATTGATAATCTAAATCTCATTCATAATTAGGAAAAAAATAACTCAAATAAAATACTCAAGTCCCTACTTTCTCCAGTAAATCAACTATCATTATTAAGAGGTAGTGATCAACCACCCATTAATTAACACCCTCTTATGTCCGAACACATTATTAATCTATTTTAGATCATGAATCACACTAAATAACACAAGTTATTTGAAGTATAAGTGCTAAATTTAATGTAAATACATTCTTTGAAACCATTTTTGATGAATAAACCTTGAGTACCATCTAAAAGATAACCAAGTCAATTTCACACTGACCTCAAGAGAGATCCTAATCTTCAGGGGACAACGGTAGGAACCTGGTCATAAATAAATATCTTCTTGGAATGATTTCACTCACTATAGAAAAAATTCACATATCACACTTTGGAAACATAATAAGTTACATACATTAGTATAGTCATATTAGGTACAAGAAGGTATCACAAAAAATAGAAATAAAAAGCTTCCAAAAACCCATATTCTAGTGGGCCAAGACCCCCACCATGTCCCAGGTCACTAATCCTCAGTCAACCAAGACTTAAGGTACAAAAGTATTACTTTATCCAGTTATAATAACAATAAGGTTTCAAACACCAAAAATTACAAGAAGGGTGTGAACTACAGATCTAGTAGGATTTGACCAAAGAGAAGATGTAGTTACTTATTAAGGTTAGTAAAATTTTCTATGATATCTTCACAATAAATAGAGTATAAATTTTAGTTTGAAAATATAGTTGTAAATAGTAAAAAATCATTTATCAAACCAAATATGTAAAACATTCTATTTTTTCATTCAAAAATCAAACATTTTCTTGAAAATATTTGAAAATTATTTCACTAGATTGATTCATATCAGATAATAAAAGTATAAAAATTCACCTAATATCAATATCTATAAAAGATTCAATACACTATATTTATGGTCCATCAGTTTAATAAATATATAAATCAATATCAAAAATAAATTAATCAATAAAACCCTGGTACCTATTAGTGACAATGAAGGTTTTTAGGTATTGAGTATAATATAAATTAATGTCATGGATAAAACCTAGAAATGATTGTGTGTTCAACATAGTTTTTATATAAAAAAATATATCATGACTTATTTTTAGGTTTTTATCTAGTCTCAAAGGTCTCAATAAAACTAGTTCGACGCACACCCACTTTTCCAGATGCACCTCCATAACTCGAACCTTGCATGTTCTCTACAGATCCATTAGAAGGGGTTTGAGTCTACTAGAAAATCCTATATCTAGGTCCTCTAGACTTTCTACCACAGTTTCTATGAATAGTCAAAATACATGAGTGAAATAACCAAGTTATGAGGATCACAATATGAATAGTTATCAAAATAAATCAGGGGATTAAGCCCTCACATTTCAATCATGGGGATGTTCCCTCAAATTATATTTCAATTTCACCATGAGCTCTATTAAAGTAAATAATCTCCTTTTCAACACCCATAAATGGGAAGTAAAAGAATCAATTGAGTTACATTAACATATTATTACAATATAGGATAATCATAAATTTACAAATGGGCCCTCAAACATCATCAATTTAATTCAAGACCATTTCATAAATTCAAAATTTAAAAAGTGTATATATACCTAATTCCTTTCAAAAAAGAACTTGGTAATTCCCCATAGGCCGTTAAAAAATTACTTCTTAAAAAAACACATATTCATTTGAATAAGTTTCATAAATTATAAAGGATTAAGTTCAATTCAAAACATGGGTTTACACTGTCTTTCCATTTTTATAAATCAATATTTTCAAAGAACCCAAGAAAACCCATTTCAAAACAAGAGTGACATAATTCAAAGAGGGTATTTGGTCATTTAAAAAATTCAATCATTTAAAACTATTTATAAAAACATTAAATTGTTTAACTGATTTCATTGAATTCATTGAATTCCATTTTAGGAATAAAAACATAGTTCAAATCCCTCATTTACACCAAAAAAATCAATTAAAAATTATTTGAAAATAAGTCCATAAAATCATGGAATTAAAAAATTCACAAAAAGTTGATAGATAAAAAAATCACATCCATTAAATTCATGCCATATTAAATTCAAACATAATATTGGAAAATACACTTTCATAAATCATTTCAAGGACATGATTCATATAACATTTGTTATAAATTAAGAAACATGTATCTAAGAATTATTCGAGAATGTTGAATTATAAGATTAAGGAAAAGCATAGAAACACCCACTTGAAAAATTAAACATACAATAGAAATGTATCCAAGATTTGTCACTTCTAATGGGGATCACTTTGAAAGAGGTATCTCAAGAGAAGAGAGAAAAGACCCTATATCCAAAATTCCACTTCAGTCAACTATGATCCAATGGAATATGATCCATCATAACCTATGGGAATAAAAAAGTAAAATAGTAAGAGATATCTAAATACAAGGGAATAATAATGTACTAAAATTTCATCTACACTTTGATCAGCACATTGATACACCAAAGGATGTGGACGGGAGATCTAAAACACATTTAGAGGGTTCCCAATAGTAACATGATCATATTTGGTTAGAGTGGGAGTAGTTTAGGATTAATTATGAGGGTTTTAGGATTTAAATTACAATTTTTGGTGCATTAAATCCCATAAACATTGTTTCCTGGGTTAGGTCACATGCTTATTTCTAATTGTGCACCTAATTGTGCACCTCATATTGAGCCATTGGAAGAGTTTCATGGTTATGCTGCACTGTTTTTCTAACTATACACAAACCATGTGAACCTTTCTCTTCTGGTTACATGGTTTGGATTCATTATTTTTTTAACTATAAAAAAAACTATGAACCCCTATATTAGATACTTATAAGGTTTAAAAAATTGGCTACATGGTTTAAAATACCTTTCACGAACCCTAAACAAGCCCAAAAACCATTTAGAAAACTCTAAAAAACACCATAAATTACTCGCAAAGAGATCCAATCAAAGGATTCTCAAATCAATAGGTCAAAATAGATAAAAAAATTATCAATCTGTTACATGAACTTTTATGTGGATATTTAACATAGAAAAATATTTTTAAGTGGTGCCTTAAAGGTGAAAAAATATAACACTGACCATTTGTTGAGATCTTATATGAAAACACATATATTAATTCAACATAACTTAGAATTCATCACATAATGGTACACATTATATAATAAAAAAATATTTTGAGGCCTAATATATTTAGTAAATTAGTTAAATAATAAAATAACTTATAACATGGGTACAATAACATTATTTATAAATTCCATGACATGTCATTAAAATTCCATTAGTCTTTTGAAACTGTATAGCATAACCTAGGGACATACATAAGAAATTTGTGAGATATAAATCTCATTTTGGGAATAATATAATCATATTATAAAGTAAAGTAGTACATGTGAGTATAGAGTCATATCAAGGTAACATAATAGAAGCGATATTCATAAACATTAACATTAAATCATGATATAAGATGATAACATAAAAGAAACATGGGAATCCAGAAACAATATAAAACATGACATAATAAGAATAAGGAAAAGATAGAAACCTATACATTAGAACATAGTGTTCTTAGGAAAAAAATTACATACACCTTACATGTAATATCATTAGATAAAATTATTACCCAATGAATAAGAGGGATATCTAATTCTTGGCCCACCTTTCACATTCATATCATATACATCCCTAGGTGCTCTGAAAAGATCATACAACATAAAAATCATTTTAATCACTTTTAATGACAATATTAAGGATTATGGGTTACATACATTTAATTTTACAATACTTGAAGGATATTTACATCTACGTGAATAAATTTTAGTGGAAATGGGGATGGATATTCACTACACAAATGATTGGCATGGAAAATCGCAGAATAATTCCGGTAGCATAAAGGGGGTACATAAATATTCATAGAAGGATTCAATGAGATTATAAGGTGTTTATAATCACTTTTAAATAATAATTATTGAAATATGTATGTATAAAAACATATTAAAACATGAAAAATTGGAAATCAAAAGGCATAATATAAAGAAGTTGATTTAATAAGGAGGAGGAGGAGAGGATCCCTTACATCAATATCGAAACGACATAGGTAAAGAAATTAACGAGTGGGGATAAAAAATATCTCATTAATAAGACATAAATAAAATATTAAAGTGAATTTTATAGATACATTACAACATAATAAATTTATATTCATAAGTAAAAATAAAAATAAGGTGCATGTGTTTCCGACGCTTTCGCCGGGGCGCGCGCGCATCCGTCTCTAGGGAGGACTCGCTTCTTGTTGCCCCGTATTCGCGCTTTCCAAAGGCAGGTGGCATCCGTTCCTTGTTCAGGGACGTCTGCTCCTTGATCAAAACCGGGATGATGGGATGTCGGTTCTTCCTTCCATGGATTCCTCCTCGGAGCTCATCACCTAGTCCAGGTCTCCCTCATAGATTTACGATGGGTTCGTGAAGCTCATTCCTGGTGCCATATCTACATGGATGCCGGTTAATTATGCTGCTTCCTTCAAGACGCTCCAAGGGGTCTTGTCGGGGCAGCAACCTTCGGTGAGTAGAATGGCCGCGTTGGGGCGTCGTCGGCATGTCTGTCTTCGGTCCCTCATCACAGGGCTTCTCGAGGGTGCGGAAGCCCGAGGCATCCCACATCGAACGCGAGGAATGTCTACCACCTGAGGTTTTCAACAGTTTCCCTTGTTTAACACGGGGTATGTCGCGAGTTTAACGTCTTGCATAGACGTATCAGGTTGAAGGACCCCTAGGGGGGAACACCGATGTTGGGTTCAGCACGTGGGCGGCTTCCCGGATGCTATGGAGTGGGACGGGGTAGCATGATCTCAGCGGGATGTGGAGCCCTGGGTAAGGATCAGGATGGATGGTGGAGTGAGACATGGGGCTTACATTCTGAGACGTCCCAAGAGGGGGAATACAGTTTAACGTCATGCTGGACGAGGGGTTCGGGGCTTACGCTCTGAGGCGGTCCAAGGTGGTCAGGGAACTGACATGGAGAGGTCGGGACGACCGGGTGGTGGGCTTGAACCTCGTGGGGCTTCCTACGTACCATACCTTGACATGGATCAAAGTCCTCGTAGTTCGAGGGAAAATGGGGGCTTGGCACACCGACAAGGAGATGGTCTGGGCCAATGATTTTTGGGCTTGAACCTCACGGAGGCTTCCTACATACCATGACTTAACATGGATAAAAGTCCACGTAGTTCGCTCTGATGGATTGGGGCTTACGCTCTGGGGCGACCCAAGAAGAGGAACATAGTTTAATGTCATGCGGGACGAGGGCATACAATTTAACGTCATGCGGGATGAGGGCATGTGGGGCTTACGCTCTGAGGCGGCCCAAGGTGGGTATGGGGATTAGGCTCTGAGGCAGCCCATGGTGGATTGTGAACCGACATGAGGAGGTCGGAACAACTGGGTGGTGGGATTGAACCTCGTGGAGGCTTCCTACGTACCATGCCTTGACATGGATCAAAGTCCCCGTAGTTCACTGGGATGGGGCTTATGCTCTAGGGTGGCCCGTAAGAGGATGTCATGGTCGGTGCACACTCTAAGCCCACGTGAGTAATGCTCAGTGTGGGAAACAAGAGGATGCAGGGACCAGACTATCACGTCACGAAGGGTGCGTCCGTGAGAAGCGGATTGGGGCTTACGCGTTGAGCGGCCCAAAGAGGAAACAGGGGCTTATGCGTGGTTAGTGGCCCTTGGTGCCGGGGGCTTACTCCAGGGTGGAGGCCCGTGGGGCGACAAAGCGCAGTGGGAAAAGCACTCCAATGGCCTTGGTAGGGGGGAAGTACGGAGATGCACGAGTGCAGTCATCCGCAAGAGAGGCTAGGGGATTACGCTCTGAGGCAGCTCTTCCCTCACGGAAAAACGCCGCTCTGACAAGGAGGATCTCATTCCATGTGAGGAAGAGTCCGTTCCCGTGGAGACGAGTGGCGTAAAGAATGTCCGAGCTGGGGGGACCCTGCGTGCGAAGCATGGGGTCGGACCATAGTTTAACGTCTTGTGTTAAGGACAAGGTGCTCAGTAGTTTAATGTCCTACAGCTTGGACGGGGTGGGTTTGCTCCACACCCCTAGGGCTTACATGCCCAACGCCCTCTACCCCTTGTGGAAGGGAAGGCATCGTCAAGGCCGTGGTGAAGGGGGGCCGCAGGGCAAACATCCGGGGGGTCCACATTAGCATGGCTATGCGAAGAGGCAATAGCCGTTAGCGTGCCTATGCGGAGAAGCATAAGGCAAAGCAACACAACGGGAAACATGGCCCAAGGGACCTTGAGGTTACTTCGCATGAGCCTGGAAGGCCATGCGGGAAAACAACGCATGGCGCGCATGCCCGGCAGGGGAGACATCAAGTGCCGGTGCAGGGGGCAGCCAAGGGGCGTCAAGGTGAGAGGTCCTGGGCTTTGCGCGCAAAAGGGATGGTTTGCGCCCAAAACACCAGGACGGCGCACAATTTGAGTAATGGAATTGCGCGCGAAGAGGGAATTACGTGCAAGGTTTTGCGCGCAAGGTAGGTTATTTCACGCACAAGACACGGATTGCGCGTGAGTCGGGAAATCGGGGGAAGGGGAAAATTCACTGAAGCCGGTGGAGTTGCGCGCAAAGGCGAACTCTGGGGCAAGGTTGCGCGAAATGAGGGTTTTACCTGGAAGTCATCTTTCGCGCGGGGGGAGCCGAATTGCGCGCACGAGAGTCGCTTTGGATTCCTCAACCCCCAAACCGTTCAGGGTCACCTTATATTTATAGGTGACCTTCGGCACGGAATCCAGGCGACGCGCGAAATTCTTCGCGCCGCGCGCAGCCGGCACGCAAAAAACTCGCCGCGCAGAACCGAGGCGTGAAATTATTGCGCTCCGCATCGGCTCAATTCCTCGAAACCTGGTGATTCTATGCGTGCAGAACAATTTTTCGCGTGGAGCCTCCTTTATTTCGTGCACCACTTCCCGGGACTCCGCATCAGGCCTCTGATTCCGAATATGACTTCGCTTCGTCATTTCGAAACTTCCTCTGAGAGTTACGGGCTTTTTTTGGCGTCAAAAAATGCCCCCCCTTAGAATTGGATTGGTGAGAGGTCGCAACGATCAGATTCCAAGGGAAACGCCGAAACACCGAAATGCTAAGTCCCCACATCAAGTTGCACGCAAAATTTCTATGGGGCGCACAAAATTCCGGACTCGCGCGGAATCCTCTTTCTGCGCGGTGCGAAAACCCTGGCCTCACCTATAAAAAGTGGAGTTGGGACCCAACTCCATACACCTACTTTTTCCGGGCGATAAGATTTTCGCTCTCATGTGCGAAATCGCTCCGCGGGTGCGCGTAATAACGCACTGGCAGTGCGGAATTCCTTTCGAAATTTGGCCGTGATTTCGCACCAGACCAGGATCTTTCGCGCTTCGTGTGCCGATTGCGCACTCATCTCCAGGATTTCATGCAACTCATTCAGATTTCGCGCCGAACTCTCCGATTCCATGCACTGCATTCTGATTTCGCCCAACTCCCGAAAAATTCGAGATGGCAGCAAACCGAGTCGCTGAGGGGGAACCTGCTGCCCGTAGGACAGAAATGGCGGTGAACGAGGAGGTTTATGGCGCCAAGGTGATTGTTTCCAACAATCTAACCTTGTTCAATCTACTGACTCTGGCCCAAAAGATGTATCCCCTGTCTGACAACCTCCCGCTCTGGAACTTTGGCATCCTGGAGGAGGTGCCACTGCCGGACTTCGAAGCGGACACACCGTGGTCTTGGGTGACTCGGGAGGACGAACTTCCTCGCTACAACATCACCAACAACGGCCATCCTGCCAGGGTAACTAGACATATGGATGTATATGTCCTGAACCCGAGGACTAGGACCATTATCGGGGACGATCCAGTGGCAGAGGATTCTTCGGCCCTCTACGCGAGCACGTTCCGTCAGAGCATCACGGATGACACGAAGGGCTGGCTGAAGGATTGGGACCTGCGGTCCGGGGGCAACTTCACCAACGAATGGGCCTGGGCGTTCTAGGTCCTCCATACCTGTGACCAGTTCGGGGACGAACTGCGGTATATCGGCCTGTTCGAGGCGGTATGGACATCACAGTTCCATTTCCACCGCCAGCCTGAACTCGGACCGGAGCTCTTCACCCGGTGGTCTCCTAACACCAACACATTCCACCTTCATCATGGGGAAGTCGACATCAGTCTCTAGGACGTTCACTGCATCGGTGGTATCCCACTGGAGGGTTACCAATACGACGAGTTCGTTCCTCCAAAGAACACTTGGGGAGACAGGACGCGGACGCCTATGCTAACGTGGCATCTGTTGGAGCTGGCCAAAGAGAGGCTGGGGGTCAAGAACTTCCTGAAGGACGTGGCCTTCAAGGGCTAGTTCAGCCTATTACTTGAAAAGGACTCGGCCGTCAAGATGCCAGGACGGGGCAAACGGTGCCCAACCGCGACTCAGAGGAGCAGGGATGGGTCATACTAGAGGACCTTGGAGGCAGGGCAATACCAATCATGGGGCTACCGCGCCATTGAGGCCCGGGACCCGAACGTCCGGTATGCCGGGTTCCTTGCCGCCTTCCTGAGCGGGTGGCTCCTGCCGGTGCGGGACGCGAGGATGGGCATCCGTCCAGCAACATTGGTGATGGCAGGCTCCATGGCCGCCAACAAATGGTTCAACTTGGGCGTCCCCGTACTGGCCAAGATGTATACCATTCTGGGGCGCATCTCATGAGGGGGGTCACCTCAGAGAGTATGTGGTCCCTTCCAAATCTTCCATGGCTGGGTGACAATGCATCTTGGCGGGTATACTTTCCCAAACGTTGTCCGTCCTCTGGGCAACGGTCTGCGACCGTCCTTGCTAAATATCATAGGGGTGGCGCCGATGACGCTCAACGGGGAGGGTGTGAGGATCCGCATCGGCAACCATGCCAACATCAACTTCAGCCCGTTCCCTACCCCAGTCGGCCAGCTGGTGGACAATGGTCGAGGCTCTCTGGAATAGCTGGAATACTTCCAGAGCATTCGGGGCGGGGTGCTCATGGCTCGGATCGACGGGAAGGTGATCTGTGAGCCGTACGTGCCATCCTGATTCGCCAGGCAGTTCGGATGCCTCTAGTGAATTCCGAAGAAGGTATTCACGGCTGTCTAGCAGGAGAAGAATCCATGCGTCCTACGCCAGATGTGGTTGATGTTTACCACCTTCGGCTCTGGCGATGTCGTCACTCTTCCCCCCTCCGGGGTCGATGCCGGCCTAGCAACCGAATATGCTGAACACTGGACCATTGCGTACCCTGAGGGGATATTACTCAAGCGCGTCCGGCAACTCGAGGTCACTTGCGCGGAAACCGGGCGACAGGAAAGAAGGCACAGTGCTGTTGGAAGGGTGGAACCAAGGACGCGTCAGGTAGCGAGGCCTGCGCAGGCCGGAGCTTCGGCAGCGGGGACATCACATGGTGCCTCCACGTCCTCGTTACCCACAGGGGGGTCACATGAGGCGGCCAGGGAACTTCCTGGGAAGCAGATAAGATATCTGCTCGAACCTTCTCAAGACACAATTTTCCCGGCACTGTGGTCGGCCTGGATGACCCTGCATCAATCACTGAGCGTCGAAGCCATCTGGCAGAAGATAATGAAAAACGGGATCCAACTGCCAGAGGTCGGGCTCATTCGAATTACCGAACGAGTAAATTTCCATTGGCGGCATGCTTATCTGATAGCCATGGATGCATACGCATGCCAGAGGGGGCGGCGTGCGGAGACAACTTTCCCTATGAAAGTGATTCTTGACCAGGAACATGATCTGGAAGCAATTCCATCGGGAGAAGGCGACAGTGACGAGGAGCCGGAGGGGGAGGAGGAAACCGGAGAGGACAAAGGCAAGGGAGAAGATGAAGAAGAAGAGCCCGAAGGTGAGGGGTCGCAAGGGGCGACCTAACAAGGGAGTCTCTAATAGAGTGGCGATATTTCCAACTCTGATCTCAACCTAACTGAGATTCTCGAGGTTTGTATTTGTCTTCATTCATTTCCCTTACTCATCCATTCTCATTTTTAACTTCTGACTCACTTCCCCATCCTACTCAGGAGCAGTTGAGGGTTGGACGAGCGTCCCCACCAGAGGAGGGAGGAGAGGAACCGGTGAGACATGATGGGGATCTGACACCCATCATTGAATTAACAAGCGCATAGGGGTCTCCCATCATGGCGGCTCCTGTAGCGGCCGAAACACTGGGGACCGGCGCTTTGGATTCCTGTAATTCTCACGCTTCACTACTGGTGTTTGGTGGAAAAAGATCCCATCTAACCAGCGTATGCCTTGTGTAGTGATCTCAACACTGGAGGCACGTCAGGCTACGGAGCTCTGGCCGTCCGTGAGTGGACCAGCGGCGGACATACCACCTCGTTCGGAACATGCTCTCTGCACTGAGTTGGCCCCGACAATTGATGAACAGGGGGCGGCGGACATCAGCGGCGCTATTCCTGAGACGAGGTCGGGAGCTGGTGGAGGCATCATTGCTGCTGGGGCGAGGGAAGAAGGTCACCCGGACGTCGAGGATTCTATCCCTCATGAAGACATCCCTGGGGCGGATCCTGCTGCAGATCTACTGGCGGCCTTCCCTATATACCGACCTGCTGACCCTGAGGAGATAGATGACTCAGACTCAGAGGAGGCCAAGGAGTGCCGGATGACACGGCGCAAGGGGTGGAAGTGTATCCAGCGCTTTCTCAGGCAGCCCCAGTCCGATTGGCTGAGGCGGATGGGATCACTTCAGACCTGGCTGCGCTTCCTGTGTGCCGGAGGGGCTGACGCTCAGCGTCTTCATCTGACGGTCCGTGATTACATGGCTGAGAAGATACACGAGAACAGCCGGCGCACTGACATTTCCCAGTGCCGGGAAGGATCGGCGAGTGCTCAAGCGCTGCTTAGGGTGGAGCAGGAAGTCCAGCACCTCGAAGGGCATGCGGCAGATAAGGAGGCCTTCATCGCAACATGCTCTGAGCTCATGGAGCAACTGACGGACCAACTGGATGATGCACAGGAACAAATGTTGGAGGCGAGTCACCAGATGACCGTGCTTCGAAGCGAGTGGGCGCAGGCACAAGATAGGGCTGGAGAGCTGCACTTTGTGGTGGCCGATGAGGAGAGAGTCTTCAAAGAGCAAAAAGCGGCCCTGGAGACTACCAGCCAGAGGGTAGCAGTGCTGGAAAGATTACTTCAGCATGCTGATCCCTAAGGGATTTGTTTTTGCCATCTCATGAACTTTTCTTGTATTGCTCATCGTCTCAATCCAATATATGTCCAAATCCACTCTTTTGTATCCTTGGTTTAATGCGCTCAACCATGGTTTTGAAACGAATAACAACTCACCCCTAGGCTCTTGTGGTACATGCCCAACACAAGAAGCAAGAGATGCTCGTACCATCATTCCGTTCAACCGTGGGGCATTGACCAAGCTTCAGGCGTCCAAAATTGGGCATGTACTTTTGAGGAGACCCCGGGCCGATTGATGTGTCGACTTCTCAATGTGTCTTAACACATGAGTGGGGCAATGCCGGGGGAATTGAAATCCATCCGAACACAGTGGGATGGAGAGAAAGGGTGTGTTACGCTGCCCAAATTCGGAACCGATTGGGGCGTAACCATGGAGGATAACTGTCAACCATGGTGAAAACACAGCATCCATATCATGTTGGCCTGGAATGGGGACAATAAATGAGGGCTGACCGCTGACCATGTTCGCAACACGGGGCCTAACTCAAATATCATCGGTCAGTCTTCCGGAATGTTGGCCCAGGACAATAGGCGGACCATAGGTCTGTCATCCATACTGTTAAGGGGTCTCGTCAAACATGACCAGTCCTCCGGAACGTTGGCCCAGGATAGTAGGCGGACCATAGGTCGAGCATCCATACTGTTAGGGGGTCCCGTCAAACATGACCAGTCCTCCGGAACGTTGGCCTAGGACAGTAGGCGGACCATAGGTCGAGCATCCATACTGTTAGGGGGTCCCGTCAAACATGAATGGAAATGAGGATCCGAATAAGGGGGAACGCAAAGCGTGGGAGGGGGAGTGGTGGATTGTTCGAATAGAGTCCAACACTCTCGATGTTGCGCCACCATGGCGAAGGCGCATTAGGCGGACATACCGACCTGATCACGGGTTGTCCCAATTTCCAGGCAGGATCTCTTTAATGAGAGAACTGCCGCTTCCCATTATTACCATGGGGCATCCCGAAACTGCTCGGCGTAAATGTCCCAATTACACCATTTCTCATGAAGTCGGGCCGAGGGGCCGACAATAAAGAAGGACGGGGTTCAGCTATCCCTGGGGCTGGACCCAAGACGAAATGTCTGGGCGGTCCTACGTATCTAATTAGGATGAGAATCAAGCCACACGTAGTTCGTGAAGCACAATTTAACGTCATGTTGGACGAAATACAGTTTAACGTCATGCGGGACGGAATACAGTTTAATGTCATGCGGGACGAGATATAGTTTAACATCATGCGTGACGATATACAGTTTAACGTCATGCGGGACAAAATATGGATCTTAGTTTTAGGTCTTAGAGCTCGGACCATGAGGATCTTAGTTTTAGGTCTTAGATCTCGGACCATGAGGATCTTAGTTTTAGGTCTTAGTGCTCGGACCATGAGGAAAGGGGAGAGACAGACACATGGAAAGGCGGTTACAAAACCCAACGTGAATGAGGGCTTAAGACCTACTTACCATGTGCTCTCCAGGGAAATGCTCGAGTCGAGGGACCGAACACAAAGGCGGGATGATATCATCATAGTTTATGGTCTTAAGGCTTGGACCAACAACATAGATTAAGGTCGTAAGTCTTGGACCAACAACACAGTTTAAGGTCATATGGTTTGGACCAACAACACAGTTTAAGGTCGTATGGTTTGGACCAACAACACAGTTTAAGGTCCTATGGTTTGGACCAACACACAGTTTAAGGTCGTATGGTTTGAACCAACACACAGTTTAAGGTTGTATGGTTTGGACCAACACACAGTTTAAGGTCCTATGGTTTGGACCAACACACAGTTTAAGGTCGTATGGTTTGGACCAACAACACAGTTTAAGGTCTTGTGGTTTGGACCAACACACAGTTTAAGGTCGTATGGTTTGGACCAACACACAGTTTAAGGTCGTATGGTTTGGACCAACACAGATTTTAAGGTCATATGGTTTGGACCAACACACAGTTTAAGGTCGTATGGTTTGGACCAACAACACAGTTTAAGGTCCTATGGTTTGGACCAACAACACAGTTTAAGGTCATATGGTTTGGACCAACAACATAGTTTAAGGTCTTATGGTTTGGACCAACACATAGTTTAAGGTCATATGGTTTGGACCAACACACAGTTTAAGGTCGTATGGTTTGGACCAACACACATAGTTTAAGGTCTTATGGTTTGGACCAACAACACAGTTTAAGGTCATATGGTTTGGACCAACACACAGTTTAAGGTCATATGGTTTGAACCAACACACAGTTTAAGGTCGTATGGTTTGGACCAACTGAGAGAGGAGCCTCGGGCTAAAGGGGCATACGAGGATTCAACAATCAGGGAGGGGCAAGAGATGCTAGCTCCCAGTTGTGCTGGGCCCGAAACGCAATGTCTGGGTGACTCCTCGTTTCCCATGGGGATGAGGGTCAAGCTGTACGCAACTCCTAAAGAAGAGACCCAAGAACATACTCCAGCGCTCAGATCGCAGGAGCCCCGAGAGACACCGTTACGCAGCTTGGTTTGTCCGATGTGTGGAGGTGTACTGAGGGTTAGTAAAAGGAGTGTCGAGATTCCACCTTGACACAGTGGGGTGGAACATGACATGACCCATGCCACCAACATTCAGGGCCCGTGGAAGCCAGTGTGACGACTGAGGATTACTACTGACCATGTTCGCAACGCAACATCCTGTCGTGTTAGACATGGGGACAAACAAATGAGCATCAACCACTAACCATGATCGCAACGCAGGATTCGTATCAATTTTTTGTCTGAAACCCTCGGGGGAGTTGGCCCATGACGGTAGGAGAGCCCTTGGGCATTGTATCCAGGCCGTTCTTGGGGGTCCCTCCGGGTGTGAAGGATGATGGGGGCCCGAATGAAGGGGAACACGAAGCTTGGAAAGTGGATGAAACCTTCCTAAGTCGAATCTGGCACTGCAAGTCCTAGACCAGAGTACTCTGAGCCCATCAGTAGACCACTGGAAAGGGTCAGAGGGCTCAGTACGAGATCGGCCAAAAGATGGCGGATCCCCGGGAAAAAGAGGGGGCGTAATGCCAAACACCCTCGGCACCGGGAGACCGTGGGATCTCCTAAGAGATGGGGTTAGACCTGACATCTAGGTGTTCAGGCAGTCCTACGTATCCCATAAGGATGGGAATCAAGCCATATGTAGTTCTGGAAGGCGCCTTTAAATGCCATTGGACATAGGGCTAAATCCTGAGGACAGGGTACGCGTTGTGCAGCTATTGCAAACCCGACGTGAATGAGGAGATGATCTCACACCACGCCACGCGATCCTATGGTTAAGGTCCCAGAGGCGAGACAGACACGACAGCGGACCTTAAGCTAGACCCAAAGACGGGAGGTCTGGGCGTCCCTACGTATCCCATTAAGATGGGAATCAAGCGAGACGTAGTTCTGGTACTACAGTTTAACGTCATGTTGGACGAAATATGGATCTTAGTTTTAGGTCTTAGAGCTCGGACCATGGAAAGGGCAGAACCAAAAGAGGATCTTAGTTTTAGGTCTTAGAGCTCGGACCATGGTGCAGTTTAGGGTCGTGCGGGACCACACAGTTTAAGGTCATGTTGGACCGTAGAGCCCAAATGTAGGGAAAAATGCAGTTTAAGGTCCTACCGGACCATACAGTTTAAGGTCATACTGGACCGTAGAGCCTAAATGTAGGGAAAAATGCAGTTTAAGGTCCTGCTAGACCGTACAGTTTAAGGTCATGCTAGACCGTAGAGCCCAAATGTAGGGAAAAATGTAGTTTAAAGTCATGCTGGACCGTACAGTTTAAGGTCATGCTGGACCGTAGAGCCCAAATGTAGGAAAAAATGCAGTTTAAGGTCATGTTGGACCGTATGGTTTAGGAAAAGTACTTCTTGAAGAACCTGGAGTTGGTGGGAGGAGTGATATGCTCACCATTCATAGTCACCAGGGAGTACGCTCCATTGGGATAGACCTTGTGGACAATAAAAGGCCCCTCCCACTTGGGTTCTAACTTGGGTGGTTTCCTGCCGGGAATCATTGGCGCCCTGAGAGCCAGCACCATGTCACCTTGTAGGAAGGAGCGGAGGCGAACCTTCTTATTGAAAGCTCGATCCATCCTGCTCTGATGGATTTTCAAGTTATGTAAAGCGCGAAGCCTACTTCCGTCCAGTGCTTCCAACTCAGATAGACGGATTTCGGAAACTCTATCCGACGCTTGCTGGTCGTAAACCGCCGTGCCCAATGAGGGCAGCTAAACCTTGATGGGTAGGAAGGCCTCAGCTCTGCATACCAAGGAATACGGAGTCACCTGGGTGGAATTTAGAGTCGTCGTCCTATAAGCCCAGAGGGCGTTGGGGAGCTTTTCCGGCCAAATTTTCTTGTTCTGACCAACCATTTTCTGCAAAATGTTAGAGAGGGTTTTGTTAAATGCCTCAATCTGTCCATTTTCCTGCGCATGATAGCGGGAGGTGTGGTTAGGGTGAATGTTGTACTTGGCGTACAATCTTTTCAGCTCAGCCGCTTGAAAGTTGGTTCCGTTATCCATGAGGATAGCGTGAGGTATTCCAAATCGGTGGATGATATTGGAGATTGTGAAGTCAGCGATAGAACCAGCCTTGACTTCCCTGAGCGGGGTTGCCTCTGCCCACTTTGAGAAGAAATCCGTAGCGGTCAAGATGAATCGGTACTGGCGGTCCATCGCCGGAGGGTAAGGCCCTACGACATCCAATCCCCAGACTGCAAAGGGCCAGGAATACTTAGTAGTATGGAGAGGCTCTGGTGGCCGATGCACAAAGTTAGCATGAACTTGGAACGCATGACACCTCTTGGCGTACTCAATGTAGTCGTGGAACATGGAAGTCCAGAAGTATCCCAGCCTCCAAATCTGGTGGGACAACTTTGACCCAGCCTGGTGGGCGCCACAGGAACCAGCGTGCACTTCCTGCATGACCTGTGGGATCTCAACTCCTTGAAGACAACGGAGGAGAACACCATCAAACCCACACCTGTAAAGGAGCTGCTCACGGCTGAGACCGCTTTGAATGGTGAACTGCAGCGCGCGGCGTCAGATTCATTCCCGCTCTGCTCGGTCCATTGGAAGATTTCCGTGCAGGAGATATTCAACCAGAGGTGTCCTCCAGTCAGGAACTGTCTCGATCACCATGCTAGGAACCCCAAGGGGTCCTGACACAGGGGCACCAGCTGTGAGATGGTTCAATTATGGGCCATGATCGCCCTCTGGGATAACAGGGGTAGGGATAACAGGAGCAATGACTCTCTAGTGCGCCATGTGGATGATCAGGTCATCCTATTCGGGCTCCGCGAGTGATGCGGCCAGGCTGGCCAAAGCATCTGCTCGACTGTTCTGCGACCGGGGAACGTGAACGACATCTGGTCGGGAGGGGAACTTAGCCATTAGATGGAGGGTGCACTCCAACAACGACATGAGTTCTGGCTTCCTAACCGCATAGTCTCCGTTAACCTACTTGATGACTAGCTCAGAGTCCCCTTTCACACACAGATGGGGAACATTAACCTCCAGAGCCAACTCAAGGCCAGTGAAGAGGGCATGATATTTTGCCTCATTGTTGGTGCAGCCTTCTGACATTAAGAAAGAATATGGCAGAACGGCTTGCTCCGGGGTGATGAAGACGATACCCAGGCCCACTCTATTAAGCCTAGGATCGTTGAGCCTTCTACCAGTAGGGCTTTGGGAGGCGCCGTCAAAGTGCATTTACCAGTATGGGGTGGCATGATTGACTGAGAGGATTGCCTCATCAGGAAAGCCCAAATCTGGTCGCTGGTCCGCAGAGGTTGGTTGGGCGGCAAAGAAGTCTACCAACGCCTTCCCTTTGACGGCCTTCTGAGGTACAAACCTAATGTCGAACTGCTGGAGGATCACCGCCCAGCGTGCCAATCGGCCGATCAACATAGGCCTGCTCAGGATGTATTTCAACGGGTCTACACAAGAGACCAGTTGTACCTCATGGTGCTACAAGTAGTGCTGCAATTTCTTTACGGCGAATACGAGCGCCAGGCAGCTCTTCTCGTTGGGAGAATATCTAATATCCACATCGAGGAGCCTGCGGCTAAGGTAGTATAGGCTATTCTCTGTTCCCTCGTTGTTCTTCTGGGTGAGAAGGGCGCCGAGGGATCGCTCCAGGGCGGTCATGTAAAGGACCAGCGGCATTCCGGGAATGGGTGGCATCAAGACTAGAGGTTGAAGCAGATACTACTTAATTTCCTCAAAAGCGGTCTGACACTCTTCATCCCACCCATAGGGGGCGCCTTTCTTCATGACATGAGAGAAGGGCTTACACTTGCCAGCCAGATTCGCAATGAATCGGCGTATGTAGGCTAAGTGGCCTTGGAGGCCTCGAAGATCCTGAATATTACTTGAGGGAGGCATCTGACTGATGGCCTTGATCTTCTCGGGGTCTATCTCGATACCCCGATACCTCACAATGAAGCCAAGAAACTTTCCGGAGGTGACCCTGAAGGCACACTTCAACGGGTTCATCTTCAAGTGATGAGAACAGAGGAAACCGAACAATTTTTCAAGGTCTTTGAGATGGTCCCGACACTAATGAGATTTAACCACCAGGTCATCTACATAGCACTCCACCAGTGTCCCGAGGATTGGCTTGAATATGCGGTGCATAGCCCGTTGATAGGTGGCACCCGCATTCTTCAGGCCGAAAGGAATAACCCGGTAGAAGAAAGTGCCCTGGGGGGCCCTGAAGGCAGTGAACTCTTCATCCTCGGGGGCCATCCGGCTCTGGTTGTACCTGGAGTACCCATCCATGAAGGATAGGGCTTGGAACCCAGTCGTCACAACGATCAACTGCTCTGTCACGGGAAGTGGAAAGTCATCCTTCGGACATTGGCGATTGAGATCACGGAAGTCGATGTAGACCCTGATCTTCCCGTTCTTCTTCCTGACGGGCACAATGTTGTCTAGCCACCTGGGGTACTGGACTTCCTTGACGACGTTGTCCTTAATGAGCTTATCAACTTCGGCCTCGACCATGGCACCATGAAAAGGGTGCATTTTCCTGGGAGGCTGCTTGAACCCGCGATGGTTTGCCGGGAGGCCAAGGCGGTGGACAGCTACCTGGGGATCTAGTCCCGGAATCTCATCATAACTCCAGGAAAACACATCGCGGTGCTGTCTGAGGAAGTCTATGTACTGTTGTCATTCATCAGGAGGCATAGCGGTGCTGACCAATGTGGGTCTCGGGTCCGCCTCACTACCGAGGTTTACCTATACTAGCTCGTCAACCGTGGTGGAGACGCCCTCCTCAAAGGCTGGAGGAGAATCTTCCACGTCTTCTTCTCTGATTGAGGAAGGATCGTCCACAGGGGGAGCTGTTTCGGGGTTGCTCGACCCTGATGGGGAGCTGGCACCGGCTTGGGCGGCAGAGTTCGTCACAACGGGAGACTCATGCACCGCGGAGATCATGGCGACGAAAGCGGTCGATCCAATCCCATCCGGCCTGACAACCATGAATTCAGTATTGGAAATTAAGCCGCCGAACTTTATCTTCAGGCGAATCTTTCTGAGTAAAGTTTTCTCGGTCCTGTCATACCCCTGGATTCTGAGGTCGGAGGGAGTTAAATCATCCTCGGACAAACCCATTTTTCGAAGTGTCCGGGTTGGGATCAAGTTAATCCCAGAACTCGTGTCGAAAAGACAGCGACGGACTTCCACGCCATTGAACTGGCCTATGATGTACAACGGGCGGATGTGCCCCTGTATGGGAAGGTCTTCATCTTCATCGGAAAACAAGATAATCGCCTGACATTCGGCGTCCTCAATCACCTCGGTGTGGAAGGCTTCTGCGGCCGCTACCTCCGTTTCGAACTGGAGGGGGCTCCTTAGAGCCTCGGCGAGCACCTCACGCATTTCAGATGACAGGGGAAGGGCCTCAAGGATGGAAAGCCTTGCCGGAATTCTATCCAGATGCTTCAGGACATCATACTTTCGCGCCAAACGTGAGCTTCTACTTACAGGAGGTCGCTCTGCGATTGGGGACATGACGGGCCCTGCTGGCAGGACCGGTGACTGACTAGTACTAGGAACGTCCCGCTGTTCACTAGCTGAAGCTCGGGAGGTGGCTGTCATGCCAGGACCGGAAGGTTGTGGTCGGCCAGTGGCAGGGCTGGGCTGGTTACGATGCGGGCAAGGCGGTTTCACCCGATCCAGCAACACAAACGGTGGTGGAAGGGAACCTGTTGTCACCGGGTGAGGGAGCCGCGAGTGCTGCTCTCTGTACCGGGCATGCTGCCTGGTCTCAGTAGCGTGCACGGCCTGAATGGAGGTGACGACTGCCATGCCCCGGCGATTCATGTAGCCACGGCTCCTTCGACGTTGGCGACAGCTGGGGACATTGGGGAGATCCACCTGGCGCTCCTCACCGTTGGGAGCCAAAAAGGGATTTACCAACTCTACGGTGTTAACCGAAGCGTACCCCGGGCTGTCCGGGAGGTCCACCTGGCGCTCCTCACCGTCGGGAGCCAAGAAGGGATTTACCAACTCTACAGTGTTAACCGAAGCGTACCCCGGGCTTTCCGTGAGGTCCACCTGGCGCTCCACCCCATCGGGAGCCAAGAAGGGATTTACCAACTCTACGGTGTTAACCGAAGCGTACCCCGGGCTGTCCGGGAGGTCCACCTGGCGCTCCTCACCGTCGGGATCCAAGAAGGGATTTACCAACTCTACGGTGTTAACCGAAGCATACCCTGGGATCTCAGAGAGATCCACCTGGCACTCCTCACCGTTGGAAGCCAAGAAGGGATTTACCAACTCTACGGTGTTAACCGAAGCATACCCCGGGCTGTCTGGGAGGTCCACCTGGCGCTCCTCACCGTCGGGAGCCAAGAAGGGATTTACCAACTCTACAGTGTTAACCAAAGCATAACCCGGGCTCTCACTCGAGGAATCATCCACTACCAGACGGGATCATTGAGGGATCCCCATCTCCGGGGGCATGAAATCGCCAAGCGTACGAGAAGATGACGACAATGGAAGGGTGCGTTCTTTCTTCTTGTGTCGCCGCCTGCTCTTCTGAGAAGAAGTAGGCTGGGATGATGAGGCCAAAGCAGCCCTCGCAGACTCTGAGGGCTCTGGCTGACTCAGGCGGGCATGGATGATGCCATGGGAACGGGCGACCATCCTGCGGGCCATCCAGTCATTATACTTCCGAGACCACTGGTCGGAAACCTGTTCCCACCCATCCCCATTTTCACTGCTGCCATCTGATCCCACGAAAGCACCTGACACCTACGCCGGGGCTGGGCCCAACCTGACTATGTTGTTGTCAATCTAGTCTTGGAGCCATTCCTTGAACACATAGCATTGTTGGATGGTGTGTCCCAGGATCCGGTGATAAGGGCAGTAGTTAGAGTGATCAGTGAGACATTCCTCTTCTGGCTTCCGGCACTCAAGCAGCCGCATGATCCTCTGCTCCAAGGCACTTTAGAAATATCCGGGAATCTGGGGCTCACCAAACGAGTAAGCCCGATTCCTTCTATCTGGAAAGGTGACTCTTGGGGGCTGACCATGGCCAGGGGACGGAGGAGAAGGCGGAGGAGGCGGAGCTGGATTACCTCGCATAGGGGGTGGCGGTGCGTTACGCAGAGGCGCCTGGTAATTTCGAGGCGGTCGCTGCTGGGCCGGAGGCTGTGCCCGTGGAGGTGGACACCTGTGAGCCTGCTGAGCTGGCCTCACTGGAAGCAACTCTAGCTATCTGGGGGCCTCTATCTGGGCCACAACAGTGGGATCAGCTCTGGAGGCTCTCCTTGC
The DNA here is from genome assembly GCA_963277665.1 of Viscum album. Taxonomy (NCBI): domain Eukaryota; kingdom Viridiplantae; phylum Streptophyta; class Magnoliopsida; order Santalales; family Viscaceae; genus Viscum; species Viscum album. Next base: position 508,141,971 of record OY728143.1, on the reverse strand, counting down.
AGAGATCACGGGAGGCAGCGGGTGTGTCTGACTGGCCTATTGTAGGGCTTCTTCGAGGCGCTGAGCCTTGTCTGAGAAGTCCTGGAACCCTCCAGGGTAATTCTGCGTGATCAGGGAAGGAACCAACTCCGCCTTGACGTTCCCAAGACACATCGTCAGTAATTTCTCCTGAGTCTGTGGCATGTCAAGGGAGTACTTGAGCCCCTTCCACCGGGCGACGAAGTCCGTGACTCAGTCGTCGTGTCTTTTCTTGCACTTGAAGAGGCCTGCAATGTTCGTCTTCCGGGTTTTGGAACTGAACTGGTAGAGGAATTACCGGAAAAGGTCCTCCCAGCTAGTCACCGATCCAACAGGGAGCTGGCTGTACCAGACGAATGCTGGTCCTTCCAGTGTCTGGACGAAGCACCGGAGCTTGGCAGCCTCCTGCTACGCCAGAGTCCCTAACAAAGGCCCGCACCTCGAGTTGAAGTGGGCCATGTGTTGTGGCAGGTTGCTAGTCCCGTTAAAGGGGGAAAAGTGGGGTTCCCGAATCCTGGAAAAGCCGGCATGTCATCCACCCACGCTGGGTATGGCTTGCCATCTGGCGGGATCACCACCTGCCGAGTTTCCAGGGCCTCCAAGCGAGCGATGAGTACTTCCATCAGATCATCCAGATGCGGATTCCTGTCCTGACGGGGATCTCTAAACACAAGAGCGTTGCCAGGCTCTTCGATACAGTAGTCGCGCTCGGCAGCTCGCGGGGCAGCTGGCAGAGCGACTCTCGGAGCGGCAGGAGGAAACCAAGCAGGGTCTCCCAGGTGGTCTCGCCGTTCAGGAGGGTCTGGGGAAATATATCATGCCCTCTTACCATGGGTTCCAGTATCTCCCCTGTCGGTGAACACGACACGGTCACGGTTGCCCGGGGGGATCTCAACAAGGGTTAAATGGTCCTGCCCCTGCTGTCCTGGTCTAGGAGCACCGTAGTCAGGCCACCGCTCTGCAATTCGTTCGGCCAAGAGCTCATCAACCAGCCTCTTTTGCTCAGCTAGCTGCTGGCACAGCACGGCCTTCTCGGGATCTTCCTCTACCTTCTGCACTGAGGCAGATGGGTCGGCGAGTTTGAGAGACCCAACGGGCTCTTTACCCTTGCCGATATTTCGGCTGAGTGTCAGTGCCTTCATGGGTACAGGAAGACCTAGGAGGCTCCTCTGTTGGCGAGTAATCCTCCCAGATAAGTCCAGTAGAGGTCTGTCCTCAGGGGGTGAGTCCCCGTCAAGGGGCTCCACAATGTTTCCCTCATCTGAAAGGTCAGCCATGTTGACCGCGACTGCCCTTGGTGACGTTCCCTCAGGGCCGCCCAGTGGATCGGGGTATTGGCGGATCGCACAGAAGAGGAGAGCAGCGTACTTCCCCCATCCGCAGACGTGTGCATGGGGGGTGGCTCCCTCGATAACTCTGCAGAGTACTTGAAAACCCTGAATGCATTGTTGCTGGAGGGCCTCATGGTGGTCTGGTGACTCGGGGTGCCGGACTGGGGGAGGGCTGCCAGGTCGACCTAGCGGCACTGCTCACTGATCTCCTCGAGATGCGCTTGGCTCCCGGGGTAAGGCGCTAGCTGATGGCGGAGGTGGGAGTGAGTCACCTGAAGAATCTGGCGGAATCATTCAAACTCTCCCTGAGTGAGTGACTCCATCACATCAAAATCTGATTCTGTGACCGGCCAAAACTTCTCAGGGAAGTGGCCCGCTGCAAGAACAGTCCAGAAGCTCCACAGCTCCGGTTCGGGGTCCAGAACCTGCCGCTCCTGCTCGTCCACCGAGGAAAGTCGGGGAATTGGCAATGTCGTCGAGGCAGGCCGCCAGGGCGATGGGCTGGCTGGCGGGGAATACGCCGAACAGGCCGATTGGCCGCCGATCCCTGGGTTATCCTCATGGGGTTGCAGTGCTCTGGTTGCCACATCGCGATAGGATAGGTCGGTGAATGGGCCCCCTGTCATGGCGTCGGTGCTTTCCAAGGGTGTATCGCCTCGCGATGCCTCCGTCGGTCCCCAAAAAAACTCCTCACCCTCCCTAATAGGGGCGGGAGGTGCTTCCAAGGAGGCAAGTGGCAACTGCGGGCTTGACCCTTGGCGGTACGCCAAGTCCTCATCCTCTTGGATATACCTTCAAAGGTAAAAGGGAATCATACGGATCTCGCATTCGGGGAGTACGAGACTGACGCACCGCGTCCCCATCCCTGCCCTCAGCTCCAAGGGTTGGGGGGAAGGTTCCATCATTGAGTCGTACTCTACCTCAGAATCCAAGAAACGGACTGCTCTAATTTCCGTCCGGACTCCCTTGACATTCCTCCTACAGTGATGACGGCCGGCCTTCCTGCCCCTGGGTAGCTCCTCAGGGTAAGGAAGATTTCCTTCATGGGGTCCCCCGGCCACAATAGAGCTGGGGTAGAGGGGACTGAAGGCCAGGGTGCGAGGAGCACCGGGACAGATGTCGAAAGGGACATGGGGAGGACCTCCATGTGAGCCGGTGACTAGATACACAACGGCTCCATGCTCGCGGCCAGCAGTAGGGGGAGTGACCTCATACCCCATGCAGCAGGCGCTGGAAGGAGTCACACCCAGAGCGTAGCCGTGGCGAAGAAGCTTTCGGCTTTCCAGATTGGAGGCACAGAATGAGCCTTCATGGTAAGCGGCACTACCACGGATTGGTCCACAGTGGCCATTACCAGTGTCCGCGACCGGGAGACTCAACCCAACTTGCTTGCAGGGCGGTCGGGGTTTCGATCCTAGTCAGGCACGTGGCTGCCCCTTCTCAACGTGTGCGGGGAACTGGTAACAGGAGTCAGCAGTGGCTCGGTCCACAGTGGTTGCTGATGTCAATGCCCCAGGACGGGTATTCTGTCCCGCTCGTGCCCGACGCTGGCATCGAGTCAGATGGGCCGGAACTGGCAGTGCGGGCATAGAGATTTCCTGCTCCTCGGCTCAGCGAGTCGGGCAGCAGCGTCGACGTAGCCTGGCGGGGGTTCTTACCGTTAACCCCTGGGTTGGATCGCCGATCGGGTGGACCCAGACATCCCCCACCTCATTGGCATAGGGGAGGGATGTGTCAAGGCACTCCGGGGATAGACTCCCGAAGCGGTTGAACGTCGGTGTGGGGAGCGGCGGCTCCCTGTGCGGCCCTCGAGGGCGGCGATGGTTGTGAGGGGCAGCTGCCTCTAGATCCAAACGGGCCATGCCCCTAGTGGGGATGATGCCTTCCTCGTCATACCTACGAACCAGGTCATTGATCACCCTCCATTGGAGGATTTCCGATGGGGAGAGGGTGCGCAAGCGCCAGGCTGCTACGACGGTCAAAGTCGGAGCGGCCGTGAAATGGGCGGGACCACGCAGGGTAGCTGCGTTGGTACTGCCCCTGCCCCTGCGTCGGTGGGCAAGTGGTGATCGAGCTCCGAATGCAGTGATCAGATTCCTGGAAGCAGGGAGATGAACCCATTAGCATCAACAGGAAAAGCGATCAACGACTAAGGCCCAGCGTCATTCTGTCTTCTATGGTCGGCGAGAGGGATCCATGCTGACGACGTTGCAGAATGGAGTAGTCAACGTCCTGACGGCCTCGACCCTTGGTGGGTTCACGTCCCGGTGATGGTTACCCAGACCTGGTGACATGCTATTCTTCCGACGTCCCAGTGAGGGCTACCATTCCCCATGTTGAGGAGAAGAGCTTCACGTCGGGTTCACCATTTTTTGTGGAGTCGACGCCCCAACAGCTACCATTCCCTGTGTTGAGGAGAAGAGCTTCACGTCGGGTTCACCATTTTTTGTGGAGCCGACACCCCAATGGCTACCATTCCCCGTGTTAAGGAGAAGTGCTTCATGTCGGGTTCACCATTTTTGTGGAGATGACGCCCCAATGGCTACCATTCCCCGGATGGAGGAGAAGAGCTTCACGTCGGGTTCACCATTTTTTGTGGAGCCGACGCCCCAATGGCTACCATTCCCCGTGTTGAGGAGAAGAGCTTCACATCGGGTTCACCATTTTTTGTCGAGCCGACACCCCAATGGCTACCATTCCCCGTGTTGAGGAGAAGAGCTTCACGTCGGGTTCACCATTTTTTGTGGATCTGACGCCCCAATGGCTACCATTCCCCTTGTTGAGGAGAAGAGCTTCACGTCGGGTTCACCATTTTTTGTTTTCGACGCTTTTGTCGGGGCGCGCGCACATCCATCTGCGGGGAGGACGAGCTGCTTGTTGCCCTGCATTCTCACTTTCCAAAGGCGGGCGGCATCCGTTCCTTGTTCAGGGACATCTGCTCCTTGATCGAAATCGGGATGATGGGATATCGGTTCTTCCTTCCGTGGATTCCTCCTCGGATCTCATCACCTAGTCCGGGTCTCCCTCATAGATTTAAGACGGGTTCGTGAAGCTCATTCCCGGTGCCATATCTACATGGACGCCGGTTAATTACGCTGCTTCCGTCAAGACATTCCAAGGGGTCTTGTCGGGGCAGCAACCTTCGGTGAGGAGAATGGTCACGTTGGGGAGTCGTCGGCATGTCTGTCTTCGGTCCCTCATCACAGGGCCTCTCGAGGGCGTAGAAGCCCGAGGCATCCCACATCGAACGCGGGGAATGTGTACCATCTCAGGTTTTCCTCAGCTTACCATGTTTAACACGGGATATGTCACGAGTTTAATGTCTTGCGTAGACGTATCGGGTTGAAGGACCCCTAGGGGGGAACACCGATGTTGGGGTCAGCACGTGGGCGGATTCCCGGATGCTATGGAGTGGGATGGGGTTGCATGATCTCACCGGGATGTGGCGGCCCGGGTAAGGATCAGGATGGATGGTGGAGTGAGACATGTGGCTTACGTTCTGAGATGGACCAAGAGGGGGAATACAGTTTAACGTCATGCTGGATGAGGGGTTCGGGGCTTACGCTCTGAGGCGACCCAAGGTGGTCAGAGAACCGACATGGAGAGGTCAGGACGACAAGGTGGTGGGATTGAACCTCGTGGGGATTCCTACGTACCATGCCTTGACATGGATCAAAGTCCTCGTAGTTCGTGGGAAAATGGGGGCTTGGCACACCAACAAGGACATGGTCTGGGCCAATGATTTTTGGGCTTGAACCTCAGGGAGGCTTCCTACGTACCATGCCTTAACACGGATCAAAGTCCACATAGTTCGCTGGGATGGATTGGGGCTTACGCTCTGGGGAGGCCCAAGAAGAGGAACACAGTTTAACGTCATGCGGGACGAGGGCATATAGTTTAACATCATGCGGGACGAGGGCATGTGGGGATTACGATATGAGGCGGACAAAGGTGGGTATGGGGTTTAGGCTCTGAGGCGGCCCATGGTGGATAGTGAACCGACGTGAGGAGGTTGGAACAACTGGGTGGTGGGCTTGAACCTCATGGAGGCTTCCTACGTACCATGCCTTGACATGGATCAAAGTCCCCGTAGTTTGCTGGGATGGGGATTATGCTTTGGGGCGGCCCATAAGAGGATTTCATGGTCAGTGTGCACTCTAAGCCCACATGAGTCATGCTCGGTGTGGGAAACAAGAGGCAGCAGGGACCAGACGATCACGTCGCGAAGGGTGCGTCCGTGAGAAGAGGAATGGGGCTTACGCGTTGAGCGGACCAAAGAGGAAACAGGGGCTTACGCGTGGTTATAGGCCCTTGGTGTCAGGGCTTACTCCAGGGTGGAGGCACGTGGTGCGACAAAGCGTAGTGGGAAAAGGACTCCACTGGCCTTGGCAGGGGGGAAGTACGAAGATGCATGGGTACAGTCATCTGCAAGAGAGGCTAGGGGCTTACGCTCTGAGGCATCCCTTCCCCCGCGGACAAACGTCGCTCTGACAAGGAGGATCTCATTCCATGTGACGAAGAGTCCATTCCCATGGAGACGAGTGGCGTAAAGAATGTTCGAGCTGGGGGGACCCTGCGTGCGAAGCACGGGGTTGGACCATAGTTTAATGTCTTGTGTTAAGGACGAGGTGCTCAGCAGTTTAACGTTCTGCAGCTTGGAAAGGGTGGGTTTGCTCCACACCCCTAGGGCTTACATGCCCAATGCCCTCTACCCCTTGTGGAAGGGAAGGAATCGACAAGGCCGTGGTGAAGGGGGCCGTAAGGAAAACCACCGGGGGGTCCACGTTAGCGCGGCTATGCGAAGAGGCAATAACCGTTAGCGTGCCTATGCAGATAAAGCATAAGGAAAAGCAACGCAATAGGAAACACGGTCCAAGGGACCTTGAGGTTACTTCGCACGAGCCTGGAAGGCCGTGTGGGAAAACAACGCATGGCGCGCATGCCCGGCATGGGAGACATCAAGTGCCGGTGCAGGGGGCAGCCAAAGGGCGTCAAGGTGAGGGGTCCTGGGCTTTGTGCACAAAACACCGGGACGACGCGCAATTGGAGTAATGGAATTGCGCGCGAATAGGTAATTACATGCAAGGTTTTTCACGCAAGGCAGGGTATTGCGCGCATGAGACACGGATTGTGCGCGAGTCGGGAAATCGGGGGAAGGGGAAAATTCACTAAAGCCGGTGGAGTTGCGTGCAAAGGAGAACTCTGGGGCAAGGTTGCGCGAAATGAGGGTTTTACTTGGAAGTCATCTTTCGCGTGGGGGGAGACGAATTGCGCGCACGAGAGTCGCTTTGGATTCCTCAACCCCAAAACTGTTCGGGGTCACCTTATATTTATAGGCGACCTCCGGCGCGGAATCCCGGCGGCGCGCGAAATTCTTCTGGCCGCGCGCAGCCGGCACGCAAAAAACTCGCCGCGCAAAACTGGAGTGCGCAATTATTGCGCGCCGCATCGGCTCAATTCCGCGAAACTCGTTGATTCTACGCGTGCAAAACAATTTCTCACACGGAGCCTCCTTTATTTCGCGCACCACTTCCCGGGCCTTCGGATCGGGCCTCTGATTCCGGATATGACTTCGCTTCATCATTTCGAAACTTCCTCTGAGAGTTACGGGTTTTTTCGGCGTCAACAGCATGAATGTAAAATAAGAGAGAGATATTCCTTACCATGGGAGGGAACTTCTAAGAGCCTAGGAGGTTCTTATTAAGGGGTTAGGAAAACCTTGGTAGGGATTTAGAGATGGATAATTAGAGAATTTTTTTTGATCAAAGGGTTTTTAGTGAAGTGTAATGGGAGGTTGGGTGAGTTTTTATAGCAAAATAGAGGAAAATTATTTATTAATTTCTTATGATAGGTTTTCGACTCTATATGATAAAATAATCAAGGAAAAAAAATTTCTTGGATTTTTCCCATGGTTTCTACCAAATAGAAATTTTTTTCAATATTTTATGAAGTTATTAACTAAAATCATTAAAATAATACCCTTGATGATGTGGAATTTAGTCATGTTCATAAATAATTAGTTTTAAAACCTTAAAATATAATATTGGTTTTGGAGGATTCATTGAGGGTTTATAAAATTTATTAAATAACATAAAAAACCCATTATTTTAAAGTGTAAAAATAATTATTTATGTGTATAATATTTATTTCTTAACTTTTTATCTTTTATTATGTAATAATACATCCTTTATATTTATACCGTATTAAATTTTTACCCAAAAATATTACTATCATAGAAAATTTTGATAAACTTACTATTGGTTAATTTTGACATATAGATTTCAAAAATAATATTTATCTTATAAAAATAATTCTATATATATGATAATTTACACTATTAAATCAAAAAATCCCCATTTATTGAAAAATATTCTTTTTTATGATGATAACTGTTTTTAGACCCTTATAAAAATTACATTTGACTTTATGAAATTAAATTATCATTTTATTTAAATAAATTTCAATTAAAAATTCATTTTTTAATAAAATTACATTTATTTTCGTTTTTTTAATTTAATAAAACTAATTTCTGGATTGAAACAATATATTTCCAAAAAAATACAATTTTAGTTTCAGTGTATCAAAATCTAACTATTATGTAACTCATTAATTAGTCATTTATAAAGTAATATTAAAAAGGTATAGATATATTCATTATTTTAATTTGAATAAAATGTAAAAATTCATATTATAAGGGTATAGATGCAAAAACCCTTATTACACCAACATTCACCCTAAGGTTATGGTGTGCATTAGTGACACTTTCTTGTGGTGGTTCAACAACCATAGTTTGGGGTGTGACCTCGATTAAAATAAACTTATCCTATAAATGGTTTCACTTGTGATTTAGTTATTAAATTTCACATTGGGATTGGTTAAGGGAAAATAAAAGAAATTCTATCTCCCTTGGAAGCTTCGACAAATGGGCTTCATATGGTATGATCTTATTTGTCAGGACCATCACGTATTTTATTTGTGTCTATTTGATTTTATCATAACCCTAAATATTTTATAATCATAACGGTAAATGTAAAATTACTATAATATCAGTGGTTATAATACTTAAAAATATTTTTAATTCTGAAAGAATATAACATATAACTCCCATAGTAGACAAACCAGTTCACGAATTTTTAATAACTATATTTCTTAATGAAGAATTTATTCATTTAAAAATGGAATTTCATGTATAATACATAAGGTCATTACATTTTCCCCACCCCCTTTATAAATTTATCCCTCAAAATTTCATTTCATACTGTAAAAAATTTATGGGTATTTCAATTTCATAACAACATCTATTTCCCATGTTTCTTCCTTAACCCTGTGTTTCCACCATAGTACTTTAACCATATGAGTTGGCTTGTTTCATAAAACATTATCTCTATGATCTAATATTTTCACCGAATTATTTTTATATGAAATATATTCTCCAATGGAACCACTATTGGATTCATTACATGTGATTGGATTGATATGTACTTCCTCTTGGGGGATACAGGAATCACATCATGTACTTGATATAGTTTATGTGGGGGTTCTAGTTGTTATTACACCACTCCAATGTGATCATGGAGCTCAATGGGAAATATATAACTTGGAATAATATTTAAATTCTTCCCAAACCTGATGAACTTCTTCTAAAGTGATATATAATGGAACACTTTATCTCCGATCTCAAACTCTAAATCATGTCGATGGTCGTATGCATAGATTTTTTTGTATATCTGTGGGGATTTAAAAAGTCTTTTAATTGTTTGAACCTTATCTTCTAGATATTATACAAGATTAGGTCCTATTAGCTTATGCTCCCTAACTTCATCCCATCATTTTGGTGTCTAACATTTCTTCCCACAAATCTTCATAAGGTTTTATTTGAATACTATAATAGAGACTGTTACAATATAAAAACTCCACTAGGGGATGGTTTGGACCAAAAAAATTCATGGAATTCCATTGAACAAGATTTCACCATATCCTATATAGTTTAAATGTTTATATCATACTAACCATCCTTATTAGAATGATAAGTAGTATAAAAACATAACTCTATATCAAATAATTTTTAAAGGATTCTCTAGAACCTTGAGGTAAATCTTAGATATTGAACAGATACAATAGTGAGTGGAACTACATGTAGTCTTACCACTTCTCTTATGTATATCATTGAAAGTTTTTCAAGAGATAAATCATCCTCAATAGTAATAAAGTTAGTTTACTTTTTAATGATACAAACTACCATATAGATGATGTTATTATCTATAGATATCCTATGTATTTCTATTATGAAATCCATGGTTATTTTTTTCTATTTCCATACTAGAATATTAAATTATTTCATCATATCCTTAGACTTCTAAAATTTATCCTTGACTTGTTGGAATACCAATATCGAGATAAAAATTCCACAATATCCATATTCAAGTAATCCCAACATAAGTTTTACTTCAATTATTAATACATCTTAGTTCTTCTTGGATAAATAGTGAAGGATGAGCTATTATGATGATATAGAATTTCCTTTTTCATATAAACTTTTGATGGTACACGTACCCAACTTCCAAAAAATATAACTGCAACATTTTCAATTTTTAACTCTATAATATTTTCCACCTTTTTTTAGAAACTCATCATCTCTTTAGGACTCCTTTATCCCATCAAGAATGGATGATTGAGATGTTATTTGAGAAATGAGTATGAATATAGTTTTATTTTTCCCATACCCATCATTTTATGTCTAATAATATCAATTCCCTTTAAATCATCATCTTGAATAGGGTTACAAGATCATGTTCACTCAGAGCATATGAATATTTTTTCACTTTCTCAGAATGGTAATGGATTGAGAAATCATAGTCCTTGATCACCTAAAATCACATTAATTAGAACATATTGATAATTGTTTCATATTATAAGAGTACAAAATCCAATCCATTTTTAGATGCATCGATATAGATCATAAATCCTTCCACACTTGGGTAACATGTGTACAAGTTTAATGATTAGTCTATTCTTTTACTCTTTGAAACACTCCTAAAATTCAATATCCCATAAAAATTGACTCCCTTCCATGTTAGTTTGGTTCATGGGATTATAAATCATGAGAAGTGTCTCAAAAATCAATGATAGTACCATGATAATCCAAGTAAAATACATATTTTTTATCATAGATGTAGTTCTAGGCCACACATCACTTACCTTTATTTTTTATGGATCTATTGATATCCCATTTTTAGTGATGACATGCCCCATAAAGTTTACTTTCCCCATCCAATACTCACATTTACTATACTTTTCATACAAATTTTCTTTTCACAAGGTCTCTAGTACAACTTTCAAATGATCCTTGTGTTCCTAAGTTCTTTTAGAGAATATAAAAATATATTCTTCAAATTCTATCACAAAATTTTTAAGTTAATTATAATGAATCATTACATAAATTCCACGAAGATAGATAGAGCATAGTGATTCCAAATGTCATCAATTTGAACTCATGGTGAGCATACCTTATATGAAAATTATCCTTGTGGATATACTCCTTCATCACATTTACTTAATAATATCATGAATGAAGATCCACCTTGAATAATTATCAGGATTCATAGTGCTAATCGAATAATTCAATAATTCGTCAAGGAGGATACTTCTTCTTTATGATGATCTTTTTGACCTCATGGTAATAAATTAATAGGCTCATTAACCCATCTATCTTCTTAATGGAAAGTAATGGTGCTCCCCATAGTGAATTCCTTGGTCCCATAAACCCATCCATCCATCCACTTTAAAACTTTTTGCTGAAAAAATAATGAAATAATGAGTCTGAAAAGATCCTGGTGGGATGAAGTATTGATTTCTGAGAGAATTTTATCAAACATGATCAACACAATTAGGGGGTAGGGTCCCTGTTCTGGAAAAGATAATACAAGGTTTGATCCTATGAACCCTTTGAATTTAGAATGTACCCAACATTTCTACCTTCACACCAGGTTTGCATCAGGTTCACTCATTTGAAGTGACTCTTGAAACTTTAAATTTTCTTGACAATGGAATAATTTTAGGTAATATTGTCTTAGAGATAATTTAGGATAACATAATTTCTATTTCAATCATGTCATTCATGATACAGTGGGAAAAGAAAACCTCAACACCATAAATAAAAGAACCGGGATCAATAAGGATAGAGTTACTACATTTATATAATCTTATGAAAGAGATAAAAATTCGAACTTTGTAGTAGTGGAAAACATGATATATGGGGACAATATCACAGGAGACATAAATTTTTAGTTTTAAATTTCTTCTGTGAGGGTTCTAGTGAGCCCAGATATCCTGGGTAGACAACCTCTATTTTTAAGGTAAGAATTACTTATAGCCATGATAATCCTTAATGAGTGGGAATTCTCTAGATGTCTTAAGAGTACTCCAAGGTCTAATTCTAGTAATATGGATTAAATATTCACAAAAAAATGTGTGTTGAGGGTTCCCTCAAGATGATAATTATTCTTGGGGCTCCAAATGCACAATAAACTAAAAGACAACATGATTACCCTTATTTTATTCTAAAATATATTACTTCTCGTTCCATGGATCTTGTTTTTCATAAAAGAATAATTGATGAGCATTTGTGTTTTGAGTCTGATGAGGTCACCAAATTTTCTCCACATTGCAGTCACCCAATTCCCATTAAAATATAGATGCTCATACATCTCCTCCTTTGAACTCCAACAACAAATTATTTTAGACACAAGCTTAATCCTATTCGATAGATCATCACATTCTTTAAGGAAAAATGGTTTCGAATATTCTAAATAAAAAAATTATATTTTTCAGGTATTTATTTTCACCAAAGGAATCCTCCCTTTCCATATTTCTCAAGGTTTTCATGAAGGAAATTATGATATGGTTTGGATGAAAAAAAATCTTAAAGAGGCTTCTTTATAGATGAATCTATCATGACCAGAGGATAACTAAATGATATTGAAGGTATCTCTTCATGTAGGAGGACTAGTAAATTTATTAGGAACCACATCCAAAAATATCCTTACAAATGGAATGTCATCAAGGATGACCTTTTCCTTAGTCTCAATAAATTTATGTTGATATTATTGTGAATAAAAAAATATCCATGATTAAGATGTTGATACCAAAGAAGATTCATCATTATTATTTCATTTTCAAAGAATTTAAGGGTGATTTATGATATGGAGGTTCATTTATTTATCTCAAAAAATTATGTTGGATATATATAAGGAAAGATAATCCATACCCATAACAGCATTAAATTATACTGAAGGGAGTATCAGATTGTTTTTTGGGAATTCCATCCATCATGTTTTGACGGGGGATGAGTTATATTCTTGGTATAAAATAATTGACCCATTATCAATCTATAGTGATTACTATACTTCCATTTCTTGATGTGGTGTTTGAATAATTTTACTATACTTTCATGATATTAAAGAATGTATAGTGCCATAATCAAATAGATCATTTTCTATACTTGAATGAATGACTATGGTACATGTACCCAATTCATTGTTGGAATCAACCTCAGCAGTTGTGATGACATAATCTTTCTCTTTATCCTTTTTACATGGTGGTTGTTATTGTTTATTATGATCAACAACCATTGGCTTAGTGCATTGATTCATGCAGTTTTCTTGTTTCTTTCTATTAAAATATTGGATATTAGGATGAGGGTTGACTGAATCACTCTATTTTTTTATAACATTCATAGGTTTTTGCCACCTACATTATTTAACTAAGTGTCACTGCATCCCTCAAACAAATAATTTTCTTTTCCCCTTATAGGTAATTTCTGGGATTCCCCCTCCCTCACTTTCGATAAGTGGGATGTTTGAATTTCTCTCCACCAAGAGATTTCTCCATCACACCATCAAAATTAAAATCCATCTTCCACTTCCTATCTTCTTACCCATTACTCTTGTGAGATTCACCGATCTCCATTTTGATATTGAGGAAACCTTAGAATATTTCTTTATAGTAATAAAAGTCTCAATTTTCTAAATCTTTTTATAGACTTAGTTATAGCCCACTAAAAAAGTGATCAACTTTATATTTTGGGTTAATGAAAAGTATGAGGTGTATCATTAATGTATTATAATTTATTCCTCATATGCCTCAATGTATTTTCTATCGACTTACTAGTGGATATGGAAATATATCTCTTTTTTATGTTTGAGAGTGCAAGGAAAATATTTATCAAGAAACATATTCTAAAATTATTTCCACTTAATCTCATTAATCTATTAATTGAGATTCATATTTTTGATAAATTTACACCATTTATTAGCTTCTCCTCCCATGTGATAGATATATAGCACAACCTTCTATTCCTTATAGAATTTAATGATAAATAATATATTTTCAATATTGTTGATCCATTGTTCTATGATTGAGGAATCAAAAGTTCCACTGAGATTTGGAATCATATTTCATATAAAGTTATCATTTGAAACTTTATATTTCATTGGGGGATGTGGGTTTTCCCTAAGATTCATTTTTTTGTTTATAACTTGTGTACATTGAGAAAGTATTTTCATGAGTTTCAGGACTTGTACTCCTATCAGGTTGAGGATCTTGCGTGGAAAATCATCAAAATTTCCCTTATATTGGTTGTTGACTCAATTTCTCATATTTATAGAAATTAAATTATATAAAGAGAAAATTTGGGGTGGGAATTTAAAAACTACTAAAAAGATAAAATGGAAACTATGAAAAAATAAGGGATAACTAATAAATTACATATATTCCATAACATATAGATTTATAGGTTTCAACCTATGTTATACACGATCTATTTTCTAAAATGAAATATTTTGGTCATTTTTATTCCCTTCAAAATGGTTTGTAAGGAGTATATGAATTTACCAGAGCATATCTACTGGGAGTGTCAGACCAGGTGTGTATGAAGGCTTTTTTTTGCACTAGGTGGCGATCAAGTATAATCCCAATTCACTCTTTTTTGGGTTATTACCCCAAAGTAAAATTTTTCAAGAGCTATATCCACTGGTGTTATGCAGAATGGGAAGTATTTAGAAACCACTTACTCTATACATTACCAATATTTATGGATATTTTAAAATGTTTATTCTTATCCATAATTCTTTCCCTAGGATTTTCTAATCCTTGTCCCCAAAATAACTATACTTTACTCTGATACCAATTATGAGAACTGATATTTTATTACACCTTAATTCGTAATTTATCACATAAAGGTATATATAATACAATAACAGAAGATCATATCCCTAGTGCATTGAGGAAATTAGGTAAATAGCATAATAAATTGAATCAGGGGTACAACAACATTAATTAAAAACATCATAACATTCCATTAATATTCCATTTCTCTTCTAAAAATTCATGGGATAACCTTAGGACATATGTAATAAATGGGTGCACTATTAATAAAAGCAAAGGAATAATCAACACATTACACAATGTAAAGTAGTACATGTGAGTCCATAGAAATATAAAGGTAACATAAAAAGGGGGGAGATTCAAAAAAAATTATATCGAAGCATGACATAAGCTAATAACATAAATGAAACATGGGAATGTAGAAACAATATAAAACAGTAAATCATAAACATATTTTATGGAAAAAAACCTAGAAATAATACCATTGAGTTATTAGGATAACCTCCCATGCATCATACATAATATCTCATGAGATAAAAATATTATCAAATACGTTGGAGGGATATATAATTTTGAGATGACCCATCACATTCAAATCACATAGATTCATAAGTGTGTTGTAATGACCCAACCCATAGGGATCTACCTAGCTAGCAGATGGATGAGCTGTCACAACCCCAATTCCATCTCTAATAGGCCAAGAAATATTGAAAAGTATTGAGAAGGAATACATTAAATGGGATACCTTTTCTAAATGTACCTATACATAATCATCCAACTGTATCCATGTGTCAATTTAGAGTAATATAATAAAGATAGTAACATCAAGAGTAAACCATCAATGAAATACCTTTAGGGAATACATCTGAGTATTAAATATTAAAAAAAGAAAAAAAGGGGGAAAATACATTTATAATAAAAAAATTATGTCCCAATCAGACAATAAATTGAATAAATGAATGTTGAGAGATATCAAATCCTGATCTCAAGCCCGACCACCATAGGTGGCCTATGCTCCTGAGTATCACTATGCTCTACCAATGTCACTATTGATATTTCCAACTTTTGTATAATACATGAAAAATGATATAAAATCTCATTCAATGGTGAGTATATACATACCATGTTGGATACCCTCAAAACTGAAGAGATAGTAATAAAAAAATACAACAGGATTAGTAAGATCAACCCATGAAGAAAGAAAAATGAAACCTAATACATATATATTATCATAATGGAACCCAAATGAAAGAAAAAGAAGATCCATATCTTATAGCCCAAATGAATTTGATGATTCACCATGTAGCTCGAGAATCACATCATGAATTCCCAGCATCAAACCTAACCATACATATGAGTAGATTACCCATTCCTTGCTGATGTGCTCCATTTTTGAGGGACTGTCAAAACATGTGGAATAACTACTCATCTCTAGAGTTATAAGATGGGGGAGTAAAAATCTATAGATATGGGACCCACACCCAGTGTAAGGGATTAACATAACTATCTTTATAAAGAGTATGGGGAACCAACACACTTATGCTATAGGGGAGTACTAACCCTAACATTTCTTTTATGATCATACCCTAATAACTACCATTTTCAAGATTTTTCTAAAGAAGTTCAATTATTGAAATACCTTACATCATATATCATAAACCCCAATGAAGGATACTGTGAAATTATACATGAAAAAACAAACATGTTAGGCTACTCATGTGCTAAAATCCAAGTCCAAATAAAGGAGATACAAGAGGAAGAACACGAAGAAGGTAGTACAGAATGTGTAAGGGGTCCAAATGTCATGAAACCCCACCTCATTGCTTGGATTTGTTCCCCTATAGACATGAATTGGAATATATTCCATAGTACATGGTGTGTAAAGGTTTTGCATGGCATGTATTTTCCCCTTAGGGCCTGCCCATGTGCTCCAGGCCATTCCCATGTACATCAAACTATGTCCAAGTACATGGTTGTGCCCAAGTACCAACTAATGTCAGTGTACATAGAGTGTCCTCTGGAATGATATCCTAGGCGTGTACCACCTAAAACATTACATATCCACCCAAGTATTGTCACATGGAATGTGGGATCTCCATAAAATGTGTGATCAATAAATATACCTAAAACCATAGCTATCACATATAATGAGGTATACATTATGTATTCTTCCAAACTACATGGAGTGTACCAAAGATTTTCATATAAAATCATGAATCTTCATGAATTACCCAAATCCACAATCACAACCACTTTCCAGGCCTACTAACCACCCAAAACCAAAGGGTAAATCATTTATACATCAATTCTCAGACTTCTATGGCCATAAATCATATTCTAATAATCCACTTGAAGAACCATTGTGTTTCCTATGAATGGTCCATCACCCATCAGTGCTATGAATCCTTAATCCATGGAGAATCACTCTAAATACATCCTGATTGATCTAAAAATCACTATCCTAATCATTATTCTCCCAATAACCATGAATACAGAGGTCTGATCACGCTCGAATCCACCCCAACAATGTCAAACTATGACCCTGTGGGCCAACAAAAAAAATGTGAGGAATGGTGGGGATAAATTCAGGAGAATAGGGAAAATCTAGTATTGAAAAAGCATTATTTTACAATGATTACATAAGTGGCGATATCCAAGGTATAAAATGGAATATAAAGAGTAAATTAAATAAAAAATTTAATTCCTTTATCGGGTCCCTAAAAAGTATTAGATAATCACAGATCTAAGAAGAAAATAATCCATGCTTTTAAAATTTAATAAAGAGGATGGAAACCAAAATTGATGAGTCCTTCCACAATCTAGAATACATCGATGGTGAATAAGGTTTTATCTAGTGATGAATAAGATACACTGTGTTTGGTGACGCTCGATCCACCTTGATCAGAATACCCGATGTCCTATGATGTGATCCACCAATGAAGAATGGTATTTATCATCCTCTTTAATCAAAGTGGTTTTTACAGATAACCTTGGAGAGTTTTAGGAAGTGGGTATTTATAGAGGTTTTAGATTAGTTCATTTAAAATAAAATATATATATTTTATTATTTATTTTAGTTAAACACTTCACCAACAACAACCTCAACCTAATTTTGGGAGACGACTAACCATATCTCATACCTTGGGAAATCCCTATGTTTTAGAATAAATTATTGTCTTAGATTTTCTATATGAAACTCCCTTTATGAATTATTAAACTATTTCAGGAAAACTAAACACCTATGATATTAATATTTTTAATATGTTTATAATATCAATTCCTAGGTCATCAAGATTAGAATCTCATTATGAATCATTACCTAGCTTTGAAAATATTTCTTAACATATTTCGAAGTCTTATAAAGAAAAAAAAAATATTTACTAAATTCTATCCTTTTTCAATGATTCTTTCTATGAAATGAATAATATAAATAAAAATAGTGAAATACTAATCCTATATCTGGATATCTCACTCGAAGGATCTCTCTCACATGTTCTCGTGCTTCTACAACAGAAGAACCAATGGAATGGTCTATCCTTGTAAAATCCTCTCCTATCAATCCACAATCTTTATTTGGTACTCCATGAAGTTGGATCCATCATCGAGGTACAGATCACCCTAGTAAATAATGGGCATAGTATCATGAAATTATCTCATCAGCAACAACGGATGGAAGACATCACACTCCCAGTCCAATTGTGGCGGTTGGGCTAAGCGATAAGAAACTTCACCAACCCTCTGAAGGATTTTGAATAACCCAATAAAACTTAGGGATTTCTTGGATCCTTGAAAAAAACTCTATAATTATATTTTTGGGTGGTATCTTAGGAAAACATTGTCTCCCTGATCGAACTCCAAAGGTCAGCGATGTCAGTCTGCATAAGATTTCGGTTAACTCTGGTTTATCCTCACATGTTCATGGATCAACTAACCCATTTATGTAGTCACCTACACTATATCTAGTCAAATGAGATAAGTATCACATATATTAGACTAGTATAAGGGTGAACTACATGGTCTCCTTTATAGGACCTCAAATGTTTTGATGCTCATAGTAGATTAATAGCTACTATTATCTGTTAACAATGAAAGTGGAAAGTGAACCTCTTAGTTTTTTACAAATTTTAACCTGAAGGCCCCCACCATATCTTCCAACACCGTGATATTATTCTTGGTCCACCAATCTTTATGGGAGTGAAATGATGTACTCGTCATCACTTGGGTCCTTAAGTCCTCTTGCGGGCCTCTTCACAGCCATGATGTAATCAATGAATCACGATTATAGAAAATTCTTAAGGGTGCCCCATGGAGTTGTACGATTTCCCACATATAAAACTGCCCTAAAAATCCACTGATTCCAACTACTTGATAGCAAGGAAGTGTTCTAGATTGTTAATTCGGTCAACTATCACCTAGATGGAATAATGGAATCTCACTATCCATGGAATCTCAATCACAATGTCTATAGATATTCCATCCCATCTCCACTCTGGGGTCTCAAGAGGCTACACATCAAACCATGCAGAACCTGATTCTCAACCTTCACCTGATGACATAAGAGACACATAGAGAAAAAATTTACTATGATCATCAAAATACCAATCCATATAAACTACCACTAATGGTAATTGTACATATTTTCCAGTTTTGGATGTATAAAAAAATGAGAAGTATGAGGCTCCCTCATCACATCCTCCGTCATTGTAACCCGAACCACCATCCATCCCAAGGAAAGGGTGACATGCTCCCCTCCTTCATAGAATCCTTCTGGAGAATCCCTTAGGAATTTATAGTCATGAAGAACCTCATAGTATATGTATCCCAACTAGGCCTACCACATATGCTCAAGTAGTGGAGGGTCCAAAACCATCACTTGATGAAAAGATGTACCCATCTCTTTTATTTGGGTCAGTTGTAAAACATACAACTGCTCAGATGCCTCCTCCACCAAGAGATAATGATACTTATTGCTAATGGAATCTACCAACACGTTTCCCTTCCTAGGAGTGTAGACTATCACAAAGTCATAGTCATATTGATACTCCATCCAACCCCTCTATCCTAGGTTAATATCTCCCCGAGTGAATAAGTACCTAAGACTCTAGTGTTATGAGTAAAAAAATGTGATATCCTAGAAGATAGTGCCTCTACATATTCAGAGTGAAGACAACCACTTCCAACTATTTGTTGTGAGTAATCTAGTTCTTTTAATTGGGGATCAACTATCTCTACCATTATGTGATCACTTCATGTATCTGAATCCGCATGTAGTTGAGCTCATCTCTAAAAGAATCATAAAACACTACATACTCAATAACCTCCTCTGATTGTCTTAATAGAGTAGAACAAGTCATTCTCAACCTCAGCTCCTCAATGGATATCTGAAACTACTCAGACTAGTTAAACATATACCCAATCTTTTTTGGGGTTGTCATATGGGTTGTAATACTAGATTATTCTACCATGAACTACTTTTAGTTACATTCCATGTATAAACAAATCCATACCTATAACTTGTTCTTGGGTGAATCCCAAGAAATATTTGACCAGTTATTTATAGTTCTGCCACAAATACAAGCTCATAAATGACAAAACCCCAGAATTGTACCACGTAGATCTAAAATTGAATCTTTTAGAGACTACTAGAAATATGGTTCTCTAGGAGTAAATATAAGACCATCATCTAATTCACTGTATGCTCATCCACTAGAAAAAAGTAAATGATAATGTTATCAATGAATACAACAAAAAATTGGTCCAATTATATCTGGAAGATTAGGATTATCAGATCCATAAACACTAAAGGGTAATTCATGACACTAAAAGCCATCACCATGGAATTATATTGTCCATAAAGACATCAAGATGACTTATTTGGAATACCATCCTCATGAACCCTAATCTAATTAGAGAAAGACTTGAAATAATACTTTGAGAACCAAATAAAGCCCTTAAAATGATAAAAAATGATGTCAATCCTTGATAACTGTTACATTTTATTTATTGTAACTAGGTTAATGTGATGATAATAATCACAAATACTCAAGACCTTATCATCATTTTTCATGAAAAAAATTAGAGGTTCCTAGGGGGACACACTTGGTGTGATAAATCCCTTATCATGAAGGTTCTCTACATACACCCCCCATATCTTGGATCTTGTTAGGATCCATTATAAATTTTGTAGAAGATATTTGTGTGGTACTAAGGTACAAGTTGATGTAGAAGTTTATCTCCCATTGTGGAGGTAGTCCTAAAACATCTTTGGGGAAGACATCCACACAACCCACTACTAAAAAAGTAATATAGATGCCTAAATATACCACTTTACTAATAGAAAAACTGTCCAAATATTGTGTTATTGGTTGAATATTCCTATGTTCAATACCCACCTTCTCAACCATGTGGTCTCTTTCACCCAAAAAAAAGAATCTTGACCGATCAGTTCATAGGATTCAAAATCATCTAAGAAATAGTCAATATGCGACATGAACATAGACTGCCAATCTCTACCTAATATGATTTTATAAATTTTTTATCATGATGGTCAAGAGGTCCCATGAGAATATATCTCCACCGAACACCATCATGCACAACTTGAAGAATAGATATATCTATGAATTGATCCTTGTTGGAACCTTTAGTTGAAACTTCTAGGATAATGTCTCAACATGATGATCCATCCATCACACCAGGAATTATGAGAGGAAGGAATGAATTGAATCAGTTTATACCAGTAAAAATATAAAATTATATCAAAGACAATTTATACCTCATATTATCTGATATGTATCCTTGTCATAGCCCACTGTGGCCTGAAACTACCCATAACCTCGACCACTAGTTCCCAAAGCCTGATATGGGCACTTGATGGTGGGGGTTGTAGGTTGCAGAATCTTCATCCACTAGATACCCCTCCCTTTGGAGTGTCTCATACTTGTATTCGACCACTGTCTACATGAGGTCCATCATGGATACATCTATGAGATCCCTAATAATGACGTTGCCTCTGTCATGGTAGACCATACTTTGTCTATCTATCCAACTCACCATGATAGGTTAGGAAATCATGAGAAAAGTGACCACACCCATCAAAACCATAAAATATTCCTTATTCATAAAGACCAGATACTTGGTGCCATCCATGATCCATAATACCACATGTATGAGTCTCTAAATGAGTGTGACTCCTCTTCTAAGACTCTGATACCCTAGTTTTTCAAGATGCTGTAGAAAATTCTATCACATGTTGTCCATTACTATCCCCAAATTTTGAGAGTCTCGATTCTAGGAACCTATTAGTCACCAAACCCATCTCAATCACTACATCATAGGTTGTTATAAATAAAAATAATATTCTAGTTCGTATGTCTCTATAGATACCCTACCCAAACATTCTTTCTTAGAAGAATCCATCACACATAATATTGAGGGAGTATCACATATGTTCATTAAACCTCATGAAATAATTATCTATTTTCATGTCAACATTATATAGATTAAAAATATTCTAGATCAAAAATGAGTGTTTGAATGAAGTGTAATACACATCATAAAATAACTTCTAGAAGTAAGACCCTATGTGTGTCATCTCATCTTGAGTTTGTTTCACCAAACTCCACCAAATCCTTGATTCTCCATCGAAATGACCAGATTCTAGTAAAATAATATGATATGTCAGGGTCTGAAAGATCTTGAAGGATATAATCACCAACTTAATAAAATCCCCCACTACCTATGGATCTGATACACAACATAACCTCAATGATTAGTAACACTGGAACTCAAGGTGTACACTAATCTCGCATGTATCCTTAGCCTGAACTGTCAGTATTTTCTATTTCTCAACATAGTAGGGTGATACTGCCATTCCTCCTGGAGGAAACAACATGGGATATTTCTTAGACCAAAGGTATCATATATCACTAGATCATCACCATGATCTTGATTTGGTAACTTGGATTTTTATCTTTAGGGAGGAAACTTGGAAAATATCAAAACACACCATTGTCAGTTGAGCATATATATATATATATAGGGAGTTGAATCAATACTTATTTCAAAGGACTCAATCCTAAATAACCCATGTACCATTTTTTCCTACAACTATTTTATATGTATACAAAGTCAATAAAAAAGTTATCAGAATCCCTGTGAATGGATACATTGATCGCCACACAACCACTGAGTTTCCTGTCCTGAACAACTCACTCGAGACACTTTAAAACTATTTCCATAAGTCATAAGAAATCCTTATAAGTGGAAAACTCCAAACACCAACACAAGGATTGAGATCTATGATACCACACTATAATGACCCTGCCCACCCAGGACCACTTGGGTGGTGTAGGGATAATCCTTCATAACTCCAAACCCACCTCCTATAGGATATGGGTTGGTGAAATGTTTCAAGAAGGAATAAAATAAATGTGAGGCCCTTTCCTAATGTACCTATATGCACACAATCGACAATTCCAATGAAATAATGTTGAGGAATAAAATAATGATGGTAACATCTAGAGTAAACCCTACACAAAACACCTCTAAAGAATACACTAGAGTATAAAAGAATAAAATCAAATTGAAAATGGAGAAAAACACACACCCTACCAAAAATGATGTCCCAACCTAAAAAATGGATTAAATGAAATATGTGAAACCATGACTCTTAATATCTAAGACTGACCACTGTACACTTCCTATACACCTGATTATCATTAAGCCCCACCATATTCTCTACCAATCTATATATAGTATTCATAAGACATGAAACATGTGTAAAAGTGCCATGCATATGGGAGTATATACATACCTAGTAGGATTCCTTAAAAAAAAGTGGGGGAAATAGAAATATGCAATAGAAGCAGTGATATCAACTTAAGGTGAGTGGGAAATAAACCCAATGCATATAAATGATCATAAAGAAACCTATACCAGAGAGAAAGATGATTATATATCACCACCTATGATGAGTAAGCCTATACCACTAAAATTATACTACTGATTCCCATCATCAAATCCAACCTTAACACAATATGTTTGAAGGACCTACCCCTCGCTACTGATCTATATAGTCTAGGGAGCCATAACAACTGTAGAGGACCTGAATTTTTCTAGAGGTCAAACATAGGGTACTACCTTTCCTTGGTAGAGGAACCATGCCCAGTGTTGTGGAGTACCATAACTATATGTATAAAGAGTATAGGGAACCCAAAACCTTTTGAAATATAGGAATACTATCCCTGATATATCTATAATGATATTTCCTTGATAACTTTCATCATCAACGATTTCCTAAAATAGAATAACTCTTGGATAAACTCACATCATATCTTGTATACCCCAACAAAGGAAGTGATAACATTATACATTGAGAAACATTAAGGATAGGCTACACACATTCCAAAATCTACGTACAAAAGAAGAAGATACCTGAGGAATGACTTGAAGAAGGTATTACATAATTGGCGAGGGGTCCACAAAGTGTGTGGCGCCACCTCAATGTCTGTTCATGTTCACATATAGAAATTGATTGCAAACCATGTTATAGAACATGTTTTTTTAATGGTCAAATATGGAATGTATTAGCAACTTGGGGACCACTCATGTTCTCATGGATGTAACTGTGTACATTATCCCTTTCCCATGTACCTGGTAGTGTACCTGGATATTCCCTAGTATCACCCATTCTTATTTACTACTAGAGTATAAAAAATGAACTATCACATGGGGTCTAGGGAATGTGCTAGTTGGGACACATATCAGCCACTTAGGGAAGGTCGAACACTATTCGGGACCATCCACACGGTGTGTGGTACTAAAACCTTATTAAAAACCAAGTTGTAACATAGAAGGAGGTAAATGACATGTTTTCTTATGAACTTTATATTGTTTACAATGCTTTTTATAATAAATCCAAGAAAATTCATGAATTTTCTTAATTATTTCTCATTACTTCTTTATGAACCTATTAAACACTCGAAACCATATGAGAAAGCCTCTACCAATAAATTCTTGACCTATGGTGGATTTGAGTTAGATTTTAATCACCCTATCAAACAACTGTCACGTGTCCTGTGTGCATTCTATCATCCATCACCACTTTAGATCCTAGAACCATGAAGAATCACCTAATATCCATCCTGAGTGATCTGGAAATCACTATCCCAATCATTTTTTACACAAATTCCACAAATCATGGGGTCTAATCAAACCAAAACCCCTCATAAAAATGTCAAGTGATGACCCCATGGGTGAAAAATGAAGAAAATGAAGAACAATGTGGATAAATACATAATAATAGGGATATTCCATAGTTTTTCATGTATTCATAACCAAAAATTATATAAATGGGTATATACAGGTGGGATAACATGACATATCATGAATAAATTGAAATAAACAATTCTATTAATTTACCAGGATCATGTGAAGGATAAGATAATCCCATATCATAAATAAATATTAATCATTTCTTCATAAATTTAATAAATTTATAGAAAACTAAAATTGATGATTCCTACCATGATTTATGATCAACATTTGGTGAAGAACTCATTCTTCAGAGATTAAGAAGAGAAACTACATTCAATTCCTCTAAATCCACCTCAATCGGAACACCTGACATTCTATGATGTGATCCACCAATAAAGAAAAGTGTTTCTATTACTCTCTAATCTTGTAGGGTTATGTGGATAACCCAAGATAATTTCCAAAAAAGGGTATTTATAGAGGTTTTAGATTAGGTCTTTAAATTAAATAAATAAATTTATTTATTTATTTTATTTAAATGTAACACCAAAATTTGTCTCAACCATACATTTGGCACTGAGAAACCTTAGGTTACACCTAGGGAATACCCCATGTTATTTAATCAAACATAGTATCATATTTCCAATCTGAGATTTTTTTGGGAGTTATTCCGCTATTTTAGGAAACTATTCATGTGTGATATTAATATTTTTATAATATGAATTCCATGAACACCCAAACTTAGATTCTCACATTGGCTTAGTGTTTGGATCCTAAAATATCCGTTAATATATTTCAAAGTCTTCCATGAAAAAATGAGAGTAAGTTCATATTCCACATAGATCATACAACATAATAATTTCTTCTATAACTTTTAATTATACAAATAAGGAGTGTGGGTTACATACATGGAATCCCCCAATAAATTAATGATAGGTACATCTAGAAAAATACCTTTTAACAGAAATGGGGATTACTATTCACTATATTAATGTTTGGAATGGAAAATCATATGTTAATTCTGATATCATAAAGGGGGTGAATAAAGATGACGTGAAGGGTTTAATGAGTGTGAAATGGGTCTCCTGTCATTTGAACATCATAAGTATAGTAATATAGATTTTCAAAGACATATTCCAATATGAAAAATTATAAATAAAATGGACAAATATAAATGCGATGTTTTTATAAAGAAGAAGAGGATTGGTTACCTTACTTTGGAAAAATAAAAGCTTATGTAAAGGTTTTAATGAGAGGGGTAAATGATATTTTATTAATATACAATAAATAGGATTATAAAGGGATATTTTTTAATACATTAAAACATAATCAATTGAGACTCAAAATTCTTAATAAAAAAGGTTCTTGAATAGAAAAGTAGATAGAGAGAGACAACCTTTACCATGAGATGGAGCTTCTAAATGACATTGAGGTGATTATTAAGAGATTGAAAACACATTGGGAAGGATATAAAGAGTTAAATATATATTTTATTCATTTTAAAATGTTTTTTATTAAATATTAATGAGAGTCTAGGTGGTTTTTATTGAAAAATATAGGGGAATTGTTTATTAATTTCTAAACGTAGATTTTGGACTCTATATGATAAAATAAAAAAAACCACAAACATCAAAAAAAAATTCTATTGTTTTGTGAAAAAATAGAAGTATTTTTAGATATTTTATTATTATAAGAAATTAAATCATTAAAATAATACCCTTGGTGATGTTGAAGTTAGTCATGTTCATAAAAAATTAATTTTAGAATTATAATATATAATATTGTTTTGGAGGATTCATTAAGGGTTTATGGAATTTAAAAAATAACATCAAAAACGCATTATTTTAAATGGGAAACCTAATTTAGTTAATGGATACTTCATATAGTATTTATTACATAAATTTTATGATTTTAGGATTTCTTAATACGTAAAAAATATTTATACCGTATAAAATTTTCACCTAAAAACTCGACTATCACAAAAATTTGTGAAAAATTTATTATTGGATAATTTATAAATTTTTATTTGAAAAATAATATTTATTTTATAAAAATAATTATATGAACATAAAAATTTACACTTCTAAATAAAAAATCCCCATTTATTGAAAAAATGTGGGTTTTTATGACAATAACATTTTTCAACCCATATAACAATTTTATTTGACTTAATAAAATTATATTATCATTTAATTTAAATTAATTTTATTTTGAAAGAAAATTTTATTAAAATGTAATCTATTTAAAAAATCCATGAATTCATCAAAACGTGTCTCTTTATTTAAACTATATATTTCCGAAAAATAAAATTTGAGTTTAATCGTATGAAAATGTATTTTATATCAAAATCATTATTTGGTAATTTAAAAATTAATAATAAAAAGAGATAAATATAATAATTATTTTATTTAAAATAAAAAATAAAATTCATATTACTTGGGTCTAGATACATACCTACTTTTTACACCAGCGTACACCCTAAGGGTGAGTTGTGCGATGGTGACACTTCCTTAGGGTGGCTAGTAAAATGTGGTTTGGGATGTGATCTCGATAATGTTGAATTGATTATATTAACAATATCAATAATTATTTTTTTGTTTAATATTGTGTTGGTATTCATCAAGGGAAAATTCCAGTGATTCCATCTCACTCGGAAGCTCTGATCGTTGGGCTTTGTTGGGTACGATCCTATTGATCGAGATCATCAACTATTTTATCTGTGTCAATTCAATTTTCTATAACCCTTAATATATTCTAATAGTAACGATAATTAAGATAATCCATATTATTAATGGTTTTATTGCATAGTGTTGTTTTATATCTGATAGGATATAATATATAATGGTCCAAAATAACTAAATCTTATGACAAATATTTCTTATATTGGATACATAGTTTATGGAAATAAGATGTTCATCTTAAATTAATATTGTAAATATAAATATTTTGGGAATGTAATATTTATAATAATTCATTAATATTTTGAATATATTTTATTTTGTTTTCTAGGGTCTTTTGGTATAAATCATCAATTAACATTGTTTGGTTACTAACTTCCAATTATTTGTTAACTTATTTCTAAAAATTATCTTCTTTGCAACTGAAAGGCTTGGAGAAGTTAATAATTTGTTTTTTTACTGATTAGATATTTAATTTTCAAGTATGAAAAGTTTAATATTATGAAAAATATAATAATACAGGTTCTATTTTGAGAATTACTTTACCTATAATTTTAATTTGGTTCCCATTTCAGTTTCACTGAATTTATTATCCATCATTTTAATTAAATGATATATTCTTTTGGGTTAGTTGAATTCCATGAGATATTTTAGTGTAATATATTATTGTTATTTAAAATTTGATATAATAATTTCCTATTTAATGATATTTAAAAATGAGAAATGACCTTTGTCATTGATTTGGGAAAAATATGCTTCTTTTGAGTTAACAATTTGGTAATTTTATATTGATATTTTAAAATATATATTTTATCAATGAAGAGATTATTAAATTGTAAAATATTTTTTGAACATATATATTGACCTAAAATGTTTTATAATTCATATTTTAAATAAAATATTAGTGAATTTTGATTAAAAGGATATTGTCTCAAGGGGTTCATCCACTACAGGGAGAGGAATCACCATAAAATGATGAATCAACTAAACTAAGGTATTATTTTTTTATTCTAAAATTCCCTATATGATAACTTATGAACACATAAAATATCTATTTATATTCTACTTCTTTTGGATAAATTAATAATTTGAAATTTCTTTATATTGTTCATAAAATCATAATGAGGATAATGGAATTAGATTGGTCAAGATCCTAATATAATATTTTTATTAAACTTAGATAGAAATTGAACACACCAAAAATTATATTTATGTTTTTGAAGTATAGAATGAAGTATCATAAATAATTGTTTTTATATATTAATACTTATTTGTTTTAAGATTTTAAGGATATATGTTTTATTGGAAATATTATTTATTTATATTGATATTCTAGAGAAAATAGTTAAGACCATTTTTTAAATGTTTAGTTTAATGTTTAAATATAAAGAATCCTAATGTAAATTATATACCATGGTAAAGGTTTAGAAATATTGATTTTAATGTTGCTAAGAATGTAATGAATCGACTTGCAGATTAACAGTTACTGAAGGGAGAATTGTTATTTATATTTATATTCCCATTAACTTTTCATATATTTAAGGTCTTATTAATATCTTAAAACATACATTTTTTGTTATCCCAGGGATGATATAAAGTTATGATAAGAATTTGGTGATCATTGGAAAATGTTTTCTCTATATATTTGAATATGGGTAGTCTAAGGTGATAGTATTGTAGATGAAAAATTGGAGACATGGTGACTGATTAAAAAAATTTAATCAAATAGAAGGATGGTAGGTAAGGTGGATATGTAATTACTATAAGATTTTTTTATTGGAAATGGTGATGATATATTTGGGATACTCAATTTTACATATTGAATGACCATATACATAACCAAATAACCCCCTCCCTTGGGTGTGGAAGGAATGAGAGCCGGATTTTAAAAAGTTCTTTGATCCTTCCATTGGAATGATTCAAAAATTCATTAAATGGGCGGATTCGTTGGAACCAAGGGTGATGGGGGGTGATTTTTACAATTTCTTGGATGATGTGGAATTAAATAAATGAAATCCTTTTTCACAATAAGGTGACCCAAGATCCTATTTGGGTTAATAGGGCTTTGGAGTGGATGAATTCTTGGACGTCGAATGATATTGTGCCCTCTAAGGGTTGTAATTGGCAAGCACCTCCCTATTGGTTCCCCCCCTTGAGAGGGTTTTCTCCACATTAATATGGATGTGGCCATATCTACTCTCCCCATGGTGGGAAATAGATTTATTGACCATGATAGTGATGGTCAGTTCATGGAAGCTCACTACAGGGTTGTTGATGCCTCATTGAGACATATTATAACAAAGGCATATTCCATTATCCCTGGGATTCTTCTTGCTTGATCAAAAGTTTGGATCAATGTGGTGGTGTATTCTGACTGCTTGGAAGTGATTAACACTTTATCAAATAAAGAGTAGGATTCCCATATGATTAGCCTCATTTTGAGAATGATCTGGTCCTTGACTGATTGCTTCATTGATTACAAATTTTCTTTCATAAAGTGCAGTTGAAATTGGGAGGCTCATCATTTAGCTTGTTTTTAGAAATGTTGGGGTAACCACTATTGGTAAGACTCTTTACCTAAGTGGATATGTATATCTGGTGTGGCTGATCAGTAATTTATTTGTTTTTTTATTAAAAAAACATAACCCCCTCCCTTTCCTTTGATCATGATCATTAGATTGGTTATACTAAATGAAATCTAGTGTAAAAATATTTTTACATGGGGAAATGGATTATATGAAGTTGTGATGAGATATTGAGTAATTGAATTCACAAATATATGGTTAAGAGGGGATCCATGGGATAATGTGGCATGAGTGGGAAGAACTTGAACCTAGGGTTCATGTAGGGTGACACTTGGCTTGACATGATTGGAAGAGTGGATAGAGTGTTTTTTGGAAAGTGAGGCATCATATTTGGAAAACAAAAATTCTGTCAGACTTGTATCGAAACCTTGTACCTAATAGAACCTTATTTAGGAAATTTTTGGAAAATTTTACTAGACCATATTAATAAAAATTAAAAATTATTATGAAAATTATTATTATTAAATTTATTGTAATTTAACTTTAGTTTATTTTGGATGTTGTTAAAAAATAAAAAACAAATATAATAACAATACAGAATTATTTATGGTGAATTTTATTGATTATATATGTGAAATAACTAATAAAATTAGTAATTATTATCCAAAAAATTACTGTTGGAATTGAAGATGTGTCTGAAAATAGAATTTGGAAATCAGACTGAAAATTATCTAAGTCATAAAGGAAAAAACGGATACATATGAAAATGTACTTGTTCAAATATAAAAATATTTTCCATGGTCACATGAAAAGGAACTGTGAAGGTTTATCACTATGAAAATGATTTAACTCAATTAAATAGAGGTATTTTTGAAGTTTTCTGATTTGAACATAAGTCATGGTGATACATTAGTCCACCTCAATGAATGTTCTTCCAAAAAGGCCTTGAGGCACTATAAAAGTAACCCAACAAGAATTCAAGTCATGTAACTATGAAATTCTAACACCATTAGAGTGCTCCATGATGGGGACCTAATGTTCCCTAAGATTCATATAGTGTGTAACTCTTTCTATAAGTTGGATGGTTTGATGTTAGTTCCCATATTTCCACGTGTGAATGACATTTCCTCTCCCATATTATTATATCAAGTCTCATTTATTTTTTTCCCATATAAATACCCCTCAATTTCTAGTAGTCAAGAGAGATAGAATTTTTTTGCCACTATGTCTAGGGAAAAATCCTAATTTCTAAAATTTACCATTTCCACACAAGGGTTTCCATACACAAACATGAGTGAGGGTCCATAAACTAAATATTTCATGTAGGTGAATAATTATTTTGGAATAAAAAATTGAAAATCTATCCATTGAATGCCATGAATGGATATTTTCATGATCTGTTCAGTCAAGGATCCCCTAGGACTTAACTGAAACAAAAAACCATAAGGCTCATAATGATCTAATAATCGATGAACATATGAAACATATGCACATTTTTTATCCTTCTTACATGAGAATTACTTGTAATAATTTTTACACACTATTACCAAGTTATTATACTTGAGAAACCTTATTTTTTATACAAGTTACACATGATTCAAATAAATAGTGTGTGTCACTTTTAAACATACAGGGTTACCTTTGAGTATAAGTCTAAACTTATGAACAATGGGGAGAACCATCACTAATTAGTTATTCCACTTTATAAAAGGGATTCATCTTATTATATTATATATATCTTTACCATGTCCATAACATATGGAATAAAGACTAATCTAGGTTAATTTTATACAGCTAAACCTTCCTTTCTCTTAGTTTAACAATAGTCCCCAAACTCCATGTTTAATTTACAGAAGTCTCACACTTATTATACGCCTCTATTTTTTAGAAGGTTACCAATTTCCTTTATCAAATGATATCTCATTCACATTTACAATTATATATATATATATATATATTATCTAATCATTACACATAGAATTAATATTCTTATCCCTATTTTTGGAACTGCCAACACTTTAGGTAAGTATGTTGAACTCGTGTATGATCTAGTGTAAGCCCCACTTTTCTCATAGTGGTTCCCAAATTCCAAGGTCCAATCATAATTCCACAAATACTTTCGTTAATAGATAGGATGAAATTACAAATGGGCCAAAAATATTATATAATCCCTATGAAATATCACAAATTTGAGCCAATAATTAAATCCTTGAAGGGACTCTAACATAGTATAAGATCCATGTCTTCCCCTAACTCATCAATATGAAAAAAATAAATTGGAAAATCATTTTTACATCCAACAAAAAAATTCCTCTAGGAATCAATCAATTAAAGGACTTAAATATATGACCATAAACTATAAGAAACCATTTTCCTAGATGTCATATCTTTTAAAGAACACCAATAAACCTTATCAAATGACCCATCACTGGGATATGAAACTATGAACTCAAACTATGTAGGATTTTATCCCATTCAAATAGATATTTAGGAATCCCCTTTCATAGGACCAATCCCAATAACACCTCACCTCAAACCATTTATGGCATAGAGGTTTTTTAAAAAGTCTTAAGCCTTCCTAGATGACATAAAACTCATTAGTTCTATATACCATACTCCAAAATGGATACTTTCTCCATAAGTTTATTTGTTAATGGCGAGATATTAAATTGTATTTCAAAGTTATAATCCTTCTTCGATGAAAAAAAATACAATGTAGTTTTAATCACTCAATATCCTCTTGAATAGATATGTTTCCTAAGATTGCATTCTTGTCCTTGGTGGGCCAATGGATTGATCTATTGTTGTTGTGGTTATAAGAAATAAAACCATGATGTTGTTGATATAGTGAATCATTAAAATTTTCAAGTGAAAAGATAGTTAATATTTAATTTTTTTATATTGATAATCCATTGATACTAATATCACCCTTTTCCATGACAATAATACACAAAAAAACACCTCTCTACCAACCTAGATTATGTTATATTTCACAGTTATATATATATCTTTAAATCGTTCCTAAATGGCTTAAGGCCTTCATTTTTTATTTTTTTTTGATAAACCCCTTTTAAGGGTTGAAGGGGAACCCTAACATTACATTTCTTGTAGTAATGGAGACATTACAGGACCCGTAGGTTTTAAGAAAATCAAATAGACTATGACTACTTGAAACCACCCCTCCCAGCATCTGCATCGTGACCATCTCCTAACTTTTGCATGGATATTTGGCTATCAATACTATGTAGAGATGAAAATTCCTAGTACCGATGGAAATCTCATACCCTAGAAATCATCTAAATCCGTTGGCCCTACTATGGTGAACTTTCCCTACTCTTGAATCATCTTCTAGAGCTGGTTCCTTATAGAATCTATTTGGGCATCTACACATCAGGTGGACCGAAGGCCTTGAGGTGGCCAAAATGACTTGAGGTGGCCCAAAGGCCTTATGAGGGCCCAAAATCCATACTGATCTGAAGTTCTGGGTGGCCCTAATGCCTTAAGGACTCCAAGCCCAAACCTGTGGCCCAAGGTGAATAGTTCCAGCTGCTACAGTACCAAATAGTACCCGCTATAGGAATTGCTACAGTGCATGATACAGTCCCTTATAGTACCCATACAGTACGTACTATAGTATCTTCTATATTAACTGCTATAGTGACTGCTATAATGCTTACTATAGCACTACTACAGTCAGAATTATGCCTCTACTTGGTTTCATGTATTTTTTGTTTGATTAATCCCATTTATTAGGGGTGTTCATCTTGATAAGATGGAAAGAAATGTAAAATAATCATTTATTTTTATTAGAAAGGATTATACTAACATGTTCTTATATCTATAAGAGTGTTCTATATTGGGAAACAAACTCCCATATCAGAAGGTATGTCCTCCCATCCATTCAATTTTGAGATGTATTCCATGTGAAAAAGACCAAATATTTATTTGAAAATTAAAAAAAAATAAAAAATAAAAAACCATGAACCTTAAATAAATTCCTTTAATATGAAAGGTATTGATCGATAATGAGTGATTATTTACGAATCTATACTAATAAGAACCATTTTTTGTTTTTTATAGTTCATAAAATTAAAAAATCTTCTTGTGAATACCAAGCTACCATGACCTTTGAAAATATTAGGGTAATCCTTGAGATTATGGATACTCTATGACCTATGATCAGCTCATTGTAATTGACCATACCTATGTTGTTGGTGCCACATATTTTAACAAAACTTCTAGGAATCACCACCTTCTCTCTCCAACCCAAACACTCCAATGATAAATGTATATTTTACTATTATAGAGATAAAAGCATGATGGAGTATCTGTACAAGATTTAAGGATTTAGATAAAATTGAGGGGATTAGGACAAGTAATTCAGTCTAATATTCAATGTATAGTAGAGAGAATGTTCCCCCAAAACAACATGTAACTATTTTAAGATTATTTATCATATATAATGCAACCCCCTTCTCTCATATATAGAAGATGGTGAAGAGTATGTTTCTTATGTCTTGACAACGACTTCAGAATCACCAAGCAGGGATCTCACACAACATGTTTATCATCATAATTGAATAAACCCAAATATCCCAAGGATTATGAAATACACTTCAGCCCCAACAAATCATCCCAAGACCCTGAGGAGAAAGTCCAACCATGAAAATGCAACACCATTATTTATATATACATCACCCCCCCCCCCCATTTTATTCTTAGGCGATCGAGGATATTATTCCTATTAAAATGATTACATGAAGAGAATCCAATATCAAGATGACTAAAAATACCCAATAGACACACTACTGTACTTTGGTTACCCAAAAAATTGAATTTATCCCCATGGTGGAGACTTGTTAATGTGGTGATTTATCCCTTGATAATATTAATAGGTGGTGTGAGAATTATACATATAACAATTAAGTCACACTCTATATATATCCTTCCTAGGTTAATACAAGTCAACATTAATGTCTTCCCTGTATTTACAATAAGAAATATTTTAGTGGGATTACTTTAATAATTTTCCATTAAGAAACCATTTTCATGTGATTTATTATATTATCAAGAAGAGATAATTTTTTCAAAATGTTCTTTTATCAATATATATACACTTGAATCAAAATTATAATATCAACTATGTGATCTTCTGATAATGAAAGAATCAGAGACTGAGATGGCATCAGCAGCTACCAATCAATTTAAAAATATTTTTTTCACAACTAATGAACCCTCATACAAAGAGATACACTTCAAAATATATATATCTATTGTAGGGTTTCAATCACCAGTCAACAGTTCTTTGGTATCGATTGTAGATATACCAAGGTACTAATTTTCATCCATCCCACCACTAAACCGTCTAACCCTTTAAGAAAATAATAAAACCATGATAAATTAGGCCATAATTGGTAAATCCTAGAGGAAATAAAAAATAATGGATGAAAAAACGTATTAATAATCAATTTTAAGTCAATCCTATTAAGATGAAATGTTGTAGGAATTAAATGAGTAAAATATACTAGTTTTGTACTCTCCCTTCACTACCCATCAATATGAGGAACCAAAAAATGGAGGAATAATATATCATTACCTACTCCATCACCTGTAGGTGATTCTATATCATTTTAATGATCGTTGTTTTCTATAGAGAGAATATATCTAGAATATTAAGATTCATAATGAGTGATTCTTGAAGGTTGACCTTTCTGTTCTTTTAGTAGAAGGGTTCCTAACATGCTATAGGAAATGTGAAAATGTTCATTTCACTTGCATAGATAGAGTTGACACAATTCTGTAAATTATTGACAATGATTCCCCATGTATGTATTAGAGGATGAGATAAATATATTTCTCTCTAGTTCTTCCCTCTTATAATATGAAATGAAAATATCTATAAATCAACCATAATTTTATCCATGGAAACACCAACATGGGTGGCATCAAATGTTACAAAATTTAGAAGAACCTTGAACTTGAGGAAATCCATTTACCAATATTTCATTCCACTAGTTCCAACATTAGAGGCATGAAAGAGATGATATAAATATATTTGAGATATCAATGGACTTATTCGTTATGTTATTAATATCATAAAGTTTATAAATATAATATGTAAAATATATTAAGACTATAAAATCTCCCAAAAAAATTCTCAATCGACCAGTGATTGATAAACAATGGGTGCCCGGGAAAAAACACTTTATGTTACATCCATGCCACCCATCACTACCCACACTCCTGGTAATGATGAAAATTGTCAAGGACCTCCCTATCCCCAGGGTTGGGGGAACTTTATGTCATCCACTATCATTACCCACACTCCTGGTAATGATGACTATGGAGTCAATGATGGGGCCTACTTTAGAAAATCAAGGTTTATAAATAAAGAGGGAACTATCATGAAATGATAATAAAGCTATATCTATCCCCAATATCTTTTTGGATACAGTTAGAGGGGATCCCTTCTATATTACATGTTGTGTAGAATATTTTGATAAATCAATAAATTTTTACCCATAAGAAAATGTAAAATTATGAAAGGACTAAAAATTCACAATCCCTTATAATGGGTCACATTCTATAGTCAATTGAAACCATATATATGATAAGGTATTCTAACCAAGGTGAATCACCATAATTTTCTGATGCTAATGTTAATAGAATACCCTTTAAGGATACACTAGTGTGTTCTTTCACTACAATGACCATCAATGCATAAGATTACTATGTCAATAATAATACCGGAAGATATTATTATATATAAAAAACCACTCATACGTAAATAATAAGAGAGGTTGTGAAAACCCAAAACTAAATACATGTTCATGATTTAGGGACCCCCCAAGAGTTTACCATACTGGATACCTAGAATACATTGAACAAGGATAAGGTAAAATTCATTTATGATCCCTCAAACCATAAACTACCTGAGAATATTGAGATAATCATAATGAGGAGTATATTTAAAATTATAAGATATAAATTTAAATAGTTTCATGAATTAATGATGATATTTTCTGGTGGAATTCCCCTAATACTAATGATAAATTGGATAGATATAAACTTCTACCAGTAGATGATCTTGCATTCCAAGAAAGGGAATTCTCATCCAATGGGGGAATAACCCTCTCATAAAATAGGTTATAGGACACTCTAAACTTTTTATAATAATACATACCATTTTGAGAACTATTATTTTCCCCACGTTAACCTCGTTCTAACTATTTTTAGGAGAGTTATTTCGGATTCACCTCAATACAGAGATTTACATTTCATACTAAAATATTTTTTAGTATTAATAGATTATTTTAAGTAGTAGAGGTAATGAAATCACCAATATATCTAGAGAAGAAGTGATAACCCTAATGGGTTGATTTGATTACTCAATTACCAAATTTTTTTAACCCTAAATTTTAAACCTTTAATTTTATATTATATGCACAATAACATCATACCGATTTTTCTTCATAGTGTAGTCAAATGTTGGGAACCAAAAATTAATAAGGGGAATAAAAACTCTGACTGTTTTTATAAATAATATAAGAATGAATTTAATATGGAATAAAAACAAAGTTACGGGATATATACATACCTAATAAGACATCTATTGATAGTTATTTTTTAGTTTATCTTGATGTTAAAAAATAATGGAATCTATGTTCTCACTAACATCAAGAATAAAGAAAATTTGAGATTTACTAATTTCACAGATCGATGGAAGGGTTTGACATATTCCCTAAAGATATAATTATAGGAGGTATATATTTTTTAAATTTTAATAGAAACCTTTTAGGATGATTTATCCAGAAATACAATCTCATATAAACACCATATAAGATTTTGGGAATTTATTTATATAGAAAAATTTCTGGAAGAATGTTTTTTTCAAACTATGAAAATATCTTCGTCGAAAAATCCAACATAAGATAAAAAGGATATAAAACTAAAAATGATTCCATTACCTTTTAAAAAATATAAACACTATTCCCATCTCATAATCAGGTTAGGATTCAAGTGGCTACTCCACTTAGACCTGAACCTTAACCACAAAAAAATCATTTCTTATACTTAACATGTATGTTGACCATATGAAAATTAGGAATTGTGAATTTGATGGTAGGAAGGATAATGTATATTCCTTCCATCTTGAAAAAGTTATTTATTATTCCCTATTATAAAGACCCGAAAAATTCAAGGAAATTTTTTTCTTAATTTTCTTGGGAATTTTACAAGAACACAGTTTCTGACGACACCTAATTCTGAGGCCCGGTGTGCCCGAAATCATTTTTCGAAGTTTAGCTCGGGTACGTTCAGTGAACGAATGAGCGGGTTCTACTAACATTTGAACCGGTTCTCGGAATCGAATTCCAAGGGCACCATTGGAATCGCAGTGTCGGTATTTTCTTAGAAAAACATTTTCCGGAGTTGCGTTTGCTCGGGTGTGGTTTTTAATTTTTGAGGTTAAGTTAAGAAATAAAATAAAAGTGGTGCGACAATTTATTTTATTTTATTTTTAATTAATGTGGCTTAACCTATGTTAAATGGATAAGGTGGAACCCACAATATCCTACCCACTTAGTAGGATATTTGTGAGGTGGGGCCCGCACGAGCCCCACCATTTCTTTCCTTCTAAGTAACGTACCCGCACCCCCTTTTAATGAAGTCAAACCGTGCGTTTATTTTGGTTAAGAAAGGCCTCATTAATTTGGGCGGTTAAATTGTTACAATTAATTCATTGAATTAATTGTTCGTTTCGTTTCTTTTGAATTTCAAATGCTTAGTATATGTTAATAAAATAAGTGTTGAACTTATTTTATTTTCATTGGAATCCAGGTTGTGGGAGCCTTTGGGAGAAAAAACAAGAAGTCTTGAGGATTCTTCGTTCTTCGAGAAAGAATGCGAATAATGTACCACCGCTGACCTCCGACGGCGGACGACGGCGAGAGACGCCTCCCTTGGAGATCACCTAACGCCAACGACGTTCCTTCCGTGATGCTTTCTTCCGCGACGATCCTCTTCTTATGCGACGAAATCTCGTTCGACGACAACGTTGATGTAGGGATTTATTTTATTCTTTAGTACGTAAATACTTCCTTCGTTTTCTCCTTTTCTTTTGAGCCACCTGCTATCGCAACAACGGGAGGAGGTCAGACCGCACGAACACAGCCGACCCTCCTCCCCCTTATTGGTTTGTTTGTTGCGGCACGAGCAAGGCAACGTAGTGCCGAAGCACCGCGCGGAAATTGTTAAGGAAATGGGGAGAAGCGCGCCATCGTCGCGCCGCGCCGTTGAAGATGAACCAAAGACGCGGCGCCATCACGCCATGCTGTTGAAGATGAACCAGAGACGCGGCGCCGTCGCACCGCACCGGTGAACCACGAAAGCACCGCGGCCGGAGCGGGGCCGCGGCGGAGGGTCATGGCGCCGTCGTGCCGCGCTAGACGGACGAAGGCCGCGGTTGGTTTCGGGCCGCGACGGTGCAGGGGAACCGATGGCTGGGTCCGGCCCATCGGCATCGAAGTAGGGGGACTGGCCCTGCTGGTCCCGTGGCGGTAGAAGCCGGCCGTCCGGAGCGGGCTAGCCGGACCATGGAAAAACAGGGGGTTCAAAACCACCAGCTGGCCGGACGTGAACAGATCCATTAAGGGGCCGCGGTGTCTACACGCGGGGGCAGCGCCCCCCGCATCCGAATGGCTCGGCTGTTCGGCCGAGCCACCTGGCCAGCGCGCCGGACCGCCAGCGTGCCGGGCCGCTGAGCTGGGTCGCGCCCAGGCCGGGTCGGACCATGCCAGCAGAGCCAGGCCGCGCCCCAACAGGCCGGACCCGGACCCAGTTTGGGTCGACCCAGTTCGGGCCGACCCTAGGGGTATCGGGCCGGGTCGGACCGGGCCCGAACCCCCTAATACCGAACCTCTTTCGGTCTGTTGCCCATAACTTGAGATACGGTCCTCCGATCAATGCACCATTTGTTGTGATGAGATCCTTGGATCGAGACGGTCGTTTTGATAAATCACACTCAAGGTTTCGGAGAACTTTGGGTTCGGCCGGGTTGGTTCGTACACGAGACCAACTGGGCCCTCGGAACAGAAACGCATATAACTTGAGCTCCGGACGTCCGATTGATGTGCCATCGACTTTTTTGGATTTCCTCATAGTGAGACGGACCTTTTGGCTTACTCCGATCGTGGTTTGGACGCATTTGGAGTACAGTTGGGTTGGTTTTGACATCAAAACCAACCGGGCCCCTCGAACGAAAAAACCAATAACTTTCAGACCGAGCGTCTGATCGATGCGCCGTCTGTCACGTTGAGTTCCTATTGATGATACAAAACTTTTGGATACATCAAATTCGGACTACGTGTCAGTTGATGTATCAGCCCTTCGGCTCAGGGAGCGGACCCTCCGAAACGAGCTTGCTGTGTGCGGGAACCCTAGAGATGGCTGCCACTGCTACGACGATGACGACTATGCAGAAATCCTCCGTGGATTCGACAGCGACGACTACAACACTCAGTGATCCTACGTGGATCAGTGCTACCGATCCTGTGTGGGTCAGATCCTGTGTGGGTCAGTGCTCAGTGGTCCTGTGTGGGCCAGCGCCTACAGATCCTGTGTGGGTCCGATCCTGTGTGGGTCATTAGGGGGGTTAGTTACCTATCGATCCTGTGTGGGTCAGATCCTTTGTGGGTCATTGTGGGGATTAGTTACCTATCGATCCTGTGTGGGTCAGATCCTTTGTGGGTCATTGTGGGGGTTAGTACCTATCGATCCTTTGTGGGTCCAACGACTTAGATGAATCAGTGGCTATATCTGATCATCTCTGTCGTAATACGAAGAAGTATACCTGTGTGAGCTGAATCTTGACTTGCTTTCCTATGTGGATTGTGTTGTTCTATCCTGTGTGGATTATGTTTTTTTTCTTGTGTGGATGTGATCGAACTTGGGCTCAGAGGTTGGAGTGACTGGAATTGATGACTTAGGTATATGTATGGGCATATACCTAAGTAGAGTCGGATGTTGCTTTGTGATTGTATCTTCCTTTGTGGATTATCCTTTGTGGATTCTGGGAGACCTTCGGGGGTCTCGGGGTCCCTAATGAGTATCTTATACTCACCCTTGCATGGGCTATGCCCGCACTATGTTGTGTTGGTTGCAGACTACGGACAGCGCTGATCGCGGTTGAGGCTTGCGGAGCAGGTCAGTACCCGGAGGTGGACCACTGGGCGGGACGTACTCGGAGCGGACGGCTAGACCTGAGGAGTTGAGGAGGCTATCTGTACCCACCCTTCAGGTGGGAGTTCCAGTGGACGGCTCGAGGCTGTGTATTTACTTTCAGTTGATGTTTTCCCTTTCCAGTTGTACTTTACTTTCAGTTTGGGTTTGTATTCTGGCCCATTTACTTTTCTGCACTTACTGTTGTACATAGTTTTTACTTAGTGTTTACTTGTACTGCTTGCTTTCTCTGTGGTGTTTTTTTACTTTATAAAGGAAATGCCTTCCCTTTTTACCAGGATTTATGCCTTGGTTCTAGTCGCCAGCCCCTGGCCTATGGAAGGCGGGCTTGGGGTAGTCACAGCACGGGCCCCGAGGATGGGTCGTGACAAATTGGTATCAGAGGAATTCGGTTCTACCGTAGAACATTGGACTCTGAACTTTTTCTATGTGAAACAATGTCGTTAAGGGTATTGGGTGTGGTTATCAGTCCAGGGAGTCTAGTGTTGGTGTAGCGGCCGACGTATCCGTACACCAGGACCCTGACTTCTGATTTCCGACTTAATGCACGAAAACATTGATTGCATGTGTGTTTCAAGTTTTCTTTGTGATTACTTTGTGTCAGCTCACCAGGTATACTGTTCTGACCATGGAACACCTGTCTCTTTTCAGGATGGCCCCATGACGGCAGCCAGCTAGGGTTCTGAGAGTTGTGCGTGTCGACAGCCCACCGAGCGACGATGCCTCAGTATAGGGCCCTTTGACAGCTGAGGCACCGGTGGTACCTCTACCCGCCGAGCCACCGATGCTTCCAGCCCCAGCCGCTGACGATGCACGTCGCCTTAGTTCACTGCATGAGTTTCAGCGCCAGCGACCACCCAGGTTCTGCGGGGAGACAGACCCTCAGGCAGCTGAGGATTGGCTAGCGGTAGTGGTACAAGTTTTCAGGTTAGTGAGGACACCAGCAGACCTCATGGTGGTCCTCGCAGCGAGCCTACTGCACGCGGCAGCAGCCAGATGGTGGAGCTTGATTCTCCAGGTACACGATGAGGCATCTCTTCTCTGGACGGACTTTGAGAGCCTCTTCCGCTCGGAGTTCGTCTCGGCCACCCTCCGTGCGGTGCGCGTCCAGGAGCTTCTACAACTGCGACAGGGCAGCTTGACGGTCGCCTAGTACTCGACAAGATTTACCGATCACTCGCACTACTCGACAGACATGGTACAGGACCCATTCTTCCGGGCTCGGACCTTTGAGCAGGGATTGAGGCATGAGATCAGGGCATCGCTGATCTCCCTCAGCATTCCGACTTAGGAAGGAGTACTAGAGCGAGCCCTTTTGATCAAGAGCTTCCTTGTGGAGCCTTCATCAGTAGCGAGACCTACCGCTGGGCGACACGTAGCAGAGTCTTCTGCAGCAGGCTGTCGACGGATGACTCATGGGTCCAGGCAGACCAGACCCTTAGGCAAACGACCTCAGGACACTGGCTCAGCAGTGCAGGGCATAGAGCGTGGAGCCAGTCTTTCGAGAGGCATGCAGTGCTACACATGCGGCGGGCAGGGCCACATGGCTCGTGACTGCCCGACCCGCCATGCCGAGGAGCAGCAGACTGTTAAGGGGCCGCCCAGGTAGAGGCAGAGGGTCAACCATGGCGGTCTGCAGGGAGCAGGCGGACAAGGAAGAGGAGCTGAACGAGCAGCAGGTGGTGGGCGACTCTTTGAGGCTCTACCACCACCACCACCACCACCAGGAGGTCCACCCCGACCACAGGGAGCTGGCAGGCAGAGACAAGCACAGCTCTAGGCAGCGGAGGCCTACGACCACGGTGCGCCCGAGATGATTCGAGGTACTATCTGTGTCTATTCCACCCTTGCTGCAGTTCTTATAGACATAAGAGTGAGTCATTATTTAATAGTCTCTTCCCTTGTTCGTAGCTCGGAGATTCCGACGGAGCCCTTGGCGCGATCCTTAAGGCTAGAGACTCCTATGGGAGCAGACTCAACGATTACGCACTGA
This sequence comes from Viscum album, assembly GCA_963277665.1. Taxonomy (NCBI): domain Eukaryota; kingdom Viridiplantae; phylum Streptophyta; class Magnoliopsida; order Santalales; family Viscaceae; genus Viscum; species Viscum album. The sequence continues at coordinate 508,098,773 of OY728143.1, read as the reverse complement.
TGCCAGCGGTGTGAGCTTACTCTAGGAGGCGAGAGATTTGGCTAGGATCTTTTTGTAGTGGCATCGAGGCCTTACGACGTCATCTTGGGCATGGATTGGTTATCTACAGTCCATGCTCAGATTGACTGTATTAGGCGCAAGGTGCGATGTGTACGCACTGATGGGAGCAGGTTCTCCTTCACCGGTGAGAAGGGATCCTTCACAGCACAGGATAGAATTCCGCAGAGGAGAGTACAAACCATCACTCATCATTTGGCTAGCCTCATCCTAGGAGCGGTTGACATGCAGAGTCCTAGTTTTCCTGCAGTGGTGGATCAGTATCCGGATGTTTTCCCTGATGACATTTCAGGACTACCTCCTCGCAGAGAGGTAGACTTTTATATTGACCTGTACCCCGGGACAACCCCGATATCCACTCCAGCATATTGGATGGCCCCCGCTGAGCTTTGAGAGCTATGGGTATAGTTGGAGGACTTGTAGGGTAAGGGATTATTCCGACCCAGTGTTTCACCCTGGGCTTCCCCGATATTGTTCGCCAAAAAGGCGGACGGGAGCTTGAGACTTTGTGTTGACTATCATTGCCTGAACCAGGTGAAAGTGAGGAACAAGTATCCGTTACCAAGGATTGATGAACTCTTTGATCATCTCAAGGGAGCATGGTGGTTCTCAAAGATAGACCTCAGGTCAGGCTATCATTAGCTCAGAGTTCGGGACGAGGATGTGCAAAAGATGGCCTTCAGATGACGGTATGGCCACTATGAGTTCTTGGTTATGCCCTTAGGCATAACCAATTCTCCCGAAGTGTTCATGGGCCTCATGAATAGGATCTTTCATCCATACCTCGATCTATTTGTCGTAGTCTTCATCGAAGACATTTTCATTTACTCGACGACTGAGGAGGAGCACGCCTACCACTTGCAGGTTGTACTTGACACACTCTGAGAGCACCAGCTTTATGGAAAGCTCTCAAAGTGTCAGTTCTGGATACGTGAGGTCCACTTCTTGGGACATGTCATCTCTGAGGCAGTATTTGCGGTGTATCCTATGAAGATCGAGGCAGAGATAGCTTGGGAGCCACCCAGGAGCGTGTCGGAGGTGCAATGTTTCTTGGGACTAGCTGGATACTATCGGAGATTTGTGCCAGACTTCTCCAGAGGTGCGACACCACTATCAGCTTTGATGAAGAATGGAAAACCCTTTGTGTGGTCAGAAAAATGTCAGTAGAGCTTCCATGAGCTATGAAAGAGATTGACCATTGCACCTATCTTGAGGTTTCCGGAGGAGGGAGTAGGGTACGTAGTCTACTGCGATGCATTAGGGACCGGACATGGATGTGTCCTAATGAAGGAGCGGGCAGTGATCGCCTATGGATCACGTCAGTTGAGGATGCATGAGTAGAACTACGCTACCCATGACCTGGAGTTAGAAACAGTGGTCTTCGCTCTGAAGACATGGTGACACTATCTGATGGGTGAGCGCTTTACAGTCTTTTCTAACCATCATAGTCTCAGGTACATCTTTTCTCAGAAGGACCTGAACCTGAGATAGCGGCGATGGCTCGAGTTCCTCCAGGACTCTGACTTTGAGATAGTCTATACTCCAGGGAAGGGGAACATGGTAGCCGATGCTCTCAGCAGGAGAACGGCCATTCAGCTACTTGGGGAGGCGACAGAGCAGCTAGCCGCTTTGCAGATATCCTTTGTGGATAGAGATGGAACATCCTTCCTTCAGTAACTCACAGTCACTCCTCCACTACTGCAGTGGGTCAGAGAGGAACAGCGTGGGGACACCGACTGTGAGACGCGGCGTGCGCAGATATCCTCAGGATAGGAACCTGATGGATTCTCCGTGGGAGGAGAGCACGATGTCCTTTTCAGAGGATGTACCATGGTACCAGCTGCTTTACATGAGGAGGTGTTGAGAGAGTTTCACACTTCTCCTTTGGTGGTACATCCTGGAGTGGCGAAGATATACCAGGATCTCAGACGACAACACTGGTGGTCGGGCATGAAGAAAGTTGTAGCAGAGTTCGTTTCTCGATGCCTCACTTGCCGGCATGTGAAGGTAGAGCACCAGGTACCAGCAGGCTTGGTATAGCCCTTAGAGTTCCCGGAGTGGAAGTGGGACGAAATATCTATGGACTTTGTGACTGGACTTCCACGCACTTCCAGAGGTCACGACTCTATTTGGGTGATTTTCAACTGACTCACCAAGTCGACACACTTCTTACCCATTAGAGAGAAGGGCTCAGTGGAGATCTTGGGACGTCTCTACGTTCAGGAGATTGTACGGATTCACGGTTTTCCATCATCTATCGTCTCCGATCGAGATGCTCTCTTTACTTCCCGTCTTTGGAAGGGGTTGCAGGAGGCGTTCGGGACGCAGCTACGTCTGATCACCGCCTTTCACCCTCAGACGGATGGTCAGATGGAGAGGACCATTCAGACTCTCGAGGACATGCTCCGTGCATGTGTCCTCGACTTTGGTCGTAGTTGTAAGGACCACCTACCCTTGGTGGAGATCCCTTACAACAATAGCTACCACACCACCATCGGGATGGAACCATAAGAGGCATTATACGACCGACCTTGAAGATCTCCTCTGTGCTGGACAGACCCTGGGGAGTCAGCACTTGTGGGACCGGAGATGGTCCAGGCCACGACAGAGAAGGTCTAGGTCATCCAGGAGCAGATGAGGACAACTCAGAGCCGGCAGAAGTCTTATGCTGACAGGAGGCGGAGGCCACTAGAGTTCGAGGATGGAGACCACGTCTTCTTGCGGGTCTCACCCCGACATGGATTACAGAGATTTGGCCGAGGCGGCAAGTTATCTCCGCGCTTCATCAGACATTTCCAGGTCCTCAACAGGATTGGCAATGTGGCTTATCTCCTGGCTCTACCACCTTAGTTGCACCGGGTGCACGACGTCTTCCACGTATCCCAGCTGAGAAGATACGTGCACGACCCGATGCATATCATTGAACATGGGGAGCTGGATGTTGATGATGGGGCGAATTTTGCGGAGGACCCGGTGGAGATTGAGGATCGACAGGAGTGGGTCCTACGTGGACGGTCGATTCCTCTAGGGCACATCAGATGGAAGCACGGGAACCTCTAGGAGAGAACTTTGGAGCGGGGGGCTCAGATGCATGCTCAGTACCCACATTTGTTCCCTAGTTTTTGATGTATCTTTATGGGGACGTAAAGGCCTGAGGTGGGAGTGATGTAAAGACCAGAAAAAATCAAGGAAATGTTTTTCTTAATTTTATTGGGAATTTTACAAGAACGTAGTTTCTGACGGCACCTGATTCTGAGGCCCGGTGTTTCCGGAATCATTTTCCGAAGTTTAGCTCGTGTACGTTCAGTGAACGAACGAGCGGGTTTTACTAACTTTTGAACTGGTGCTTGGAATCGAATTCTGAGGGAACCAATGGAATCGAAGCACCGGTATTTGCTTAGAAACACCTTTTCTGGAGTTGCGTTTTCTCGGGTGTGGTTTTTAATTTTTGAGGATAAGTTAAGAAATGAAATAAAAGTGGTGCAACAATTTATTTATTTATTTTTACTTAAAGTGGATTAACCTAAGTTAAGTGGATAAGGTGGAACCCACAATATTCTACCCACTTGGTAGGATATTTGTGATGTGGAGCCCGCACGATCCCCACTGTTTCTTTCCTTATAAGTAACGCACCTGCACCCCCTTTTAATGAAGTCAAACTGTGCGTTTATTTTGGTTAATAAACGCCTCATTAATTTGGGTGGTTAAATCGTTACAATTAATTCATTGAATTAATTGTTCGTTTCGTTTCTTTTGAATTTCAAATCCTTAGGATATGTTAATAAAATAAGTGTTGAACTTATTTTATTTTCGTTGGAATCCTGGTTGTGGGAGCCTTTGGGAGAAAAAAAAGAGAAGTCTTGAGGATTCTTCATTCATCGACAAAGAACGCGAAGAACGCACCGCCGCCGACAAAGAACGCTGACCTCCGACGGCGGATGACGGCGAGAGACGCCTCCCTCGGAGATCACCTAACACCAACGACGTTACTTCCGTGATGCTTTTTTCCGCGTTGATCCTCTTCTTCCGCAATGGTTAATTCCGCGATGAACTCTCGTTCGACTACAACGTTGAGGTAGGGATTTATTTTAATTGTTAGTTCGTAAATACTTCCGTCGTTCTATCCTTTTCTTTTGAGCCGCCTGCTATCACAATAACGGGAGGAGGTTGGACCGCATGAACATGGCCGACCATCTCTCCCCCCCCCCCCTTCTTGGTTTGTTTGTTGTGGCACGACCAAGGCAACGCGGTGCTGAAGCACCGCGCGAAAATTGTTAAGGAAAGGGAGAGAAGCTCAGCGTCATCGCGCCGCGCCGTTCAAGACGAACCAAAGAATCGGTGCCGTCATGCCGCGCCGTTGAAGACGGACCAGAGACGTGGCACCGTCGCACCGCGCTGGTGAACCACGATAGCACCGCGGCCAGAGTGGGGTCGCGGCGGAGGGGCGTGATGCCATCTCTCCGCGCCGGACGGACGAAGGTCGCGACCGGTTCCGGGCCGCGGCGGAGCAGAGGAACTGGCGGCCAGGTCCGGGCCGCCAGCATCAGAGCAGGGGGACCGGCCTTGCCGGTCCCGTGGTGGCAGAAGCTGGCCGGCCGGAGCGGGCCGGCCGGACTGTGGAAGAATCGGGGGTTCGAAACCCCTGGATGGCCGTATGTGAGCGGCCCCATTAAGGGGCCTCGGTGTCTACACGTGGGGGCATCGACCCCCGCATTTGAACGGCTCAGCCGTTCGACCGAGCCACCTAGCAAGCGCGCCGGACCGCCAGCGCGCCGGGCCGCCCAGGCCGGGCCGGGCTGTGCCGGCCGGGCCAGGCCGTGCCCAAACGGGCCAGACCCAGACCCGGTTCAGGTCGACCCGGTTCGGGCCGACCCTTGGGGTATCGGGTCAGACCGGGCCCGATGCCCCTAATACCGAACCTCTCTCGGTCTATTGCTCGTAACATGAGCTACGGGCCTCCGATCAACACACCTTCAGTTGAGATACAATCCTTGGATCAAGACAGTCATTTCGGTATATCGCATTCAAGGTTTCGGAAAATTTTGGGTTTGGTCGGGTTGGTTCGTACGCGAAACCAACCGGGACCTCGGAGCGGAAACACTTATAACTTGAGCTCCGGACGTCTGATTGACGTGACGTAGACTTTATTGGATTTCCTCTTAGTGAGACGGACCTTTTGGCTTACTCCGCTCGAGGTTTGGATGTAGTTGGAGTACGGTCGGGTTGGTTTGACTTAAAAACCAACTGGGCCCCTGGAACGAAAAAACCAATAACTTTCAGACCGAGCGTCCGATCGACGCGCCGTCTATCGCATTAAGTTCCTGTTGACGATACAGAACTTATGGATACATCAACTCCTGACTACATGTCAGTTTATGTATCAGCCCTTCGGCTCGTGGAGCGGACCCTCCGAAACGAGCTTGCTATGTGTGGGAACCCTAGAGCTGGCTGCGACTACGACGACGATGACGACTGTGCAGAAATCCTCCATGGATTTGACGGTGATGACTACAGCACTCAGCGATCCTATGTGGATCAGTGCTACCGATTCTGTGTGGGTTAGATCCTGTGTGGGTCAGCGCTCAGCGGTCCTGTGTGGGACATCGCCTACAGATCCTGTGTGGGTCCGATCCTGTGTGGGTCATTACGGGGGTTAGTTACATATCGATCCTGTGTGGGTCAGATCCTTTGTGGGTCATTACGGGGGTTAGTTACCTATCGATCTTATGTGGGTCAGATCCTTTGTGGTTCATTGCGGGGTTTAGTACCTATCGATCCTTTGTGGGTCCGACGGCTTAGATGAATCAGTGCCTATATCTGATCATCTCTATCGTTATACGAAGAAGTATACCTCTATGAGATAAATCTTGACTTGATTTCCTATGTGGATTGTGTTGTGCTATCCTGTGTGGATTACGTTTTGTTTCCTGTGTGGATGTGATCGAACATGGGCTCGGAGGTTGGAGCGACTGGAATTGATGACTTAGGTATATGTATGGGCATATACCTAAGTAGAGTCGGATGTTTCTTTGTGATTGTATCTTAGTTTGTGGATTATCCTTTGTGGATTATTGGAGACCTTCGGGGGTCTCGGGGTCCGTACTGAGTAGCTTATACTCACCCCTGCATGGGCTATGCCCGCACTACGTTGTGTTGGTTGCAGATGACGGACAGCACTGATCGCGGTTGAGGCTTGCGGAGCAGGTCGGTACCCGGAGGTGGACCACTGGGCGGGACGTACTCGGAGTGGACGGCTGGACCCGAGAAGCTGTGGAGGCTATCTGTACCCACCCTTCATGTGGGAGTTCCAGTGGACGGATCGAGGTTGTGACTTTACTTTCAGTTGCTGTTTTCTCTTTCCAGTTCTACTTTACTTTCAGTTTGGGTTTTTATTCTGTCCCACTTACTTTTCCGCACTTACTGTTGTACCCAATTTTTACTTAGTGTTTACTTCTACTTCTTGCTTGCTCTATGGTGTTTGTTTACTCTACAAAGGCAATTATTTCCCTTTTTACCGAGATTTACACCTTGGTGCTAGTCGCCAGCCCCTGGCCTATGGAAGGCGGGTTTGGGGTAGTCACAACACGGGCCCTAAGGACGAGTCGTGACACATATAATCCATAAAGAATAATATAATTACACTCATTGAGACATGGAATCCAAATGAGATAGATATCAAACCTAAAATCAAACTCTCAAATTCAACATTGAAAAAAATAAACTTTATATTTCAGCTTTCATACCAATGAAGGTGACCTGATTTTTTCCAACCAAAACTTACAACATCAATAGAAAAATTGGATTCACTTATATTCTAAAGTACCTTTTAGGTTTAGAGTTTTAGAGAATTAGGAAAAATTCTAACATAAAAAGTACCCTTTTCATAACATGATCATTTCTCAAACATAACCCATACCTTTTTTATTTCTCATTATTTTATAACCTTCATCCATATGAAATCCATTATAAACATAATTCACTAAACCTAAATCATTATAACTAAGGAAAAATGAAACATGATAATAGTGATATGACATGATTAGTAAGGCTACACATAAGCATTAATAATTAAATGTCCCTAGTGAGCATAAACAGAGAATAAGGGTATAGTGAATAAATCAAAGATAATGAGTATAAGGCTTTAAATACCAAGATCATCAAACACAAAAACATGGAATAAGGATTTAAAAAGGAACGTTCAATTAAAATAAATAATCATGCACCATGTGATATCAATTTTGATCATAAGAAACATTATAAACCCATATCATGAATAGATAAAACTTATTGGCATCTTGGAAACATTATCATCACATCACCCCTAAAAATGGAAAAGACAATATGGAAGAATTCTATAGTTAGAGTACCCAATTAATTGTAGGGATATAAGGGAAAAATAAAGCATGTTTTATCACATAACCACTCATGCTTGGTTAATATCATAACCACCAGTCCTTATTTTAAAGAGGAACCACACATCTCTGGTCTATAACGTAACCACTCATCATTATAAAAAATATCGAATAATCGTATCATGAATAAAGAAAAAGGGATCTCATTTCATTAAAAACACATTGAAATAATGTTTATTATTTTCATAACATGATTAACCCATGGAAAATAAAAGGGTTCCATGACAATATCTTTGAAACATAAATAACCCATTATAAATAAATGGGTTTGATCACAATCTCTTTGAAACATGATTAACCCGTGGAAAACAAATAGGTTCCATAAAAATCTACATGAAACCTATTTAACCCATGGAAAATAAATAGTTTCAACAAAAAACTATTTGAAACATGATTATCCTGTAGAAAATAAATGAGTTACAAAACAATCTCTTGGAAATGTGATTAAACCATATAAAAAATGGGTTATATATCAATCTCATTGAATCATGATTAAAACATGTAAAGTAAATGTGTTACATAAAAATAAATTTGAAACACTATTAACCCATATAAAATAATATTTTTAAAATAATTTTAGAAAACATGGATATGGATGATAAAGATACTCAATCCAAAAGGAAAACACAAGATCAATATCACTTACAAAAAACTTTCTTGATGTTTCTTCAATAAATAATGTGAGAAATGAAAATTAAACATGAAAAAAACATTCATAACCATAGGATAATAGAATATATTTGGTTTAATAAAATAATATCATGTTATTTCTTCGAAAAATAAACATGAACAAAAAATAAAAAAATAATGGAGATTGTAACATAAAGGCTTTTCCACTTTGGTAAATATTTAATTTTAAGATCCATGATAGAATAAATTTAAAAGAAACATTAAATATCTTGAAAATAAATAGATACATGATATAACATTCCAAAATTTCAATATATACACCTCATAAAGAAAAAGGGTGCATATCATAAACATATGCTTAAAATAAAGATTATTTGAGTTGAATAACCCTTAGAAAAATCATAAAATTGAATGTGATAATTAATAAATGAATTGATAATGTGTATAAAATTTAAATCCAAATATAAAATTGGAAAAAAAACATGTCATTATAAAAACCTAGTAAAGGCATAATCAAAGAGTATTAAATACAAGGAATAAGTAATATAACCCAATGAAAAGAAATTGAATTCAGAAATTCTTCCCCACTTTGTAACTTTCAAGTCAAATATCCGTGAATGAAATAATTGAAATTGAAATATTAAATAAAATGATTGATGAAGGATTCATGATATTATAGGAATAATGGAAATTATATACACCACATAATTCAATCATTTAGTGAATATATCATATGTCTGACTAAAATAAAAAGTAATATTAGAAAACCCCTTACTGCAAGTACATACTTTCATCTTATGTTCTTGTTGGCTGTTTCAATAATGTAGTGAATATATCATATATAATGGAAATTATATACACCACATAATCCAGGTTTAATACCTTATACTTAATTCATTTGTTTTATTCATTTTCAATGAAATATTTAAATATTTAATCCGTCATTTCTATGTTAGGTGTTTCGAGGTTGTTCGGTTCTTTGTTTCAAAATAGATTCTATGTGTTTAGTGGTGTCAAAGAGTTCATTATTTAAACATATAAAGAATAATAATCATGAATTAATTATCTTATTTATTCAGCAATTATAATTTTTTAACTTAGAATTAAAAGTGATTATAAAAAATGAACAATTTTATGATCATGGAGACAGTAGGACATACATAAGCATGAGTAACATTTCCTTTTTTCATTGATAATTATATAAAGAATGAATGTATTGTTTTTTAGTTATAGAACGATCATAATTTCATGCATACCATATTATTTCTATAAATATACTTATATATATATCATTCATGTGACGCAGTGATGAAAAATGAATCACATCACTTCTTGGAGGCGGTAGTCCACACATTGAGGAACGACATTATCATTTTTCACTCTATGTAATAAAATTTTATATTATATTTTAAGAATGATAAATATTTCATAAATAATTATTATTTCATGTATATCCTAAATAGTCATTAAAATTATTTTTATCACCTTCCATGGAAATCATTAGTGAAAAATGAATCGCATCGCTTCGCGAGGCAGTAGTTTTCCTTACACAGTTGCGACATTATTATATCCCCTACATAATTAAAAGTAAATAAATGTATCTGTTATATAGTCAATAAATAATTATAATTTTTTTAAAAATATCATACATACATATATATATATATATATACTTGAAATCCATCATTAAACCAATTTTTGGGAGGTGTTGATGGAAAACGAATGACATCTATTCATGAAGTTGTAGTTTGTTGTACACAAGAATGATGATTTCATATCCCATTTGATGGAAGTGGATATGGGTTTTAGTTATATAATTAATTTGATAAAATCTTAGTATATATGAGTTAATTATTATTTTTTAAAATTATGATATGTGAAGTAGATATTAATTGTGTGGAAGAAGAAATAAAATAATAATAATAGTTATGAACTTTACCTCTTCTCAGACCACCACATTAGGTTTATCACTAAAGTAATCCTAGAATGTGTTTCTGACCAAACCAAGGATTATAAGATGTTAAAATTGAATTTATAAATTGATTTTGGTAGGTATTGGTCAACAAAAATGGTTCGAACATATGAAGAATATAATAGAGTGGTGACCTTTTATAAGTAAGACGAGTGACACACTTGTAATTTTTGAAAAGAAAATAGTTTACCAATGTTTCACACATTCCAATGGTGTAATAAATAATTTATTATAAAAAAATTAGACATTATTAGGTATAAATATGGACAAAAATAGTTTTATACAAGTTTAGGTCATTTTTTCCTTTATTATTTTAGTTTAAACCCCAGTAAACCTGTTTTCACCTTAACCAAAGTAATTTATTTTTACTATTTCACTATTCATTATGGTCACAAATTATGGTGACCTTATTATATGATATAAATTATTATCATTAAAAATATGAAATCCATTTTACCAAATTTAATTCCCAAAAGTGGAAAATTTAAATTTAAAATTAAACCTGTAGACGTGATGAAGAAGAGGGTTTTCTAGTAGCGTATTTTCAAAAATAATGTTATTTTATATTAAATATGTGACTAATAAAAATCATTATATGAATATAAATTAAACTTTATTGATATATAATATATTTTTTTATTAAATAATTAATTATTAAATATTTTTTAATTAATTAAAAAAGAAAAACATTGTTCATTTTATAACAGTTTTCAGAAAATGTCAGGTTTAAAAGCTTAAAGGAAAACTTATAATAAAAACTTAAATGAAGTTTCTTTAAAATAAATTATGTGGATTATATATATATATATATATAATATTTATGATACTTTAAATTACATTAAAAAAATAATGGTTCTTTTTAATTTCTTAATTAATTGAAAGGAAATGACATCTGTACAAAAATAGGAATTTTCAATATCCAAGAAAAAGACTATATTTTTCAAAAAACCTGAAATTTTCACACAAAATAAATTTTGAAACTGTAATTAAAAAATTCTTTTAATTTTAGTAAATAAATTTTCTAAAATTTCGAAAAATTAATTTTAATATTTTTTCCATGAAAATCAGTAAAAATCATTTATGAAGGAAATAATATTTTGATGAATAAAATTAGTTTAATTAAAATTAAATGATTATTTTAAAAAATAAATAATTTATATTGAGTGATAAATATATATATATTTCATAAATTATATAAAACTAATCATACCTCCCAATTTAATATCTAAGTTATAATGGTTATATATATTGTAGGTCTTTTAAGCTTAGTGTTGCATGTAGAATAATCTATATAACATATTTTATTTTATAAAATCTAATGGTGTTTCATCAAACACCATTAAATAAATTTTCTCATCGATATTTTAAATTTATCTCAATATTTAAGGGTTGTAAATTTGAAAATACCCTTTTATGAAAACATATATCATAAAATGTGTTAATAAAACATCTTGTTGATATGATAGAAAAGGATATACGAAGTTCATTAGGAATAAAACATACCAGGGTTCAAATTAGAGTGCATTGGTGGGAAGTTAATATTTAGACATGGAATAAAAGTTTAAATAAATATGGAGAGTGATTGTGATCATTGATCATGTGAAAGTGAATGATCAATAGGATGTCAAGGACCTCAAACCATACATCTTAAAAGAGTTAAAAGACCATTACATCTAAATAAATGAAGGTACTTAGATAATTTTTTTGTTTCAAGATGATTTTCCTAGAGTTTAGGAATCATTCAACCCTTTAGAGAGAACAAATATTGAAATATACTTACATTAAAAGTATAATTTCAAAATTTTCCCAATTTACACCATAATCACGTATTTTTTTAAAAAAGATTAATATTAAAGATGAATTTTTCATTCATAAAGCACTAAAATAAAATTTCAAATTAAATATAACCTTAAAATGGATAATAAATATATTCTACCTATATTTATACATTATCAAAATCCACACTGTTTGGCATATGGTATGATAATTCTCAGAATGAATAAAATTTTATATGATGCAATAATATATTAATTTCCAAAATTTAATAGTAATAGCAGAATGTATAACTCAATAATTCCATTAATAAATATTTCTATTTCACAAATAACCTCATAAAATAAAAAATAAATAGTTTTTTAACCTCAAAGGTTATCTCATACCTTTCATCTTACCAGGAAAAAAATATGGAGATCTCATTTTGATATAATATAAATCACTTAGTCACTGAATCACTTTTCAATTTTCCGTTTATTTATATGATAAGAGTTGTGTTCCCATAATTTCATCAACATACAAGATTATATAAACCCTAAAGGTTATTTATACCTTAAAACTTATGTCTGAAAAATTTAAATGTATACTTCATGTTAAACTAATGTTTTAAATATACATCAACCTAATAAAAATTCTCCTAAAATTTCATAAATCAATTTAAGATCTCATCACTTAAATCCTCAAAGGGGTGTCTAATACATTGAAATTATGATCATCCTTAATATTATATACATGTGATGGTATGTATTACTCCTAATATAAACTCACATAAAAACATCATAATCCCAAAATTTATTTAAACCTTTCCTCTAATACCAACTATAAAATCCAAAAACCCACACTCTCAGATCTGGCCTTGAAAACATAAAATTTACATATTCAAGTTTTATACTGATTAAGGTGACCCAATTTTTTCCATTAAAAATTTACAAAATAAATTGGAAAAATTGGACCCACTTATATTCTCAAGGACCTTTTAGGTTTAGAGTTTTAGAGAGTTGGTATAAAATATTATATAAACAATACACATGTCTTTAAATGATAATTTATCCCACTTAACTCTATATTTTTTATTTAACTTTATGACATCATCCATATGAAATCTATTCTAGATATAATTCATTCAACCTCAATATTTATAACCTTTTGGAAATTAAATATAAAAAGGGTGAACTCAAATTCTTTGTAAGGGTATACATAATCATTAACAATTGAATGGTATTAGTGAGTATAAGAATATTATAAGGTCATAATGAAAAAAATAAAATTCTTGATTATAACACAAGAATATTCATACACATCAATACTGGGATCATAAAACATAAAAACATTTCATAAGTCTTTAAAAAAGAGAGATTCATCTGAATCAGTAATCACAAGCCATGTGATAGAAATCTTAATCATATGAAACATTATAAACCCGTAGAAAAGTATAGAAAAAACTTGTTGTTATATTAGACACATTATCATCATATCAATCTTACAAATTGAATAAATAATATGTCATAATTCTATCTTCAGAGTACCTAATTCATTGGAGGGATATAACAGACCCACATGTCCTGAGTTTATCATGAAACCAACGTTCCTTGGTTAATAATATAACCAACCATACTTGGTATATAATAGCACCACCCATACTTTGTTTATAATGGAACCACCAATTATTATAAATAATTTACAAGAAACTTATCACAAATAATGTTAAAATAGAATTAATTTCATTATAAACTCTTTGAAACAAACGTTAATTTTTTTAGAACTTTATGAAATTGTGGAAAAGAAATAGGTTCCATGAAAATCTATTTGAAACATGATTAACTCATAAAAAAGAAACGAGTTCTATAACAATATTGTTGAAACATGCCCAACCCTTAGAAAATAAAATGGTTTCATAACAATATATTTAAATTTTTATTATCCCATAGAAATGAAATGGGTTCCATAAAAAACTGTTTAAAACATCATTAACCCATATAAACCGGGATACAATTTAAAGCTATACCAATGGTTCAAAACCATAGGTATCAAGTGGAGAACTATTGGTATAGCGTATACCAATGGTTCTCAAAACCATTGTCTATAGTGTTTTTGGGAAAGGACTATATCAATGGTTTTTAGGGATCTGTTGGTATAGGGTGATCTGAAATTCATTTTAAAGAATAGTTCTCAGTGAACTATAGTTATTGGGGTTTCCCAATAGTTCAGAACTATTGGGATACCCCTATACCAATAGTGTACTATGATCTATTGGTTAAAGGATACACCAATGGTTATAAAACCATTTGTATAGAACCCCACCCTAATTCCACATCCAGTAGCATCCCCACCCTGACCACATAATATAGAAACTGGAATAACCTATAAACAAGAACAACAACCAACAAAAAACAGAACCTACGGATAAAAAATACATGCAATGAAACAAACAAAACTCACTATCAATGAAAAAAAAACAACCAAAAAAATAGAACCTATAGTGAAACTATCATAGAATCCTCAAAGATCTAAAAACCAATAATAAATTGATTCATTTAACCAGAGATAAAAAAATATACAATCATAACATATATTAATTCTAAAAAAATCATCAAATATCAGTAAAAAATGTAAAAGATCAATCTATCCCTCATCACCATCACTATAATCACTTTCATTCTTGACATCATCGTCATCCTCAGGATCATATTCATCCTAAGTATTATCCTCTATATCTTCCACCCCATCATCTTTACCCTTTTCCTCACCATCAAAATTTACATCTTGATCGCTAAGAACATCATCTACCCAACCACGAATAGAAATAATTTCTGGTGTTCTATATAATGCATGTATCATCAAGATTTATTCATCACAAGCTACCTTAGTCTCTGGTGTAAGTGATGGACCTAAAAATTCCATCCATTTCCTAAATTCAATATTCCACCTTTGTTTCCATTCCTCTAAATGTATGGACTTTTTCGTCCTTTTATGCCTTATCCTTATCTTTTTCTACCTGTGTGTTGGATTTTTCCAACCTGGTGTTACCATAAATAGAACCTAATGTTAGCCAATATATCATCAAGAAAATACTCTTCCCTAGTTAATAGAGTACTCAACCATGGTGGTATTTTCACCAAAGTTGATGTAAGTGATCATTTCGGCCAAAGTTGTTAGCTTTGTGGGCATAAAGGGCCTCCAAAGAAATTTTTTTTAAATATAAATATACTTTAAAGTTATCAAATAGATATTAAAATTTCAAATCAATAAATTTAAACTTACAATCTTCTACTGTGTTGGTTTATTTACCACACTTCTATATTTTTTCTTTATACTTGAGAGAATAGTTTTTCTTGGGGCACGCATCCTTTAATATTAAAAACCTACATTTTAAATTACATTGAATGTAGAAAACCATAATTTAAAATAGGTTACTATTAGTGAATTTGTTAAATAAAATCATATGGATATTAATTATAAATGATGAATAAAAGAAAACCTTATAGAAAATTAATAATAACTGAGTATCAATGAATGAGTTATCAATAGATATAACATATATATAGGTGAAAAATTATCATAGTTTCAATAATAAGGTAGAAGTGTGATCACCATAATTAATGATAATATGAACACATATTACTATAACATAAAGGAATATGAATGAATGGGTTATCAATACTCCAATCATGACTATAACATAATGGAATTTTTTATTAGTTTGATTGAATAATACACATTGAATTACCAAAATACTATTACATTATCAACCTATTTTTACAATAATTTGTTTGTATTCGTTGTACTCTACCATCAGCTGTGTGTGGAAGTTCCACACCACATACATGCATGTATTCCCACACCTCTTATTATAAGATCCAGCTATTAAAGAATTAAAACAAATAGTATATCAATACATATTATAATGAAAATAAATTTTGGTAAAATAGTTTAATAGGGTTTTATAAATATACCTAAGGTAGTTAGTTATGTGGGCATCACTGGATCCCCAGGCACTGAACGAACATCAACCTGTAATGATAGAGTGGGTCCCAGTGTATTCTCCAGAGGCTCAAAATGTGTCAGAGAAGGATTCAAAGTTCTAGTAATGTAGAAGATTGGGGAGAAAGAAGTAGAAGGAAAAGAAGATAGCATATATAGATGTGAAAATGAATAATTTATATAAGGATTATGAGTCATTATAGAATATGGAAATGATATGTGAGGAGGATCAGACACAAATGGTGTTCAAAACATCAGGGAGAAAAATATCCCAGGTTTTTGTAATGACATTGTGATATTAGAAGGTGTGGTAGATGGTATATATGGGAGAGGGATAAGGTTTGATTAAGTACACCCGCTAGATCTCATAGCCATAGTACAACCCCCCTTATATCTCTATCCCAAGCACTGGAACCACTAGTTTGGATGGTGAATAACTGATGCCTTGGTGTTGGATCCTAATTAAAAGCTAAAAAAATAATCTTATTACATTATATGTTATTGAGATATATTTTTCAAATAAAATCATCCCAATATAAACTAAACAAAGGACTCCCATCTCACTCATTCAATGATTGTTGTCTATCATTATTTTTCTTTGTATCTTCTCAATGTTTTTTATTTCCTACATTTGAAAAAAAATATGGAATTAATTTGAAATCCAAAACTAATGTGTAGCCTAAAGAAGAAGAAATATGAGGCATGACTTAATTAATGAATATCACTTGTCAAACCAAATACAAGATACATATTGATATAAAAAACATTTTAAATCTTGTTAGAAGAATATTAAGACACATTACATGTCAAAGAAAAGAAAAACATTCAAATCCACTTGTTTAGCATGTGAATGATATAGTTTTATCTTATTTTCAATTCGATCCAATTAAACTTTGTTTAGTTAATTTGGTTCATTCTGGTTAATTGATTAGGTTAATTGTACTTTTTTTTGTCCATTTGGTTCATTTTTGTAAATTAATTAGGTCGTTTCTCAATTTTTAATTTTGTTAGTTCTTTGGTTTATTTTTTGGGTTACGTAATTTTTCCATTTTTTGTTATTTAATTATTTTCATTGGTTTTGATTTTATATATAAATTATTTTAATATGTCCAATTAAATTCATCTTGTTTTTTGTTACAATTTAATTTATTCAGTTTTGTTTGATTTGATTGGTTTGAATAAAGTTCAATTAAATATTAGAAAATGAATCTAAAAGAAAATTGCAACCAGTAAATATTGAAAATTCACATTTTGGTCAAGTGGGATACAAAATATTTGTAATAAATAGTAAATAAATTTATATAGCACAAAACAGAACAACCCAAGTAAAGCTTAATAAATATAACTAAGAACATAGATGGATGATGCTATATATGTCCCACCCCAACTTCATGTTCATGATAAACTCTAAAAATTCATGTGCTGGATTCATTATAAGTAATAAATGGATTGGGTTTAGTGGGAGTATGGATGGAGTCAATTCCATCAACACCGTCATAAAAAATATGTTCTCATATTACTTCATTAATGACACCAAATTCTAGTAGAAGTTGATCTCTAAATAAAAAACTTATTTCACCATGGATTCTAATCTATATGGTTCATCGGCAGCAAGAGTGTATATCATGTCAAAAACTCTAAATCCATAATCATCAATAAACTTTTCATGCGTCGTCATAAAATAAAACCACTTAAATTTCATCATAGTGACTCAACAATGAGAGTAATAATCCAATATTAGTATTTTCTCAATGACTATATAATATGAAACATTTTCGAATCAAGGTATACTATCTGATGCACTATCATAACATTATGTTGTGGACATTACTATAACACCATCATGTGGTGTTTTAATATTCTTTTCTTATTTAGTGATTATTAATATGTACCCCTTGATCACAATTCATTTTCATTCAAGAACCATGGTATGGGGTCCAAAAGACAAATATCTCATTTCCTCAGAGATAAAGTCAACAGGAAAACTCAATACCTAAAATATAAATAAATATTAAAAATTATTAAATATTAATTTTATTAATTTATTATAGAAATATTTCTACCTTCAAATTCAACCAATAAGAAAAATCTTTTCTATGAAAAGTTTCTATCCATATCAAAGATAGATAAATATTCTTTCTATTAATCATTTTTTTCCCTGCTAAAAAAATAAAAATTTTCTAACAGTTATGTAACCTTACATGAAATTACATAAGATATACATTTTTAATTTACTTACTTGTTGTCATAAAAAATCACAGTTAAACAAAAATGTGTAGTGTTCCATCTACCATTCTCCATGGATTAATGTAGTCAATGTATATGAGCCAACAATTTCCCCTATTTAGAAAAGTGATCAAAAATCGGTTTCAATTTTCTCATACTATTATTCTACATTTATAATTGTTCTATTCCATCTCATAGTCAGATGAGATAAATATATTGAAAATAAATCCAGACAATATTGAGCAAAGTAACCATTCATGATAGATTACTTAGGAATATTTATTTTCTTGACATAAGGCTTCAATGTGAACATGTTTATTTCATTTTTATGCATCTAATGAAAATTAAAAGGTCTTACAAGAAGTATTTCATTTGGAATATGGATAGTTAGATGCAACATGCTTGTAAAAAATGATGGAGGATATATTTTCTATAACTCACACAAAATTAATGTTTCCTTTGAAAACAGTTTTTCATAAGAAATAATTCGACAAATTCGTATCACAAATATCTATAAATAAATTGAACTACTAAAAAAATTTCACCCTTACATTATTGGAAAGAACATGACATATTGTTATTGGCATCAACACATGTAGGAAGATGTGATAATCATGAGTCTTTAAATATTTCATTTCCAAGTCTCTTATATTGACATATTCTAATATACTGCTTGAATAGAAATTAGAAACAATAATAGTATCTATTACTTCCAGAAATTTGTTTTATATACATGTTTCATCACATAAGAAGCACACAAAACATTCCATTCTTTTACCGATACACTCATAATGTAATTTTGGTGTGATGCCTTAATTCACCAAGTCATGCCAAGATCGTAAATCCCATTTTTTATTTCCATTGACATTTAGAATAGTTTAAAGAAACATTTCACGTGTATTATTTTCAATTTTCACTTCATCTAAGAAATGACATAACAAATTGGTTAAACAATAATGAAACTTGAGGAAGATACTTCTCTTCTTTTGATTGTAATAGGTTTCAGTGCAAACATTATTTATCTTTCAAGATTTCATCTGACCTATCTCCAATGAAAATATCAAATATTGAAATTAATTAAGAACACCAGTTCCATACATAAAATGAGGTATATTTTTGGCCTCCATGGTATTGTTAAATCTACAAAAATTATTCCTATATGGACGGTCCATTGGAAAAAATCAGCAATGTACTATAAAATTGAAAATATATAGATATTTAAGACTTATGGATCATGTATTCTTCATAAAAATAGGATATAATAGTTTTTCCTTCATGTTCTATCCAGATATCATTACATAAGAAGGAAAATCATTGATCATCGACATAAGCACGATAAGATTATGAAATATGTCTTTAGAACATGTATCGTATGTATGTAAACCCACACTCCAATGATGGTTCAAATCTAGTATTAATGGATACATATATATCATTTTTTGGATAATACGGTCTAGATATGAGTATACTCATGAAAGTGAAATGTTTTTTCATACATATCAAGAGAGGAAGTTTATAAATGTGTATAAAAACTGACCATGTGTTGTGTGAAGTAATAATCATCAAAAACTGATTGAAACTGTCACATAAAAAATCTAACCTCACATTAATCATGCAAGCTATGAAATCAAGATATCAAGAGTCAAATTTCTTCTATGAAAATCCATCTTCTGGGTGAACCAACTCATCATTATTCTTTATTCTCTCTATATCATTCTATCAAATATTTGTTGATATTCAATCAGAAATGAAAAGATTATGGAGTCTAGCTATCAATGGGAAGTGACAAATTACTTTATGTTGAATAAAAAATTATGTTACATAACCTTTTGGATTCTATCAGGATGTACCATATTTTAGAAAATCATTCCATTCAACAATTTCCATCTAGAATATACTGCAATCTTTAGGGTAACCATGAATTTTATTATTTGAAAATACAAGATTCTCAACTAAATTCCATTCTATATAATGGTTCGAGGGAATATCTATATGATCTGGAATAAATTCCTTAAAATTGTAAGAATGTAATCGATGGTAGTGTTAGAAATTTCATACATTTTTTCCCATGAAAAAATTGGATTAAAAATTTCATCTTCTTTATTTTAATGCATTGCTAATATACTGGAGTCATTGAAACATCATTAAATTTTTTAACACTTTAAAAATAATCATTTTCATTAAATTCATCATTTTTATCCAATCAAAGTCTTATTATGTCATCATCCTTTTCTAATCAGGATAATGAATAAATTGAAACTGATCATCTTACAAATTCTCTAATCAAGTCCTCTCATTTGTATCATGAGAATTTTTGGATTTTAGTTTATACCCATTATGGTACCACACGTAGTTGTTTCCTTGAAACAAATATTTGGTTATATGGTATATAACCTCTTCATGTCTCAACCAAGGTCTTCTAACACATTTATAAAAAAGGCAGTGTATGTGACCACTATCTAAAGAATTATCAAATAAAAAAAATAAAAATCTTTCCAATTTTTTTTAAAAATCTTTTAGATACGATAGGTTTTATTCATCCAACTTATATCCATTCTATAAAAAATGTTTTATATTATATGGTAATATAAATTAAATACGATTGAAGTTTAATTGAAAATATATTTAAGGAAACCAGAATTGTTCACTCTTTATAAAACCATAACTGACACACTATTCTATATGATAATCATAATATAAAAGACAAATAAAATTCTATTTACATATATAAAAAATACTATAAATATAAAACCATGATATTGACTTCAATTATATCAATGAGTATAAATATAAATAATACCGCACAAAATTATATTTATTATTGATGTTTTTTTCTCTTATTCTATTAACTTTTTAACTAATGTTATACTTATTCAATAAAGTCATGTATAAAAGGATAATACTTATAAGTAACTGTATTCTATTTCATTCAGATCTGTTTTGGTCACTTCTATTTCTTTATGATTACTTTAGTTCGTATCAATTTATTTTAGTTGTGTTTGGTTTTTTATTTTTATTGGGATGGTGCATGCATATTTGGGTTTTACTAAAGATTTTTCAACTCTATTCATTTTTGATCGTTACTATAGAATTTAATTTAGTTAAGTTCAATTTAGTTCACTTATTTTTATTTGAGTTCAATTTGATGAAATTTAGTATAGTTCAGGTATACTCATGTCTAGTTGGTCTAGATCAAGTCATTTCAATTCAATTCAGTTGGTTTGGTCTAGTTGGTTTAGTTATGATATAGATATTATTTGTTAGTTTGGTTAGTTTTTAGTGTGTAAAGGTTTGATAGGTTCATTTCATTTTATTTCAAATCTAGTCAGTTTGGTTTGGTACAATAATGTTTTCTTAGGGTTTAATCAATTTAATTTAATTTAGTATATTTAATGGGTAATCATAATAAGAAATAAATTGGGATATTATGTGAAACATAGTTCATATGATGGAAAATAATTATATGAAGAAATATCTCTTTATGATAATTATGAGAAAAAAATGGGATTAAGTCTAAATTTATAAAGAACATTTTATTTCATAATTAATGATATTTATAATCAATGGTTACCCTCAATTAAAGATGTTTCTTTAGTGTATGGAATCCAAATTTTAGTATTGGTGATCAATGATTTTAGTGTCGGATATTTTAATGATAAACAACTTATCACAATAAGTTGTATACGTTAAATAGTTTATACACCACTTAAGATGATATTTTCTATAGGGTGTGTTTTGTTAAGGTAGTCACCTTGGAAAAAGTAAATTTTTAATGATATTTATTTATCATTTTTATTTTATTTATTGTTAATTAATTTCATTGGAATCTTATGTTTTTTTATAGGATGCTATTTGAGTTTGTATTCCTCTATTGATGAGTATTATGATAATCTAGGATATCTTATAAGATGTGATAGGATTACCCTTGAATGTATATTCATTGACTATTAAGTCATATCCAATAATTTTACAGGGATTTCCATATTATTATACACTCCAATAGTTAAACCTATTCAAGGACTTTACCTTTTAATACACTCTCCAACATTTGAGGCTTGTACAACACACAATAAAATTCCCCTTCGAATAGATTTTTATAGTATAAAATGATTATTCAATATTTAATAATTATTTTCCCAAATGATATATAATTATTTTGTATCACAAAGGGTGATTTTTTTACATTAAAGTAATATAAAATAATTTTAAATCACCTCCTAAAGTTATATTTAAATTCTAAATATTTAATAAAATATTTATGATGCTAGTGTAGATGAGGTTGACATGTACAATGTATCTTATGGTTAAGTAATTGAGACAAAACACAATATTGGTGGATGAAATCCTTAGGTCCTAGCTATGAAACATCCCCTATTAACATTGTAATTTTTCTCAATAATTTAACAATAAAACCCTAAATGTAATTATATGTATGGAAAATAAAATTATCATGATTTATCATGTATTATAGATCCAGAAATATTAAATACTTATTCACATAATCATATATCATGTATAAATCATTAAATACACTTTAATTAATTATATAAATATCATTAAAATAATATGTTGATAATTGATTTATATATAAGTAGAGAGTAACTAAAATTTTAAAAAAATCACACACCCTAGGATTTACTTTTCAATTCAATAAGAAGAATAATTAAAAAAAATTTCGTTCAACAAATCTGTAATCTGACAAAAAAATCACAGTTATTATTTTAGACATAAAAAATAAACTAAAATGGTGGATGACATAAGTGATGAATTATATTAGAACATACTGATTGTATATTCAATAAAAATATAATGAACTCTAAGGCATAAGAGATTTGTGTGGATGGAGAATGAAACTAAATTACATGGAAAAAAAATTAAAAAAATCTAGGAATAAGATATAACCCATTTTGAACTCACCCATATGATGCCGAAGAAACAAAATGAAAGAAAGAACGGCTAGATCACTGAATGCAGTAGAATAGAGCATTATATAGGAAAAAATGTGGCTGGATTTGAAAATGAGTAGGGCTTAGCCATGTTGTATATTTGTGAAAATACAATCCCAATGGTTTAAAAAAATATTTGGGATATAGTATCTATTATAATAGTTTTTTAAAACCATTGGAATAGCCTTAACTATAATGGGATGTCCCAATGGTTATGATGAACCATTGGGATAGGACCCCCTATACCAATATATTTCAAAATCATTGGTATATGAGTGTTGTTATAGCCTCCCTTCCCAGTAATGAAAATATATGTGTTACATAACAATATCCTTGAATCATGATTGACACCTAAAAAAGAAAATAGTAACATAATAATCTATTTGAAAAATTATTAACTAGTAGAAAAGAAATGGGATACGTAAAAATAAATTTAAAATAAGATTTACCTATAGAAAAGTACATTTTTTAAAATATTTAACAAAACATGGATACGAAAGAGAAAGATACAAGATCAAAAATAAAATTAAATATCAACATCACTTATAAATGATTTTTTCATATTTCTTTGATAAATTTAGGGATAATGGGAAATTAAACTTGTCAAAAAATTTATAAACAGTGGAGAATAAAATAAGTTTTGTTTATGAAAATATTATCAAATTATTTCCTCCACAAGAAACATGAATATAAATTCTCCTGAAATAAAGGAGAATGTAACATAAATCCTTTACTACTTTGGTAACTCTTTAATTATAAGACCAATTAAAGAATAAATTTAAATAAAAATTTCAATATCATGAAAATAATTAGATAAATTATATAACCTACCAAAATTTCAGTATATACACCTCATATAGAAGAATGTTTCATATCATAAACATATATCTTAGGGAAAGAGAATTTAAGATTAATAACCATTATAAAAACAATAACATTGAATTTCAGAAATATTCAATGAATAAATTTTTTGTATCAAATGTAAATCCAAATTAAACCAATGTAAATACATCATAATATAATGAAAAATCAGTCCACAAAAATTCTTGTAATATCAAATACAATTAAGAAGAAATATAACCCAATGAATATAAGTTGAATAATGAAATTGTTTACCACTTGGTAACTTTCAATTAAAATCCCATTAAATGAAATAATTTAAATTTAAATTTAAAATAACATGATTTATGAAGCATTCATTATATTATTTATATAATGGGAACTATACCCACCCCACAAGATAAATATGTTTTGAATATAGGATATGTCTCATAGAAATAGAAAACATGGTGAGAAAGACCCTTACCTTGAGTATAGACATTCCTTGTATGTACTTTAACTCTTGTATAATAATATTACATACATTATTTGATTTATTAATAAAAATTTCAGGTTTAATACCTTATAATTAAATAATTTATATTATTAATTTTTAATTAAATATTTAAATATTTAACAAGTTAATTCCACATTGAGTGTTTTGAGGATGTTTAGTTCATTATTTCTAGACAGATTTGGTGTGTTTCCCTTGGTTGAAGAGTTCATTATTTAAAAATATAAAAAATAATAATAATGAAATAATTATCATATTAATTCCTAAATTATAATTTTAAAACCAATAATGGGAAATGGTAATGAAAAATGAACTATATCCGGATCATGGAGATGGTAGGTCGTACGTACGCATGAGTAACATTTCCATTTTTCAGTGATCATTATGGAAAGAAAGTACGTGTTATTTTTCCTTCCCAAAATATTAAAAATTTCATAAATACTATATTATTTTTATAAATATACTAATATATATCATTATTATGATACATTGAAGTATATTGAATCACATTGCTTCATGGAGGTGCTAGTCTACATGCACACGAACACTGGTATCAAGTTTTAGTGTTAAAAAGAAAGTATATATTCAATTTTAATAATGATAAATGTCATTGATATCATTAGGATTTCATTTATATAACATATATTCATTAAAATTATCCTTATTACCTTCCATTTAAAGCATTATGAAAAAACAAATCACATCACTTCATGATGTGATTGTCTACCATTCAAATGAGTGACATTATCACATCCCCCAAAGAATTGAAATATAAAAGGTATATGAGATATCATAACTCCATAAGTATAAATATGTTTCCAATATCATTTATTTACTTTAAATCCATCATTAAAACAAGTCGTGAGAGAATATTATAGAAAATTAAAGACAACGGTTTGCGAGGCGTAATTCCACCGTACACACTATTAAGGATTTCATATCCAATTTGATGGAATGGGATTTAGATTTAGGTTATTCCATTAAAATAATAACATATCAATACATATATGAGATATTATTTATATAATAAGATAATATCTTAAGAATATTTTAATTGGTTGGAAGAAGAAATAAAACAAAAACATATATTATGTAATTTTATTTCTTCTTGGAAAACCTCTTTATGATTATACCAAAAGTATTCCAAGAATAGATTTATGAAAAAAAATTATTGTAAGATTAGGGTATGGAAGTATTTAATTGATTTTGGTTGGGATTGTATGAAACCAAATATGTTGTTTAGGTAGGGAATGTGTGGCACACATTGGCTTAGCGGAGCCCCCAATGGACCCAGGTGTGTTACCCTTACACACATTTTTTATACAAAATATATATTTTAACTATTCACTAAAAAATCAATATTTTCCAAAAAATGAAAAAATAATCAAATTTAAATTCTGATATTCAAATTTAAAAAAATAATTTAATTTTATAAAATTTATTATACAAAACTGCCAAAAAATAATTATGATATTTTTTCAGGAAAAGAAATTAAAATCATTTTGGAAGAAAACTTATTTTTGAAGAATAAAATTACTTTTCTAAGAACTGATTGATTATTTACTAAAAATTTATAAATAATTTAAATTGGGTAGTAAGTTTATAAATATATATTTTATTTATTCTGTTATATTAATCATACCCACCAATTTAAATGTAAGGTTATAGGTTATATATATATATATATATATATATATTGTGGGTAATTTAAGCTCAATGTTTTAAGCATAATATACAATCGAACACTGTTTTATTTTCAAAAATATCGTGTTGTTACAATTAGGCTATAAATAATCACCCAAATAATATCCTTATACCTCAGTTTTTTTCACACCATTCATTGTTTCTTTTTATTTAAGGATGTATTCCTGAAACTGGTGGATAGTTGCAAAGTAACATTGAAACTCCAAATGGTTCACATGACACACATAAATACTGATTCTCCTAATGAAGTTTGAGTGTGGTAGAAAGTGGTTTAAAAAATTCATATAAATTCAAAATGTGCACTATCTATAAATTATTTAATAATACACAATATATCATTAGGTCAAGACTGAACCATCTGGTAATGATCCCAATTCCCACCATAGCTCAAATTACAATATCTTCAACAGTAAGGCCTTCTCAAAGTAGATAAGACCAGTTTTGAAATGATTGAAATCATTAATAGGAACCCATATGAATACATAAATTAGTTTAGAACCTTATAAAATTCATTCCACAAACTTTTATAGGATATAAACAATCCTATAAAAGCTAACCATCTTTAGACAATGAAGAGAAGTACATTTCTGTTAATGTCATCTAGATAAAATATTTGAATGAAGAAAACAACTAGTTCTAAAAAATTATTTTTTTCACATTATTAATGGGAGGGCCCATAAAAGAATAGGTATACATATTTTTGGTGAAACATAGAGTCATTATTTTATTGAATACCATGTTAATCATACTACTAAGACCAAAATAATGATAATGAATTTTTTTTTCAAGAGAAAATACATGATTTGAGGACATTAAAGAGTCATCCATCCCATGTCTGGATGATGGATTATTTTATTGTAACACCATAACATGGTTAACCAAAATGTTCCATGGTATAAAGGTCATATAACCCTAATAAAATGAAGGAAACTACCCCTAGATTCTATCACATCTTCCTCAAAATCCACTAACACTCTTTTACCTCAGGTTTGGTAGTAGGGTTAGGGTAGAAAACATAGGTCATTGGATAAAAAAATATGATTTCAAAAAACCATTCCATAGTCATAGAATGTCACTAATATATAGACACTATTTGCCTATTTTTATAATTCTCTAAGGTTTTCATCAAATCCCTGACATACCTATAAGAATTTGAGACCAAGGTGATTGAAACTAATTCTTATCATGCCAAAAAATGAACTTTTTAACTATAATATAGTCATTTCATTTACTATTTATGACATAATAGAAATCATAAAAGGGTACATTAAAGATATATAAATATCTAGTCAACACAATAAAGTATAAGACCATCAGGTTTTAGTGGGAAATAGTTCAAGGATCAATCCCATCTCATATAGAGATATTAAATGTGTTATATTAAAGTACATTGATTAAACCCCATATTTATTAAAAAAATAAGGTTATGAATTGAAAGAATTTAATCCCTTAGGAAATATCATACTGTGAAACCATTTTAGAGATCTTATGCTTGATTATGTATTTATGGTTTTAGTTAGGAAATAGAATTCCATGATTTACTAAGAAGATCTTGGGTTCATATGAATGTAACACTTCTATTGTCATACAACCAGTGCCTAAATTAATCTACCAACAGGAATATAGTAGTACTTCCTGGTGATAAACTTAATTTTAACTCTTGTGAGGATTAGTACATTAATTCTAGGTATTATAAGATGAAATAAAATCAACCCCAAATAGAAGGAATAATTCATGTAAAGAACTAAATATAGTATAATTCAGCCCTACTAATCCATGAAAATAAGTGAAATGAGCTTATATTTTCCTATTTATCATAATGAGGAAAAAAAGGTACACTTGGGAAATTTTGTTACACTAATATTAAAGGGGAAAGAAACCATGAATAGTCTTTGATACTTTAAGAGATAGTTGGAGGTTCTCATTGGAGTTCCCTTTACTAGTAGTAGAAAAATTCTGTTCATTCACTATATGCGAGTTGGGCCTTATATAGGGAAAGTTTATCGGAATATTTCTTCACTAAAACTAAAAAAAATCCACAAGTATTTTATGTAATAATATATCACTTCAAGAATAAGATGAATTTTATAAGAGTATTTACCTATATTCATATGAAATTCATTAATGTAGTTGAACTGACATCAAATTTTAATAAAAACACCCCTATTATAACACTTATAATGAAGGAATCATGGGGTAAATTTATTCGTTTGAAACTAAAAGGAAGAAAATTACTCTACTTTTATGAATTCAATGTAAGAAAGGAGATAGTTATTGTATTCTATGTTTTTAAGATTTTGTAATAAATATTTTTAATGTGATCTTATAATATACTTTTGTTACTAATGGAGGTCCACAAAGCCTGCTAATTAGTGTGATCATAACTCTTGAAGAACAGGATAAAAATATCACATGTCATAAAAAATATAGGGAAGTATTTACCTAGATTTTTTAATACATCCTAAGTGTAGTATACTGGTTTTCCATCCACTGCTTGGTTTTCTAAGCTACGCTTCTTGGTTATAAATATGTAACAATAAAAATAAACCCATCACATGGTGGAATGGTTAAAGCTAAAGTTGAAAAATTAATTAAGTCTATTTTTTTAGTAAGTTCAATACCCTAACTTTTTCCAATATCATCCCCATCATGATAAAGAATGGAAATTAGAGTATGTATCAATTTTTGTGATCTCTATCACCATATATGTTTCTAGAAACAACTATATTATTTTTAATTGATGCAATAATGAATTTTAAGTCCCTCTCATTTAATTGTTATTATTATGGGTTAAAAAACTATATAGAACTTAAATTTGAATAAGTTAAATATTTACAGGAACCCCTAAGGGGTGTACCAATACAAGCTAATTTATTTTGATTATACTAATATTTGAGCCAACTAACAGTATGAAATGCATCTCTGTTTTAAAAAGATTCCTAGGAATAAAGTGGAATATCTATTGATGAATTTTTGGTGAATTTCAATATGTTTTGTGACAATTTTATTAAACTTGAAGTATAATTTCCTAGATGACAACATAATATCTCTCATATAAGTCACTTCATTTCAAACATTGCTGAATTTTTTTCTCTTCAAAAAATTGAGGAATGGAGGTGTAATAAAATAGGTGGATGATGACTTCTTGGGGGTATTAGTATCATAAATTAATATCTCTCATATTTTATAGTTTTATCACAAGGAATTTGAAGAAAAAATCTCATAATTTATGCAAATTATCATGTATAATCCCCAGTTACCCTTATTTTTAGAGAAATAATAAAGGTAGATAGAATAGTATATATTTCCTTTGTCTCACCAAGAAAGTGAACAATGCATATATTTAAAAATTAAGAAAAATTATATAAACAAGATCATTTTGGTATATAATTAGTGAAACTATTAGTAGCATCATAAATTCTATAACATCTGATCTCAATTAACTCTATATATATTATGTAGATTTGTTATATGACCTCAGTCATGCCTCTCGGCATTCCAAAGGTTTATAAAAAGTAGATGGGGTATAAATTGATATAGTGGGGAGACTATACCCCTTATATCATATTCATATACGCAAAGTATATACAATACTATCATTAATAATAATAACCACATGAATAATTGACAACATGACCTAATACTCAGGAAGTAAATAATAAACCCATGTTTTAAAAAAAACTATATAAATTTTAAATGATTTAGAAATATGTTAAAAACATCTCATGTGGGTAGATCATATACATATCAGACCAAAATAAACATAAAAAAATAACCACCTCCTGGTACTGAGTCTCAACCCAATATCATCTACTAAATCCATGAAAGATATCCAACTCAACCATACAATTCTAATACTCTTCTCTACTAACACATGTGATCATGAGGTCTTCTCATGATTCAATGTGTCAGGGCCGCTCAAGAAAATTTGGAGTATGAGTTAGAAGGTTTCCACCAATGGTGTCCCTAAAATAACATATAAATAAAATTTATTTATAATGATATATTTTTTGAATCATTAATAAAATATATAACCATAATAAAATAATCATCATTGATTCTTGGGTTCAAAGGTGATAGGTGAGGTTAATCAAACATTCTTCATCCTGTTATGGATATCTCTGAGAAAGTCACATAATGATACTGAGGGTCCAAAACGACTCCCATAATACCATTGTACATCATATCTTGAATGAAAATTTAGGCAAAAATCTCTCGCCCCCTGTTCGTACTAGTCCTTTCTCTTATCTGACATATCTTAAATAGTAATTCAAATAAACAACAATATTTTGATACCAATTTTTAATGTACTATCTTTTTTTTACTCTAAATTAATCATATAGTTTCATTAGATTGCCTCGATCATTCATCCCCATATTCTAGAGATTTTCAATTAGTTGTGAGGGTCTAAATGGATACCATGGAGAGTGTATACCCTCACATAAATGTATTATAACTCTTCAAAATATCATACAATTAGTTACCAAAATATTGACATGAATAAATAAATAACATTTTCCAAGCCCCCAAAAATAAATAATGACCAATATTATAATAAAATGAACTATATAAATGGTATATAAATATGGAAGTAATTAGTGATATCTCATGTGGGTAGTCCATATATAGCTCTTAAAAAATAAACATAATAAAATTAACCCCCAACTTGCCCCAAGTCCCGACCTTATCCCATTTCCTAACTCTATCAAAGCTATATCGCTCATCCATCCAATGCTGGATCTCTTTCGTACATGTACCTATGATAAAGAGGTTTCCTCTCATTCCAATGTGCAAGGTCCACCTAAAAAGGGTGTCAGTATAGGTCTGTAGTCCACCACTAATGATTTAACTAACATAAATAGTTAATACAATGTATATACATTTCGATATGATCAGTACAGTCAAATTATATATGGATATTCAATAAAATACTCATCATCATTCCTTAGGTTCTATAGTTTCTCCTAAATAAGACTATACTTACCTTGTCTATTGCCATATTTCACTAAAAAAGTCATGTAACTATATTATTTGTCAGATAAATGCCTCCCATAGTACCATAATATATCATATCATCATACATAATGATATGGTATTATAACCACCACAATATAACCATATATTGTACTCACCATGGAGATAATAGGCCCACCTAGATATGCCATCATATACAATGATATCTGGGGGGAATAATGCATTCCCCATAAAACCACCATTTCATATCAAGGGGAATAAAAAATTCAAACACACCACATAATACCATCATATCATATTTGGATGGAGTAGAGACTTCATTGTGATACCAACACATCCTATATTAGGGGGAAATATCACCAAAATTGAAAAACTATCATATTATATCATGGGGAATAATGCCAAACCCATTATAGCATCATATCATATCAAGGGAAATAACCCCCACCCCATAATACCACTATATCATATCCGGGGGAATAACACAAATAATTTAATAAAATAAAATAATATTAATGGTAATAACACACTTTAAGACCCAAAAATTCTAATTTATGATCACCCTTAAGTAACTCGATTTTTTGATAGCTTTGTCTCCACACAACACTAAACTAAAATGAAACCATGATATATTTATGTAAAATTTAATAATTTAAGTATAAACATTAAAATATATCTATTCAATTAAAAAAATAAAGAAGAGTATCTAATTTATAACCTATATGTATAAAGAAATTAAATATTACTTTAAATGTTAATTAAATTCAATTTGCTTACCTAAAGTGACCAATATGATCATTTACTTTTTAGAAGGATATTTTTCCAAAAATTAATTTTTTATGTTATATGTATTTATATTTTAAGAAACATATGATTAATTATTTTTGATATTAAAAATTTATTTACACCAATTTAGGTAGTGAATGACATTAAATCAGAATAATAATAGTTAATATTTGAAGTGTCATTTTCTAATCAGAAAAGTTTTCTGAATATATTATGATTTTATTAAAAAACATAATTTATAAATTTGGGAATTTTAGATTAATAATAATGAAATTAATTTTTTAATACCTCATAGAAAAATTTACTTAGTATTAATTTTTGATATTTTTTTTAAAATGATGGTTTTTAGTCGAAAAGTGTTGTTTTCACAAAACATATAATTTTTATGATTTAATAATTATATAATAATGAACAATAATTTTATATAATATTTTATGTTATAAAATTTGAATTAAAATAATGAAAATAATAATTTTAAAGTATCATTTGAACTTATAAATCCCATGTCTAGTTTTTTTAGAACTAATTGAATTATTAATTTTATAAAAAAACAACTTTCAAAATTTTCTTTAAATCAAGTATTATGAAGGGAGATTTGGTTTTTTCTTTCCTTTAAATCCTTATAACTTTTATTTTTTATATTTAATAAATTTATAAAATTGAAATTATTATCCAAGATAATTTTATCTTATATATAATTTTAAATCTTAAAAATGTTATTTCTCTAAAAACTATTTTTACATAATTAAGTTTTTTTATTTTATAATTATGGTTTCACATATATTGAAATTTTAATTTATAAAATGATTTTAAAATTTAGAATTATATGTATCAAATTTGATAAAATTTCAATCTTAATATTTTTTATTAAAATTAATTACTATAGTAATAAATTAAATTCCAAGGTCTAAATAAATTCAGGTAAATGTTAAATAGTCAAATCCAAAATCCCTAAAACATTTTTTTTAACAAAAGGTGTGTTTGAGTTGCTTTTTTACCAAAAAAACATGTTTAGTTCATTTTTTATAGTTTTTTTCACTATAATAGTATCCTCATTTTATAGAAAATGTAAGGGTTACTGCCTAAACTACTCTATTCCACACATATAAAAGTGTAATATCTCTACCACTTTAAGAATCACTTATACATTGAAATTCTTCTTGAAAATATTATTCGTTTTCCTTTTATAACCCTATCCCATGTTCAAAATCTTATATTCACTATTAGTTAGAATTATTGCTTTATTTCCATGGATACTTTCAAGGGAAATTCTACTCCCTAACATTAGTATTATCAAAAACTTAATTTTTCTCATTAATTACATCCTTATAAATTTTCTATATCTACACTAATATAATAATATTATCATAATTTATATAACTTAATATTACAATATTATGTTTATTATCATTTTTATTTATATACCCCATCAATTAAGAAAAAACGTTTTTGTTTGTATATAGTGCAAACTACCACCTCCACGAAACAATGAGTTTCATTTTCCTTCATCACCTAAAAAGGTTGGATATATGGATGTGATTATTGGATAAATATAATTTTATGATATAATTATGGTTTTGGAATTAAAAACTGGAGAACCTATTAATGATTTGATTAACAAAAAATCATCATTAATTTAATTGTTTAAAACAAATGAACTAAGAAGAAAATTATCTATTTTTTCTAATTAATTAATTTATATAATTTATTATATTTATTTTAACACCCCAAGCCTCTAGGGTTCGTTTTCCTTTGAATAATGCAATAGCTTTCATTATACGCAACTTCGAGATTCTACAACACTGCGACTAATCAAACTAGTCGTTAATAATAGTAATACCCACTTTTTTAAATTTTATAAATTTTATTTTTAAAAATGGACTACATTTTTGAATTTTTAATATCTTAATTATCCTAGGGTGAATTGTTTGTACTTTTCTGAAAACTATCAATTTTTGATGAATAGTAAAAAATACTAAAATTTAATTAAACACAACTTTTTTAATCAAAATAATGTATAGTGTTAAATAATACATTTGAATGATTTTTAAGTATCATAAGATTATATTGTTTTTATTTAATATAATTTAGTTCATTGGGTGTAATCTCATGATTAAACTATAATAAACATGTGTCAATATTTTGATAGTTATTATTTCATAAAAACACGCTTTTTTGTTTTGACAACGGGAATTAATTTTAAATTAATTTCTGCCAATTATGTGTTTTAAATTTGGTAAAATGGATTCCATATTTGGAATCAGGATTTACAAATTTTTTAAATAGGTAAATTTTAATTTTAGACATTATGAATATTTATTTCAGTAAATATTTTATTTACCGTGGTTAAAGGGGTAAATCCACTAAATAAGGTTAAAAAATAATATTATAATAGAATTAAATTATCCTAACACAAGTCATAACCCTATTGGTAGATACATTTCAGACCATGGGCATCCTTGGGTTGATTTTGGGACCCCATGGATCCACTTGGGAGTGATAATGTCATTTTATATTAAACAATCTAAAGTATAGACAAAAATAACAAAAGCAAATATATTTTAGTAAAACAATTTTTATATGAGGTTATATAATTGATATATTTGACTATAAATAGTCATTAGAAATATATAAAGATTTAATAAATCATTTTATTTTATTTAGAATTTTTATACATAAAATAAATATATTTATATATGACACATTAATAATGCAGTATTTTCATTATTATTGAAACAATCAAATAAATGATATTATAAATATTAGAATAAATATAATTGGAAAGTTTTGATTCCATCCACTAATTTTATATGTTAATATTACATGTTATGGTTTATTAAATGAATTTTTTTCAAAGTAATCATGCTTTAATGACTTTAACAAAAACAAAATACCAAATAGTGTCAAATTTGAAAAAAAGAGTTTTAAAAACAAACCTTATATTATTAATTGATATAATATTTTTAAAAATATAATATTCAGATAAAATAATTATAGTTTTATAGTTTTATTATTAATGAACCACTTGGAGATATCTTGAAAATTTATAGTAATTTTATTAACCATAAAATATAAAAATACAAAAAGACGTGGTAAATGTCAAACTATTAAACTAATAGTTAAATATAAAATATAAGGTTAATATGGTGACAAAAACCTATCTAAGAGCTATTGGTTGAGATTTTTTCGACCCATATCCTTATTATCCTCTAAATAAATTATTTTTTAGCCATTAGAAACCGAAAATTATTTTATTATAAAATAATATTTCAAGCTCTTCCTAAAGTGACCATCACCTCTCTTATAAAAGGGCACTTACCCTTCACTTAATTTCACACCTCCAAATCCATTTGGCTCAGCCAACCGCTACCCAAATATCTTCCCAAAATTATTCTATTCATTATATATGCCTTACGTTGGTCATAAAGCCCACCTAAGGAGCCCTTTTGATCAAATCGAAAGGAAGAACATGAAGAAGAGGTAAATATTTCATCACCTCTTTCAAGTTATTTTCTTCTTCCACTTTCTCTTTCTTTTTTTCCATTATTAAATAATAAATCCAGTATCTTCTATATACTATTATATTATTATAAAAATATCACAACCATATTCATTATTCTATCCATCCTATAAATGACAGTCACCATATGTGTGTACGTACGGATTACCGTCTCCACGTCGTGGTGTCGTTTGTTATTCAAACACTCCATTATTTGGATGGGTATAATAATGAGTATAACTGATATCAATAATAAATATAAAATATTAATGATTCTGTATATATGATATACCATCCAATTACATATTATTTCTTCATCAATATAATTATATTATCGCTCATTCATACGTACAGATTACCGTCTCCACGAACGCGATGAGATTCATTCCCCATACTAATCATTAAAGAATAATTTTCATTTTATGATTAAAAATAATGTTTATGAACCTAATATCATTCTGTATTTGAATCAAATACATCCTATCCATAACAAACATGGCTTACTTAACAATGCATATAAATGAAAATGAATCAGTTAACACCTGAAATGATGATTCTACTAAAATATTATTAACAAAGAAATATTATAACATCATATATTAAATTATAGTTATGTATATAGTTATTGTATAATTTAATAACAATTTTTTAACTATTATACAGGATCATAACATACCATTGACTAAGGAAAAGTACAAGGTAAGGGTTAATTTCACAATCTCTTTATTATCCGAGGTTGTTTTTACATAAGTATCCATTGGGACCTCTTTGTCATCCACATCCATGTTTTCTTAAAATAGTATTTAAAAACATTTTTATCATTTACTAGACTATAAGTTAAATTAATTTATACACTTATTTGACTATATATGTTTTGAAATAATTTTTTCATCGTTTTCCAAACATGGTACTTTGTGACCTTTTTGAAAAAATTAAGGTAAGAATGTTTTTTTCAACTTATATGGTGAGTGCGGATATTTTCTACCATTATATCATTATCGAAGCTTACCTTAAAAGATTATAATTATGTTTTAAAAATAAATGTTTTCTTTTATAATTACATGACTTCTAAATTATTTCAAAATAGAAAGAGATATTTCTCTCAATATGTTTTGATTTCATCTATGTCAACATCCTTTTATGGATTTTAAGCTTGTTCTTGATTAATTATGATACAAAACTTCCATTTTGTATTGAAGGTTTTGTGATATGTTTGATTTTAGATGTGTTTTTCTTACACCATTGCTATTTTATGGATAAATAATTGACATTTAGTATTCTAGTTTTAATACGAATGTTTATGTTATGTTTAACCCTTTTCATATGAGGAATGCATTGGACTTAGTAAGTGA
The DNA here is from genome assembly GCA_963277665.1 of Viscum album. Taxonomy (NCBI): domain Eukaryota; kingdom Viridiplantae; phylum Streptophyta; class Magnoliopsida; order Santalales; family Viscaceae; genus Viscum; species Viscum album. Next base: position 508,062,128 of record OY728143.1, on the reverse strand, counting down.
CGGGTGGAGCCCGCTATATCTCCTCGATGCATCAGTAGGTATGATGAGACAAACTAGTGTCTTGGCACAAGGCCTTGAAAAAATCTTATTTGTAGTCTTGGCACAAGGCCTTGACTATGTGGTTATATAGTCTGGAATTATGCATTCCATCATTATGAAAGTTGCTGTTGATATTCCATGTGATTGTTCGACTAGTAGAATATCCATGTGAATTAGTAAATGGAATTATTTGATTTTAGCTTTTCCATATTATTCTAAAGTTTAATTTTAAAAGTATTTTCTTTTAGTCTTATACATTTCCTTAAATGTTTAAGTTTATTAATGAAAGATTCCGCTATATTTTTATCCTTACTGAGCATCTCAGTTTTCCAAGAAATACAACCCTATCTAGATATGAGCAGGTAGAGGAGGATCTGGCACAGATGTACCTAGGGGTAAAACCCGAAAGCACCACATTGAGCTAGACTCAAACGGGAACTGGTGCATGACAAGGGGCCTTACTGCACTCTTGGTTACAACACTCTCGGGGAAATTCTTAGGATAATTATCATTTTATTTAAAAACCATTATGAAGGATTTATGAGTATATAAATCCTCAAAGAAAACATTTTTTGATTATGAATTATATTTATAGAAAATTCAATTTATGTTAACTATTTTACAAGTTTGGAATTATGTATTGTGATTCACAAACTAATCTAGTGTATGCCATTATTTAGAAATGGTGCCTAGTGGAAGGAATGAAAACAGTATCATTTCCCGTAATCCATGTAGGGATTTCCCTCCTAATAAAGATAATTATAATAGAGCTGGTGAAGCAAATGGTGCTGATCATTTTATCACCATACCGGGACAACTCACTCAAGTTATGAATAATAACCTTACCCGTATAGAGCATTCTGATCCGTAACGTGGAGGATCAATGTTAGACTGATTCATGAGAAAAAAACCACCAACATTTAATGGGTGTAAAAATCCATTAGTGGCTAAGAAATGGATAAACATGTTAGAGAAAATATTTCACACTTTTGGGTGTTGTGAAAGGGAAAAAGTTTTCATGGAAGTTTATCACCTCATGGGAGATGCAGATCAATGGTGGTCATTTATTCAAAACACAAAGGAAGATGATGAAGTTTCAAATATAGAATTTAGGGATTTTAAAGATATTTTCTTAGAAAAATACGTTCCTCATGACTATCAAGTGGATACAGAAATGCAATTTCTGAGTCTGAGGTAAAAGGAGGATGACAATGTCAAAAAATATTTGTGTAACTTTACAAGGTTAGCAAGGCATGCAACAGATTATATACATAACCCAAAGAGTAATATTGATCGATTCTTTGATGGGTTAAAACCATTTCTTTGTCGAGCATTAGTCTCACAATCCTTCTCATCATACGAAGATATTGTCTCATGTGCTATTAATACAGAAAAATAATTATCTAAGTCTTACGAATTTAAAGAAAAGTAGGAGAAGATGAGATCTTCTGAACACTCTAGAAATGGAAATAAGGGGAAGAAGGGAAACGTTGAATATCCATCATATGGTAAATGTTGGAAGAAACACCCTGGTACTTTCCTGAAGGGAATAAAAGTCTATTACAAGTGTGGTAAAAAAGGCCACCAACCTAATGATTGCAAGGGGAAGAAAGAGGATGTTGAAAGCCAAAATTATAGAGAAAAGGAGAATTATGTAAATGAATGTTCTAAGTGCCAAGGAAACTTACCTCAGAAAAGTACAAGAGAGAAAGGCCAAGCTTATGCGATCATTACTGCTGAGGTTGAAGCTCCAAAATACATGGTGGCAGGTAATTTAATGGTTTCCTCAAGTTTATCCAATGCTATATTTTACTCTAGATCATCACATTGTTTTATATCTTCCAATTTTACTATGAAAATTAGATATTTTCAATTTGACTTAAAAAGGGAGTTCTCATTCAAAACACTTAAGGGAAGTATCATCGCAACAATGTTTTGTGAATCAATTCCCATTAGGGAATATAAATGGTCTTTATCTGCGGATCTCATCATCATATCCATGATTGAATTTGATATAATCCTCAGAATGAATTGGATTTTGGACCATGATATGAAAATTTATTGTAAGAAGAAAGAGGTTACAATTTTCTATGATGATAATGAGTACCTTATCTTTAGATAAGAAACATCACCAGTTAATTTTTATCTAGATCCACCACCAGTAGCTCAACTAAATTAAATTATTGGGGAACAAGATAATGAAATAACTATGGGTGAGGGAAATAATGTTTGAATATAGGACGTACCTATTGTGTAAGAATATGTTGATTTGTTTCTAGAGGATTTACCTGCACATCCCTCATAACGAGAAATTCAGTTTTTCATTGTCTTGGTTCATGGTTAAGTCCCATATCAAAGACCCCTTATATAATGTCCACTACGGAATTAGTGGAACTAGGGAAACAACTAGATGAATTGAGTAATTAAGGATTTATTCACCCTAATGTTTCTCCATGTGGTGCCCATGTCCTTTTTGTTAAGAAGAAAGACGGATCTATGATGTTGTGCATTGACTATAGGGTGATCAATGCTATAAAAATAAAGAAAAAGTATCTCCTACCTTGAATTGATGATTTATTCGACCAAATTCATGGATCTCAATATTTTTTAATGATTGACCTTCGATCTGGGTATCATCAGTTGTGTGTGAAGAAAGAAGACATTCCAAAAATAGCATTTCAAACAAGGTACGGGTATTACAAGTTTACAGTAATGCCTTTTGGACTGACTAATGTACCCTCTATCTTCATGGATCTAATGAATAGAGTTTTCAAGGAATATCTTAATGACATCGTAGTGCTATTTGTTGATGATATTTTGGCATAATCCAAAAGCTACGAAGATCCTGAAAATCACTTGAGCATTATCCTAAGGACTCTTAGAAGAAATGAATTATATTGAAAATTTAGCAGGTGTGAATTATGGCTTCAAGAGATTTCTTTTTTTGGCCATATTATCTCTAAGGATGGAATCTCTGTTGATCCTTCAATGACCAAGGAAATCCAAGAATATTCAGCACTGATGAGTATAATTGAGGTACACAGTTTTATTAGTTTAGTATGTTATTAATGGAATTTTGTCTAGAATGTTTCCCGATTGGAAAAGCCATTAACCAAGCTCAGACGAAAAGGGGTTAAATTTGTTTGGAAAAAATATTTTGAAGAATGTTTTGAAGAATTGAGGAGAAGATTATTCAACGTTTCTATCATGACTCTACCATTAGGGAACGATGGGTTTGTTATTTATAAAGATTCTTCAAAGAAAGGACTTGGTTGTTTCCTTATGCATAATGATAGAGTTATTTCCTATGCATCACGACAACTAAAAATTCATGAGCAAAACTATCCCACTCATGATTTTGAGTTAGCAGTTGTAATCATTTATTTGAAGATATGGAGACACTATATCTATGGTGAAAAATGTGATATTTATACTGATCACAACAGTTTGATGTCTATTTTCTCACAAAAAGAACTCAACATGAAGCAAAAGAGATGTCTTGGACTACTCAAGGATTATGATTGCACCATACACAATCACATGATAAAGGAAAATAAGGTTAAAGATGCATTGATCAGAAAGGATCATGGAGTTTTGAACAAGATGAGAGTTGAAAGGGATCCTATTTTCATGGATCTAGTAAAAATGGATATGGGAATGATCATGGAAGGTGAAACATCAATAATTTTTCAAATGGTTTCCAAACCATCATTACTTGAAAGTATAAAAAGTTCTCAAACTAATGATGAAGAATTTCAAAAGAAAATTAATGCTGTGAATGATGGGAGATTGATCGACTTCATATATGAATATGGAATTTTGAAATTTGGGAAGAGAATTTGTGTTCTCGATATACCTGATCTAAAAAGGGAATTGGTGGATGATGCTCATAGATCCAATTTCTCTATACACCCTGGTACCACTAAGATGTATAGAGATTTGAAGGAACATTTTTTTTGGGACAACATGAAGTGGGAGATTGATGATTTTTTGTCAAGATGTGTTGTTTGTCAACAAGTAAATGCTGGAATGGAACAACATGGATGATTTATGAAACCTATTCTCATACTTGAGTGTAAATGAGATGATATTATGATGGACTTTTTCAGGGGACTACTGAAAACTCATAGAAGGAATGATGCAATATGGGTTATTATTGATCGTCTTACCAAGTCAGCACATTTTCTTGCTATAAGAGAAGATTTAACACATGAACGTTTAGGAAGAATGTATATTATTGAATTTGTAAGACTTCATGGAGTACCCCTTTCGATTTTTTCTGATCGTGATCCCCGTTTTACATCATTATTCTAGAAAAGTCTTCAGAAAGGCTAGGATACTGAACTTCGTTTGAGAACTATCTACCACCCTCAAACCGATGGACAATCAGAGTGGAATTTTCAAACATTATAAGACATGTTGAGATCTTTCTAACTTGACATTCAAGGTATGTGGGATCAATATTTAACTCTGGAAGAATTTTCCTATAACAATAGCTTCCATTCAAGAATTCAGATGGAACCATATAGAAGCTTTATATAGAAAGAAATGTCGCACACCAACTTTTGGGGATGATGTTGGAGAAAGAAAACTCGTAGGCCTAGAACATGTTGAGGAAAAAATGGAAAAGGGGAAGGTTATCCAAACCCACATCAAAGCAGTTCAAAGTAGGCAGAAGATCTATTCTGATAACCGAAGGAAGGATTTTGAATTTCAGGTAGGTGACCATGTTTTCTTGAAGGTATCTCCATGGAAGGGAGTTAGCCGAGTGGTACCCGCTAGTTGTACCCCTCGCTCTCCATGGGAACTGGAATAGGATCGAGTCCCACCAGGCTCGTACACTATTCGTATTATGTGTTGGGACCACTTTGTGTATATGCTTGTATTTGTTTTCAATAGTTGTCAATGAAGGTCAAAATGAAAGAGATCAAGAAGTTCTCCAATGAAATAGAGGAATGTAAATTCAGATGATTGTTGTATTGATCATAAGTTAAAAGAACATGTGTCAAATGTGACACATTTTTTACAACAATGAAGAACATGAGGTATAATCCATCTGAGGATGATTAAAGAAGAATGGGGTTTTGATGAAGACCATTCAATTCCTCATTCTTGCATGAGAACCATGGGTTTTGATGAAGACCATGCAATTCCTCATTATTTCATGAGAACCATTGGTTTTGATGAAGTCCTTGCAATTACCCATTATTGCATGAGAACCATGCAAGAGACTTCTTTAAGAATTGAATCATATGATTTGCATGAAGTAGATAATGATGGTTGAAGAAGAAGACAATGTGCAAGGGATTGGAATTCTGAGATGGCCATGCAGGGATTGGAATTCTGATATGGCCACGCCCATCACATTGTCTTAAAAGATGATAATGCTAAATTTGTTCCTTTAAAGAATATATATCATGATAGTGGTGCTTGTAATTAAAGCAGAAGAGTTGTTGAAGGATAAAAATCACCAAAAATAAGTGTTTTTGAGGTGATCGTGCTTGTTGATGAAGAAAACAAATGACATACAAATTTGTTGAAAAAGGAGATTCCATGGTGGCATGTTGAGTTCAAGGGCTATGGTTAATGATCCATGTTTGATTCAAGAATTTCAATAAAGGAATGGATGATCTGGAGGTGGTACAGAAAGAGTAGATACAAGGAGGTGCGTGCAAAGAGGATGTGGTGCACGAAATAGGTGCACTGTGTGCGAAATAGGAGAGGTGTGCGCGAAAAACCAGTGTGGTGCACGAAATAGTGGAGCGAAGTTTTTTGCGCAAGCAGTGTTTCAGAATCAGAATGTTTAAAAATGGGAAAGGCATGGTCTGCGTGAAAAACCATAGTTGTGCGTGGAAAAATGGGAATTTGCATGCGAAAATGTTATGCTCAGAATAGGTGGGTGGTTTTTTCACGCAAGTAGTATCTCGGATCAGAAATACTGAAAATCAGCAAAGGCAAGAGGTGCGCGAAAAATATGAGATGTTCGTTCCATGTGCGTGGAAAATCAAATGTCTGCACAAAAAATTGATTGTGCACAAAATGTGGGTTTGAAGTTTTACGTGCATGCGAGGATTCATGTTCAGAATGATGAAAAATGAAGAAGTCTTGAGCTGTGCGAAAAACCAAGGCGGTGCGTGAGAATAAAAAGGAAGGTGTGCGTAATTCAAAGAACTGGGAGACAGTTTTACACGCAGGAAGGGGTTTTATGAATAGGATCAAAAACGCCTATAAATATGAGGTGAACCCCTCTCATTAGAAGAGGCTCGACACTTAGACAAATCCCGAGCTCTGACACCCGGAAAAATTGAGTTATAGAGTGTTGCGCGAGAAGTAGAAGGGATGCGTGAAAAGGAAGGTGTTCCTAGAAAAAGGAAAGTTCTGCGTGAAAAAGAAGAGTTGCGCGTAAAACCTTTTTCACGCCAAGAAGGTATTTTTACGCGCATGGTTTGAATTTTACGCGCAAGACACCAGGAAGGGTGCGTGAAAATTTTGGGGGTCCCGCAGGCCTTTGACAGGTTCTTAGCACTCTCAAATCTGCTTTGCGAAGATAGAAGAACAGTGAACCATTTGGTTTTATGAAGAGAAGTAGTACCACACACACATGACTGGTGTTTAACACCCTCATTTTTCTTTGAGAAGAGAAGAAGAACGATTCGTACAACTAAACTCAGATCTGAACAGAGAGAGGGAAATATGATGATACACTCAGGTGTAAGTATTGGGAATTGAAGGAAGAGAAGAAGGAGATTTAGTGCATTCATATATTGCACTAAAGTAGATGATTGATTGCAAAAGAGCATCAACTCAGGACACTGATGCAAGTAGAGTCTCATGCTAAGTAGAGGTAAAGAATTCAATGCTAATATTTTTAAGAGACCCTCACATCTATAAACTGACTGAGACTTCACCAAAGGCAGTGATCCAGGGGGAGTCAATGGGAGTGACCTGAGGGACACAGTGAGCTATCCCTATACGTTTGTAAAGGTAGTGATCTTGGGATAGTGTGACTGTGCCCGAACCATTGTAATCCATATCTAGTGAAGAATAGTGGAATTAGGTACGACCGACAACCTTTCGGCATATGCTCCTTGGACATATCCCTTAGTGGTGAACCAAGTAAAAGTGTTGTGTCAACTCATTGCATGTGAATGTTCGATTGCTAATCATATCCACCATACAGGTTTTACAAGTTCCTACCAATGTGGGGACAAGATCCTTAGTTTCAAAAGAAAAATTTGACACCCTGATTCACCTCTCCCCTCTCAGGGTGTCCCGGGGTCCTAGATTATGAATAGGATGATTCAAAGCCATTTCCTAGTAGGGGAATGTGGAGCGCACTTTGGCCGGTGGGGCCCCCCCTCTGGGAGTCGGTGTTAGAAACACATGTTTTTCCCTTGGGGTGTTAGCCGAGTGGTACCCACTAGTTTTACCCCTCGTTCTCCATGGGAACTAGGGCAGGATCGAGTCCCGTCAGGCCCGAACACTGTTCATATTATGAACAGGGTGATTCAATGTCATTTCATAGCTAGGGAACGTGGCGCGAACTTAGTCTGATGGGGCCCCCCTCTAGGAGTCGGTGTTAGCAACACATGTTTTTCACATGAGCCTCAGCCCAGTTTGTGAGGTACCCTTAAGTGCATACACAAGACCCAGGTTCAAAACTAGGTAGAGGAATATTTATGAGTACTGTAGAAGTACTATAGCAGGTACTATAGTAGTACTGTAGCAGGTACTATAGTAGTACTGTATCAGTACTATACACTGTGCGGGTACTATAGTAGGCACTGTAGAAGGCACTATTCGGTACTGTAGCAGCTGGAACTATTCACCTTGAGCCATAGGTTAGGGCTTGGAGTCCTTAAGGATTTCGGGCCACCCAGGCCTTTGGGTTAGTAGGGATTTCGGGCCACCTTTAAGGCCTTCGAGCCACCTCAAGGCTTTCGGGCCACATGCAATTTCCCAAGACACACTGCAAAAAAAGGAGCAGCCTCAGAATAGGATTCAGAGCAGGTGCACTCACCAGAGCAGAGCCGAATGGATTTGTCAGAATGAGAGGGTATGGCTATGCCATCAGGACAATCCTGTGCATGAATGGGAAGCCTAGCTAGACGGCCATGCGACGATGGAGAGATACTATCACGATATAGATGGTGGGGGGCAGTTCCTTGTAGATAGTCTGGTTGAATTACCTAAGACCTTCGGGTCATGCAATCTCTTAAGCCTACGGGCCCTGTAATCTATTATCCTATGAGCCTTGTTAGGGTTTCTATTCATCCCTTGAAATGGGGGTTAACAAAATCAATAAAAATGAAGGCCTTTGGGCCATTCGGTCTTACCGTTTGACAATGCCACCAAGTCTCTCCAAATTTCACGATGTGTTCCACGTATCACCATTGAGAAAATACATGCCTGACCCAACACATGTACTCACCTATGAGGAAATTGAACTGGAACCTGGTTTGTCTTATTGTAAAGAGCCTATCAAGATTCTTGATATTAGAGAATAAGTGTTTAAAAAACCAGATGACTCATCTGGTTAAAGTTCAATGGAGAAACCAGAAGATAAAAGAGGCAACGTGGGAACCAGAGAAACTTATGATGAAGAACCACCTGAATCTTTTTGTGTGGTAGTATTCTAGAAATTTTGAGGATGAAATTATTTGAATTAGGGAAGAATGTAACACCCCATTCTTCCATGATACATTTCCCTTTGAATAATACAATAGCTTGCGTTGTACGCAACTTCGAGATTCTAACACACTACGACCAATCAAACTTGCCTTTATGTATAGTAATACCACTTTTTAAAATTTTATAAATTTTATTATTCAAAATGGTCTTCATTTTTGAATTTTGAATATAGGAATTATCTTAGGGTGAATTTTTGGTACTTTTCCAAAAACTTTCAATTTTTGATGAATAGTGAAAAATACTAAATTTTGATTAAAAAAACTTTTTTAATCAAAATAATTTATAGTGTTAAATTATACATTTTAATTATTTTTAAGTATAATTAGATTATATTTTTATCATTTAATATAATTTATGGCATTGGATGTAATCTCACAATTAAACTGGACAGAAACAACTGTCAATCTTTTGATAGTTATCATATCATAAAAACATGTTTTTTGATTTCACAATGACAATTAATTTTAAATTAATTTATGCTACTTATGTGTTTTGAATTTGGAAAAATTTATTCCATATTTGTAATTAGGAGTTCCAAATTGTGTAAATAAGTGACTTTTAATTTTAGATATTATGAATATTTACTTTAGTAAATATTTTATTTACCATGGTTAAAGGGGTAATTCCAGTAAATAAGGTTACAAAAATAATATTATAATAATATTGAATTACCCTAAAATATATACTAACCATATTGGATGAAACATGTCTAACCATGGCCTTCCTTGGGTCAATTTTGGGACCCCATGGAGCCACTTGGGAGTGATAATGACATTTTATATTAAATAATCTAAAGTAAAGAAAAAAATTAAAAAAGCAAACATCTTTTAGTAAAAAAAAATTTATATGAGATTATATAATTTATATATTCTTCTATAAATAGTAATTATAAAGCTAAAAATATTTTCTATATCAATATATTTTAATTATAATTTTTAGACATAAAATAAATATAATTATATATGACACAATAATGATGCAGTATTTTTCTTATTAATGAAACAATAAAATAAATGATATTATAAATATTAAAATAAATATAATTTGATATTTTTTATAACATAAATGAATTTTATAAGTTCATATGAAATTTTAGGGTTGATTAAATTAATTTTTTATGAAGTAATCATGTTTTTATGACTTTATTAAGAACAAAATACCAAATAGTGTCAAAATTGACATAGAAGACTTCTAAAAAAATATTATATTTTTAATTGATATAATATTTATAGAAATATAAGGTTCTACCAAAAGGATTATATAATTATAGTTTCATAATTGATGAACCACTTGGGATTCTCTTGGAAGTTTATAGTAAGTTTATTTACAATATAAAATAAAAATACAAAGAGACATCGTAAATGTCAAACTATTTAACTATGAGTCAAATCTAAAAGATAAGGTTAATATGGTGACCTAAACCTGTCTAAAACATATTGGTTGAGAGGTTTTCAACCAATCCCCATCGTAGACTCTAAATAATTCATTTTGGATCCATTATAAACCGAAAATTATTTTATTATAAAATAATACTTCATGCTTTTTGTAAAGTGACCATCACCTCTCTTATAAAAGGGCACTTCCCCTTCTCTTAATTTCATACCTCAAAATCCATTTGGCTTGGCCAAACCATGCCCAAATATCCTTCCAAATTTTATCCCTTCATCCCAGAGGCTTTATTTTGGTCATAAATACAATCTAAGGAGCCCTTTTGATCAAATCAAAAGGAAGAACCCGAAGGAGAGGTAAATATTTCATCACCTCTTTCAAGTTCTTTTCTTCTCCCAATTACTCTTTCTTTGTTGTTTCCATTTTAAAATAATTACTCTAGTATCTTCTATATAATGTGATGTTATTATAAAAATTATATAACTATATTCATTATTCTATCCATCCTATAAATTACAATGTCACCAGACGTGCGTACGTACGGATTACCGTCTCCACGTCGTGGTGTAGTTTGTTATTCAAACACTTAATTATTTACGTGGGTATAATAATTAGTATAACTGATGTAAATAATAAATATAACATGTTAATGATTCTTTATATATGATATACCATCCAATTACAAAATATTAATCCATCAATATAACGATATTTTCGCTCGTGCGTACGTACGGATTACCGTCTCCACGAACGCGATGAGATTCATTCCCCATCGTAATAATTAAAGAATAATTTTAATTTTATGATTAAAAATAATATTTATGAAAATTATATCATTCTGTATGTGAATAAAATACATCCTATCCATAAAAAACATGGCTTATTTAACCAAGCAAATAAAGGAAAACGAATCAGTTAACACCCGAAACGATGATACTACTAAAATATTATTAACAAAGAAATATTAAAATATCATATATGATATCGTATTTATGTATATAGTTATTGTATAATTTAATAACTACTTTTAAATATTATTCAAGAGTTTTACATACCATCGACTAAGGAAAAGTACAAGGTAAGGGTTAATTTCACAATTCTTTATTATCCGAGGTTGTTTTTATGTAAGTATCTATTGGGACCTCTTTATCTTCCACATCCATGTTTTCTTAAAAATGTATTTCAAAAAACATTATCATTTACGAGACTATGAGTTAAAGTCATTTATACCCTTATTTTACATTATATGTTTTGAAATGAATTTTTCTGTCGCTTTCCAAACAAGGTACTTTATGACATTTTCGACAAAATTATGGTAAGAATGTTTTTTCTCAACTTATATGGTAGGTGCAGCTAATTTACGCTTTTATAACATCATCAAAGCATTTGTTACCAGATTATAATAATGTTTTCAAAATAAATGTTTTCTTTTATAATTAAATTACTTCTAAATGATTTCAAAATAGAAATAGATATTTCTCTCAAAAAGTTTTGATTTCATCTATTTCCACATCCTTTGATGGATTTTAAGCTTGTTTTTGATTTATTACGAAACAATACTTCTATATTTTATTGATGGTTTTATGATATGTTTGACTATGTATGTGTTGTTTTTACACCATTCATGGTTCATGAAAAAAGTATTGACATTTTTTATTCTAGTTTTAATAAGAATGTTTATTTTATGTTTAAACCTTTTCATATGAGGAATGCATTGGACTTAGTAAGTGATGGGTGGAGCCCGCTATAGCTCATTGATGCATCGGTAGGTCTCATGAGACAAACTAGTGTCTTGGAACAAGGCCTTGCAAAAATCGTATTTGTAGTATTGGCACAAGGCATTAACTATGTGGTTATGAAGTCTGGCATTATGAATTCCATAATTATGAATGTGGCTATTGATATTCCATGTGATTATTCAACTAGTAGAATATCGATGTTAATTAGTAAATGGAATTATTTTATTTTAGCTTTTCCATATTATGCTGAATTTTAAGTTTAAAAAGATTTTTTTAATCTTATACATTGCCTTAAACATTTATTCTTATTAATGAATGTTTCCGCTATATTGTTATCCTTATTGAACTCTTGGTTACGATACTCCCGGGGGATATGCTTATGATAATTCTCATTTTCTTTACAAAGCATTATGAAAGATTTATGAGTATATACCTCCTCAAAAAAAACATTTTTATGATTATAGATTATATCTATAAATTGATCTATTTATGCTAACTGTTTTAGATGTTTGGAATTATATATTTTGATTCATAAACTAATCTAGTGTATGACATTGTTTAGAAGTGGCACATAGTGGAAGGAATGGAAACTGTATCAATGCACGTAATCAATTTAGGGACTTCCCTTCTACTCAAGATAATTATATTGGAGCTTTTCAAGCAACTGGTACTCATCAGCTTGTCACCATACTGGGATAACTCACTTAGGTTATGAATAATAACCTTACCCATATGGAGAACCCTGATCCGTAACGCGGAGGATCAATGTTAGACCGCTTCATGAGGAAACAACCACCAACATTCAATGGGAGTACAAATACATTAAATCTAAGAAATGGATAAATTTATTAGAGAAAATATTTCACTCTTTGGGGAGTGGTGAAAGAGAAAAAGTTTTCATGGCAGTTTATTGCCTCATGGGAGATTCAGATCAATGGTGGTCATTGATTCAAAACACAAAGGAAGATGATGAAGTATCAAATATGGAATGGAGGGAGTTTAAAGTTCTTTTCTTAGAAAAATACTTTCCTCATGACAATTGAGTGGATATGGAAAGGTAATTTATGAGTCTGAGGCATAAGTAGGATGAGAATGTCACAAAATATGAGGCTATCTTTACAAGGTTAGTAAGGCATGCAATAGATTATATACATAAACCAAGGAGTAAGATTGACCGATACTTTTATGGGTTAAAACCATTTATTTGTCAAGAATTAGTCTCAAAATCCTTCTCATCATATGAAGATATTGTCTCATGTGCTATTAAGACAGAAAAATAATTCTCTAAGTCTTATGACTTTAAAGAAAAGTAGGAGAAGATGAGATCTGCTGAACACTCTAAAAATGGAAATAAGGGGAATAAGGTAAAAGTTGAATATCCATCCTATTGTAAATGTGGGAAGAAGCACCCTAGTACTTTCCGGAAGGGAATGGGAGTTTGTTACAATTATGGTGAAAAAGGCCACCAATCTCGTGATTGTAAGGGGATGAAAGAGGTTGTTGAATTCTACAATTTTAGAGAAAATGGGCATTATGCAAATGAATTTCCTAAGCGCCTAGGGAGCATACCTCAAAAAAGGCCAAGGGATCGAGGCCAAGCTTATGTGATCACTACTGCTGAGTTTGATGATCCAAAAGACGTGGTGGAAGGTAATTTAATGGTTTCCTCAATTTTAGACAATGCATTATTTGACTCTGGATCATTAAATTGTTTCATATCTTCCCAGTTTACTATGAAAATTAGATATTTTCAATTTGAATTAAAAAGGAAGTTTCCAGTCAAAACATTTAAAGGAATTATCATCAAAATAATGTTTTGTGAATTAGTTCCCATTAGGTCATATAAATGTAGAGACCCGGAGCCTGACGTACATTGACATTACATTACATTTGCGGAATACTTAGTACATAACAAAAACACACACACAAGGATCGTAATAGTTTAGTGTCTTTGGAAACTCGGAATGTAATCTTCTAATCGTGGTGAAAGATCTTCAATATCTCCCATAAAGATCTTCCTTTTTTTTACCTAAAACCTTTCTTTATATCCTAGGGAAAATATAACATAAAAGGGTGAGCTCAAATGCTCAGTAAGGGTAAAAAAAAGAAATATCAATCACATCATATTCATAAGAACATAACATTTTGGAAATCATAACCTGCAAAAGATAGCATAATTTCATAATCATGGGATAAATCATGGAAGTGAAATGTAATCACAATAATCATAACTTAAAACATGAAACTTTGTGGCATTCACACATAATCATAGAGAATCATTTCTTGTTAGTCAAGACTCATTGCCAAGACTATCTTAGAGGACAAAGTCCCTTTCTGAATCGATTAACCCTCGTTTCAGTCCTGTTTCACTGAACCGGTATAACCTACCATTCCAGCCATGTCTATCTCATGAGATATAAAATCTTTACCCAATGCATTGGAGGGAGATATAGGTCCCACCCATCTTATAATGAATCCTTTCTTATGTGTGCCACATAATCATAAACCATACATCATAGCGTAACCCATGTAATAAAAATGGGATTCTTAAACAACATGACATCATAAAACAATTCATATAAGATAAAGGAATTCATAAAAATATTTCCATCACAACATAATCAAATCCATGTAATAATAGGGATAAAAACAGTACCCTTTTATTATCTTAGATGGAAAACAATTTCGATAAAATACTTGAACTTCATTCTTGAGGAAAATATCCTTTCTACTTCAAAAACACTTTTCCTTTCTTAAAATGTCATAAAATTATAAAATAAAGAAGTTGATTAAAAATAAACTTGAAAACTTATAAAGTAAGATTCTTGGAAATAATGTTTTAAAAATCCATTTATGCCGTATAAGTAAAAAAAACATTCTTCGTACTTTTGTCGGAAAAGTCAAAAAGTACCTCGTATGAAAAACTACAAAAGATTCCTTTCATACATATTACTAAAAACTCACCGAAGGTTAAAAATTTATTTAAACAATTGTAGGTGGATGGAAATAATATTACATATTGATGAAACATGGATGTGGATGATAAAATACACCCCAGTAAATACTTTCGAATAAACAATCTCAGATAAAAATGAGATTGTGATATTTCCCTTACCTTAGGTCCGATTTGCTTTGTACGTGTCCGAAGCTCCTGTATAATGGTTTAAATAATGTTATTGACTTATTACATAATCATAAATATTGATATGATATCATATATGGTCATATTCTTAGCTTCTTAGTAGTAATATTTCATTGCTACTTATTATTTGGGTGTTTATAACTTTTTGTTCTTATGCGTGTTTTGTCGAATAAATTCTTATTCTTCTCTTTAGGTTATAGATACCTAATTTCCAGAATGGTATTAGTTTAATATATATCATATTCATTCATTCAATTCATTTATATAATCAGTATGAAATGAAGATCATGTAGAACGAGTCACATCACATCGTGGAGACGGTATTCCGTACGTACGCACGAGTGATGATATCGTTCCTATGATCGTGGAATTGTATTTAAGTGTATTTATACTATTTCAGTATCAATATCACTTTATAATAATCATATATAGTTACTCATTACACCATTATACCCATCCTTGTAAGGTGATGGTGGAAAATAGAGTACACCACGGCGTGGAGACGGTATTCCGTACGTACGCACGCGCAGTGATTTCATTTTTCCGTAGGATGGATAGAAGGTGAATTATGTTTGTTTCATATTTATAATGACATATCAGTATGTAAGTAATACTGATGTTATTACATTATCATGAAAAAACTAAAGAAGAAGAATTTGAAGAAGAATGAAATTGAAAAGATCGGTAATGGATATTACCTCTTCTTTGGAACGCCTCTTTGAATCCTCCACTTAGGGAACTAATATTGATCTTTGAAGAAGCCCAGGACCTCTAGGATTATTCTAGGGAAGTGGAGAGGATAAAATGGCAGGGGTTGGCCGAGCTTGAGTGCTCAAATTGGTGTGAGGAGGAGGGGGAGGAGGTGCCCTTTTATAAGGGAGGAGAGGGGCACCTTAGGAATATCTCAAAATATTATTTTATATTAAAGTAAAAATAGGTTTATAATGGTTCCAAAGGGTCTTATTTCGAAGCTAAAGTGGGGATGGGTCGAAATCCTATCAACAAATAGGATTTATACAAGTTTAGGTTATTATTTTAACCTTATCAATAAGATTTAACTCTAAGTTAAATAATTTAACTTTTACCGTGTCTTTTTTGTTTTCTTACACTATATGGTTAATACACTTACTATAACATGCCAAAAGAACCCCAAATTGTTTATTATTAATATATATATCCTTATCTAATTAATTTGGCCGAACCTTAGATTTTTAGGAATAAAATAACAATTAATAATATAATATTTGATTTAAAAACTATTTTGTGTCAATTTTGACACTATTTGATATATGATTTTTTTGAAAGTCATAACAGAATTATATGTTCAAACCAATTTGATTAAATCAACACTAATATATCATATTAACCTATAAAATTAGTGTAATTCATAAAAAGTCTCAAATTACATTTATTTTGGTGTTTATAACATCAATTATGTCAATATTTCATTAATAAGATAATTACTGCATCATCATTGTGTCATAAATAAATTAAATTATATAATGTCTAAAAATTATAAATAAAATACCATCATGTAGGAAATATTTTTAGATTTATAATGAATATTTATAGTCGAATTTATCTTATGTATAACCCCATATTAAAAATGATTTACTTATTAAACTTTGATTTTAACTATTTTAACCCTTCTTTAAATAAATTAATAATAAATGTCCTATTCTAATCCAAGTGGACCTAAATGGTCATATTTTATTCCTAAGTTTGTTTTTGGTCGAATTACACTTGTCCAATAGAATTAGGACATGTTTTAGGGTAATAATAATATCATATTTACCCTTAGTTACCCTATTTACTATTAACTGTGGTAAAAAAAAGTAAAAAGTTACTATTCACCAAAAATTATTTTCATCTCATTGAACCACATTTTAGTACTTGATATTAACCGTGTCTGTCGTATTTTCTAAATTCCATTCACAGAAGCGGTAAAATTAAGTTTTATGCAAAATTCAGTTTTTAACCTACCACTTAGTGGTTTCACTATTCATCAAAAATTGAAAGTTTTCAGAAAAGTACCAAAATTTCACCCTAGGCTATAATTGATATTCCGAATTCAAAAATGATTTCTATTTTAAAAAATTCCCAACATATAAGTTGCATTAATTAATTTTATAATTAATTTCCGCTGTCACAACAAATAGCGTGTTTTTAAGAGATAATAACTATCAAAAGATTGACACTTGTTTATAACTGGTTTAAATGTGAAATTACATCCAATGTCCAACATTGTATTAAATTGTAAAAATATATTCTAAATATACTTTAAAACCACTCAAATTAATAATTTATAACTATTAATTATTTCGATTGAAAAAGTTGTTTTTAATTAAAATTTAGTAATTTCCACTATTCATCAAAATATGAAAGTTATCCGAAAATTACCAAAATTTCACCTTAGGCTAAATTTGATACTCCTAATCCATATATGAAGTCCATTTTGAAAAATAAAATTTACAAAATTTGAAAAAGTGGTTATTACTATTCATAACGGCTAGTTTTAATAATATCTTAATAGCATATCGTTGTTTAGTGAAACTTGGTGTTGCGTACAACACACGCTATCGTGGAAGGTCTCGATTGCGTGTAATTCAAGCCAGGTCAGAGATGTGTGTTTTGAATGATCCTTTTGGTGTAGCATATAACACAAGACATTAATGAAATTAAAAAGAATATTTTTCATAAAATCTCGGGGTGTTACATTCTACCCCCCTTAAAATAAATTTCGCCCTCGAAATTCGTCGAGGTTATAAATGGTTTACTATTCGAAAGTTTCTTTAATCGAAACCCACATCGTAAAAAGGAATACAAAAACCAATCTTTAAAAACAAAAGTATGAAACGTAACGGTTACCCAAATAAACTAATCAATGGGTTTCCCCATAGGTGAAAATATGGATATGGAAGAGAAATCTAACCATCATGTTCTGATGGATAGTGGTAGAGAACATGGCTATGGAAAATCCAACAATCACAAATCCATAAATTTGTGATGATCTAAGGTACCATTTGATTAATCAGATATAAGAGCACTAGGACAACATTTTTGGTTTTCAAGATCATTTCCCTAAAGTTGAAGAATTATAATTAGAATAAATACATACTTTATTTTGGTACAATCTCACTGTTGTTCGTTCCTTGAACAATTTCCACTTCATCTCTTAAATAAATGAAGTTGAATTGGTTATTCGTGAAGTGTTAGCAGATCATGTGATAGAATGACGGGTCATTCCATCTGTCTCAAACAAAAGGTTAGCAAAAGTTATTAAATATACATAAGTCATTCTATAGTGGGATTAATCATATATGGTTCCTAAAATGGACTTATACTTCATATATCATACTGCTTAATATAATAAAACTAGTTTCTACTAAACAGGGACTTCCTGTAGGCCAGTGGTAGGTGATAAAGGCCAGTCGCACTTCGGTTGTGGGTTCGATTCCCACATCCTTGTCCGACGCAATGGGCTGTCGCCCGTCCTGCAGGTTGTCCTTTTTCTAAAGCTATATTACTATAACATCCCATCAATAATATTGAAAAACGTTTTATCCTAACTTATGCCCAACATAATCCATTCTAATCTTTAGGCTTATCTAAAATACTTCAGTCCAAGCTCATAGTATAAAGAAAATGATTACTTGAAATGTCACAGAATAATCACATGAATGCCATCAGTTATCCCCCATATATCATAAGATATATCTTGTTGGTCAAATTATAAACATGTGAATACCTTAATCAAGTATTCTCTTAAATAATTAATACCCATTGAACCTTAGTGAAAACATGAATGCAGTTAAAAGTTTCCACTTTCCACATACCAAAATCCTCAAAATTCTATATACTAAAACCATGATATCACTTAGTCCTTATATCAATCATGAGCTCATGAATACAATAAAACATCTTATTATCTTCTTATCCCTTCATTATGCTCATATAATCTGTTTACCAAAAATGTCTCAATCACTTTTAATGGTTACTGGTACCATAAAATTATTGAAATCCAAAACATAAATATTCCAATATTCCACGATACTATATACAAAATTATTTTGGAATCCCATTACATAAACACTGAATCATTCCACCACATCGTTGTCATATTCAACATCGCCAATAGTGATCGCATGTGACTTCCCTTTATCCTTTGCCTTAAGCGGTTGCTCATGTCGATCATCACTAACCCTTGGATTAGGGAATTTATTGGCATAATGTCCCATCTCCTTGCACTTGAAACATTGAAGTGTTGGTGGTGCGTTCTCTGCAGTCTTTTCTTTATTCACATCATTAGAAACCCTTTTCCCACTACTTCGACACTCAGCTGCTCGATGACCTTCTTTTCCACACTTAAAACATTTTCTAGTCCCTTTAAGACAATCTCCACCATGCTTCTTTCCACACTTTGAGCATAAGGAAACATTCATCTTATTTTCACCATTATTCTGAGATTTCTCCTTGAACTCCATCTTTCGTTTCTTGTCAAAACCTTGAGATGGATATGTAACACCAACTTCCATTTCTACCTTGATAGCACAACGCACAATTTCTTCATATCTACTGAATTCTCTTATAGCCAATGCCCTTCGAAGACTTGGTTTTAAGCCACTGAAAAATCGATCAACTTTACTTTCAGGTTGGATGATAATTCCAGATTCATACCTTGCAAGTCTTGTAAAATTCGCTTCGTATATACCAACAGATTCATCATCCTTCTGCTTCAGCTCAAGAAACTCCTTTTCCATCTTTGTTCGAAGAATACGAGGGAAGTACTTACTGAAAAACAAGTTCTTGAACTCGTCCTATTCCATGGACTCAATTTCATCTCTTGGCCTCTTATTCTTGATAAGATTCCACCATTGATCAGCTTCACCTTCCAAACGATATACTGCTAAGATGACTTTATCATGTTCAGAACAATGAAGAACTGAAAATATCTTTTCAGTGGTACTGATCCATTGTTCAGCAACAAGTGGATCAGAAGTCCCACTGAAAGAATGTGGACGTTGCCTCATGAAGGACTCAATAGAATATTGTTCCCTTCTCTGCTCATTTGGAAGTCCAAAATGATTCATAGCTTGTGTAAGTATAGCAATAAGATTTTGCACTCCATATCCCATAACATTTTTTTGTTCAGGAGGGCAATTATTGCATTGTCCATTGCATTGATCAACACGGTTCCTTCGGGTTCCAACCATCATCTAAAACCCAAAAAGAATAGTGTGAGAGGCAAAAATCATGCTAGGGAAAACAACATAATAAAGGGGGAGTATCCTCAATATCTAACTTCTTAGGTTAAATTCTAAGATCGTTACCGTAGTTATAGGACTGTATCCTATTCGTATACTTATCCTTAGGGAAATCCCTAGAAAAACCTTATAAATATCTCTAGGGATCTCACTAAAGTTCTCGCATCCTAGTTTCCAAAGGTTGACTAAACCTTTCCTCTGATACCAACTGTAGAGACCCGGAGCCTGACGTACATTGACATTACATTACATTTGTGGAATACTTAGTACATAACAAAAACACACACACAAGGATCGTAATAGTTTAGTGTCTTTGGAAACTCAGAATGTAATCTTGTAATCGTGGTGAAAGATCTTCAATATCTCCCATAAAGATCTTCCTTTTTTACCTAAAACCTTTATTTATATCCTGGGGAAAATAAAACATAAATGGGTGAGCTCAAATGCTCAGTAAGGGTAAACAAAAGAAATATCAATCACATCATATTCATAAGAACATAACATTTTGGAAATCATAACCTGCAAAAGAGAGAATAATTTCATAATCACGGGATAAATCATGGAAGTGAAATGTAATCACAATAATCATAACTTAAAACATGAAACTTTGTGGCATTCACACATAATCATAGAGAATCATTTCTTGTTAGTCAAGACTCATTGCCAAGACTATCTTAGTGGACAAAGTCCCTTTCTGAATCGAGTAACCCTCGTTTCAGTCCTGTTTCACTGAACTGGTATAACCTACCATTCCAGCCATGTCTATCTCATGAGATATAAAATATTTACCCAATGCATTGGAGGGAGATATAGGTCCCACCCATCTTATAATGAATCCTTTCTTATGTGTGCCACATAATCATAAACCATACATCATAGCATAACCCATGTAATAAAAATGGGATTCTTAAACAACATAACATCATAAAACAATTCATATAAGATAAAGGAATTCATAAAAATATTTCCATCACAACATAATCAAATCCATGTAATAATAGGGATAAAAACAGAACCCTTTTATTATCTTAGATGGAGAAAAATTTCGATAAAATACTTGAACTTCATTCTTGAGGAAAATATCCTTTCTACTTCAAAAACACTTTTCCTTTCTTAACATGTCATAAAATTATAAAATAAAGAAGTTGATTAAAAATAAACTTGAAAACTTATAAAGTAAGATTCTTGGAAATAATGTTTTAAAAATCCATTTATGCCGTATAAGTAAAAAAAACATTCTTCGTACTTTTGTCGGAAAAGTCAAAAAGTACCTCGTACGAAAAACGACAAAAGATTCCTTTCATACATATTAATAAAAAATCACCGAAGGGTAAAAATGGATTTAAACAATTGTAGGTGGATGGAAATAATATTACATATTGATAAAACATGGATGTGGATGATAAAATACACCCCAGTAAATACTTACGAATAAACAATCTCGGATAAAAATGAGATTGTGATATTTCCCTTACCTTAGGTCCGATTTGCTTTGTACGTGTCCGAAGCTCCTGTATAATGGTTTAAATAATGTTATTGACTTATTCCAGAATCATACATATTGATATGATATCATATATGGTCATATTCTTAGCTTCTTAGTAGTAATATTTCATTGCTACTTGTTATTTGGGTGTTTATAACTTTTTGTTCTTATGCATGTTTTGTCGAATAAATTCTTATTCTTTTCTTTAGGTTATAAATACCTCATTTCCAGAATGGTATTAGTTTAATATATATCATATTCATTCATTCAATTCATTTATATAATCAGTATGAAATGAAGATCATGTAGAACGAGTCGCATCACATCGTGGAGACGGTATTCCGTACGTACGCACGAGTGATGATATCGTTCCTATGATCTTGGAATTGTATTTAAGTGTATTTATACTATTTCAGTATCAATATCACATTATAATAATCATATATTGTTACTCATTACACCATTATACCCATCCTTGTAAGGTGATGGTGGAAAATAGAGTACACCACGGCGTGGAGACGGTATTCCATACGTACGCACGCGCGATGATTTCATTTTTCCGTAGGATGGATAAAAGGTGAATTAGGGTTGTTTCATATTTATAATAACATATCAGTATGTAATTAATACTGATGTTATTACTTTATCATGAAACAACTAAAGAAGAAGAAGTTGAAGAAGAAAGAAATTGAAAAGATTGGTAATGGATATTACCTCTTCTTTGGAATGCCTCTTTGAATCCTCCACTTAGGGAACTAAGATTGGTCTTTGAAGAAGACCAGGACCTATAGGATTATTCTAGGGAAGTGGAGAGGAGAAAATGGCAGGGGTTGGACGAGATTGAGTGCTCAAATTGGTGTGAGGAGGAGGGGGAGGAGGTGCCCTTTTATAAGGGAGGAGAGGGGCACCTTAGGAATATCTCAAAATATTATTTTATATTAAAGTCAAAATCGGTTTATAATGGTTCCAAAGGGTCTTATTTCGAAGCTAAAGTGGGGATGGGTCGAAATCCTATCAACCAATAGGATTTATACAAGTTTAGGTTATTATTTTAACCTTATCAATTAGATTTAACTCTAAGTTAAATAATTTAACTTTTACCGTGTCTTTTTTGTTTTCTTACACTATATGGTTAATAAACTTACTATAACATGCCAAACGAACCCAAAATTGTTTATTATTAATATATATATCCTTATCTAAGTCATGTGGCCGAACCTTAGATTTTTAAGAATAAAATAACAATTAATAATATAATATTTGATTTAAAAACTATTTTGTATCAATTTTGACACTATTTGATATATGATTTTTGTGAAAGTCATAACAGAATTATATGTTCAAACCAAGTTGATTAAATCAACAATCATATATCATAGTAACCTAGAAAATTAGTGGAATTCATACAAAGTCTCAAATTATATTTATTTTGGTGTTTATAACATCAATTATGTCAATATTTCATTAATAAGATAATTACTGCATCATCATTGTGTAATAAATAAATTGAATTATTTAATGTCTAAAAATTATAAAAAAAATACCATCATGTAGGAAATCTTTTTAGCTTTCTAAGGAATATTTATAGTCGAATTTATCTTATGTATAACCCCATATTAAAAATGATTTACTTATTAAACTTTGATTTTAACTATTTTAACCCTTCTTTAAATAAATTAATAATAAATGTCCTAATCTAATCCAAGTGGACCTAAATGGTCATATTTTATTCCTAAGTTTGTTTTTGGTCGAATTACACTTTTCCAATAGAATTAGGACATGTTTTAGGGTAATAATAATATCATATTTACCCTTAGTTACCCTATTTACTATTAACCGTTTTAAAAAAAAGTAAAAAGTTACTATTCACCAAAAATTATTTTCATCTCATTGAACCACATTTTAGTCCTTGATATTAACCGTGTGAGTCGGATTTTTGAAATTCCATTCACAGAAGTGGTAAAATTATGTTTTATGCAAAATTCAGTTTTTAACCTACCACTTAGTGGTTTCACTATTCATCAAAAATTGAAAGTTTTCAGAAAAGTACCAAAATTTCACCCTAGGCTATAATTGATATTCCGAATTCAAAAATGATTTCTATTTTACAAAATTCACAACATATAAGTTGCATTAATTAATTTTATAATTAATTTCCGCTGTCACAACAAATAGCGTGTTTTTAAGAGATAATAACTATCAAAAGATTGACACTTGTTTATAACTGGTTTAAATGTGAAATTACATCCAATGTCCAACATTGTATTAAATTGTAAAAATATATTCTAAATATACTATAAAACCACTCAAATTAATAATTTATAACTATTAATTATTTCGATTGAAAAAGTTGTTTTTAATTAAAATTTAGTAATTTCCACTATTCATCAAAATATGAAAGTTATCCGAAAATTACCAAAATTTCACTTTAGGCTAAATTCGATACTCCTAATCCATAAATGAAGTCCATTTTGAAAAATAAAATTTAAAATATTTCAAAAAGTGGTTATTACTATTCATAACGGCTAGTTTTAATAATATCTTAATAGCATATCGTTGTTTAGTGAAACTTGGTGTTGCGTACAACACACGCTATCGTGGAAGGTCGCGATTGCGTGTAATTCAATCCAGGTCAGAGATGTGTGTTGTAAAAGCTCCTTTTGGTGTAGCGTATAACACAAGACATTAATGAAATTAAAAAGAATATTTTTCATAATATCTCGGGGTGTTACAATAAATGTTCTTTATCTACTGATATCGTCATCATACCCAAGATTGAATTTGATATAATCCTCAGTATGGATTGGCTTTCGGACCATGATGTGAAAATTTATTGTAAGAATATGGTGGGTACAATTTTTTATGATTATAAAAAGTACCTTATCTTTAGAGCAGAAATTTCACCACCTGATTCTTATCTAGATCCACCACCATTATCTCAATTAAATTAAATTATTGGGGAAAAGAGAACGAAATAACTATGGGTGAGGAAAAGAATGTTCGAATAGAGGATGTACCTATTGTGTAAGAATATGTTGATGTGTTTCCAGAGAGTTTACATGTACATCCTCCAGAATGAGAAATTTGGTTTTACATTGACTTAATTCCTGGTTCAAGTCTCATATCAAAGACCCATTATATAATATCCAATGTGGAATTAGAGGAACTAAAGTAACAACTATAGGAATTGAGTAATAAGGTATTTATTCGCCCTAATTTTTCTCTATTGGAAGCCCCTGTCCTTTTTTAAGAAGAAAGATGGATTTATGAGGTTGTGCATTTACTATAGGGAGATTAATGCTATAAAAATAAAAAACAAGTATCCCCTACCTCTCATTGATGATTTATTTGACCAACTTTATGGAGCTCAATTTCTTTTCAATGATTGACCTTCGACCTGGATATCATAAGTTGTGTGTGAAGAAGGAAGACATTCCAAAAATAGCATTTCGAACTAGGTACGGGCATTATGAGTTCATAGTAATGCCTTTTAGATTGACCAATGCACCCTCTATATTCATGGATATAATTAATAGAGTTTTCAAAGAATATCTTGATGACTACATAGTGGTATTTATTGATGAAATTTTGGTATAATCCAAAATCTACAAAGATCCTGAAAATCACTTATGTGTTATCCTAAGTACTCTTATAAGAAATGAATTATATGGAAAATTATTCAAGTGTGTATTCTAGCTTTAAGAGATTTCTTTTCTTGGCCATATTGTCTCTATGGATAGAATCTCGGTTGACCCTTAAAAGAATAATGAAATCCATGAATGTTCAGCACCGATGAGTATAATTGAGGTATGTTGTTTTATTGGTTTATTAGGTTATTATTGGCATTTTGTCCAGAATTGGGCCCTACTGGAAAACCCATTAATCAAGCTCACACGAAAAGGGGTTAAATTTGTTTGGACAAAAGAGTATGAAGAATGATTTGAAGAGCTAAAGAGAAGATTATTCAACGCTCCTATCTTGAATCTACCATCAGGGAACAATTGGTTTGTTATTTATAATGATGCTTCAAAAAAAGGAATTGGTTGTGTCCTTATGCATAATGATAGAGTTATTGCCTATGCATCAAGACAGCTAAAAAATCATGAGCAAAACTATCTCAATTATGATCTTGAGTTAGCAACAGTAATCTTTTCTTTGAAGATATGGATACACTATCTCTATAGTAAAAAATTTGAGATTTATATTAATCATAAGAGTTTAAAGTATATTTTCTCACAAAAAGAACTCAAAATGAGGCAAAATAGATTGCCAGAAGTACTCCAGGATTATGATTTAACAACACACTACCACCCGGGGAATGCAAATAATGTGGCAGATGCTTTGAGTAGAAAGGATCATGGAGTTTGGAACAAGATGATAGTTGAAAGGGATCCTATTTTCATGGATCTATTAAAAATTGATATAGAAATAATTATGGAAGGTGAAACATCAATACTTTTTCCAATGGTTGCAAACCATCTTTACTTGAATGTATAAAAAGTTCTCAGACTGATGATGAGGAATTTCAAAAGAAAATTAAAGTTGTGAATGATGGTAGATTGATTGACTGCATATATGAAGATGGAATTTTGAAATTTAGGAAGAGACATTGGGTTCCCGATATTCCTGATCCGAAAAGGGAATTGTTGGATGATTCTCATTGCTCTAATTTCTCTATACACCCAGGTAGCACTAAGATGTAGAGATATTTGAAGAAATATTTTTGTTGGGACAACATGAAGATAGAGATTGCTGATTTTTTTTCAAGATGTATGGTTTATCAACCCATAAAAGCTAGAAGGTAACAACCTAGAGGAGTTATAAAACCTCTTCTCATAATTGAGTAGAAATGGGATAATATTAGGATGGACTTTTTCATGGGACTAACGAAGACATGTTGAGATCTTTCTCACTTGACTTTCAAGGTATATGGGATCAATATTTACCTCGGGTAGAATTTTTATATAACAATAGCTTCCATTCAAGTATTCAGATGGCACCATATGAAGCATTATATGAAAAGAGATGTCTCACACCAACTTGTTGGGATGATGTTGGTGAAATAAAACTCTTAGGCCCAGAACTTGTTGAGGAAGCAATAAAAAAGGTGAAGTTTATCCAAACCCACATCAAAGGATCTCAAAGTAGGTAGAAGAACAATGCCAATAACTGAAGGAAGGATTTGTAATTTCATGTAGGAGATCATGTTTTCTTGAAGTTATCTCTAGGGAAGGGAGTTATACAATTCGGTAAAAAGGGTAAATTAAGTCCCAGTTATATCAAACCTTTAAAAATTCTAGAACGAACTGGGGCTGTAGCTTACCGTTTGGCAATTCCACCAAGTCTCTCCAAAGTTCATGATGTCTTCCACGTATCACTATTGAGAAAATACATGCCTGACCCAACGCATGTACTCACCTATGAGGAAAATTGAATTGGAACCTGATTTGTCTTATTCTAAAGATCTAGTCAATATTCTTGATAACAGAGAACTAGTGTTGAGAAACAGGATGACACATCTGGTTAAAGTTCTATGGAGAAACCATAAGATGAAAGAGGAAATGTGGGAACCAAAGGAACTTGTGATGAAGAACCACCCAAATCTTTTTGTTCGGTAGTATTCTAGAAATTTTGAGGATGAAATTATTTGAAGGAGGGAATAATGTTACACCCGAAGCTTCCACGTTATGTTTCCCTTTGAATAATGCAATAGCTTTCATTGTACGCAACTTTGAGATTCTAACACGCTACGACCAATCAAACTAGCTATTATGAATAGTAATACCCACTTTTTGAAATTTTATAAATTTGAATTTTAAAAATGGAATTCATTTTTGAATTCAAAATATCTGAATTGTCTTAGGGTTAATTTTTGGTACTTTTTTGAAAACTTTCAATTTTTGATGAATAGTGAAAAATACTAAATTTTAATTAAAAACAAATTTTTTAATCGGAATAATTTATAGTGTTAAATTATACATTTGAATGGTTTTTAAGTATCATTAGATTATATTTTTATAATTTAATATAATTTAGGTCATTTTATGTAATATCACGATTAAACTGGACATAAACAAGTGTCAATCTTTGGATAGTTTTTATTTTATAAAAACACGTTTTTTGTTTTGACAACAAGAAATAATTTTAAATTAATTTATGCCACTTTTGTGTTTTGAATTCGGAAAAATGGATTCCATATTTGTAATCATAAGGTCCAAATTTTATAAATAGGTGAATTTTTTTTTAAACATTATGAATATTTACTTCAGTAAATATTTTATTTATCGTGGTTAAAGGGGTAATTCCAGTAAATAAGGTTAAAAAAATAAAAATATAATAATATTAAATTACCCTAACATGTGTCCTTATCATATTTTTTGATAAATGTCCGATCATGGGTATCCATGGGTCTGTTTTGGGACCCCATGGAGCCACTTGGGAGTGATAATGACATTTTATATTAAATAATCTAAAGTAAAGACAAAAATAACAAAAGCAAATATATTTTAGTAAAAAAAAATTTATATGAGGTCATATAATTTATCTATTCTACTATAAATAGTCATTAAAAATATAAAAATATTTTCTACCTCAAGATATTTTATTTATAATTTTAGACATAAAAAAATATATTTATGTATGACACAATAATGATGCAGTATTTTTCTTATTGATGAAACAATAAAATTAATGATATTATAAATATTTAAATAAATATAATTTTATAGTTTTGATGACATAAATTAATTTTATAGAAGCATATTAAATGTTAGGGTTTATTAAATTAATATTTTTCTAAGTAATCATGCTGTTATGAATTTATTAAAAACAAAATACCAAATAGGGTCAAAACTGACATAAAAGAGTTCTAAAAACAAATATTATATTATTAATTGATATAAAATTTCTAAAAATCTAGGGTTTGGCCAAATTACTTATATAATAATATTTGTATCATTAATGAACCACTTGGGGTTCTCTTGTAAGTTTATAGTGAGTTTTTTAACCATATAATATAAAAATAAAAAGAGACATAGTAAATGTGAAACTATTTAACAATGAGTTAAATAAAAAAGATAAGGTTAATATGGTGACCTAAACCTATCTAAAACCTATTGGTTGAAAGTTTTTCTACCCATAACCACCTTATCCTATAAATAATTTATTTTGGAGCCATTATAAACCGAAAATGATTTTATTATAAAATAATATTTCAAGCTTTTCGTAAAGTGAAACTCACCTATCTTATAAAGGGAACTTCCCCTTATCTTAATTTCACACCTCCAAATCCATTTGGATCAGCCAAACCCTACCCAAATATCCTCCCAACTTTCCTCCCTTAATCCTAGAGGCATTATTTTGGTCATTAATCCAACCTAAATAGCCCTTTAGATCAAAAAAAGGAAGAACCTGAAGAAAAGGTAAATATTGTATCACCTCTTTCAAGTTCTTTTCTTCTTCCACATTCACTTTATTTGTTGTTTCCATTATAAAATAATAAATATTTAATATATTTTGATGTTATTATAAAAATTGTACAACCATATTCATTATTATATTCATCCTATAAATAACAAAGTCTCCATACGTGCGTATGTACGGATTACCGTCTCCACATCGTGGTATAGTTTGTTATTCAAACACTTCATTATTTAGATGGGTATAATAATGAGTATAAATGATGTAAATAATAAATATAACATGATAATGATTCTTTATATATTATATTCCATCCAATTACATATTATTTATCGATAAATATAATGATATTGTCGCTTGTGCGTACGTATGGATTATCGTCTCCACAAACACGATGAGATTCATTCCCCATCGTAATAATTAAAGAATAATTTTTATTTTATAATTAAAAATAATGTTTATGAAAATAATATATTTCTTTATGTGAATCAAATACATCCTATCCATAACAAACATGGATTATGTAACCAAGAATATAAAGGAAAACGAATCAATTAACACCTGAAACAATGATACTACTAAAATATTATTAACAAAGCAATATTATAAGATCTTATATGATATAATATTTATGTATATTGTTATTGTATAATTTAATAACAATGTTTTAACTATTATAAAGGTGGTTAAAATACCATCTACTATGGAAAAGTACAAGGAAAGGGTTAATTTCACAATCTCTTTATTATCTGAGGCCGTTTTTACGTAAGTATCTACTAGGATCTCTATCATCCACATCCATGTTTTCATAAAAAAAATTCAAAACATTTTTATCATTCACTAGACTATGGATTAATGTCATTTATACCCTTATTTTACCTTATATTTTTTAAATGAATTTTTCCGTCGTTTTCCAAACAAGGTACTTTAGGACCTTTTTGACAAAATTAAGGTAAGAATGTTTTGTTTCAACTTATACGGCGGGTGAAGCTATTTTCCACCGTTATAATATCATCAAAGCTTCCCTTACAATATTATAAGAATGTTTTCAAAATAAATTTTTTCTTTTATAATTACATTAATTCTAAATGATTTCAAAATAGAAACAGATATTTCTCTCAAAAAATTTTGATTTCATCTATGTCAACATCCTTTGATGAATTAAGCTTATTTTTGATTTATTATGATATAAAAATTCCTTATTTCATTGAATGTATTGTGATATGTTTGACTATGGATGTGTTATTTTTACACCATTCGTGGTTTATGGATAATGTATTGACATTTCGTATGCTAGTTTTAATATGACTGTTTATGTTATGTTTAAACCTTTTCATATGAGGAATGCATTGGACTTAGTAAGTGATAGGTGGAGCCCACTATATATCCTATATGCATCGGTAGGTCTCATGAGACAACCTATTTCCTTGGCACAAGGTCTTGAAAAAATATTATTTTTAGTCTTGGAACAAGTCCTTGACTATGTGGTTATGAAGTCTGGTATTATGCATTCCATCATTATGAATGTGACTATTGATATTCCATGTGATTATTCCACTAGTTGAATATCCATGTGAAATAGTAAATGGAATTATTTAACTTTATCTTTTCCATATTATGATGAAGTTTATGTTTAAAAAGGTTTTGTTTTAGTCTTATATATTGCCTTAAATTTTATGCCTGTTTATGAATGTTTTCGCTATATTGTTATCCTTATTGATAATCTGAGCTCACCCATTTCTATGTTTTATTTTACCCAGGACATGAAGAATGATTTTATGGCCAGTCTGCAGGGATAGGATAAGGATATAAATGTGTTCCAAATGGGAAAAATGATATCAGTTTTTTTATTTCATGATGTAATGTAAAACTTATGGATGTATCTAGTACTTCCAAGGATACTAAACTGATTGGTCTTTCAGGACATGATTCCTTGTATCATGCCAATATTATGTAATATTGCACCAACTCTGGGTAACTGGGGTCGGGGAATTACATTTATACTTATTTAAAATTTTATCATTTTACACTAATAAATACTAAATAATATCATTATGCTTTTTTTATGTTGATATTATAAATAAAGTATCATATAACAAGCTATTTATCATGATAAGTTCATGTTTGGGTTATTTTGACAACATATTCAAACAATACTATACATTTATGTCATGGAAGAATATGAGAACATATTTACTGGTGTAATATGATATTAATATGAAAAAAATTATGTTTTTTTTATGTTAAGGTTATATCATTATCTAATTCATTAATTAAGGAAACACTTTTTTCCATTATGAATCAACAATATATGATCATTACCAATTTAATTTTCATAGTTTGTAACCAAAAGTACCATGGAATGAAATTAACACCTTCCTAACTATTATGGAACATTCAATAAAATACCTTTAATTAACATGAAATTATTATCCTTGTAACAATAATGAAGTTTAAAAACATTTTGAAAAACTTGTTCAAATTAATAAAGAATACATTCACACAATGTTGAAAATAGGTGAGAACTAAGTAATATTTGTATTTATATGATGATTTTTGTTGAGGAGTATAAATGGTTATCATTATAAATAAGGTTATTTTTTATTTAATGAGCATAATTTAAATATTCAGTATTTTTTGTGAAAGTGTAAAATCAATCTAGATCGGGGTAAGGGTTTTCATCTCAAATTCCTCTATTTGAGAAAAGTTAGGAATTAGGCACCTAATTTTATTTATTTTGTGAATATACTACCAATATTAAATATCATATCATAATTTATCTTTTAATAAAGGTATATTAAGTTCATTTACAGGCCTTATATTTCAATAGTATTTGATACACAATTTCTAATGTTGTAAGGGGATTCTTGGTTTCAATTCTGATTCTATAAGACATAATACATTTTTGAACCATGTATTCTTTGTATGGTGTATTCATTTCCCTTAGATGTTCTTTTATAGTTATCCTTTTATTTAGTTTGATTTACAATCTAAATAATGTTCCACTATTCAAGTGGCTGTTAATTCAGTATTTTTCATCTAGTAATAGTTTTTGTTAACTCAATTTCAATTTATTCAGTTATGATAATTACCTTAAACTCATTTCATATAATTTTAGAACATTGTACCCTTTTAGTTTATTATATGTTATTTTATCATTATTTTCTTTTGATATAAATTCAAACCACATGAACCCTTTTATAAATATTTCTCACTTCTTGGGTTATGTTCTTGTGAAACCATCCACTTTCTTTTTCCGGATGGATTATGATTACGTTACTTCAATATTAACTTAGTAGTATACTTATTATTCTATGTTTTGTAGACATCACATGTTACAAAATTGATATTATATGATGTTCTCTTAGAAATGAATTTTTTATATTTTCAGGGGGAAAATAATTGGTATTCTGTATATTTTCAATCAAAAATGGTTGATTATTAGAAATTTAACATTGTATTTTTTTTACCATAAACTTTATTTCTATATATATGGTTATTATCATGTTAATACATTTATTTTCCAGAGAAAAATTATTTTCATTCTGGATGATTATTTACTATTAATACTGGTTGATCTCGTATTGATATTTCATTTTTTTCATTATATAAAGATCCATGTTTTTATTCATTAATATGTTTCTTATTGAATGGTATGAGAAGTATTATTGTCCCTTATGGTGATTGAATTAGATGTCATCAAGTGACTAATGGGCCCTGAAATTATATAGCCCCATGATTGATCAAAAGGTCTCAAACTATTTTGGGTATTTGGTGTATTCCTATCCCATTAAACATGATGTCTTGAAGATAGTCATGAAGATAAGTAAAGTGTCATGGTAGAAGGCCTTGTCAGAAATTTTTTGATGTTCTACATTATTCATTCCATCATTGTGAGATAATTATTACTGATCTCCATGTTTTCATTTATTGACATAGATATTTAATTCTATAAGTTTCATATGAATTATGGTTTCATATTGTTTTCCTATTCTAGTCATAATATTTATTCCCGATTTATATCATATTTTCCTTAGTTATATGTTTCATTTACTACACATTTGATCACACTCCTTATGTTCCCATTTTCTCATGTTATGAAGAAAAGTATAAAATGTGAAATTTTTAACTGGATAGAAAATCTGGAAGAATTTATTGGAGATATTAAAAACTTATCATGAAATAATTTGTTGTGTATATTGTGAAAAAATTTATGATTGATATGAATAACATGGGTTGTTTAATTTTATGTTTTACCTAATTATGTAAAGATATAAGCCTAAAACTATCTGCATAACTTATTAGATGCAATAATCGTTTTTTATTTTATAATTCAGGATGGTTAAATCTTGGTTTATATAGCTGGTATCAAAGTGAATATGTAAAGTATGTGTTTATAAAACTATATCTGGGAGTGTGGGTATGGAGTGTTGAACACAGTCCTTGGAAGACTACCATATATTATACCATGGGGAATAACACAACACCTCGACATAATATCATGTAATATACACCTAGGTCTATCATATCTCCCCAAAACCTTATATAGGAAATCCTATACAACGGGTTTTCTACTCACCCGAACCCCATATAAATTTACTATGTTATTCTGTCAAGTTTACAGAATACCATTGACACTACTTTCATATCATTCTATCATCATTTTAGCCTTTATATACTAATCCACTTAAGGTTCAACATGAGGTTGGGGCATCTTCAATAGTCCCTTAAGTTACATAATAGTATGCATTAACTTTATGAGTTATTATATAGATTCCTGAATATAGGGTCAAAGTTTTTCACCTAAAGGACTCAATGTCCCTTAATATACCTGTGACTGAATCATACAATAATCAAACACACTTATAATATAACACAAACATTGCACTATAGAGATGATTGAAAACTCATCTCACTTCTAATTCAAGCTAGACCAGTCCTCACACCACAGATACACACAAATCCTTAATATGGTATCCTCATTTTTATAATCACATGATACTAGGGAAGGGATATTCACTTCACAATATATTAAGTTTTCCAAAAGGCTACAATGTAACTTGATATTCTATAAGGCTTACTTGTTTCCCATCATTCCCAATCAACCAGACCAACAACTCTAATAGAACTAAATGAACCTATTTTACGGTCCACTATGTTCATTTTTTGATATTTTTCCCCTTTAGGGTTAAGGTTTCTCATAGAATATGTTTATTGACAATCCCTCATCCATTAATGACTATTACATAAAACTAGTGTTCATGGTTCCATCAAATCCCAAGACACTTCCATTTATTTCATCGTATTTTAAAGGAAAGCATTTATAATTGTTGATTGACTGCACACAAGTTGAAACACATCATATCACATGCTACATAATAAATTCACAAACGTTAATGAAAAGTTAAGAGAACACCTACCTTATTCATTTTTATGACATTAAATAAAATCTCGACCAACACTAACTAAACTCATGAAATGTCGAAAAACCATTAACCATCAATTTAAGGAAATAACTCCTTTAATTACACTTAAATTACTCATAATGTAATTTACAGTGAATCAAATAATATTATTTCTTTACTAATTTAAAAACTAATTATTTTATAATAATCAAGGAATTAACCATTTGGAATATCTCAAAACAAAAAAATGTTGGGGGAAGGGGTGAAACCAACCCATAATATTCACACATCCCATTAGCACACAAAAACCCCAATTCTCATCACAATTCATCCAATAATTTCTCCAAAATATATTGAAATATATAAATAAATCAATCTATGTAATACCTTAAATAAACTGTATGAAATCTATTGTTTTAAGTATCTTAGGATCTCATTTATTTATACAAAACAAAGCCCCCTCATCTTGGATTTATTCCACCATATTGTAGTGAAATGGATATTGAACCCTAATTAGACCCGAAATAAATCATTAGTGAAGAAATGGGTTTTGAAATTTAATAATAATAAAATGTGAGTAATATATTTATCTCTAGTTATCACCTCAAATAAAAATCATTAAAATATGAGAAATAATGGAAGATATATAACCTTGGAAGAGATATTTTCAAGAGTGCTCATTAAATAAAGAAAATGTTTCTATTAGGTAAAGAATAAAACCACCATTAAATTTTCATAAGTCATATAATTCAATCCAATTAATGATTTTTTTCTTAAAAAATTACATATATAGGGTATTTGAATTCTATACATAAGGTTTTTGACTTTTTGAAAATGACACTCCATAAATAACAATTTTCCCCATGCACAAGGTTTTTCTTTAATAA
Organism: Viscum album; assembly: GCA_963277665.1. Lineage (NCBI taxonomy): Eukaryota > Viridiplantae > Streptophyta > Magnoliopsida > Santalales > Viscaceae > Viscum > Viscum album. Next base: position 508,026,667 of record OY728143.1, on the reverse strand, counting down.
AAAATTATACATGATATATTTATCAATATAAAAGGTTTTTCAGTTTGGAAAAAAGACTTTATGTATCAATTTTCATTATACAAAATTTTTCTCCCTTGGAAAAATTTAATCATAATATAAATTCCCTAAAATGTCAAATATTTATATTATAAGTAATGTATTTACCTTAGGTGAATACCCATGCGTTTTATATTACTCAACATATATCTTTTTTTCTATCATAAAAAAACATTAAATAAAGATTTTATTCAATATGTAATATCATTCATTTGTATGTATATCCTTCCTTTAGCAAAAAATTTGACACGTAATATTTTTAAATGTTACATAATATATTTCTATATAAATATGTTTTTCCCCTTTATAAAAAACTGATAAGTAATATCTTCCTCCATATATTATATTTAATTTTCATACATAATATATTTTATTTTCCTTTATAAATTTTCAATACCATTTTTTATCCCATATATAATATATTTATATTTATATGTAAGGGGTTTTCACATAGATAGAAATCCTTAAGTAAAATACCCTACTCATACGTAATATATATTTCTTATATGTACTGTTTTTATTCAATTATATAATAAATTTTTCTTTCCCCCATAGTATGTAATGTTTTAAGATTAAAACTATTTCTAAAAATCTACTAACAATCCAAATAATATAATTTCATTCCAAAACATTTCTTAAATTATTTCAATAATTATAATTCCCCTCTAAAAATTCGTAAAATAGAAAAATAGTAGCAAATTCACTCCCAATGGCATGTCAATCCCTAAAACTAAACTCCTGGTTTATTTGAACACTTCTTTCTCTATCAACAAGTCCCAATACATATTTTTGGACCCAGAATCTTCCCAAGCACCATTTCTCTAAATCTAGATATTACACAATATACTCAAACACTGTGATATATATATTTCTCAAAAGAAATTAAAGCATTCAGTTTTTTTGTGTAAATATTCATTGAGTCTCATACAGTGATTAGTATGACATATAACAGAGTCCATATAGTCTCCCAAGTCAATTAAATAAAATTTATTTCAATAATCCAACCCTATTTATAAGCTATAGTATTTTTATAATTTAACATTTTTTTTGTATCTTTGTGGGAAACCAATGGGAAATTATTTATAGATTTATTATCCACCAACCCTACACCAGAAGAGATTCTTATGGATACAAATGTACTTTATGGAATTCATTTCTTGGTTAATGAATCCTCTTAAACATGGGAGATTCATTTTGATGGTGATTCTAGATTCTATAATGACATAAAAGACTCAAAATTAAATAGGGCCCTTTTAGATATTGTATTACCCCCATAAAGGCACTCTAAAAATATCCAAACCTCCTTTTATAGATATATTTCTATAATGAGGTTGGGAACTTGGATTCAAATATTGGCGATTCAGTATTAGTTATTACGAAAATAAATGGGGAATATTCTATTAATAATAAGGATTTGAATCCCATTTTTATCATAATTAAGAGTTTATTTGGAACTTTTCTATATAACCAATGATTTTGTACAACTCATTGATGCACAATGCTCTATCTAATGTATTATCTAACATATATTCTTCTATAACGAACTCAAATTAGAATGATATGATTATCTATGTTGATAATTAAAGGGAACCTGCCCTTACATAATTAATAAAATAGAGGGAGTGGAAGAAATCAATAATAATATACTTTAGGTACAACTTATTCTCCCTAAAAACTATAGAAACTAATTGGATACCACAATAGTGTACTATCTCTAATTCAGATATCTTCTATAATATCAAAACAAGAGAGAGTGGATATTTAGATGAGAAACAAACTTTTTCATCTATCATGGTAAGAATTATATAAAAATACTATACAAGAAAAGTTTTTATAGGGTCCACCTTGGGTCTATTAATAAAAGAGTGCCCTTTAATAAATGTATATATTCACTCATGTATATGTGACACTCACCAACTAGATACTAAACTCTCTCACAATTTTAAAAGACTCATATTCGTCTTGGCTTTAATGTTCTAAAGTATGGAGGATTCACATAGGAATTTTATAAATGTAAAATTAAATATAATTTCTTAAATCAACCCCTAGAAATATTTTATGTCATAAAATTCTCTTGGCTCTTCACTACATGGTGTTTAGATTTTATGGGCCTTTACTCACCAGTGATGACTCTAAAATGTTATTTCATCCTCATGGCCACCGATTTGTTCTCCGATTTGTCTAAAAATGTGGAATTATAAGAATCAGGAAAAAATGATATTGTTTTATTCTTAAAATATAATATTATTACCATATTTTTCAAACAAAATAATATCCTTATGGATAATGGAAAGAACTTATATGAACATGAGTTGAAAAGATTTTCTACAAAGTGAAACATCCTGTCTGACCATTCCTCCTGCTACCATGAATATGCCAATGAACACTCAATAGTATTCAACAAGACTCTATCAAATATCCCATAAATTATGGTGTAGATGAATAGAATGTCATGGATATATAAAATCCTCAACGTGTTATAGGTTTATCACACCACCATACACACCAATGAGTAGGAAACCCCATATTCATTAGTATTTTTGAAATAAGTTATTCTACTAATTGAGGTTCGACTACCCAAACATAAAACAACCATATATGAATAGTTAAAAGTTATGTTGAATAGTTTTTTATTTATGAATTGGATGATATTTAAGAATCTCTATAACTAAAAATTCCATTAAAATATATTTGTTTTATATTTTAACAAGTGATTTTAAACCTATTTATTTATCCAATTGTAGTTAGAGCTACATGTGAAGTTGTAAATGATCCTATATAGGAATCCCATGAAATATGAACCTAAATTGGAATGCCCCTAAATTATACATAAGTTTTACTCAAATGTATAATTTTTTTATATAAAAATGTATGGAGAAAATATTATTCCACTCATATATTAAAGGATTCTGAAAAAGTAGTTGACATAACCCCACATTAGGGGTATAGTCCTCATCGAATGATTATAAACTACAAAACATAATTCACCAATAAAATAACATTAAATTTCATGAAATGAATTCATTTTTTAATAATTTATACTATACTAAATAAGGTATTTTCCTCAAGAAATTAGATTATATGATTTTTCATGTTTCCCATACGATAGTATATGATACAGAGTGACTAAAAACTCCCAAAATAATATTTTGGATACATCCCAAGAGAGATGTATTTTATTTCTATATTTAAGCTTCACCCAAAATGTTTATCCAATATATTTTTGTGGGTTTTTTGTTATGATACTTTAAATACGTCACCTATTCATGAGCTACATCTTCACATATGACTTTTACAATTTTCCCATCATATTAATACCCATTAAACTAAGCTAAATTGTGTGATATCAATAATACTTATTAGGTATCTCTTCTTAGATCAATGTTAGGATCTCTTTTATATTTTTAAAATTTATATATGGATTTATTTTTATTACCACATGATATATATCGATATCTAGATCTTTAACACCAGACCTAACCATAAAACATTCATAATTATATTCTTTATTCTAAATCAATGATAGGGATATTACTAATTCATGTCATTTTTTAATAGTTTTCCCATTCATTGTGAAACTTCTCCATTGCATCATGTTTTCCCCTACCCACAATCAAAATTTATAAAATAATCATTCGAGGGTGGGAGGAAAGAATTATAATTTTCCCCCAATTCAAGGGGGGTTTCTTCTATTAGAACAATTCCATGATATTGTTCCTATTCTCTAGAAATATATGTGGATATATTTATCTTACCGAAGGATATATAATGATTCCTAGATTTCCTCCCTATAGGATAATACATACACTCTCTATAAATCCAACTACCCTTACCATTATCTCAAGTTAATCCTATATGATTAGCTCATGGATGGAGCTTTTAGAAAATCATTTAACACATCTCTTTCATATACCACACTTTATATCATGAATATTTAAATTACCATAAAGAAACCACAACTATAAGAAATGGGACTATCAGATCCAAGGTATCTACTTTGGAATGAAGATGGAAAATTTTCTATACATATATAACTATCATATACCAATCCAGGGGTATAAATTTAACCCCCCAAAAATATTCTCTAATCCCATACACATTTCTTAGTATAAAAATAGATCATGTCATTCAAATATAGTTAGTGGTTATCCTAGAAATTTATATTTAATGTTACAAAAATGGCCTCATCATTCGAATGTGGTCAAAGGATATGCTATTACATCCATTATCTCCTCATCATACCCAATTGAAATTTCATATTCCATGACATAGAATTTCTGAAATACCTATATTGAAGGAATTTAAATGATCAAGGAACTTATACTATATTAAAATTATACTTTTATATTTAGGTAGAGGTCCTTTATTCAAAATTTTAACTTGTTTTGTTATGTAGTCACTCCATAAACCCATATATCATCATTTTTATGGACATACAATTAAATAACAAAATCAAGATTGACCAAACTAATATTTAATTCAACATTTACATTGGAATGATGGTAATTTCATTAGGTAAGGTAACCACTCCCTTTTCTAAATTTAGTTCAATCCCTATTACTGTAAATATTGTGAAATATTTAGACCTCTTTTCTTAACTAATTTCACCAAAATGTAAATGTTTATTCACATCAGGTCAGTGCCCATAATGCTAGATAAGTATATCCTTTTCTATATTTGGTTTTCATCCTTTAAATATTAGATATATGGGCTTAAACATTCAAAAACTTTATTTATCAGTGGTATGACCTTAAAATTATATCATCCATTTATTTATCAATATGTCCTCAAACATTCATAACCTTGAATTTATAAAAATGTGACATTAAATTTCTAATATATTTTGGTAAAACATATTATAATTTAACCTCCAAACAACTTTTCGTAAAAAAATGTGATCCTAAACAGTAAAACTGACACAAAACTTATCTATTTAAAAATATTAAAAATGATGTGTAAAACATTTGAGTCTTTTCATACCAATACAAAATTATTACAATGATTTTTCAAAGAATTAATACACAATAATATATTATACAAAAATCATGTGAGGTCCACACTTGGCCTCATCAAGAGGTTTGTTGTTCTCACTAGGTATAAGGATGTAAAACAATAAGAGCATATTTTTGGTCTCCTAGATGAATATGACATGGAGATATGAAAAGGGGAAATAATATCATCCCATGGTGAAAAAATATCCCATGATGAATCCTTTTCTTTCATTAAATTACACTTTATGATCTTAATTTTTTTAGGCCTATAAACCCTTTCATTCCAAAATAGACTAACCTTGTATTATGATGATGGAAAATAAGTTCTATATATGTTTCTCCAATACTTATCCAAGTGAACATGTCTAGTAGGAAACCATTTCCATTATTTCTCTAAATAGTTCACTATTGGTTTATGGTGATGGTATAAGTGCAAATTGAAAATCCATACCCATCTTTGAGCACACATCTGGGAGAAGACTAATTTTCATTATCCAAAAAACTAAACATGGTCTATGATATTTGAATAAGAACAAATGACCATGAAATACCTTATTGAGTGAATGTTTTTGTAGGATAACCAAAATTTAATTTATTTACACCATTGAATCATGTAGATTAAATCATAATATATAACTATTTTCATCCTCCACTTACATTTGATAATTTACTCAACCTTGGGGTTATTCAATGTTGACCATTACAATCAGTTAGGGTGGTTTCATATTTTTGATAATGGAGCACTACATAATTAAAAAAATTGAACATATGATGAATAATTTTAGACCAAGAATCGTAATTTCTTAGCATTTAAATTTCTCAAAGAATAATATAAAACATAGAGTTTTATAATGACCTAAAATGATTTTGGAAGGAAATTATCGTTATCATTAGTCAAAAGGTAACAAAATAAATGATAGACCTATAATTCAATAATGAATTTGGTGAAAATATCCTTTCATTGTAAAAATATATTTTTTTTATAATGAACTAATAATTTAAAATAAGTATCAAACACTTTCTTAATGAATTTATACTTCGAATCCTTAGAGTTCAATTATGATTTAATTAATTCCACTTCAGAGTCTACTTCTTACCGATATCATTATTAGGTTTCAAGTTTTATCATCACATTCATTGCTTTTTCCTTCATTGATTCCAGTCGGAGCCCAAGATGTTCTACTTCAGGATTATTTTTTTCAATTACAGAATAAATTGGAACTATAATTTAATTTTAATAGACCATGGTTATTTTTATCCATTTTAAGAACTTTTTATATCTTTCCATGTTTCTATATTTGAGAAAATGGTCCAATTAACCTTTTAGATACTCTAAGACAACATGTATTCTCTAGATATAATAATGGAGTTCTCAATAGTCAACACCACTTGCTCTAAATATTTAAAATAGATAATGGATATATTTTGATTTCAAATTAATTCCTTCGATCATGGTCTTACTAATTATGGAATAGATTCCCCACTAAGACCACTTTATCACCTCTTAGTTCGTCATGGTGTAATGAGGATCTAATCCAAATCCATCTGTGACCACCGGTGGATAATTAGAGATTATGTCTTCCGTGGGTTGATCCATCTTAACAAACGGGGGTAGGTGAGAGTGAATTTTTAGTTATTGGATCTTGGATAGTTTCAAGAAGACATTCAATAGGAGGCCTCCCTGAGGGGACACCATCCTCAAATAAACATTCAAGGATGCTGGTAGTGTGAATAGTAGCTTTTGATTCATCCTTAACAATCTATATAAGTTCAAAATTTTCTATAACACCAAAAGTTATCATCCTTTTCAAATAATATTCATGTTTCCTCAAACATTTATAGGATGTTCAATTAGCTCATCCAAATACCCCTCCCAACACTAAAATCAAGTATTGCTTTATGAAAACCTCAGAATATTCATAGGATATATTTTTAGAGTGAATTCATGTTGTAGAACATTTTAACATTTTTATCCTCATGCATCAATATTATCAAAAAATTATGCACAATCATGTGGTTCTGCTCTTCATGAACCCCACCACAGGACACCAAGGTAATTCCATGAAAGAACCAAAATAATTCCATATATTTATATTTCTTATATGGTGCATATATGATATAGTCATTTACTTAGGTATCTAGAAACCCATCTTTTAAAGAGATGATACAGGGATACTCCATGAGGTTTCTAAAGGTGTTAACTGTAATCTCCCCATAGGGATTCTTAGAAGGGTTAATAATGACATAGGCTAAATCCCTTATCATGGTGTAGAATTCACAAGTATATAGGGATAAAAATCTACCACAAGAAATATTAAGTACTTTGGGGGTGGGGAGGATTGAATTGAGAACCTCCATGGTGTTATGAAACTTATATCCAAAAAAATGATCTATGAACCACCCATAAAAGAAAATATTATAGCCATAAATATGATATAACATATCCCCCATTTGACATGGCCTAGAATGTGGTAGATGTGTTTTAGAAAAAACATTACATGTTTAAGAAACCACTCCATTAATAAGAGTACAAAAATAATGAGAGTTTGTACACTAATCCCTAAGTGAGAATATCATAGTAGAAAAATGAAAACCACAAATAAACATGGAAAATATACCTACTAATAAGAAAAGTGTCTTATCCCAGTGTTAATTTTCATAACCCCATGTGGTGAACTCGACCCCTATAAAGTAGACTAGTTTTAGACTTTAATATTGGGAGTTATTTGGGATGGAAAACTCATTAGATGCATTTTGAAAGAGTTATTTCCCTAACCAAATTTTAGTTACAATAGGAAATTTATTCACCATTGGAGGGTTTTTCTTTGTATCCTCCCAAACTTTGGGTGATGAAATTAATTCTTCATACATTTTTCTAAGCTTTAAGATTTCTCTGATTTGGTATATGTCCCATAAATAGATCTTGAACCCCCAATGTGACCAATAGAAAGTATGTGTCTTATAGAACCAATGGTTGACTGGATTTAGCAGGTGGTTTATTTTCCAATATAATATAAATTGTGAAGTCTAATCTACCTTATATAGGTCAACCACTTAATGATACACTAATAATTCCTTATAAATTTTGTGAAACTAGTACAAACAATCCAATAACTATAAATTTAGCTTCTAGATAGGGATCCCATTATAAACTCCATCCCTTGATGAGATCATTTGATGGAGAGGTAATTACTTTTGAGTGGTATTTTCAATGGGTAAATTCCCTTAATTTTTTCTATCCATGGTTAATGTATAAATAATCATGATATATATTTTCTCTTTGTCTCCACCAACCTTTTGAATGAATGTTCCATCTAGAGAACTATTTTCATGGTTATTCCCAAGATATTCTATAATCGATGCTGATGGAAGGTTGTATTATGGAGCTAAGATTTTAACATCATTATAGAGAAAAAAACTATACAAAGTATATCTATTATATAAGTTATAAAAATGGGGATTCTATTAAATTAGTCTAATGAGTGATTTATTTCAATTCAAGGCAAAGTATCTTGGGTTAGTATCTACATTTCCTACTATGATAACCCATAGTTTATTCATGATCATTAAAAATAAATTATTGCATTACCTTGTAACCATTTTTTACATGAATAATATAGAAAATAATAGAAGAAATCATCAAAGGGGTATGAAACTAAAAAAAAATTATAACATATGAATATAAATTATAATTATTTTAAAAAATGAAAGTTATTATTGAATTATAATGACCCAATATTTTCACACATAGATATTACATCTTAATAGATGAATATTTAGTACATTTCATAAATATATTTACAAATACCATAAAGGTATAGTGTATTTCTAGACTAGTTACACAATTTTTTTCTTTTATAAAATATCTTAAATATATCCCTTAAATACCTTGTAATTTATTACTGTTCAAATACATTCCTTAATTAATCATTTATTCACAACCCAGGGAAAGAAAACATTAGAGTTTCTGCTTAGATATTTAGTATGGGTAAACATGGAAGATATAAATTGATGACTGTATGAATGAATAAGATAAGAATACATGTATGTGATTATAAATATAACTAAAAAAGGTCATACCCAATATATCACAAATTGTAAGCATGATCCATGTGATAAAACATTATCATTTCAAAGGACATGAACCATAAGAGTGAAATATCATCATAAATAAATCATGAACCACAAGTTCTTGTCATATAATCATTTCAAAATTATATGTATATAAACTATTTCATATGTAAATGTTAATATGAAATACCATCAAATCATAATGGACTAGACAACCAAACGTATTCTCCATTTCATAATAGATCAGGCATGATCTCCTATTTTATATAGTGGATCAAGAACATCAGCTTGTTTCCAATAGAGGATCATGAACATTGGATCTCTTCCCATCATTGTCTCATGATATCTAAAAAATTACCCAATACACTAGAGGGGGATTTATGTCCCAGCCATCATAGATTTAAAATCATACATATGTGTTCTAAAATATCATAAAACAATCACCATGTTATATTATAACATATATGAACCCCTAATAGCATAGACACCCTACATTAACATGGTGGTTGGGTCCATGCCTAACAAGTACCACCAGTTGATTCACAGACACATGGTCCTCACCTTGAGGCCCACCCATGTGCCCAAATGGGTCGTTTGACTAATAATTGTCCCCACATACCAACACATTCTCTTTCCAATTTGTTTTGTCCTCACCCGCACATACCAAGGGAATCATTCAAGATGTTCACCCATACTAATCACTACTCTAGGCCATGCATGCTTAACTGTGGAGTTCTAATCAGGTAGGCTTCTGAAAATAAATGGGCACATCATTGACATGAGTCGTATCATTTAGTCATTTTACCCTTTACCATTATAGGTTCTTATATCCACCCCTTATAGCACAATATCCACATTGTGGACCCTATATATCCACTCAGGAAGCTCAACTACAGTTAAGGCTAGGTATCTAGGTCTAATACTAAATGTAATAACTAGACTCCTTGAACAGCATAAACCACCCTCCATAACATGGGCTTTGGGTCTTGGGCACCATGTACCATTTTTTCCCAACAGACATGTCGTCCCCAGCCTTGGTCCCACTCAGGGTACCACTAGTTTCTAAGAAGACATGGGGTCCCAACCTCAAGGCCCTCTCATGTGCCTTAATGATTCATCTCACTAATGACTATCCCCGTAGGGAAACAAATGTTATTTACAGTGTTCTTTGTCCTCACTCGCACACACCCAAAAATATTTTCCAGAATTTCACCTTTCCTAATCACTACTCTAGGTAAATAATGATTAACTATGGAGTTATAATAAAATATACTCCCAAAAATAAATTTTCACATTATTTACAAGAGTCATATCATTTAGTTATTTAATCCTTTATCATATTAGGGTGTTACATTCACCCCCCCCCAGAGACCAACATCCTCATTGTGGACCTTATATCTCAACTCTGGAAATTCCACCACAATTATAGAGAGGTAATTGACTCTCATACCAAATGTAACAGTTGATCCCTAATACAATAAAAAACAACCCTCTTTAACATGGTTGTTGGATCCTTGCTTCTAGGTACCACTAGTTGCCTCGCAGACACATGGTCCCCACTCTGGGGCCCACCCATGTGCTTGAATGTGTAATCTGAATAATGAATGTCCCCATAGGCCAACACATATTCTTTCTAGTGTTATTTGTACTCACTCACACACACACACCGTAGTAAACATACCAAATGGTCACATATCCCGATCAATACTCTAGGCCAAGAATGCTTAACTATGTAGTTCTAATTAGGTAGGATCCCAAAAAAAAAGTTTTGCCTTGTTGACATGAGTCACATCATTTAGTCATTTAACACTTTGTCATTTTGGGGTGTTACATCCCCACATTAGAGCACAACATCCTCATTGTAGACCCCACATCTCTTCTCGGGTAGTTATACCATATTTAAGGCTAGGTACATGTCTCTGATACTATATGTAACAACTAGTCCCCACTAATAGCATATAATGCTCACCTTAACATGGTTATCGGGTGTTGGCTATTAGGTACTGCCAGTTGCTCCGCAGACACATGGTCCTCACCTTGGGGCCCACCCACATACCCAAATGGGTAATATAACTAATGAATTCCCCCATATGACAACACTTGTTCTTCACAATTTGTATTTTAATCACCAACACACACCTTGAGAAACATCACAGAAGTTGGCCCATTCTGATCACTACTATAGGCCAATCATGCTTAACATTGGAGTTTTAATCAAATATGCTCACGAAAAGAGAGTCATACCTTATTTATATGAGTCATATCAATTATTAATTTGACCCTATATCATTATAAGGTGTTAAATATATCCCAGGAAAAAAGAAATGGGTTTCATAAATATTTCATTATAGCATAACCAAGGGAAAAGAAATGGGTATCAAAATATTTCATCAATTCATTATATCATATCCCGTGGAAATGGAATGAATCTCATAAAAAAATTCATTGTAATCATAAAATTAAACCATCCAAATTAATAATAAGTACAGTAAAATTGTTCTATATACCTAGTAAAATATAAGTAACACCAACGGTTTTTGTTGTAGAGGAATAAAAACTCCATAAGAGGTCGTTAAAACATTTTTGAGGAAAATATTTTTTTTATTTGAAATCAATTATTTAAAATATGATATTTTTCAAATATCAAGGAAAAATATTTTCTTTGAAAATATGCCTGAAAATTTTTAAATTAAGATTTATATAATTGAGTATTTTTTATTGTGGAAATTTTCTTTCAATCTGTACGAGTTAAAACGAAAATTCCTTTTACATTTTCAGTAAAAATTCAAAACTACCTCATTCAAAAAATGACAAGAATATTTATTTTAATTTTTAAAAAAATTAAAACATGGATAAAGGTGTTTTTAATAATAATAGGTAATAGTTAATTTTTCTTTATATATTTTTAGAAAACATGAAAATTGAAGAAAAAGGTTTTTCGAACAAAGTGATAAATAAATTGGATTGCTCGTTAAAAAAATATATGTTGAAATATTTAATATATAAAGAGATTAAAGTGAAAGGAAAAAATTTAATTTCAAAAAATATCTATAGGAGAAGAAAATTAATGAGTTTCTTAAGAGGTTTATCATGATATCTCCCCATTAAAATCATAATCCTAAACAATCCCGATAAACAATGAGATTCTAACATATAACCTTTACCACGTTGGTATGATTTGAACCATAGGCCCCATGAAAGAGGGAAAATTATATGGATATGTATATACCATAATTATAATTATAAGGATAGAAAATACATTAATTCATAGTATATAAACCACATAAAGGAAACAATGGGCGTGCAAGGCATGTGTCCCAAAGAAATAAAAGTAAGACAAAAATATGTTAACTTAAGTGTTGAATTATTTAGTATACATTCATAATTACTGTATAATAAATATAAGTTTTTTATTAATATGTTATAGAACCATAATAATATTTATCAATACATTTAAAATTTTCTTATGACCTTTTATTTTCTATTTATCACCAATTCTTTACTAAAATATTGTTTCATGTAATAACTTCTCTTTTAACGTATGTTTTGGTATGGTATTTTTTGGACCTTTTAATTTGATCATGGTTCCATCATATCAATAATGATAAAAATGAAATAAATTATATATATATTCATTATATATGTATTTATAGTTATTTATAGAAAATTAATTATAAAGTTCATAGAGAAGGTAGGTCGTACGTACCGATGAACGTTGTTTCCATTTTCAAGACAAATTAAATGAAAGAAAGGTAAATAATATATTAAAATTATAGAATAATTATTATTTTAGATTTGTAAAATATTTTCATTAATAATATCCTTATTAACTTCCATTTAAATCATAATAGAAATAATAATTACATCGCTTCGTAAGGCAGTAGTCCACCATACACACAACTGACATTATCATATTTCCAAAAAATGGAATTCAAGATGTTGTATATAATATAATAATTATATAAGTATACTTATGTCATAAATATCATATAAATATATTAAATACATCATTATATCTATCTTTTAGAGGTGGTGATGGAAAATTAATTACATCAGTTTGTGAGGCAGTAATTTTCCATACACACGATCGATAGTTTCGTTTACCACTTAATGGAAGTGGAGATTGATGTTGAAAATTAAATTTACATAATTTTATATAATTATTTTATTATATCATAATTGTTTATGAATATTTTAAGGAGTGATAGGAAGATATAAAATGAAAATACATGCTTATGACCTATACCTCTTCTTTGGAGGACTCCTGTAGGTTTACAACTAAATCATTGTTAGGAATGTTTCCTAACGAAAATAATGACTCAATGATTTGGTAAAAGAATTAATAAATGTATTTGGATAGTTATTTTCTGGACCAAAGTATTTGGTAATTTTAAATAGGGAAGGATAGTGGGTGTCCTTTTATAAGTGGGAGGGGGGATGATACTCTTCGATTTTTTTTACATGAAAATGGTGTACCCACATATTAAACATGGGAAAATAATGAAAATGGATATTTATATAACCTTATATTACATAAGGTCTAAATATAGAAATAAAATCTTATTTGGATAATTTTTATGGTAATTTTACCCCTTATCTATTATGTTTAACCTATAATAACCCCGTTTTAATCAAAACTGCAAAAAATTATTTAATACATTTTTAGTGTTCATTTGGACCAAAAATTAAGTTTATATTATTATATAATTTTATTTATTATTATTAAAAATATAGAATCCATTTTTACAAAATCCATTTATAAAATTTGAAATTTTTAATTAAATTTCAAAGTAAAATGTGTGACGAAAAAGAAGTTTTATAAGGAGAGTTTATTCATTAGCATCAGAAATTTTAATACCAAAATTCATTATGAAATTGGTTTAAATGAACTTAATCATATTTATAAATATATTATTTTTCTAATTTTCATTTAAAATAATTTGAAAATAAAATTGAGTTTGTAAAACCATCAAATGAAAATGAAATTTTTAATAAAATTCAGTATCTTTTACTATTCATCAAAAATAAATCTCTCTATAAAATTATAAAAAATTAACTCATATATAATTTTTACATTTATATTTAAAAAATAAAGTTTGTTTTTATAGATAATGCTTCTATAATTATTAGGAATTACCTTAATTATTTTTTAATTAAATCATTTTTTTGTGAAAATATTATTTTTCAAACATATAAGTACTTTACTAAAAATTAAGTATTTTTTATCAATATGTTTTCTTTATATATATAAATTATAATGAATATTTTAAATTTTATTATTACTATTAATACCACTATGTTTAAAATATAGGTTATAATGGTAATTTTTAAATAATAATATTAATAGTATATCGTGGTTTTTAAATAATCAGTTTGGCATATAAGGCAAACTATCAAAGAAATTAAATTTATTTGAAAATATATATATATTATAAAATCTCATGGTGTTTCATTATACCCCATTAAAATTAATTTTCCATTGAAATTCCATTACTTTGGTAAAAACAACTGAGGATACTTTTGCCTCATAACATCCTTAGGTTCCCACATAACTTTATCAAGCTTGTGGTTTCACCAAAAAACATTGACCTGGTGATTGGTCTAGTTTCGTAAAACATTCTTTGTATATTCTAAAATCTCCATTAGTTTTTCATCAAAATAAATATCATTTTCCATTGGTACAATATCTTGGTTTAGTATATGTGGAGGGCTAGGTATGTACTTCTTCAAGAGAGAGACATGGAACCGATCATGGACTTGGGAGTGGTTCGGCGAAAGAACCAATCGATATGCTACCATCACGAGAATATCAATAATTCTAAAAGGAAAGATATACCAAGGGATTATTTTGAAATTATATATAAATCTAATTACCCTATTCCATGTATAAATTATTATAAACACATTTTTTCCATTTTCAAATTCTAGATCACACCGGTGATTGTCAGCATAACTTTTTTGCTAACTTTTTCCTACCCAAATGTGTTGAAAAATGAAGCTAACCTTGTCTTCCATTTCTTAGATATATTTAGATCAAATATATTTCTTTCTCTAACTTTTCCTCATGACATTTTATTTCTTCACTTATTTTCATAGAGGTCTTCATAATGAGCCATATGAATTCTCAAGTGAAAGCTATTGTTATATGAAGCTCAACTTGAGAATGGTGTTGATACCAACCACCTATAAAATCTATGGAACAAGATCTAAACCTATCCTATAGTTTTTAAATTTTTCTCTTAGACTGATCATCTCTTTGTGGATAATACACAATGACGAATCTAAACTCTGTATCCAAAGCCAATTGATGACTTCACCGAACCATCATGTTAATCCTAAGATCACAATCATACATTATTGAATTTGGTACACAATGTGACCCTTCTAATTCCTTAATTTGTATCCTATAAAACTAATTCAGAGAAAAATATTATTTGATAGAAAAAAAGTGTGTTAATTTTTTAAGGTTATTTACTATAACCCATATGGTATTGTTCATGTAGATGTTTTCAAGAGTCCTACGGAAAATACCCATGAGGATGTTTTCTCATTTCTATTTTAGAATGGGTAATGTTTGTAACATCCCATTATACTTTTTTCTCTAAAAATTAACTTTCTAACATTCTAAAAATGAGATATGAATTGTATGATATATCTCTTTATGTTATCCAATGAGAAATATTTTTTTAAATATCTATACATTTTTTTATTTCCAGGATGAATAGAGAATAAAAAACTATGCTACTATTTTAATAGATCCTTATTTAAATCCTTTATTTACATAACACATACATGATTTTGGAACCTTATCATTTCATCCAAATCAAGGTTGAACTCAAGAACATTTATCACATTCTTTTATAGCTCTAAATCTTTATTCTACACCTATTTTATCCTCACATGTATAGAATGTTGAACACTTATTTGAGAAATATAATATTTCTACGCATTATTAAATATTTCATGATCCATAAATTAAAAAATCCATGAAATATTGTATATTTTGTGATCCTTATTAAAGATAATCTACCATGATATTTTCAAATCGAATCATCTAGCACCTTGTTAGTTTTACTAAGGTGGTAGTGTATTAATTAGTAAAAATATTCAATTAGTACCATCCATATTATATGGTGCATATTAACGTCTTTATATGTGAAAATATTTTTTAAATGTTTATTATAAGTATATATATAACACTTTTCTTCAAAAATATTGTGCCTCTATATTTTTAATGCAAAAATCACCGCAACTAACTCTAAATAATGAGTTGGATAATTCTTCTCATGAACATTCCATTGTTGTACAACATAATCTATTACCATATCATTATATATAATATTCAATACTAATCCCTTCATCGATGTGTAACTATAGAATACACAACCTTCTCTACTGTAGATTAATATAAGAATAAGTGTGCTGACTAATCTTCTCATCAGTTTCTTATAATTTTCCTCACATTCATCTATCTATAGTAAATTGGCTCCCTTCTGAGTTAACATAATTCGTGGATTAGATGGTTTTGAGAAATTCTCTATAATCTATTGATTATATCATAGTAAATCTAGAAAACTATACATCTCATTCCCCATGTTTTCTCTTGGGAAATGTTCAATAGCCTATGTCCTTGATGGATCCACTGAAATAACCTCTCTTTATATTATATGAACCAAAAAATGAATACTTTTGTATTTAAACTTCACACTTTGTAAATTTTTCATACAAATCCTCCTACCCAAGATCTTCAGTATAATTTTTATGTCATCTTCATGCTCTTTATTTCTCTTTGAATAGAAAAAAATGTCATCTATAAACACAACCAAAAAATAATTAAGGTAATCTCTAAAGACATTATATATTAAATCTATAGAGATATCAGGATAATTAGTAAGAATTATTGGAATCACTATTTAATCAAAGTTTCCATAACTAGTGTGAAATTGTTTCTTGGGTATAACATCCTTGAATCTTAATTTATGACATCCATAATGAATTTCAATATTTAAAATTATTGAGATCTTCTCTATTGATCAAACAATTCATAAATTTGGGGAATAAGATACTTATTATTGATTATGATATTGTTAAGCTCCATGTAATCAATGCAGATTCGCCTAAAACCATATTCATTCATAAATAAATGAGGAAACACACCCCATAGTGACTCATTTGGTCAAATAAATCACTTTTAAATGTTATCTTGGATTTTATTATTCAATTCCTACAAATAGATTAGATCAATTATCTAGAGAGCCTTTGGAATAGGTGTTACTCCATGTATAAGTTCTATTGGGAACTCAGCATCATGTTTTACTGGAAGACTAGGAAACTCTCCTATAAATACATAATCAAACTCCCACAAAATATTCATATCATCAATATTGTGTTTTTACCCAACCATCTATGATAAACACCCCTTTGGAATTAGAATCATGGCCTATATAGTGGATGTGATCTCCATCAGAAGTTCACATTTATCATCACACTAATAGATGATCAGTGGTTAGTTTGGAATATAAAATGTGACTTCTATTACATAGAAATTTTTGTAGGATTTATATTGTGAAATATAATAAATTAAATATATGACAAAAAAATATACCATTGGGAGAATGAAAATTTTTAAAGGAATCTCATTCAAAAACATTTCAACTAGAGAAGAGTCATAGACATCAGATGGAATCATCATACCATTAGGGTTTTTTTCACTTCTAATTAAATATCTAATTGGTAAGGTTGTACTATTAGACACTCATATAATTATTTAGATATATATTATTGGATAGATAAAGATTAAAATAATACATTAGTAGTTCAATATTGGATGGTATGTGTACCTTTCAGAATGTCGTTACCATACCCCTCATCAGAAATAATAATCGCATGAGATTTCCCTTTTCCCCTATTTTTAGAAGTATTTTATTATTTATCATTATCATTAAAATTTGGATTTGATCATTGGTTATCATAATTCATGTACTCCTTTCATTAGAAGCAATGGAGTGTGGGTGGTGCATTAGTGGGCCTTTTCTTCTCTTCAACTCGGTTATCTAGACCATTCATTTCCTTTTAAAATTCATGGGATTTATAGCCCACCCTTACACAATAAAACAACCTCCTAGTTCTATTCAAGTAGTTCCCTTGATGTTTCTTCCAAAATATATGGCTTGAATATGGCTATAACTTCTTTCCATTATGTGATTTATTTGAGTTTTTATGATACTATATCTTCTTTTCTTATCAAAACCAAGGTAATAATGGGGATATCTAATTTCTATATCCCTATTGAGTGAACATCAAATGATTTATTTATAGATAATAAAGTCTCTTATAGATAACTAATTTTAAAGACTTGGTTTTAGTCCAACAAATAATCAATCAACCTTTCTTTTAGGTTGGCTGATAATATCATAAGCATACCCTACAATTCTTGTGAAAATTTCCTTATTGTTACAAACAGATTCATCATAATTCAGATTAATCTCAAGGAAATAATTAACAATTTTTGATAAAGAATATTAGGAAATTATTTATTGATAAATAATATCTTATACCCATCCCACTCCATAGATTCAATTTTTTCTAGTTCCCTCACATTGTTGATAATATTTCACTACTTATATTACTCACCTTTAAAATGATAAGTATGGAATTTTTTATGCTAAAAACTAGAGAATGAAAAATATATTTTTATTCCTACTAATACATTGCTCAGTGACTAGTAGATTAACAGAAAAGCTAAAAGAAGGTAGGAGTTTCCCCAGTAAGGACCCGACATAACATTATTCCCTCCTTTACTCATTTGGAAGATTGGTGAGATTCATATATTGATAATGTTGTGTGTGTATAAAATTCAAATTTTCTATTCAAGGTTTAATAAAATTTGGTTAATTTGGGGGAAATAATTGCATTTTCCATCACACAAAGTATTAACATGATTACTTTAAGTTCTATACATTTACTAAAACCAAAATGTATAGTGTAATAAATAATAATCATAGAGGGAAACCACATAATCATGAAAAATAATATATAATATAGATAAATTATGATACCTTATTTTCAATATATGAAAAATTAATTTTAACATATTTTATTCATGGTAATAGTTTATTTATATCAGTAATTATGGTTCATAATGTGTTTTGGAATTTCCAAAAGATATCCGCGAAGAGTGTCATGGGAAGTGTGTAGTAAGACCTGTTGTCATATAATAAGTGATGACTGAGTCTGTCAAAATGTTCCCTTTTCAAAGATATCACCCAAGGTAAAATTGTTCCAGAGCCACATCCACTTGTAGCATTCAAATAGGGATGTAATTACATGTAAACCACTCACTCTATCCTTTACCAAAATTTTAGGACATTTTCTTATACTTTGACTTATCCTCTAAATTTTCCTGAGGTATATCCTTAGGTATATCCACAGAAATATCCTTAGGGATATCCCTAAAGTATCATCATCCTATTTTCAAAAGTTTAACTTAACTTGTTCCCTCATATAAACTATAATTAATCACATGTTTTATAAATATAAATTACTTCTTTATTGATATATATTAAATACATCTCTCAAATAAACACCAAAGGACTGGAAAGGTTTATTTACTTTGGAGACTAGTAACACAATCTTACTATTTCATGAAGGACCTTAAAAATATCCCATAAATATATTAATTTTTAGTACGCTTCATAGACATTCCATACTAAAATATTTATTTATAACTTTGGGAAATGAAACATAAGAAAGGATGAGATCATATGCCCAGTAATGGTAAAAATGGAAGATATCAATTGATAGTAATATGAAAGAACAATATAAGATTAATTGAATGATATTATAAATATAACATAAAAAGTTCATAAATAATCAATAATGGATCATAACATTAATCCTTGTAATATAAAACTATCATTTCAAAAGGCACAAAGCATACAAGTTAAAAATCATCTTAAATAAATCATAAACCACAAGGTCATGTCAAATAAGTCTGGGGCTATCATATATATAGAAACAATTTTTTATTCCAAGGTTAAAATCAAAGACCATAAAATTTTAATGTACCAATAATCAAGAACTATTTCCCATTTCATAATGTATTTAGAATCATCAGTTTTTTTCCATAGTGGATCAGACATACTAGCTTTTTTCCCTTAGCGAATAAAGAATATCAGATTGTTTCCCATCTCTATCTCATGAGATATAAAAAATTACACCATGGATTGAAGGGAGATATAGTTTCCAAACATCACATAATTAAAATAATACTAATTTTTACTAAAATACAATAAAACATTCATCATTTTATAACCCATGAAAAAAGAACTAGGTTTCATAAACATTTCATTATATAATAACCTGTGAAAAAGAAATAGGTTTTATAAAAAATTTATCACATAAAAATATTATAACACTTGGTATAGAAATGGTTTTCATAAACATGTTTTTATAATAATAATAAACAAGAATAATAAAATGAAAGAATAATAATGTTATAATTGAGAAATATACCCATTAAAATATAAACAACATCAAAGGTAATTGTAGTTATTTAATATAAAATCCATAAAACCTCATTAATGTATTCTTGAAGAAAATATCATTTTTATTAAAAATAAATTATTTAATATACTATATTTACAAAAAAAAATTATGAAAAAATTTTCTTGGAAGGAAAATTGAAAAATTATAATGAAATATTCATATAATTGATTGGTCATTATGGAATAAAATTCTATTTATGCCACAATTGTTAAAACATATATTCCTTTCAAATTTTTAATTAAAATTCAAAACTACCTTGTTTGTAAAAAAGGAATCTTTTTAAAATATTTTTTTAAAACTAAATAATGGGTAGAAATATGTTTAAAAATAATTGTATAATATTAAATCATTTTTTAAAACAGTTTTTGAAAACATTGACTTAGAAGAAAAAGGTTGTTCGACCAAAGAGAGAAATAAATCTGGTTTTTCCTTAATAAAATTATTTTGGAATATTGAGAAAATAAATTTAGTAAAGTGAATGGAAAAAAAATTAATTTATATAAATAACTATTGGAGAATAAAATTCATTATTTTCATGATATTTGGATCATAAGTCCCATAATTGGAAGCATAATAAAAAATAATCCTGAAAACAGTGAGATTGTAACACAAAACATTTACCAATTTTGTATCTTTTTCACCATAAACTCCATGAAAGTGATAAAATTATATGGATATGTATATAAAATATACTTAAAAATATGTATATGAAAATAAATTAATTTTTATTGTATACACCACACAAAATAAACATGTTGTGCAAATGGAATATGTCCCAAAGAAATAAAATTGGGATAAAACTCCCTTATCATAAGTATTGAATTCATTCATACACATTTAGTATTATGGTAAAATAAATAAATTTATATTATAAATATATTATAGAACCATAATAACATTTTCCATACCATATAAGGTTTAATTATGACCATGTATTACCTGTTTATCAATAATTCCTTGTGTAAATCACGTTTCGCATAATAACTGATTCAATTTTCATGTATGTTTTGGTTTGATATTTTTTGGTCCTTTTACTATTATCATGGTTAAATAATATATATATTGCTAAAAAATTTCTAAATATATTATATATTCATTATATATGTATTTAGATTAATCAATTAAAGTTACAGATAGAAACTTTATTACAATATTCCGGGAGATGGTAGGTTGTAAGTACACATGAATGTTATTTCCCTTTTCTATATGAATGAAATGAAAGGTAGATAAATAATATATTATCTTTAAATAATAATTTTTATTTCATATATCACATATTTTCATAAAACATATCCTTATAACCTTTAATGTAAAGATTAAATGATGAACGAATCACATCGCTTTGCGAGGAAGTAGTCTGATGTACACACGAGTGACATTGTTGTGTTCCCACAAAATAGAATGTAAGACATTTTAGGTGATATAATATTTAAAGAAGAATAATTACTTCATAAATATCATATATATTTATATGTTAAATCCATTATTATATCCATCCTTGATAGGTGGTGATGGAAAATGAATTGCATCGGTTCGACATTGGGTTTCCCACCATACACCCAATCGAAAATTTCATTTCCAACTTGATAGAAGAGAAGATAGATGTATGTCATGAAACTAACATAATAATATCTCATTATATGTTATATACATATGTTTTTATATCATTTTGGTTGAAGAATATTTTACAGAGTAAGAGTAAGAAATAAAATAAAAATGCATGGTTAACAACTATACCTATTCTTTGTAGAAACACTTTAGGTTTACCCCAAAATCCTTCATATAAGGGTTTAATAATAAATATAAGGTCTATATGATTTTGGGGGTGGAATTATGTAATGGATTTGGTAAGTTATGTTCTGAACCAAAGGGTTTTGGAAGTGTGATGAAGAGGGGACACACAGGGAATTTTTGAAGTGAAAAAGGTGTTCCCATATTTTAAACATACCATAAGGATAGAAAATGAATAATTATTGAAACTTATATAATATAAGGTCTATATGTATCAATAAAATGGGATTTGGATAAGTTTTAAGGTTATTTTACCCCTTTTCTTTTTAGTTTAACCCATGGTAAACTCGTTTTAACCTTAACCGCATTAAATAATTTTTATTATTTTTAATATTAATTTTATCCAAAAATTATGTTCTCTTTATTTTAAAATATTAATTATGATTATTAAAATTATGGAATTGATTTTTCCAAATTTCATTCGAATAATTGGTAAAATTTAATTTAAAATTAAACCCATAGATGAGACAAAAAAGAGTCTTTCCAAAGATAAACTTTTCATAAGAATAGAAAGTTTCAATATCAAAATTCAATATGAAATTGATTATAATGAGATAAATTGGATTAATAAATATATTATTGAGATAAATTTAAATTAAAAACCATTATAAAATAAAATTTAGTTTTTAAAAATTTTAAATGAATTTAATTTTTTTAATAAGAATCAGTATTTGTTTACTATTCATTAAAAAATTAATATTCTTATAAAATTATCAAAAATTCACTCAAAGATAATTTTTAAATGTAGATTTACAATTTTAATTTAATTTAATTAAATAAATATTCTAAATTTGGTTGAAATAAAAAATTTTATTTGTCAATATAAACATTTTTTTTGAAAAAAATATTGTTTTCTAAACATATAAAGACTTTAATAAAAATTTAGTGCTTTTTTTATAAATACGTTTGCATTATATAAAACTATTATACTTAATTTTTTGAATAATTTTACTCTTTTTCATACCATATTATTTAATGTCTATTTTATAATGGTCATGTTTAAATAAAACTATTAGTGGTATTTCATGGTTCATTAAAGTATGGTGTTGCTTGTAACATAAGTTATCAAAGAGCATAAATTTATTTGAAAAAAATATTTCCTAAAATATTATGGTTTTATTTAATCAAAATGATATATATTTTGTGTAATTAAAGATTTATGCATGTGTAAATGGAATCATCCATTGAAATAATTATGTGGAATATAAGTCTCACATTTGGAAAATAGTGTAACAATTATGTGAATAACTATTTAATTGAAATACATACATGAGTAGAGATTAGTTTTCTACAAAATACATAGAAGTATTTAGGTATATCTGAAGGTGGGTGAAACCCCTTATATAGAAGGGTAAAAATGATCTTTTTTATTTATATTGATAAAAATGGCCTAATCTAGGAAATTAAACATCGATCTGACTCTTTTTTTAATGAATTAAAATAATTTTGTGGTAGGGGGACTTTTTTTTGAAAAAAAAGTGATTGAAAATAGACTTTGAAAATCAAAGTAAAGATAAACCAATTTTCAAAGGAAAAAATTAATGCATGTGAAGATATCCTTATTTGAATATTTAAATCACTTCTACATACTTATAATAAGGTGTTATAAAATAATAACACTAGGAAAGTGATTTTTTATAAAGGATTTAAAATTTCATAAAAGTTGCTGAGTGTGAATATATCTTGAGGAATTGTAGAAGTCCACCATCGTGAAATTTCATTCCAGAAAAGGCCTCGAGGTGTCCCCAAAAATGTATTTCAAAAATTTTAGTTGCAGAACTATGGAATTATATTCCCATGAGTGTATTTATAATAAGGGAACCCAAGGAACCATTGAATTTGATTGTCACATGTCTCATTCTATGAGTCTATTAGTTTTTTCTTCCACTTAATGAGCTAAATAATATACTCTATTATGATAATAAATTTTAACTAATTTTCTATATAAATTTAATGATATAATGGAATTTATATAACTAATTAAAGATAATATACCTCATTATTTGAGCAAAGATATCACCATTACAATTTAATCATTCAATCTTCAATCCCCTAATAAAACCAAAATGGTCAGCATGACCATTGGGTGCCTTTGATCAAAGTGATCAATCATTAATAGGATGTCTAAATCATGAATTTTTTTATATAACATAAAATTAAAGTTTAAATTAGGTCATTCATGATCATCATTTTATTCCTTCATAATGCTTCATAAATATTTTTTGAATTTACAAAGCATATCCCCCAGTAGTGTCAAACCATGTGTGATGCAAGACCTATTTTCAAGCACTAGGTGATGATTGATTCAATGCCTGATTCACCACTTTCAAAGTTATTACCCCTTAGAAAAACTAGTCTAGATACACATTCACTTTTTGAATCAAACACATATGTAATTACTTGGATACCAATAACTCT
Source organism: Viscum album (assembly GCA_963277665.1). Lineage (NCBI taxonomy): Eukaryota > Viridiplantae > Streptophyta > Magnoliopsida > Santalales > Viscaceae > Viscum > Viscum album. The sequence continues at coordinate 508,001,792 of OY728143.1, read as the reverse complement.
ATCATTCACCATAATTCCCAAAAAAATTCTTATACTTTGTCTTATCCTTAGGCTTATCCTTTGACATATCCTGAAACATATCCTAAGATATATACTTAGACATAAACCTAGAGATATCAACAAAAATTTATTATCCTTGTATCCAATGTTTTACTAAAAATTGGTTTGATACAAACTACAATGAAATAGTTTTTTGTACATAAATATTTTATCGTTTTAGATGAACATTCAATACACTTCAAAAATACATGCCCAATGATCATAAAGGTTGCGTTTTATTAGATTCATGTTACATAATCTTCATATTTCATAAAATATCTTAAAATATCACATAAAGATTTTCAAATTGTGTACTCTTTATAGAAATACCCTAATTAAACCTGTCATCATGACATGGGGAAGGGAAACATAAGGAAGGGTGAGGTCATAAGCTCGATAAGAGTAAATAATGAAGATATTAAATGATGATCATATTAAACTATAAGACAATCATATGTTTATGATATTATGGATATATCTTAAAAAAACTACTGAATCTATCATGGATGGTAAACATGATCTATATAATAAAACAATATCACTACAAAACACATGAACCATAAGAGTGAGATATCATCATAAATCAATCATGAACCATAATTTCATATCATATTAGTGTGGAACCAACATAAGTTTAAAAACCATTTTATATTTCAATGTTGACATATGATACCAAAATACCATAATGGATTAGGCATAAACACATGTTTCACATTTCATAAATTATTGCGCATCATCACCAATTTCCCATAATTTCTCATGCACATCAGCATGTTCCACATTGTCGATCAATAAAATTATATTGTTTCTCATCATTTTCTAAATTATTGTAAAAAATTATCAAATGCATTGAAAGGAGATATATACCCCACTAATATAAAATGAAAATAATAAATATGTGTGAAATAATATCATAGACAATTCATCATAATAGAACCTATTAAAATAAATGGATTTCATAAAAATTTAATCATATCAGAACTCATGGAAAAAGTGGTGTTCATAAACATTTCATCATAACATAATCCACAGAAAAAATGAGTTTTATAAAAACATTTTCATCATGAATATAAACCATCTAGTGAAATAATAAGTATGATATCGTTGGATCATACCCCCCAGTAAATCTAATGTAGCATAAAAGGGTTCCATCTTATATAGAAAATGATTTTTAAAGATCACATGAAACATTTATTGAGGAAAGTGCCTTTTCAACTATGAAATCACTTTTTTAACATATCAAATTTATTAAATATTATAGAATAAATTTTCTTTAAAAAATTATTGTATACTTTTAATGTATTATTTAATTCATTGGGTGGTAATGCTGATAGAAATTAAATTTATTCCATATTTGGAAAAATAAAAACCCTTTTAACATTTTTCATAAAAGGTCAAAACCACCTTGTTCATAAAATGAAAAGAATATTCATTTTAAACCATTTTATGAAAAAAAAATTGTAAAAATTTATTTAATCACTTATTTGGAGAATATTAAAAACTAAATTTAAAATATTTTTTAAAAACTTGGACATGGAAGGAAAATTATTTTTTACAGAAGAGTGAAATTTAGTCAATTTTTAAAAAAAGAACATTTTTTGTATCTTTAATCCATTAAGAGAGGAAAGTAAATGTAAAACATGTATTCTATAGAAATAACCATATGAGAAGAACATAAATTATTTTATATAGAGTTATATCATAAGTTTCATCATCAAAAACATAATAATAAACAATTCTGATAAACAATGAGAGTATAACAAAAAAAATTATAACATTCGTAACTTTTGAATCATAAACCACATGAAAGAATAATTTTAAATAAAAAATTATATCATGAGAATAAATTAATTAATAAAATAACAATTAAAATTTTCTTTATATATATATCTCATATAATAAGATAGGTTAATAACATAACATACCTCCCAAAGAATACAATTTGAGATAATATTCACTTACTATAACTCTCAACCTTCTTCGTACATGTTAGAACCTCCTTTATAATAAATAATTTTTTACTGTAAATATATTATAGAGCCATAATAATATATATAATAACATATAATATTTACTTATGATATTTTATTACGCTTTTTTCACAATTACATGTTAAAAACATGTTTCACCTAATAATTGTAGTGTTTTTCATCCATGTTTTGGTTTGATATATTTATTTCTTTTACTTTTATAATTTTTCCATAATATTTAGAATTTTAAACATTTTATAAATATAATATTTATTAATTATATATGTATTTATATTAATCCCTAAAATTTATAGATATAAAATGAATCACACCATTTATGGAGATGATAGTCCATACATAAACTTGAACGTTGTTTCCATTTTCTTAATGGATAGAAGAAAAGAAAAGTAAATAATATATTTATTATATAAAATCAATATTATTTCATATATATCATATATATTCATTAAATATATCTTTATTACTATCCAATTCAATTTAAAATAAAAACATCACATTGCTTCATGAATACGGTAGTCCACATATATACATTAGCGACACTATCATATTCTAAAGGATTGGAATGTAGGAAGGTAAATTTGATATTATAATTTCTGATGTATAATTATGTCATTATTTTCATATATATACTTTAAATATATCATTATATCTAACCTTTAGTGGTGGTGATGGAAAAGGAAATACATCAGTTCGTGAGGCGGTAGTCTGCCACACACACAATCAATAGTTTTATTTCCCTCTTGGTGAGAGAGGAGATGGATGTTGGTTATTAAAAATGGGATATAATGATGTTATTTTATAATAATATTTTAAGGATATTTTATAGAGGTACAATAATAAATAAAATAGAAATTATCAGTTAATAATGATGCCTCTAATTTAGAGAACCCCCTTATGTTAGCACTAAAAACCATCATAGGGTTTACTAATAAAAATACGACCTATAATACATGGGTAGTGAAGTGAGGACTATATTTTAGCATGTATTGGGTGATACAAAAGGTTTTGGAAGCGTGAAAATGAGAGAATAGGGGTGTCTATTTATAATGGAGGAGGAGTGTTATTTTTGTAAATACCCAAAACTATTCAATAATGGGAAGATTCTCTCAAGACATGTGTCTCGAATATTGATAAATATTGGATTTCAGGGATTATATGTCAAATACACACATCCAAAATAATACAATACACTTGTTTTAAATATTTTATTCTAATAGCCTTTATGTTTTCTCACTTTTAACATTTTAGTTATCTCTGGGATAAGTAGTATATTTTTATTTATCTTTTTAATTTATACATTATGGGTAATAATAAAAAGGGAATTACTAGATTATATTTACACATATATTATAAATATTAAATAAAAATTATCAAATAAAGGTCATATGTGTGTTTAAAATTAATTTTTATACATGTGTAAGAAACACCCAAAACTCTGTTCAATCCTTAACCATGATAAGGAAGCATAATTTGTGAGTCAAAGGTATAACTTGATACCATAATAGAGAAACTTCATGAGTAATCACATGGGATATTAATATAAAAAACATGGTATCATAAGATCATGTAAAACTAGGAAATTTGGAAGAAACAGAAAACAAGATATAATCAAGTCAAGGATAACTTCCAAGATAGCATCACATGGTGGATAGAGTCGAATCATGGATTAGGTTTACTCCCTAATCACATACACAACGTTTCATGAGGAAAAAAAATTACCTAATGAATTAGATAACTATTTAGGTGCACCCATAATAACATGTACATGATTATTTGTTCCATAAAAAAATCAATCATAATATATGTACATAAAAATTTCCCATGGAAACAAATGAGTTGAATAATCTTTCCTCATATAATAATCAAAGGGGATTTAAGAGGAATTCATTTGAGAAATTTTCATTAGGTATTCATTACCCCATAAATGGAAGGGGAGATAAGATATGTATATATTTTTGAGAAATATATAGATAATTTAGAAGAATTCCATAACATTAAATAGAAATATAATGTGATTTAGAGAGAGAAAAGTTATAGATCAAAGAAAAAGGTGGGTTCCAAGATATCCCTTACCTAAAGTTTCATCTTAATATTTACACACTAGAAAATCGTATTTAATAAATATATATTTATAATACATATATAATAAAACCATAATTATATATATCATACCAAATATGACTTTACTATAACATATTTCCAATCATTTATTAACAATAATTTATTAAAATTACTATTTCAAGAGATTACTATGTCATTTTTTCAAACAAGACTTGGTCTAACACTCTTAGTCGTTATAAAATGATCATGGTTCCATCATTTCAAGAATTGTAACCCTGATATTAATATCATATGTATATTTATTATATATAGTTATAATCCTCCATAAATGTAAGAGATAAAAATGAATTACATCATTCCTAAATACAGTAGGTCATACTTACGCATGAACACAGTTTCTATAGTAAATTATATTTTATTAAATAATTTAATATCATTAATTTCACTTTTGGATATGTATGAAATATTATTATATAATATGTGTCTCACTCTTATCAAAAGGTTTCAAAATAATATGGATTCTATGATAAGGAGTATATGGTCTTTATATAATCATAAAATCAAATTTATGTAGGTTTAAATATCATTTTAAACCTTATTATATTGGTTTGACCCATTGGTTAACCAATTTTAACCTTAATAGTGGTAATGAATTTTCAATATTAATGGATAATAATTTTACTTATATGGTGAAAATTGGCCTATAAATGTACAAGAGATAAAATTTTAGAACATTTATCATCATAATTGATGTTTTCAATTATTTTTATAAATTTTTAATAAATTAATATTATATTATTTAACATAAAATATAATTAATGTCATTTTTTGGCTCTATTCATTTAATTTGACATTTAAAAAACAGGACCACAAACGAATTAAAATATTATTCTTTTAAACTTCATGAATATGTTATATTTTTCTAAACAAAATCTTAGAGCATAATAGTTTATTCAAATTATAAAACTTTTAATATTTTTTGAATCATTTATTTTATTTTTCAAATAATTGAATTAATACCGTATTGATGTTGTGTAATCATTTAATGTAATTATTTCATCTATAAAAATAAAAAATAAATTATCATTATGAAAAAATTATATTTCATATAAGAATTTATAATTAAACATAATTTTTCTTTATCTCTGTCACAAAATATTATACAAATTAATATTAAGTGGAAGTTTTTTTCTTTGTATTTTAATTAAATATTATAAAGTTAAAAATAAAATATATATAGAACTAAGTTTCAATATTTTATAATCATTTATGGAAATTGACAAACTATACTCATCCAATAGAATAAATTCTACTGTTATTTTAATTTTTTAGTCCTTATCATATTACTTTTAACCTTAATTACTAAATTTACAATTCTATGGTGATGACTATTTACATTGGTTGCTATTCATAAAAAACTAAAATATACCTATTCTTCAAATTTGAACCACCTATTTCCAAAAATAGAATCCATTTTTTATAATTTAATATAAATAATTGGAGGAAATTAATTTAAAATAAAAATGAAAAATGGAAAGAAAAACATTTTATCATAAAAATATATTTTAAGTATAAAAATGTTTTTATACAAAACAAAAATTTAAAATTAATTACAAAGAACATAATCATATTATTTTTTAATGAAAAATGACTAATTTAATTTTAAAACTAATCTAAAATCTAGTTTAACTATGTAAATACTTGAAAATAAAATAAAACATCAAATAAAAAACCATATTTTTCACTATCTGTTGAAAAATAAATATTTTCCCAAAACAACACCCTAAATTAATTTTAATGTGTTTATTATAAATATTTAGTTCATTTTATCAAATAAATTTCTAAATTTTCCATAAAATAATTTTAATAATTTCTCAAAAAAGGTAATTATATTGATTTTTGAAGAAATTATATTTTTTGAATAATAAATCAACTTTACTACAAATTGAATGCTTATTTACTAAGAATTAATCAATACATTTTTATTGAGTATGACCTATAAATATATATATTTCATAATTTATTTAATCCTATTTATACAGACTAATTTAACAACTATGTTATAACTATAATAATTTTTTATGGTTTGTTTAACCTTGTTTTTTTTGTGTTGTATACGCTATTGAATGTTGTGTTATTTTAAAATATTTTGGTGTTATAATTGGTTGTGTATTACTGAGTTTTACTCACACCTTAATCAGAAACCATGTTTCCTAAGAATATCTTATGGTCGTAGACATACACAAGAGGAATGTAACGATGTTTGATTGCTGTTATACTAAACCATAGTTGGTGTTGGGATATAAAAATATCACCAATCATAACCAAATTGCTCTCCCTAGAAAGGTAGAAATTTAATTAAGATTCAAGTGTTATATGATAACTAAATTTATTTCTCTAACTTTGGTTTGGTTATTTATATTATACTATTATCCAAACATGTATCATGAAGAATATTTTGATGTTAAAATCAGTGTAATCATGGAAGAGTGATTTCAAAATGTGTGGATGTTCCAAAATGCAGTTAACTCTTAATAAATGATATTCTTTTATTCACATTGAATTCCTTTAGAGAGATCTATTTATACAATAATTTTTAATAAATATATAGATGATTTTATTTTCTTGTTTTTTAGGTAAAAAATCATATTTTCATTCAATATATATAAATAATAAATTTATTCACTAATATTGATTTTATGATATTATGTAACGCCCCGACCCCAGTTACCCAGAGTCGGTGCATTATTACATAACATTGGCATGATCACAAGAAAGATCAAATCTCGAAAGACCGATTGGTTTAGTAGCCTTGGAAACACTAGATATATTCATAAGTTTTACATTACATCATAAAATGAAAAACTACTACAACAACATAATGTTTCCACAATCCACACTATTAACCCCTCATAAAACCCCTGTAGGTCATTCATAACTTACTTCTTCACATCCTGGGAAAAATAAAACATAGAAAAGGGGTGAGATCAAATGCCCAGTAAGGATAACAATATAGCGGAAACTTTCATAAATAAGAATAAACATTTAAGGAAATGTATAACTAAAACAAAATCCTTTTAAATATGAACTTTCAACATGGTATGGCATAAATAAAATGAAATAATGCCATTTACTTATTCACATGGATATTCTATTAATCGAATAATCACATGCAAAAATCAATAACCACTTTCATAATGTTGGAATGCATAATGCCAGACTATCATAACCACATAGTCAAGGCCTCGTGCCAAGACTACAAATAAGATTTTGTCAAGGCCTTGTGCCAAGACACTAGTTTGTCTCATGAGACCTACCGATGCATCGAGGAGCTATAGCGGGCTCCACCCGTCACATATTAAGTCCAATGCATTCCCATATGAAAAGGTTTAAACATAACATAAACATTCGTATTAAAACTAGCATAAGAAATGTCAATAATTTCACCATAAACTATGAATGGTATAAAAATAGCACATCCACAGTCAAACATATCAAAAAACCTTCAATACAATATAGAAGTTTTGTATCATAATAAATCAACTTCAAATAAGCGTAAAATCCGTCAAAGGATGTCGACATAGATGAAATCAAAACACTTTTTAGAGAAATATCTCTTTCTATTTTTGAAATCATTTAAGAGCCATATAAAATAAAACATTTTCTTGAAAATATTCTTATAAGCTTGTAAGGTAAGCTTTGACGATTTTATAATGGTGGAAAATAGCCGCGCCCGCCGTATAAGTTAAAAAAAACATTCTTACCTTAATTCTTTCGAAAAGGATAAAAAGGACCTTGTTTTGAAAATGACCGAAAGATTCCTTTATAAACCACTTATAAAAGTCAAAAAGGGTATAAATGACTTTAACTCATATTCTAGTAAATAGTAAAAATGTTTTGAAATGCATTTTTAAGAAACATGGATGTGGATGATAAAGAGATCCCAGTAGATTATTACGTATAAACAACCTTGGATAATGAAGAGGTTGTAAAGTAAACCCTTACCTTGTACTTTTCCTTGGTTGGGGTAGGTTAACCTCCTGTATAATGGTGAAATATTTGTTATTAAATTATACAAGAATCACATATAATAATATGATATCATATATGATCTTTTAACATTGATTTGTTAATAATATCTTAGAATTATCGTCGTTTCGGGAGTTAACTTACTCATTTTCTTTTATATGTTTTGTTACATAAGCCATGGTTGTTGTATCTTATTCATATCCAGAATGATATCTAGTCCTTAAATATCATTTTTAAATCATCAAATGATAATTATACTTGAATGGATACGATGGAGAATGAATCTCATCGCGTTCGTGGAGACGGTAGTCCGTACGTACGCACGAGCGACAATATCATTCTTTTGATATTAAAATAATATATAATGGTTGGTATATCATATATACAGAATCCTTAACATGTTATATTTATTATTTACATGAGTTACACATCATTATTATACCCATCCAAATAATATTATATTGAATAACAATTACACCACGACGTGGAGACGGTAAGCCGTACGTACGCACGTATGGTGACATGTTATTCAAAGGGTGGATAGAATACTGAATATGGTTGTACCATATTTATAATAACATCACAGTATATATATGATACTGGATTTATTATTTTATAATGGTAACAACAAAGGAAGAAGAAGTGGAAGAAGAAATGAACTTGGAGAAGGGTGGTGAAATCATTACCTCTTCTTCGGGTTCTTCCTTTTGATTTGATCAAAAGGGCTCCTTAGGTTGGCTTTCTGATCAAACTAATGCCCCTAGGTTGTAGTGAGGGAAGTTGGGAGAGTATTTGGGCAGATTTTGGCCGAACCAAAAGGCTTTGAAGGTGTGAAGAAATGAGAAGGAGGAGTGCCCTTTTATAAGAGGGGTGAGGGGCACCTTTGGAAAAGCTAGAAATATTAATTTATAATAAATTCATATTCGGTTCCCAATGGCTCCAAAGTTGACCATTCAAAGTCTAAGGTGGGGATAGGTCGAAAACCACTCAACCAATAGAATTTAGACAGGTTTGGTTACTTATATTAACCTTATCTTTAAGTATTAACTCTAAGTTAATTAGTTTCACTTTTACAATGTCTCTTTGTATTTTTATATAATATGGTTAATAAACTTACTATATACATCCAAGCGACTCCCAAGTGGTCCATTAATGATACACATATCATGATATAAGTCTCTTGGCCGAACCTTAGATTTTTAGGAATTTAATATCAATTAATAATATAATATTTGTTTTAAAAACTCTTTTATGTCAATTTTGACACTATTCAATAGTTGATTTTTGTGAAACTCATAACAGGTTGATTACTTCAAACAAAGTCCATTAAATCAATACTAATATATCATATTATCCTAGAAAATTAGTTTAATGCATTAAAAGTTTCATATTATATTTGTTTGGGTATTTATAATATCAATTATTTTAATTTTTCACTATTATAGTAATTACTGCATCATCATTGTGTCATAAATAAAATAAATTATTTAATGTCTAAAAATTATAAATAAAATATCATTATGTAGAAAATCTTTTTATCTTTCTAATGAATATTTATAATCTAAAATCCAACTTATATAACCCTATGTAACAATTGTTTTTCTAAAAGATATATGCTTGTGTCATTTTTGTATTCATTTTGACTTAATTAAAATAAAGTGTCATTATCACTTACAAGTGGATCCATGGGGTCCCAAAATTGACACAAAGATGCCCATGGTCGACCATGTATCAACCAATAGGGTTAAGACACGTTTTAGGGTAATTTAATATTATTATAATATTATTTTTTAACCCTTATTTACCGGATTTACCCTTAACCATGGTAAATAAAATATTTACCGCAGTAATTATTCAAAATGTCTAAAAACAAAAGTTACCTATTTACACAATTTGAACATCCTGATTCCAAATATGGAATCCATTTTCCTAAATTCAAAACACAGAAGTGGCAGAAATTAATTTAAAATTAATTCCCGCTGTCAAAACAAAAAGCGTGTTTTTAAGAGATAATAACTATCAAAAGATTGAAACTTGTTTATGTTCGGTTTAATTGTAAAATTATGTCCAATGACCAACATTATATTAAATGGTAAAAATATATTCTAAATATACTTTAAAACCACTAAAATTCATAATTTATCCCTATTAATTATTTTGATTAAAAAAGTTGTTTTTAATTAAAACTTAGTAATTTTCACTATTCATCAAAATATGAAAGTTATCGGAAATGTACCAAAATTTCACCTTAGGCTAAATTCGATATTCAGAATCCAAAAATGAAGTCCATTTTAAAATATAAAATATATATAATTTCAAAAAGTAGGTATTACTATTCATAACGGCTAGTTTGATTAGTTATGGTGTGTTAGAACTCGGTGTTGCGTACAACACACGCTATCACATTATTCAAAGAGAAGCGTACCGTAGAAGCTTGGGGTGTTACATTCTCCCCTCCTTCAAATAATTGCGTCCTCGCAATTTCTAGGGTATTACTGCATAAAAAGACTCGGGTGGTTCTTCATCATAAGTTCCTCGGGTTCCCACATTGCCTCTTCCATCTTATGGTTTCTCCATAAAACTTTTACCAGACGCGTCGTCCGGTTTCTCAGCACTTGTTCTCTCGTATCAAGAATCTTGACGGGCTCTTCGCAATAAGACAGATCGGGTTCCAGTTCTAATTCCTCATAGGTGAGTACATGCGTCGGATCAGGTATGTATTTCCTCAATAGAGATACGTGGAACACATCGTGAACTTTGGAGAGACTTGGCGGCATTGCCAATCGGTAAGCTACAACCCCAATTCGTTCTAGAATTTCGAAAGGTCCGATGTACCTGGGACTCAATTTACCTTTCTTACCAAAACGTATGACTCCCTTCCACAGAGATACCTTCAGAAAAACATGATCACCGACTTGAAATTCCAAATCCTTCCTTCGATTATCGGCATAGCTCTTCTGCCTACTTTGAGCTGCTTTGATGTGATTTTGGATTACTTTCACCTTTTCCACCGTTTCCTCCACCAGTTCTGGGCCTACAAGTTTTCTTTCACCAACGTCATCCCAACAGGTTGGTGTACGACATCTCTTTCCATATAACGCTTCATATGGTGCCATCTGAATACTCGAATGGAAGCTATTGTTATAGGAAAATTCTACCAAAGGTAAATATTGATCCCACATACCCTGAAAGTCAAGTGAGCAAGATCTCAACATGTCTTCTAAGGTTTGAATAGTCCATTCTGATTGTCCGTCTGTCTGAGGGTGGTAAGCAGTGCTCAAATGAAGTTCAGTATCCAGGGATTTCTGAAGACTTTTCCAGAATCTTGAAGTAAAACGGGGATCACGATCAGAAACAATCGATAGGGGTACTCCATGAAGTCTCACAACTTCATTAATATATAGTCTTTCTAGACGTTCCAGGGGTAGATCTTCTCTTATAGCAAGAAAATGTGATGTCTTGGTAAGACGATCAACAATAACCCATATTTAATCGTTCCTTCTAGGAGTCTTTGGTAGCCCCATGACAAAGTCCATCGTAACATTGTCCCATTTCCACTCCGGTATGGGAAGAGGTTGCATGACTCCTCCAGGCTGTTGCCTTCCAGATTTCACTTGTTGACAAACCATATATCTTGACACAAAATCAGCAATCTCCCTCTTCATGTTGTCCCACCAAAAATGTTCCTTCAAATCTCTATACATTTTGGTGCTCCCAGGGTGTATAGAGAAATTGGAACTATGAGCATCATCCAGCAATTCCATTTTTAGATCAGGTATATTGGGAACACAAAGTCTCTTCCCGAATTTCAAAATTCTATCTTCATACACAATGTCTCTCAATCTCCCATCATTCACAGCTTTAATCTTCTTTTGGAATTCTTCATCATCGGTCTGAGAACTCTTAATCCTTTCTAGTAAAGATGGTTTGGAAACCATTTGAAAAAGCATTGATGTTTCACCTTCCCTGGTTATTCCCATGTCCATCTTCACTAGATCCATGAACACAGAGGGTGCATTAGTCAATCCAAACGGCATTACAGTAAACTCGTAATGCCCGTACCTGGTTCGAAATGCTGTTTTCGGAATGTCTTCCTTCTTCACACACAACTGATGGTATCCAGATCGAAGGTCAATCTTTGAAAAGTATTGAGCTCCATGCAGTTGGTCAAATAAATCATCAATACGAGGTAGGGGATACTTGTTCTTTATCGTTATAGCATTGATCTCCCTGTAGTCGATACATAACCTCATAGATCCATCTTTCTTTTTAACAAAAAGAACAGGGGCTCCCCATGGAGAAACACTAGGGCGAATAAATCCCTTATTACTCAATTCCTCTAGTTGTTTCTTTAGTTCGACTAACTCTACAGTGGCCATTCTATAAGGGGTCTTCGATATAGGCCTTGATCCAGGAATCAAATCAATGGAAAACTCAACTTCTCGTTCTGGAGGATGTCCAGGTAAATCTTCTGGAAATACATCTACAAATTCTTTCACAACAGGTACATCCTCTATTTGAACATTCCTTTCCTCACCGACAGTTATTTCATTCTCTTCCTCCTTTTGTCTCAGACTCAAAAATTGCCTTTCCATATCTGCTCGATGGTCGCGAGGGAAGTATTTTTCTAAAAACAGATCTTTGAACTCCCTCCATTCCATATTTGATACTTCATCATCTTCCTTCGTATTTTGAATCAATGACCACCATTGATCAGCATCTCCAGTGAGGCGGTAAACTGCCATGATAACTTTTTCCCTTTCACTCCTCCCCAAAGCCTGAAATATTTTCTCTAGGGAAAATATCCATTGCTCATCTACTAAGGGATTTGTATTCCCATTGAACGTTGGTGGTTGTTGCCTCATGAATCGATCTAACATTGATCCTCCACGCTGCGGATCAGGGTGCTCCATACGGGTAAGGTTATTATTCATAACCTGAGTAAGTTGTCCTAGTATGGTGATTAGCTGATCAGCACCAGTTGAATCACCAGCCCCACTATAATTATCTTGAGCAGGAGGGAAATCCCTACATGGAGTGCGTGCATTGATACGGTTTCCATTTCTTCCACTAGGAGCCATTTCTAGACAATGGCATAAACTAGATCAATTTATGAATCAAAATACATAATCTCATACTTATAAAACACTTAACATAAATTGAACTATTTATGGATATAATCCATAATCATAAAAATGTTTTCTTTGAGGAAGTATATACTTATAATCCCTTCAAAATGATTTGTAAAGAAAATGAGAGTTATCCTAAGCATATCCCCCGGGAGTGTCGTAACCAAGAGTGCAGCAAGGCCCGTTGTCGTGCACCAGTTCCCGTTCGAGTCTAGCTCAAAGCGGTGTTTTCGGGTTTTACCCCTAGGTACATCTGTGCCAGAGCCGCCTCTACCTGCTCGTATCCAGACAGGGATGTATTGCTTGGAAAACTCACAAAATCTCTACAATACCAAAATTCTAGGAAGTTCTTCTATACTAATCCTCAAAGTTCATCTTAGGTCTACGTGCTCTAATCAGAGTTTATCTAAATCTAGCTTCCAAGGTTTGTACTAGACTTCCTCTGATACCAACTATAACGCCCCGACCCCAGTTACCCAGAGTCGGTGCATTATTACATAACATTGGCATGATCACAAGAAAGATCAAATCTCGAAAGACCGATTGGTTTAGTAGCCTTGGAAACACTAGATATATTCATAAGTTTTACATTACATCATAAAATGAAAAACTACTACAACAACATAATGTTTCCACAATCCACACTATTAACCCCTCATAAAACCCCTGCAGGTCATTCATAACTTACTTCTTCACATCCTGGGAAAAATAAAACATAGAAAAGGGGTGAGCTCAAATGCCCAGTAAGGATAACAATATAGCGGAAACTTTCATAAATAAGAATAAACATTTAAGGAAATGTATAACTAAAACAAAAGCCTTTTAAATATGAACTTTCAACATGGTATGGCATAAATAAAATGAAATAATGCCATTTACTTATTCACATGGATATTCTACTAATCGAATAATCACATGCAAAAATCAATAACCACTTTCATAATGTTGGAATGCATAATGCCAGACTATCATAACCACATAGTCAAGGCCTCGTGCCAAGACTACAAATAAGATTTTGTCAAGGCCTTGTGCCAAGACACTAGTTTGTCTCATGAGACCTACCGATGCATCGAGGAGCTATAGCGGGCTCCACCCGTCACATATTAAGTCCAATGCATTCCCATATGAAAAGGTTTAAACATAACATAAACATTCGTATTAAAACTAGCATACGAAATGTCAATAATTTCACCATAAACTATGAATGGTATAAAAATAGCACATCCACAGTCAAACATATCACAAAACCTTCAATACAATATAGAAGTTTTGTATCATAATAAATCAACTTCAAATAAGCGTAAAATCCGTCAAAGGATGTCGACATAGATGAAATCAAAACACTTTTTAGAGAAATATCTCTTTCTATTTTTGAAATCATTTAAGAGCCATATAAAATAAAACATTTTCTTGAAAATATTCTTATAAGCTTGTAAGGTAATATTTGACGATTTTATAACGGCGGAAAATAGCCGCGCCCGCCGTATAAGTTAAAAAAAACATTCTTACCTTAATTCTGTCGAAAAGGTTAAAAAGGACCTTGTTTTGAAAACGACCGAAAGATTCCTTTATAAACCACTTATAAAAGTCAAAAAGGGTATAAATGACTTTAACTCATATTCTAGTAAATAGTAAAAATGTTTTGAAATGCATTTTTAAGAAACATGGATGTGGATGATAAAGAGATCCCAGTAGATTATTACGTATAAACAACCTTGGATAATGAAGAGGTTGTAAAGTAAACCCTTACCTTGTACTTTTCCTTGGTTGGGGTAGGTTAACCTCCTGTATAATGGTGAAATAGTTGTTATTAAATTATACAAGAATCATATATAATAATATGATATCATATATGATCTTTTAACATTGATTTGTTAATAATATCTTAGAATTATCGTCGTTTCGGGAGTTAACTTACTCATTTTATTTTATATGTTTTGTTACATAAGCCATGGTTGTTGTATCTTATTCATATCCAGAATGATATCTAGTCCTTAGAAATCATTTTTAAATCATCAAATGATAATTATACTTGAATGGATACGATGGAGAATGAATCTCATCGCGTTCGTGGAGACGGTAGTCCGTACGTACGCACGAGCGACAATATCATTCTTTTGATATTAAAATAATATATAATGGTTGGTATATCATATATAAAGAATCCTTAACATGTTATATTTATTATTTACATGAGTTACACATCATTATTATACCCATCCAAATAATATTATATTGAATAACAATTACACCACGACGTGGAGACGGTAAGCCGTACGTACGCACGTATGGTGACATGTTATTCAAAGGGTGGATAGAATACTGAATATGGTTGTACCATATTTATAATAACATCACAGTATATATATGATACTGGATTTATTATTTTATAATGGTAACAAAAAAGGAAGAAGAAGTGGAAGAAGAAATGAACTTGGAGAAGGGTGGTGAAATCATTACCTCTTCTTCGGGTTCTTCCTTTTGATTTGATCAAAAGGGCTCCTTAGGTTGGCTTTCTGATCAAAATAAGGCCCCTAGGTTGTAGTGAGGGAAGTTGGGAGAGTATTTGTGCAGAGTTTGGCCGAACCAAAAGGCTTTGAAGGTGTGAAGAAATGAGAAGGAGGAGTGCCCTTTTATAAGAGGGGTGAGGGGCACCTTTGGAAAAGCTAGAAATATTAATTTATAATAAATTCATATTCGGTTTCCAATGGCTCCAAAGTTGACTATTCAAAGTCTAAGGTGGGGATAGGTCTAAAACCACTCAACCAATAGAATTTAGACAGGTTTGGGTACTTATATTAACCTTATCTTCAAGTATTAACTCTAAGTTAATTAGTTTCACTTTTACAATGTCTCTTTGTATTTTTATATAATATGGTTAATAAACTTACTATATACATCCAAGCGACCCACAAGTGGTCCATTAATGATACACCTATCATGATATAAGTCTCTTGGACTAACCTTAGATTTTTAGGAATTTAATATCAATTAATAATATAATTTTTTTTTTAAAAACTCTTTTATTTCAATTTTGACACTATTCAATAGTTGATTTTTGTGAAACTCATAACAGGTTGATTACTTCGACAAAGTCAATTAAATCAATCCTAATATATCATATTATCCTAGAAAATTAATTTAAGGCATTAAAAGGTTCATATTATATTTTTTTGGGTATTTATAAAATCAATTATTTTAATTTTTCACTATTATAGTAATTACTGCATCATCATTGTGTCATAAATAAAATAAATTATTTAATGTCTAAAAATTATAAATAAAATATCATTATGTAGGAAATCTCTTTATCTTTCTAATTAATATTTATAATCTAAAATCCAGCTTATATAACCCTATGTAACAATTGTTTTGCTAAAAGATATATGCTTGTGTCATTTTTGTATTCATTTTGACTTAATTAAAATAAAGTGTCATTATCACTTACAAGTGGATCCATGGGGTCCCAAAATTGACACAAAGATGCCCATGGTCGACCATGTATCAACCAATAGGGATAACACACGTTTTAGGGTAATTTAGTATTATTATAATATTATTTTTTAACCCTTATTTACCGGATTTACCCTTAACCATGGTAAATAAAATATTTACCGCAGTAATTATTCAAAATGTCTAAAAACAAAAGTTACCTATTTACACAATTTGAACATCCTGATTCCAAATATGGAATCCATTTTCCTAAATTCAAAACACAGAAGTGGCAGAAATTAATTTAAAATTAATTCCTGCTGTCAAAACAAAAAGCGTGTTTTTAAGAGATAATAACTATCAAAAGATTGACACTTGTTTATGTTCGGTTTAATTGTATAATTATGTCCAATGACCAAAATTATATTAAATGGTAAAAATATATTCTAAATATACTTTAAAACCACTAAAATTCATAATTTATCACTATTAATTATTTTGATTAAAAAAGTTGTTTTTAATTAAAACTTAGTAATTTTCACTATTCATCGAAATATGAAAGTTATCCGAAATGTACCAAAATTTCACCTTAGGCTAAATTCGATATTCCGAATCCAAAAATGAAGTCCATTTTCAAATATAAAATATATATAATTTCAAAAAGTAGGTATTACTATTCATAACGGCTAGTTTGATTAGTTATGGTGTGTTAGAACTCGGTGTTGCGTACAACACACGCTATCACATTATTCAAAGAGAAGCGTACCGTAGAAGCTTGGGGTGTTACATATTAAGTAGTGGTTTTTATTGGTACTAAAACAAAGCATTTATAAATGGACAATCTTTAGTACTGCTATTCAAAAGTGATAATAAAGAATAATTTTATCAGTGTTGAAAAAATTGATAAAAGATCAACTTTTAGAAACACTTTTTGTATAGTAGATATAGGATTACCTTTATCAAAGATTTTTTAGGAATTATAAAGGGTACATGTTTAGTGGTGCTAAAAAAGAACTGGTAGAGTACCTTTCATAATATATTTTTATACACATATTTATATATTACTAAATATGATTTATATAATATATATATAAATATTATATTTTTTTAATTTGTGTACATATTTTGAATTATATATATTCATAATTAGATATATATATATATACATATATATACTATAAATATCATGATATTAACTATATAAATAAATATTTGAAAACATTAAATGTAGTTCATGTTTAACTTTATTATATATTTTTATTCATATTATATATTTTATAATATACGTATATATTTAAAATATAAATATATTTATAATTATATGTGTGTGTGTCTGTTTGAATATATTTATATGCTTATATATAAATAAATAATAAAATATGTTAAAATATAATTATACATATAAAATGTATATTTGAAAATATAAATCATATTAAAATAAAAATTTATTATCAATATTATTTTCATAATTTATATATATATATTATTAAATTTATATTCATCAATAAAAATATTTTCGTATTTATTTAAATGCATTAATATATATATATATAATATTAAAATTTTATTTGAATAATTATATAAATATATGAATGAACATATATTTATATTGTGTTTGTGTGTCTATATCTATGTGAGTGTGTGTTAATATAATCATCGGTGTTGTGATGGGAATCCTTGATATGGATTAAAAAGGTCGTAGTGCATCAAAAGAAAAACAATGTAAAAAATAATGGTGGGGGAATTCTTGTCTATATATAAAATATATATTCATGTTCGGGTGTGTATTTGTGTATGTATATATGTATATTTCTATGTTTGTATGTATATATATTTATGTGTGTATGTGTATGTATGTGTATGTGTATGTGTATATTTTTTTATGAATGTGTGTTTATGTGTGTATGTATGTATGTTTTTATAAACGTGTGTGTGTGTGTGTGCATGTACGATGTGCATGTGTATGTGTATGTTTATTTGTGTGTGTGTGTGTGACTGCTCATGCCTATGTATGGATATGAGTACGTGTAAGTGTGTGTGTATGTGTATGTGTTTCTGTATGTGTATGTGTATGAGTATGTGTATATGTATGTGTATGTGTATGTGTATGTGTATGTGTATTTTTATGTATATTTTATGGATACATACACTTAGGTATGTGTTAGTTACCTATATATCACACACACACACTGAAAAATATTTATACAATTTTATTTTTAATTTTATTTTTAATTATAATTAAAAAATTAAACATAGTATATAATTATTTATATATTTTATATACAATCAATACAGTATAAAAATATATATAATTAATTAATAATATATATATATTATATCAATTATAAATTTATTTAAATATAAATATTGTAATTTATACTTTTAATTTTATATTTTTATAATTAATAATATATTTTGAAAAAACTTTTATAAATAATATTATTATTTACAAATTTGTCAATGACAGATTTTTTTAAAAAAAATATTCATTTATATAAATCATAATAATATTAATAATAAATAAAAAATATAAATATAGTTAATGATTAATTATAATTTTATATATAATAAATATAATATAAATAAATATAAATAATTTTCAATAATATTATTAATATATATTAGCAGTTGTAAATGTATTTAAATATAATTATTAAAATTCTTACTTTTAATTTTAGATTTTTATAATTAATAATATATTATGGAAAACATTTATATATAATATTGTTATTTATACATTTATTATTAATATTTATACATTTATACATTTATACATAATATTAATACGTTTATTATTAATAATATTTCTATTCATATGTTTATTAATACGTTTATTATAATATTAATAATATATTTTTCATAATATTAATTCATTTATTATAACCCCCCCCCCCTGTCAGACTACATGAGGTCAGGGCTTCAACCCCCAACGACCCTCCAATTTGAGTGGATTTTCCGTAGGGCATTGTTATAGCATTATAGCAGGTGTTGTAGTAGCCAAGTACTATAGTTGGAACTATAGCACTATCGCAACTGGGTACTATAGAAGGCATTAAAACAATCGTGCTTTGTAGTAAACAAGGTACTGTAGCAGTTATACTATTCACCATGACGGGTCTTTGAGAGACCATTTAAGGGACTTTAAGGCCATATGAGGCTCTAACCTCATTTTTATATCAATGCCTTTGGCCCACTCCATCATGAAGGGGAATTTGGGAAATTAAAATTTATAATAAGGTCATAGTAGGTCTTTGTCAATCCTTATAGTGGGGGATGAGGCTCGACCAACTAGGGTTCCAAGGTTTGTAAGTTGGTTGAGGTTTGTAATCCTCTCAATAGAATGATACATTTATCATAACATGAATACATTTTTTGATGCATTTATCACAATATTAATAAATTTTTTAATACATTTAATATGTTAATGTTGTTGTTCATTTTTAATATTTTTGTAATTTATTCATTTTTATTATAAATTAATTTTATATTTTTTAATTTTTTATAATATTAGTAAATTTATTCATTATATTTATGATAATATTTATAAAATCATAAGTAAAATATTTAATATAATATTAATACATTTATTAAAATATCATAATATTAATATATTTGTTATAATATTAATACTATAGTTATTATATTATTAATATGTTTATTATAATACATTTATTATAATGTATTTATTATAATATTAATACATGTTTCATAATATTTTATTATAGAAGATATTATAGTAGAGTACTATATCAGTATTACTATTCACCCAAATTGAGCTTTTTAGCCACATATCTAGGTCTTGGGGCTATTGGGCCTCCAAGCCATCAATGGTGAGCCTTCTCTCATTGTGCTAGATAAAGTATGGACCAGTGGACAACATAGACCTGCAAAGGTGGTCTCTAGTGATATGGTTGGACATGGAGGTTCACTCATGGATTTTTAATGTGCAGTGGATGGGAGCCTTTCCTTCTAGGAAGGGGTTTAACATGGCCTTCAGATGGGTTATATAGGGTGATTATTATTAATAATGGGTTCATCGTGTCAAAAAATTGGTGACTTAGCGTCATGCAAGATTCTTATTCATACCTTTGGATCATCTATTTCAAAAAAGCCTTAGTCCATATTCAGTAAGGCCTTTGGGCCAAAAAGAACATGTTCCTTCAAGATACACCAGGTAATAAAATAAGTCTAGTGTGTTTTTTTAATTCATTGTGGGGTGGCTTGAGGCTTGACCTACTTCGGTATCTAGGTGTCTGTGTTGTTTTTGGTTTTTAATCCCCTCTACTTAATATACATAATATTAATACATTTATCCTGATATTAATAAATTTAATATAATTATAATTATTTATTCATCTTTATTATTTATTCATTTTTATTATAACTTAATTTTATACTTTTTAATATTTATTTTTAAAAAATTATTAAATTATTTTAATTTCAAAATTAAATTTCTAATTTTAAATATTTTCAAGTGTTTATAAGAAAAAAATTTAGCACTCATAAAGATATAATTTTTAAATTCTAACATTAATGATAATAAAATCATATTTATCCACATTTATCAGTTATCACTGATAAAGGGTGGTATTTTTCTATGCTTTTTTCACTGATAAAGTTATGTTGTTACCAATACTGTCTTTAGAATAGATAAATGTCTTTTTTATCAGGGATTTTCCTTTAAGTATTGATAAAGAAGATTCTTATCAGCACTTTTTTACTAATAGTGATAAAATTCATTCCCTCTTTGTAAATGAACAATAGTTATCATTTCACTCTTCTTCATCATTCAAGATCTTGTAAAACTCAAATATTTTTTCACATTTTATGGAATATTTTAGACGAATCAAACCCAAAAATCAAAGTTTTGTTATTCAAAACTTGTTTTCATTGATTTGGCATCCAATATTGAATGATTTTTTCATGATTTGTGGTTTTTGTTTTCATTTATATTTTGATCCCTATTTTGTTTGTTCTTTATTCACCGATCTTGAATAGTTCTTTTAGGATTTTATTGGTGTTCTTATTATATATATATATATACAACAATATGATTAATTTGACCCCTATTTTGGTTTTTATTCACAAAATTGTTTTATATATATATATCTACATAGATATATATACATATATATATATATATTGTGTTAATTATGTTTTCATATTTATAAATATATAGTTTATATGTTTTTATTTCTGCTTTTTGGTGTGTTTATATATCTATGTCTCTAAGAGAAAATATATGTTTCTATTTCAATATTATTTTATATTATATTTAATCTTTTTTATATTTATATTTATTATAGATTTAATCTACACACACGTAGAGTCGTAAATTTATGGACCTGAAAAAAGTCATAGTCAACCCTATGGATATCATATCAATATCCTATGAATCAGGATAAACCATGGCCCCCTTTAGGTAAGAAACTTCATAGAACATTCCATAATAAAAATAGTTAGGGAAAACTTAACAAACATAACATTATTTTTATAATAACTCATTATAATTCAACCTTAATTCATGTAATAAAAATAATACATCATGTTCAAAAAAGCATATGAACACATCCTTTATTCCCTAACATAATTTTTTGCATCCTTATTCTATTTTCAGAAAGCACAATTCATAAAAAGCCTTATTTGAGTCCAATTTTACTAATTTTTTAATCATAATGTCCTTAATAAATCATTCCCCAATTTATTATCATGTAACCTCATTATAAATTAAATTTATTATAAAAAATAATCACTTTAAATCTTTATAATTCCACAATAAAAACCATCATGAACTCATAGTTAAATATTTAAGTTCATTATAGGTATTTATCCATTATACATTGTAGTTCAAATTAATTATATATTTATTATAATACCTAGTCAGAACCAAAACGCTCAAGAAATCAATAAATTAAAAAAAATAATTCATTAAAATTCAATCCCTTATGAAAATAATTTATGTAGCAGAGAAAAATACTTTAACATATCAATTTATTATCAAAAAATAATTTTAACCCTCACATTCACATCATTTATTTCACCAATAATGATTAAATCAAATTCAAAAGTTATATTTATATTATCCTCATTATAAAATCACATAATTCATTAAGTTCTATAATTTTAGTGTTAAATATCATTTATAATGCTTTCACATCATATACCATTTAATGAAAAATCATTTTATAATGTTACAACTCATTTTTCACATCACTTAGTTCACAAAAATAATTAAATCGTTAAAACATCACACAATTCATATTAAATCACACAATTAAAAACCAATTAGCACATAAAGTTCCTTACCTCATAGAAGGCAAACAATCTACACCAATAGTGAAGAATTAATTCCTTCCAAAACATAGGGAATCCAAAATATCACCAAACTAGTTGAAAAAAAGGAAACTTGAAACATGTCAATGAAAAATGCATGATGAATTAGCATAAAAGGACTAAGCTCTAAATGATCTAACTAAGATAAAGCTATTACTACTAACTGGTCTTGATTCCAACAAGAAACAAACATGAAATCATCACTTGAATATAGAGATATAAAAGAGAGAATGCAAATAAATACATTCATAGGAACCACCCATCGAAATTGACATTCCATGGGAATGTATATAATGACATGAGGCATTTGAAATATAAACCCAGAAAAGTAATTATTATTTTATGAAAATATATACCATGATACACTATAATGAAATTCAAACTAATATTTTACAATTTATTATAAGACGTATTCATTATATATTTACACAAAATATGTTTACACAAACACACATAATTATATATTTATGCACATATATTTAATTTGTTTACATATAAATATATGTATATATTATATAAAATTATATTTATTTAAAAAAATTATTTTATGTATATATTTTGTAATGTATTATAAAACAAAGGCTTTATATGTCATGACCCGACCCAATGGGGCTCAAGCCGCGACTCCCCAAGCCCACCTCCAATAGGCCAGGGGATGGCGTCTAGCGCCAAGTAGGCTATCACACACATGGGAGGCATTAGCCTAAGGTACCTGTACACATGCACGCACATACACCTCTATGCAATAGTGCAGAGATATATAAAACTGAAAAGAAAATGCATGCATACATCTATCCCAACTAGAGTACAGCAAAAGTACAAAGGGGAAGAACAATGCCCACCAAAAGAAAACTGAAAAGTGTCCAACCTGCTCAGAAGGAGGGTAAACACTACCAAACACCTGCCGGGCAGCTCCTCGGTCAAACCCGCTCACTAAGCTCTGCCTGCTCTGGGTCCTCCTGGGAATCTGTTGAAAGGCTTGTGGTCTGCACAAGACACAAACATGTGCGGGCAAAGCCCATGCAGGGGTGAGTATAAACATACTCAGTAGGCACCCCAAAAACCCAAAACAAAAGGGAGCAACTGAAAGGCAACAGTCCGGTCATCCCAGCCAGAGGGAACCCCGACGAGAGAGAAACTCCATCTCATGACCATCCTCGGCTAAACATAACTAGTCAGCTCAACTCAGGTGTATGCCCATACATACACCTTGAACAATCCAGATCTACTCAGCTCACGCCACAAAGCCACAAGAGGTACCGACCTCATCACCAGCAACAATCCACAATCAGGAGAGTACACCACACGAACACAGTCATCCCAGATGACACTCATCCGAGAGATACACTCCATCGGGTTTCTCACAACCCCCTCAGACGCTCACCCAAGAGATCATGCTCGTCGGATAGCCCCACTAAGGAAACCTAGATGAAACAACATAACCACCAAACTCTTCGGATAGGGGATCGCTCCTAGGTTTCGTTAGGGGATACCAGAACCCACTCTGGTATACGAAGCTCACAGATAGGTAATCATTCCCAGGGTCCGCTGCGGGATACCACGACCCGATCTGGCATACGTAGTTCTCCCAGATAGGAGATCACACCCAGGATCCGCTAGGGGATACCACAACCCGATCTAATTCTCGACAGAAGCACATCGCAAATATAGAGGTTCATCGCCCATATAAAGGTGGTCACAACGATATTGGAACCCTATATGGTATAACTCACGATGTAGGGTATCGAACTGACGATGCCGCAACCCTACAGAAACCACGCACTGAGTAGGGGATCGCATTCCCAACGATACCTCAACCCAACTATAAACCTGATGCTGAGCAGGGGATCCTATACTCGACGATTCCACAACCCTACTGAGCACGACACACTGCGTAGGGGATCATATTTCCGATGATGCCACAAACCCTACAGGGTTAACCAGCTAGATTGGGGATCGCCGCCCATGGATAAGCGGTCACAATGATACCAAGAACCCGATCTAGAGAAACGATGCTAGAGGATCCTGCTCCGGGCCCACCGGAGTGATGCCACAACTATAACAGAATAAACAGCCCAACGAAAAGATCACAAGCATATACTAAGGTTGTGATGCCGCACGAACCCTCGTAGGAATGAACCAAGGGAGTACCCTCAGCCACTGCTGTTCCAAACGTCGCTAACCTGAGCGACCCACCACAACGCCACACTGCGCACCCGCTAGGCCGATACTGAGGCCACCATCGGGATCTACACGGAAAGACACGCAGGATAGGATGTTAACTCACCCCAAACGGACAACCAGTGGAAAAGGCACTATTAACCGTAGCTAGCCCATGAGGTGTCCATATAATGATCCCAAATCTCCTCAAGTGGATCATACCACGGTGATCCCCTCGTAAAAACACATAGAATCAACTACTCGTTCGTCCGAAAGAGACACCCGGTGAAAAAGGCACTATTCACTAGAGCCAGCCCAGGTGGGGCCCATGCATTGATCCCGAAACTCATCGAACGGATTGCACCATTGAGATCCTATCGGAAAAACACACAAGATCGACTATTCATCTGCCAAAATCGGACTCCTGTTGTGAAAGCTATGTTTCTCCGCAAACACCAAAACCCGGCCTCATGGGACCCGCACCCCGAACTCGGTCCCAACACCCGAAAACCCTCAAGAAAAGTCTGTCGTATCATCAGGGTCTCAACGCCACTAACGGCACATCAATCGAACGCCCTGGGTAGAAGTTACGACAGCCCGAAGTCGTAAAATAATAAAATATTGTTATTTTATACGACGTTTCTAACTCCCGGGCCACAATCTCGAACCATAAAATTCTCAAAGTGAGTTCAAAAGGTCCGTATCGACGCAAGGAGCGAGTCGCCACAAACGGCTCACAAATCGGAGTTACGGGGGTTTAAAGAACCCCCAGAAAATCCTGGTCGGACCACCGACGGCCTCGCCGGAAACCACAGTGTCGCCGCCACCACCGCCGGAATCTGCCGCGCAGCCGCCGCGCCTCGATGGATTCTGCCATGGCCGCTGCCGGAATCTGGGATTTCCACCGGAACACTTCTTGGAACCCCCGGGAGCACCCTGATGCTCCAAAATCAGATCTGAAACATGTTTCGGAAACATTGGGACCCGAACTATGCAACCCTTATAAATATTTGAAAAAAAACAACAAATAAACGGGGTCCGAGATTTCAAAACTCAAACCGCCTACCTCGCAGGTGAAACGCCAACGTTCTGCCTTAGATCCGCGCTCCAGAGCTTCTGCTGCACGCTCCTAGAACGTCCGCCATCGAAATCCAAGCTCATGGGCGCTTCGTTTGCTCGATTTGGCGGATCGGCGGTGAAAAATGGCGAAGAACGCCGAGAGGAATGAGGAAGGAGGGGTGCTGATATTTATTTCTAAACTTGCCGCCCGCCGGCACCAAACCCGCCTCGGACCCGACGCCTAATGCAAACAAAGGTAAGGTCACCCCTAGGGTAAACGCACCGTTCTGAACGCAACAGCGGACTCATATTTTCCATCCGAGACTCCGTTCATAAGTTATTCGAGCCGATGCTCGTACACTAACGTTTCCATTTAATTACGAAAATGCCCCTGGTGGCGTTTCTCACCGCAGGTCCGCGCCTGCGACGTTTACACCTCATCTAGGGTAGACGACATGTTCCGGACGCAATCGTGCCCTCAGAATCCCGTTCTAAGCTACCGTTTAGGAGATATCACACTCCCTCCATGTGCATAGTATAAAAATACTTAATATTTTTATAAAAATAATTTCGGGAACACTGGGTCTCAAAATAGCACGTCGTCTTCGCGCCTAGCTCTAGAATTATTTGTAGAAATATCCCAAAGTCTGAGAGGGCTAAAAACTAAGTCGCTACATCCTACCCCCTAGAACTTTTTGTCCCTGAAAATCCAAAAATACAAGGAAAGAGACTAGACTCTCAACTGGGTCTCCCACACCAGCGAGTTCACCAACAAACACCCCTGCCCGAACGCATAAGTCAGAGGGACTCGTCCACCACACCTCGATACTATCTTCTTTGGGTGGAACTTACTCACCCGCATGGTTTTAATCGCATCACAAAAACACGTCTCGGTGGGGGAAGGATCCCTCTTCTTCACACATTCGAAGCACGTCGAACAAAACTCACACAGGGTCTTACCAACGCCCTGAAGAAAACTCGAGCATGCAACGAAAAGGGAAGAGTACCACTAAACAGTGTCTATCAAACTACTGCAGAATGTAGGAAGGACACAAGGCTTACCTCTATCCATCCGCAGTGCCTCTGGGTCACCATCCTCCAGGGCATGCAGCTGTCCTCGCCCTCAGCCACCAGCTCCCTGAGCTTGTTGTGGACCACCTGGGGGTGGGGTGGTGGAAACTGATACCGCCTACCACCTCCTACTGCTGCACTAGCTCCGTTACCATGTTTGCCACCCTGCGGACCTCCTTGCTCGAGACGTTGCCTCTGCCAAGGCAGTCCATCGACCGGCTCCCTCTCAGCAGCATGTCGTGTCAGAAAATCCCTAGCAAGATGTCCCAGACCATAGCAAGCGTAACACCGCCTCTCTTGCGGCTGATCGAAACTGGCATACGAGCCCTGAGAGCCCTGAGTCTTAGATCCTCCATCCTGTGGTTGCCTCCTAAAACGGTGCCCATGCCCAGTCCCCTGCACCTACCGTCATCTACCAGATGTCGACGTCTCCATTCTCGTGTGCCCAGCACTATCAGGGGGAAACTACTCAGCTAGAAAGGTAGCCACCACCAACGCTCACTCAAGCACCCCAGCATAGGTGGGCAGACACAAGGAAACGAAACCTGCCCGGATGTCTATGCGTAATCCCTGCTTGAAGGTCCGAGCCCTAAAGAACGGGTCCCAAACCATATATATGGAGTAGCGCAACAGGTCTGTAAACCTCACTGAGTACTCCGACATAGTCAGGCCCTCCTGCCGAAGCTGCAGAAGCTTTTGAATCTGCACTGACCTTAGGGTCACCGGATAGAACTCCTCCCTGAAGAGCCGCTCAAACTCTACCCACGTGAGAGTCTCTTCGTCATGGGACTGCGTCACTAGGCTCCACCATCGCCTAGTAGAACCATGCAGAAGGCTTGCTGCTAGGACCACCATCTGATCTGGAGGTGTCCTCACTAGGCAGAAAACTCGGGTGACTGCCTCAAGCCAGTCATCAGCTGCCTGGGGGTCTGGATCACCCCGGAACCTCAGAGGTCGCTGCCTATAGAACTTGTGCAGTGCACTCAGCCTTGGCGCAACCTCATCATGCATTTCCGGAACAACCAGCTGCTCGACAGGTGGTGGCTCCACTGGTGGACCACCTGTAGGACCAGCCTTAGAACCTGCGCCTTGGTCCACAGCCTCTGCACAGGGCAGATTGTCACCACAATCCCATTGTGGAACCCTCACTGGCTGTCATCGTGGAGGCATCCTGAAATACATTCAAGACACACCACAGTCAAAGAGTATATCTGTAGAGCTGACTCAAGAAGGACAAGGAAAAACCCAAAAACCCCGTCCTATATGATGTATGTACCATTTTTTCCCCTACGATCAGTGTACGAATGTCCCGAGTTGAAAGGAAGGTTATCAGAGTCCTAGTGTATCGATACGTTGGACGCCGCACTAACACTGGAGTCCCTAGATTGAAATCCGAACTTGAAGCATCCTAACACTGTCACAATGCAACCCAAACCAAACTTGCAGCAAGACCAACTATACTCTGATATCCCAAAGGTAGAACCTTCTCTGATACCACTCTGTCATGACCCGACCCGATGGGGCTCGAGCCGCGACTCCCCAAGACCACCTCCAATAGGCCAGGGGCTGGCATCTAGCGCCGAGTAGGCTGTCACACACATAGGAGGCATTAGCCTAAGGTACCTGTACACACGCACCCACATACACCTCCATGCAACAGTGCAGAGATATATAAAACTGAAAAGAAAATGCATGCATACATCTATCCCAACCAGAGTACAGCAAAAGTACAAAAGGGAAAAACAGGGCCCACCAAAAGAAAACTGCAAAGTGTCCAACCTACTCAGAAGGAGGGTAAACACCGCCAAACACCCATCGGTCAGCTCCTCGGTCAAACCCGCTCACTAATCTATGCCTACTCCGGGTCCTCCTGGGACTCCGTTGAAAGGCCTATGGTCTGCACAAGACACAAACATGTGCGGGCAAGGCCTGTGCATGGGTGAGTATAAACACAGTCAGTAGGCACCCCAAAAATCCAAAACAAAAGGGAGCAACTGAGAGGAAACAGTCCGCTCATCCCAGCTAGAGGGAACCCAGATGAGAGAGAAACTTCATCTCATGACCATCCTCGGCTAAGCACAAATAGTCATCTCAGCTTAGGTGTATGCCCATACAAGCACCTTGAAAAATCCAGATATACTTAGCTCACGCCACAAAGCCACAAGAGGTACTGACCTCATCACCAGCAACTGTCCACAACCAGGAGAGTACACCACATGAACACTATCATCCCAGATGACACTCATCCGAGAGATACACTCCATCGGGTTTCTCACAACCCTCTCAGATGCTCACCCGATAGATCACGCTTGTTGGATAGCACCACTGAGGAAACCTCGCTGAAACAACATAACCACAAAACTCCTCGGATGGGGGATCGCTCCTAGGGTCCTCTAGGGGATACCAGAACCCACTCTAGTATACAAAGCTCACAGATAGGGAATCACTCCCAGGGTCCGCTGGGGGATACCACGACCCGATCTGGCATACGTAGTTCTCACATATAGAAGATCACACCCAGGATCCGCTAGGTGATACCAAAAACTGATCTAGCGCTCAACAGAAGCACTTCAAACAGATATAGGATCATCACCCAAATAAAGGTGTTCACGAGGATACCGGGACCCTATATGGTATAACTCGCGATGCAGGGGATCGAACTAACGATGCCACAACCCTACAGAAACCACACGCTGAGTAGGTGATCGCATAACCAACGATACCTCAACCCTACTATAAACCTGATGCTGAGTAGGGGATCGTATATCTGATGATGCCACAACCCTACTGAGCATGACCCACTACATAGGGGATCATATTGCCGATGATGCCACAAACCCTACGGGGTTAACCTGCTAGATAGGGGATCACCGCCCGTGGATAAGTGGTCACAACGATACAAAGAACCTGATCTAGAGAAACGATGCTGGAAGATCCCGCTCCGGGCCCACCAGAGGGATGCCAAAACATTAACAGAATAAACATCCCATTGAGAAGATCACAAGCCTATACTAAGGTTATGATGTCGCACAAACCCTCATAGGAACGAACCAAGGGAGTACCCTCAACCACTGCTGGTTCAAACGTCGCTAACTCGAGCGACCCACCACAATGCCACACTACGCACCCCCTAGGCCGATACTGAGGCCAGCATCACGATCTACGTGGAAAAACACGCAGGATAGGATGTTTACTCGCCCAAAAAGGACAACCGGTTGAAAAGGAACTATTCACCGTAGCTAGCCCGTGTGGGGGCCACATAACGATCCCAAATCTCCTCAAGTGGATCATACAATGGCGATCCCCTCATAAAAACACACGGAATCAACTACTCGTTCGTCCGAAACAGACACCTGGTGAAAAAGGCAGTATTCACCGGAGCCAGCCCGATTGGGGCCCACACCTCGATTCCGAAACTCATCGAACGGATTGCAGCATTACGATCCTCTTGGAAAAACACACAATATCGACTATTCATCCACCAAAATCGGACTCCTGGTGCGAAAGCTGCGTTTCTCCGCAAACGCCAAATCTCGGCCTCGTGGGGCCCGCACAATGAACTCGGTCCCAACACCCAGAAACCCTCAAGAAAAGATTTTCGTATCATCAAGGTCTCAACGCCATCGACGGCACGTTAATTGGGCGCTCTTGGTAGAAGTTACGACGACCCGAAGTCATAAAATAATAAAATATTATTATTTTATACGACGTTTCTTACTCTTGGGCCATGATCCCAAACAATAAAATTCTCAAAGTGAGTTCAAAAGATCTTTCCCGACGCAAGGAGCGCGTCACCGCAAACGGCTCGCAAATCGGAGTTACGGTTTGCGAGTTACGGGGGTTTAAAGAACCCCCGAAAAATCTTGGTCGGGCCATCGCCGGCCTCGCCGGAAACCACAGCGCTACCGCTACCGCCGCCGGAATCCGCCATGGCCACCGCCGGAATCCGAGATTTCTGGCGGAAAATTTTCGGGAACCCCCGGGAGCACCCCGGTGCTCCAAAATCAGATCCAAAACATGTTTCAGAAACCTCGGTACCCAAACTATACAACCCTTATAACGATTTGAAGAAAAACAACAAATAAATGGGATCCGGGATTTCAAAACTCAAACCGCCTACCTCGCTGGTGAAACGCCGACGTTCTGCCTTAGATCCTCCCTCCAGAGCTTGCGCTGCACGCTCCTGGAATGTCTGCCGTCGAAATCCGATCTCATGGGTGGTTCGTTTGCTCGATTCGGCGGATCGGTGGTGAAGAACGGCGAAGAACGCCTAGAGGAATGAGGAAGAGGGTGATGATATTTATTTCTAAACCTGCCGCCTATCGGCGCCAAACCCACCTTGGACCCGACGCCCGATGAAAACAATGGTAAGGTCACCCCTAGGGTAAACGCGTCGTTCTGAACACAACGGCGGACTCAGATTTTCCATCCGATACTCCATTTAGATGTTATTTGAGCCGACTCTCGTACACTAACGTTTCCATTTAATTACGAAACGCCCCTGGTGGTGTTTCTCACCGCAGGCCCGTGCCCGTGAAGTTTACACCTTGCATAGGGTAAACGGCACGTTCCGGACGCAACTGTGCCCTATAAATCCCATTCTGAGCTACCATTTAGGAGATATCACACCCCCACCACATGCATAGTATAAAAATACTTAATATTTTTATAAAATTAATTCCGGGCACACCGGGTCTCGGAATTGCACGCTGTCTTCGCGCCTAGCTCTGGAATTATTCGTAGAAATATCCCAAATTCTGACAGGGCTAAAACCCAAGTCGCTACATTATATCATTTTTTATATACTTTATATATGTATGTATTATAATTTTAATTATATTTTTTAGTTTTAATTTATATAATTTACACATATATAAATGATACATTATATGAATTCCTTCTATTAATCTTTTTATTTTTTATAAAATATGAGTATTACAATACCAAATAACACAAATATGAATCAAAAAAAGGATGGATTTCAATTTTATAACAAAAGTGTTTGAGGATGGGGTTAAATAGTTCATCAATTTTTCATTATAGAATATAAATAATAATTCTACAATCAATTGTTTATATTTTCATTGTTTTTATTTAGGACATACTTTCCCAGATGAGTTGAAAGAATAATTTATTTTTCATGGAATATATTGAAATTATAAATGTTGGACTAAACATTGGGAAGAACTAAATATAGATAGTGATTTGGATAAAACTATGGTTATGGATCATCTAATATGATTAAAACTATAAAATATGATGTATATCATAATAAATAAATTAAAATGATAGTGGATTATGAACTTCAGGACTGTCAAAAGTTTTTTCAAAAGATGATGAATTGTTCAAATACATAATTATATACTGGTTGTACTAATTATACAACATTTCCAGTCATACTAAATCTATATAATT
This sequence comes from Viscum album, assembly GCA_963277665.1. Taxonomy (NCBI): domain Eukaryota; kingdom Viridiplantae; phylum Streptophyta; class Magnoliopsida; order Santalales; family Viscaceae; genus Viscum; species Viscum album. The sequence goes on along the minus strand of OY728143.1, from coordinate 507,969,073 downwards.
TAAATGTTGGAAATGGATGGAGTGACATCGGTGTTATAGAACTACTTTATTAAATTAATGATATGTTACTATAAGATAATGTCATACCTGTGGTTCGATTTTTTATATGACTTGTATTATTTATTTTTTTTCATTTATAACTTTCCTTTTTAGTTCTTTCAATTTGAAAAACGCTGAAAATAGGTCTATAGAAATAGTTTCATGGTTGGAACATAATTAGTTTTAAATTTGTAGAAAAACTATCAAAAGATTTCAGTTTTTAAGAAAAGTAATTTTCATGAGTGGGGATTAATTTTACCAATCATGTAACCAATCTATGTGACTCACCAGTCGTATCTAATTCCACAAACATGATTGGAATACAATTTGGTAAACTATGTGGATAAGTTTTGTTTTATTCCTATACTTTTGAAAATGTTAAATTACTTATTTACTCTTGGTCACTTTAAACCATTAAAAACCATAATTTCTCCCTAACTTGACCTTCAATTCATCCTACATGTGACTCCCACCTCTTTCAGTCTTTTTGGATCAATATCAAGAGGATTTTTTTTTCCTTTGAGAAAACACTTATGAGTGATTCCTCTCTTCACTTTTAGTTATTTCCTCTTTCTTCCTATGGTTTTCTTTTTAACATAAAGTCATGATGAACTAGGTTTTTTTGGAAAAACTAAATGAAAAAGGTTTTGGTATTTAAGGTATCTCCTTGCCTTCTAAAGGTATATGATTCTCTTTTCTAGTGAATTTTCACCATTTAAAAGTGATTTTTCTTAGTAAAGGTTGGTTATTTCAAAATTTTGATTTGTTTTATGAACATTAATTTCATTAATATTTTTAAAATAAAGTTAATTTTTTTTAAAGCATGGTTTTATTTTTTTAAATAAATTATATAACTTATAAATTTTTAAAAATTGTGTCCCTAGGGTTTTTGAAATTTCATTCTATTGAAAAAACATGGTGTTAGGGGATTATTATATTATGTTGGATAAAATTCCCCCACTAAAAAAATTAAATTAAACAAATATACTTATTGAAGGGGTTATAGGTTATAGGAATGTGACAAGAATGACTAGTCTTGGAAAAATAAGTTTTTATCTTTTGGAGGGAGGATTGCCCCGGTGAACAGTATCTTTGTGGATTCTCCCATTCATGGCCTCTCCTCCAGTAAGGTTTTTAAGGGTGTTATCAAATCCATCTATAAGATCCTCACCACCTTCATCTGGGACCTATACACAGAAGGGAAGAAGCAATGGGTTTCTTAGAATAGAATGGTGAGGCCTGTGGGTGAAGGGGGTATCAATGTGAAAAACCTCTATGATACCATCTACTATATACATGCAAGTCTTACATGGAGAATGATGGAATGATGTAATCTTTGGGGTTCTACCATGTACAGGAACACATCATGGTTTCAAGGATCGGTGGAGGGGTGTTGCTCGACCCTCTGGTTGACAGTTGGTCTTATTGTTGATGTCCTTCATTCCTTTTCCAATTGGTTGTTTGGTAGAGTAAAACTCTCCTTCTGGCAATAGGACTGGGGTGGCGGTGTGTTGGAGGTTCATGCGTTCCCATCCATGAATATATCGTTCAAGGAAGCGAGCCTCTTCCCAACCTTCATCTCTGCGGTTTTGGATAAGGGACAGAGTTAGCTCTTCCAGAACCTCGAGCTCAATACAGAGGATGATATATGAGTCTTCACCACTTCTTAAATAGGCCTATTCTATTAGAAGGACTTCCGTGGTGTGGTCCAAGAACCAGTGCATCTAGGGGGATGGGATCATATTATTTGGGTGAAAATAATTCCCACCAACATTAACGTTCTCAATAGGTGGATTCGAAACAGATCCCTTCCTACAGATGAAAACATCTGAAGGTGTGGCATTAGAATGGAATCATTGTGTGTGAGTTTTAGTGCATGCGGAGAGGGGAAATCTACACATATGTTCTTCTCTTGAGAATGGGAGAGTGAGGTATGGAATGGCCTGGGGGAATTTTTAGTGCTTCTTTCATTTTATGCTGAAGACCTTTCCTTTATTGAGGATTGGTTCCATGGCACTGAGGGAGGAGGGGAGGAGAGGGTGGCTAGCTCGGTGTTGTTGTATGTTCGGTGTTTTTGTATTTGGTAAGCATGGAACAAGATGAAGCGTGAGGGTGGGGTATTGATGGCTTGTGTGATCATCATCTGGGAAAAAACATATTGTTGGACTAGAGTAAGGTAGTGAGGTCTTGGAAGGATGCTCCCTCGCTTCACCACTTTCCAATAGGTTATATGGTGAATGTGTCTTCCAATAGTAGGGAAGTAAATTGGGTAAAATTGTATACTCCTTTGGGTTTCTTGAAACTCAATACAGACAGTTCTTGTATCCAAGGTAACATGAATGGTGGAGGGGGTGGGGATGGATGTTAATGGATTTGTTTACTTAGCTTTCTCTTCCAGACTATGTCATGGATCATCTCTTCAGGCAGAGGCTATGGCTGTGCTCACTGATTCTTGTATCTAGGATAACATTAGTGTGTGGCATACCTAGAGGGAGGGAAACAAGGTGGTGGACTACGTTGCCTCAGTGGAGTACCCTGGTACAGTGGATGTGTTTCTGTATATAGTTGGTAGCATTAAACCCAAGGGGATTTTTTTTATTAATGGGGACTCTCTTGGGTTACACTATTTTAGACCCTCGTAGGTTTATTGTTGGGGGATCTTATTTTGGCCTCTCCAATTTTTGTTCTTTCTTTTGGTATCCTTTTTTTATCAATAAAATTAATTTATAAGGGTGGTAACCCCACCTAGTATTTAATTGACACTATGATGATATGTACTTGGGAGTCACTTTTCGGGGTGTCCCCTCCCTCTTATCCTTGAGAGTAATCACCTTATCAGTGGTGTATCATTTATTTTTGGTAGTTCAATAACCATATTGTGTGAAGATCCTAGAATTACAGGACCATTTAAACCTTAATTCTTACCAATAGAGCTTGTTTTAACTACGTATTTAAATGGTTTTTATATAATATTTTTAAATTTTTATCTATTTCTTGTCCTAAAAATGTTAAAATTTTATTTTCAAGTAATTAATTTCTAAACTAGTGTTCTTGGTTTTTTTTGCAAATACATATTATGAAAAACATTTTTGGATCCTATAGGTATAATTTTTATCACACCCTTCATACACTCAATGAGTGAATATAGATATTTTTTTCGAAATATGTAGAGTAAAGGAACCACTTGGTAGCAGTGGGTACTCCAATAACTGAAGCATAGGATAGTGGTGGAAATATAGTGGGGGTTGATCCCTCATGTCACACAAATATGGGTAGCATATTTTGATTTATTTTTTATTCTAATTTTCATAGATTATTCATTTATCGTTTAATTAGTTTCCTATCCCATAATTATATATATATATATATATGACTCATCCATTTTTTTATATAATGATTATTACTTACATTTTCATTCATGTTTGATTCCATTTCTTTTATATTTATGTTATGCTTCTAATGGTTATTTATTTTCTCTTTTAGTTTTATCTTTTTGGTAGAATGGTCTTCGAAGGTATGGAAATTTGATGTTGGGTCCTTGGTTTGGATATGTTTAAGGATATTTTTAGGAAAAACCATTCCCAAAGGTGATTCATAAATGACCAGGAACAAGTTTCCATCCAATGGGGATCAAGAATGTCTTTGGTCCATTCCATGGGATGGATCAGTTGCCTGGTTGAGAGGTGACCTAGGTTGGTTCATGAAAGAATGGTATCAAAGTGTCGTGTTTTTATTTTATGAATTTTGGTATGTCTTGGTAGAAAAGAGATAGAACTTTTGGGACATTATTCATTGATTACAGGTGAATGTTAGGGTAAAAATCATCATATTGAGCCTTAATTCACCATGTGATGTTAGGAAATATGTGTTTGAGAAAGTACTTTGACTTGATTATGAGTTTTCAAAAGTTTTGGATTAATAGTGAAAGGTTGTAGGATGTTATCCAATGTTCCATAACCAAGTGGCCCAATTAGAATGGTTCTAGTGCGACCCACATTATTGGTTCATGGTTAACCAAACGATTTGAACAAACCATGGGTAGTTAGAATTTTTGGGTTTCGAGTTTCCTTTTCTATGTGATTTTTCATGTTTTTTAATGTTTTTAATGGATATTTTTGTTTCTAATTAAGATTTTTACCTATTTTAAAAGTTTATATCTATTTTATATTTCTTTATATAGTTTTATTCCCCCTATAAAACCTATTTTGAACCCTATATAGAATTACATAGATAACTTTCCATGAGCTAATCCCTCGGTGGACCAAAATATAACGTAACTAGTTGTTTGAAACATCTATTGATGGAATGGAGAGCAGGCCCTGGACCAGATCAATTTTTATAATTATTTAAAGGAGTAGTTGGATAAATTTATAATGATAAACAATTTTTTAACCACATTCCTCAATCCTTTTAAGGAATTAACAATCCATAAAAAAGGATTAGTTGGATGAGACTGAAATGATATGTTTTTATTAAGATCCTCAATACTATCAAGGTGAAGTTTATTACTATTATGATAGAGGGTCCCAAATAAATGTATTGGAATATGTTGGATCAAACTAAGAATTATAATAACTTGGATTATAAGTTCTTTAAGGTTATCATCTATCAACAGTTATACTTAGAAACCCTAGTGCTAATAAAGACTTGGGAGTTTGTATATCTTCAGTAAAGTGATCTAACTACCATGAAGTATGCTAATTGGTTTATCAAGACCATTCAATTCACTCCTGATATAGTTTCTAATGAATATTTGAATGCCTGTTGATTTTAAATGTAGTTGCAACCTGATATCAAAAATCAAGTATTCCTTCTTAGTCTCAATACATATGCTAAAGTGTTTAATCATCCCTAATGGTAGAGATTGAGCAAGCTAGCTTTTCAGAATTAGTTAGGGTTTCTTCTATATTTAGGGTATTGGAATAAAACTATTTAGAGAATAAAAAGAAGCAATAAGTGGATTAAAATGGAAGTGGTATTGAATCCAATATTCCACCTCAATCTTCGTTAGCTATATTCGGGGGAAGTTTGACTCTCACTTGTTATCAGTATTGTAATACTCAAAATAAGAAACCTTCATTACTATAACCTCCCAAGGATCATCTCTCTTTTGGGGGCATAACCCATATGCTTTGGTTTTCAGGACTATCTTTGATCCTCGAAGTGGTGTGGTATCTTCGTCTCTAAGGGGATTTTCAGTATATGTTGATGCCTCTAAGGAATCACGTTCTCAACCTCGTGGGGGAGAAGGTTAGGCTAGTTATTCTTATACACAGACTCATCTTAGGATAAATCCCTTGGGAATTGGTATTCCTCAAGCCCCTCTAAATTGAGGTTATTTAATGTGGTAAAGGAGATTCCAATGGATGTTGATATGAACCCAATGAATGTGAGTGGTACTATTCATATTTCTTCGTCAATAAATAATTTTTTATTTGAAAAATGCACCTACAATTCTTTTATATATACTTTTATATTGGGTTCTTTGAAGATTATATTTTAACTCATTTATTACATGATGAAAATCCCAACAACTCTTGAGAAAAATAGAAGAAAATTCTTTCATTTCCCTTTATATATCATCCAGATATTAAATGTAAAGCTAGTGTAGGACTTCTTTGTCCTTGATATGGATCTCATTGACATTATCAATGAATTTTACAATATAATTTTATTTAAGGATCATTTTAATTACTATCAGTGGAAGGTTACCTTCACCATCACTAATGAAAACTATTACATATTCTAAGGAGATTGGGATCTACAATTGAGTTAGGAAGGGTCGACCCTTCCTGAAGTGGGTACCATGAATGTTAGATAGCATCCCTATTTGTAAAGTCTGATGGGGGACATTTTGAAATTGATATTCCCCAAGTCATGAGGTAGTTTTTTAAGGTGTTTCCAGTAGAATATCTATCCTTAACCCTAGAGCTAGAAGTCATGTTTTCTATCAATATGGTCTCATAACTAAAACATTTTATTGTCCTACTTATTATATGACACCTACTGATTTGAATGTGTAAAAGATTCATCTATATGATCTAGATTCTAAAATATTAATACTACCTAGAGGGTATCAATATGACACTTTGGTTCTCTTTCTTAATAAAATGCTTAGGTCTCTCCGATTGTGGATTGATTATTGGACATTTAACTAGGTTTCTATTAAGAAGAAATGTCATTTTACCTATATTAAAGACCATTTTTATTAGCCAAAGGCGGAAATGTAGTTTTCAAAGATTTACCTCCAATAATATTTTCATTAGCATAGGGTAAATTTTTTCGATATCTCTAATACTATGTTTTAAAGAATGTACGACCATTTTGACTATATTGTGGTGTCGTTTGGGTTTACCAGCACTCGAGCAATATTTATGAACTCCTGAATCAAATATTTAATCAACACCTTGACTCCTTTTTTTGTTTATTATGGATGATACATTATCATATTCCAATAAAAAGGATGAATATAAGTTTCAAACCTCATGTTACTATAGATATATTTATTTTATCTTATTTTAATTATATGTTTCTAAATTTAATTTTTTTAAGTTTTAGGATCATATATTTTATTTTCTAGAAATTTTACCTTCTATACACATATTGGGGAATACATTTTAGGAGAAACCATGTGGGTACCATTATATAAGGATATTTTCAATTAATTTTAAACATGAATGGTATGACCTATATTGGTATAATGCAGTTTGGAAAACTCATAGTAGAATATTTATGGCCTCAACTTTACACGATATTTTCCTTATGCACTTCTTCATAAATTTATTTGAACTATGAAGAAAATGAGAAATATGGATCTTAGTTTTAATAAAGATATTTTTGATGGTGTTTGAATTGTAAGTAAAATTTTCATCCAACCAGTTTGCTGGTGTTTTGTTTATCTAGTGAAGTCTACATGGTTTGGCACATAGTTTTAGAAATCATGATTCTTAACCATGTACACCACATTGTATAAATTAAATTTTATTTTATGATTTTTTTTAACATCTATATTAAATTCCATAATTTTTTAACTTTCTCTCCCTCTTATTCTTCTAAGATTGGCATAAATGAATGGGGTTCCTCCATCCTTATCCCTTAATTTCCAAGATTCTCTAAACTGTTTTCCTTTGAATTTCTCTAAGGTAAACCCTATATTATATTTTATTTATTCTTATTCATTTACCTATTCCCCTCTAGCTTTATTTTCTATCACATAAAAACCCTAGGGGATAATGAGTATATATTTAGGGTTTGGGGTTGTTGAATCATGGGATTTTTTTTTATAAATTTATTAGGACCCCTGGAGGCTTGTTGGAGCATTCACCTTTATAAACAGTGAGTTCAAGCTCAATTACCATTGAACTAAGATAGATGTATTATGTGTATCCTTAAATTGAAAAATCATTATGTGATTTGGGTTTCCAAAGGTTTTATTTATTAATTTAATTTTATATATTAATTTTGAATTTGAAAATGGTTTCAAGGTAGATTTTAAATTGGAATATTGGTCTTTCTTATAATTTCAAGTGTTAATTGAAATTATAAGTAAATATAAATGTTTGAAATGTTTTTTCAATGAAAAAGAGACCTTTGAAGTGCATTGAACCAATTTTGTTCATTAATTTAATTCTAAAGTGTTTTTTGGGTGATTGGGGGGTTTAATGAAAAATGTGTTGATTTTGGAATTGGTTCCTTAATGGTTTTGAGTGGACTATTTTGGAATATGTTTAGAAATTTATTTAAAAGTTTTATGTTAAATAATGGTTTGAAATGTAATTTCAAAACATTGATAAATTATTTGTCATTCCATGTCATTTTTAATGAAGTCTAATTTGGAAATTTTGAGTTATTTTTTAAAGTTGTGTGTGAGAGAGACCCTTTTGAGAAACTTATTATACAATGAACCCGAAAGGGGTATATTTTATTTATGTAATATTTATTGTATCCTGAGGGGAATTATTATTATTTTTTATTTATGATGATATAGATAATACATGATCGGGGTTGTTTCTTATGAGGTTGTCCTAGGTAACATGGTATTTTATTTTTTATTTATTATTGCATTTAATTTATCACCTCCCATTGAGTTAAATACAAGGGGATCTTGGGTGTATTAATGAGGGATTAGAGAAATATTTATCTATTCCAATTATAAAAACTAGATCCCCCATGATATGGAAATTCCAAAGTGGGGTATTCCAATAGTGAAGATAGTTTAGAGTATTCATGTGATTATAGACTTAGGAATGCATCAATAGATGGTTTCAAACTAAATATTTCTAGGAGAACCTCCCAATATTTTTAGAAATTTCACTTTTTTACTTGATGGTTGGCATTGTGGAACTTTCTCTCTTTTTCACTCCCCTTTTTAATCTATGAACATTAATCCCCAACTATGACTTTCTTGCACCCTTCCCCTTTTGTCATGGTGTCATAGTGTTTTATTGTGTCACTCTTTATTTTTGGATTTAATTTATTTAAAAATGTTTTTGAATTATTTAATGAGAGTTTTTTTAAAATTTGTTTCAGAAATAAATTTAAATATATGTCTTGATTAAAAAGGGGCCGAGGCCCGGGAATAACGTTTTAAGTGATTTTTTTTATTTAAGATAAAATAAAGTTATGTTTATAAATGTTAAAGTATGCGATGTTGGATCTTCTATATTATATATGAAAACCCCATTTTTTTATAAATTTTTATTTAAAACTAGAATAAATGAATTTTTATTTGTATAGAGATTGCATGAATTATGCGGTTCTTAGCTACTAGGCTCGATTTCACTATCCCCCTACATACACAATTCATTGTATGCAATTCTCATGGATTTCTTTCAAGTTCCTTAGCTTTGGGGTTCTGGTTTTGAATGTTGGTTGTTTATATTTTCCATAATTGTTTTATTGGGATATGGATAGTGACCAAGGGACACATTGAGATTAGTGATAACAGTTATATTTGGGTTTCCATTTTTCTTCTTTTGGAATGATTATATATCTTCCTTGATGGTCTGAATCATGTTCGATTTTTTTATATTTATTTATCAATTTATGCATGTGTTGTTTATTGTTTATTTTTAGTTGAGTTATGTACATGTATCCTTTTAATCAGGTTGTTTACATTGATTGGTTTTCTTATTATAAATGTGTTTCTCTTTATATTATTGGTCAAATTATTCCCAAGGGTGTGTCTTTGGGACTCTAACACTACTTGTTATCATAAGGAGGTTGGGGACACAATTCAAGAATATCCCTATTTCATTACAGTATCCAAGGGATGGATGGTCCGAGCTGGTTTGTGACAAAATGGTATTTGTGTATACCATATTAGTATTTGGGATATGTATGGGTAGTATTGATACTAGGATTTTCATTATAACTCGATAGGTATCTATATATGAGAGTGTTATAAGCTCATTCTCACCTCGAGCCTGGAGTTTCCAAGGGTATTTTGGATTTGAGTCATGATTTTGAGTTAAATTTTGGAAATCTTTGATGGATTCTGATATGTTCTGATTATATTTTGACCCCTGATGAGTGCATTAGTGATTTCAGGGGTCTCCTTAAGTTTAAAATATAGAAATGGTTAACAAACCAAGGATACATGGTTAGATTACATTGTCTAGTATACTCTATAGAGACTATGCAGAATGTTTTTCAACCATGGTAGTTCTTTTCGCATGGTTAGTTTATAGTTTACCATCATATGCGACCAAACCATGCATAGTGAAATTTCTTCCCTAGAAATATTTTTCCCTCCATTTATTTTTTATATGATCTGAATTGTTTTTATTAATAGTGTTATGCTAATTAGGGGAGTTTTGTAGTAATTGGTGTGATATTATGTGATTTTATTGATAATTATACTAGGATTCGTAGTTTTTTCACTTACTAATTTGATGTTATGTGGTTATAAAATATTTTTTAGGATTAAAAAATGAATTTTATGAGGTTTTATTTTTCAGATTAATTTTACAGTGATTTTGAAAGAATGAATGACTTTTTATAAAATATTAGTGTTCATTTTGATAATTTGTTTTGATATTGAGTTAAATTTTGATAGAAATAGGGTTAAGGGATTTTTTTTGGGTGAAAGGCCTAATTTAAAATAAAAAGTAGATTTTTTGGAAGTATCAATATTGAAATGGGACATCTTAAATTTATTCATTTAAAGTGGTTTTAAATAAATTGGTTTCAAAATGTAATTTTGAAATTGTGCTGGGAATTTTGTGAAAATTATGATTCGGAAAGGGGGGATTTTAGAATTCGAAGGTAGAGGAATATAAATAAAAGTGAGGAAACATTTTAAAGTATGTATATCATGAAATGATTTTTTATATCAGAGTGAATTTATATAAAAAACATTGTTTTAGTATGAATTGATTTTTAAAGTGATTAATTTACTATAATTTAATATAGAGATGAAATTATAAATGGTGTATTGATTTAAAAAAAAGTAGTTTTCCCAAAATGAAAATTTTTCTAAGATGTTTGTTTTGGTGAATTATTGATTTTGGTTTCTCTATTTAATTATGGGACTATTTGATTTGATGTAATATTGATTAGTTCGGACCATGTTTCATGTAACTTGATATGAACCTCCTAGATAGTTCCTGATGAAATATAAGGTATTATTTTTATTCCTAGGTTTAGTCCTCTTAGCTAGTTTCTCTACCCATACTCCATGTGGATTGGTAGAAAACGTACCTATTTTTCATTCTCCGATTTTTTGGTTTAACATCCTTCTATTTATGAAGATCTAGGATCTTATGAAGTGATGGTTTAGTTAGGAAGGATTAGTAATTTTCTTGGTGAGTTTATTTTAAATTAAATAACTTGTGGTAAGACATGTAGGGGTCTTCTTGGGCACTTGTTTGTTTAAATTGGTTGGTAGCTTGTTTGGAGGACTCCTCTAGGTGTGCTTTGAGGGTATCTAGCTTTTATATTTGTAGATGGTAATTGATTTTAGGTTGGTGGGAAGTCCTTCTATATTTTTTCAATGGAATTGGGTTTTTGGTGTGTGCCTTTCCATTTTGGTATCCCTATCTCTAGGATTTGGATATTCCCGAGTGTTTTGACCATTTTGGGGTTAGTTTCTGGATGATTTGATCATGTGTGTTCTTTGGGTCAGTGCTTGGGTAACTATGGTGGATATAACTGTAACATCTCAATTAATTAAATAATAATGGATTTCCATATCTATGTCTATTTATGATTTAGATAGTGTTTTAAAGTCTTAAAATGAGAAAAATTCCAATCTTAAGCCTAGAATTCTCTAATATTTTTAAAAGATTGTTTTACCACCTATTGATGGAGAACCATTTTTAAATATATCTTTTGATTGTTTATAAGCTATATTTGTCAAAATAAACTTATTATTTAGGATTGGGACATTGAAATTTACTTTGGATAGATTTTTGGTATTTTTCGGACAATGTTCATTTTTTAATGAATAGTGAAAAATACTGCCTTTTACATCAAAACTGATTTTTCATCTAATTTAATTATATGGATAGATTATCTTTTTATTTTTTTTAAAGTGTAAATAGAATATATTTTTTCCATTTAATAAAATGGTGTTCATTGGAATTAATTTAACTTTGAAATTGGACATAAACAATAGTCAAACTTTTGATAGATATTGTTTCTAAAAAACCCTCTATTTGTTTTGACAACGGGAATTATTTTAAAATTAATTACTTAAATTTCTGTATTTTGAGTTTGGTAAAATGGATTCCATATTTGTAATCAGAAGGTCCATATTATTTAATTAATACTCTTTTGTTTTTGGACATTATGAATAGTAATGACGATAATTATCTTTAATTATCGTGATTAATTATTAATCGGGTAGGTAAGGGTAATAAAATAATATCATAATAAAATAAAATTACCCCAACATGTGTCTTAATGCTACTGGATATGTCATTTCTGACCATGGTATGCCTTGGGCCAAACTTTGGGACCTCATGGAATCACTTTTGGGTGATAGTGACACTTTATCATTTTATGTTTTTAAAAGGAAACTATAACCAAAGTATGTGTCACCCAAGTAAGACAATTTTAATTTTGTCTACATAAATTATATATTAGAATATAAATATTCATTGGAAATATAAAAATATTTCCTACATCAAAGTATTTTTTTATAATTTTTAGACATTAAATAAATTTATTTATTTATGACACCATAATGATGCAGTGATTACCTTATTAATGAACGATTTAAATAAAATGAAAAGATAATGTTAAATCAAAGACTTAAACTTATCAAAAACCTATTGTATGGGTGGATTTAGAACCCTTATCACCTTAGCCTTGAAATATATCATTGTGGTACCTTTAAAATCCGAAACTTATTTTATAATAAAGTAACATTTCTTGACTTTCCAAGAGTGCCCCTCCTCCCTTTTATAAAAGGCCCCCGCCTCTACCACCTTACCCACACCTCTCAAGCCATTGTCTCGGAAAAACTCAGATTATTTTATCTCTCCACATCCCTCTATTCATCATAAAATCCTTTCCTTAGGCAGAAATCTCTTCAAGGAACCCTTTTGGTTCAAACCAAGGGGAGTTACCTGATTTAAAGGTAATGTCTTCTCTTATGTCCTTTTGTTTTATTTTTCTTATCCAACCTCCTAAACTCTTTTTATTCATTTATTTTGTAACAAAACCAGTATATTCAATATACTAGGATTTTTTTAGGAGAATTATTTCATTTACACTTACACACACCTCCGTCTAATGGTTAAAGAACATACTGTTTCTGTGGATGGTGAATTTCTGCCTCACGAAACGATGATTGTTCAAAATCCTTTTAACACACTTCATGGAGGCCATTAAGATTTCACTATATATATATATGATATATATTATGTTTATGGTTTCCTTATACTTCTGTATTTTTCCTTTATGGAATACCTTTATGGTTTCCATTATGGATAGACGTGATATCTTCATTTTAGGAACTGCGGACTATCACCCCCTCAAAGTGATTTGATTCGTTAATGCCATATGTGGGACGTATAAAGGAAAGTGTCAATGATATTATATATTATATTATAATGGAATTATAATATATCTTTATATCATTATGATTTCATTCCAGTAAATACGAAATAGAAATGAAAGCAGTGTTCATGCGTACGTACGGCATACCGTCTCCATGAACGGTGCATTTCATTTCTTACCTCTAAATGTTATGTAATATTAAAAATTCATGTATATACTGGATATATATGATATATATGATATCTACATCATGAATATAATTCTGGATATAATGGATATTTTACCACATGAATGACTTGTAATTATAAGAATTTTATTTTTGACTCAAGTACCAAAGATCGACAAAACGACCGTTATTAACTTAAATGATTAAATAATGTTCATAACATGGTAATAAGTGATATAAAAGGAATAATGAACTTGAAAAAGGTTCTTAAGCAAGTATAAATTAACTCTAGTTTATTATTCAGGAGATTAAAGAACGATCGAGTCAAGTCGAACATGAAGTATGGGACTTCGTCTCAATCTCCTTTCATTGAGGCATATTTTGTTTTATACACAACTTTATTTTATATGGTGTATAAAACCCTTTGAATTTTACTTTTATTCAAAAGGAATCTTTTTATACAAAGCATTTTACTAAATGAAAAAAGGGAATGTTTTTGTCTTACGTATGCGGTGACAATGACTTCTCCGCCGTTGTGATCATTATTTAAGTTTTGTTTTCCTCTACAAGCCATAACTTTTTTTTAAATGAAAAATAAATACCAGGTTTTAATTTTCTTTTATTTTGGTATTGAAAATAGTTTTGGTAATTTTTTGATTATATCAATGTGTTTTTGATATCTTGTGATTGAAATGTGGAAATATTATGTTTCCTTTATGCATGTTTTATGTGATACGATTATGTTATGTTTCTTGGGAATTGTTTATGAAGACAGGTGGTTCTGTGATAAACTAACAGCAGGTGAGCCCGATATAGCTTTCCAATGCATTGGGTAATGCAAAAGGGTTAAACTCTAAGGTTTCTCCGAAGAGATTTAGGGAATATACAGTGATGGGTATTCCAAATGTAGCAATGAGGGTTACTCCCTATTTAAGAATGTTATGAATGCCTCAAGTTACCTTTATGTATTATGTTTTCTATGAGTTATTCATAAATATTATGATTTCATGAGGTATGTTAAAGTGCTTATGTTTTATGAGTGAAGTATGATTTCATTGATTCTTATGTATACATGGACTAAGGTTTTCTTTCCATATTTTTATATCCCTTACTGATCTTTTTATGCTCATTCCAAGTTTTTGAAATGTTCTTCACAGGTCAAGGGAATGGTACATGATGTGATAATAGTGTCGAGGAAGTGTCAAGAAAGAATCCATGTTTTATTTTAAATATGTTTCCTTGATGGGAGAAAATTAATATTGTCTTTTATGTAACTATCTTGTTTAAATGTGGAATGCAATACATGATTTATGGTCTAATTCTCTAAAACTCTAAACCTGAAAATATCCTCAATGTGTATTCCTGTAATAACACAAGATTAAGTAATGTTTAAGTCTGGGGCCTTATAGTTGGTATTAGAGGTCAGTTTAGATAACTTTAGGAGTTAGAATTCTATTAAATGATTATCCAAAAATATTTTTTTTATGGTCAAATTGAAATGATATAGCATTTGAAGATTACCATGGTGCTTCATCTAAGACATGTTTTTTTGGAAAGGTTTTTTGCAGAGGAAATAGGGAAGCAGTGCTAGGAAGGCATAAAGAAGGAAATGACCTTCCGAATCAGAATCCTGAGATGGTTGGAATTGGAACTGAACATTTTGTTGCAGAAATGGAGCAGTTGACTCAAGCGATAAATGGTAATGGTATCCATGCATGAGATCAGCCAGATCAACCCCAGAGGAACATGTCAGTGGTGGAACATTTCATGAGGCAACATCCCCCATCATTCAGAGGATCATCTGACCATGTGCTAGATGAAGGTTGGATTAAAGCATTGGAGAATATTTTCAATGTCATGGGGTGTTCAGGTAATCAAAAGGTTAGTCTTGCTATTTACCTTTTGGAGGGTCAATCAGATCAGTGGTGGTCGATGGTTAAAAATATTAGGGACACTGATGAGATTGATTCTCTTGACTGGGATGAATTCAAAGGTATGTTTCTTGAGAAATATTTTACTAAGGCAGTTCGACTTAGGATGATAAAACAATTATTGGAATTGAGGCAAGAGGATGACTCAGTGGCTGCTTATGAAGAAAAGTTCACTCGATTGGAAAGGTATGCTCCAAATTTTATCTGAGACCTTGATAGTAAAATAAATAATTTCTACTCATGATTAAAGCCAAAATATCGAATGGCATTAGCTTCTCGTGAGTTCAAAAGTTATGAAAATCTTGTTCGATGTGCTGAGAAGGTGTAAATGGAGTTTTTCAATGATCAAGTGTTCTATAACAACCAACAGAAGAAGAGACCGAGGTGGCAGAAGAAAGGGAAAAATCCTTCAAAAAGGTCTGATGGTAAGAAAACTAAGTTTTCAATTTGTGATAAATGTGTTAAAAAACATGCGGGAGAATTCCTTTTTAATTATGAAAAGTGCTACCGATGTGGTAAGATGGGATATAAGGCTCGTGATTGCACTGAAAAAGATCAGGGTGATGGTAAGACCAAATTTGATTTGCAGTTAGTGAAATGTTTCAAGTGCAATGAGATGGGTCATTATGCATACAAGTGTTCAACAAAGAGCTCAAATGATGGGAATCAATCAGACTACAAGTATAAAGGTGTGGTGAAATCCTTTGAAACTACTTCAGCAGATGTTGGGCCATCAAATTAAGTAGTATTAAGTACTTTGTTTTTTTTTATATTATGCCAATGTGTTGTTTGATTCAGGGTCTACACATTCTTTCATCTCTGAAAAATTTTCTAGTAAATTAGGAATTCCATATCAAGAATTGACTCCTGAACTTGTGGTAAAAACACCTGTGGGAAATGTTGAGGCAAAAATAATTTATAAGAATCTTTCTATCCTTATCCATGGAAAGAACCTACTTGCAAACCATATTGTTTTACCTCTAGTAGAGTTTGATGTTATCCTGGGTATGGATTGGCTCACTGTTTACCATGCTAAGATGGATTGTAGAGCTAAAGAAGTTTCTTTTCAAAAAGACTTTTAGTTTGTGTACAAGAATGAACCCTTACTGTTGATAACATATAAAGAAGCTGAGAAACTTGTAAAAGATGGAAATGAATGTTACCTTGCACATATTGTTGAAAACAAAGGAATCATTCTGATTAATGATGTGCCAGTGGTAAATGAGTATCCTGATGTTTTTCCTGATGAGTTTCCTGGAATAATACCAGATCGGGAAGTTGAATTTACTATTGACTTAGTTCCTGATGCTAAGCCAATTTCAAAACCCCCTTATTGAATGGCTCAAATTGGACTTTTAGAGTTGAAGGAGAAATTGTAAGATTTATTAGATAAAGGTTTCATTCGACCTAGAACATCACCATGGGGTTCTCCTGTCTTATTTTTTAAAAAGAAAAATGGTTCTATGAGACTTTGAATTGATTATAGAGCCTTGAATAACATCACTGTTAAGAAAAAATATCCTCTGCCACATATCGATGATTTGTTTGATCAGCTCCAGGGAGCTCAGAATTTTTCAAAGATTGACCTGAGATCGGGGTACCATCAGTTGAAGGTAAAGGAATCATATGTTCTGAAGACCGCGTATTGTACAAGATATGGCCATTATGAATTTGTAGTAATGCCTTTTGGGTTAACCAATACACCTGCTGTATTCATGGACCTTATGAATAGAATTTTCCACGATTTATTGGATATGTTTGTGGATGTTTTCATTGATGATATTTTGGTGTTTTCTAAAATTAAAGAGGATAATGAAAGTCATTTAAGGGTTATTTTTCAAACCTTAAAAGAAAATAAATTGTCCGGGAAATTCAAAAAGTGTGAATTTTGGTTGCAACAAAATTTCTTTCCTTGGTCACATTGTTTCTAAAGATGGAATAACTGTTGATCCTGCAAAAACAAAGGTTGTTGAAGAATGGCCAAGACCCACAAATGTAATCGAGATTCATAGTTTTCTTGGTTTGGCAGGATATTACTGAAGGTTTGTTAAAAAAATTCACGGTTATCTTGTCCAATGACTAACATAACTCAGAAGAGTGTTAAGTTTATCTGGATAAAAGAATGTGATGATTGTTTTTAGGAATTGAAAAGAATATTGGTGAATTCTCCAGTTTTGGCACTACCTTCTAGGAATTGTGAGTTTGTTATCTACAGTGATTCTTCATTGAAAGGACTTGGTTGTGCCCTAATGTATAATGATCAGGTAATTTCTTATGCTTCATGTCAGTTGAAAACTCATGAGGTAAATTACCCTACACATGATTTGGAATTAGCTGTTGTGGTTTTCACTTTAAAATTTTAGAGGCATCATTTGTATGGAGTAAAGTGTGAAATATATACTGATCACAAAAGTTTAAAGTATATAATCACTCAGAAAGAATTGAACATGAGACAGCGGATATGGCTAGAATTAAACAAGGATTATGATTGTACAATTCAGTACCATCTGGGAAAAGAAAATAAAGTGGATAATGCTTTGATTTGAAAAAGTCATGCTTCATTAACCATGTTACATTTGGAACGTGGTCCTTTAGTTAACGATTTGATGAACTTTGGCATAGAAGTTGTTGGTGCTGGAAGTTCTTCTATTTTTTTTAGGTGTCAGTGAGATCATCTCTATCAGGCAGAATTAAGCAAGCACAGAAGCAAGACAATGAGTTGCAAAAAAAGGTAGAGCTAGTTCAGAAGGGCACGTTACCTTAATTCAACATTGATAATGATTGTGTTTTGAGATTTGGGAAGAGATTGTGTGTGCCTTGTGATTCACAATTGAAGAGATAGTTGTTATGTGAAGCTCATAGTTCTCCATTTTCAGTTCATCATGGCGGTACTAAGATGTATAAAGATCTTTAGGAGTATTACTGGTGGGATCAAATGAAAAGAGATATTGCTGATTTTACTGTGATGTGTTTGACTTGTCAACAGGTTAAAGCAGAGTGGCAGTTACCGAAAGAGACGTGTCAGCCTTTACCAGTACCAGAGTGGAAATGGGATAATATATCCATGGACTTCGTTGTGAGATTGCCGAAGACACCTCGAGGTAATAATGCAATCTGGGTTATTGTTGATCACTTGACTAAATCTTCTCATTTCCTTGCTATACGAGATACTTTTTCCCTAGATCAACTTTCTCATTTGTATCTTAAATAGATAGTCAGGTTACATGGATTTCCCCTCTCCATTGAATCTGATCGTGATCCCAGGTTTACTTCTAACTTTTGGAAAGGCCTTCAGAAGTCATTGGGTATGGAATTAAATTTTAGTACATCTTTTCATCCTCAATCAGATGGGAAGTCAGAACGAACAATTCAGACTTTGGAGGATATGATACGTTCTTGTTCGATGGATAATCAGGGAATTTGGGACCAACATCTTTCTTTTGTTGAGTTTTCTTATAATAACAGTTTTCATTCCAGTATACAGATGGCACCATTTGAGACATTATATGGGAAGCAGTGTCGAAATCTAGCTTTTTGGGATGAAGTGGGTGAAAGGAAGTTGATGGGACCAGAATTGGTAGAAGAGTTGGTAGAAAAAGTTCAGCTGATACAGAAGCACATGATAATAGCTCAGAGCAGGCAGAAAATTTATGCGGACAACAGGAGGAATGATCTCTCTTTTGAGGTAGGTGATTATGTTTTTCTCAAAGTTTCACCATGGAAAAGTGTGATTCTATTTGGTAAGAAAGGAAAGTTGGGTCCAAGGTTCATTGGACCATATTAAATTCTAGAGAGAGTTGGATCAGTTTCATACCGAGTGGATTTACCTCTGATTTTATCTCAGGTACACAATGTTTTTCATGTTTCAATGTTAAGAAAGTACATGCTAGATCCATATCATGTTTTGAGTCCAGAGGTAGTTCAGCTGGAAGAGAACGTATCTTATGAGGAACTATCATTCCAAATTCTTGACCACAGGGAGAAATTATTTGGGAATAATGTGATTTATCAAGTAAATGTTTTGTGTAAGAACCTCATGATTGAAGAGGCAACATGGGAATCTGAAAATGCAATGAGGGATAAATACCCCCACTTAATCGATAAGTAAATAAATTGCAGGGACGCAATTTTCAAAAGGGGGGAAGGTTGTAACATTCAAAGTAAGTAAAGAATTATGTATTTTCATATCTATGTCTATTTATGAATTATATAGTGTTTTAAAGGCTTAAAAAGATAAAAATCCAATCTTAAGCCTATAATTCTCTAATATTTTTAAAAGATTATTTTACCACCTTTTGATGGAAAACCATTTTTAAATCTAACTTTTGAAAATTTTATAAGCTATATTTGTCAAAATAAACTTATTCTTTAGGATTGGGACATTGAAATTTACTTTGGATAAATTTTTGGTATTTTTCTGGAAATGTTCATTTTTTAATGACTAGTGAAAAATACTGCATTTTACTTCAAAACTAATTTTTCATCTAATTTAATTATATAGATAGATTATATTTTTAATTGGTTTTAAAGTGTAAATAGAATATATTTTTACAATTTAATCCAATGTTGGTCATTGGAATTAATTTCACTTTGAAATTGGAGACAAACAATTGTCAAACTTTTGATAGATATTGTTTCTAAAAAACCCGCTATTTGTTTTGATAACGGGAATTATTATTAAATTAATTACTGCAATTTATGTGTTTGGAATTTGGTAAAATGGATTCCATATTTGTAATCATAAGTTCCAAATTATGTAATTAATACTCTTTTGTTTTTGGATATTATAAATATTAACGATGGTAATTATCTTTAATTATCGTGATTAATTAGTAATCGGGTAGTTAAGGGTAATAAAATAATATCATAATAATATAAAATGACCACAACATGTGTCCTAATGTAACTGGATGTGTCATGGTCGACCATGGGATGCCTTGTACCAAACTTTGGGACCCCATGGAATCACTTTTGGGTGATAGTGACACTTAATCATTTTATGTTTTTTAAAAGGAAAGTATAACCAAAGTATATATCACCAAAGTAAAACAATTTTAATTTTGTATAGATAAATGATATCTTAGACTATAAAAAGTCATTTGGAAGATAAAAATATTTCCTACATAATAGTATATTTCTTACAATTTTTAGACATTAAATAAATTAATTTATTTATGACACCATGATGATGCAGTGATTACCTCATTAATGAACGATTTAAATAAAATGAAAAGATAATGTAAAATCAAAAACTTACACATGTCAAAAACCTATTGTATGGGTTTATTTTGAACCCTTATCACGTTATCCTCTAAATATATCATTGTGGGACCTTTAAAATCCGAAACTTATTTTATAATAAAGTAACATTTCTTGACATTCCAAGAGTGCCCCTCCTCCCTCTTATAAAAGGCCCCCACCTTACCCACATCTCTAAAGCCATTGGCTCGGCCAAAATCTGATCATTTTATCTCTACACATCCCTCTATTCATCATAGAATCCTTACCTTAGGCAGAAATCTCTTCAAGGAACCCTTTTGGTTCAAACCAAGGGGAGTTACCTGATTTATAGGTAATGTCTTCTTTTATGTCCTTTTGTTTTATTTTGCTTCTACAAGCCCATAAACTCTTCTTATTACTTTTTTTTGTAACAAAACCAGTATCTTAAATATACTAGGATGTTTTTATTATAATTATTTTATTTACACTTACACACACCTCCGTCTAATGGTTAAAGAACATACTGTTTCTGTGGATGGAAAATTTCTGCCTCACAAAATGATGATTGTTCAATCTTCTTTTAACACCTTTCATTATGGCCATTAAGATGTCACTATATTTATATATGATATATATTATTTTTATTTTTTCCTTATTCTTCTGTATTTTTCATTTATGGCATACCTTTATGGTTTCCATTATGGGTAAACGAGATATCTTCATTTTAGGAACTGCGGACTATCGCCCCCTCAAAGTGATTTGATTCGTTAATGCCATATGTGGGATGTATAAAGGACAGAGTTAATGATATTATATATGATATTATACTTTAATAATAATATACCTTTATATCATTATGATTTCATTCCAGTAAATACGAAATAGAAATGAAAGTTGCATTCATGCGTACGTACGGCTTACCGTCTCCATGAACGGTGCATTTAATTTCTTACCTCTAAATGTTATGTAATATTATAAATTCATGTATATACTGTATATATATGATATATATGATATCTAAATCATGAATATAATTCTGGATATAATGGATATTTTACCACATGAATGACTTGTAATTATAAGAAGTTTATTTTTGACTCAAGTACCAAAGATCGACAAAACAACCGTTATTAACATAAATGATTACATAGTGTTCATAACATGGTAATAAGTGATATAAAAGGAATAATGAACTTGAAAAAGGTTCTTAAGAAAGTATAAATTAACTCTAGTTTGTTATTCAGGATATTAAAGAACGATCGAGTCAAGTCAGACACGAGGTAAGGGACTTTTTCTCAATCTCCTTTCATTGGGGCATATTTTGTTTTATACACAACTTTCTTTTATACGGTGTTTAAACACCTTTGACTTTTACTTTTAATCAAAAGGAATCTTTTTATACGAAGAGTTTTACTAAATGAAAAAAGGGAATGTTTTTGTCTTACGTATGCGGCGACAATAACTTCTCTGCCGCCGTGACCATTATTTGAGTTTTGGCTTCCTCTACAAGCTATAACTTTTTTTAAATGAAAAACAAATACCATGTTTTAATTTTCTTTTATTTTGGTATTGAAAATTGTTTTGATAATGTTTTGATTATATCAATGTGTTTTTGATATATGGTGATTGAAATATGGAAATGTTATGTTTCCTTTATGCATGTTTTATGTGATACAAGATTATGTTATGGTTCTTGGGAATTGTTTATGAAGATGGGTGGTTCAGTGATAAACTAAGGGCAGGTGAGCCCAATATAGCTCTCCAATGCATTGGGTAAGGCGAAGGCGTTAAATTCTAAGGTTTCTCCGAAGAGATTTAGGGAATATACTGTGATGGGTATTCCAAATGTAACCATGAGGGTTACTCCCTATGTAAGAATGTTATGAATGCCTAAAGTTACGTTTATGTCTTATATTTTCTATGAGTTATTCATAAATCTTATGATTTCATGAGGTATGTTAAAGTTCTTATGTTTTATGAGTGAATTATGATTTCATTGATTCTTATGTATACATGGACTAAGGTTTTATTTTCGTATTTTTATATCCCTTACTGAGCTTTTTTATGCTCATCCCAAGTTTCTGAAATGTTTTTAATAGGTTAAGGGAATGGTTCATGATGTGATGATAGTGTTGAGGAAGTGTCAAGAAAGAATCCATGTTTTATTTTAAATATGTTTCCTTGATGGGAGAAAATGAATATTGTCTTTTATGTAACCACCTTGTTTAAATGTGGAATGTAATGCATGATTTATGATCTAATTCTCTAGAACTCTAAACCTGAAAAGATCCTCAATGTGTATTCTTATAAAAACTCAAGATTAAGTAATGTTTAAGGATGGGGCCTTATAATAACCATAAATTAGGTGAGAAAATAATGGTTCTAATCTTATTGGGTTCAGTATAGGATTTTATTATAATATGTTGATCTTATTTTACCTACTGAGTACTGTGACTCGGTAGTCTAGACCCATTTTTCTTTTTATAGCATGGTTGTGAAATTCTATTCATGAGTTTTTTTATTGATATATATGTTGATATTTGTTATGTATTTTATTGGTGGGTTTTGAGTCTCCTTGGGAATCATTTTTTCCTTTAAATTTAATATGATTAAAACAGTCCATATTTTTCATACATAGATATTACGTCTTAATAGATGAATATTCAATATATTTTTTAAATACACACCTAAGGAACATGAATTTTTACTATCTTCGGAGACTAGATATAAAATATAATTATTACATGAAATATATTCAAAATCTCAAAAAATATCTTCCCATATATTTATATTCTTAGACATACCCTAAATACAACATTTCTTTATAATATGGGGAAATGAAACATAATTAATGGTGATCTAAAATTCTTATTAAGGGTAAATAAGGGAGATATGAATGTCATATTTAGAATAACATAAACATAACGGTTTGAGAAAATGAGATTAAAATTTGAACCACATACATAGTACATCATAGATAATAATCTTAAATCATAGTATAAATCATGGAAATTAATAAGACATGAATCATAAAGGAATCAAAGAAATTGGTCCATGATATTATAACATTGGAAAAATTCATAAGTCTATGGAATACACATAACCATAGAAAATCATGTCCATAGTCAAGGATTGATTCAAAGAATATCATATTACATTGGTTTCACTCCCCCATTACATTTTATCCTTAATCAAGGTTCACTCATATAACTATTATAGTGGAAAAACTCTCTTACTAAACTAGTTTCCTTCCTCAATCTAATTATTATTGTCTCAATAGATATCAATATTTACCCAACACATTGGAGGGATATATAATTTTAGGAACACTAGTCACATAATTATAATCCATTAATATGTGTTCAAAAATATCACAAATCATTCATTATATATCATAACCCATGGAAAAAAATTGGTTTCATAAGCATTTTAACAATTCATTGGAACATAACCTGTGGAAAATAAATGGGTTTCATAAAAATAACATTATTATAATCATAAACCATCCAGATAAAGACTAAGGATTTTATCCTTGGATCATTCCCTAGAAAATCATAAGTAGCATCAAAATATGTTATCATAAATAAAAACTTTATTTAAAATATCTCTATAATATTTTTTGAGGAAAATACCATTTTCCTTTAGAAATCTCTTATTTAAAATATAGAAATTTTCTAAATACTATGGAAAAAAATTTCATTGAAAAAATCCATCGAAAATTTTAAGTTAATATTTAAATCATTTATTGGTCATTATAGAAGGAAATTTTGTTCATGTCATGTACATTAAAAATGATTCCTTTCACATTTTAGGTAAAAATTCTAAAGTACCAGGTTCATAAATTGACAAGAAGATTCATTTTAAAAAAAATTAAAATTAAAACATTGGAATAAATTTCATTAAATTATTATAGTAGAGTATTAAAAAAAATTTGGAAACATTTTAAAGAAAACAAAGGCATGGAAGAAAAAGATTCATGACCAAAGAGAAAATAATGTCTATTTTTCTCAAAAATATTTTTTTTAATAATTTCAAGTACCAAAGAGAAGAATATTTTAAAATTACTTTAAAATTACATTAATATATATAGAAGAAGAAAAATAAAATGTGTTTATTTGAAAATAAACATATAATTCCCTTCAATTGAATTTTAATCATAAATAATCCTAAATAAAATGAGATCAATTCATAACTCCCTTACCTCAAGTTTGATTTCCTTAAAAAGTGTTATAAACTATTCTAAAATAAATTTAAATTTATTATAATTATACTTATAAATAATTTACATACTTATAACATCATATATTATCCACTTATAACATTTCAATATCCAATTATTAATAAATTATTATTAAAATTATTGTTTCTGGGTTTTAATTGTTTCGTTTTTTATGAAACATTTAGCCTAGAAGTTCTGGTCCTTGAACTTTGATCATGGTTACATCATCTCCGTAATTTTAATAATGATATAAAAATAATATATATTCAATATATATATATATATATAAAGTTATATATAAATGGTAGAGGTAGAAAAATTAATTACACCACTCATGGAGACAGTAGGTCGTACGAACACATGAACATTGTTTTCACTTTTCGATGGATAGAAGGAAATAAAATGAAATAATAAATGGAATTTAAAGAATAATTAATCTATAATATATATAATATATATTTATTAAATATATCCTTATTAGCATCCATGTAAATCATAAATGAATAATGAATCACATCACTCTGTGAAGGTGGTAGTCTTCATGTATATACGATCGATGTTATCGTATTCCAACATATTAAAAAGTAAGAAGTTAGATATGATATTATAATATAAAAATAATTATTATTTCATAAATATTATATATAAATATAAATTCCACTATAATATAAATCCATTAAATATAGTGATGGAAAAAATGAATTGTATCACTATGTGGAGGTGGTAGTCTACACGTACTCACAAGCAATAATTTTATATACCATTTGATTGAATATAGGTTGAAAAAATGTGTTTAAATAATAATAATAAAATTTAAGTATATTTAAGATACTAAATTTATTATTTTATGACCAATACCATAGATTTATGTGGGTTAAAAAAATAAATAAAATTAAAGAGGTCAGTTAGGATGATTACATCTTCTTCATTATACCTTCTTTAGATTATTTATTAAGGACCATTGGAATGGTATTTTAAGAAAACCAAAACCAATAATTCATGAATATTTAGGTTTAAAATATAATTGGGTAGTGTATCATTGATATATATGGATATTTTTGTAAATAATAGAAAAGATAGGATTCCTTTTATAAGTGGGGAGATGACACACTTAGAATTTCATAAAAGATTAAAATAAAATAAATTATCACTCAATCCAAATGCTTAAAAATGGAAATATATTAAAATTTTGGATAGTATTATGTTTAAATATATCCATAAAATAGGATTTAAAATTTTTTAATAGGATAACATACCCTTATATCCGAGTTTAATCCCTCTGGTAAACTTATCTTAACATTAACTGCAATGACAATTTTTTACTATTTTTATTATTCATTATAACCAAAAAAGAATGTTGTATCATTAATAAATTTAGAAGTTATGAAGAAAAATATGGAATCTATTTTATCACATTAATTTCATAGAAATTTTTGAATTTAATTTAAATATAAACAAATAAAAAATTATAAAATGCAGCTTTCTAAAAAATGTTTTCTTAAGAAAAAACAATTTAATGCCAAAATACAATATAAAATTATTTCCAATTAAATTATTGGATTACTAATAATATAAATAAAATAATTTTAGATTTAAAACCCATTTTATAATAAAATTAAATTTTTAAATGTTTCAAATTAAAATAAAGTTTTTAATAGAAGTCGTTATTTTTCAGTATTCGTTAAAAATTCAATATTTTTTAAAAATTCTCAAAAATTATCTCCATGATATTTTTTACATTATAATTTAAAATTTTATGTTCATTTTCTGAAATAATTATAAAACCGTCAAAAATTAATTGTTTTTCTTACTCAAAAAAATAAATAAAACCCATTTTAAAGAAAATTTTTATTTTTAAAGAACATAGTAACTTTACTAAAAATTGGGTACTTATTTATAAATATATTTGTTTTATATAAAAAATTTATCAATATTTTTTAAAACAATATGTTTTTTTATATTCATAACACAAATTTAACTGTTATTTTATCATGATATATTGTATTACAGATCATTTAGACTCAGGGTTGTGTGTATCGCAAGCTGCCAAATAAATTAATTTTTTTTGGAGAGAAATATATGTATCATAAAATCTCAAGGTGTTAAATTATACCCACCCCCCCCAATAAATTTATAATTAGAAATTATATCACTCTAATGAAAAACAAATGAGGTTATATTTGTTTCCTCACATCCTTGTGTTCCCAAGTAGCTTCTATGAATTTATGATTCATCCATGGAACTTTAACTAGGTGAGTGGTCCTGTTCCGTAGCACTTTATCACTATGATACAAGATTTATATCGAATTTTATTCAAATAAAATATCATGATATCTTAATATAACCTCTAATATTGGTATATGTGAAGTATCTAGTATGTAATTTACTTGGAGTGATATGTGGAACACATCATGAACTTGAGAGAGGTTCAGTGGAAGCGCCAAGTGATAAGATACCATTCCAACTCAGTCAAGAATATAAAAGTGGAAAATATAAGTAAGGATTAGTTTTCTATCCTTTCCAAATATCCTATCCTTGTTCCATGTAGAAATTCAATGTAATACCTTCTCATCAACTTCTAATTATATTTTACATCAATGATTTTCAACATAACTTTTATGTCGACTCTAAGTTATCTTTATGTGTTATTGAATGGATTTGGATTTATTTTCCAATTCCTATGTTTACCCAGTTCCCAATACCTTAACTTCTCTTACTTCATCATATAAAATTAGAGTTTTATGCTTCTTTACATTGTGGGATTCATAAAGAGGCATATGAATTTTTATATAAAAGTTATTGTTGTATAAAAACTTCACTTGAGGTAAGCATTGATCCCAATGACCTTTGAAGCTCATAAAATATTCCTCAACATATCATATAGGGTTTTTATGGTTCTCTCTACTAAAAATATATTTAAGGAGGATGAGTAGTACTAAAATACAACTCTGAATCCATATTTTACTGAATACTTCACCAAAGCATTGAGGTAAGCCTCAGATTCGGATGAGATACAATAGAATGTGGTACTTCATTCAATATTACTACTTAATTAATGTATATTTAGGTAATATGTCCAAGATATAAATATTATAAAATATAAATAAAGTTTTTTTACTTCATATGGAAATGTACTACAACCCAAATAGTATTGTGTCCTTTATAAATTTTGGGGAGTCCGATGACAAAATCCATGGTGATGTTTTCCCATTTTCATTATGGTATGGGTAATGGTTGTAACATCCCATTATACTTATATCTCTTAGTATTATATTTTTGAAATACTAAGTACCAATATAAATACTCATAAATATATCTTTTTATGTTTTCCCATGAGAAATACTCCTTCAGGTTTTTATACATCTTCATACTTCCATTATAAATAGATAATGATGAGCTACGAGCTTCATCCAAGAAATCCTTAGTCAAAAATGGTATGGATAGAACACATACATGGTTGTTAAACCTTATCATTATATCACAATCCAGGTTTATCACAATAACAATTCTTAACTTAATTTTCAATACTATAGCTTCCTCCTTTGATTCTTTATTATTAACATGGATATTTGGTTGAAGACTTATTTGAGAAAGATAATATCTCTCTTCTTTCTTTAATATTACCATATCCATCCTTTGAAAACCTAGAAATAATAGATCTTTTTTTATCCTTTTCATACATAAACTACCATGATTCTTTTGAATCAACGAATCAACCACCTTTTTAGAATAAATTAGACATGAGTTGGTCAACCAACCCATACCTCAGTGGAATTTGTTAAAGAAAAAGGTAATACAAGTAATACATGAGTTGTAATAAGATTACACCAACAAGAAAATGAAAGTTATCACATATAGATTTATAATCAAGAATAAAAAATCATTTCACTTCTAAAAGAGTCCATCCTTTAGCACTTTAAGATCCATGTAATGTTCATCTAGACAAATTCAATGTAAAATTGTTGATTTCAATTCAATATGTTAGCATACCAGAAGGATATTTTTTCTTCATGTTTCAGTTATCCAAATAGTCAGGTTCTAAGGAAATCAGAAACCTTTTTTCTTTACTAACATGGTAATGTATTGAGTACTAATAATCTTTAATAAATTCTAATATTCTTCTCAAGTTATTATTCAACTCTTTCCAAATGAATATAAACTTTAAACTTTTTTGATCAGTATATATATCACACCTTTACCTGTAAATATAATTTCACCATATCTTTAATAATGAAACTACCATAGCTAACCCCAAATCATAAGTCGGATAATTTTTCTTATAAAACATCAATTGTCATGTGTAAAAATTAATCACTGCATCATTCTATATAAGGATTCAGCCCAGTAAATTCTTTAATGCATCACTATAGATGACAAACCCTTATCCACTCTAGATTAGTATAAGAATAAGTGTTCTGAATAACCTTCTCATCAGTTCCTCGATTTTTTTTTCATATTCATCTATCCAATGGAACTTAACTCTTATCTAAGTTAACTTGGATAGTGGAATAGACATCCATGAGAAATTCTCCAAAAATCATCAATAATATCCATCCAAATCAATAAAACTATAGATTTTAGTCATAATTGTTGGTCTAGGCCAACAGTTGATAACTTCCATATTTGATTCACCCACAAATATACTCTCTCTTGTGATTATATGACATATAAATGAAACATTTTGTATCAAAAACTAACACATATAATTTTTTCCAAAACATATAATTTCTTAGGTTCTTCATTACAATTCCCAAGTGATCCTCATTCTCTTATTTTCTCCTGGAATATATAACAATATCATCTCTAAATACCACCTCAAACTAATCAAGGTAATCTATAAAGTGCCTATTCATTAAATCTATGAATATTTTGGGGGAATTATTAAAATAAATAGAATTACTATAAATTAAAGTTTTCATACCATGTAGGGAAGGCTGTCTGGGGTATATCTTCCTTTTTAACCTTCAACTAATAGTATCCATATTAAAGATCAATCTAGTAAAAATATTGAGCTCTTGGTAATTAATAGAAAAAATAAAAAAATGAGGAAGAGGAAACTTATTATTGATAGTGATATCATTTAGTTTCAAATAATCAATACATATTTTAATTGATCCATCTTTCGTCATAAAAAAATTGGTGCACCCCATTATGATGCACTTGGCCGAATGATACCTTATCAACATTCCCCTATATTTTCTTCTTAAATTCTATCAACATGATAGGGGTTATCTTATATATAGTATTTCAAATATGTGTATAACTAGGTATGAGTTTTATTAAAAAATCAACTTCATGGTTCTAATGAATACTTTGAAATTCTTATGAAAAGACATCAACAAATTCTCATATAAGGGGAATATCTTCAATTTTGAGTTCATCCCCACCCATATGATATAAAAACTGACTTTGAATAGGAATAAAAACCCATATAATGGATATAATTTCCATTAAAAATTTTTATTCATCATCGTACTAATTGATGATCATAGGTTAGTTTGGAATATCCAATGTGACTTCCCTATATATTGTAATTTATGTGGGATTTATGTAAATAAATCCAATCCATTCCTAACATATCATAAAATACAACTAGCATGAGAATAACAAGATTTAAAGGAAACAAATTTCCATAAAATATGATTTTAGAAGAATTATAGACTTTAGATGAAATCATCATACCATTCAGGGTTTTCAAAACTAATTCAACATCTAATTATTGAGGTGGTATTAAAATACTATTATAAAAACAATAAATTATAAAAGAGTTGGTAGATATAAAATAAAATAATAAATTAATAATTCTAGAGTGGAAGGTAAGTTTTCTTTTCATCGCGTCATTATCAAACACCACATCAGTAATCGTGATCATGTGATATTTCCCTTTGTCTTTGGGATTAAGATGTTGTTAATGTTTATCATCATCATTAACCTTTATATTTTTAATCACTGGTCATTTTAAATCACATACTAATTCCATTTGAAACACTGGAGTGTAGATGGTTCATTCTATGGTTCTTTTTATCCATCATTAGCTAACTTCTAATTCCCATCATTCCATCTTTCAATTTCCCAATGACCTTACTTTCCACACTTAAATTATTTACAAGTCCCCTTAAGACAATTTCCTCTATATTTCCTTACATGTTTAAATAATAAATAAAATATCATTGTAGAGACCCAAATCTTGACATACATTGACATTACATTACTTTTTCAGAATACTTAATACATAACAAAAACAGACACTAAAGGACCGTAATAGTTTAGTGTCTTTGGAAACTCGGAATATAATATTCTAAACTTGGTGAAAGATCTTCAACATCTCCCATAAAGATCTTACCCTTTTATTTTCTTACCTAAAACCTTTCTTTAAATCCTGGGGAAAAGAAAACATAAAAAAGAGTGATCTCAAATGCATAGTAAGGTTAAACATAGAGAACATAAAACAATCCATAAATATTTGAATGAAAAAACTTGAACATAAAATCTAAACATCAAAATCTTGAGCAAATCCATGAATCATGGAAGTACGTAAGGCATATATCATAAGGGAACATCAATAATGATAAAATAGAATGGGAAAAAACATGTAATTGTGGCAAACCATTAAGCACATGATATGATTTCCATAGTAGCCAAGGCATTGCTGCCAAGGCCATCTTAGTGGACAAAGTCCCTTTCTGGATCGAGTTCACTCCTCGTTCCAGTCTTGTAACACTGAACCAGATTAACGTACCATTCCAGCCATGTCTATCTCATGATATATAAATCTTTACCCAATTCATTGGATGGAGATATAGGTCCTACCCATCTCATAATGATATCATTCTTTCATGTGCCACAAAATCATAAATCATACTTCATAGCATAACCCATGTAATGGAATGGGATTCATAAACATCATGCCATCAAAACATAATCCATAAAAAAATGGATATGATTTCATAGTAAGAAGAATAAAACCATGTAAATAATGGAGACATTATACTTGAAACATAAACATATTAAATAATGTCATTTTATATGGAAAATAGTTTTGATAAAACACTTGAAATGAATTCTTGAGGAAAATATCCTTTCTTATTCAAAATCATTTTCTTTTCACAAAATGAAATGAAATTTTAAAATAAAAGGTTTTTGTTGAAAATAATAATGCAATATTGTAGAGGAAGCTTCATGAAAATGAGGCTTTATTAAACCGTAAAAATCCGTTCACACCGTATAAGTTAAAAATAACATACTCCTCGTTTTTTTGTTGGAAAAGTCAAAAAGTTCCTCATGTGGTAAAAAAAAGTATGATTCCTTTCATAACATGTGCTAAAATTCAAAAATGGGTAAAAAGTACATTAAGCATACATGAAACAAAATTATAAAACATGTACATGGATGATAACAATAACCCCAGTAAATACTTACGAATAAAAAATCTTGAATAAGAACGAGATTGGAATAGTTATCCCTTACCTTATGTCTGATATGCTTCGTATGTATCTGAACCTCCTGTATAATGATTTAAATAATATCATTGACTTATTATAGATTAATATTCATTGTTATTATATCATATATGGTTTACTTATGACTTTATATTACCCGTTCTTTTGTAAATTCGATGTAAAAGCAGCGATTTTGGTAAAATCGTTTCATTTATTGTACGTGTTTCAACTTGTTGTTCTTGATATTATTACATATATACTGATTTAATTAATTCCAGAATGTAAAACATGATTTATATATAATATATATTCATCATATACATATATATATGATAGATCGACAAATGGAATGAAATACACCGTTCATGAAGACGGTAGGTCGTACGTACGCATGAATGTTGTTTTCATTTCCTTATTGAATTGAATGGAATTAAGTAGATTACATAAATATATATATACATAAATCCAGTATCATTATTATGTCACATATTTCATTATTATTCATTATATATACTTTATAATCATTCATGAATGGTTAACATGGAGAATGAATCTCATCGCGTCGTGGAGACGGTAGTCCGTACGTACGCACGAGCGATGATATCATTCCCATGATCGTGAAATTGTAATGAAGAGTATGTATAATATTTAAGAATCAATATAACTTTAAAATAATAATATATAGTTATTTATTTACATCATTATACCCATACAAGTAAGGTGGTGGTCGAAAACAGATTACACCACGGCGTGGAGACAGTATTTTGTACGTACGCACGGGCGGTGATTTCGTTTTCCGTAGGATGGATAGAAGTTGAAATAGAGTTGTTTCATATTTATAATAACATATAAAAATATAATAAATACTTATGTTATTAATTTATAATGATACAACTAAAGAAGAAGAAGTAGAAGAAGAAAGAAACTTGAGAGAATCGGAAGAAGATATTACCTCTTCTTTGACGCACCTCCTTTAATCTTCCTCTTAAGGAAGTAGATCTGGTCTTTTGAAAAGACCAAAACCTCAATAATGTTTCTAGGGAAGTGGAGAATATAAAGTTTCAGGGTTTGGCCGAGATCCAAGGCTCAAAAGGGTGTGAAGAGAAGAGGGAAGGGGTGCCCTTTCTATAAGGGAGGAGAGGGGCACCTTTGGAAAACTTAAAATATTATTTTATAATAAAGTCATATTCGGTTTTTAATAGCTCCAATTTGATTTATTTAGAATCTAAGGCGGTCATGGGTCGAAATACTCTCAACCAATAGGTTTTACACAAGTTTAGGTTACTATTTTATCCTTATCATTTAGATTTAACTCGATGTTTAATAATTTAACTTTTATCGTCTCTTTTTGTTTTCTTACAGTATATGGTTAATAAACATACTATAACATGCCAAACAAACCCCAAGTGGTTCATTTTTAATATATATATCCTTATCTAAGTCATTTGGTCGAACATTATATTTTTAGGAATACAATAACAATTAATAATATAATATATATTTTTAAACTATTTTATGTCAATTTTGACACTATTTGGTACTTGATTTTTTTGAAAATTATAACTGCATGATTAGTTCAAAAAAAGTTAATTAAATCAATACTAACATGTAATATTAACCTATAAAATTAGTGGAATTCATAAAAAGTCTAAAATTACATTTATTTGGATATTTATAACATCAATTATGTTAATATTTCATTAATAAGGTAATTACTGCATCATCATTGTGTCTTAAATAAATTAAATTATTTAATGTATAAAAATTATAAATTAACTAAAATTATTTAGGAAATATTTTTATATTTATAATGAATATTTATAGTTGAATTTATCTTATGTATGACCCTATATTGAAAATTGTTTAGTTATTAAACTTTGATTTTAACTATTTTAATTCTTCTTTAAATAAAATAATAATAAATGTCCTAATCTAATCCAAGTGGACCTAAATGATAATATTATATTACTAAGGTTTTTTTTGGTCGAATTATACTTATCCAATAGAATTATTACATTTGTTATGGTAATAATAATATCATTTTTACCCTTAATTACCCTATTTAATTTTAACCATGGTAAATAAAAGTAAAAAGTAACTATTCACAAAAAAAAATTTTATCTTATTGAACCATATTTTACTCCTTGGTATTAACCATGTCTCTTGGATTTTCGAAATTCCACTCACAGAAGCAGTAAAATTAAGTTTTATGTAAATTTTCAAACTCTCCTAGGAGGTGGGTAAAAGACGGTGAAAAGTTCAATAAAATTTCTATATGTCTAAAATTATTATAAAATGACTCCAATGAATTAAATTGAACTTATATAGGTATTATGTATCAATTTTACCTGAAATAAATTTAAATAAAATCAATAAATATTTATATAAAAAGTCGGTTTTTAAATAGTAACCCAGTGTTTTCACTATTCATCAAAAATTGAAAGTTTTCAGAAAAATACAAAAAATTCACCCTAGGCGAATTTTGATATTCCGAATACAAAAATGAAGTCCATTTTGAAAAATAAAATTTTAAAAAGTGGGTATTACTATTCATAACGGGTAGTTCATAATAATATTATAATAATATCTCCTTTAGTTAAACTTGGTATTGCGTACTACACACGCTATCGAAGAAGGTATTGATTGTGTGTAATGTAAGCCAAGTCAGGGCTACGTGTAGTGAAAGCTCTATTTAGTGTTGCGTATAACATAATCAAAACTTTTTTCATTTATACATTAAACAAAATCTATACTTAATGTTTTGTAGAATAATTTCCACTAAACGAACTTGAAATTGTGTATAACACGAGCCAAGAATAGTGTTGCGTATACTGCAAGCTAATACGGTGTTGCGTATAGTACAAGCTATTTTTTGTGTAGTGTATATTAGAAGACATCAAAGAAATTAAAAATAATATATCTCATAAAATCTCGGGGTGTTACATTCTACCCCCCTTAAAATGAATTTCACCCTCGAAATTCATCAGGTTTATAAATGGTTTACTACTTGAAAGTTTCTTTCATAGAAACCCACATCGTAAAAAAGAATACCAAAACTTATCTTTAAAAACTAAAGTATAAAATATAACAGTTACCCAAATTAACTAATCACTAGGTTTCCACATAGGAGAACATAGGTGAAAATATGGATATAGAAGAGAAATCTAATCATCATGTTCTGATTGAGAGTGGTAGAGAACATGGCTATGAAAAATACAACAATCACAAAGCCATAAATTTGTGATGATTTAAGATACCATCTAATTCATCATATATAAGGACACTCGGACAACATTTTTCTGTATTCAAGATCATTTCCCTAAAGTTGAAGAATTGTTGAATTATAAGAAATGCTTACTTGATTTTGGTACAATCTTACTATTGTTTATGCCTTGAAGAATTTCCGCATCATCTCTTAAAGAAATGAAGTTGAATTTGACTTCTGTGAAGTGTTAGCAGATCATGTGATAGAATGATATGTCATTCCATATGTCTCAAACAAAAGGACATTAAAAGTTATTAAATATACATAAGTCCATATATAGTGATATTAATCGTATATGGTTCCTAAAATGGACTTATACTTCATATATCATACCGCATAATATAATAAAACTAGCCTCTACTAAACAGGGACTTCATTTAGGCCAGTGGTAGGCGATAAAGGCTGGTTGCACTTCAGTTGTGGGTTCAATTCCCACAGCCTAGTCTGACGTGACGGGTTGTCGCCCGTTCTGCATGTTGTCCCTTTTCATAAACTACACTATTATAACATTCCATCAATAATATCGAAAAAATTTCTAGCCTTAAACCATAATAACTTATGTCCAACATAATTCAGTACAATATTTAGGATTATCTAAAATACTTCTGTCCAAGCTCATAGTATAAAGGAAACAATTACTAGAAATGTCATCTAATGATCATGTGAATACCATCATTTATCCCCCATATATCATACGATATATCTTGTTGGTTACATTCCAAACATGTAAATACCTTAATCATGTATTCTCTTGAAACATAAATTACCATATAACCTTAGTGAAAACATGAATGCTATCAAAAGTTAACTCTTTCCACATACCAAAATCCCAAAAATTCTATATACTCAAACCATGATATCACATTGTCCTTACATCAGTCATGAGCTCAATAATACTATCAAACATCTCATTATCTCCTTATCCCTTCATTATGTGCATATCATCTACTTTCCAAAAATATTACAATTAATTTTCATGGTTACCAGTACCATATAATTATTGAAAACCAATACATAGATATTCTAAAATTCCACGATGCCATAAATGAGATTCCATGATACTATTTTGAAATCCCATTACATAAACACTTAATCATTACACAACATCATTGTCATACTCAACATCACAAATAGTGATTGCATGTGACTTCCCTTTATACTTTTCCTTAAGTGGTTGCTCACGTTGATCATCATTAACCCTTGGATTAGGGCATTGATTAGCATAATGCCCCATTTCCTTACACTTGAAGAATTGAAGTGTTGGTGGTGCGTTCTCTGTAGTCTTTTATTTATTCACATCATTAGCAACCCTTTTTCCATTACATCGACACTCAGCTGCTCGATGACCTTATTTTACACAATTAAAACATTTTCTAGTCCCTTTAAGACAATCTCCATCGTGCTTCTTTCCACACTTTGATCATAAAGAAACATTAATCTTCTTTTCACCATTATTCTAAGATTTCTCCTTGTACTCCATCTTTCGTTTCTTGTCAAAACCATGATATGGATATGTTACACAAACTTTTAGTTCTACCTTGATAGCACAATGCACAATTTCTTCATATCTACTGAAGTCTCTTATAGCTAATTCCCTTCAAACACTTGTTTTTAAGCCACTGAAAAATTGATCAACTTTACTGTCAGGTTGGATGATAAAACCAGATGCATACCTCGCAAGTCTTTTAAAATTCTCTTCGTATATACCAATAGATTCATCATCCTTCTTCTTAAGCTCAAGGAACTCCTTTTACATCTTCTTTTGAAGAATATGAGGGAAGTACTTACTGCAAAACAAGTTCTTCAACTCGTCCCATTCCATGGATTCAATTTCATCTTGGGTCCTTGTATTCTTAATTAGAGTCCACCACTGGTCTGCTTCACCTTCTAAACGGTAAACAGCTAGAATGAATTTATCATGTTCCGAATAGAGAAGTATGGAAAATATCTTTTCAATGGTACTGATCCATTTTTCAGCAACAAGTGGATTAGAAGACCCATGGAAAGAACATGGATGTTGCCTCATGAAGGACTCAATAGAATATTGTTCCCTTCTTTGTTCATTTGGAAATCCAGAATGATTAATAGATTGTGTAAGTATAGCAATAAGATTTTTCACTCCATCTCCCATCACATTTGGTTGTTCAAGAGGAAAATCATTGTGTTTCCCATTACATTGATCAACATGGTTCCTTCGGGTTCCAGTCATCGTCTAAAACCCAAAAAAGAATAGTGTGAGAGGCAAAAATCATGCTAGAGAAAACAACATAATAAAGGGAGAGTACCTTCAATATATAACGTCTTAGGGTTAATTCTAAAATTATTACCATAATTATAGGACTATAACCTAAAATTATACTTAACCTTTGTAACACCCCATGATTTTATAGTGTGTTATTTCTTCAAAATAATTCAATAACTTTCACTACACGCAACACCAAGTTCAATCGCACCATGACTTACCAAACAATCTGTTCAAAAGAGGTTATGAATAGTGTTAACTAAATTTTAAACTTTATATAATCCTTATAATTTTAGAATCCATATTATGAGTTTCTTAGACATAATGTAAGAACAAATTCATTTTCAGTATTGCACTTTTACCAAATTTTAATAGTGAAACCTTTTTAGATACTATATTTTAAACTTTTTGACTAAATGGGGACATCAAAAATTTAAAATGAAACATCCCAAGCTTCCACGGTACGCTAGCGTGTGTTGTACGCAACACCGAGTTCTAACACACCGTAACCAATCAAACTAGCCGTTATGAATAGTAATACCTACTTTTTGAAATTATATATATTTTATATTTTAATATGGACTTCATTTTTGGATTCTGAATATCGAATTTAGTCTAAGGTGAAATTTTGGTACTTTTCGGATAACTTTCATATTTTGATGAATAGTGAAAATTACTAAATTTTAATTAAAAACAACTTTTTTAATCAAAATAATTAATAGTGATAAATTATGAATTTTAGTAGTTTTAAAGTATATTTAGAATATATTTTTACCATTTAATATAATGTTGGTCATTGGACATAATTTTACAATTAAACCGAACATAAACAAGTGTCAATCTTTTGATAGTTATTACCTCTTAAAAACACGCTTTTTGTTTTGACAGCGGGAATTAATTTTAAATTAATTTCTGCCACTTCTATGTTTTGAATTTAGAAAAATGGATTCCATATTTGGAATCAGGATGTCCAAATTGTGTAAATAGGTAACTTTTATTTTTAGACATTTTGAATAATTACTGTGGTAAATATTTTATTTACCATGGTTAAGGGTAAATCCGGTAAATAAGGGTTAAAAAATAATATTATAATAATACAAAATTACCCTAAAACGTGTCCTAACCTTATTGGTGGACACATACCCGACCATGAGCATCCTTGGGTCAA
The DNA here is from genome assembly GCA_963277665.1 of Viscum album. Taxonomy (NCBI): domain Eukaryota; kingdom Viridiplantae; phylum Streptophyta; class Magnoliopsida; order Santalales; family Viscaceae; genus Viscum; species Viscum album. Next base: position 507,930,379 of record OY728143.1, on the reverse strand, counting down.
TTTGGGGACCCCTTGGAGCCACTTGTATGTGGTAGGGACACTTTATATTAATAAAGTTAAAATAAAAATAAAAATGGCATAAGCTTACATCTTTTAGAAGAACAACTTTTACATAGGGTTATACATGTTGGATTTTCGATTATAAATATTAATTAGAAAGATAAAAAGATTTCATACATAATTATATTTTATTTATAATTTTTAGACATTAAATAAGTTATTTTATTTATGACACAATGATGATGCGGTAATTACTATAATAGTGAAAAATTAAAAAAATTGATATTATAATTACCAAAATAAATATAATATGAAACTTTTAATGAATTAAACTAATTTTATAGGATAATATGATATATTAGGATTGATTGGATTGACTTCGTTCGAAGTAATCAATCTGTTAGGAGTTTCAAAAAAATCAACTATTGAATAGTGTCAAAATTGACATAAAAGAGTTCTTAAAACAAATATTGTATTATTAATTGATATTAAATTCCTAAAAATATAATGTTCTGCCAAGAGACTTATATCATGATAGGTTAATCATTAATGGACCACTTGGGGGTCTCTTGGATGTATATAGTAAGTTTATTAACCATATTATATAAAACTACAAAGAGACATTGTAAAAGTGAAACTAATTAACTTAGAGTTAATACTTAAAGATAAGGTTAATATAAGTACCCAAACCTGTCTAACTTCTATTGGTTGAGTTGTTTTCGACCTATCCCCACCTTAACATTTAAATAATCAACTTTGGAGCCATTAGAAACCGAATATGAATTTATTATAAATTAATATTTCTAGCTTTTCCAAAGGTGCCCCTCACCCCTCTTATAAAAGGGCACTCCTCCTTCTCATTTCTTCACACCTATAAAGCCTTTTGGTTCGGCCAAACTCTGACCAAATACTCTCCCAACATCCCTCACTACAACCTAGAGGCCTTAGTTTGATCATAAAGCCAACCTAAGGAGCCCTTTTGATCAAATCAAAAGGAAGAACCCGAAGAAGAGGTAATGATTTCACCACCCTTTTCTAAGTTCATTTCTTCTTCCACTTCTTCTTCCTTTGTTCTTACCATTCTAAAATAATAACTCCAGTATCTCACATATACTGTGATGTTATTATAAATATGGTACAACCATATTCAGTATTCTATCCACCCTTTGAATAACATGTCACCATACGTGCGTACGTACGGCTTACCGTCTCCACGTCGTGGTGTAATTGTTATTCAATATAATATTATTTGGATGGGTATAATAATGATGTGTAACTCATGTAAATAATAAATATAACATGTTAATGATTCTGTATATATGATATACCATCCATTTATATATTATTTTAATATCAAAAGAATGATATTGTCGCTCGTGCGTACGTACGGACTACCGTCTCCACGAACGCGATGAGATTCATTCTCCATCGTATCCATTCAAGTATAATTATCATTTTATGATTTAAAAATGATGTTTAAGGACTTGATATAATTATGGATATGAATAATATACAACCTATCCTTTACAAACATGTCTTACGTAACAAAACATATAAAAGAAAACAAGTAAGTTAACACCCGATATAATGATAATACTAAGATATTATTATCAAATCAATATTAAAAGATCATATATGATATCATATTAATGTATATGATTCATGTATAATTTAATAACAATTATTTAACCATTATACAGGAGGTTAACCTACCCCAACCAAGAAAAAGTACAAGGTAAGGGTTATTTCACAATCTCTTCATTATCCGAGGTTGTTTATACGTAATAATCTACTGGGATATCTTTATCATCCACATCCATGTTTCTTAAAAATGTATTTCAAAACATTTTTACTATTTACAAGAATATGGGTTAAAGTCATTTATACCCTTGTTTGACTTTTTATAAGAGGTTTATAAAGGAATCTTTCCGTCGTTTTCAAAACAAGGTCCTTTTTAACCTTTTCGACAAAATTTAGTTAAGAATGTTTTTTTAACTTATACGGCGGGTGCGGTTATTTTACGCCGTTATAAAATCTTCAAATCTTTCCTTACAAGCTTATAAGAATATTTTCAAAGAAAATGTTTTATTTTATATGGATCTTAAATGATTTCAAAATAAAAGAGATATTTCTTTAAAAAGAATTTTGATTTCATCTATGTCAACATCCTCTGATGGATTTTACGCTTATTTGAATTTGATCTATTGTGATACAAAACTTCTATATTGTATTGAAGGTTTTGTGATATGTTTGACTGTGGATGTGCTATTTTTATACCATTCATAGTTTAGGTGAAATTATTGACATTTCGTATGCTAGTTTTAATACGAATGTTTATGTTATGTTTAAACCTTTTCATATGGGAATGCATTGGACTTAGTAAGTGACAGGTGGAGCCCGCTATAGCTCCTCGATGCATCGGTAGGTCTCATGAGACAAACTAGTGTCTTGGCACAAGGCCTTGACAAAATCTTATTTGTAGTCTTGGCACGAGGCCTTGACTATGTGGTTATGATAGTCTGGCATTATGCATTCCAACATTATGAAAGTGGTTATTGATTTTTGCATGTGATTATTCGATTAGTAGAATATCCATGTGAATAAGTAAATGGCATTATTTCATTTTACTTTTGCCATAATATGTTGAAGTTCAAGTTTAAAAGGCTTTTGTTTTAGTAATGCATTGCCTTAAATGTTTATTCTTATTTATGAAAGTTTCCGCTATATTGTTATCCTTACTGGGCATTTGAGCTCACCCCTTTTCTATGTTTTATTTTTCCCAGGATGTGAAGAAGTAAGTTATGAATGACCTGCAGGGATTTTATGAGGGGTTAATAGTGTGGATTGTGGAAACATTATGTTGTTGTATTAGTTTTTCATTTTATGATGTAATGTAAAACTTATGAATATATCTAGTGTTTCCAAGGCTACTAAACCAATCGGTCTTTCGAGATTTGATCTTTCTTGTGATCATACCAATGTTATGTAATAATGCACTGACTCTGGGTAACTGGGGTCGGGGCGTTACAGTTGGTATCAGAGGAAGTTTAGTACAAACCTTGCAAGCTAGATTTAGATAAACTCTGATTAGAGCACGTAGACCTAAGATGAACTTTGAGGATTAGTGTAGAAGAACTTCCTAGAATTTTGGTATTGTAGAGATTTTGTGAGTTTTCCGAGCAATACATCCCTGTCTGGATACGAGCAGGTAGAGGCGGCTCTGGCACAGATGTACCTAGGGGTAAAACCCGAAAACACCGCTTTGAGCTAGACTCGAACGGGAACTGGTGCACGACAACGGGCCTTGCTGCACTCTTGGTTACGACACTCCCGGGGGATATGCTTAGGATAATTCTCATTTTCTTTACAAACCATTATGAAGGGTTTATGAGTATATAATTCCTCAAAGAAAACATTTTTATGATTATGGATTATATCCATAAATAGTTCAATTTATGTTAAGTGTTTATGACTCATAAACTAATCTAGTTTATGCCATTGTTTAGAAATGGCGCCCAGTAGAAGGAATGATAACTCCAGAAATGCACATGATTCAAAGAGAAGGAAGGATCATATCTCTCATGGTCTTAAGCTAGAATTTATAATAGAAATAGTCTCCCATGTATTATCATCATATGAAGAAATAATATCATGTGTTGATAAGATAAGTAAAGAGTTTACTGAGTCCTATGGCTTTGAAGGGAAGCAAGAGAAGAAAAGGATGGAAGAGAGAAAGATGGATAAAGGGAAGAGGGAAAAGAAGAATTTTCCCATATGTGGTAACTGTGGAAAGAAACACCCTGGAACTTGCCTGAAAGGAATGGGAGTTTGTTATAAGTGTGGAGGAAAAGGGCACAAAGTACGTGACTGCAAGGGTAAGAAAATGGTTTCAAATGTACAATGCTTCATTTGCAAGGAGTTTGGACACTACGCGAACCTATGTCCCATTTATCAGACTATGCCGCAAATGATGTTATTGGATAATAATCATGTTATGATACTACCACAGATGAAGAGGGATGATTAGAGTTCTTATGTTGATTATGTCAATTGAGTGTTGTATCAACAATGTACTTGTTACAATAATCATGGAGTATATAAGGATCGTACTGCAGTACTATTTCATTAAGGACTTAAGATTGTGTGGAACAAAGAAAAGTGACTCAATAGCAGGATAAATTTTTGGAAAATATATGGTTGAGAGAATGATAAATCATAATATAGTTCTGATACTGAGGTAGTGATTTAGGAATAATATGTTATTATTTTGGATAAATTATATTGGATATTATTGACTACCTTGAAGCTGATTAATGATTTGTATATTCCATCATTATTGGGGTTTAAAACATTTTTGGATTAAGGAAGTATATCCAGCATTCTATATGGAATAAGGGAACATGAATGTAATCAATAAGGAATATGGTAGTACATGATGAAGGTATTCATATGCTATTACAGGGTAAAAAGGATCTATATTATGTTTACCTTCCTTATAAATGTTGGACTGTGAGTTTGGACAGAAGTATTTTGGATAGTTCTAGTTTGGATTATTTTGGATTTCCATAAAAGGACAACCCGGAGGTCGGGCGGCAACCCGTCGCGTCCGGCAAGGCTGCGAGACTTGAACCCACAACCGAAGGGCGACAAGGGTGTATCACCTACCACTGGCCCAAGAAATGTCCTGGATTAAATAATGTAGTTTTTTTAAAAGATCTGGTAGATGAATTATAAATTCGTTTATTTTGGAACCCTGTACGAATAGTATAAATATAATTTTTTTTACGAGTGAAAGATGAGTTTATGGTAGAAATTTATTAATGGACAAAACTCTAATTATAAAGTAAGTATATCTCCTTATGATCTTATCCAATCTCATAAATAAATTCCTCAATATTAAGAAAAGCAACATAGAACAAAAATGTTGTCCTAGATGGTACCTTAAATCATCACTAATTTATGGCTTTGGGATTGTTGGCCTTTTCATAGCCATGTTCTCTACCACTCTCCATCAGATAATTGATGGTTATATTTCTCTTCCATATCCATATTTTCCTACATGGAACCCTAGTATGTGTTATTTTCGGTAATCTTCATACTTTCGAATCTTTATTTTAAATAGAGGCCTCATTAATTCATTTTTCGATGTGGGATTTCAACTAAGATATTTTGAAACGTCAAAAATGTGTTATCCTAATACCCTATGTTTTGTTGAACCGATGGTATTTCAAATCATCATAGATTGATGAATTTAAGGACCTCAATTTTATACTTGTTTGTAATTGATGACCTCAATCACTACCTATAAATATTTACGTTTTTCCTCTAATTATATGTCTCTAATTGCCACCAATATTCTCCTAATAGAGATCATAATTTGGTGGTGATCCTTTCATTTATCTTTTCCTCATATTAAGATTAAATTTTAGTAACCCAATTTTCGATGTGGGTTTTCCCACAAAGATATTTTCTATTTTCAACCTTTAATTTTCGAAAAACAATTTCAAATTGCGAGGACGCAATTTATTGAAGGAGGGGAGAATGTAACACCCCAAGATTTTATAGTGTGTTATTTCTTCAAAATAATTCAATAACTTTCACTACACGCAACACCAAGTTCAATCGCACCATGACTTACCAAACAATCTGTTCAAAAGAGGTTATGAATAGTGTTAACTAAATTTTAAACTTTATATAATCCTTATAATTTTAGAATCCATATTATGAGTTTCTTAGACATAATGTAAGAACAAATTCATTTTCAGTATTGCACTTTTACCAAATTTTAATAGTGAAACCTTTTTAGATACTATATTTAAATCTTTTTGACTAAATGGGGACATCAAAAATTTAAAATGAAACATCCCAAGCTTCCACGGTACGCTAGCGTGTATTGTACGCAACACCGAGTTCTAACACACCGTAACCAATCAAACTAGCCGTTCTGAATAGTAATACCTACTTTTTGAAATTATATATATTTTATATTTTAATATGGACTTCATTTTTGGATTCGGAATATCGAATTTAGTCTAAGGTGAAATTTTGGTACTTTTCGGATAACTTTCATATTTTGATGAATAGTGAAAATTACTAAATTTTAATTAAAAACAACTTTTTTAATCAAAATAATTAGTAGTGATAAATTATGAATTTTAGTAGTTTTAAAGTATATTTAGAATATATTTTTACCATTTAATATAATGTTGGTCATTGGACATAATTTTACAATTAAACCGAACATAAACAAGTGTCAATCTTTTGATAGTTATTACCTCTTAAAAACACGCTTTTTGTTTTGACAGCGGGAATTAATTTTAAATTAATTTCTGCCACTTCTGTGTTTTGAATTTAGAAAAATGGATTCCATATTTGGAATCAGGATGTCCAAATTGTGTAAATAGGTAACTTTTATTTTTAGACATTTTGAATAATTACTGTGGTAAATATTTTATTTACCATGGTTAAGGGTAAATCCGGTAAATAAGGGTTAAAAAATAATATTATAATAATACAAAATTACCCTAAAACGTGTCCTAACCTTATTGGTGGACACATACCCGACCATGAGCATCCTTGGGTCAATTTGGGGACCCCTTGGAGCCACTTGTATGTGGTAGGGACACTTTATATTAATAAAGTTAAAATAAAAATAAAAATGGCATAAGCTTACATATTTTAGAAGAACAACTTTTACATAGGGTTATACATGTTGGATTTTCGATTATAAATATTAATTAGAAAGCTAAAAAGATTTCATACATAATGATATTTTATTTATAATTTTTAGACATTAAATAAGTTATTTTATTTATGACACAATGATGATGCGGTAATTACTATAATAGTGAAAAATTAAAAAAATTGATATTATAATTACCAAAATAAATATAATATGAAACTTTTAATGAATTAAACTAATTTTATAGGATAATATGATATATTAGGATTGATTGGATTGACTTTGTTCGAAGTAATCAATCTGTTATGAGTTTCAAAAAAATCAACTATTGAATAGTGTCAAAATTGACATAAAAGAGTTCTTAAAACAAATATTATATTATTAATTGATATTAAATTCCTAAAAATCTAAGGTTCGGCCAAGAGACTTATATCATGATAGTTTAATCATTAATGGACCACTTGGGGGTCTCTTGGATGTATATAGTAAGTTTATTAACCATATTATATAAAACTACAAAGAGACATTGTAAAAGTGAAACTAATTAACTTAGAGTTAATACTTAAAGATAAGGTTAATATAAGTACCCAAACCTGTCTAACTTATATTGGTTGAGTTGTTTTAGACCTATCCCCACCTTAACATTTAAATAATCAACTTTGTAGCCATTAGAAACCGAATATGAATTTATTATAAATTAATATTTCTAGCTTTTCCAAAGGTGCCCCTCACCCCTCTTATAAAAGGGCACTCCTCCTTCTCATTTCTTCACACCTCTAAAGCCTTTTGGTTCGGCCAAACTCTGACCAAATACTCTCCCAACATCCCTCACTACAACCTAGAGGCCTTAGTTTGATCATAAAGCCAACCTAAGGAGCCATTTTGATCAAATCAAAAGGAAGAACCCGAAGAAGAGGTAATGATTTCACCACCCTTTTCTAAGTTCATTTCTTCTTCCACTTCTTCTTCCTTTGTTCTTACCATTCTAAAATAATAACTCCAGTATCTCACATATACTGTGATGTTATTATAAATATGGTACAACCATATTCAGTATTCTATCCACCCTTTGAATAACATGTCACCATACGTGCGTACGTACGGCTTACCGTCTCCACGTCGTGGTGTAATTGTTATTCAATATAATATTATTTGGATGGGTATAATAATGATGTGTAACTCATGTAAATAATAAATATAACATGTTAATGATTCTTTATATATGATATACCATCCATTTATATATTATTTTAATATCAAAAGAATGATATTGTCGCTCGTGCGTACGTACGGACTACCGTCTCCACGAACGCGATGAGATTCATTCTCCATCGTATCCATTCAAGTATAATTATCATTTTATGATTTAAAAATGATGTTTAAGGACTTGATATCATTCTGGATATGAATAATATACAACCTATCCTTTACAAACATGTCTTACGTAACAAAACATATAAAATAAAACAAGTAAGTTAACACCCGATATAATGATAATACTAAGATATTATTATCAAATCAATATTAAAAGATCATATATGATATCATATTAATGTATATGATTCTTGTATAATTTAATAACAATTATTTAACCATTATACAGGAGGTTAACCTACCCCAACCAAGAAAAAGTACAAGGTAAGGGTTATTTCACAATCTCTTCATTATCCGAGGTTGTTTATATGTAATAATCTACTGGGATATCTTTATCATCCACATCCATGTTTCTTAAAAATGTATTTCAAAACATTTTTACTATTTACAAGAATATGGGTTAAAGTCATTTATACCCTTGTTTGACTTTTTATAAGAGGTTTATAAAGGAATCTTTCCGTCGTTTTCAAAACAAGGTCCTTTTTAACCTTTTCGACAAAATTTAGTTAAGAATGTTTTTTTTAACTTATACGGCGGGTGCGGTTATTTTACGCCGTTATAAAATCTTCAAAGCTTTCCTTACAAGCTTATAAGAATATTTTCAAAGAAAATGTTTTATTTTATATGGATCTTAAATGATTTCAAAATAAAAGAGATATTTCTTTAAAAAGAATTTTTATTTCATCTATGTCAACATCCTTTGATGGATTTTACGCTGATTTGAATTTGATCTATTGTGATACAAAACTTCTATATTGTATTGAAGGTTTTGTGATATGTTTGACTGTGGATGTGCTATTTTTATACCATTCATAGTTTATGGTGAAATTATTGACATTTCGTATGCTAGTTTTAATACGAATGTTTATGTTATGTTTAAACCTTTTCATATGGGAATGCATTGGACTTAGTAAGTGACGGGTGGAGCCCGCTATAGCTCCTCGATGCATCGGTAGGTCTCATGAGACAAACTAGTGTCTTGGCACAAGGCCTTGACAAAATCTTATTTGTAGTCTTGGCACGAGGCCTTGACTATGTGGTTATGATAGTCTGGCATTATGCATTCCAACATTATGAAAGTGGTTATTGATTTTTGCATGTGATTATTCGATTAGTAGAATATCCATGTGAATAAGTAAATGGCATTATTTCATTTTACTTTTGCCATACTATGTTGAAGTTCAAGTTTAAAAGGCTTTTGTTTTAGTAATGCATTGCCTTAAATGTTTATTCTTATTTATGAAAGTTTCCGCTATATTGTTATCCTTACTGGGCATTTGAGCTCACCCCTTTTCTATGTTTTATTTTTCCCAGGATGTGAAGAAGTAAGTTATGAATGACCTGCAGGGATTTTATGAGGGGTTAATAGTGTGGATTGTGGAAACATTATGTTGTTGTATTAGTTTTTCATTTTATGATGTAATGTAAAACTTATGAATATATCTAGTGTTTCCAAGGCTACTAAACCAATCGGTCTTTCGAGATTTGATCTTTCTTGTGATCATACCAATGTTATGTAATAATGCACCGACTCTGGGTAACTGGGGTCGGGGCATTACAGTTGGTATCAGAGGAAGTTTAGTACAAACCTTGGAAGCTAGATTTAGATAAACTCTGATTAGAGCACGTAGACCTAAGATGAACTTTGAGGATTAGTGTAGAAGAACTTCCTAGAATTTTGGTATTGTAGAGATTTTGTGAGTTTTCCGAGCAATACATCCCTGTCTGGATACGAGCAGGTAGAGGCGGCTCTGGCACAGATGTACCTAGGGGTAAAACCCGAAAACACCGCTTTGAGCTAGACTCGAACGGGAACTGGTGCACGACAACGGGCCTTGCTGCACTCTTGGTTACGACACTCCCGGTGGATATGCTTAGGATAATTCTCATTTTCTTTACAAACCATTATGAAGGGTTTATGAGTATATAATTCCTCAAAGAAAACATTTTTATGATTATGGATTATATCCATAAATAGTTCAATTTATGTTAAGTGTTTATTACTCATAAACTAATCTAGTTTATGCCATTGTTTAGAAATGGCGCCCAGTAGAAGGAATGATAACTCCAGAAATGCACATGATTCAAAGAGAAGGAAGGATCATATCTCTCATGGTCTTAAGCTAGAATTTATAATAGAAATAGTCTCCCATGTATTATCATCATATGAAGAAATAATATCATGTGTTGATAAGATAAGTAAAGAGTTTACTGAGTCCTATGGCTTTGAAGGGAAGCAAGAGAAGAAAAGGATGGAAGAGAGAAAGATGGATAAAGGGAAGAGGGAAAAGAAGAATTTTCCCATATGTGGTAACTGTGGAAAGAAACACCCTGGAACTTGCCTGAAAGGAATGGGAGTTTGTTATAAGTGTGGAGGAAAAGGGCACAAAGTACGTGACTGCAAGGGTAAGAAAATGGTTTCAAATGTACAATGCTTCATTTGCAAGGAGTTTGGACACTACGCGAACCTATGTCCCATTCATCAGACTATGCCGCAAATGATGTTATTGGATAATAATCATGTTATGATACTACCACAGATGAAGAGGGATGATTAGAGTTCTTATGTTGATTATGTCAATTGAGTGTTGTATCAACAATGTACTTGTTACAATAATCATGGAGTATATAAGGATTGTACTGCAGTACTATTTCATTAAGGACTTAAGATTGTGTGGAACAAAGAAAAGTGACTCAATAGCAGGATAAATTTTTGGAAAATATATGGTTGAGAGAATGATAAATCATAATATAGTTCTGATACTGAGGTAGTGATTTTGGAATAATATGTTATTATTTTGGATAAATTATATTGGATATTATTGACTACCTTGAAGCTGATTAATGATTTGTATATTCCATCATTATTGGGGTTTAAAACATTTTTGGATTAATGAAGTATATCCAGCATTCTATATGGAATAAGGGAACATGAATGTAATCAATAAGGAATATGGTAGTACATGATGAAGGTATTCATATGCTATTACAGGGTAAAAAGGATCTATATTATGTTTACCTTCCTTATAAATGTTGGACTGTGAGTTTGGACAGAAGTATTTTGGATAGTTCTAGTTTGGATTATTTTGGATTTCCATAAAAGGACAACCCGGAGGTCGGGCGGCAACCCGTCGCGTCCGGCAAGGCTGCGAGACTTGAACCCGCAACCGAAGGGCGACAAGGGTGTATCACCTACCACTGGCCCAAGAAATGTCCTGGATTAAATAATGTAGTTTTTTTAAAAGATCTGGTAGATGAATTATAAATTCGTTTATTTTGGAACCCTGTACGAATAGTATAAATATAATTTTTTTTACGAGTGAAAGATGAGTTTATGGTAGAAATTTATTAATGGACAAAACTCTAATTATAAAGTAAGTATATCTCCTTATGATCTTATCCAATCTCATAAATAAATTCCTCAATATTAAGAAAAGCAACATAGAACAAAAATGTTGTCCTAGATGGTACCTTAAATCATCACTAATTTATGGCTTTGGGATTGTTGGCTTTTTCATAGCCATGTTCTCTACCACTCTCCATCAGATAATTGATGGTTATATTTCTCTTCCATATCCATATTTTCCTACATGGAACCCTAGTATGTGTTATTTTCGGTAATCTTCATACTTTCGAATCTTTATTTTAAATAGAGGCCTCATTAATTCATTTTTCGATGTGGGATTTCAACTAAGATATTTTGAAACGTCAAAAATGTGTTATCCTAATACCCTATGTTTTGTTGAACCGATGGTATTTCAAATCATCATAGATTGATGAATTTAAGGACCTCAATTTTATACTTGTTTGTAATTGATGACCTCAATCACTACCTATAAATATTTACGTTTTTCCTCTAATTATATGTCTCTAATTGCCACCAATATTCTCCTAATAGAGATCATAATTTGGTGGTGATCCTTTCATTTATCTTTTCCTCATATTAAGATTAAATTTTAGTAACCCAATTTTCGATGTGGGTTTTCCCACAAAGATATTTTCTATTTTCAACCTTTAATTTTCGAAAAACAATTTCAAATTGCGAGGACGCAATTTATTGAAGGAGGGGAGAATGTAACACCCCAAGATTTTATAGTGTGTTATTTCTTCAAAATAATTCAATAACTTTCACTACACGCAACACCAAGTTCAATCGCACCATGACTTACCAAACAATCTGTTCAAAAGAGGTTATGAATAGTGTTAACTAAATTTTAAACTTTATATAATCCTTATAATTTTAGAATCCATATTATGAGTTTCTTAGACATAATGTAAGAACAAATTCATTTTCAGTATTGCACTTTTACCAAATTTTAATAGTGAAACCTTTTTAGATACTATATTTAAATCTTTTTGACTAAATGGGGACATCAAAAATTTAAAATGAAACATCCCAAGCTTCCACGGTACGCTAGCGTGTCTTGTACGCAACACCGAGTTCTAACACACCGTAACCAATCAAACTAGCCGTTCTGAATAGTAATACCTACTTTTTGAAATTATATATATTTTATATTTTAATATGGACTTCATTTTTGGATTCGGAATATCGAATTTAGTCTAAGGTGAAATTTTGGTACTTTTCGGATAACTTTCATATTTTGATGAATAGTGAAAATTACTAAATTTTAATTAAAAACAACTTTTTTAATCAAAATAATTAGTAGTGATAAATTATGAATTTTAGTAGTTTTAAAGTATATTTAGAATATATTTTTACCATTTAATATAATGTTGGTCATTGGACATAATTTTACAATTAAACCGAACATAAACAAGTGTCAATCTTTTGATAGTTATTACCTCTTAAAAACACGCTTTTTGTTTTGACAGCGGGAATTAATTTTAAATTAATTTCTGCCACTTCTGTGTTTTGAATTTAGAAAAATGGATTCCATATTTGGAATCAGGATGTCCAAATTGTGTAAATAGGTAACTTTTATTTTTAGACATTTTGAATAATTACTGTGGTAAATATTTTATTTACCATGGTTAAGGGTAAATCCGGTAAATAAGGGTTAAAAAATAATATTATAATAATACAAAATTACCCTAAAACGTGTCCTAACCTTATTGGTGGACACATACCCGACCATGAGCATCCTTGGGTCAATTTGGGGACCCCTTGGAGCCACTTGTATGTGGTAGGGACACTTTATATTAATAAAGTTAAAATAAAAATAAAAATGGCATAAGCTTACATATTTTAGAAGAACAACTTTTACATAGGGTTATACATGTTGGATTTTCGATTATAAATATTAATTAGAAAGCTAAAAAGATTTCATACATAATGATATTTTATTTATAATTTTTAGACATTAAATAAGTTATTTTATTTATGACACAATGATGATGCGGTAATTACTATAATAGTGAAAAATTAAAAAAATTGATATTATAATTACCAAAATAAATATAATATGAAACTTTTAATGAATTAAACTAATTTTATAGGATAATATGATATATTAGGATTGATTGGATTGACTTTGTTCGAAGTAATCAATCTGTTATGAGTTTCAAAAAAATCAACTATTGAATAGTGTCAAAATTGACATAAAAGAGTTCTTAAAACAAATATTATATTATTAATTGATATTAAATTCCTAAAAATCTAAGGTTCGGCCAAGAGACTTATATCATGATAGTTTAATCATTAATGGACCACTTGGGGGTCTCTTGGATGTATATAGTAAGTTTATTAACCATATTATATAAAACTACAAAGAGACATTGTAAAAGTGAAACTAATTAACTTAGAGTTAATACTTAAAGATAAGGTTAATATAAGTACCCAAACCTGTCTAACTTATATTGGTTGAGTTGTTTTAGACCTATCCCCACCTTAACATTTAAATAATCAACTTTGTAGCCATTAGAAACCGAATATGAATTTATTATAAATTAATATTTCTAGCTTTTCCAAAGGTGCCCCTCACCCCTCTTATAAAAGGGCACTCCTCCTTCTCATTTCTTCACACCTCTAAAGCCTTTTGGTTCGGCCAAACTCTGACCAAATACTCTCCCAACATCCCTCACTACAACCTAGAGGCCTTAGTTTGATCATAAAGCCAACCTAAGGAGCCATTTTGATCAAATCAAAAGGAAGAACCCGAAGAAGAGGTAATGATTTCACCACCCTTTTCTAAGTTCATTTCTTCTTCCACTTCTTCTTCCTTTGTTCTTACCATTCTAAAATAATAACTCCAGTATCTCACATATACTGTGATGTTATTATAAATATGGTACAACCATATTCAGTATTCTATCCACCCTTTGAATAACATGTCACCATACGTGCGTACGTACGGCTTACCGTCTCCACGTCGTGGTGTAATTGTTATTCAATATAATATTATTTGGATGGGTATAATAATGATGTGTAACTCATGTAAATAATAAATATAACATGTTAATGATTCTTTATATATGATATACCATCCATTTATATATTATTTTAATATCAAAAGAATGATATTGTCGCTCGTGCGTACGTACGGACTACCGTCTCCACGAACGCGATGAGATTCATTCTCCATCGTATCCATTCAAGTATAATTATCATTTTATGATTTAAAAATGATGTTTAAGGACTTGATATCATTCTGGATATGAATAATATACAACCTATCCTTTACAAACATGTCTTACGTAACAAAACATATAAAATAAAACAAGTAAGTTAACACCCGATATAATGATAATACTAAGATATTATTATCAAATCAATATTAAAAGATCATATATGATATCATATTAATGTATATGATTCTTGTATAATTTAATAACAATTATTTAACCATTATACAGGAGGTTAACCTACCCCAACCAAGAAAAAGTACAAGGTAAGGGTTATTTCACAATCTCTTCATTATCCGAGGTTGTTTATATGTAATAATCTACTGGGATATCTTTATCATCCACATCCATGTTTCTTAAAAATGTATTTCAAAACATTTTTACTATTTACAAGAATATGGGTTAAAGTCATTTATACCCTTGTTTGACTTTTTATAAGAGGTTTATAAAGGAATCTTTCCGTCGTTTTCAAAACAAGGTCCTTTTTAACCTTTTCGACAAAATTTAGTTAAGAATGTTTTTTTTAACTTATACGGCGGGTGCGGTTATTTTACGCCGTTATAAAATCTTCAAAGCTTTCCTTACAAGCTTATAAGAATATTTTCAAAGAAAATGTTTTATTTTATATGGATCTTAAATGATTTCAAAATAAAAGAGATATTTCTTTAAAAAGAATTTTTATTTCATCTATGTCAACATCCTTTGATGGATTTTACGCTGATTTGAATTTGATCTATTGTGATACAAAACTTCTATATTGTATTGAAGGTTTTGTGATATGTTTGACTGTGGATGTGCTATTTTTATACCATTCATAGTTTATGGTGAAATTATTGACATTTCGTATGCTAGTTTTAATACGAATGTTTATGTTATGTTTAAACCTTTTCATATGGGAATGCATTGGACTTAGTAAGTGACGGGTGGAGCCCGCTATAGCTCCTCGATGCATCGGTAGGTCTCATGAGACAAACTAGTGTCTTGGCACAAGGCCTTGACAAAATCTTATTTGTAGTCTTGGCACGAGGCCTTGACTATGTGGTTATGATAGTCTGGCATTATGCATTCCAACATTATGAAAGTGGTTATTGATTTTTGCATGTGATTATTCGATTAGTAGAATATCCATGTGAATAAGTAAATGGCATTATTTCATTTTACTTTTGCCATACTATGTTGAAGTTCAAGTTTAAAAGGCTTTTGTTTTAGTAATGCATTGCCTTAAATGTTTATTCTTATTTATGAAAGTTTCCGCTATATTGTTATCCTTACTGGGCATTTGAGCTCACCCCTTTTCTATGTTTTATTTTTCCCAGGATGTGAAGAAGTAAGTTATGAATGACCTGCAGGGATTTTATGAGGGGTTAATAGTGTGGATTGTGGAAACATTATGTTGTTGTATTAGTTTTTCATTTTATGATGTAATGTAAAACTTATGAATATATCTAGTGTTTCCAAGGCTACTAAACCAATCGGTCTTTCGAGATTTGATCTTTCTTGTGATCATACCAATGTTATGTAATAATGCACCGACTCTGGGTAACTGGGGTCGGGGCATTACAGTTGGTATCAGAGGAAGTTTAGTACAAACCTTGGAAGCTAGATTTAGATAAACTCTGATTAGAGCACGTAGACCTAAGATGAACTTTGAGGATTAGTGTAGAAGAACTTCCTAGAATTTTGGTATTGTAGAGATTTTGTGAGTTTTCCGAGCAATACATCCCTGTCTGGATACGAGCAGGTAGAGGCGGCTCTGGCACAGATGTACCTAGGGGTAAAACCCGAAAACACCGCTTTGAGCTAGACTCGAACGGGAACTGGTGCACGACAACGGGCCTTGCTGCACTCTTGGTTACGACACTCCCGGTGGATATGCTTAGGATAATTCTCATTTTCTTTACAAACCATTATGAAGGGTTTATGAGTATATAATTCCTCAAAGAAAACATTTTTATGATTATGGATTATATCCATAAATAGTTCAATTTATGTTAAGTGTTTATTACTCATAAACTAATCTAGTTTATGCCATTGTTTAGAAATGGCGCCCAGTAGAAGGAATGATAACTCCAGAAATGCACATGATTCAAAGAGAAGGAAGGATCATATCTCTCATGGTCTTAAGCTAGAATTTATAATAGAAATAGTCTCCCATGTATTATCATCATATGAAGAAATAATATCATGTGTTGATAAGATAAGTAAAGAGTTTACTGAGTCCTATGGCTTTGAAGGGAAGCAAGAGAAGAAAAGGATGGAAGAGAGAAAGATGGATAAAGGGAAGAGGGAAAAGAAGAATTTTCCCATATGTGGTAACTGTGGAAAGAAACACCCTGGAACTTGCCTGAAAGGAATGGGAGTTTGTTATAAGTGTGGAGGAAAAGGGCACAAAGTACGTGACTGCAAGGGTAAGAAAATGGTTTCAAATGTACAATGCTTCATTTGCAAGGAGTTTGGACACTACGCGAACCTATGTCCCATTCATCAGACTATGCCGCAAATGATGTTATTGGATAATAATCATGTTATGATACTACCACAGATGAAGAGGGATGATTAGAGTTCTTATGTTGATTATGTCAATTGAGTGTTGTATCAACAATGTACTTGTTACAATAATCATGGAGTATATAAGGATTGTACTGCAGTACTATTTCATTAAGGACTTAAGATTGTGTGGAACAAAGAAAAGTGACTCAATAGCAGGATAAATTTTTGGAAAATATATGGTTGAGAGAATGATAAATCATAATATAGTTCTGATACTGAGGTAGTGATTTTGGAATAATATGTTATTATTTTGGATAAATTATATTGGATATTATTGACTACCTTGAAGCTGATTAATGATTTGTATATTCCATCATTATTGGGGTTTAAAACATTTTTGGATTAATGAAGTATATCCAGCATTCTATATGGAATAAGGGAACATGAATGTAATCAATAAGGAATATGGTAGTACATGATGAAGGTATTCATATGCTATTACAGGGTAAAAAGGATCTATATTATGTTTACCTTCCTTATAAATGTTGGACTGTGAGTTTGGACAGAAGTATTTTGGATAGTTCTAGTTTGGATTATTTTGGATTTCCATAAAAGGACAACCCGGAGGTCGGGCGGCAACCCGTCGCGTCCGGCAAGGCTGCGAGACTTGAACCCGCAACCGAAGGGCGACAAGGGTGTATCACCTACCACTGGCCCAAGAAATGTCCTGGATTAAATAATGTAGTTTTTTTAAAAGATCTGGTAGATGAATTATAAATTCGTTTATTTTGGAACCCTGTACGAATAGTATAAATATAATTTTTTTTACGAGTGAAAGATGAGTTTATGGTAGAAATTTATTAATGGACAAAACTCTAATTATAAAGTAAGTATATCTCCTTATGATCTTATCCAATCTCATAAATAAATTCCTCAATATTAAGAAAAGCAACATAGAACAAAAATGTTGTCCTAGATGGTACCTTAAATCATCACTAATTTATGGCTTTGGGATTGTTGGCCTTTTCATAGCCATGTTCTCTACCACTCTCCATCAGATAATTGATGGTTATATTTCTCTTCCATATCCATATTTTCCTACATGGAACCCTAGTATGTGTTATTTTCGGTAATCTTCATACTTTCGAATCTTTATTTTAAATAGAGGCCTCATTAATTCATTTTTCGATGTGGGATTTCAACTAAGATATTTTGAAACGTCAAAAATGTGTTATCCTAATACCCTATGTTTTGTTGAACCGATGGTATTTCAAATCATCATAGATTGATGAATTTAAGGACCTCAATTTTATACTTGTTTCTAATTGATGACCTCAATCACTACCTATAAATATTTACGTTTTTCCTCTAATTATATGTCTCTAATTGCCACCAATATTCTCCTAATAGAGATCATAATTTGGTGGTGATCCTTTCATTTATCTTTTCCTCATATTAAGATTAAATTTTAGTAACCCAATTTTCGATGTGGGTTTTCCCACAAAGATATTTTCTATTTTCAACCTTTAATTTTCGAAAAACAATTTCAAATTGCGAGGACGCAATTTATTGAAGGAGGGGAGAATGTAACACCCCAAGATTTTATAGTGTGTTATTTCTTCAAAATAATTCAATAACTTTCACTACACGCAACACCAAGTTCAATCGCACCATGACTTACCAAACAATCTGTTCAAAAGAGGTTATGAATAGTGTTAACTAAATTTTAAACTTTATATAATCCTTATAATTTTAGAATCCATATTATGAGTTTCTTAGACATAATGTAAGAACAAATTCATTTTCAGTATTGCACTTTTACCAAATTTTAATAGTGAAACCTTTTTAGATACTATATTTAAATCTTTTTGACTAAATGGGGACATCAAAAATTTAAAATGAAACATCCCAAGCTTCCACGGTACGCTAGCGTGTGTTGTACGCAACACCGAGTTCTAACACACCGTAACCAATCAAACTAGCCTTTATGAATAGTAATACCTACTTTTTGAAATTATATATATTTTATATTTTAATATGGACTTCATTTTTGGATTCGGAATATCGAATTTAGTCTAAGGTGAAATTTTGGTACTTTTCGGATAACTTTCATATTTTGATGAATAGTGAAAATTACTAAATTTTAATTAAAAACAACTTTTTTAATCAAAATAATTAATAGTGATAAATTATGAATTTTAGTAGTTTTAAAGTATATTTAGAATATATTTTTACCATTTAATATAATGTTGGTCATTGGACAAAATTTTACAATTAAACCGAACATAAACAAGTGTCAATCTTTTGATAGTTATTACCTCTTAAAAACACGCTTTTTGTTTTGACAGCGGGAATTAATTTTAAATTAATTTCTGCCACTTCTGTGTTTTGAATTTAGAAAAATGGATTCCATATTTGGAATCAGGATGTCCAAATTGTGTAAATAGGTAACTTTTATTTTTAGACATTTTGAATAATTACTGTGGTAAATATTTTATTTACCATGGTTAAGGGTAAATCCGGTAAATAAGGGTTAAAAAATAATATTATAATAATACAAAATTACCCTAAAACGTGTCCTAACCTTATTGGTGGACACATACCCGACCATGAGCATCCTTGGGTCAATTTGGGGACCCCTTGGAGCCACTTGTATGTGGTAGGGACACTTTATATTAATAAAGTTAAAATAAAAATAAAAATGGCATAAGCTTACATCTTTTAGAAGAACAACTTTGACATAGGGTTATACATGTTGGATTTTCGATTATAAATATTAATTAGAAAGCTAAAAAGATTTCATACATAATGATATTTTATTTATAATTTTTAGACATTAAATAAGTTATTTTATTTATGACACAATGATGATGCGGTAATTACTATAATAGTGAAAAATTAAAAAAATTGATATTATAATTACCAAAATAAATATAATATGAAACTTTTAATGAATTAAACTAATTTTATAGGATAATATGATATATTAGGATTGATTGGATTGACTTTGTTCGAAGTAATCAATCTGTTATGAGTTTCAAAAAAATCAACTATTGAATAGTGTCAAAATTGACATAAAAGAGTTCTTAAAACAAATATTATATTATTAATTGATATTAAATTCCTAAAAATCTAAGGTTCGGCCAAGAGACTTATATCATGATAGTTTAATCATTAATGGACCACTTGGGGGTCTCTTGGATGTATATAGTAAGTTTATTAACCATATTATATAAAACTACAAAGAGACATTGTAAAAGTGAAACTAATTAACTTAGAGTTAATACTTAAAGATAAGGTTAATATAAGTACCCAAACCTGTCTAACTTATATTGGTTGAGTTGTTTTAGACCTATCCCCACCTTAACATTTAAATAATCAACTTTGGAGCCATTAGAAACCGAATATGAATTTATTATAAATTAATATTTCTAGCTTTTCCAAAGGTGCCCCTCACCCCTCTTATAAAAGGGCACTCCTCCTTCTCATTTCTTCACACCTCTAAAGCCTTTTGGTTCGGCCAAACTCTGACCAAATACTCTCCCAACATCCCTCACTACAACCTATAGGCCTTAGTTTGATCATAAAGCCAACCTAAGGAGCCATTTTGATCAAATCAAAAGGAAGAACCCGAAGAAGAGGTAATGATTTCACCACCCTTTTCTAAGTTCATTTCTTCTTCCACTTCTTCTTCCTTTGTTCTTACCATTCTAAAATAATAACTCCAGTATCTCACATATACTGTGATGTTATTATAAATATGGTACAACCATATTCAGTATTCTATCCACCCTTTGAATAACATGTCACCATACGTGCGTACGTACGGCTTACCGTCTCCACGTCGTGGTGTAATTGTTATTCAATATAATATTATTTGGATGGGTATAATAATGATATGTAACTCATGTAAATAATAAATATAACATGTTAATGATTCTTTATATATGATATACCATCCATTTATATATTATTTTAATATCAAAAGAATGATATTGTCGCTCGTGCGTACGTACGGACTACCGTCTCCACGAACGCGATGAGATTCATTCTCCATCGTATCCATTCAAGTATAATTATCATTTTATGATTTAAAAATGATGTTTAAGGACTTGATATCATTCTGGATATGAATAATATACAACCTATCCTTTACAAACATGTCTTACGTAACAAAACATATAAAAGAAAACAAGTAAGTTAACACCCGATATAATGATAATACTAAGATATTATTATCAAATCAATATTAAAAGATCATATATGATATCATATTAATGTATATGATTCTTGTATAATTTAATAACAATTATTTAACCATTATACAGGAGGTTAACCTACCCCAACCAAGAAAAAGTACAAGGTAAGGGTTATTTCACAATCTCTTCATTATCCGAGGTTGTTTATATGTAATAATCTACTGGGATATCTTTATCATCCACATCCATGTTTCTTAAAAATGTATTTCAAAACATTTTTACTATTTACAAGAATATGGGTTAAAGTCATTTATACCCTTGTTTGACTTTTTATAAGAGGTTTATAAAGGAATCTTTCCGTCGTTTTCAAAACAAGGTCCTTTTTAACCTTTTCGACAAAATTTAGTTAAGAATGTTTTTTTTAACTTATATGGCGGGTGCGGTTATTTTACACCGTTATAAAATCTTCAAAGCTTTCCTTACAAGCTTATAAGAATATTTTCAAAGAAAATGTTTTATTTTATATGGATCTTAAATGATTTCAAAATAAAAGAGATATTTCTTTAAAAAGAATTTTGATTTCATCTATGTCAACATCCTTTGATGGATTTTACGCTGATTTGAATTTGATCTATTGTGATACAAAACTTCTATATTGTATTGAAGGTTTTGTGATATGTTTGACTGTGGATGTGCTATTTTTATACCATTCATAGTTTATGGTGAAATTATTGACATTTCGTATGCTATTTTTAATACGAATGTTTATGTTATGTTTAAACCTTTTCATATGGGAATGCATTGGACTTAGTAAGTGACGGGTGGAGCCCGCTATAGCTCCTCGATGCATCGGTAGGTCTCATGAGACAAACTAGTGTCTTGGCACAAGGCCTTGACAAAATCTTATTTGTAGTCTTGGCACGAGGCCTTGACTATGTGGTTATGATAGTCTGGCATTATGCATTCCAACATTATGAAAGTGGTTATTGATTTTTGCATGTGATTATTCGATTAGTAGAATATCCATGTGAATAAGTAAATGACATTATTTCATTTTACTTTTGCCATACTATGTTGAAGTTCAAGTTTAAAAGGCTTTTGTTTTAGTAATGCATTGCCTTAAATGTTTATTCTTATTTATGAAAGTTTCCGCTATATTGTTATCCTTACTGGGCATTTGAGCTCACCCCTTTTCTATGTTTTATTTTTCCCAGGATGTGAAGAAGTAAGTTATGAATGACCTGCAGGGATTTTATGAGGGGTTAATAGTGTGGATTGTGTAAACATTATGTTGTTGTATTAGTTTTTCATTTTATGATGTAATGTAAAACTTATGAATATATCTAGTGTTTCCAAGGCTACTAAACCAATCGGTCTTTCGAGATTTGATCTTTCTTGTGATCATACCAATGTTATGTAATAATGCACCGACTCTGGGTAACTGGGGTCGGGGCGTTACAACCTTAGGGACATTCCTAGACATACCTTAGAAATTTCTCTAGGGATCTCACTAAAGTTTTTTCATCCTAGTTTCCAAAGGTTAACTAAACCATTCCTCTGATACCAACTATAGAGACCCAAAGCTTGACGTACATGGAAATTACATTACTTTTTTGGAATACTTAATACATAATAAAAACAGACACCAGAGGATTGTAATAGTTTAGTGTCTTTGGAAACTCGGAATATAATCTTCTAATCTTGGTGAAAGATCTTCAACATCTCCCATAAAGATCTTCCCCTTTTATTTTCTTACCTAAAAACATTCTTTAAATCCTGGGGAAAAGAAAACATAAAAAAGGGTGAGCTCAAATTCCCAGTAAGGTTAAACATAGAGAACATAAATCAATCTATAAACATTTGAATGAAAAAACTTGAACATAAAATCTAAATATCAAAATATTGAGCAAAGGCATGAATCTTGGAAGTACGTAAGGCATATATCATAAGGGGAAATCAATCATGATAAAATATAATGGTAATAAAACATGTAATTGTGTCAAACCATTAAGCACATGATTTGATTTCCATAGTATCCAAGGCATTTCTACCAAGACCATCTTAGTGGACAAAGTCCCTTTCTGAATCGAGTTCACTCCTCGTTCCAGTCCTGTAACACTGAACCAGATTAACTTACCATTCCAGCCATGTCTATCTCATGAGATATAAATCTTTACCCAATGCATTGGTGGGAGATATAGGTCCCACCCATCTCATAATGATATCATTCTTTCGTGTGCCACAAAATCATAAATCATACATCATAGCATAACCCATGTAATAGAATGGGATTCTTAAATATCATGTCATCCTAACATAATCCATAAAAAATTGGATATCATTTCATCATAAGAAGAATAAAACCATGTAAATAATGGAGAAATTATATTTGAAACATAAACATATTTAATAATGTCATTTTAGATGGAAAATAGTTTTGATAAAACACTTGAAATGAATTCTTGAGGAAAATATAATTTCTTCTTCAAAATCATTTTATTTTCAAAAAATGCCAAGAGATTTTAAAATAAAAGGGTTTTTTTGAAAATAATCATGGAATCATGTAGAGGAATATTCATGAAAATGCGGCTTTATGAAACCATAAAAATCCATTCATGTAGTATAAGTTAAAAATAACATTCTCCTCGTACTTTTGTTGGTAAAGTCGAAAAGTTCCTCGTGTGGTAAAAAAAGTAAGATTCCTTTCATAACATGTGGTAAAATTAAAAAATGGGTAAAAAGGACATTAAACATACATGAAAAAAATTTAGAAAACATGGACATGGATGATAACAATAACCCCAGTAAATACTTACGAATAAACAATCTCGGATAAGAATGAGATTGGAATAGTTATCCCTTACCTTATGTCTGATATGCTTCGTATGTATCTGAACCTCCTATATAATGATTTAAATAATGTAATTGACTTATTAAATAATCATATTCATTGTTATGATATCATATATGGTTTACTTATGACTTTATATTACCTTTTCTTTTGTAAATTCGATGTAAAAGCAGCAATTTGGGTAAAATCGTTTCATTTATTGTACGTGTTTCGACTTGTTGTTCTTGATATTATTACTTATATATTGATTTAATTAATTACATAATGTAAAAAATTATTTATATATAATATATATTCAGAATATACATATATATATGATAGATCGATAAATGGAATGAAATACACCGTTCATGGAGACGGTAGGCCGTATGTACGCATGAATGTTGTTTTCGTTTCCTTATTGAATTGAATGGAATTAAGTAGATGAAATACATATATATATATACAAAAATCCAGTATCATTATTATGCCATATATTTCATTATTATTCATTATATATACTTTATAATCATTCATGAATGGTTAACATGGAGAATGAATCTCATCGCGTCGTGGAGACGGTAGTCCGTACGCACGCACGAGAAATGATATCATTCCCATGATCGTGGAATTGTAATTAAGGGTATGTATAATATTTCAAAATCAATATCACTTTACAATAATCATATATAGTTATTTATTTACACCATTATACCCATCCAAGTAAGGTGGTGGTCGAAAATAGATTACACCACGGCGTGGAGATGGTATTCTGTACGTATACAGGCGCGGTGATTTCATTTTATGTAGGATGGATAGAAGTTGAAATAGGTTTGTTATATATTTATAATAACATATTATTATATAATAAATACTGATGTTATTAATTTATAATGATAAAAATAAAGAATAAGAAGTAGAAGAAGAAAGAAACTTGAGAGAATCAGAAGAAGATATTACCTCTTCTTCGATGCACCTCCTTTAAGCTTCCTCTTAATGAAGTAGAGTTGGTATTTTGAGAAGACCAAAACCTCCAGAATGTTTCTAGAGAAGTTTATAATAGAAATTTTTAGGGTTTAGCCGAGCTTCAAGGCTCAAAAGAGTGTGAAGAGAAGAGGGAAGGGGTGCCCTTTTTATAAGGGAGGAGAGAGGCACCTTTGGAAAACATAAAATATTATTTTATAATAAAGTCATATTCGGTTTTTAATAGTTCCAAATTTATTTATTTCGAATCTAAGGTGGGTGTGGGTTGAAATCCTCTCAACCAATAGGTTTTATACAAGTTTAGGTTACTATTTTATACTTATCATTTAGATTTAACTCTATGTTAAATAATTTATCTTTTACCGTGTCTTTTTGTTTTCTTACACTATATGGTTAACAAACTTACTATAACAAGACAAAATAACCCCAAGTGTTTCATTTTTAATATATATATATCCTTACTTAAGTAATTTGGCTTAACATTAGATTTTTAGGAATAAAATAACAATTAATAATATAATATTTGTTTAAAAACTATTTTATGTCAATATTGACACTATTTGGTACTTGATTTCTTTGAAAATTATAACAGCATGATTAGTTCCAAAAAAGTTAATTAAATCAATACTAACATGCCATATTAACTTTTAAAATTAGTTTAATTCATAAAAATTCTAAAATTACATTTATTTGTGTATTTATAACATCAATTATGTTAATATTTCATTAATAAGGTAATTACTGCATCATCATTGTGTCATAAATAAATTAAATTATTTAATGTCTAAAAATTATAATAAAATACCATTATGCAGGAAATAGTTTTATATTTCTAATGAATATTTATAGTCGAATTTATATTATGTATAACCCTATATTGAAAATGTTTTAGTTATTAAAATTTGATTTTAACTATTTTAATTCTTCTTTAAATAAAATAATAATAAATGTCGTAATCCAATCCAAGTGGACCTAAATGATAATATTATATTCCTAAGTTTGTTTTTGGTTGAATTATACTTATCCAATAGAATTATTACATGTTTTAGGGTAATAATAATATCATTTTTACCCATAATTACCCTATTTACTTTTAACCGTGGTAAATACAAGTAAAAAGTTACTATTCCCCAAAAATTATTTTTATCTTATTGAACCATATTTTACTCCTTAATAATAACTTTTTCTCTCATATTTTAAAAATTCCACTCATAGAAGCGGTAAAATTAAGTTTTATGTAAATTTTTAAACTCTCATAGGAGGTGGGTAAAAGACGGTGAAAAGTTCAATAAAATTTTTATATGTCTAAAATTATTATAAAATGACTCTAATGAATTAAATTGAACTTATATAGGTATTATGTATCAATTTTTACCTAAAATAAATTTAAATAAAATAAATAAATATTTATATAAAATGTCGGTTTTTAAATAGTAACCCAGTGTTTTCACTATTCATCAAAAATTGAAAGTTTTCATAAAAATACCAAAAATTCACCCTATAATATTTTGATATTCCGAATTCAAAAATGAAGTCCATTTTGAAAAATAAAATTTCAAAAAGTGGGTATTACTATTCATAACGGCTAGTTCATAATAATATTATAATAATATCTCATTTAGTGAAACTTGGTATTGTGTACTACACACGCTATCGAAGAAGGTCTTGATTGCGTGTAATGCAAGCCAAGTCAGGGCTACGTGTAGTGAAAGCTCTATTTAGTGTTGTGTATAAAATAATCAAAACTTTTTTCATTTATACATTAAAAAAAATCTATACTTAATGTTGTGTAGAATAATTTCCACAAAATGAACTTGAAATTGTGTATAACACGATCCAAGAATAGTGTTGCATATACTGCAAGCTAATACGGTGTTGCGTATAGTACAAGCTAATCTTGGTGTAGTGTATATTAGAAGACATAAAAGAAATTAAAAATAATATATCTCATAAAATCTTGGGTGTTACAATCATATTTTTCTCTCCATGGTTTTTATTGTTATAATTTACTTTGAATTCCAATTATCTTTTCTTCTCAAAAATATGAGATTTATGGGTAACTCCAATCTCCATTTCCACCTTGACAACACATAAAATGATTTATTCATAACTAATAAATTCTCTCATGGGTAGCTCCCTTCAAATATTTTGTTTTAATCCAAGAAAGAATCAATCAATCTTACTTTTTAGTTATATGATAATACCAGAATTATAACTCAGAAGTCTTGTAAAACTTACCTCATGGGTAGTAATGGTTTAATTATCCTTCTGATTTAGATAAAATAATTCCTAATCCATTTTTATCTGAAGAATACAAGTAAATAACTAATTGGAAAATTAGCTTCTGATATCATCCCACTCAATGGAGTCAATTTCTTTATATTTCCTCATGTTTATGAGAAGAGCCCATGGTTGATCAGCTTCCTCTTCCAAAAGATAAATAGATAAACTAAATTTTTCATGTTTGAAACACTAAACCATTAAAAATATATTTTTAGTGTTATTAATCAATTTCATCATAACTAAAGGATCACTGGACCCATTAAAATAAGGTGGTTGTTTTCAAATCAAGGACATGATAAAACATTGATAACTCTTTTTCTCATTTAGAACCTCATAATGGTTCAAAGATATAGATTGTTTCATAATCATAACAATAATATTTTTCATTCTAGATCCCATAACATTTGGTTTCCCATGAGTAAAATCATTACATTTTCCATTAGATTCAGCAATAACATAGTTCCATCAGGTTCTAATCATTCAATTAAAGAAACATAAAGAGTGTGAGAAACAATAATCATATTGGAAAACCACATAATCATGAAAAAACATTTATAGGATGTCTAAATAATGAAACATTTTTTTAATATATGACAACTTAGGTTTTACCTAAGACATACATGGTTATTATATATTCATATCCTTCATAATAGTTCTTAAATAAAGTATTAATTGACCCAATAATATCCCTTAGGGGTGTGAAACCAAGTGAACAATAAGAGAACACTCATTGTATCCCAAAATGGTGGTCAAGAAATGCTCTACTGACACTTTTTGGGGATTTTACTCCAAGATTAATTTAGGCCAAAACCAAATCCACTTGTAATATCTATATAAGAACCTATGACTAGGAGAACCAAATAATATCTTTCATATAAAAACTTTTGGATGTAATACTATACTTAGACTTATCCATAGTGTTTTCACCAAAGTTATCTAATCAAAATCTCTAAATATTGACTAAACATTTTTATGATACTAACTATAGCTACCCATACTTTTCATATATAGATATTACAACTTAATAGAAAAATAATAAATATATTTTATAAGTACACACCTAAGGATAATAAAGGTTTAGTGTATTTAGAGACTAGATACACAATATTTTTATTTCATAAAATATCTTCAATATCTCCCACAAATATAATCCCATATAGTAATATTATTATACATACCCTACTTAAAACCATTATTCATAACCTGGGGAAAGGAAACATGAGAAAAGGTGAGCTCAGATGCTCAATAAGGGTAAAAAAGGGACATATCAATGATCACATAATAATAAAATAAAAATAAGGGAATTATAACATGAGATTAATATTTTAAACCCAAACATAATATATAATAGATAATAATATTAAAGAGATATTCATCTTTACCTAATTATGGTTCACTCCCAAGACTATCATAGTGGATAGATTCCCTTACCAAACTAGGTTCACTCCCCATTCTAGACCTTGTTATATGAAGAGATATTCCTCTTTACCTAATTCATTGGATGGATATATAATTCTAGGCCCACCCATCACATAATAATGATTCATTCCTATTCTTTCTATAATATCATGAATCATTCATCATATATCTTAAATTGAGGTGAATAAATGGGTTTCGTAAACATTTCAACAATTCATCATAACATAACCATTAAAAAATAATAATGTTTCATAAAAATATCATCATCATAATCATAAATCATCCAAAAAAAGAATAAGGACAGTTTACTTGGATCATATCCCTGGTAAATCATATGTAACATTAAATTATTTTATCAAAAATAAAAAACTATTTTAAATGATCTTGAGAATATTTCTTGATGAAAATATCCTTTTCATTTTAACGACACTTATTTAAAATCCAGAAATTTTCCAAATATTAATGAAACATTTTCATTGAAAATACCCTAGGAATATTTTTAAATAATATTTAAATCTTTAAATGGTCATTATGGTGAAAATTTGATTCACTCTATGTACATTAAAATAAAAACTCATTTCACATTTTTAGTAAAAAGTCAAAAGTATATCGTTCATAAAACATCAAAAAGTTTCCTTTTAAAAATTTATTAAAAAATTAAAATATTGGTAAAAATGTATTTATATAATTATAGGATATTATTAAAAACATTCTTGAAAACATTTTAAATATAACATGGACAAGGATGTAAATTATTTCTAACCAAAGTGGAAATAAATATTGTTTTCTTAAAAAAATTATCAATCATTTAAAAAAAGAGATTAAAATGGTACTATTACTTTAAAATTCCATGAATAAACAAAATATAATAAAAATTAATGTTTTTAATTATAAAATGACTATATAACTTCATTTAATGGAATTTAGAAACAAACGATCCCTAATAAAATGAGATTAATTCATAATCATATGACCTCAAGTTAGACTTGCTTCAAAAGCACTCTAACCTCGTATATAATAAATTTAATTTTATTATAGTTATATATAAAAATAAATTACAATGGTTTAATTCTATATATGATCTACTTATAACATTTAAACATCCAATTATTAATAATTGTTTATTAAAATTTTCATTTCGAGGTGTTAACTATTTTGTTTTTCATGAGAGTTTTAATTCTGAATTTTCAGTACTTAAACATTAATCATAGTTCTATAATATCAAAAAATTTAATAATGATATAAATATATTATAAATTCATTATATATATATATTAGTCCATAAAAAGTATACATAGAAAAATGAATTACACCATTCATGGTGATGGTAGGTCGTACGTATGCATGAATGTTGTTTTCACTTTTTGACAAATAGTATAAAACTATGAACAAAATTAATTTACCTTTATATAATTATTATTATATCACATATATTTATTAAATATATTGTTATTACCATTCACGTAAGGTATAAATGAAAAATGAATCACATAACTTCATGGAGGTGAAATTCCCCACATACGCACAAACGACGTTATCATCTTCCAACGTATTATAAGGTAAGAAGGTAGATATTATATTATAATTATAGAAACATAATTATTCCATAAATATTATATATTAATGTTAATATAATCAGAAAAACTATCTATGAAATGTAGTGATGGAAAATTAATTGTATCACTATGTGGAGGCGGTAGTTCGAACGTACGCACAAGAGATACTTTCGCTTCCCATTTGATGGGAAAGAGTGTGAATAAAGATGGTTCCATAATCATAATAATATTTAATATTGTTCAGGATACTTATAATATTATTTTATGATGAATTCCATGTATTTATATTAATTAGAATAAAAAAATGAAAGAGGTCTGGTAGGACAATAACATCTTCTTCAGTAGTCCTCCTTTATATCCTTTATTAAGGATACATGGAATGGTCTTTTAAGAAGAAAAAGACATATAATTCATGGATTATAAAGTTTATAAGATAAATTTTATTGTTTTATTCAACCTATATGGAAAAAATTTGTGTAAATAATAGAAATCATAAGTTTCCTTTTAAAGTGGGTTAGAGGACACACATGGGATTTCTTAAAATATTAAAATATAATAAATTCATAATCAAGACAAATGATCCCAAATAAATATATATTAGAATTTCAAGTAGTGTTTGATTAAAATATTTATATAAAATTGTATTTATATAAGTTTCATCGGTAAATGTTTTTGTATATATTAGCTCCCCCTAGTAAACATGTATTAACCTTAACCGTTGTGAAAAATTATTACTAATTTTACTATTCATTACGACCAAGAGTGAAAGTGATCACATTAAAAATTTGGAAATTCAAATTCCAAATTTTTAATCCATTTTATCAAATTAAATTCATACAAGAGTAATATTTCAGTTTAAAATTAAACCCACAAAACACAACAAAAAGTGGATTTCCATAAAATAATTATTAAGTATAAAAGGTTTTTATACTAAAATATAACATAAAAATAATTCCAATTAACATAATTAGATTATTAATAATATTTATTAATTAATATTTCTTATAAAATTCATTTAAAAAATGTAACTTTTTAAATTCTTTAGACAAAAATACATTTTTTAAGGAAAATCAATATTTTTTCACTATTCATCTAAAAATCAATCTTTCATAAAATTATAAAAAATCAGTATAATATAATTTTTTCATTATTCTTTAAAAAAATTAAGTTTATTTTTTCAAAAAAATTTTCCAAAAGTGGTAGAAATTATTAATTTTATTTACCCACAAAAATAATTAAGGAATAGTTTTGAAGAAAAAATGTATTTTTAAACCACATACTGACTTCAATAAAAATTAAGTACTTATTTATAAATATATTTATTTTATCTAAAAAATATAAATATTTTTTAAATGTGTTTATTAGTATTCATACCATAAATTTAATGGATTTTTTATAATGGTATACTATATTATGGATCATTTAGGCTTGGGGTTGCATGTATCGAAGGTTATTGAATAAATTAAATTTATTTTAAGAGAAACATATAACATAAAATATGGGGGTGTTACAATGATTTATTTAGAAATTTTTCTTATTTAATGTAATTGCTAAATTAAGGGGTGATCCTTGGGGAAATGTTCTTATGGTGATGTTTCTCTTTGGTGGTGTGTTCTCTTCTTATTACACCATTTAGTGAATTTCTAAATAGTGGGAAGTCTTATATGTAGTCTCCATCCCCCTTAATATGTTGCTTCATGTTCAAGGAATTTTTGACTTAGAGATGAATCATATTTTTGAATAATTGACCGTTCAACTTAAAAAATTTGTGGCTCATGGTTTTCTTCCTTAGGTTCCTTTAAGGAATTTCTATATCCCACCAACCTCATTCTATGTTCTATGGTTGTGACTTGTTTTTGGGATACTTCTGTTTCTACAAAGAAATTTAAGGGGGTAGAAAGTGGAATGGTGTAAATTTTTTCACACCCCATGTCAATATACATATATTTATTTAATATTATTTTAATAAGATATGTGAACATTAAAATTTTTATAAGTTTGGGGATTAAATATTTTTTCTCTAGAAATTTATACATATGAATATGGTTTAGAGTGCATAGTTTAGAAAAAACCATGTGGGTAACCTTACATAGGGAAATATTTAGTTCAATTTTAACTTTCATAGTTTTAATTTCATGGGTAGCATGCAATTTGGATAACTCCTGTTAAAAAATACATGAGTTTTTTTTAGAATTTCCTTTTTCACAAAATGCGTATTGTTAGGTAAACTGTGCGATAAGAATTCAATATAGATCCTAAAATTAACATATTGTTTTCATAGATTATGCATGGTTAGTAAAACATTAAGCTAAACCATTTGAAGTTTTTTTTATACCCATTAAATCCCACAAATTTGGTGTATGTTTTACCAAACTCTGCATCCTAACTTGGTGAACTGTCTGGAATCACATAAAAGTGATTTTCTATTTTCTTATTTCACTATTAAAAGTTATAATGTCTTATAATTATATAAATATCCTAAATCCAACCTAGGAACACACCAATGGGGTTTCTACATCATTCTACAGTTATTTCCAAGCTTCTCTAACCACTTTTCTTATAGATTTCTCAAAGGTAATCCCTCTATTCTTCTTTCTTCCTCTTCTCATTTCCACTCTTCCCCTCTCCCTTGATTTCCTCTATAATAACCTATGTAATGTCAAAATAAATAATTTCAATTTCTAATTAATACTAATCGATTATGTTTTATAAATTTATATTCATCATAATAATATTAGGTAATTTTTCAGTCAAAAGGAAAATATCATTATTTCTAATAAAAGTGGGTTTTCATCTATTATATAGTTTTATTTAAAATATTTATTTACCAACTATAAAATTTTAATTTTAAAATATTAACTTCATTTTTATTTGATATTGTAAAAATTATTATAGGATAAATTGTGTATAATTTTATGAAAATTTTGATTTTATAATGAATAGTAAAAAATACAACTTTTTATTGAAAATTGTCAGTTCTTTTCAAGTATTTAAAAGTTAGATTATATTTTTGATTAGTTTTAAAATTTGGTTATTTTATTTTCATTAAATATAATTCAATAATTTTTATTTTAATAAATATTTAACTTTTATTCTATATAAAAACTTTTTTATACATAAAAATCATTTTTTGATGAAAAGATTTTCATCACATTTTTTGGGTTTAATTTTAAATTAAATTATTTAACATCTACGAATTAAAATTTATAAAATTAATTCCATATATTTAGTCATCATTATTAATATAATTTAATTGGTTTAAACTAATATTTTATTATAATTAATAGTAAAAATACTAAATAAAATTTTACCATAATTAAGGTAAAAATTGGTTTATCAAGGGTTAAACTAAATAAGTAAGGGTTATAATTACATAAATAGTTGTCTTTATACTATTTTATGAGTTTTTATAGACTAAATATCTATTCAAAGAGTTAAAATTTTATTTTAAAACATTTTTTAAATTTGTGAAGCCCAGATTTCATTTTGAGAAAATAAGTTATATGTTATTCATATTAAAAACTATTTTTGGGTCTCTGCATTTAATGGAATGGTCAGAAGATTAAATTCAGTTTTGTCTTGATCAAAAATTATATAAAACTTGTTTTTCTATTATTTAACTAAAAAAATTAACCTAATTAATTTATTTATTTCATGGTAAAATGATTTTTATAGTTAAATTAGGTATTTTCTGAAAAATTGTTTTTCATTCTCATTGTGTTCTTATGTTAAAATTAACTTATTACACCCTTTTAATTTTAAACTAATAATATGAATTGAAAATTTGGGATCATTATTTCCAAAAAAATTTATAATATTCCTTTTATTTGTGTTTATATAATTGATTTTTCATAGTAAAAAAATTAAGTTAACAATATTAAGGTTAAAATTATTTAAAAGTGGTTTAACTAGTAGATAAAGATTAAATTATATTCAAAACTTTTATAAATGTGTTTTGTGGAATATATTTATACCCTATCATATATTATCTTATAATTTTGTGTTCTTTGGTTCCACTTTACATGATTATGATATATATATTATTTAATCATTTAAGTAATTACAAATGTTATTTCCCTCACTTATAAAATGGAAACCACCTCTCCTCTCTTCCTCACACCCTTTGAGCACTCTATATTGGATAAGACCTTCCCAAATAACTTTATAATATCAAAAACCATGTCTTAGAGGCTCTATTTTGATCATTAATCTATCCTAGTATGTCTTTTGGTATAAACCAAATGTGGTTGTCTAAAAAAGAGGTGATAAAGAACATACAAGATAAGTTGAACTCAAGGTAAGGGACACATTAAGTAAAAACCCACATTTTAAATATTTTATGTATTTATTTTCTAAATAATTTTATTCCAATTCCATATTATTAAAATTATTATTTTCATGTTTTATATGAACATAAATGAATTATAAAGAAATTTTTTTCACTTTTTACTTTATTTCCATGTTTTTCAAAAATGATATTTTTGAAAATATTATATGGATCATTTCGACAAAAAGTAAAAAGTAATATTATATTTTAACATATATGGTATTAATAGTTTTTTCTTTCATCATGTCAATTATTTTATATTTAGATCCCATTTCAAGATTTCTTGTTTTTCTCAAATGAAAATCATCCTTCCATTTTTTCGGGGTATTTTAAAAAGGGTTGTAAATAGAATGGATATTTTGATATCGAGAAATGTTTTTCTTATGGGAGGAAAGAATTTTTTTTATGAGTATAAATATGGAAATGAAATATTTAATTTGTTATTATTATGTTATAGTTATTGGTATTTTTTTATAATGATGGGTGAACCTGAAAAAACTCATTATGATGGGAGATCATGATATATCTCTCCAATGTATTAAGTAAAGGGGTCTAGTAAACTAATTAGGTTTCTTATAAGAGATTTTTATAATTTTCTAGGTATGCTATTCCATTTTTAATTGTTATTTTAATAGTGGTATGAAAATTATTTCTTGAGTTACCTATATGATTTATATATTCTTTTTATGGGTTTTCAAGAGAATCATATGACTTCAAAAGGTAAGATAATAAGCTTAGGGTTAAACAAATATATATGCTACTTATTAATGGTTAAATTTATAACTTTTTTAACAAATAATTATTTTTTATGATTTTAAAGAAACATTAATGATATTTATTTTGTAATTTAATATTTCTTATGAAATTATTATGAAAATATTTCGTCATTAACATTTATTTCTTGAGTAAGAAACTGTTTATTTTGAGCTCAAATATTATTTTGAAAAAGGAAAATTTTATGCATATTCATGGACTAACAGGTTTCTTTCTTCCTTTTTATATGTCCCTTCCTGAGATTTTTGTACTCATCCCATGTTTTGAAAAAATTAGAGATTTCTAAGGATTATTGGTGACAAGGATGAAGTCAAGATGAAAATTGTGAACATATGTCATGAAATGAAAACTAGTTATATCTTAGAAGTTTTATATTTTTAGAAAATGTATAATAAGTTATTGTTTCCACTTTATGATATAATATTTTATTTTTTAAGGTTGATGTAATAATTATCTAAAAATATAAACCTAAAATGTCTCCAAGAATGAAATAAAATGAATTCTTATCAAAAGAATTAATTTTATGGTTTTTTGTCTTGTCCTTATAGTTGGTATCATAGAAATGGTTGAGAAACAAATTTAGGTTAGGGTAACATAATAAAATACCCTTAATAGGTTATGACATATGGTTATCATGATAAAGTATTTTAATATTACAATGTTTCTATATCTAAAGTATATGTATTCATAATAGTTTTCAATAGATGAAATATGGAAGTTGGAGTATGAAGGCACCGAGAGGATAATATCCTTCCAAATCAGAAACTTGGAATGGTTCAAATTGTAACTAGTTAGTTCATTGATATAATGGATTACTTGATTTGGTATATCTTGGTTGGTAGAATCTATGTTAGTGGGAAACCCAATCTACCAACAAGGATCTTGTTGAGAGTGAAGTATTTTATGAGACAACACCCTCTATCATTCAAAGGATCTTCTGACTCAATAGTAGCTAATTGATGGATTAAATCTCTAAAAAATATATTTTAAGTCATGGTTTGTTCAGATCATAAAAAGGTAACCCCTATTATTTACCTTTTTCATGTTTAATTAGATCAATGGTGGTTAATATTTACAAATTTTAAAGAAATAGAGGATATTGATGTCATGGAATGAGACTGATTTAAGAATATTTTCCTTGAGAAACATTTTCATAATGTTTTTAAACTTAGGATGGAAAAGAAATTATTGGAATTGATGAAAAAGGAGGCATATTGAGTAGTTGAATGTGAATAAAACATCAACATATTGGAAAGAAATCCACCAAATTGCATCTGGGATCATGATACTAAAATTAAGGGGTTTACTTAAGATTAAATCCAAGATAGAGAATATCATTGACCTATAATGAATTTAAATGTGATGAAAAAAAAATATTTCTACTGAGAAAGTATAAATTTAGTTTTTAATTGATCATGTTTCCTATGAAAACAAGTATAAAAAAGGTATTTATGGTAGAAAAAAAGGGAAGAATCCATAAAAAAATTAAGGTAAGAAAATAAAGTATTCAGATTATGATAGGTGTGGTAAAAATAACCCTTAGGATTTCCTCATAAAATAAGGTAATTGATTATGAATTGGTAATTTTAGGCATATTCATAATTATTGAAGAAAACATATCTTAATAATGGTAAGACCAAATTTGATAAGTAGGCAGTAAGGTATTTTAAGTTTAATAAGATGGGTTATTTTGTAGATGTGTGTGTGAAGGAGAACCTCAATGATGAGATATAACAAAATTATAAGAATAAGGGTGTTGTGAAATAATTTTCATCTAATTGAGTATATTTTGGTCCATAAAATGAAGTGTAGATGGGTATATTAATTGTTTATTTCAATTATGTTAATGTCTTGTTTGATTCTAGTTCTATACATTATTTCATTTCTTAAAGATTTTCTGGAAAATTAAAATTTCCCCATAAGAAATAAAGTTAGGAATTTTCATAAAAACACCTAGGGGTATTATTAAAGAACCAATAATTTAAAAATATCTTCCTGTTATCATATGTGTAAGGGTTTCCTTTAAAAACCTTATTTTCTTTCTCATTATAGAATTTAACGCTATTTTGGGTATTGATTGGATTTCATTTTATCAGGCTAAGATAGATTACAGGTAAAAATAATTTATTTTTTGAAATTAGTTTCTTTTTGTATATAAGAATCAATTTATACCTTTGATTATATATCAAGAAGCTGAGAAACCACTAAAGGATGGAAATGAAAGTTATCTTGTTTGTATTTTTGAAAATAAGGGAACTCTTTAGATTAATGATGTGCCAATAGTAAAATAATATCTGGATGTTTTTTCTGATGAGTTTTATGGTATTATATCTTATTAGGTATTTGAATATATTATTTTCTTAGTACTTAATTCTAAGAAAATATAAAGAAAACCTAACAAATAGATCAAGTAAAACTTATGGAATTGAAAAAATAGTTGCAATAATTTCTTAAAAAGTGTTTTATTCATCCATGAAGTTAATTATGGGGTAATCCTATTTTATTTGTTAAAAAAATGATTTTTAAATGATTCTTTTCATAGACTATAGATCATTGAATAACATTGCTATTAAGAACAAATATTTTTTGCCACATATTGTTGACTTGTTTGATCATCTCCATCAAGCTCAAAATTTTTCAAAGGTTAATCTATGGTTTGGGTACAATCAGCTAATGGTGAAGGAGGACAAAATCAAAAAAATATTGTGTCATAATATTTATGGTAATTATGAGTTTGTTTTTATACCCTTTGGGTTGAAGAATTCACCATATTTATTCAAATATCATATAAATAGTGTTTTCCAAGAATTTTTGGATAAGTTTTTAATTGTGTTTATTAATGATATTTTAGTTTATTCTAAAATATATATGGATCATGAAAAAATATATAATAATTATTCTACAAACCATGAATTAAAAGAAGTTATATGAAAAATTTATAAAATGTGATTTTTGGTTACAATAGACTTCATTCCATGGATATATCATAAATAAAGATGGAATAATTGTTGATTTTAGTAAAACTAAAGTGGTTGATGAATGGATAAAACCTATAAGTGTTACTGATATTTATAGTTTTCCTATATTATCATGATATTTCCATCATTTTTTTGAAAACATTTCATGTTTATTCATCCCAAAATCTAAGTTAACATGAAATTGAGTTGGGTTCATATGGAAAAATAAATGTGATGAAAGTTTCCAGGAATTGAATAGAAGATTAGTTAAAGCTCTAGTTTAGGCCTTTCCATCCATAAATGGAGGTTTTATGATTGTTGACGCTCATTTCTGTCACAGAGTCTAATAAATAGAAATGGGAAATTTCTTAAGCACAAAGAGTGTCATCCTTTGAAGAACATAAAAAATTGACAAAGGCATGAACAAGGAACCTTTTAGGCATGGGTCGTCCAAGTTTCTTTATGGTCACGCAAGTCACTTGCACGCCACATATGGGTTTCACAAGTAACTTGCCGCCCAATTCCTTTTTTCTCCCAAGGTGCTTAGTGGCCTATAAATACCTCCTGTGGGACCCCCATTTCGAGGGGGAATTTCTAAAACTGAGAATTAAGCTCTGGTCGCCCTTGTCTCTACTTGAAGTCTTCCAAACACTTCTAAGGTAATTTTTTACCTAGAATGGAAGATCTTAAGAGGAAGAATAAGGCCTAAGTGTTTGAACACATCAACACTTGTGCGCCTAAGTGTCCAGCCCTTAAGGGAAATGGATACACTTGCATGCTGCCCTGTCCTCTCATGAAAACTTTCATGCCGCCCTTCTGGAATCATCTAGGTATAATACTAACGGATTGAGTCATGTCTCATCCAAGTATTACCCTATAGGTTCTCCATCGCCCAAGTGAAATCATGTCGTGCAAGTATACTTGCATGGCCAAGACTTTCGCGCCTGCCTTTTTTTTGGGTGCCCCTCCTTCCAATTCACTTCCATTTTTCAAATCCACCTTTCCTCTTCAAAGATATAGCCCTCAAAACCCTCTTCAAATCCACTTATGGCATGGTTCCTATGTTGGATTCTTTATCTGAAAGGAATTCTGTGGAACATCTCTCAAAACCATGTGATTTATATAACTTCATATCACTACAGTTAGAGGTTCCCTTCATTCAACCTCATCACTTAAGATGAGAGAATATTTGATATGGGAATATTTCTCAGGAATAAGCCCCAATAATAAGTCAAATCCCCCTTAATCTGGGCATCCTCTTTAAGAGTAATCCCCAAATTAAGAATTTAAATCTCCATAAAGCCTAAATATATTTATGGACCCTGTTAATGGGCATCCTCCATAAGAGTAAGCACAAAGTCCCCTTTAACTTTGGGCCTCCTTTTCTGGAGTAAGACCCAGTCATAATTTCCTTTAACAGGGGCCTTCTTTTCAGGAGTAAGCCCTAGTCATAATTTCTTTTAACCTCGGCCTCCTTCTCAGGAGTAAGCCCCAGTCATAATTTCCTCCTAATTTGGGAATCCTCCTCAGGAGTAAGCCCCAAGTTAGAGTATCCAAATCTCTATAAAGCACCAATATCTTTATAGACCTTGTTCCTAGGATTCTTTCCAAAAGTAAATCCTAGTCTTCATCTACTTGGGTAGTCACACATACATAATCCCCATATCATTCCTTGTGACCAAATCTTTCATGGCACAAATAATTAGGTTTACTGATACCACTTGTTTCTCACACCGAGCATGACTCACGTGAGCTTAGAGTGTAAAAGTAACCACGACACATATCTTTGGGCCGTTAATCATACGTAATCCCCACACTTCTTACTCGAACTACGTGGACTTTGATCTCTACCTTAAAACTAGAGTGTGTCGGAAGCCTTTCTAAGGTTCAATCCCATCACCCATTAATTCTCATCTGTCCCATATGACGTTAAACTATATCTTAATTCCATAACTACGTGGGTTCTGATTTCTTTTCTAACAAGGATACGTAGGTAGCCATCTGGGGGTATGATCCCAACTCTAAAATAATCCACGCCTTTCTGAATGACAATCAAATTCAAGTGCCCCACTGAGTGGATTTAAAACCAGTATGGTCATCATAATGACCAAGATATTTCTATATAATGTATTGAAGGATACCATTAACTAAGAATCTCAAATACATGCGTATGATTCTCCATCGATGAAGAACCTCAAATACATATAAGAGATTCTCTAAATCCCATACATATCAATCATTAATTTCAAAGTCTAAAGGAAAAACTCATTTTCATGCTTGGTAAATTAATAAGGATTCGTGAACATAACTTAGATCTATGAGAGAGTCACAGAGTAGGCAATAATTCCTCCCAAAAAGGTGTGATGAGCCTGACCTCTCATCCTCTCGACCAATGCAAATTCTTAAGCATCATTGTTCCACAACTAATGAGCACCTACCTTTGGAAAGTAGGTCAAAATAGATACAGAATCATTGGATGTTTCCGGTTCTACGAATAAACCCGTTAGAAACCGATTCGAAAAGTTTGAACCTTAAACAAGCGAGGTCATCCCCATTTCTAGAAGAAACAAAAAATGGTGAACCCGACGTGAATCCTTAACCAAGTTAAATGATGTTTTTCCTATTTTTTAGGCCCCTATTTAACTCAATGTGAGGGCCAACAAAGCAGTCAATAACATATGTGCTCATCCAAAAGATATAGTATGGCCAAACTTATCTTAATTATGTCTTTTATATCAAACAAGAACTCTTTTCCAAGATCTCTTTGCATTACAGAAATGGCCTCTCTAAATTTCACACATGTGAATGCTTTGGTCGCTAATCCTGTTGGATCCTCGTCCGTTCTAAGGATGACATCACCTACTCAGTGTCTGCAACGCTGGGTCTCAAATGTATTGGTTAAAGAATATCGTCAACATGGTGCCATTTCGACTCTGGAGGCTGTTCGACAAGCCCTCCAAGTTAATAACTCACCCTGGTTGTCCGGACAGGAATGACCAGTGATCAAGAAGCAGGTGGTGCTAACCACCATCTCCAACTGTTTCGGGTCATTATCCCCGGAATGCAACAACCAGTCCCTCCCATATTTCAGGGAGGTGAATGAAGAGGACACTCAAGGCCTCGATTCAAAAAGGCAGGAGTCTTTCCTGAGGAATCCCATCAATAATCACCACCAGACTCAAGCATTAGTGCACCCTCAACATGATTAGGGTATCACCTTTAGGGGTTCGGCTCAGGTTCCTCAGACCTGAGTATGCAAGACGAACCGTCAGAGGAAAAATCCATTCAATAGGGAGAAGGTTCTAACTTATTCCCTCTCCAGAGAAGTCCATCAAACCAACTTGATGGAAAACAATGAGCGGGAATATACACCCATCCGTCCTGATGTTATTTCCCAACAGACTCGTCTGGAAGTAACACGCCAATCCCGCCAGGAAATTCTGGAGGAGTATTATAGGCAGGCATATACAGCCGTTTATAATTCATCAGCTAGTCAGCAGGCTCATCTGACTGAAACTAAAGAAAACCTCCAATCAAATATGGTGGGGAACAAGAAGCAGGCACACACACCTGCAATTCATCAGGCTAACCAATAGTCTTGTTTGGTAGCACCCAGAGAAGTCAGTTGGAAAGCTCCGACGAAAAATTTGGAGCAGACTCAACTATCTTCCCCTATGCATAAGTACTGTCAATATCCGTTGACAGGAAAAGGAGGACAGGAGCAACCACATACACCTACTCCAGACACAGAATGGATGTATATTCCCGTTCCAGCAGCTGAAGTCACCAAGCACATTCTGAAAATGGTGAAAGAGCAGAAGAAAATCCCTGCTCATATTCTGGATGCCTATCAGAATATTATAACAACTTCAGCAGCATCACAGGGAAGGATTCATAAATCTATATCTATCAGTGGATTGACTCATCAACATGTCATCTCGGAGTAGATACACACCTCTATTGTAGTCCAGGAGGGTCG
Organism: Viscum album; assembly: GCA_963277665.1. Taxonomy (NCBI): domain Eukaryota; kingdom Viridiplantae; phylum Streptophyta; class Magnoliopsida; order Santalales; family Viscaceae; genus Viscum; species Viscum album. Next base: position 507,887,940 of record OY728143.1, on the reverse strand, counting down.
TCGGGCATACTCCCCTATGTCATATGGACAATCAAGTCTGGCGTATACACCTGATTTAAATGGAGATAATCATCCTAACCTGACCATTTCTCATGAGCAAGCACATACACCTACCCATAATAACCACTTTAGTTAACAAGTGGTTTCCAAAGTCTATAAGAAGGCATATAAGAAAAAGACACGTCCAGCACAATTGAGGAATTAAGAGCCAATCTGCAATAAGGCCTTGCTCGATGCTGGAGTTCTTGATGCACTCAGACAATTGTCTGTTGCAACTCATGATTTCACTCTCTTATTTCCCAATAGTGGGAACAATAATTCTGAAGGTCTTCATCGAACACTTCCTCATGAAGGCTTGCTTCATAATAGTTCGGTTGATCTAAAAGTATCATCTTCAGATGAGATCCACAATAACCCTCTGCATGGCCAAAAGACCAAGGATCAAGAGGTTTCATTTTTGATGTAACCCACCATGGTGGTCCTCCCCATGATGATGAATTTAGGTGCCAAAGTCCTCTCTGCAGTAGTAATTCACATTGCCTAGAAAATTCATCAAATGACAATGCATTAATGAGAAAGCCCTCTTATTTTGAGGCACTTGAAAATGTGAATCCAGTCATGTCTGATGCTTTACCACTAGAAGGTGGAATACTTTCTTAGTCAGAAGATAGCTCGGGGTATAGTTCATTCTTGGAATAACCCATGGGTCATTCATCTTCTAATTTGATAGTAAAATTCTCTACAAATCATGTTTAATCTAATAAAGAAACAAATAAGCACCATCTTTGGTCTAATCAAGTAGAATAATCTTTATTGAATGATAAGGAGGAAGTGTTGAATATGATAAAACAACTGGAAAAAGGTGAAGTACCAGTCATGTTTTGGCCTTTGACTGACTCTCAGTATGATATTCCAGAAATGTTAACGGAAGATTGTATTCACGATATTCGTCTCAACATGTGGAAAACTATTTTTCAATTAAAAAAAGAAAATATAATCTTATGATGAATATGAAAATCATGTTCAGATAATAGAAGGGTTACAACGCCAAATTGACTTGGCATCTCTCTCAATTTCTCGACATCCAAAGGTTGAAAAGCAACAGAGATCCCTTCAGCATTCATGCCATGGTGCATTAAAAAGGTTGCGCCATTTATTTACCAATTCCCCATATGGTATTCATATCAGGGGATGGGGTGTTCATGGAGAACTGCATTTCATTGTACTCTTCAGTCAAAAAAGCCCACCAAAAGTGGTCTCATTCAATGTTATTTCCCATGGCTGGCCACAGCCAACTAGTTTTGTGTGTAATCAGATGCTTTCTCAAGAACGGGCCTCGACTAGTTCTTCCCAAAGTTAGGCATATAAAGAACAAGTTTTCGAATTAATCTTGCATCAAGAAAATGATAATATCAAACAGGCTTCTCATTTAGAGCAGGCACATCATCAAGTGACATAAGTGTCAGAAATCATACAACGGTCATTTGAGCCATGTGATTTGAGTGGATGTAGGTTGATGCATCCGTCCAATTTCCGGACTAAAGTCTGTAAAATCTGGAGAGATTTTAAGAAAGTCTCAGATGTAGCAGCTCAAGATCCACCTCATCTTGCTAGGCTGGGGACTCTTTTAGCTCAACCCTTGGGATCAGCAGATGGGATTCAAGGAGTTAACTAGGGAAAGCAGGAACAACCCCATTCCACCGGACTGGGGACTTTTCAAAATCCTCAATCTCTTCATCAGCAAAAGTCAGTCTTCTCTCGATTAGGGAGGAAGCCATAGGAGGAACACAGATCCGAATTATCAGAAGATTCCCTCCAAATTATGGTTCATCAAGAAGTTCTTGAGGGGTCAATGAAACAAAAGGAAATGTCTCATAAAGGACTTGGAAGGAGATAGTATTGGAGAAATTCTGATAGAAGGGATGCAATGTGTTATGCATCGATAAATGTCATCAATGATATTGTCACTGATCCCCCAGAAAATGAGGCTCACTCAGAGGAATCAGATGAAGAAGTTCCCATTCAAGAAGTGGTACACACAGAAAAAAATGAGGAAGTGTGCATACCCAGAATCAAAGGCTTACCGAGAATTTAGGTATTCATTCAAGTAACCAACTTCCCCCTCTCTGAAAGGCATCCAATAAGGGGAAAGGAAAAAAGTCAGGTTACCCCTAACTCTAGATAAGGCCAATCACTCTCATTAGAGGAATGGTTCACACAGAAAGAGGAAGAAATAAAGGAGTTAAGGAGGTTAAATGTGGAACTACTTCAATGTAGTCTTTCTCCTAAGCATGATGGAGTTAGTCAGTCAAGGGAATTATTTGCATCTACTGGGACAGATCAAGAATATACCCCTTTACAAGTACAACCTCATAGGTCTAATCCTATGGGTCTTACATGAAAAAAACCAACAATACTACCATCAGTGACAGTACCGGTCGCCACACCCGTCCAAACTCCAGTCCTTGCACCTGCATAGGTCCAAGTTCAACCAGATGTTTCTCAAAAATTAATGACTAACATTGATTCATTAACATCTCAGTTGGAAGCTATGCAAGGAAAGCATGCACCAGTTCAACCGGAGAAGAGAGCTTACCATGAATGGGTGGATGCAATTCCCCCCCCCCCCCATCAAATTTTTCGAGTACCACATTCTCATTTTTTAATGGTTTGGGAGATCCAAAACAACACTTAACACACTTTGTTTCTAGTTGTGATCCTAAGATGAGAACTTCTCAACAACAATAAGTAGTTAATCTTTGGTGTTTTGTACAATAATTACAAGGACCTGCTTTTGTCTGGTATACAAGCTTGCAATCCCAGTTAATTAGTGGGTGGAAAGATCCCATCAAAAATTCCTTCTTCAATTTAGCTCAACGTTGCCAAAGATGACAATTTTTGATCTTACAAATTGTAAGAAAAGGGAAAATGAATGAGTTTCATATTTCATTTCTCGATGGAAGGAATTAACATATTATTTAATTTTACCACTCACTCAAGAAGAATTGTTGCCAATCTGTATGGAAAATTTGCGTGATGAATTACGCACTCCGTTGATCCCTATGAAATACAAAGGAGGGTTTCGAGACCTTACTTCAATCGCTCAGCAGATTGAAGACTCTATTACAAATACTAAGGCTAAAACTTGTGTAATTACATTAGTTCCAAGAAGGATAATGGGGAAAGTAGAGACTACTACAGCTGCACTTAAACGAGAACCTGTAATTGTGTCTACTTCAAAACCTTCATCATATCGATGGGATCAACCTCCTGAGTGTCAACAACAACGGCCACCTCATCAAGATTATCAAAGAGATAAAATGAGGAAACCATTTGAATATTTGAAGAACAAATTTTATTCTTTCTAGAATGAGCAAGTTCCAGGATACTTCATCTCGGCTCAGTAAAACAATTTGGTTTAGTTGAGAAGGCCCAAAAGACAAAAAAAGTAAGGAGATGAAGACTTTCCTAACTATTTCCCATTTCATAAGATGTTGGGGCAACCCATTCATGAGTGTTTTGTCTTCAAAGACCTCCTGGAAAAGATGGTGGACTCTGGATAGGTAAAATTGAAAGGATCTTCAACCCAGGAAGCATGTGTTACTACTACTGATCTAGAGTAAGAAGGAGAGTGGCATGAAGTCAAAAGTAAAAAATGCATCGAAATATGATTATTGGATGGTCAGGAAAATGATCAACTGAACTCATGCCATTTTACGAACACAATTGAATCAACAAATTGTCTCTTCTTCTATGAATGCCATAGCAAAACCCCCTTCATCATAAGAAAAATCTTTGAATAGGTGGCATAATTCGAATAAATAAGAATAGTCAGAAGAAGATGAGTTCGTGTCAAAGACTAAATTTTCTTTGACTCTAGCAGATTTAATGTCATCTACTTCAAAATCACTGGCACTTCCCCACCAAATGTCACAGCTTAAACTGGTTAATCTGGAAGAATCTTCATCTGATGAAGAGTTTATCTTTGGTTCTGTTAACATGATTCATTTAACATATCCTTATGCCAGCCACAATTTCGATCTTGATGAGCCTGAGTCCCCTATATCAAATAGAGGAATTAGAGGAAGAGACAGAGGTCTAGGATACAGGGGAATATGTGGATATTCCAGAAGCCACTATTTCAATCTTACCCCTTCCAGAACTATATGTTCGGCCGAAACTCGTGGCAAGGCCCTTCAACGAGATCAACAGGAACAAGAATGTTCTTCCTGATATGGCAGATTCGGTCCTGGAACATTTATTTTGGAGGATCGGTTAGAGGTTACCTCTTCTTCCTATCAGCAAATAAATAGACCTAATCGTTCTAATATGCCAAAGCTAGGAGTATTTCCAACTCCTACCCTGATACAAGATACATCAACTTCCAAAGCATCAACTTCTAAGGCACCTGTAAAACCACATGTTCCTGTTGAGAAACGCAGACCTTTGGACCAAAAGTATGATGTGTTGAAACATTTTTCCCAAGTACCGGACAATTTATCAGTTATGGATGCCTTGAATCTAACAAAGGATCTTCGGGAGGCACTCATTGAGGCTTTCTCATGTCCTCAAGAATTCGAAACTGAAATTGTTGCGACTAAAGTCTAGAATATATAGAATGATCCTACAGAATTCCATGCAGTGATATATTTTATAGATGAATATGAAGATGATGTTGGACATGGACATATTAGACCTTTGTATTTATTTGGAAAGGTCAATGATATAGACATCTAATAATATTTTATTGATAATGGTTCAGGATTCAACCTCATCCCTATTCGTACACTTCATCGATTGGGCCTCACCGAATCTGATTTATCTCCTTCTACTTTGATGTTGTAAGGATATGATAAAAATGAACAAGAACCTTTGGGTGATGTTACACTCAGAACTCAGTTTGGAGACCTTGTATCCAATTCAGATTTCATGGTTGTTTGTCATGACACAACCTTCAACATTTTTCTTGGAAGACCTTGGAAACATCAACATATGGTCGTACCTTCGTCATACCATCAGTGTCTCAAATATTATTTCGATGGTCAAATTGGGACATTGTATGGTGATAAAACCCCATTGAAAACATGTGAATCTCAATACATTGAGGCATAATTTTATCACATGAAGAGAAAGGAGATATCTACGACAAAAGAGGTTACCAAAATTAATGCTCCTTATGGTTTGGAAAATATTTCAGTAAACCCATTCATACATGTGAGTAAAAATTATGTGTTGCCTGTTAGTAAAATTGACAGGATAGACCCAAATCCAAATACTCTTATGGAAACTTCCATAATGTCAATTACGGCAACCAATCCAGACAGCATGGTAGAAACTGTTGATTCACCAGGAAATGATGAAAGATCAAATGGATATGCCTTCATTTCATCCACTCAAATCCATCAATTCAATACTTCATAAACCAGGCTAGAAGAAGTTATAGTAATACCAGAGGAAAATAATGATGTTGATTCTCAATCCATCATCTCCTCTCTATCACCTCAGAAAGACCCTTCATCATCATTAGGGTCAGAAATGGTAGTGTCTTCTTCAAGATGTTCAAATTTTAACTTCCCTCCTGATCATGGAAATTCTTCTTAATCATCTAATATGCAAGTAGAAACAAAAGAAGTGATACATATTAAATAAGAATAGGAAGATCTCAGGGATGCTCCTCCAGCATTTTAAGAGGGTACCTCTACCACTGTGGATGAACTCAGAGAAATAAATCTGGGTACAAAATAAGATCCACACCCCACTTTAATTAGTGCGGTCATCACTTGAAGATCAAGAAATGTATACTTTATTTTTAAAGAAAAATTGAGATGTTTTTGCTTGGAATTATACAGAAATTCCAGGTCTTGATCCTGATGTTTCCACTCATCATTTCGGTTTTCCATAAGAACATCGAGGATTCAAGAAATCTGCAAGAAGAACACACCCAACTTATGCCTCTAAAATTGAAGTTGAAGTGGATAAGATTATCAAAGATAACTTCATCAGAGAAGTTCAATATCCCAAATGGCTAGCTAATATTGTCCCTATGAAAAAGAAGAATGTAAAAATTAGAGTTTGCATTGATTTCAGAGATCTTAATTGGCATCGTCCCAAGGATGATTTTCCAGTTCCGATCACAAAACTCTTAATTGATTCCACAGCTGGCTATGAAGTAAATTCTTTCATGGATGGATATTCTGGGTATAATCAAATCTGAATGCCTCCAGAAGATGAAGAATATACAGCCTTCAGAACCCCTCAGGGTGTTTTTTTCTATCGGGTAATTCCCTTTGGCCTGAAGAATGTAGGTTCAACGTATCAACGTGCCATGCACCGTATCTTCAAACCCTTTTTAGGGAAATATGTTGAATGTTATGTGGATGATTTGGTGGTTAAATCCCGACAACCTTCTATTCACTTTGCTGATTTGGAAATCATATTCCACAAACTTCGCCAACACAATTTGAAGATGAACCCCTTGAAATGTGATTTGGGGGTAACCTCAAAAATATTTATCAGATTTTTTGTACGCGATAATGGTATTGAAGTTGATTATAAGAAGACAAAATCAATCCTTGGTATGTCACCTCCTCGAAATTTGAAATAATTGAGAGTAATTCAAGGACACTTGGCCTATATTCGGCATTTCATCGCTAATATGGCAGGAAAATGTTTACCCTTCACCAAATTGATGAAGAAGGGAGTCACCTACCAATGGACTGAAGATTTCGAAGAGGAATTTGATATCCTCAAGAAATATCTCCTGAGTCCACTAGTATTAATTCCACCTATTGAAGGAAGACCACTTATCCTCTATGTGACAGCTTTAGAGCGGTCATTGGGTGCTGGGAATGAAAACAGTATTTACTATCTTAGTCGGACTATGATTGAGGTATAAAATCGGTATTCAAGTATTGAAAGTGCTGCCTAGCATTAATCTTTCCAGTTCAGAAATTAAGACACTACCTTCAAAATCATGAGGTTTAATTGGTATCTCGCAATAACCCGGTTAAATTTATCCTTAGTATTCCTATGCTTACAGGACATCTGGCAAGGTGGGTAGTTATTTTGCAGCAGTTTGATAGCCAGTACATGTCTCAAAAGGCAATAAAGGGCCAAGCTCTAGCTAATTTCCTTGTTGAACACCCTTCAGTAGAAGATATATCTTTAGATACTGAACTTCCTGATGAGGAAGTCTTCTCTATTCAAGATAATCTTCAAACATGGTAAATGTACTTTGATGGTGATTCCATAAGTCCAATAGAGAAGAAAATGGAAGATCCTAAATTCAAAAAAGTTGGGTTAGGAATTGTTCTTATTTCCCCAGATAACGTAGTGCTACCTTATTCCTTATTATTTTTGGGAGGCGGTACAAATAATGAAGCAGAATATCTATCTCTCATCGTTGGCTTGGAATTGGCGCTTCAGGCACAGTTGAATCACTTAAAGGTAAAAGGTGATTCAGACTTGGTAATCAAACAAGTAAATGGGGATTATTCCATCATAAAAGAAAAGTTAATCCCTTTATGTGATTATGTCAGAGAGTTAATAGCGGAATTTATTTCAGAACCAACATTTTCTTATGTCCCGCGATCACAAAATGCTCAAGATGATGCACTGGCTAATGTAGCCACAGCTCTAGCAGATCCAAATCGGGACGAAACAATCATCAGTATTTCCCACCATCAGGTACTTTCACCTTTTGTTCAAGTCAGAACAAAGGAAATCAATGAAATCAATACCATTTCTAAAACATATGGTCATACTAAAGGATGGATGACACCTATCAGGGAATACCTTCGAAATAGAACACTCCCACCTGATAGAGGTGGGAAAGAACAAGTCCGGAGACGTGTGGTCAATTTTACACTTTATGATAGCCCAGATCATCAAAAAATTATCTACAAGAAAGGTTTTGATGTAATTATCTACAGATGTATTGATGGTGAAGAGACAATGGCTGTCATGAAATAAGTACATGCAGGATTTTGTGGTTCCCACCAGTCAGGACATAGACTGTCTGATCAAATCTGAAGACTTGGATACTTCTAGCCTTCAATGATACAAGATTGTATTGATTTCCGAAAGAATTGTCATTCTTTCCAAGTATATTCCAATTTCATTCATCAACCCCCAGAGTTTCTTCATACTGCTAAATACTCATGGCCATTTTCCACATGGGGAATGGATGTAGTAGGACCTTACCCTTCAGCTACATCCATGTAGTTTAAGTATATTCTTACTACTGCTGACTTCTTTTCCAAATGGGCAGAGGAAATACCTCTCAAAGAAGTTAGTTTTAAAAGCATTGTTAGCTTCATCAAGTCTAGCATCATTACTAGATTTGGTGTCCCTTATACCATATTGACAGACAGTGGCACTAACTTCTATTCACCTGAGGTAAGGAAGTTGTATCAAGAATTCAACATCAAATCTAACCATTCATCTCGGTATCATGTAGTGGCCAATCACCAAATAGAATCCTTCAATAAGACACTTTCAATCATACTACAAAAGATGGTGGATAAATATTATAAATCATGTCCTGATAAACTTTTTCATGCTTTATGGGCTTATCGGACCACCACCCACACTGCTACGTGGTCAACTCCATATTCATTGGTATATGGAATAGAAGCAGTCTTGCCCATTGAGGTTCAATTACCTTCTCTCAGAGTATCCATTTGTGATAATTCATCTACAGATGAACAATCTCAAAAGTGATTGGATGAATTGGAACAATTAGATGAAAAAATATTGTGCACCCTGAACCACTTGGAAGTCTATCAGAATTGAATAACACGGGCTTTCAACAAAACAGTTCGTCTTTGTTCATTCATTCAAGGAGAATTGGTATTGGTCCTCAGAACTCCAATGATACCAGTAAAGAATCCTCCAATGATTGAGCCAAAATGGGAAGGACCTTACTCAATACATAAGGTCTACTCCACTAAAGCTTATTATTTAATCTCAATAGATGGAGAACTCATTACAACTCCAACCAATGAAATATTCTGGAAGAATTACTTTGTGTAACATTTGTACATATCATCCTAAATGATGTTAACCTGTGTTTTCCTAGCTACATGATACTAAACTGTGCAGCACTTGTCAATGCATATGACCTTAAACTATTTTATCCCTTACTAAAATACTTTAAACTGCATGGTCCCTTTTTTCTTTGCTGCAGGACATTAAATTGCTACATGATACTAAACTGTGCAGCACTTGTCAATGCATATGACCTTAAACTATTTTATCCCTTACTAAAATACTTTAAACTGCATGGTCCCTTTTTTCTTTGCTGCAGGACATTAAACTGCATAGCCCCGCTATTTTCCAACATGGCGTTAAAACGTGTCCCTTTTTTTTGAAGAAATAAGGATTATATTAATGGTGAATATCAGCAACCATACATAAGTAGAGCCAAGAGGGGAAATTGTCCAGCCAACGTTGGTTGACATCGAAGGGGCCTGAAGCCGCCAGCTGATGGGCCGCATTGTTTCCTTCCCTTTTGATAAAGGAGAAGGTGAGACAAGAGAAGTCGTGATGCAGCGAGTGGATTCTTCTGAAGATAAAGCCAAAGGCCTGGAGTCCGATGTCATTGTGGTCAATAGCATTGATAACTGAAAGGCAGTCAGACTCGATGATGGTATCGGCCCATCCACATTCCACAACGAGCATCATCCCTACAAGTATGGAATAGGCTTTAGCAATAGCCAGTTCCCAGAAGGCATGATGTGGTTCATATTTTGCTGCAATGATCTGCCCCAGATGATTTCGAGCCAGGAGGCCGAGAGCAACGGGCCCATCCGTGGGGAGAGAGTGTCCCCTTTTTTGTCGTCCAACAAGATGTTAAACTGTTCATCCGAGCTGCAAGATGTTAAACTTCCAAGCACCCCATGTTTGTGACACATGTAATTTAAAATGTGAAACAGCCCCTTTTACTTCCTACATGACGTTAAACTATGAATCGTTAGGGTTGTTACTACCTCTTGTTTCTCACACCGAGCATGAATCATGTGAGCTTAGAGTGAGCTTCAACCATAACACCCTCTCTGTGCCACTAACCATGCGTAAGTCCCAATACCATTATTAGATCGTTGTCCTCAAGTACAACTCGATCACCAATTCATTCTTCAATTGAACTACGCGGACTTTGATCCTTACCTTCTATGTTGGGTACGTAGGCAACCTCCCGAGGTTCAAGCCCAAAACAAATCTCTTCACATCAGTTCACCTTCGTCTCATATGATGTTGATCCGTGAAGTAGCCCAAAACCAATCTCTTCATGTTGGTTCACCTTTATCCCACATGATATTAAACTGTGTACGTTACTTTTGTCCCTGCTACATGACACTAAACTATGCAGCACCATCATCCTTGCTATATGACATTAAACTATACAGTCCCCCATTGTCCCTCACCAAAGAGGGAATCATCATTGACATTGATCTCTAATTATTTCATATTTCAAAAACAACGTGCATATATGGTAATGCCCGAACCTTTAATCTTGGGTCAAACCATCATTGCACTAAAGTCCTCTTTCACCCTTCACTTGTATGAACCAAATCTGTATAGAGGGTATTTCAAGAACTATGTATGGCTTGATTCCCATCCTTATGGGATACATAGGAATGTTTGATCATCCCTTGAATCCATCCACAAGTTTTTGGGCCTAACCCCAAATTACACTTCCAGTCCCTTGGATGAAAAGTCCCCCGATGAGCACATGAATGTGGTATGAAAACCCTAGCCTTTATTCACATCAGGTTTATAACAAACACCCAAGGTGTCTTCCTCATTATGGTCCAAACTCTATGACCATAAACTAAGATCTCTTACATTCTCATCCCACATGACGTTAAACTGTATTTCAAGAACTACATTTGGCTTGATTCTCATTTTAATGAGATATGTAGTGAAGTCCAACATCTCAATTCCGGACCCAGCCATAATATGATTATGTTCAGCATTGGTCTATATATCTCCTTCATGCATTGGACAATACCCATTTTCATGTGTCATACTCCTAACCTTAAATACTTCCAGATCTCCATAACCCTTTTCTTGACTTCTGGTCCCAAAATGTATGATACCTGGGAATTCTTTTGCCTGACTACGCATCACGTGCCCCTAGGTGGCCTTGCATAAGTAGTCTATATAACAGACCTATCATCCAAAAGATGCTATTATTTTACTATTTAGCCAATTCCCTTAGGTGGCCCTGTATAATTCAACCCCCTAACGGGTTTGTCAAATAGTGGTAACTTCATTCTTGGGAGAAAAACCTCTTTTGTCTTAATGAAAATATGTAGGGATTCGCAGAAATAGTCATCCTTAACATATTTTTCCCATACTCTTTTTCATGATATGAAAGTATTCAAGTCTATGGTTTATATCTCCCTTCCCTACGTTTGGGTCAGACCTTTGCTGGAGTGACATTCATCCAATTCTTTGATAATCTTGATTGGGAATATCTTCTCCATATTCAAGTACCTTTCTCCATATAGCAGACTCTATGCTTTGGAAAATTTGAATCTCCATAAACTTTCACTGTATTTTAGAAATAGAAAAGTAAAATTTATGAGAGTTATTTTTCCCAACTATGCAGCACGTTCCCCTAGGTGGCCTTGCATAAGTAGTCTACATAACGGACCTGTCTGCCAAAAGATGCTATTATTTGACTATGCAGCCAATGCCCTTAAGTGGCCCTACATAATTCAACCCCCAACGGGTTTTTTAAATAGTGGTAACTTCACTCTTAGGAAATACTTCCTCTAATTCCCCTTTAACCTTTTTTTATATCATCTCTCAGATTCAAAATTTATTAGGTTATAGTTTACATTTTTTCCTCCATACTTGAATGTGGTAATATGTTTTCAAACAAATTATCAAGGAATTTAATCGATTTTAATCCATTTGGTCAAAGCTATTAGACCTTTAAACATTGTCCTTTTTATGTCTGACGTTCATGACTTTAAACTTCCAACAAAAGACAAGGGAAATCTGAACAAAAGTCGAGTCACAGCTCGCTAAACGTACATATTTTATGATTTAGGCAATATTGAGCAACAAAAGATGCAAAGTTTGTGGGGTTGTTTGTATCACCCTAGTAAAAATCAACCTATGCTTACTAGGCCCATTAGCTTAGATAAAATTAATTAAGGCAAGTAGCAAGAGAATGCAGGCACAAATGATTGAAGGTGAAAGTGTTTTTCATTGATGCACAAGAGTTTAAAGTACATCCACATATTGGAGTCTCTTCTCTTTTTTCAAGAATTACAAGAGGCTTTCAACATAACTCTTTATTTGATTTACGGCATCTCGAGCTTCATCATAAGCCACTTGAAGTTAATTCACTTGACCATCTTCACTCTTTTCAGCTTTATGGAGTGCTTCCTTGGCATCTGTGATGGCTTTCATACCATTAGTTTGAACTCCTTCTAGTGAATTGTTAAGCTGGTCAAGTTCCCCAGTAACAGCATCTTAATGTTACTGAAGGTGCATCTGCTGGACAACTTTCACCTTGATCTTATGCTTCATCTCTTTCAATTTTGAAGCATGATCAGCCACAACTCAGGACACCGCAACCTCGAATTCTCTAATATTGGTCAACAGCCTCACTCTGGTCAGATCTTAATGGTACCTTTTCTCCTACTCCCTCTTTAAGATGACTTGTTTCACCGCGGAATGGATCTCTTGATATCCAAAACTGTCAAGTCCTAACATGACAAACAAGGATGACAATCATGGGATCTTCAAAGAAAGCTCTTCAAGAGGCACTTCAGATATCATCTTCCATATATTCTGACATGCCTTGCGATTTGAGAATTGGAGAACCTTTTTCACCTCTAGGTCTGACTCAGCATCAATATCATATGGGGGAATATAGTCTAGGATTAATGCACTTAAAGAAGTTCATTGTTCTAATCCTTCCCCCCCTAACCCTTAGTGCTTCACTTTCTACTCCCGTTGGGGCGGAGGCTGAGGCTTCACCTCCAGATCTAGCCACTGAGATTGACGGCCCTACATAGTCAATGGAAATTTTTGGTTAGTTTCAAAGGATAACAAAATTTGATTAAGTTGTCTTGAAAATTAAGTACAGTCACAAATATTATTGTCCCTTACCCAATGGTAGATCAGCAGCATGAGAAGTCTCCCCCTCGTCTCTCCTAGATTCAACAGGATGTTCAGAATGGATTTTAGGAAGCTCTGTCGGGTTAAGCTCCACTTGAACTAGGATCTCTGCAATGATAGGGTTGTCAAAATACCCTTCAGGCATCGGAAGATCAGTAGCTTTCTCATATGGAACTGCACATTTCAACCAATCATGTTCAGAGATGTAATAAGAAATTTTTAATAGGACGAAGGATGACACTCACATCCAAAATCTTCTAAATTACATGGTAATTTAACATGATCTAAAATTTCATCAAAATATGTTCCAAGTTTCATCATTTAATCCAGTGATATCTCAGTTACCTGGTTAGTCTCACTAGTAGGAGAATTTGATATGTCTTCTTGGCGACCCTCATCCTGCGGCATTTGACCCCAGACAGCTTCTTCAAAGAAAATTGTGGAGTCAGTTGTAGTGGCTGCCAAATGTTCTAGTGCAGTTGTTGAACCTAAAGTATCACAGAATAGAAGTCAGTTGATGTTTTCATTCAACATTATATGAAGTATTTTTAATTTACCAGAAGTAGGTTCTTCTCTACTTATAGTAGCAATAGGAGCAGTAATGGGAATAGAAGCTGGCTCTTCTAATCTCCTAATTTCTTCAGGAGCAGCCAGGTCAGTATGAATTTGTGACTGTTTTACAGCACCCTCCATCATCCTTAGAGGAGGGTCAGTCCTCTCCCTCAAAGGGGAAATTGAAGAATCCCCTACAATCCCAAGAAATATGAGGAATCTTTTCATGAGTTAGGATTCATGACTATCCGAAGGACTTACCACTACTGATGAATCATTTAGCTGTGGACTTCTTCCTTCGATGGATTTTTTTCTTTGGATTTTTGGGTGTGTTGACATCATAATCTCCAAATATAGGAATTGGAAAATGAAAAGCCATGTCTAACTCCTCGTCCATGGCTTGTTGGCCTAGAGATACCTTGCCTGGCATGCGAGGAGATTCAGTAGCTCCAATGGCAGTGCCACCTGGGCTATACTTTGGTGAAGTAACCTCAATAGTTCCTTTCTTTACAAGCTGCAGGATGAAGAAAGTAATTTCCTTGAGTAAAAAATATTTAACTGAAATCAAGTTTCAAAGAAAATAAGGAAAGATATTTACATCTTTAGGAGCCACGTAATCGTGCCACTCCTCATCTACAGAAGCACAAGTCCCCTTAGTGGTGCCACGATCCATCATTTCCTTCACCTGATTGGTGATAGGAATTGAATTGTCAGTGGTATATATGAGCATCTCCAGCTCTCTGATGTAAGCCCACACTTCATCGGGGTTATCCTAGAAACAAATATCAGAAGATGTTCGATGATTCCCTACTCCAGGGATGTGTAGCCCTTCACATAAGTCCAGCCAGGAAGTTTCAGCATCGAAATATAAACTCCACCATGTCTGGACAGCCTCTGGTCATGGATATTCGACATGTGCACCAGAAGGCTGCGAGGAGGGTCCTACAATCTTGGACTTCAAATTTTTTCCTACTCCTGCAATCAAAGATAAGGGATAAGAAAATAAAACTTGTTTCTCTATAAAATAATGGTGATTAAATTGCCTCAATGATATGACTCACCAGGAGTCGATGGAGTAGGTCTCTTAACTCTGGAAGGAGGATTATATCTGGCATGAGGCTGCTTTGACGCATGTCGTGCCTCATCATCACCATCCTGGGAATCCGGTGAATCAGCTTCGGGTGAGGAACCCGGTGAATCAGCTGTGGGTGAGGAAGAAACACCTTCAAGATGAAGGGTTTCTTTCTTGACAGTTCTCTTTATTTTCACCTGAGAAACCAGATGATTCAATACCCCTTCAGGGTATGATGCTACCTAGTTCTCAGCATACTATTTAGTCAATTGACTAGCTGCTCCAGAAACTGGTAGATCAAACACTGCCTCAGTCTTCTCTATATCTATCATCAACCAAAGTTGTCGGGAAACCATTGGATGTTGCTCTGACCTAACATGCACAGGAGGGGATATGAAAATATGCTGCAGACACTTGAATTGGCATGAAAATCTATATGGATCATAGGCCTCGCATATAATCTCTCTATCAATTCTGGTGGCCAATACACCATCTCTGCAAGCTAGCATATAAGACCTCAACTCCAGGCTAGTCATTCCATCATCGACGAATCTCCCTGTTGGCGGATTTCCATAAGGAAAGAAATGGAATTCCTTGAACATGCTCAGCCTCACCTTCATATCATAGGTATTGAGGGAAAATGGAAATATTCCATAATATGCCTTCACTAATGGCATGAAATAACTTCCAGGAACCTGTACTCCGCTCTATATAGAGTATGTCCTGAAATGAATGGCTATCCATTGCCACAAAACTTGGAATGGTCCCATTATTCTTAAAGGAGACTTACCCATATAGACATGAAGTAAGCTCTTATGAATCTTCGCAAAAATTGGGGTGGCCAACCCAACCATTCTCCTCTCAGCCAACTTGGCTGCAACAATGAAGGTCCCTGGCCTAATTCCTCCCTTAGAATCCATAACCGGCAGAAGATTAATGTTGAGCCACAAGGCTAAGAATCCATCCATATGGTTCTTTTCTGGGATTATTTAGTCCACTTTATACCCCCACTTTTCAAACTCTCCCGGTTCTAGAGTTGGCCAGAATGTGCAAAGAGCACCCCTCTTCTCTGTTCTGGGGTAGCTGGTAGGACGAGTACAAGTGGGCCTCTTCTCCTCTTTATTGATAAGAAACATATCCATCCACTACTATGGATTAATATCCTTTCTAAAATGAGTTTTTGTGGTCTCTGAATTCTTGATCTTGTGGAAAATTTTCAATAAATATCGATCCAAAGCCAGAGTCTTCTCCGAATCATTCCAGGCCGTCTTGGGGTGAATGAATTCATCATACATATCGCCCAAAATCGGAGCCCCTGAGATCTTGTAGACATCCCACAAACTGATGCCTACTTCTCCATGATTCAGATTGAAAGAATTGGTTTCTGGGCACCAGCGGATGATTAGCTCCGGCACAAAGTTATCATTTCTGTAGACATATGTCTGCCCAGCCCAGACAACTTCATATATTGCAGCTCCCTTCAGATCTTCAACAAACTCTGCATAGGTTTTTCACACCTAATATGCCCACATCCAAGTTGGATTCACACCACCTCCATCATAGAAGTCCCAACTCTTCTTCCAGCCTTTGGATTGATTCATCTGATAATATCAGAATATTGAAGGATAACAATGCAGTTGTAGGTCAGGCTTGTGAGGTTTAATATCTGGGGAACAAGGGCTATGATGCATTATGTAGGCATTCTCCAATGTTCCAGCATTAACAAATGATCCTTCAACTGAGACATTTGCTGAAGAAAAATTGGTGTAAGTTTGAAACCATGAATGCGGGAGATAGTTCTTTGGCTCTGGAATATTGACTCCTTGCAGATGACCATGGCCATATAAAGGAAAGTAAATGCTCTGTGGAAAATTATTATGATACTTCTTCAAGTACTTGGCCAAATCTGGGAGAGTGTTGTTGCATATATCATAGTAATCATGGCCAACTATGTTCATCATGTCATTAATCCGATTGCTAGCCAACTCATCAGCCGATCCGATTCTTTTGGGAGCCATTGAATCTGCCCAAATATCGAATAATTAAATTTTAAGTAAGTTGGTTTTTCATAAAATTTGTGAAGAAACTGAAAAAAATGACTAAGGAATTAAGGAGCACAAGTCTAAAATTGGCGCGCAAGTCTAAACTGGTCGTGCAAGTTTTACCGCGCTAGTACTGGTGCGCAAGTCAGAAACAGACTACTGAAGTGCGACGCAACAAACAGAAGCGCAAACAAGTGAAAACCAAGATACTTTTGCGATGAGAGATTAGAAGTATTTGAAGCTGGGTGCCTTTTGCAAAGTAATGCCCTCATATTTATAGGTGAGGTCGTACCCCTACGTGCCAACACCTACGTGTCAGAACAATACCTGTTCCCCTAGTACATGCGCATCGTGGAACTTTATTTCTCATTTTCCTCAGAGTCAAATCCTATTTCCTTTTTCAGATCCAATTATGAGGGCGGACTTTTGTTGAAACTCCTTTCTATCACAAAGTCTAAAAAATGGAAAAGGTAAATTCCTTAAGCACAAAGAGATTCATCCTTTGAAGAACATCAAAAATTAACAAAGGCATGGACATGGAAACTTTTAGGCATGGGTCACGCAAGTTTCTTTATGGTCGCGCAAGTCCCTTGCGCGCCACATATAGTTCACACAAGTAACTTGCATGCTCAATTCCTTTTTTCGCCCAAGGTGCTCAGTGGCCTATAAATACCCTCTGTGTGCCCCTCATTTCAAGGGGGAATTTTTAAAACTGAGAATTAAGCTCTGGTCACCCTAGTCTCTACTTGAACTCTTCTAAACACATCTAAGGTAATTTCTTACCTAGAATTTAATATCTAAAGATAAAGAATAAGTCCTAAGTGTTAGAACTCATTAACACTTGCATGCCTAAGTGTCCATCCCTTAAGGAAAATGGATACACTTGCGCGTCGCCTTGTCCTCTCATGGAAACTTGCACGCTGCCCTTCTGGATGCATCTAGGGATAATACTAAGGGCTTGAGCCAAGTCTCGCCCAAGTATTACCCTACAGGTTCTCTATCGCCCACGTGAACTCATGTCGCACAAGTATACTTGCGCGAACAGGACTTCTACACCCAAACAGGACTTGCGCGCCAGCCTTTTTTTTGGGTTCCCTTCCTTCCAATTCACTTCCTTTATTCAAATCCACCTTTCCTCTTCAATTATCTAGCCTTCAAAACCCTCTTCAAATCCACTTATGTCATGTTTCCTTTGATGGATTTCTTATCTGAAAGGAATTCTGTGGAAAATATCTCAAAACCTTGTGATTTATATAACTTTTTATCACAACGGTTAGAGGTTCCCTTCATACAACCTCATCCCTTAAGATGATATAATATTTGATATGGGCATATTTCTCAGGAATAATCCCCAATCATAAGTGAAATCCCCCTTAATCTGGGCATCCTCTTTAAGTGTAAGCCCCAAATTAAGAATCTCAATCTCTATAAAGCACAAATACCTTTATGGACCCTGTTAATGGGCATCCTCTTTAGGAGTAAGCCCCAAGTACCCTTTAACTTTGGGCCTCCTTTTCAAAAGTATTCCCCAGTCATAATTTCCTTTTACCTGAGCCTCATTCTCAGGAGTATGCCCTAGTCATAATTTCCTTTAACATGGGCCTCCTTCTCAAGAGTAAGCCCCAGTCATAATTTCTTTCTAATTTGGTCATCCTCCTTAGGAGTAAGCCCCAATTTAGAGTATCCAAATCTCCATAAAGCACAAATATCTTTATGGACCTTATTCCTAGGATTATTTCCAGAAGTAAATCCTAGTCTTTATCAACTTGGGAAGTCACACATACATAAGCCCCATATCATTCCTTGTGACCACAAATTTCGTGGCACAAATCATCAAGTTTAGTGATACCTCTTATTTCTCACACCGAGCATGACTCACGTGAGCTTAGAGTGTAAACGTAGCCATGACACATCTCTTTGGGATGTTAATCATAAATAAGCCCCACACTTCTTACTCGAACTATATGAACTTTGGCCTCTTCCTTAAAAGTAGAGTATGTAGGAATCCTTTCTAAGGTTCAATCCCATCACCCATTAATTATCATCTTTCACATATGACATTAAACTATATCTTAATTCCCGAACTACGTGGGTTCTGATTCCTTTTCTAACAAGGATACGTAGGTAGTCCATCTGCAGGTACAATCCCAATTCTCAAATAAACCATGTCCTTCTGAATGAAAAAAAAAACTTTAAGTGCCCCACTGAGTAGATTTAAAACCATTATGGTCATCATAATGACCAAGATATTTATATATAATGTATTGAAGGATACCATTGACTAAGAATCTCTAATATGTGCGGATGATTATCCATCGATGAAGAACCTCAAATACATATAAGATATTCTCTAAATCCCATACATATCAATCATTGATTTCAAAGTCTAAAGGAAAAACTCATTTGCATGCTTGGTAAATTAATAATTATTCATGAACATAACTTAAATCAATGAGAGAGTCCGAGAGTAGGCAATAATTCCCCCTAAAAGGTGTGATGAGCCTAACCTCCCATCCTCTCGACCAATGCAAATTCTTAAGCCTCATCGGTCCACAACTAATGAGCACCTACCTTTGGAAAGTAGGTCCAAATGGATATAGAATCATTGGATGTTTCCGGTTCTATGAATAAACCAATTAGAAACCGATTGGAAAAGTTTGAACCTTAAACAAACGAGATAATCCCCATTTCAAGAAGAAACAATTACTTATAATGATACTTCACTGAAGTGAATAGATTATGTTTCATGTATTATTTATTAAGTAATTTCTTATGCTTCACATAAATTAAAACTCCATGAAAATAATATTATTATGCATGACTATAAATTAGTGGTTGTAGTGTTATGTTTAAAAATTTAGAGACCTCAATTATATGGAGTAAATTATGAAATACATATTGTTCATAATTGTTTGAATTATATATTTACTCAAAAGGAGTAGAACATGAGGCAGAGGATATGGATAGAATTGATAAATGATTACAACTAAAAAATTCATTACCATCCTGGTAAAGAAAGTAGAGTTTCTGTTGATTTTTGTTAGGAATATAGTGTTATATTAACCATGTTACATTTAAAAAATAACCCTTTGGTAAATTATTTTATCAATGTTAACTTATAAATTGTGTATATAGGAAATACATATGTTTTTTCATGTGTTAGTATAATCTTATGTTTCATACAAGATTAAGAATGCTCATAAGTAAGGCTTTGAGTTACAAGAAAAGGTAGGATTTATTAAGAAATTTATGTTTTTTTAATATAATAATGAAAAAGAAGGTATTTTGCGATTCAAAAAGAAATTTATATGTTTCATGTGACCCCTAGTTGAAGAAAGAATTATTAATTTAGGCACAAATCTCTCCATTTTCTATTTATCCTGGTGGAGAAAAATATATAGATACCTTTAGAAATATTTTTTATGGGAAGGAGCGAAGAAAGATATTGCTAATTTTACTATGAAATGTTTGAATTATTAATAGGTAAAATATTAATGAAAATTATGAAAGGGGATTCTTTAACCTTTTATAGTTCTATGGAAGTGGGAGAATATATCCATGGATTTCATAGTAGGACTACCAAATACATCTGAAGGTAATAATGTGAACTGGTTAACTATTTATTGATAAACCAAAGCTTCTAATTTTCTTCCCATTCAAGAAAATATGTATTTGAATAAACTTTATAGAATTTATATTAAAGTGGTAATTATATTATATGGAGTCCCTATTTCTATTATATCATATCATGATCTCATATTCACCTACATTTTTTCTAAATTACTTCATAAGTTATTGTGTACTAAATTAAATTTATGTATAGTCTTTCATTATCAATATGATGGAAATTTAGTGAGAACTATTCAGAAATTAGAGGGTATGATTTGATCTTATTAAATGAATTATTAATGAATTTGGGATAAACATATGACTTTGATTGGGTTTTACTGTAACAATAGTTTTCATTCCAGCATATAAATAGATCATTTTGAGGTATTATATGAAAAGTAGTGCCAGACTCCATCTAATTGGGATGAAATTGGATAATGAAAGTTTTTGAGACCAGAATCAGTAGATGAAACTATTAGAAATTTGGATATAATTCATTATCACATGAGAATGGATCAGAGTAGGAAAAAAATTATTTGGATAATCAAAATATCTTTTATTCAAGGAAGGTGATCATTTTTTTTAAAAGAATCTATATAGAAAAGTTTTATGTGTTTCAATAAAAAATGAAAGTTAATTCCATAGTTAATTGGACTATATAAAATTTTGGAGAAGATTGTATTGGTTCATTATCTAGGTTTCTTTCCTTTGATTTTATCTCAAGTACATGATTTAATTCATTTTTTATTGTTAAGAAAATATGTGTCATATTCATCTAATGTTTTAAGCCCAGAAGTATTTTAGTTAGAAAAAAAAATATTATGATGAATAGCCAATATAGATTATTAACTGTATAGAAAATGTTTTTTAGAATAAAGTTATTTTTTAGGTTACATTTTTATGGAAAAACCATATGATGGAAGAATAAACATGTGAATCTAAAAATTCTATGAGGTAAAGATATCCCCACTTGTTTAAATAGTAAATAAAATTCCAAGGATACAATTTCCCATAAGTGGAAATATTTAAAAACCCATTTAATGTTAAAATAAATCACTTTCGTGTCTTACTAATACTCATCAATTATATTTTAAAATTTTTTATTCATTATAATAATATTAGGTACTTTTTTAATGAAAAAGAAAAGTCTTTATTTCTAACCAAATTGTGTTTTGGGCATTATATGGTTTCATTAAAAAGATAAATTTAAAAATTATAGAATTTAAAATTTAAAAATGAACTTATTTTTGAACTTTTAATGCCAATTTATCTTAGCAAAAAGATTATACTTTTTAGAAAATATTTATTTTTCAATGAAAATTGAAAAATGCTCATTTTTATAGAAAATGTATTTTCTTTTTAGGTATTTAAAAAATAAAATTCTATTTTGGATTAGTTTTAAAATTTAGTAATTTTATTTTGATTAAAAATAATCCAATAAATTATATTGGAAACAAAATTTTACTTCAATTTTCTATAAAAACTTTTTTATACTTCAAAAGGATTTTTATAGAAAACATATTTCCATCATTTTTTGTAGGTTTAATTTTAAATTAAATTCTTCCACTTATGTGAATTGAATTTTAAAAAATCTATTATATATTTTTAATCTTAATAATTAATAAAATTTAATAGTTTCATCTAAATTTTGGGTCATAATGAAGAGTAAAAATAATAAAAAAATATATGTTATTATAGTTAAGGTTAACATGAGTTTATTGGGGGTTAAACTAAAGTGATAAGGGTTATAATTATATAAACACTTTCCTCTATGTATTTTATATATAACTTTTTTATAAAAATGGAAAAATGTTATAATATTTTAATTTTTAATTCATCAATAGTTTTTCTTACCACTCTAACTATTATTTTATGTTTAAATTCCTTTAAAATATTTCATAAAATTTTCATAGAAAACCCCTCATTTAATTTATTCTAGTAATTTTCAAAAGGGTTTTAAATGGAATGGATATTTCAATATCTAGAAATTTTTTTCTCGTGGGATAAACAAATATTTTTTTATGATTATAATGATGTAAATGAAAGATTTAATAGGTTTAATCATGTTTTGGTTCATGGGATTTTTTTATAATGATGGGTAAGCCCAATATAGCTCATTATGATGGGTGAGATTGATATATCTCTCTAATACATTCGGTAGAGGGATGTGGTTAACCTATTAGGTTTCTCATAAGAGATTATTGGAATTTTCCAGGCAAGTTACTCCATTTATAAGAGTGATTATAAGAGTTATATGGAAATGATGTCACAAGTTACCAACATGATTTATATATGTATGCTAAGGGTTTTATTAGAAATCTTATGATTTTACAAGGTATGATAATGAGATTATTTTTAAAATAAAATTATATTCTACTTATTAAGGGCGAAATTTATAACTTTTTGAAAAAATAATCATTTGCATTTTATGATTGAAAATAAAACTTTATGTGTTTTATTTTTCCTTTAATATTTCTTCGGAAATGTTTATGAAAATATTTGGGTAGAGAATTTGATTTCTTATATTATAAAATGTTTATTTTGTTCGTAACATTTATTTTGAAAAGGGAAAATTTTATGAGTATTCATGGACAAAGGTATTTCTTTTTTTGTTTTTACATTTTCATTATTGGTAATTTTGTTCACATGCCACTTATTAAAAAAACACAAGGTTTTAAGAATTAGTAGAAACAATGATGTATTAAAGATAAAAATTGTGAATATATATCATCAAATTAAAATAAGGTATATCTTAAAATTTTTTATTATGATAAAAAAATGGATAATTAGTGGAAGTATCTACTTTATAATGTAATATTTAATTTTGAAAGGGTGAAAATATAATTCTCAAAAAATCTAAACCTAAAATATCTTTTGGAAGGAAAAAAATGAATTATTGTCTGATGAATCAATTTTTACTGATTTTTTATGGTATGTTCCCTATATATTCTCCTCCCATAAACTCTAGGGGATATTGGGTATGTATTTTGGTTTCATGGTTGTAGATTCATGGTTATTTTATTTTGTATGGCTTTATTAGGACAACTTTAGGCTTGTTGGATCCCTCATCGTTGTAGGAAACAACTTCCTTATCAATTTTTATTAAACTAAGGTAAGTGTTTTCATGTACTTCATTAAATTGGAATAGAATTGTGTGATTTATTATTCTAAAGTTTTTTTATTAAATTTATTATATATATGATAGATCTATTTAATTTGAAAATAGTTTAAGGGAAAATTTTCAATTGACATTAAGTTTTTTCTTGAAATTTAAAGTTATACTTGAAATTAAAAGTATTTGTAAAAGGATAAATGGTTTGTTTTAAATAAAAAGTGATATTTGAAATTATTCGACCATGTTTGGGTCATGAATTGAATTGTAAAGTGTTTTTTTGAAATTTTGGGTGTTTTTAATGAAAAAAGTGTTTACTCTTAAATTGGTTTCCAAATGGTTTTGAGTAAATTCTTTTAGAAGATGCTTAAAAATGAATTTCAAAGGTTTCATTACTAATAATTATTTAAAATGGAATTTCAAACCATTATAAAATCACATGTAATTTTGATTCCTTCTTAATTAATTCCCATTTAGAATTTTTGAATGGTTTTTGAATGGTTTGAGTGTGGGAAAATTGTTGTATTATGTCCTCCAAGGGTATATTGTTTATTAATGTGATATTGATTGTTTCTTGTGGTATATGATTATTGATATGTTTTTATTATGATATAAATGATACATGATCATGGTTTTTTCTTGCGAGATTGTAAGAGGTGAGATGATATTTACTTATTTTTATTTATTATTGTATGTGATTTCTCGCCTCCTATTAATTTAATTACATGGATATCATATGTGTTTTTGTGAGATATGATAGAATTATATATATTTTTAATTATACTAACTAAACCCCCCATGGTATGGAAATACCATAGAGGGGTATTCCACCAGTGATATTAGATGAGAGAATTAATTTAGTTATAGACTTAAGAATACACCAACAGGATGACAGGTGAATCTGAACCAAGTACATCTAGGGTCCCCTCACAATATGTTTATGAATTTCCCATGTTTACTCTATGATTTACTTTGGGTAACTTTATCTTTTTTTTTCTCCCTTACTTGATTAGGACACATAACACTGTGACTTATTTTTTTGTACACCCTTCCCATTTTGTCTTAGTTCCATGGTATTTAATTATGTTTCTCTTTATTTTGGGCTTTATTTTTCTTCAAAAATATTTTTAAGTTGTTTGATAATTGTGTGTTTGTAAATCAATTTAAAAATTAGTTTTAAATAGGTACCTTTATTAAAAATGGTTCGGGGCTTGGGAATTATTTTTCCCAGATATTATTTTCAATTAAGTTAAAATTAAAAAGAATTTTATAAATAGTTTTTTATGTGATGTTGGTTAATCATTATTATGTATGAAAAAAAATTATTTTTTTTGAATTTTTATTTGAAACTAGTGTAAATGAATTTTTATTTCCAATTAAATTGCATGAACTCTATAGTACTTACTTATTATGCTTGGTTTCCCACACATACTATATCCACCATTGGATTTATGTATTTATCATGCATTTCATTCAAGTTCCTTAACTTTGTTCTTCTAGTTTGGGATATTGGGTTCTTAGAGTGTTTACAATATTTTTCTTCGGATGTGGAATGCTACCAAGGGTTATATGGATATTATTGATAGTGATTCTGTTTGGGTTTTACTTTAATTTTCTTTTATTATTTTTATGTATCAGCTATGATAGTCTAGTTCATGTTCTATTATATTAGTGTATTTATTTATCAATTATATATGTGATGATACTTATTTATTTTCAATTCAATTATGTTCATATATCTGTTTATTCACTCTTATTACACTAATTTTATGTATTCTTATAGATGTGATTGTTTTTATATTAATGGTGAGATCATTCCAATGGATGATTCTTTGAGACCCTCTAACTAGATACAAGCCTAGGGTGATTGGGTATGTACTTTGGGTATTTCACGAGCTAGTTCTGGTATTCTACGGATGACCTCAGATGGTTTATGAAAATAAGTATCATTTGAGAGTTTTCTTTTTGGAAGTCTTCATGATAATCACCTAAATAAAAAGTTATCTAAGTGTGATTTCTAGATCTAATAAGTTAATTTCTTAAGAAATGTGACTTCAGAATGGGGAATCTCATTTGTTCATGAAAAGTTAATAGTCATTATGTATTAAAAAAACCCAAATAATATCTACAATATAATACTTTTTTGGATTTAATAGGATATTATTAGTGGTTTTTAAAGTATTTATACAAACTTTAATTTCCTTTGAAAATCATACTAAAAATGTGGTTAGATTTTTATATAGATCTGAGTTCCAAGAATCCTTAGAATAATTAAAGTGTCGATTAACCTAAACTCCTATTCTGATTCTACCTGAAGCCTATTACGTATATATTTTGTATTATGTCTCATTAGGTATGTGCTTGGGATGTGTTCTCATACAAGGTGGTCATGTGGTGGTATATGGATCACACCAACTCTGGCCATATTAGAATAATTACCTAACTCATTGAATAGAACTCACAACAATAATTCATTCCCTTAAGTATTGCAGACACTATCTTTTTGTGGAAATATTTATTCCTTAAAACAATCAAAAGAGTATAAGTTATATAGTTTCTCAAAACAATCCAAATATAGGGAAAAATGTTTAAAATAATTCTTCTAGTAATTTTACTTTTAAATATCACATACACCATAAAAAGGGAATGTGGTTGTATATTCTATCAACAGAAAGTTTCCTTTATAATATTTAAGGGAGGTTAGTGATTAATGGAACCTCATGAGTATATTTTCTTGAATGTATCTTGAGGAAAGGGAGGAAAAGCAGAATATATTTATTTTTAGTATCCAATTTACTTCTTATCTTCTTGAGATCATCCGGTAGAAGCATTAAATAGATAGGGAATTTCAGTAAATCTGGTTGATCTAAAATAGTGGGGAGACCACTGGTGAGTGGTATTTTTCCTCAAAATGAGCTCTTTTCTTTATAATTAAGTATGTGGTTACAATGTCAATGAGGAAGATTATGATGGAGGATTTATATTATTCTCAGTGGGTTATCCTTCATGATACTGATAATATATACAATGACATGAGACACTAACACTGGTGGTTAAGTATAATATGGGACATAGTGTATTTTTTGTCAGGATGTCTTACCTTATTGCATATCAATATCGAGCACAAAAATCCCTCTGGTTTTCTACAATCCTTTTCGTTCCATACATAAAAGTGGAATGAAGTATCCATGGGTTTTATTATTAGTTTACCCCATACCCCTTAGGGTAAGAATTCAATTTTCATTGTGATTGATCAACTGACTAAATTTTTTAACTTTATTATGATTGGATATTTTATAAAGGCGGTGGAGCTTCATAATTTTTATGTGTAGGAGATCATGAGATTTAAATTGGATTTATATAATATAATTTCTGATAGGGACCACTATTCCACCTCTAGGTTTTGGGAAACCTTATAAGAGGTAATGGGATCTTAGGTAAATTTTAACACATACTATTATCTTCATTCAGACAACCAGATAGAGCATGAAATCTTAAATTTATAGAATATTATACTTTATCACATAATAAATATTAAATATTCACGGTATATCAATTTGGGACAATTTAGTTCTCCTATAATAATATTTTCTAGTCATTTATTAGAATGTCTCCTTTTAAGGACTTATATGGTTGTCCCTACCAATCTCCCCTATATTGGAATGAGGTGGGTGAGACTTCCTTAGTGGGACTGAGTATCATATAAGAGATAGTGATAATGATTTATATCATTAAAAAATGGGTTTTGACTAATTATATTCACCACAAGTCTTCTTTTTATCATCATCATCATCCTTTAGTGTTTTTATTGGGAGATCATGTGTTCTTTATGGTTTCACCTTGATTGGCCCACTATCATCTTTTAAATCAAGGGAATTATTCTCTAAAGTATGTTGAAACCTTTAAGATATTAAATAAATTTTGGAAGGTTGATTACAAATTGGATTTACCTCTTCAGTTGACATAAATTCATAACATGTTCCATGTTTCTCAATAGAAGAAGTATAGTCTAGCCCTTTCCCATGTTCTACATTGGGAAGATCTAGAGTTGAAAGATGATGCCTTAGTGAAAAATTATCACATTCGTATCATTTACTACTGATAGATAGTAATTCATAGAAAATTTGTCCCATTGGTCTAATTATTATGGAATCAGGATAATGACTCTCACCAGACTTAGGAGTTTGAATCCATGGTGGGGGAGTAGCCGTCTCAACTCTTTATTGATCAATCATCTTTGAGCTGACTTTATTGGGGTATAAAGTAAATAGTGGGGATCATAGTCACACCCATAGTGAAATTTTTAGGTACACCATGTATCATTTATTTATTTTTATTTATACCTTTAATTTCCAAATATTTTTATTTCAAAAACAATGAAATAAGAAGGTACTGGCATAGTCGCATGGTTGGTGCACGGTTAACACTAATCATGTATCCAAATAATATAAACCCTGTAGTATTTAAGGGAGGTGATATTCATAGTTGTTTCATGGATTTCTAAACCATTTGATCAAAATTTTGTCTCACTAGGTGTGTCAAGTTCCACCTGCATGGTTAGTATATGGTTTCGAAAACTATATGGCCAAACAATGTGATCTACCCATACTTTTAACATTGTGAAATTTCTTCTTTAACCATGGTAATAGTGAACACATCAATCCCTTAATTCCTCCTT
This sequence comes from Viscum album, assembly GCA_963277665.1. Taxonomy (NCBI): domain Eukaryota; kingdom Viridiplantae; phylum Streptophyta; class Magnoliopsida; order Santalales; family Viscaceae; genus Viscum; species Viscum album. The sequence goes on along the minus strand of OY728143.1, from coordinate 507,859,735 downwards.
CACTAAACCATTTATCCCTCCTACATGTCATTATATCCTCGTTCCCTATATTTGGATCTCTATTAAGGGTTATTTTCCCCTATTTCTTTAATAAAACACTGGGTTAGTAGTTCCTCTTCCCTATTTTGGATCTTTTCACCTTATTCATATGGTTTTATTTCTACCCTAAAGTCATGGTAGCTTAGGGTTTGTGTTGGAATAACCTAAAAATATGTGTTTTTATTTTCAGGGTCTCTCGTTTCCTTCTAATGGACTATGCTTCACTTTTATAATGGATTCACACAATTTATGAGTTATTTTTCTTTGTAAAGGTGGGTGGTTTTTTTAATTTGTCTTTGTTTTATGAACATTAATTAAATTATTATTTCCAAATACTTTTTAATGTTTTTTAAAGAAAATTATTATAATTTATAAAATAATAAATATATATATTATAAAGTTTTGTAAATGGTTCACCCATGGTTATCTAAATTTAAGTGGAATGAAAATTTTGTTTTTAGGGGATACTTTTTTGTGTTTGATAAAACACCCCATTTAAATGGTTTAAATAAATAAAATGAAAGTCTTTGAAAATGAAATAGAACATGGTATCTTAGGTATTTTTTGGAGGACTAGGATAATCATTGTGAGGAATGAAATTATATAACTATTATTAAATTGATGTTATAACATTAATTAAAAATTATAATGATATTTATTTGGGATTCAATTGATGGGGTGTCCTCTTCTACTAATCCTTGAGAGTTCTCACCCTAACGGTGATGAAAATTTTCTTTTTAATTGTTTGATCATTGAGTTATATAAGGAATATCAATTTCATATACCTTAGATACCTTAGGTCCTACCCATGGTGATTTTTTTAATTATGTACTTATATGGTTTTTATTTAACATTTTTAAACTGGTATCTGTGACTTTCCCTTAAAATGTTAAAAGATTATTTTTATAAAGTTAATTTACAAACTATATTTCTTGGTTTTATTTATCAATGTATTCTTATGAATATTTGATGGGATCCTTCTAGTAAATCTATTATCACATCCTATATACACCAAGGTAGTATATGTATACATTGCTTTTATCGATACAGGTAGAGGCAAGCCACCTTTAGTAGTGGACGGTACTCCAGTTATTAGATCATGGGATGGTGCTGGTGACATGGTGGGGACTGAGCCCTCAAGTCACATGGATATAGGTAGTAGTTATTTAATGATTTTTTGTCCCAATTTTTGTATCTTATTCATATATCAGATAATTCTTTGGATCCATACACCCATATCTGGTATTAAAAACATTTTCTTTACAAGATGGCTTGATTACAATTATGAAAATAAATAACATAATCAACCTATATTTTCATGGTTTGTTATAAGGGTTAAAAATGTTTACATTTAAAGGATATTTTAGTTTTATATTTTCAAATAATTAGAAAAACCATTACATAACAACATGGAACCATCCACAAAATGTATATATTTTCTATAAAAATGGGTTCTTATGTTTACATTCATGTTTAATTCCTGAAAATTTTAATTTAGTTTATATGTGTCACCCTTAAAATTTATATAATTTCTATACAGCCATAGGCCCTATGAAAATATTTGAAAATGTGGGATGTGAAAAATAAAACTTAGCAAGGGATATAAAAATAAAGGAATGTCATTAATATGTTTTTAAAAAATATGAAAATCTACAGTTAAATTTTTATTTTAAAAAATAAAAATTGAACTCAAATAATAATTTATTTGGCCATAAAAACATATTTATTACCCAACTAGTTTCATAAAACACTTTTTTTTATGAATAAAGGAAAAAAATAAAATTCATGAGGGTTTTAGGAAAAACATGAAAACATTTCCTTGGAAACAAAATTTTCAAATTTAAAAGATCATAAACATTCTTTTAAATCATAATATATCTTTCTTACCATATAAAATCAAAAAAATTATAAAAATACATTTTTAAGAATAAAAATTAGGCTGGTGAATTGGTACATCATCTTACAAACACACTTACAATCTCTCTTACAATCACTATTACAAAGGAGTAATCATCATTTTAAATTCCATTATGTATCCTCTTGGAGATCATATCATTACCAAATGCATTGGAGAGTTATATCATAGGCCTGCCCATAATCATCAATAATTTCATAGAATAATATCATGTAAAAAAATTATAATATTTTACGTTTTAACAAAAAACCCCAAAAAACTCATTTGAACCCATAATCAAAGAACTTTACATTTTCACATAAAAATAAGGATAAATATCCTTTTCCTTTGAAACCCCTTAAAAGGGAAAATTTTTATAGAAGAATAGGAATAGCGTATTCTTTGAAAAATCATGAAAACATATATTTGAACCATGATAATGAAAAATTATATTGAAAATGGTAAAATTCATTCATGACATTAATGTTAAAAAATCTCTTTGAATTTAGTAAAAATTGTCAAAAGTGACCCATATGGAAAAAATTTAAAAAAATATTTTTTAAAATATTTTTAATAATTTAAATATGGTTGAAAATTAATTTATGTAATCATTGAAGTATATAGAATAAAATTATTTAAAAAAATTTAAGAACATGGATATTGAAGAGAAATAGTTTAAATAAAAACATTAAAATATTTAAAATAAGGTTTTAAAGAAAAATTAATTTCATCGAGCACCGACTCATTTCATATGATCTATATTTCTTCAATAATAAAATTATATTAATAATTTACCTACATAAGAAATTTTTTAATTTTTATTAAATTATCATTATTTATTTTATTTCATTTATTAATGTGTTTTATTTAGTTAATAAATCATTTAAGTTCACATAGATGTTTTGAGGACGTTTGGTCCTTAACATTTAAAATAGCTTAGGTAGGTTTGATAAATTAAAATGGGTCATGGTTCTATCATATCCAAAATCATTAACATTTTATAAGTTTAATTTTATACTTTCAATAAAAAAAATTATGATCATCCTTGTGGTACGGTCATGAAAAATGAAATACATCATTTCATAGAGGTCATAATCTATATATACGCATGATCAGTATTTTCGTTTTTATCATAAATGAAAATGAAATAAAGTAGAAAAAGTTTAAGATTTATATAAATATAATAATATTATAAACATCATATTTATTCATTAAATCCTTTCCTAGGACCATCCATTTATGATGGAAATGAAAAATGAATTGCACCGCTTCATGAAGGTGGTACTCAACACGTAGGCATGGGAAACATTGTCATTTTTTAACAGATGGGTGGATGAGGAGTTGGATAATATTTTATTTTAAAAAATCATAATTTTATTAAAGAAATCATATATATTTATTAAATCTATATTTATAAACAACCATATGTGGTTGTGATAAAAAATGAAAAATATTTCTTTGTAGAGGTGGTATTTTTCGCGTAAACATGAGCGACATTTTCATTTCTGACAGGATAGAAAGGAGGTGGAGAATATTTGTTCCATAAATATAAAAATATTTTTATTTAATATATTAATTTAATTATAGTAGTATGGTTAGAATATATTTTAAGTAGTTATAAAAACAAATAAAATTTAAATAATTTGGTTAAGACTTTTACCACCTACTTGATTATCTTCCTTTGGATTACACTTTTATCATTATAGGGTTGGTATTATAATTAAAAAAACCGTTAATATGCAAAGATAATATTTGGAAGACATTTGGAAAGATATTGGTTGAGCTAAATGGCTCATGTAGTGTGGATAATTGAAGAGAGGATATTCCCTTTTATAAGTGAGAGGAGTGTCACCATTGTAAATATTAAGTACATTAAAATATTATAAATATCTCTATCAAGGAAATTGGCTCCAAGAAACCCCAATTTATAATATATGCTATGTTATGGTCTTGATACATCCAACCAATCAAATTTATATAAGTTTTAGAGATATTTTAGGCTATATATCTTATTTTAACCCTAACATTAATCCTTTTAACCTTTAGTATGGTGAAAAAATGTTACCATGGTAACTATTAAATATAACATAAAATGAATTTGAAATAATAATATTTTTAAAAAAATTATGATTTCAAATATGGAATCCTTTTCTTAAGATTCAATTGACAGAATTATTGAAAATTAATTTTAAAATAAGTTAATAGAATGAATTGAAAAAACTTTTTAGAAAAATACCTTTTAAGAATAAAATGAGTTCACACCAAAATAATAAACATTATTGATTCTAGTATAATTTATTAGATTATTATAAATAATATGATAATTATTATACTTTCAAACCAAAAAAACTAAAATGATCCATGTGAAATCATGATCAAAAGAGAAGAACCAAAAATAGATTTTATTTGAATAAAAACATTACTTAGATTCCGAAAAATGTAAAGTGTAGATTTATTGGCTCAAATTTGTAATTTTAAATTAATTATATTAATTAATAAATAATTATTCGGTATTTAGAAAGGGTTTTATAAAATTTAAATTTATTATATTATCATGATAATTCCATATATGTGACAGTATTTTTAAAATTGGTATGTTTCACTACACATAAAAATCAACTATTTTAGAAAAATCATGAAATTTAATATTAATCATATTTTAACATGTTTATCTAAAAAAATAGGGTCAATTTGAAAAAAAATAACTTCTAAAATTAAATAATTAACTCTAAAATAAAAAAACAAAATATAAATAAAATCTATTTTTATAGAAAATTGATGTTAACCTTATATCATATCAATTGCCAAAGAGTATTAATTTATTTATTTTCACATTATATATTCATAATGTTTTTATTTTTACCTTTAGTTATAATAAAATATTAATCACTTTAGTTTTTTTTGTATATATCACATTATATTTAACAATATATTTACATAAAGTGATATATACTAAATTCTTCGAGCGTTGAATTCTCCCTCCATAATGAAATTGTGAACTCATAATTATTTTCTCATTTATGATGGTCAAGGGTTTAAAACATTTTTCGAATAAATTAAAATGAGTTCAAGGTGACTTCAAAAATAAATAATTTAAAAGTAACCATAACAATGGAACCTTAAGACCATGTCAAATTGAAGAAATCTAGAGTAGATGATAAATATACATAACTATCGAGAAATACCTTTTAAATCAAATTGGTATATTTTCATTTTAAAAGTAATGATAGTGTTTATGTTAAGACTAATAAACTTATCATTTACTATATATTTATTAAAACAAGCATTTAAAATTATCATACTTGTACATGTGAATGAGTTTCATAAAGTGCACCTTCATAATTGAGTGATATTTTCTGTATATGACTAGATAGATTTATCTTCCTCTTTCTTGAGTTTGGGAATTATTTTACCATAAATAAATAGAATAAGTTAAATTACACTTGGTTTATTTTCATACCATAAGTGTAATTTCATCTTTTGGATGTTTTTTGAGTAGTTTTCCATCTTTGTTATGTAACATCCTGATATACTAGAGTACAACTTTGTATTTGATAGCATGTATGACATGGATCAAAAAGCACGTAAGGGAATATAATATCCAAAGAATCTAATATATATTTAATATTTAAAATAAATTCTATGAAATGATATAGATTACAATTCATTCAACACTGATCTATCTTGCATCACACACAAGAGTGACCTTCCATGATAGCTTGTGTTACACGCCATATTGAGTTTCACTAAATAACAATGTATTATTAAAATAATATTATTTAATATCATATGATATAACCTAGCTATTTTGTTAGAGGTTATAAATATTATTAACTAAATTATGAAACTTTATAGTATATATAAATATAAAATGAATTCATTGTTAACCAATTAATTATATATGAAAATAAGAACCAATTGGATATAAAATAAAATATTATTATTTTTATGCTTCCAAATGATTTTTTTCATTATAAATAAAATAAATTACAATTATTAAATTATATTAATGAAATATATATGTTATATATTAAATCAAATATTTTTTAAATTCAAATAATAGATTTTATAGGCTTAAGATAAGAATAAAACCAATTTTATGCACAAAATATTATATTTTTATTAAGGCACTTTTAATGCCTTTTAATGGAGAACCTATTTTAAATAAAATTCTTGACACCTTTATAAATTAAAAATGTAAAAATAATATTTATCTATGAAATATAAACATAAAAATTAGGTTATGTTTAATTTTTTGTATTTTTCTATGAAGTTTCATTTTTTAATGAATAGTAGAAAATACTGAATTTTAGTTCAAAACTATTTTTTCATCTAATTTATTTATAAAGTTAAATTAAACTTTTAATTTGTTTTAAATTTTAATTATATGATATTTTTCTCAATTAATACAATTTATTTTATTTTAATTAATTTCATTTTAAAATTTATTATAAAAACATAAAAAACTTTCGGACGTTGTAACTTTAAAAATCTGCATTGTCATCCTGCCTGCGGGATGAATTTTAAATTAATTTATGCTAATTATATGATTTGAATTTAAAAAAATCTATTCCATATTTTGAATAAGAATAATTTAGAATTTATAATAAGGCCAAATTAGTTTTTGACCAAAAATATAAGTGAATGAAATTAAAATTAATTACAATTATGAAGGCAAAATTAGGCTTAACGAAGGACTAAACCATTAACTTAAAGACCCAAATTACCTCTCCAATTGTCAAAAAAACCATTTTATTTCCATATTTATACCATATAATACTTTTTCTCAAATTTTCTCTACTATTGGAGCCACTTGAAACAAACGTGGGAAGAATTCCTTTGTAAAAATATTACAAGAGTGTCACTCCTCTGCCACTATAAAAGGACCTCCTCTCCTCCCACTTATTTCCACCTCTCAATACACCTTATTTAAACCAAGATCTAACCACATATATCCTCAAAATCCCTCTTCAAATTATATAATCCTCCCCTTGGGAATAAATAAATCCAATTAATCTTTTGGTTCAAACCAAAAAAGAGTTACTTGATTAAGAGGTAGCATCTTTTCTTAAGCTTCTTAGTTTTATTTTAATTCTCCAACCCCTTAAATATTATTATTATATGACTGTATAAAAAATAGTTTCCAAAATATACTAGTATTTGTTTTATGCTAAATCTTATACATATACTAACACACACTTTCATCTAATTGGTAATGAACATATTGTTTCCATGTACGGTGAACTACTACCTCGCGAAACGATGATTGTCTATTTTTAATTTAGCACTTATCATGGTATAAATTATGATATATAATCAGTTTATATATGTTATATATGATTTTTATAATGTATTTATACTTATTTAATTCTTTTAAAACATAAATCTTTATACTTTCCATTTTATGTAAAAACGATAACATTGTTTGAGAAAGTGTGGACTACTGCCCCCTCAAAGTGATGTGATACGTTCCCACAATCCATAGAATGTATAAATGATGATTATAATTAAACATATGATACATACACAATATTTATATGATATTAATTACATAATTACCTTTCTATAAATATATATATATATATATATATCATTTTCCTTATTACCCTTTCACACACTTAAAAAAAGTGATGATATCGTTCGTGGACGTGTGGACTACCGCCTCCTTAACATAATGTGATTCCTTTTACATAACAAGAATTATATATATAAGTATATATAATTAAATAATATGGTAATTATGATATAATTATCATTTTTTAAAGATATTTGGTTACTTACCCAATTTCCAAATCAATCATTGAAAAAAAGGAGTGCTACTCATGCGTATGTACGGACAACCAACTTCATGGTTGTAATGTTAATTCATTTCCATAACCATATTTACTGATTTTTGTAAAGTAAAATTTATTTATAAATATGATAATTATTTCATGATTATTATTATGGAGATGTTATAAAATGACTTTTATGATAATATTTGACCTACCAAAGTCGTTTTTCACACATAAATTGAATTTGGTCAAACAACCAACGTTAACATAATTGTTCAAGTAGTTGTATAGAACATTGTAATAAGTGAAATAAAAAATATTATAAACATAAAAAATGTCAATAAAATAAATAATTAGCATAAGTTTCTTATTCGGGAATATAAAGAGACCTGAGACAAATCAGATGCAACGTAAGGGATTCGCATCTAACTTTTTACATCTATGAGATAAATTTCATGTTCACCACTTACAAATTTTGTGTGGTATATCTACTGCTCCTTTTGATATATTATATAATTAATAATTTTATCTTCATGTTATTTTAAAAATTCATTTAATTTTATTCATCCATGAGTAATATGATTTAAAATGTTTCAAAGTGGTATGGGACACGTTGGAATGTATAAAGATTATTTTCCCCAATAATAACTTTAATGATCTTTCAATGGTATTTCCATTAGAGAAAATTATATCACCACTATTCAAAAAAAACTTTCATTTTATCTCCTCTGTTTATTCAGACCCATTTCCAAGTATTAGTACCATTTTTCCTCAATTTGGTACTCAAAATGTTTTATAAAATGATTTTAAAAATACTCTACTTTATATGTATCATTAGTTAGATAACCTATTTTCTTCTAAATACAATTTTTTATTAGAAAATTTTGATTTTTTTTAAAATTTTTTTAAATGAAATTTTTACCCTTTTTTCTTTTACCAATGTTTTCAAAGGAATATTCTTCTCACTTTCCTAATAAGGCATTATTCTAAAATTTAATCGTGCAAAATGAATATTCTTTTTACCTCATACAGATTGTATGAATTTACCCACCGTCATTTCATTGAAACTTCATTTTCATATTCAAAAGGTTAATTTTAAAATAATATATATTCAAAAGTTATTTTTAAAGAAAAACTTTTTCAAATGCTTTTTCAAAACAAAAGTTTATTTTCCTTAAAAATGTTTTTAAAAGATCTTTTTATAATATTTTCATTCATAAATGACAAAAACAATTTATTATACTACAATTGGGTTATATTGAATTGATACCAGCTTTAATCATCCTATGGATGAATTATGAATGCTTTTTTCAAGGATAATATTTATATTCCCTTAATTCCTTTTGTTCCCCTTGAAATATTTAATATCTTAAGATCATTTGACATTGAATTTCACCTCAATATTGATTTCATTTTTTATGGATATGATTATTTCCTAAACTGTATACCATATTTCATATGGTGTTTACTTTAAAAATTATTTGATTATTTGTGGAAATATTGATAAATTTGTATACTTTAATTAATATGAATTTTTGATAAGGCGTATTGTTTATTTGAAATGTGGAATGTTTTGGACATTCAATATACATGTCAGGGAACATTTAAGGAAATACATATGGGTTGGGGACCAATTAATGAAATCCCCTAGAAGCATTAGTACTCTCATGGGATGATTTAGTTATGAGAATTTGAATAGGTAAATTTTCCATTGACGGTAATGGTTTCATGTACCTAAGAAATATGGCATCTAATAATTAAGCATTTCCATTATTTAAACTCAGTTATTATTCACCCATCAGATCTTATGTCAATATATATATGGATACATTTAATTTTACTTCATTAACTAAATGGCATGTATTTTAGTTTCTTACCTTTTCATATTGATTTTTCCTTATCTAGTTACTTGAATATCATGTGTTTCCTTTTATTACCTTGCTATAATTTTATGCACTTCCTTCTCAGTTTTTTGATTATATGGTATGTTTGTTCTATTATTTATCATTTCATAATTATTAATCTCATTTATTCAATTTTACTTTCGTTGTACTTTACCCTTGATAATAAAAAGAGATCACCCTTATTATGTTTATTTCCCCATGAATCCAATAAGAATACTATAAATGATACACAAGATTTAATAGATTGAATAAAGTTATTCTCAAATTTATTTATTTATTTAGAAAAAAAATTATGTTTTAATTAGTGTTTTCATTTTTAATATAAGAATAATTTATGTATTTTTTTTACCAAGACTACTAAATTATTAGGTCCTTTAGGATTTTATTCATTGTAATCACGTCAATGTAATTGATAGTAGACATTGGATTTGGGCTTTCTAGGGTCGGGTCGCTACTGTTGGTATCAAAGGAAGTTTAGTATAAAACTTGATAACTAGATTTAGAAAAGTTTATGTTACAAAATATAGCTCCTAAGGTATAATTTCAGGAAAATTATAAAATAACTCCCTCAAAATTTGGTAAAGTATATATTATGTGGGTTTTCTAGGAATACATCCTTGTCTGAATACTACAAGTGGGCATGGTTCTGGAAAAGATGTACCAAGTAGTAATAACATCGATAAGGTGTTTTGAGTCAGACTCGGGGAAACCTGGTACATTACAATGGGCCTTACTGTGCACCTGTTTTGACACTCCTAGGGGATATTATTAGGATAATTCACATTTTCATTAAAAATCACTATAAAGGATTTTGAAAATGAATAAGCTTAGTTAAACCTAAGGTGTTTTAGATTGAAGATAAGTTTTTATGGTTTAGATTTCCAATAAATGATATTATGGATAAACCCTAGACCATAGAAGGACCTATGTTGAAATAAATGAATGAATTATTTATGTATTGAGGTTGTATTGAAAATATTAATTAAAAGGATATTTAGTGATTGACCTTATTTCAAGGATGAATATCATATTTATTTTAGAAATTATATTAATTTGGTTTTAGAAAAGGACAACCGGAATGCCGAGTGACAACCAATAAAATCTAGTAAGGCTGATGGTCTTGAACCCATGACTGAAGGACGATATGGGTTCCACACCTACCACTCACCTACACGTTGTTCTGGTTAATTAGGAATTGTTTCAAGTTAAAAAATTTGATGAATAAATATTAATGAAGAACCATTAGTATTTCATTTTAGTTTTAGAGATTAATCTATTAACCATATTAGTTTTGTAAAATATTTATAGACAAATAGTTAGACTTGTAACTATTTTATAGGCCTTACGAACCTTTAAAATTTTCTTTTAGTGCTTCAAGAATAAAAAATAATTATTTGTAATTAATTTTTGTGAGTAAAGGGATGAATTATAATTTGATCAAATCACAACCAAGAGTCAGGATTGTTCATATGAAATTAAAATGTAACAAGTAAGAATACTTCCTTATAATTTTGGTTATTAAAATAATTCCCCAACATTAGTAAAATGACTTTGAAATAAAATGTTGTCTTAGTACCATAATTCCTATTGAACTGTGGTCTATTAAATCATAAAAGATTTATGGTTTTGAGGCCCTAAGATTTCTATTGATCATTCACTTGTTTGTTAATGATAAACTCAATCACTCCCTATAAATATTATTCTTTTCCTCAAAGTATGTATTTTCACTAGCCACTAATGTTCTCCAACTTAGAGATATATTTATATGGTAGTTCATGTGACCTTCTTACTTCCCATTCTCTCTTTTCTAGAGGATTTTTTAAGAACCTTTATCATGGTGTGGGATTTAAATATAGGAAATATAAAACAATGTATTATCATGATCGAGTTTAAATTATGAGGACTCAATTTAATTGAGGTGGGGAGAATGTAACACCCCAAAATGCTAGAGTATAAATTTGTATTTGATAACCTATATAACACGGATCACCAAGCACATAAAGGAATATAATATATCAATACTATAATATATATTTAATATTTTAAATAAATTCAATACATGATATAGATTTTAATTCATGCATAAGTGAGTTAGATTGTATCACATGAAAGAGCGACCGTCAATGATAGCTTTGGTTATACGCAAGGTTGAGTTTCATCAAATAATAATATATTATTAAATTATCATTATTTAATATGATATGATATAACCTAGAATTATATTACTTTTTATGAATAGTATTAACTTACTTATGAAAATTTATGGCTTTTATAAATATAAAATTAATTAATTGGTTACGAATTAATTAGAAACGAAAATGAGAATCAATTTGATATAAAAAGAAATAGTATAATTTTTATGCTTCCAAAGGATTTTTGTCTTAACGAACATAATTAATTATAATTAGTAAATGATTTTAATGAAATATATATGTTATATATTAAATAAAATACTTCTTATATTCATCCAATAGATTTTATATGCATAAAATACTGTATTTTTATTAAGTCACGTTTACCTCCTTTCAATGGGGAACCTATTTTAAATACAATTTTTGAAAATTTTATAAATTTAATATGTGAAAATAATTTTTATCTTTGAAATAGAAATATAAAAATATGTTTAGGGTGATTTTTTGTTATTTTCTGTGAAGTTTCATTTTTTATTGAATAGTTAAAAATTATGAATTTTGGTTCAAACTGCTTTTTCATCTAATTTAATTTTAAAGTTAAATTATAATTTTAATTGGTTTTAAAGATTAATTAGATGATATTTTTATCAATTAATAAAATTTATGTAATTTTAATAAATTTCACATTGAAATTGATTATAAAAACATAGCAAGATTTCAGACATTTTTACTTTTAAAACTATCATTGTCATCCCACCTGCATGATGAATTTTAAATTAATTTTTTCCACTTATATGATTGGAATTTGAAAAATAGATTCTATAATTAGAATAATAATAATTTATAAATTCTAATAAGTTCAACTTAGATTTTTAACAAGATTATTAGTGAAAATAATTAAAACTAATTATAATTATTAAGGAAAAATTAAGCTTAATAAAGGACTAAACCTTTATAATAAGGGCCCAAATGGCCTATAAACTTGTCAAAAATACCTTTTATTAACATATATAGACCATATAATAACTTCTATAGGATTGGGTCTATTATTAGTTCCACTTTCAATATTAAAAATGTGGGAAAAATTCCTTTGTAAAAATATTACAAGAGTGCCACTCCTCCTCCACTATAAAAGGAACTCCTCCCCTCTTACTTCCTCACACCTACAAAGCAACTTTGGATCACCTAATATAAGGAAAAATAGATCCTCAACATCCCTAAACTCATAATATAATCCCCCCATAATCATAAATCAATCCAAGTAATATTTTGGTTCAAACCAAAAGAAGTTACTCGATTAAGAGGTAACATATTTCCTTAATTATTTTAGTTTTATTTCCATTATCCAACCACTAAAATATTCTTATTATATGATTTTATAACATAAATAGTATCATAAATATAATATTATTTGTTTTATTCTACTTTTTATACCTACACTTACACACTCTTCTATATAATGGGTAATGAACATACAGTTTCACTGTACGGTGAACTACTGCCTCACGAAATGATGATTGTTCATTTTTACTTTACTAACTTTCATGGTGGCCATTATGATGGAAAATATTTTTATATATTATATATATGATATTTATAATGTATTTAAACTTATTTAATTCTTTTAAAATAGATATATTTATAATTTTCATTTTATGTAAAAATGATAAGATCATTTGAGGAAGTGTGGACTACCACCCCCTAAAAGTGATATGAATGATTAAGACAATCTGTGGAATGTATAAAGGATGATTATTATTAAAAATATGCCACATAAAAAACATCTATATGATATTCATGAAATAAATAAATTTATATATATATATATATATATCATTTTCTTTTTTACCTTCTCACCCAATTAAAAAAAGTGACAACATCATTTGTGGATGCCTGGACTACCACCTCCACAACATGAGGGGATTCCTTATATATCACAATAATTATATATATAAGTATATATCATTAAATAATACGTTATTTATGATATAATTATAATTCTAAAAAGATATGAGGTTACTTACTTTATTTCCATAATGATCATTGAAAAATTGAAATGTTACTCATGCGTAAGTACGACCTACCGTCTCCACGATTGTAATGTTGATCCATTTTTTATAACAATAATTAATGATTGTTTTTAAAAGAATAATTTATATATGAATACAATAATTATTTCATTATTATTATTCTGTAGATGTTATATAATGATCCCTTTGACCATATTTGACCTACCAAATTCATTTTTTTCACATAAAATGAATTTGGTCAAAACAACCGATATAAACATAATTATTTAAGTATTTGTATACAGGATAGTAATAAGTGAAATAAAAAATTTTATAAACATGGAAAATATTCTCAATTAAGTAAATAATTATCCAAATTTTATTATTCGGGAATATAATGACACACGAGACAAATCGGATGCAAGGTAAGGGATTCTCATATAAATTTTTACATCCAAGAGATAAATGTCATACTCGCCACTTACATCATTTTTGTGGTGTATCTACTACTCCTTTTGTTATATATATCATCAATCCTTTTATCTAAATTTTATTTTAAACTTTAATTTAATTTTATTATTTCATGGGGATTATTATTTAAAATGTTTCAAAGTGGTATGGGACACTTTGGAATGTTTAAGGATTATTTTCCTCAACAGTAACTTTAATGATTTTTTAATGGTATTTCCATTAGAAGAAATCATATGACCATTGTTCAATAAAACCTTTAACTTTCTCTCCTCTGGTTATTTATGAAAATTTCTAAATATTATTACTATTTTTCCACTCTTTGGTACTCAAAATATTTTCGAAAATGTTTTTTAGAAAACCAGATTGTGTATCTCTCTTTAGTCAGAGAACATGTTTTCTTCTAAAAATCAAGATTTATTAAAAAAATAAAAAATGTTTTTAAAATTATTTGGTGAATAAATTTTTACCCTTTTTTTATTTTACCAATGTTTTTTAATAAATCTTCATATCACTTTTCGAACAAGCTATTTTTCTAACCTTTAACTGTCAAAAAAGAATGTTTTTTTACCTCATACAGTTTGTATAGATTTACCCCCCGTAATTTCATTAAATATTCATTTACATGTTTAAAATTTTACTTTTTAAAGAAAATATTTTCACAAGTTATTTTCAAAGAAACTTTTTATCAAAACAGAAGGATATTTTCCTCAAAAAAATTGAAATATCTTTTTATAATGTTTCCATTAATCAATGACAATAACTCTTTGTTTTAATCCACTTGGGTTATGATGAATTGATACTATCCTTAATCTTCCTATGGATGGATTATGATTGATTTTTTAAAGGATAATATTCACATTCACTTCCATGAATCCATTTATTCCACTAAAAATATTTAATTTACTATGATCATTTGACATTGAATTTCCCATAAATATCCATATCATTTTTCATGTACATTATTATTGCCTGAATAAAATACCATTTTTCATACGGTTTTTAATTTTAAAGTTATTTTATTGTTTAGGGAAATATATATAAGTATTTATATGTTATTCAATAGAAATATTTGACAAATAATATTTTTTACTCGATATGAGGAATGTTTTGGACATGCAATACATGGGTTGGGGACAATTTAGGGAAATCCATACAAGTTGGGTATCGGTGAATGAAAGTCCCTCAATGCATCAGTAGTCTCATGAGATGATTTAGATGCATGAATTAGAAGAGTTAAACTATCTCTTGAAGTTAATGGTTCCATGTACCTTTGAAACATGGTGTCCAATAATTAATAATTTCCCTTATTTAGTTTCAATTATTATGTATCCATGAGATCTCACATCGACAAATCTATTGATATATTTCATTTTTAGTTCATTGGTTAAATGGAATGTATTTTAGTTTCTTAACTTTACATGTTGAATTTCTTTATTTAGTTATTTTAATTTCATGTGATTCCATTTATTACCTTGTCATGTTTTTTATGCACTTCCTTCTCAGTTTTTTGATTCTATGGTATATTTGTTTAATTATTTACCATACCATTCTTTTTAATATCATTGATTAAATATTTTTTCCTCTATTCTTTACCCTTACTAGACATTTAATCTCACCCTTATTATGTTTATTTCCCTAGTAATAAAATAATCATTCAATAAAAGATATACAAGTATTTACTAGATGGAATAAAGTTATCCTCGAAGTTATTTATTTTTTAGAGAAAAACAACTATGTTGTAATTAGGGTATTCATTTGTAATACAAGACTCATTTATGTATCTGGTTTACCAAGACTACTAAACTATTAGGTCCTTCGGGATTTTATTCCTTGTAATCATGCCAATGTAATTGATAGTAGACACCAGCTCTGATATTTCTGGGGTCAGTTCGCTTCTTATTTCATCTCATATTCTATATGGTAAATAATCATAATGAATTTTTCATGCCTAAAACACTAAAATTAACTTTTAATATAGAATAATATATGAAAAATGATTATAAGTTAGTCCTTATGTTTTTATCCATTAACCAAAACCAAAATGGATAGCCTAAGTTAAGATAATATCTAGTATGAATAAACCTCCATATGAAGAAATAATATATTAATCTTTGAAATCTCAACAATAATACTCAATGTTAAAATTAAATCATTCCCCAAATAAATATACCTAAAAATCTTTAAAATATGCCATACCAAATTTTAAACGCAAATAATATAATTATTTTATCACATATTATTCAAAGATTAACATAAAATTTGTCTCCAAACAACATCAACCACTCATAAATTCACATAAAAAAAATGTATATATCTTGATCATACAATCTATTAAATGAGATGATCTTTTATATAAATAAATTAAATCACCAAAATGCCTCAATAAAATAATATAGACTTCCAAATTTTAAATTAATCATTTATTCATCAATTAATATCAACCACTTTTACATAAAATCCACCATTATCTATATATTTTCCATTTTCCTTGATCCATATAATTTTAAAAAAAATATAGTGAATTTATTCAAAAATAACTCTAGCCACTTAATCACCAATTAATTTTTTAATACCATGGTTATATATAAAATAAAATACATGTTACCAAAAATATAAAAACACTCTATCATAATTAACTATAATTACCTCAATATAAATAGCATATTAATCCAAATTTTCATTTATAAATCAATCATGTATTATTCCAAAAACCTGATAAACAACTCCCAAAATATAATTATTTACCTTTTAATATAATCACATAAGACCTCAAATGCGTATCTATACTTTTCAACTTATGATTATTCTTAAATATTATCAATACTTAAATAAAATACCACTACATCATAACTCTCCAAACCCGATATGTAGATACTTTAAACATTAAAATTCCTTATAAACATTTAACAATTATTTATTACCTTGTTCCTTAATACTTATTTCCTAAAATCAAATATATGAATCATGTACTAATGTTTCATTAATCTCAATATAATCTAGCATCATACTTTAAACATAAGTAAAAAATATATAATTCATAACTTTTATATGTTATATCATAGTTTCTTCATCTTGAGTGGTAACTACATATGGCTTTTCTAAACCTTTATTCATACAAACTTTATTATTAGATGGATGCTTCCCCATTTATTTACACCATTAATTATTCTTCTCCTTGTGGTTATGAAAATTAATTAACTCCATATCAATATTTTCATTACTTCAAACAATTTATTCATAACTTCAAAATTCATAAGTAACTAAATCACTTCATAAAGTTGGCTTCAATCATGATTAAAATATATCAATTTTACTACCATACTCTAGAAGAAAATTCATTACACGTTTAGATAATCTAGTAAAATTTAATTCATCAGTGGAAACGTAATCTTCATCCTTTTAATTCAACTCTAAGAATTTCCTTTCCATTCTCTTTCAAATAAATATATGAAAATGTCTATCAATTAAAATATCCTTAAATTTTTTCCATTCTATGGTATCAATTTCATTTTTCTCTTCTTTATTCTTAATTAAATACCACCACTAATTGGATTCACCTTAAAAATGATAAATACCAAGAGTAACCTTCTGATTCACTAAACATATTAGGACTTAAAATATCTTCTTTAAAAAATATATCCATCCATAAACATTCAATGGGTCTTATGATCAAACAAAATTAAAATTGTGATATTTCATGAAATTCTCTACAAACGACATATTCCTATATAAATAATTTTTTTTCTCTATTGTATGAGTTACACTATTTATAGATTGTGTTAATTGAGTTAACATATCCAAAAACTAGTCAAATCTAATTATAACTATTTTAAGTTGCTAATTTAGAAGGATATTTTCCCCTAGATTCATTCCTACAACAGTCTCTTTTTCGCATATAGAAAATCATTCTAAATAGAAATAGATTAGATAAAACAACATGAAAATCCTTAAACTCTATCTCTTTATAATATAAACATAAATTATAATCTTTTAAAAAAATTCTTTAACATCCTCATAATTTATAAAGTTACATAAACCCTTGATATAATACCAATTATAATGCCCAAAACCCATACACCCAGATTTTGTGTTAAAAATATATTGTCTACAAGATTTCTTGATAACAACTATTATAACTCATAACATAATCAACAAATAATTATATAGTTTATAACAAGGGTTGTACTTTCTTATATTTCCACGATCCTTTAAGTTTATAGTTTTAGGGAATTATGAAAACTATTACATAATAAAGTTGTGAATTTCACACATTGTACATTTTTCCCTCAAAAAATAGTTTTTTATGTTTATACTATTACTTCATTCATGATACATTTTCGTTATTGAATACATGTCATCATTAAGCTTATTAGAGTTCTTATAAATTCTTAGGCCCTGTTAAAATAATTTGAAAATGTGGGATGAGAAAACAAAATCTCAGTAAGGGATATAAAAATAAAGGAAACATTTTAATTCATTTTTTTATAATATGAAAATCCATAGGGAAATATTCCATTTCCCAAAATAAGTATTGAGATCAAATAATAAATTAATCACCCATTAAAATAATTTTTTTACACATATTTTTTCAAAAAAAAATTGTAGCATTCATAAAGTAAAAAAACATAATTATAGTGGTTTTGTTGAAAAACATGAAAACTTTTATTTGAAATACAACCTTCAACCTTTATAAGATCATAAAATTTTCATTAAATCATAAGTTCTTTTTCTTACCTTATCAAATAAAAATATTTCCATAAAACCCATTTGAAAGCATATAATAACCTATAAGTTAAATAATTTTCCCCCTGAAATTAATTGTATTTGGTTAAATCAAAGGATAATTATTTAACTTTAAAACCAAACCAAAATTATAAGGAACTTTTTTAAAACTTTATTAAAATAGAATAATTTAAAATGGATGTTTTTAAAATAAAAACATTACTTAGATTCCCAAAAATGTCAAACATAGATATATAATTTTGAAATTATTTTTTTAAATGAATTATTTTACTTATTAAATTTATATTTTATCTTGTAACAGGTTTTCATAAACATTAAAGTCATTATTTTATCATGGTAATGTCATAAAAGTTTCTATATTTGTAAAATTAGTATTATCCATTATTCACCCTAAAATCAACTATTTTAGAAAAATCCAAAAGTTTCACCTTAATATTTTTTTACATAATGATTACAAAAATTAATTTCATTTTATCAATTTAAATTTAACTTTTAAAAAAAATTATAAAATATAAAAAAACTCATTTTATAAAAAAATGGCCCTTTAAAAACATTAAATGTTCTTAAATTTATATTATATAAATTACAAATGAGTGATAATTTATTTATTTACACATTGTATACTCATTAAGTTTTGATTTTTAACTTTCATTTTAATAAATTATTACTCAATTTAGTTTAGTTTTTCATATATCACATTCTATTCAATGATATGTGTACTTAAAGTAATACATACTAAATTCTTAGGGTGTTACATATAACATAATTAGAATCACATGCCTAATTTTTATATATTCATAAAGTTGAATCATCCATTATATTTTGGTATGTTAAATACTTGAATTTTCATTCATGGTTTTGGTCATTTATGTAATATTTATCTTATGCTTATGCTGGTTATTTATTTATTACTTTAGTTTCATCTTTTTTTGAGCATGACTTTCCATTTTATATAAAGGTCTTGTCTGGTCCTCGGTTTGGATCTATTTAATGTTATTTTGGGATAATTTTTTACCAATGGTGATTTTGGATTCCCAACTACTAGTTTCTATCCTATAGGGATCATGAATTCCCTTTGGACTTTGCCATGGGCCAACATAGGTGTCGAGTTGAGGAGTGACCTGGGTTGGTTTATGAAAGATAATGAGTTTCTTTTTTAGGCATATAATACTAAAATAATGTTATATTCAATGGTTATGATCTATGAAAAAATAAAATTCAATTCAAATTATTTTATATTGTTTCTCAAGGACCATGAATCACTTAATAAATTTCTTAAGTGTGTTATAAATAAATACGAGAAAAATTAATTATGTTCCTCGAATATTGTATGGTACATTACAATCATTACAATGTTTAGGTAACTATATAGATTTGAGGATACTAAAAGATAATTTACGTGGAAATCAGATATATAAATTTAATATGGGAAACTTTTCCACATATAAAACTCTCCCAAGTGGAGGAAAATTGATCATGAGTATCATAAAGTTTGAAATGATCTGAGAAACCTCCTTATTGATATATATATATATATATATATATATATATGTATATATATATCTGTGTGTGTGTGTGTGGAAATATTACTTTCGGTGTACAAAGTATCACTCATAGGACATGTCCAGTCATGTTATTAAGTTATAAATTTCCATTGTGGTTATGAGTTGAGGTATATGTATATTATGTTTTCCTTTCTTATATTAGGAATAAAACAAAATAGTAATGATATTGATGTTTATTTTTATCTATTGATCAAAGTCCTGAAATTGATGTGGGATATGAATATTACATTGTATAATTCTCATATAAGTGAAGAGTTCATGTTGATAGTCATGTTTTTTGGGATAATAAATGGAATCCTTTTTTATAGAAATTTGTTAGGATATAGTGTTAAAGGTATTTTAGGGTGTCCCATTTGTGAAAATGGTACTTTCTTAGATTGGTTGGATCATTCCTTAGAGATAGTATTTCTAGGAAATTGTAACTTTTTACCCTGATTATATAAATACCAATTGTGGAAAATATCATTTGATGAGAATTTATAAGAATTTTAAAAACCTTATATATTAAGAGGTGATGAACTGTTTGAGAATGTAAAGGTTATTTTCACCATTTTTCATAAAACTTCTCAGAAAAACATTATTGAAAAATGTTGGAAAATACTACATATTTTTTCTAATTAACAAATTAGAATTTTTTTTGTATGTTACAAATTTTATTGATGGTGTGTATGTAGAAAAAAATGTATGTGATTGTGTCATCACAACATTACAAAATGCATTGTAAAAAATATGTAATTAAGGCTTGATTGGAAATGATTGACAAGAGGATAAGTGTAATTTCCCCATCCAGGTTTGCTTTGAACAATAATCAGACCAATTTTATGCTTAACCTTAGGTCTGTCTCCCCAATCATTAGAGGATACCAATAAGAAATGAAGATATATGGTGTTGCTATGGAGATATTATACCTTTATATCTGACTTCTCAATAATGGTTTAAAAACCAAATATCATACCTAATAGTAAAAAATCCATCAGAATATGTAGAATCAATAATAATAAATTAAATTTCAAAGAAAGAAGTCATACTAACTCACGTTTATTCCAACATAAAATAGATCACCCATCATGAAAATAAAAAATACAAGATAGATAAAATAATAAAAGATCTTGAGGGCTTACTACCACTATCAAGCCTCGTATCATCCAGTCTATGAATCCTATATGAGCTATATTGCTCAACAATGCAACTTTGAACCTCTTCCCAACCTAAACCTATGATCATTGAGAGTTATTAAGGCACCCAAGTTTTCATGACCCTATCTCTCCAAAGGTACCCCTCTTAGGCTGGAAATAAAGAGAGAGTGATAATGACCCCTGAAGCCCACCTCTAATAGGTCATGGGTTGGAAGCTAGAACTAAGGGTATATAAAGAAAACACATGGGATGCATTTACCTCTATAAATTTTATGGAGTAAGATATAATATGATAAAAACCACCAAACAACACCTTGTATAAATAAAAAGGAAAATTCCAAAACATGTAATTTAAACATAAATTAAAAAAATAAACTAGAAGTACCAAAACTAGAACTAAGAAGTGACCATAAACCCCATTATCTCTTTAAAGCTACTCAATAACTCATCCATTATAATTTGACTCATCTTGATGACCAACCTGATCCTTATAACCTAAAGGGTATTTTTGTATGTGTTGGGTGATCATAATGGGTATAATCAATAGGATCCTCCTAGAAACCACTCAGTAAAAATGTGAAAGAATCGTACTAAATATTGTTGACTAAACAAAAAAACTAACTCTTCACCAAAATAGGTACATCTATGTTTATCATCTTCACCATGGATCCCTCACCAAATAACACATAGAAGTAAACCATTATATATCAAAAGAATATATATTAATGAAGGTACCCCACATCCACTTATCCAGTGGTTTGTCACTATCATGCCTAAATGCCACACTCTATGTGCACATCTCTTTCAGAAGTAAGACATCCCTTATGTGAGTCAAGTTTTCTACCTGCATCATTCCCATGTAAGACCCAACATCTCATGTTGTAATTAGTCCAAATATACATCTCTCCATCATCACCATCTAATCCATAACTAAGTATATTTATAGAATCTACTAAATCTATTTTATATGAATTATACCTGAACCCATCATATCACATGTGTGTACACCTATGGGAAGCCAAAGACACCATGATAAGATACGGGTAAATTATATACCTCAATCCATTATAGCTTATACATAAATTCTTAGTGGAACCTAGAGTTTTAAAAAACTAGATTAGAACTCACCCTATACCATAATTCATTACATCCCATGATATGCCTACTCATAACTACATCCAAACAGAGAGTGGTGGAGCATGATAAGTCAGCCATCCATTCCCTCTCCCACCTGGATGTTAGATAAAATACCCCCAATACATTTGGGTGTCGGTTTCCCTACTGATGTGGGTGATGTGCCATTTGAAATAAAAAATAATAATATAATTCTTAAACTGAACTAAGGGAAACTAACTATTCTTATACTCATCTTACAGAACAAGACCATTGGCTTACACAGATAAGAACTATATATCAAGAAATTACACAATAATTAAGTTCATAACTAATTTACTAATTAACAATTAATTAAATCACATTAACATTTTACAATATTAAAATTTTAATATTCTTAATTCAATTTTTGAAGACACTATTAATTATCTTTCTTAAATTCTCATGTGTGTCTTCATAATTAAACGAATTTTAACTATTTAATTACAGTCAACAAGATTTATGAAACCACATTACAAATTCTAGATTTCATACTGATGCTTTTTGGAGAATCTCACTAAACAATACCACGGTTTTCATTTACATGATATAAAATGTTTAACATTATGTACATCAAAAACTCCTCATCCCATGGGTTATTTATTTATTAATTTATCATTAATTACCTATCTAAGTTCTCTAGAACTTTTCTTAAGATACCACATCAAAGATGAACTCACCATGCCTATATTCTAATTACATCAAGTAGTGTAAACCCAACAACAATGAACATATAACCACAATATCCACATAGAAGTCATGAAGTAATAAATAATAATTGATCATTTAGCCTTATTATAAACTCATCCCAACTACCTTAGTGTCCCACACCACTACACATAACAACAAACCATCCCACCATCATCGGTATTGACCATCACTTCACCCTGGGCTCCCAATCCATTAATTATCCATCAAAACATACTTTAGTAAACTCACCCTGATACTCTATCCCATTTCTCATCAATAAATCCAATCAAACCTGGTTTTCAGACAATCACAACAAGGAACTAAAATTACTAGAGCACGTATATATTTGGAAATTATTTTTCACACATAGGAAAAGGAACTAAGGTTATATAACAAAGGCAGACAAGACTTCCACAATTATAATGGACTTACTCAGGACCAAATAATTCCCCATTATAATAGATACATTTAAATTCATGAGTTCAATTAATGAATTTATTATACATAGGTCTTTATTAAAAAGTAATTTATAACTTATCATCCCTCATCATTTATGAAATAACATAAAATAGTGAATAATTCCATCAAAATATCCCCCAACCTATAATGTGGAACATTAAGCAAATGAATCAAACTACCAAGAAAATTATTATCATCCTTAAACTTCTAGAAGAACAAAAACTGATAAAAAATCCTAAACTGGTCACTTTAGAATAGACTTCCAAAAATGATTCATCAAAGAATTATAATTTTTTCCACACTAGTACGCACTACTAAGTATGGAATTTATAACTCATGTAAAAACACATCACTCAACACATAAATAAAGAAAATTGTAATTTCCCTGTTCCGGAAGCCACCCAGAGGCACCCCGTACCCAGTTGGTCACATGGCCTCAAGCAAATTTCCCCGAATGCCAGAGGTTGCCGACTAACAGCGAGGGCCTTGGGTGTGATAGTGGAGAAACTATTCCCTCATCTGTAGAGTACACAGTGGAAGTGCACAAATACATACAACATAGAAAGCAATAAATATCCAACAATAATAGAATCAGAATACTACTAGACAAACAAATAGAGCAGAAATATATGTAAATGATGCATGATACATACATGTCTAGAAAAACATACAAACAAGTCACAATGCTGAATACTGTACTAAACCAAAGTAGAAAATAAAAACAACATATGAGCAACTCCTCAGCATTGCAAGCCTCATCTTGGTCGCATGCTCTCCAGATCCAGTGCAATCAAGAATCTGAATTAGAAGGGCTCTTACCCTTATCAATACTTGCAAAAATATAATCTGTTTGGGACCAAAAACACTGCCCGAATAGGGTGTGAGACAAAGCCCTAGTAGGAAACCACCCAAAGATATGTGCCTAACATTCAATTAATATATCGTAGGTAAAAGTACAGAAAGCAGTAAACAGGGAAGTACTAAACATAAAACAATCCACAATTTCTAGAATATAATTTACAAACAAGTAAGCAGTCACGCAAGAATGATGAACAAATAGGTAACCTCTGGGTAGTTCTCACATCCTAACCCCTATGGTTAAACCTACAAGTACTAGCAGCCCTCGGGAAGGCACACACAGTCTCACCCCTCTAGTTCAGTTAAAGAATAGACTCTCTGAGGAACCACTCGCCGTCAATTCCCCCTATAGTCTCGTATCGTACTAAAGGCGCTCTGGGGAAGCACTCAACGTCTCATTCCCCCTGTGGCCTGTGTCGAGGAACTACAGACTATTTGAGGAAGCACTCAACGTCAATTCCCCTTGTGGTCTCACATCATAAATTAAAGACACACTGGAGAATCCCTTGCGTCCATTCTCCTTATGGTCTACTACACTATGCTCTCACAGCCTTGTGTAAAAATCAACAATTATAGCATTGTGTAAAAGCCCAAGTAAACCTCAAGAACTACTTGGATAACATTCTACAACATATCATCATGGAAGGACAGTGATACCATCCTACAACTAGGCATGGAACTAGCAATATCCTAATAGGAAAAACTAGACCAAATGGTCATAAATAGGAAAACATGCATAGTCAAAGCATCCAAAGCATAGTAAATTACCCTATTCACAAACAATAACCTCTACTCAATCATATAAGCGAAGTAGGAAAACAAAAAGGGGAAAACAGAAAACACGCAATACCTCGTTCAAGGGTATTGGTGGAATTTGCACAAATACTCAATGACTTCTTACAGAAAGACATAAACCACCTACCTCGACGTTAGAAGATTGATATACTTGAACCTCGAAGCTTGAATATCCTTGGAACTTCATAGATATAAGAAAAATCCCAAAAAGATCAACCCATGATAACTTGAGAAAGAGAAAGAATTGGGAAACAAAGCACAAGGAGAAGGAAGAGCTTATTGTTGTGGTTCCGATGCAATCGACGACGGTCGATTCGGAGAACGGACAGAGGATCGGGGGATTAGAGGAGAATTGTGGTCGTATGGGATGCCCTCAGTCGAAGGAGTTGAACAAAAATACAGTTCTGGGGTTAAGACGTGACCTCGGTCCGTTTAGTGAAAAAAAAGAAAGTACACTATGTGTACTTCTAGAGTACACGACATGTAATAGGATTTTTCGTACTCCACTTTATGCGGCCTCCATGTCACCTCTACATGGCCATTTGTGTGGCCAAGAAACACCCAGTACATAGCCTCGAGCGGAAACAATGTACACGTTGTGTACTCAAAAAGTACACGGCATGTACATCAAAAATTTCCAGAAACTTCTATTTTCTCAAAAACTCCAGAAAAAGGAAAAACATACCTAAAAAGAAGATCCGGGTTCTTAAAAACTTCTACCCTTAATGAAATTTGTCCCAAAATTTCCCTATCGAGGTGTAGACAAAGGAACCCTGAATAGCTCCGGCCACTACGATTATACTTCTGCCTCCCTCTCCCAAGTCTCGTCCTATACTCGCCCATGCTACCATAGCACCCATACCAGAGGAACAGACCAGCCATGGAGAATGTTCGTATTGCGATTGAAAATCCGGATGGGATGCTCCTCAAATGATGAATCTGCTTCGAGATCAACCTCATCAGGTTGAAGGACATGACACGGGTCTGAAAATTAATGTTGGAGCTGAGAAACGTGGAAGACGTCGTGCATAGCCCAGTACCTCTAAGGTAATTGTAGCAGATAGGCAATCGGCCCAACTCTATCCAACACCTCAAATGGACCGATGTACCATGGTGAAAGCTTACCCTATGTCTGAATCCCCTTGTGTCCCAACCTCGGTGCGACATGTAGGAAAACCTGATCCCCGACCTCAAACTCCTGAGGTCATCTCCAATGATCAGCATAAGACTTCTGTCGAGACTCCATTGTATCCATACTCTTCCGAATCAACTCTATCTGCTCCGAGGTCTCCTGAACAAGATGAGGTCCCCGCAAAGGTTCCTCTCTCGCCTCCAACCAGCATAAAGGTGATCGGCATGGCCTACTGTACAGAGCCTCATAAGGTGCCATCTGAATAGTCGCCTGGAAACTATTTTTGTAGTCAAACTCCACAAGAGGTATATACTTCTCCCAACAACCTCCAAAGTCTAGAATGAAAGCTCGGAGCATATCCTCAAGCACCTGAATTGTATTCTTAGACTTTCCATCTGTATGGAGATGGTATGTTGTACTCAAAAGTACATGTGTACCCAAAGCTTTCTGAAACCCTTTCCAGAACCGAGAAGTAAAATGCGCATCCTTGTCTGAAATGATGGAGTGTGGAAGTACATGTAGACGTACAATCTCTCGGATGTACAACCATCCCATCTCATCAACACTGAAGGTCTCCTTGATCAGCAAGAAGTGAGAAACCTTTGTGACTCTGTCAATGACAACCCATACTGCGTCATTCCCTCGAGGAGATCTCAGAAAACCAATCATGAAGTCCATCGCGACGTCATTCCACATCCACTTGAGGATGGGTAACTATTGTAAAAGACCTACTGGTCATTGATGTTCCGCCTTCACCTACTGACAAGTGGAAAATATCATGACAAAACCAGCAACATCTCTCTTCATACCAGGACACCAATACTGGCAGTGTAGATCGCGATACATCTTGGTGACGCCAGGATGAACTGCCCAATCTAAGGAATGAAAGTCATGCATCAGCTCCTCGTGTATATCTACTGGCACCCATACGCGTCCCTGGAAATGCAAGATCTCATCCTCTCCCACTATCCATCCAAAAATAGGGTCCTCTCCTGAAACGCTTTCCCATAGGACAAGGCCTTCAGTATCTGATAGCTGCCTCATTCGTACGTGATCAAGAAATGTAGAGGTAACAGCTATAGAAGACAGAAAAGTATTCCCATGTCTATCGTGCACCTCCAAATGCATCTTAGATAACAAATCCATAAGGTTCCACTCACTATTGGCCTCTTGAACTGTATGTATCTGAGCTCTCATGCTCAATGCATCAGCCACTACGTTTCCCTTTCCCGTCATATAGGCACGCTCAAAGTCAAAAGACTAAAGATACTCAACCCACCTAGGTTGTCTCATATTCAGATCAGACTGAGAGATGATGTACTTGAGACTTTTGTGGTCAATGAAAACCACAAAGTGCTCTCCCAGAAGATAATGTCTCCTACAGCATAAGGCATGAACAACTTCCACTAGATCAAGATCGTGTGTCAGGTAGTTCCTCTCATGTGGCCTCAACTACTGAGACCCATACACGACTCCATCTCCCCGCATAAGTATAGCTCCCAGCCCAATACCTGAAGCATCACAGTAAACAGTGTAGCTCTTGCCCAGCTCTGGCAAGACTAGTATCGGTTCTGAATTCAACCTCCCTTTCAGCTCCTGAAAGGCTGACTCACAAGAATCTGACCATAAGCACTTCACCCCTTTCTTGGTCAGACCTATCAACGGTGCTGCTAAGTGTGAAAAGTCCCATATGAAGCATCTGTAGTATCCATCCAGCCCTAGAAAATTCTGCACCTCAAAGACGTTCTTCGGCTGCTCCCAGGAAACTACTCTTCTCACTTTCTCTGGGTCTACTAATACTCCTGTCTCTGAGATACCGTGACCCAAAAAGTGAATCTGATCCAACCAAAAGTGGCATTTCAAGAGCTTAGCACATAACTGATGCTCTCTCAAAGTACTCAGAATGACCTCAAGATGTATGGCATGGTCGTGTTGAGTGTGAGAGTACACCAAGATGTAATCCATGAAGACCACCATGAAAGAGTATAAGTATGGATGGAACACTCGGTTCATCAGTGCCATGAAAACTACAAGCGTGTTCGTGAGGACGAACAGCATAACCATATACTCGTATAGACCATACCTACTCCTGAAGGCTGTAAAAGGTATATCTGATGGTCTAACGTGAAACTGATGATAACCGAACCTCAAATCGATCTTCGAGAACACCTGGGCTCCTCAAAGATGATCAAAGAGGTCATCAATCCTCGGTAAGGGATATTGGTTGTTGACCGTTAACTGGTTCAACTTTTGATAATCCACACAAAGCCTAAGGGTGTCGTCTGCCTTCCTCACAAATAGGATAGGTGAACCCCAAGGAGAAGTATTGGGTCGGATAAAACCCTTTTCCTACAACTCCTCCAACTACTTCTTGAGATCTTGAAACTCAGGCTTATCCATCCTATATGGAGGAATGGACACTGGTGTCGCTTATGGAACAATCTCAATCGAAAATTCTACCTCATGCTCCGGAGGCAAACCTGAAAATTCCTCCGGAAGGACATCCCTAAAACGATCCACCACTGGAGGAAAGTCTAACTGTGAAGTCCCCTGGTCATTCAGATACAGACTGTCAATCTGAGTCGTAACTCAACCTAGCCCATGATGCATGGGTCCTGCTCTACTTTCCTGGACATCCCACTCGCCCCGATGGAGAAAAGATCCACCCTATGGTGATATGAAACTCACCCTATGGTGAGAACAGTCGATGACTGCCTGGAATGAAACCAACCAGTACATCCCGAGGATGACATCATAGCATTTCATCTCTAGGACATAGAGGTCCCATAAGAAGTGACACCCTACAACCTCTAGAGGGAACTCTCTAGACTAACATACACTAGCCATCATAGCCCCAAACGGTGTGTCTAGCATCAAGATATCGGTAGAGGAAAAGATACAGAGCCCAAGGCTCTCCACAACAGCAATAGAGATAATGTTATGGGAATCCCCTGTATCAAAAAGAGAAGAAGATAAAACTAAGGCTACTAAGATCATACCTCAAACTGTAGAGGGTCCAGGATCCTGCTCCGGCTGGGTATACTCCACTGCAAAAGCCTAACCTGTACCATGGCCTTGTGGCCCTTCCTGACTACTCTAAGCTGATCTTCCCTACTTTCGCTGATATACTGGTGACTGGACACCCCGGCCAAGACCTCCACCTCGGCCTGAATGGACAGAAGAACTCCAGTTCCCAAACTGGTGAGAAACTGGTTGCATTGCTCCTAAACGAGGAGTCATGGATGAACCCCTATCACCAACTGCTGGTGAGAAAACCTGATAGAAGCGTTGAAGGTGACCCATCTTGCCACAATATCGGCACTCCACTGGGTCTCTCTGGCACTGCGGCCTTATATGCCCAGCCCTTCCACACTGGTAGCATACCACCTGGCTACCTGAAGATGCGTCTCGCCACCTCGGATCACTGTGCATAGACTCCCTACAGTGCTTACTATTGTCAGCCGGTGAAGCACTAACCCTGGAAGCAGAACCGCCCCAGCTCTCAGCTCTGAAATCTCTTAGATTGCGCTATGCAATCAGTGCCTGGTTGACTATGGAAGCGATAGAAGTCAGCCTGAAGATATTCACCTATGAGTGGATCTCCCTTCTGAGGCCATCCTCAAACTTCCTTTCCAAGAACAACCCATCTGTGCTCTGGAGGGGTGTGAAATTATGAAGCTTAGTGAAACGAGAGGAATACTCCATGATAGAAACAGTAACCTACTCTAGGCTTATGAATTCCTAGGCTCGGTCAGCCCTCAGGGATTCCAGATAGAATTAGTCATAAAAGACGCGTCGAAACTCCTCCCACGCCATAACTTGTTGATGAACCGCCTGTGAGATCACATCCCACCACCTCTTAGAAGAGTATTGTAGCATGTAGGTAGCGAGCTTGACCCACCTCTCTGGAGGTGTCTCCAGATGCTCAACGATCGTCATCATGGATTCTAGCCATGACTCTAAAGCCTGAGGTCCTCCTTCCCCTGAGAAGGTGGGAGGATGCTGCTGCTGGAAAACCCACTTCAAGTCTACCATAGACGTGGAAGAAGGAAGATATCCCTAGAAGGTCTCCATTATCCTCATAAAACCTTACCTAAAATGCGCATAGGTGCCTATAGCTGGTATCACTGTTGGCACCAAGTCTGGCACAATAGGAGGATATGTGGGAAGTCCTTGATCAGCCATATCTGGTGTGTGATCACCACCTAGAAACTGGTGTGCAACCATAAGACATCTCATTACCATGACTCTACAAGGTCAAAGAACACTTTAGATCACATTACCAGGGATTGAAAACTAGGAGCGTAAGAAGGGAACAGGGGAAGAAAGCATTCAAAATTACAAAACATGACTATACGGTGTGTATAAACACTACATGTTGTGTTCCCTTAAGTCATTTACGTGGATGTGTACTTTTAACTAATGTGGTCGTGTAACACCCCAAATACAGGGAGTGTTGTCCCAACACACGGTGTGTACTTGAATTATCTTCCCTGCTCGAGTCCTTCTACACGGTTAAGCCACACGGCTCTCCCAAGACAACACTACATGGCGTGTTCGAGGCAAACAAGGCATGTACTAGACATACCTTACCTGGCCCGTGTTGTTTGCGACATGGCCAGGCACACGGCTGACACTACACAGCGTGTTCTAGACAGACACGGCATGTAAGAGAAAGGGTAACACCGACCCGTGTTGTTCGTGGCATGATCGAGTACCTAAATTAGACTACACGACATGTATAATTCAGACACGGCATGTATGTGAAAAGATAACATGACCTGTGTTGTTCGTGACATGGTCGGGTTACCTATTTCATACTACATGGCGTGCTAAAAGAGTACATGGTGTGTTCAAACAAGGTTTTTCACAACCCTGTGTCCTTGATCGCACGTTCAGTGACAGAGTTAAAAACTACATGGCATGTATTTATAAATTACACACTGTGTATTATGGTTTTTTCCAGATAGTAGCCTCAGAACTGTACCAAAGCCCATAAAACATAGAAAAACAAGCATTAAGGTGCCAAATTATGATCCATGAAGGCCCTTACTCCCTGCAAATTAAATTTTAGCATCTTTAACAAGTCACAACAAGGTAAACAGGTCAATGATCCACCAAATTTCAGTCCATGAGGGCCCATAACACCTCAAGAACCAAAGTTTGGCATCCATCTAAGCAAATCACTATGCAAACAATTATCTTTCAAACAGAAGAGATTCTATCAAATCATCTATCACAACAGCATGAATATTATACACAACATCTATCACAACAACATGGAATTGCTAATGCATCCTAGATGACATGTAAACAATACAAGACATGTGATTTATAGAAAGTGCCTATATGATGCATGAGATGGAATACCCTCATCTCATCAGGTTGCGACAGAAATAGAACTTCAATAACAACAACGGTAACAGCATAAAGCATGTGAATCACCCAATGGTGAAATCAAATCAACTATAAAATTGAAAACCAGTAAAATTACAAATAACAAGGTAGTATGGCTTTTCCCTATACACGGGTTAGCTACTCCCAGGAATAACTTATTACTAAGTACCTATTCCATCCTATCCCTGGATATAGGCTCCAAACAGTAAGTCCAGAGAAAGGAAATTCCTCTGATACCACTTTGTAACATCCCGGATCTAGAATCCACCCAGAGGTGCCTCGTACCCAGTTGGTTACATGGCCTCAAGCACATTTCCCCGAACGCCAGAGGCTGCTGACTAGTAGTGAGGGCCTTGGGTGTGATAGTGGGGAAACAATGCCCTTATTGGAAGAGTACACAGCAAAAGTGCACAAATATATACAACAGTGGAAGCAGTAAATATCCAACAACAATAGCATCAAAAGACTGATAGAAAAACAACTGGAGAAAAAATATATGTAAATGATGCATGATACATACATGTCTAGGAAAACAGCCAAACAAGTCAGAATGTTGAATACAGTACTAAACCAAAGTACAAAAGAAAAACAACAGATTAGGAACTCCTCAGCATCACAATCCTCGACTTTGTCCCATGCTCTCCAGCTCCAGTGCAATCAAGAACCTGAAGTAGAAGGGTGCTTTACCTTATCTATACCTGCAACAATATAATCTGTTTTGGCCCAAAAACATGGCCCAAATAGGGTGTGGGACAAATTCCCAGTAGGAAACCACCCAAAGATATGTGCCTAACAGTCAATGAAGATAAGGTAGGTAAAAGTACAGAAAGCAGTAAATAGGAAAGTACTAAATAGCAAACAATCCACAGTTTCTAGCATATAATTTACAAACAAGTAAGCAGTCGCGGAAGCACGAAGAAAAAACAGGTAACCTCTGGGTAGTTTTCACAGCCTAACCCCTATGGTTCAACCTACAAGTACTAGAAACCCTCGGGGAGGCACACATAGTCTCACCCCTCTGGTTTAGCAGAAGAATACACTCTCTGAGGAAGCACTCACCGCCAATTCCCCCTATAGTCTCATATCGTACTAAAGGTGCTCTAGGGAAGCACTCAACATCTCATTCCCCCTGTGGCCCACGTCGAAGAGCAACAAACTCTCTGAGGAAGAACTCAACATCAATTCCCCATGTGGTCTCACATCATAAATTAAAGACACTCTGGAGAAGCTCTTATGTTCATTCTCCCTATGGTCTACTACACTAGGTTCTCACAGCCCTGTATAAAAATCAACAAGTATAGCATCACATAACGGCCCAAGTAAACCTCAAGAACTACTTGGATAACATTCTACAGCATATTAGCATGGAAGGACAGTGATACCATCCTACAACTAGGCATGCAATTGGAAATAGCCTAACAGGAAAAACTAGACCAAACGGTCATAAACAAGTAAACATGAATAGGTAAAGCATCCAAAGCATAGTAAATTACCCAATTCAAAAATAGTATCCTCTACTCAAGAATATAAGTGAAGAAGGCAAACAACTAGGGGAAAACAGGAAACATGCAATACTCCGTTCAGGGGTATTGGTGGAATCTGCACAAATACTCAAAGACATCCTACAGAAAGGAACAAACCACCTACCTCGATGTTAGGAGATTTATATACTCGAACCTCGAAGCTTGAATCTCCTTGGAACTTCATAGATCTAAGAAAACACCCAAAATGCTCAACCCACGATAACTTGAGAAAGAGGAGGAATTGGTTAACAAATATCAAGGAGAAAAAAGATCTTACTATTGTGGTTCCAATGCAATCAACGGTAGTCATTTCGGAGAACGGATAGAGGATCAGGGTCTCAGAGGAGATTTGTGGTCGTACGGGATGCCCTTGGTCGAAGGAGCTAGAAAAGAAGATGGTTATAGGGTTAAGATGCGACCCCAATCCGTTTAGTGAAAAAATAATAAAGTACACGACGTATACTTTTAAAATAAACAGCATGTACTAGGATTTTTTGTACTCCTCTTTAGGCAGCCTCCATGTCACCCCTACATGACTGTGTGTGTGCCCATGACACAGCTAGCACACGGCCTCGAGCGGCAACGAAGTACACGGCGTGTACTCAGAAATTACACGGTGTGTACTTCAAAAATTTCCAAAAACTCCTCTTTTCTCAAAAACTCCAGAAAAAAGAAAAACATACCTGAAAAGAAGGTCTGGGTTCTTACAAAAATATTCCCATAAAATAGCACCCAATGTTTTCCATCCTTAGATTATCCCTTTGGAGAATCACTAAAAACAACTCAATGGTGAAAAAACTCTACCTCAGAATCCACCAGATGGGACTCCTCCACTTTCTACATTGGGGATGATTATACTAACTTCTATTAAAGTAAACCTATGCCACAAAAAACTCTCATGTTACGGAGAATTGATGTTACTCTTCTAACACTATCCAATGGTCCCTAGACACATGTACAGAATCACCATGCAATTCCTGCTCAAGTTATCATCCCCAAGATTCCCTTTACTAGGTATTAAAGAAAATTTTGAAGTTGTAGTCCTCCAAGAAATATATCCACCAATGTTGATACAAATTTAAGTCATGCTTATAGAAGACAGACTTGAGAATTTTGTGATATGTGAAGAACATAAAGCATTCACTAATAATATATTTTATCTACAACTTCTATGAAAACACTATCGAAGGAAGCTTAATATCCAGGGTAGCGTAGTTATATTCATGAGGTTGTAACTATTGATATCCATAAGACATTATAACGAACTAGAGTTATATCAATGTAATTTCCCTTACTATGTCATAAAAATCATATATCACATAGAGATCCCAATAAAAACATTATTCTTATAAATTAAGAATTATAAAATAGTATGCAAATAAAAAAATAATAATACCAAATATTACTACATGGTAGTAAATAATAAATAAGATAATAAGAATCAGAAAATTTGGTTCTTCTCAAACCACTAGAATAACCACACTCATGAAAAAAGTTATAGAAATAAAACATAATATTAATTTTAAATATAAAATTATTTATATATATATATAAAACCTTGAGATAAAAAAGAAGTGGATGGATAATGAATGAAATAAGTGGTATCTATAGAAATTAAGGAACATATACCATTGGAATAGTAATCTAACCATTAGGAATAGTAATATATCCATTAGAATAGTAATATTACCTATGAAAGTATAAATAAAATTTAGGCATCTTATAAATTAAAATATGATATATTTATATCATGGTGTAAGTAAATAAATTTTTTAAAAATGATAATTTAAGTTTTGGTATTTTTGTAAAATGTAAAATTTTATTTACAATTTTATAATAATTTAAAATAATATTAATTTTCATAAAATAAGATTCATAAATTAATATTCCTTTGTATTATAATTATAAGATAATTTTATGTGACCTTAATTAATTTTTCAAAGTGTCCAAATTGATTATAATATTAAAATCGATATTTTTTGAATAAATAATGGTTTTATTTAATAATTACAACTATCATATTTAGAATATATTTTTTTCATAAACTGTATTTTATTTTTAAAATCTACATGTCAATAATGGTTAGGGTGAATTTTTAGGATTATTCTAAAATAGTTGAATTTTTAAAATAGTGAAATACGGTAATTTTCGGTAAGCTAAATACATGGGTTTTTGAGTCCTTGATGATGTAATCATGATCTAAGCACCCAATGGTTTGAACTCACTTGAAATATTTACTTTTTTTTAATAGTAATAAAAACTATTGATAGTGTTGAGTCAAAATAATAAAGTAATTAATATAATAATCCAAAACACCCCCTCTTCTCCCTTAATAAACACCACTCGTTCTCCTCACACATTCTAAGTCATGTAGCTTATCAATATTATTCCCAATTAAATTCGCAGACCTCTTCCCCACGTACAAGATTAGATGGTCTTATATAAATACCAAACCCACATTCCTTAAGGTCGTTCTCATGGAGAAAACATTCAAGAGTTAAATTCTGCAATCCTTCTCTTTTGTTTCTTTTTTTCTTATCCTCTACTCACCTCCCCTATTCAAAGTGGGATGATAACTCCATTATCATATATATACTAGAGTTTTATTATGTTAATGGAATATATATTATCAAATATATTCTCTTATAATTTTATTCTAAAAATGAAAATATTGTGCATGATATGTTGGTTCACTGCCTTCGTGGACGACGAGTTTTCATTTTCCATTACTGCCTTCAAGGATGGTCATAAAACCATTATAATAGTTAAACCGGATTTTAATATGTGTATTATAACTTTATTCATGTTCTAAAACATATATATAATATTAAATAAAACAAAACTATCTCGTGATGATTGAAAAACTTCCAAAATTAACTAAACATTTATCATTAACATCTTATCAAATTAATATCTGCATACTAGAAAAAAATGATATAAGGTATAATTTATAATTATGTAAGTAAATTAATACTATATAATTTCAATTCTACATAATTATTTCCATTTTAAGAGAACTTCCATAATTTTACACAAGCGAGCTGAACTTGAAACCATAAAATGAATTCTCCCTGGACGACAAAATTGAACTCTATATCTCATTAAAATGGTCATAAATGAACTTAATAAAATAGTAATAAATAAAATAAATATATAATATGTTATAAATTCTATAATTAATTAATATAATTTTATTATCTCTCATATTAAGTGAAAGTGAAGAACACATTCAGACATAAGGTAAGGGATTTCTCTAAACCTCTATTGTTCTTTTTAGTTAGGCTTTCTCTATATTTACCCCAATTTTTATTAATTATTCATATATATTCTTCTATGTTATATTTTTATGTTCCAAAATTATGTATCCAGATCTATTCATCCTTCTTTTATGGGGAAATACATGTTTTAAAAGGTTCCCTTCTCAATAACTTTTAATAATAAAACTCTATTATGTAGACCTTCTTTATTTCTTACCCATTTTTATGCACACTCCATAAACTAAAGGAACTAATATTTTATAAAATAACTCATTTAATAATGAAAAAAAATTGGTTCAATTTTTTTTATGTAGACAATCATGCCTTTTCCATTTTTAAATATTCTTTATTCTTTTCCCAAAAACTTGGTTAAAGAGAAACATTTCCATAGTTACCTAACCACCCTTTTTACATGTTTACACTTAAATTGGACATAATTTATCATGATATATGATTATTTTTCATTATGGGAGTCCAATTATGTTTTAAATCCATTATTTCATGAATACCATTATGATACGCCTTTTGGTGATGCCTTGTGACATGATTACAAAACTTATTTCTTTCCATGGGAAACCCTTATGTTTATTCCATATATTTTTTTCTTAATGTGGAAAATATATGCATCAACATGTTATTATGGGTGAAACTAGATAATAATCAAATGTATTGGGTAATTTTTAGTCTCGTGATATATCATGTATGGGATTAGGGAGTAAACCTAATCCATTATGTGACTTTGTCCACCATGTGAAATTTTATTGGCATTTTACCTTGACTTAAGTTTATGTTCTGATATATACTTTTACTAAATTACTATATTTTCATGATCATATGTTTCCATGTACTGTATGATATTCCTTTACATGTTATTCAATGTTCATTCCTTTCATGCTATTATGTTATGTCATCTAACTCAAGTGTTTTACTTCATTTCCATTATTATTCTCTTACTATGATTTTTAGATCATCCATTCTATCGATGTATTCCCTAGGTTATCCTATGTAGTTTTAGAAGCTCTAATGGATTGAGTATCTCATTATGGAAAATATATTATATTATGGTTTCTTGTTTTCTAATTATATACCTAGTCTTTCAAAGGCACTATACTTTTTTATCCTTAGTTTGTATTTAAAGTATATTTATAATTAAAATCATGTAAAAATATGTTTCAATGGATAGGGTCACCATAGTTGGTATCATATAATGATCTAGTTATTTTTGAACATTAGGAGTATAAAACATTAGTAACAACCCTAGGGATAATTATATCACTATGTATAACCTAGATTGAAACTTAGTGAATCCCAAGTTAGGATATACTTTCCATTTATAAGTTTATCCTATTTTTTCATAGTTTTCTTTTTATATGCTCATTAGATAAGTATTAAACCACCCTAATTGTGTTTTATTTTATTTTTTCTTAGTTCTATAATAAAATAATAGAACTTGTTACAACAATAAATGTGATAGTAAATGTAACAATTTCCCTAATGATATTCCAAATATGATGGTAATGGTAGCCTAGAACCTCATAATAGTACCGGATCAACTAGCACAAGCTATGAATAATAACTCAAATCAGGAAGAACACACTCCTTCTCCTAAGAAAATAAAATTTTTGGTATAATAAATTATGCAAAAAATCCTACTATATTAAGTGAATGATTCAATACCCTCATCATGGAATACAAGATTAACTCTATTGAGAATAAATTTTTTGTCCTCTAATGCTTAGAAGAAGAAAACGCCATACTGGTGGTGTATCGTATTGATGGAGAAGCTGATTAGTGGTAGAAACGTATCAAAAAACAAATTCTAAGGATTAAATTTCTTCCTTGAAATGGGAATAATTGAAGAAAATATTTTTCAATAAATATTTTCCCTAAACTCTTCATATTAAGATAGAGAGGGAGTTCATCAGTTTGAATAAAATAGAAGATGAGTCAAATAGATCATATGAAGAAAACTTAACAAGGATTTCATTGTATTGTTCCATCTTATTCATCTCTAAAAGTAAGGTGTAATAATTATTTATTAGTTTGAAACTGAGTCTATAAAAATCATTTTGAATTTGGGACATTGATATTTATTAAGAGATTATTCATTCTGTACATAAATTTAATATGGAGATCGATGATTCTTAGTGGTATATTGGTACTGGAGAAAAAAATGTAAGATGAAATTATCTTGGTGAGGGTCAATGGAAAAATATTATGGAGGAGAGAAAACATAGCATCCCACTTTTCAAAATTTTGGGAAGAAGCATTCTGGAAGAAGCCTAAGGGGAACTAGAAGGTGCTTCAAGTGTGGAAATGATGGGCACCAATATAATAAATACTAAAGTGAAATAAAGAATCCCACTAATAATGAAGTGGTAAATATTCTTGAGATGAACACTATGGCTATTGTGAAGTGATTTAATAGCAAATAACATAGGCACTATATGAGCCAATTCCCTAAGCTAGGGGTTTTTAGGGACAATCTGTGATAGAAACCTCTAAGGTTTCAAGGAAGGGCATATGCTATCAATACTACTAAGGTGGATCCTGAAAACAATGTGGTGATAGGTATGTTTGTTATTAATTCAATAATGGAGAATTTACTATTTGATTATAGTTTTATACAATCCTTCATATCTTTCAGGTTTAGAAGAACTATTTAAACACCACCTCAAAATATGAAGGTGGGGTTATCTATGAGAATAGAAAATAGGTAAATTACTAAAACTAAAGTATTTAACTCCTACTTAGTTGATGTTTTTGTATGTAACCTCCCATAAAATCTAATCTTACTTTATTTTTTTGAGTTTTATGCTATATTGGGTATGGATTGGATATCTTTATACAAATTCAACATCAATTGTCAAGAGGGGGATATCACTCTTCACATACCAAGGAATCCCCCAATTCATTACAAGTTTAAAAAGGAGGATGAATCTCTTTCAGAATCATAATCTCAAATGTGGATATTTTTTCCTTATGAGAAACCATATCTAGCTCAAATGATTAAGATAAAGGAGACGACAATGCTTGAAGACATGTCATTTATGAGGGACTATACTGATGTGTTCCCAAAAAACATTTCTGGTCTTACTCATGATTGATAGGTTGAGTTATCAATTAATATTATTCCTAGATCTCTATCCATATCAAAGACTCCTTATAGGATGTCCACCATTGAGTTGGAATAACTAAAGAAGTAGTTACAAGAGAATCTGGACAAGGGTTTTATACAATGAGTGCTTCACCGTGGCATGTTCCAAACTCTTTGTAAAAAATAATGGATCAATGTTCCAATTCATTGATTATAATGAACTTAAGAAAACAATGATAAATAACAAGTATCCCATACCATGGATAGATTACTTGATTGATCAACTACGTGGGGCCAAGTATTTCTCTAAGGTGGACCTTTGGTCGTGTTATCACCAATTAAAGATGAAGAATGAAGATATTCCTAAGACTGCCTTTTGAATTAGGTATGGACATTATGAGTTCATATTAATTGCATTTGGACTCACTAATTATATACATAATTTAATTCTTAATTAATATATTCTTTTGATATTACCACAAAAAAATTATGGAAATCTTTATAGATGATATTATAATATACTCCAAGAGCAAGGAGGAAGACGAGGAGTATTTTGACACTGTGATAAAAACTTTATAAAGGGAGAAACTATATAAAATGTATAGTAAATTTGAGTTCTATATGGAGTAAGTATCATTCTTAGGTCATGTTATCACTAGAAAAGAAATATTTTCAGACCCTCCTAAAACAATGGTAATTGAGGAGTGGCTCCTGACAACATCTATAATGAAGATTCGTAG
Organism: Viscum album; assembly: GCA_963277665.1. Taxonomy (NCBI): domain Eukaryota; kingdom Viridiplantae; phylum Streptophyta; class Magnoliopsida; order Santalales; family Viscaceae; genus Viscum; species Viscum album. The sequence continues at coordinate 507,818,968 of OY728143.1, read as the reverse complement.
TTTCCTTGGTTTATCTGGGTATTATCAATGATTTTTGAGGAACTTCCCACGAATGTAAAAACAACTAACCAAGATGAATCAGAAGGGATTAAATGTTTTCTGGACTAGTGAATGAAAATATTTCTCTAAAGAGTTAAAAATAGGTTATCACTACACTACTACAGACACACCCTATAAGTGGAGAACTCTTTGTGGTATACATCGATGCTTTAAATAAGGGATTAGGCTATGTATTAATGAAAAATGATAAATTTTTATCCTATGACTCAAGTCATATAAGCTTTTAAGAGAAAAACTATCCCATGCGTGATAGGGATTTGGTGTCTATTATCTTTGCATTGAAAATCACGAGGCATTATCTCTATGGGGAGAAGTTTTGGAAATATATTGATCATAAGAAAATAAAATATATATTCACATAGAAGGATATTAATATGTGTTATAGAATATGGTTAAAGCTCACCAAGAATTATGGATAATCAATCCACTATCATCCTAGTAAAGAAAATAAAGTGGAATATTCTTCAAGAAGAAAGGATCATATAGATTTTTCAATGATGGGAATTTAGAAGGATCCAATCTTCTAATAAATGAAAAGGATGGACACGAGAATCATTAAGTAATTGACATCATCAATCCTTTATCAATTTATTTCTTAACCATCCCTTTTGTAGAAGATAAAGGATTCCCAAGGTGATGATGTGGAAATTCAGAAAAAGGTGGAAGCTATCAAAAATGAAAAATCCTTAAAATTAAAAAATGATAATGAAGGAGTTGTATGATTCAGGTCATTACTATGTGTACCAACAAATCCTGAGATAAATAGTGTTATATTGAATGAAGTGCATAGATTGACCTTCACTATCAACCCTTGTAGAACAAAAAAGTATCAATATCTCTAAGAGCACTATTAGTGGGATAATATGAAGAATGAGATGTCACACCCCGAGATTTTAAATTATTTTATTTTATAATTTCTTGGCTTCGGTTAGTCTCGTCAAGGTGCAGTTTGGGTGCATGTTTAAATTTTTTGATATTTGATGTTTTTGGTGGGTTCCAGACCGGTGCATGGACACCACATGGTTGGCACTAAGTATATTGTCAGCTCAGATACCTCTTCAGTTACCCATTACTTAAAAAAAATAAAACTTTATGATAATGAAGTAAAGTAAATGTTTAACACATATTAATAATAAGACTGTTATGTAGATAAAAATGTTTTTTAATTAAATCTTTTAATGATATTATTATCATTAAAATGGTTATAAATATAATTATTATTCTATTGTTTTTAATTTTGTTGTTATTTAAAAGAAAATGAATAAAATTATTATTATTATTATTATTGTCATTATTATCATTAAGAAAATTAATGGTGTTGTTATGATTATATAGTTAATAATATTATTATAAATGTTGTCATTAATTTTTTTTGTAATTATTATTATTTAAATTTTTTTATTATTATTATTACTATCATTATTATTATTAAAATATTTTATAATTATTTATTTATTATTATTAATAATTTTATATTTTAAAAGGGTTTTAATCCCTATTTTTTATACCTCATGCCTTACCCATCTCTCCCCATTAATCCCTCCATATTTTTTATACCCCATACATCCCTTCTCTCCCATTTAATCCTTATTTTTTTATCACTCTCTCTACTCATACCTCTATCTAATCACGCCCCCCCCCCCCCCCCCCTCTTTTATTTTTACCAATGACACCTCTCCCTTTTCCCTCATGGGATCATCTCTCCCCCCTTATTCCTTCTCTCCACTCACCAATATCCATATTATCTCCCACGCACACACTCTTTCTCCCTTATTCCCTCATGAAAATCCTTTCCCTAATCCCTCACACATGCCTCCTCCCCTCCGGCTATTCTTCGGACAGCCGCTCCTCCCTCAAGCTATTCCTTCTGATGAATTTTATTCTCCATATTATCCTCTCGTCACTCAATTTATAGGGTTTCCATTTGATTTTTCTTGTTGGATGAACCCTAAATGTTATTTTTAATGTGTATCTTGGGTTTTATTTGGATTTAGGGTGTGAAATTTGTCTGTGGGGTATCATTATTCCTCCCATTAAAGTTTTATTCTAATTGCACGAGATTTTAGTAGGTGTTTCCATGTTTTTATTTCCTAAATCCTTTCCTTTGATTCTTGGAATTTTAAATAATTTTATAAACTAGTTTCTTAACTCTATAACACCCTTGTTTAAATTATTATAGCAACATGGAATTTATTAGGTTTATTAAAAATAGGTTTTAGATAAATTTTGTGTAAATTAACTAGGTCTGTGGTACCTAGGAATCTTGTTTGAATTTCCTTTGTTCTTTTAGTGAGGAATTGGGTATTTTATGAAATGTATAGTGATTATTAGGTTTCAATGGAATTTTTTGTTAACAAAATTGGTTTGTTGTGTATGAATATTTTATTTTATGTCTTGTTTGTTATGTTAAAATAGTTTGGTAAGGATTTAATGGATTCAACATTTTGGTTTCTGTTCTTTAAGAAAAAATTGGGTGAGTAACAATGGTTTTAAAGAAAATGGTGTTTTATGTAAATGAATTTTGGGTAACCCTTTGGATGTGTGATACACCATTAGATATTGACACATCCATGGGTGGAAAAGGTGCTCACATAGAGGTGCCTCTGAATCAATATTGTGACATAAAATGGTGTTTTTATTAAAAACCTTAGTTCCACAAAATGGCTCTTCAGATTCTAAAGGATAGGGGTAATTTTTTGATTTTTCAAAGGATGGTTTTAAATTTATTCCACAAGTTTTTGGTTTATTTGGCCTTGAAAAATACTTTGGTGTGTACGTTTGAAACTTTGTGCTCGTTTGGCTCTTGGTTTGGGTTTTGGTGAATGTTTTTTTAAAGGTTTGTTTGGATTTGTAAATTTAAAAGTGGTATTGGTAAGATGTTTTGGGTAAATGTATTTAGAAACGTTGAGTTAAAGGCCCATTTGGAACTTTTAACCCATGTATAATGTTTGTACTAACTTTTAAAGGATATTGGGTTTTGGTGAAAGTTCATGCTCAGTTGGAAACTTTGAGAATTTTATGAAATGTATGTATATAAATATGGGGAACCTTTATATGACGGGTATCCCATATGGGTTATCATATAGATGTGTCTATGTTTGGGGTAGGAAAGTGTGGTGATATGAGTCACATGTGAGAGGGCCTCCAACTTACATAGTATTATTATAACCACCATGGGTTCCTAGGCATCTTATATATTATCGAGTGACAGTTACTCACCAGTCCTAATTAGACGAGTTGGTGCCCCTGGTAGATATATAGGCCAATTGGTATTTTCTTCTAATTTTGTCACAAGGGAGATCGATGGGTTATAGACTATGGGGATTCACCATACGTTGATAGGTGGTTCCGAACTAAGTGAGTACAGGGGTTGTCTAGGGAGGTTTTGTATCGCCCATGGTTATAGTTTATGTTGCTTGTTTATTTTCTACTACAGTGGTTTATTTTCAACTTGTATTACTTACCTATCTCCCTTTTTTCACAACCCTGCTATTACTTGTTTGGTTTTGTTTATAAAATGGTAAACTATTTTTGAAATAATATATGGTGTGATTTGGTTCTCATAGTGGGAAAGAGGTATTATGTTTTAAAATGGGAAAAATTATCTTTATAACTATATTTTCCAAAATTGTTTCATCAGACAAATTTGGGTAAGGAAACACTTGGATTCAGTGGTTTACTTTTGGAATCCCTACTGAGCATTTTTTTCTCATGCCTATTATTTACCATTTCAGTTGAAAGTTCATATGTTGTCCAATATTTTCCTTAGTGGTTTCTCGGGTCGGATCAGTTTTGGGATTATGGTTAGTGGTGACCAAAGGTTCACATGGATATCGTTGTAGTAGGGTCTTGTTTCTAGTTTTTTTCTTTGTAATGGTACTTTGTATCTGGATCGGTTCTTTGTCTATTTAAGATTCAACTTTTGTTTGTTCCAAGCTCTATTTTTTTAATTTATTTATCTGGTATTGGTTTTATCTCTTTGGATTAAATCATTCCCTCATGTATACATTGATTCTTGACAATAGTTTTTAGCTCGTGGGGATCGGGAACACCCTTTGAGCCATACTTCGGACCGGCTTAGGTGACTGGTTCCGGGTCGACCTGGGTTGGTTTGTGACAAAGTGGTATCAGAGGAGAAAGTTGTTACATCGGTGTCTGATAGATATAAATTAGGACTTTCAGGACTTAGTTTATAGGTACGGGAAGGGAATCATGAACCCTTGCTCGTTGTGAACTTTGATTTTCTAGGGGTGGTCCGGGTTTTGAGTCTTTTGTATTTGTTTTGTATTGAGGGATGACAATAGAGGTGACTCGGTGAAACACTATGACGTCACATGGAGTAGTGACCCATATGGATCCTAGGTTCCTAGTTCAAGGCCATCTTAATTCTATTATTTCTTAGGTCATGTATTGCTACCATGTCATCGGGTTAAACATAACTACTACTCCCTCTCTTTAGTAGTTTGGTGTAAATGGTATTTTTTATTGGCTCTGGTTGGTTTAAGTGTGTTTTTGAAAATGAAAAGGGTTTTTGGAAGTGATGATTATTCCTTTTAAATGGTTTTGGGATTGGTAAGATTGGTTTTAAAGGAAAATGTTTTGGTTGTATTTATTTTTGTTTGGTTGTTTCTAGATTGAAGTGATCTTTTTGATTTTTCTTTGTCTTGATATCGGTTTTGGTTTTGTGTTTTATATATTGTTAATAAAATACCGCCCAAAAAGGTCCCCAAGGTTTTTGAAAACTCATGCTCAGTTTTTGGTTCCTCTCAGATATTTCATGTTCTTTGCGATGATTGAGGTTCATTAGAGGAAACAAAGTGGCTTGAATAGGTCAAGAGTTTCTTTAAGATATTGGGAACTCCTGAAGCTGTCAGAGTGCGTGCTGTTTTGGATATGTTTGAAGGTCCATCTCTAGATGAATGGAAGTTGTTTTCCCTTCCATAAATGCATGTTGGAATCATGTAGTATGTATTTAAATCTTTATTCGTATGATGTTTCATACTTGAGGAGAAAAAAAATAAGAAAATGGAATAACTCAAGCATATTAAACAAGAAAAATGGACAGTGAAGACTTATGTTGACCATTTCAAGGATCTTGTATCCTTTTCTCCAGAGGTAGTGTCGCAAGATTTCATAAAGGTTTCTATCTTCATCGAGGGTCTTCTTATAGAGATCAAGGAGTGATTCCTCCCTTCCAAGGACCAATGTTCAGATAAGCTGGTGGATGAGGTGTTCCTAGATGAGTCGGTATCTGGAGCGATGATGGTTGGAAATACAGCATATCAGGTTACTTGTGAAGGTTCCCCATCTAGAAAGTAGGATGTAACAGAGATGAATTTTCTTAAAAACTCCTCTACAAAGGTTATGGATTCCAGTTTGTTGGACCATTCTGTGGTGTGCCACTAGTGTTTCTGGTTCACGCATGCGGAGTTGTCATGTTGCATCCCTCCGAAGATGTGTCATCATTACGGCTGTTTGGGTCATCTTAAGAAGTTTTTCCAAAACCGTCGCCTGATGAAGACACTATAAATGGAGGATTCCAATGCCTGACTATGATGTAGGAGATTCTTCATCCATCAGAGCCTCATCCATCGGTTTTGGGGTGAATCTCGCACACATTCAGGAGTTTCTAGGTGTGGGAATCTTTAGTCCGGGTTTTTTGTTCTATGTTGGAAGTGGATCATTTAATGTATTTTCATTCTTGTTTTTCTACTGTTAAAGTTTTGACGTTGTTGTAAGTTTGTTTTTTGGTTGTGAAGTTATGATAGAATCATTCTATTATAATCCAAGTTGTCCTGTTTTTGTGGATGTGGTTTTTGGAATCGTGTATTTTACTTAAAATTTTGTTTTTCCCTTGTATGGGTTGTTTTTATTTTAGTTGTGTTCATTTGGATATGTAAGTGCATGTGGGAGAATTGATGTTTGTAATTAATCTAGGGTTCACTGCTTGGGTTAAGTTATTCTAAAAGGTTTTTCTCTAGTGTTGGGGGTTTTTGGTTTGGGTTGAGAGTTCCAAGTTCTATCAGAGGTGTTGTTTTGTTCTTACAATAGATGTTAGTTCGGATTGGTTGGGAGTTCCCATGTTTCCCTACCCAATGGGGTGGTGTGTTTGAGTACTAATTCTTGCATTAGGGGGATTATTGTGATGGGGAGAACACTCTCGTTCTCTCCCCTTGTTTTTTCTATGGTTTTTGTAACACCCCAACCACAAAAGCCCAGTTTCTGTGCATTATTACATATCATTGGAATGATCACATAAGATCAAGTCCCGAAAGACCGATTAGTTTAGTATACTTGGAAGTACTAGATACATTCATAAGGTTTACATTACATCCTAAAATGGAAAACTACAACAGCATTGTTTCCATAGAAAACACTGATATCCCATAGACTATCCCAATAAATCAGTCATAATATACTTCTTCGCATCCTAGAAAATAATAAAACATAGAAATGGGTGAGCTCAGATGCTCAGTAAGGATAACAATATAGCGAAAACATTCAAAAATCAGCATAAACATTTAAGGAAATGTTTATAACTAAAAAAGCCTTTTCAACATAAACTTAATCATAATATGGCAAATATAAATAAAAATAATTCCATTTACTTACTCACATGGATATTCTACTAGTCGAATAATCTCATGCAATATCAATAACCACTTTCATAATGATAGAATTCATAATGTTAGACTTTCATAACCACATAGTCAAGGCCTTGTGCCAAGACTACAAATAATATTTTGTTAAGGCCTTGTGCCAAGACACTAGTTTGTCTCATGATACCTACTGATGCATCGAGGATGTATAGCAGGCTCCACCCCTCACTTACTAATTTGCATTCATCCCTCATATGAAAAGGTTTAAACATAACATAAATATTCATATTAAAACTAGCATATGAAATGTCAATATTTTTTCTATAAACCATGAATGGTATAAAAATATCATATCCATAGTCAAACATATCACAAAACCTTCGATACAATATGGAAGTTTTGTATCAAAATAAATCAACTTCAAATAGGCTTACAATCCATCAAAGGATGATGACATAGATGAAATCAAAACATTATTTGAGAAATATCTCTTTCTATTTTGAAATCATTTAAAAGTCGTATAATTATAAAATAAATCATTTATATTTGAAAATATTCTTACAAGCTTGTAAGGGAATCTTTGACGATGTTATAACAACGAAAAATATCCGCACCTGCCATATAAGTTAAAAAAACATTCTTATCTTAATTTTGTCGAAAAGGTCATAAAGTACCTTGTTTGGAAAATGACGGAAATATTACTTTATAAACATATTAAAAAAGTCAAACAAGGGTATTAATTAATTTAACCCATAGTTAATAAAATATTAATAATGTTTTGAAATACATTTTTAAGAAACATGGATTTGGATGATAAAGAGGTCCCAGTAGATAATTACATATGAACAACCTTGGATAATGAAGAGATTGTAAAATTAACCCTTAACTTGTACTTTTCCTCAGTAGATGTTAGGTTAACATCTTTTATAATGGTGAAATAATTTTTATTAAATTATAAAAGAATAATATACATTAATATGTTATCATATATGATCTTTTAATTTTGCTTTGTTAATAATAATTTAGTATTATCGTCATTTCAGGTGTTAACTGATTTGTTTCCCTTTATAAGCTTTGTTACATAAGTAATTTTTGTTATGGATAGAATGTATCTTATTCATATTCAGAATGATATTAAGTCTTTAAACATTATTTTTAATCATCTAATGAAAATTATTCCTGAATGGATACGATGGGGAATGAATCTCATCGCGTTTGTGGAGACTGTAATCCGTACATAGGCACGAGCGACAATATTATTCTTTTGATATGGAAATAATATATAATTGGATAGTATATAATATATACAGAATCATTATCATGTTATATTTATTATTTACATAAATTATACATCATTATTATACTCATCCAAATAATAATGTATTGAATAACAATTACACCACGACGTGGAGACGGTAAGTTGTACGTACGCACGTATGGTGACATGTCATTCAAAGGATGGGTAGAATAATTAATATGGTTATACCATATCTATAATAACATAACATTATATATAAGATACTGGATTTATTATTTTATAATGGAAACAACAAAGAAATAAGAATTGGAAGAAGAAAGGAACTTGAAAGTGGTGATGAAATATTTACCTCTTCTTCGGGTTCTTCCTTTTGATTGGATAAAAATGGATCCTTAGGTTGGTTTTATAACTAAATTTAGGCCTCTAGAATGAAGGTAGGACTGTTTTGAGGGTATTTGGGTAGGTTTTGGCCGATCCAAATGGCTTTGAAGGTGTGAATTAGAGAGAAGGTGAAGTGCCCTTTTATAAGAGGGGTGAGGGGAACCTTAGGAAAGGATAGAAATATTATTTTATAATAAAATAATTTTCGGTTTCTAATGGCTCAAAAATGAATTATTTAAAGGTTAAGGTGGGTATGGTTCGAAAAATACTCAAAAAATAGGTTTTAGATTGGTTTGTGTCACTATATTAACTTTATCTTTTAGATTTAACTCTCAGTTAAATAGTTTGACATTTACCATGTCTCTTTGTATTTTTATATTATATGGTTAATATACTTACTATAAACATTCAAGAGAACCTAAAGTAGTTCATTAATTACATATATAATATTATTTAATACCTTTGGCCGAACCTTAGAATATCAATTAATAATTTAATATTTGTTTTAAAAACTCTTTTATGTCAATTTTGATACTATTTTGTATTTTGTTTTTTCTAAATTCATAACAACATTATTACTTCAAAAAAAATTCATATAAACAACCCTAACATATCATAATAACCTATAAAATTAGTGAAATTCATAAAAAGTCTCAAATTACATTTATTTGGATATTTATAGTATCAATTATTTTAGTCTTTCATTAATACGGTAATTACTGCATTATCATTGTGTCATAAATAAATTTAACTATTTAATGTTTGAAAATTATAAATAAAATACCATTATGTAGGAAATATTTTTAGATTTATAATGAATATTTATAGTCTAATTTTTATTGTGTTTAACCCTATATTAAAAATGGTTTAGTTATTAAACATTGAATTTAACTCTTTTAACTCTTCTTCAAATAAAATAATAATAAATGTCCTAATCTAATCAAAGTGGACCAAAAAGGTTCATATTTTATTCCTAATGTTGTTTTTGGTCGAATAATACTTATCCAATAGAATTAGAACATGTTTTAGGATAATAAAAATATCATTTTTACCCTTAATTACCCTATTTACTTTTAATTGTGGTAAATAAAAGTAAAAAAGTTACTATTCACCAAAAAATATTTTCATCTTATTAAACCACATTTTACTTAATGATATCAACCGTGTCTCTTGGATTTTTGAAATTAAACTCACAGAAGTGGTAAAATTAAGTTTTATGTAAATTTTCAAATGCTCCTAGGAGGTAGGTAAAAGACGATAAAAAGTTCAATAAAATTTTTATATATCTAAAATTATTATAAACTAACTCCAATGAATTACATTGAACTTATATAGGTATTATGTATCTATTTTGACCTAAAATAAATTTAAATAAAATAAATAATTATTTAAATAAAAATTTGGTTTTAAACTATAACTTAGTGTTTTTCACTATTTCATCAAAAATTGAAAGTTTTCCGAAAAATACCAAAAATTCAACCTAAGATAATTTCGATATTTCAAATCCAAAAATAAAGTCCATATTGAATGTTAAAATTTATAAAATTTCAAAAAGTGGGTATTACTATTCATAATGGCTAGTTTGATTGGTTGTGGTGTGTTAGAACTTGAAGTTGCATACAACACACACAATTGTATTATTCAAAGAGAAGCATACCGTGGAAGCGTGGGGTGTTACATTCTCCCATCCTTAAAATAATTTCATCCTCAAAATTTCTAGAATATTACTACATAAAAAGACTCGGGTGTTTCTTCATCATAAGTTCATCGGGATCCCACATTTCCTCTTCCATCTTATGGTTTCTCCATAGAAATTTTACCAGAAGAGTTGTCCTGTTTCTCAGCACTTTTTTTCTTATATCAAGAATCTTGAAAGGCTCTTCACAATAATATAGATCAGGTTAGAGTTCTAATTCCTCAAAGGTGAGTACATGCATTGGTTCAGGAATGTATTTTATTAATAGTGATATGTGGAACACATCATGAACTTTAGAGAGACTTAGAGGCATTGCCAAATGGTAAACTATAACCCCAATTCGTTCTAGAATTTCGAAAGGTCCGATGTACTTGGGACTTAATTTTCCATTCTTACCAAAAACGTATAACACCCTTCCATGGAGATACCATCAAGAAAACATGGTCTCGTACCTGAAATTCCAAATCCTTCCTTCGGTTATCGGCATAGATCTTCTTCCTACTTTGAGCTCCTTTGATGTGGGTTTGGATTACCTTCACCTTTTCCATCGTTTCCTCCACAAGTCCTAGGCCTACGAGTTTTCTTTCACCAACATCATCCCAACAGGTTGGTGTGCGACATCTCTTTCCGTATAACGCTTCATATGGTGTCATCTAAATACTTGAATGGAAGCTATTGTTATAGTAAAATTATATTAGAGGTAAATATTGATCCCACATACCTTTAAAGTCAAGTGATCATGATCTCAACATGTCTTCTAAGGTTTGAATATTCTGTTCTAATTGTCCATCAGTTTGGGGGTGGTACGAAGTGCTCAAACGAAGTTCAGTATCTGTGGCTTTCTGAAGACTTTTTCAGAATCTTGATGAAAAATGGGGATCATGATTAGAAACAATCGATAGTGGAACTCCATGAAGTCTTACAACTACATTAATATATAGTCTTTCTGAATGTTCATGTGGTAAATCTTCCCTTATAGAAAGAAAATGTGATGACTTGGTAAGATAATCAATAATGGACCATATTGCATCATTCCTTCTAAGATTCTTTGGTAGTCCAATGACAAAGTCCATCGTAATATCATCCCATTTCCATTCAGGTATGGGAAGAGGTTTCATGACTCCTCCAGGTTGTTGCCTTCTAGCTTTCACTTGTTGAAAAAGCATACATCTTGACACGAAATCAGAAATCTTCCTTTTCATGTTGTCCCAAAAAATGTTCCTTCAAATCTCTATACATTTTGGTGCTCCCAGGGTGTATGTTCCCTCTAGAATTGGGGATGACCTCGTTGATTGAAGGTTCAAACATTCCAATCGGTTTCTAACGGGTTTGTTCGTAGAACCGGAAACATCCAATGATTCCATATCCATTTGTACCTACTTTCCAAAGGTAGGCACTCATTAGTTATGGACTGATGAGGCTTGGGAATTTTCATTGGTCGAGAGGATAGGAGGTTGGACTCATCACACCTTTTTTAGGGGAATTATTGTCTACTCCGGGACTCTCTTTATAGATTTAAGTTATGTTCGTGAATCCTTATTACATTACCAAGTGTAAAATGATCTTTCCTTTAAATCTGACAATCAATGATTGATATGTAGGAAATTTAGAGAAAATTTTATATGTATTCGAGGTTCTTCATCAGTAGATAATCATCTGTATTTGTTAGAGATTCTTTTTCAATGGTATCCTTCAATACATTAAAGTATCTTGGTCATTATGATGATCATACTAGTTTTAATTCCACTCAGTGGGGCACTTGAAGTTTATTGTCATTCAGAAGGACATGGATTATTTTAGAGTTGAGATCGTACCCGCAGATGGGCTACCTACGTATCCTTTGTTTCAGAAAAGGAATCAGAACCCACGTAGTTTGAGTAAGGGAGTATGGTGTTTATGATTGATGGATCAAATAAAGATGTCATAATTACTTTTACACTCTAACCTCACGTGAGTCATGCTCGATGTGAGAAACAAGAGGTATTGGTAAAACCATACAATTTGTGCCATGAAATATGCAATCATAAGAAATGGTGTGTGGCTTATGTACGTATGACTGCCCAAATAGATGAAGATTAAGATTTAATTCAGGGAAGAAATCCAGGAACAGGGTCCATAAAGGCATATGTGCTTCATGGAGATTTGGATACTCTAATCTTGGGGCTTACTCCTAAGGAAAATGCCCAAGTTAGGAAGGGACTTATGATTGGGTTTTACTCCTGAGAAGGAAGCCCAAATCAAAAGTAAATTAAGACTGGCTAAGAGAAATTAAGACTGTGGATTGCTCCTGAGAAGAAGGCCCCAGTTAAGGGACTTGAAAAATTAAGGGACTTGGGGCTTACTCCTAAAGAGGATGCCCATATTTGAGACTGAGGCTTACTCCTGAAAAGGAATCCCAAGTTTAAGGAACTTGGAGACTGGGGCTTACTCCTGAAAAGGAGGCCCAGGTTAAGGGAATTATGACTAGGGATTACTCCTAAGGAGGATTCCCAAATTAATGAGGACTTGGGGATTTCTCCTAAGGAGTATGCACAAATTAATGAGGACTTGGGGCTTACTCCTAAGGAGTATTACCATGAATAGGGTTCTCTCATCTTAAAGTATGAGGTTTAATGAATGAAATCTCTGACTTTAGTGACCTAAAGATGTGTAAATCACTAGGTTTTGAGAGATGTTCCACGGAATTCCTTTCAGATAAGGAATTAAATCTGGAAAACATGCCATAAATTTCTTTCAAGAGTTTCTTGAAGACTTAATCTTGAATAGGAGAGGTGGAATGGCATAAGAGAGGTGAAATGGGCAGGAAGGGCACCCAAAAATAGAAGGGCGTGCAAGTCTTGGGGGGTCGTGCAAGTACCGCATGGGTGCGCAAGTCTTGGTCGTGCAAGTATACTTGCATGACACCTATATACTTGGGCGACGGTTAACCAGTAGGGTAATACTTGGGTGCTCCTTGACCAAAGTCTTTAGAATTATCCCAAGGTACTTTCAGAAGAGTGGTGCGCAAGTTTCAATGAGTAGGTAAGGAGGTGCGCAAGTGTGTCCATTTACCTTAAGGGTAAAACACTTAGGTGCGCAAGTGTTAGCGAATTCTAACACTTAGACCTCATTCCTTTTGCTTAGACCTTCCATTCTAGGTAATTAATTACCTTAGAAGTGTTCGAAAGACTTGAAGAATAGACTTGGGCGTTCAGAGCTCTATATCTGAATTCTGGAAAAAATCCTCCTAAGATGGGGGGCCCACCGGGGGTATTTATTGGCTGGAGAAGACCTTGGGTGATTTTCAAAGAGGGCACGCAATTCACCTTCATGACCAATAGGCGGCGCGTAAGTGTACTTGTGCGACCATGATGGAACTTGCACGACCTATGGGCAATGTTCTCATTGTTCATCCCTTTCTCTTTTTTTGATGTTTATTCAAAGGATGAATCTTCTTTGTTTGTGGTATTTCCCATTTCATTTTGTTTAGACTCTATGATGAAAAAGGAGCGTCAAAAAAAGTCCCCCTCAGAGTTGGATAAAAAAGGAATGAGGATTTGACTCTGAGGAAAACGAGAAACAAATGGAAATTAGGGCGCGTAGGGTATGGCGTTCAAATGGGCTTTGGGCGCGTAGGGTCTGGCGTGCAGGGGTACGACCTCATCTATAAATAGATGGCCTCACTTTGTGCAAAGCACCCAGCTCTCGCTTGTTTTTTTTCTCTCGGCGCGCAAGTGGACTCCCAGCTTTCGCTCATCCACGCTTCTTGTTTCTTACATCGCGCTTCTGTTAAGGTATTTGGACTTGCGCGGTGATACATGCGTGCCCAATACTTGCATGACCGAAGGAGACTTTAATGCCAACTATGGGACTTGCGCACCTAAATGGCTTAGCCAATTTTTCAAATTCCTTCACAAATTTTATGAAAGATTAACTTACTTTAAGAGTTAATTATTCAACTTTTGTGCAGATCCAATGGCTCCAAAGAGAATCAGAACGGCTGATGAACTATAAAGAAAAATAATTGATGAGATGATGGACATCATTGTCCATGATTACTATTCCACCTGTGAAAGTACTCTCCCAGAATTATCCTTGTACTTGAAGAAGCATCATATTAATTTCCCGCACAGTATCTATATGTCTCTGTATGGCCTTGGTCATCTGAAAGATGTAAATATTCCATAGGCAAAGAACTATCTCCTACGTTCCTGGTTTCATTCATATACCAACTTTTCTTCAGCAAATGTCTCAATCGCAAGAACATTTTCTAATGCTGGAACAATAAAGAAAGCCTATATAATGCATCATAGCTCGTGTGCTCCAGATCTGAAACCTCACAAACCTGAGCTGCAACCACATTGTTATCCCTCAATCTTTTGAAATTCTTAGATGGATCAATCCAAAGTCAGGAAGGAGAAATGGGAATTCCGTTCTGGAGGAGGGGTGAAGCCAACTTGTATGTGGGCTTATTGGGTGAGAAAAACTTGTGAAGAGTTTGTCGAGGATCTGAAGGGATCTGCAATTTATAAAGTCGTCTGGGCTGGGCAGACGTATGTTTATATGAATGATAATTTTGCACCGGAGTTGCTTAGCCGCTGGAGCCCAGAAACTAATTTTTTCCATCTGACCCATGGAGAATTAGGCATTAGTTTGTGGGATGTCTACAAGATCTCAGGGGTTCCAATTTTGGGTGATATTTTTGATGAATTCAACCCTCCAAAGGCAACCTTGAATGATCCGGAGAAGACTCCGGATTTGGTTTGAGAGTTATTGAATATTTATCATAAGCTCAAAATCTTAAATACTTCAATGACTCATTATATAAGGGATATTCACCCAGAGTAATGAATGGATGTGTTTCTCAAGAATAAGAGGGAAAAGGGGCCCACCTGTACTCATCCTACTAGCTACCCTAGAGCAGATAAGAGAGGTGCTCCTCGCACATTCTGGTCGACTCTGGAAGCAGGAGATTTTGAGAAATGGGGGTATGAATTGAATCAAAAAAAATCTCGGAGAAGACCCATCTGGCAGGCTTTTTAGCCTTATGGATCAGTGTCTATCTTTTTCCAGTCATAGATTCGAAGTGAGGCGTCAGGCCAAGGAACTTTGTTATTGCAGCCAAGTTTCCTGAGAGGAAGATGGTGGGGTTGGCTACCCCAGTTTTGGAAAATATTCACAGGATCTTACTCCATGTCTATATGGGTAAGTCTCCATTGAGATTAGTGGGACCATTCCAAGTTTTATGGGGATGGATCGCCACTCATTTTCAGACATATGTTGTACAGAACGGAATATAGATTCCTGGAAGTTTTTTCAGGCCGTCTATTCAAGCCTTCTCTGGAGTTTTTCCTTTTCCCCTCAATGCCTATGATATTATGCCAAGGTTGTGTATGCATAATAAATTCCACTTCTTTCCCTATGGAAATCCGCTGACAGGGCGATTTTTTTACGATGGATCAGCCATCTTGGAACAGAGGTCTTACATGCTGGCCTGCAGAGATGGTGTACTGGCCACCAGAATTAATGGGGAAATTATATGTGAGTCCTATGCTCCATATCGATTTTCACACCAATTCAAGTGTATGTAAACAACTGTTGTATCTCCTCTAGTGCACGTCAGGTCAGAGCAGCATCCAATGGTTTCCCAACAACTATGGTTGCTAATGGCTATGGAAAGGACTGGGGTAGTTTTTGAATTACCAGATGCTGAAGCGGTAAGAAATTTGGCCATATGGTATGCTGAAAACTGGATAGTGTCATATCCGGAGGCAATATTGAATAAACCTGATTAGCGAGTGGGGAAGAAGAATAGAACCATTGAGAAAGAAACAATTCAGGTGGCAAGTGATTCTTCCACTCCTAAAGCTGGTTCACCAAGTTCTTCAATCGAGGCTGATTCATCAGATTCTCAGGAGATACAACATGTGTCAAAGCGGCCATGTACCGTATATAATCCTCCTGTCATAATCAAGAGAGCCACTCCATCAACTCCTGGTGAGTTACTTTATTGAGACAATTTAATTGCTAGTAACTTTATATAGTAACAAGTTTTCATTCTCTTTTTATAGTTGCAGGAGATAAAAAGAAATTAAAATCCAAGGCTGTAGGAACCTCTTCGCAGCCTTCTGGTACACCTGCATATCTATGACCATAGGGCATCCAAACATTGTGGGATGTGTACTATTATACTGAAACTATCTGGCTGTAGCTATGTGAAGGGCTACATCTTCCTGGAATAGGTACTCTTCAGGCTCATGTAAATATTCATTTCAAGGATAACCCTGATAAAGTAAAAGCCTATGTCAAAGAGTTGAGGACCTATATACATGCCATCTATGATTCTATCCCTATCACCAAGTGGGTGAAGGAAATGATGAATCACAGCGCCACTGATGAGGAGTGGCATGAGTACGTGGCTCCTAAAGATGTAAGTTTTTTTTCCTTATTTACTTTACAACTCGATTTCAGTCAAATCTTTGTTACTTAAGGAAATTACTTTCTTTATCCTACAGATTGCAAGGAAAGGAACTAATGAAGTTCCTTCACCACAGTATATCCCTTGTGGTACTGCCATTGGGGCTGCTGCTGAATCTCCTCGTGAGTCGGGCGAGATATCTCCAGGCCAATAGGCCATGGATGAGGAGCTGGCAATGGATTTTCATTCTCCAATTCAGGTACCTATAATGGAGACTACTGATACTCCCAAAAATCCAAGGAATCAAAATCAACGAAAGAGGAAGTCCACAGCTAAACTCTTCATTAGTAACGGTAATTCCTTTGGATAATCACGAGTCTCAAACCATGAAAAGATTGCTCATCTTCCTTGGGATTACATGGGCTTCTTCAATTTCCCCTCTGAGGGAGAGGATTGATCCTCCTTTGAGTACCATGGAAGTTGTTGTGGAACAATTGCAAATTTAGGCTAACTTGGCTGCTCCTGGAGAAGAGCCAGCATCTATTCCCAGTACTGCTTCTGCTACTGCTACAAGTAGAGAAGATCCTACATCTAGTAATTTAACAATTCTTCATACAATGGTTCATTAAATGTTGAATGAAAACATAAACCAACTTCCGTTCTGTGATATTTTAGGTATAACACCTACACTAGAATCATTGGAAGTCGCGGAAACTGAATCTTCCATCCTTCCTGAAGAAGCTGTCCAGGGTCAGGGGCCGCAGAATGAGGGTCGCCAAGAAGACACATCAAATGCTCCCACTGGTGAGACTAACCAGGATTCTGTAATAGCATTGGATGAAATGATGAATCTTGGCATGTCTTTAAAATAATTTTTTGATCATTCTAAGTTATCATGTGATTTAGAAGATCTTGGGCGTGAGTGTTATCCTTCGTCCGGTAAATTTTCTTATAATTTACACATCTAATCATGACTGAAAATAATATGCAGTTCCATCCAATGAAGCTACTGAACTACCAATACCTGAAGAGGGTGTGGACATTGATGTCAACCCTACCATTGTAGAAACATTATCTCAAGTGGAGCTAAACCCAGTAAACCCTCCTGAGACCCATCTTGAAGATCCTGTTGAAACTGGGAAAGATGGGGAGGAGTCTTCTCAAGCTGTTGATATACTGTTAGGTAATGATTGTACTAAGTTTTCAAGATAGAAAACCAAATTTCATTGTTCTATGAAACTAACCAAACTTTTAATTGATCAAACAGGGCTATCAACTTCAATGGCTAGATCTAGAGGTGAGGCCTCAGCTTTTTCCCCAACGGGAATTGAAAGTAAAGAAGCATAGGTCAGGGGGAAGGAGAAGAACAGAGAACTTCCTTAAGCGCATTAATCCTAGATTACATGCCCCCTGTGATGATGATGTCGAATCAGACCCGGAGGTGCTTAAGGCGCTCAGATTTTCATGACATAAGGCATAGAACAATATATGGAAAATCATATCTGAAGTGCCTCTTGAAGAGTTGTCATCAAATATTTCCCAATTGTCATCCATGTTCGTCATGTTAGGACTTGGTAGTTTTGGATATCAAGAGATCCATACCGTGGTGAAACAGGTCATCTTAAGAAGGGAGAAGGAGCAAAAGTGTCGTGAAGATCTGACCAGGGTGATGCTGTCAATCAATATCAGTGAATTTGAGGCTGCGGTATACCGAGCTGAGGCTGATTATGCTGCCAAGATGAAAGAGCTAGAGCATAAGATCAAAGATAAAGTTGTCCAGGAGATGCACCTTCAGCAACAGTTAGATGTTGTTACTGGGGAACTTGACCAACTCAATAATTTGTTGGAGGGATCTCAAACGAACGGTATGAAATCCATCGCAGATGCCAAGAAATCACTCCATCGGGATGAAAAGAGTGAAGTTGGTCGGGTGCATGGGCTTCAAGTAGCTGCTGATGAAGCTCGGGATGTTGTTCATCAAGTGAAGACTTATGTTGACTGCCTCTTGTAATTTCATGGAAAAGAGAAGAGACTCCAATCTGTGGACATCCTTCTAATCTCCTGTACACCAAATGAAAAACTTTTTCATCTACAATCATTTGGGAACGTATTTTCCTGCTACCTGCTTTAAATTTTTACCAAAGACAATGGGCCTAGTAAGCATATTTTGATTTTTATTAGGATTATTATAAATAACCCTAAAAACTTTTAGTCTTTTAATTGCTCAATATTACCTAAATCATAAAAAATGTATGTTTAGTGAGCTGGAACTTGACTTTTATTCAGAGTTCCCTTGTCTTTTGTGGGCAGTTTAAAGTCATGCACATCAGACATAAAGAGGCTAATGTTTAAGGTCAAAATAGCTTTGACCAAAATGGATTAAAATTGACTCAATTACTTGAAAATTTATCTGAAAACATATTACCACACTCAAGTATGAGGAAAAAATGTAAACCATGACTTAAGAAATTTTGAATCTGAGGAATGATATAAAAACGGGCTAAAAGACATTAGAAAAAATAGTTCCCAAGAATGAAGTTACCATTATTTAACAAACCCGTTGGGGGGTTGAATTATGCAGGACCACCTAAGGGCATTGGATGCATGGTCAAATAATAGCATCTTTTGGCTGACAGGTCTGTTATGTAGACTTGTTTATGAAAGGCTTCCTAAGGGCATGTGCTGCATGGTCAGGAAAAAGAACTCTCAAAAAGTTACTTTTCTACTACTAAAAAGCCAGTGGAAGTTTATGGAGATTCAAATTTTCCAAAGCATAGAGTTTGTTGTATGAAGAGAGGTACTTGAATATGGAGAAGATATTTCCAAAAAAGATTTTTTAAGAACTGGATGAATGTCACTCCTACGAAGGTCTGACCCAAATGTAGGGAAGAGGAAATATAAACCATAGACTTGAATATTTTCAGATCATGAAAAAGAGTATGAGACAAATATGTAAAGAATAGCTATTTTTGTGGATCCCTACATATCGTCGTTAAGACAACTAAGGACAAAAAGAGGTTTTCATACTAAGAATGAAGTTACCATTATTTGACAAACTAGCTAGAGGGTTGAATTATGTAGGTCCGCCTAAAGGCATTGGCTGCATAGTCAAATAATAACATCTTTTGGCTGACAAGTCTATTATGTATACTGTTTATGCAAGGCCGCCTAAGGGCACGTGTTGCATGGTTAGGCAAATTAATTCTCATAATTTGGACATTTTGTGATTAGAAGTCAGGAAAAAAGGGGTTATAAAGATCTGAAAATATTTAAGGTTATGATCATGACACATAAAAATGGGTATTTTCCAATGTATGTAGAGATACATAGATCAATGCTAACCATAATCATGTTGTGTCTGTGTCCTGAATTGAAATATTGGACTCCACTACGTATCCCATAAGGATGAGAATCAAGCCATACATAGTTCTTTGAAATACAATTTAATGTCGTGTGGGACGAGAGTACAAGAGATCTTAGTTTAGGGTCATAGAACTCGAACCATTATAAGAAATACACAGTGTGTGTTTTCACGGGGACTTTTCAGCCAGGGGACCGAAAGTGGAATTTGGGTTTAGGACCAAAAGACTTGGGGATGGATTCAAGGGACAGTCAAACGTTCCTCCATATCCCATAAGGATTGGAATCAAGCCCACGTAGTTCTAGAAACACCCTCTGTACAGATTTGGTTCGTACAAGTGAAGGGTGAAAGGGGACTTTAGTGCAATTATGGTTTGACCCAAAATAAAAGGTTCAGGCATTTCCATGTATGCACATAGTCTTTGGAATAAAATATGATTGAAAATCAATGTAAATGATGATTCCCTCTCAGGTGAGGGTATCAAAGAATGTTGTAGTTTATTGTCATACAGGATAGAAATGTTGTACATTTTAACATCGTATAGCAAGGATGAAGGTGAACCAATGTAAAGATATTGATTCTGGGGGCGGTTTCACAAATCAGCATCGTATGAGATGGAGGTGAACCGATGTGAAGAAATTGGTTTTGGTCTTGAACCTTGGGAGGTTGCCTACGTACCTAGCCTGAAATGCAAGGATAAAAGTCCGCGTAGTTCAATTAAAGAATGAATTATTGATCAAGTTGTTTTTTTGGGACAACGACCTGAAAAATGATGTTGCTACAAACGCGTGGTTAGAGGCCTAGAGAGGGTGTTATGGTTGATGTTTTCTCTAAGCTCACGTGAGTCATACTCGGTGGGAGAAACAAGAGGTAACAACAACCTTAATGATGCACAGTTTAATGTCATGTAGGACATATGAAGGGACTATGCAGTTTAAAGTCTTGCAGTTAGGACTATTGGTGATGCACAGTTTAGTGTCACGTAGAAGGGAAAAAATACAGTTTAATGTCATGTGGGACATATTTAAGGTATTTCTGTACAGTTTAGCATCATGTAGTTAGGACGATGGGGACAAGACAGTTTAATGTCATGTTGGAAAAAAAGAGGACTGTGCAGTTTAATGTCATGTAGTAAGGACAAAAGAGGACACATTTTAATGTCATGTTGGATGTATTAGGGACTTTTTCACAGTTTAACATCATGTTGGATGAGAACGGGATGATACAGTTTGGCGTCATGTTGGATGATGGTGCGAATAGTTTAAGGTCATATGCATGGACCATAACTGTATAGTTTAACATCATATAGGATGATGAAAGGGACATATTTTAATATCTTGATGGACAAGAGAAATGCCAATAGTTTAAGGTCGTATGCATGGACCATTGGTTATGCAATTTAACGTCTTGCTAGACGTAAGTGCCAATAGTTTAAAGTCATATGCATGGACCTTGTATGGTGCAGTTTAACATCGTGTTGAATGTTAGGGACATGCAAATAGTTTAAGGTCATATGCATGGACCGTTGGTGGTATTTTGTGTTCATACAAAATATTTCTTCAAAAATCTATCATTGGTTAGAGTAATGATGAGTTCTCCATCCATTGAGATTAAAGAATAAGCTCCATTAGAGTAGACCTTATGTATTGAATAAGGTCCTTCCCAATTTGGTTCAAGCTTGGGTGGTTTCTATCCTGGTATCATTGTAGTTCTGAGAAATAATACCAATTCTACCTGAATGAATGAACGAAGACAAACTTTTTTGTTGAAATCTCATGTTATTCGATTCTGATAGACTTCCAAGTGGTGTAGGGTGCACAATCTTTTCTCATCTAACCATTCCAATTCATCCAATCGCTTTTAATATTGTTCATCTGTAGATGACTAATCATAAATGGCTACTCTGAGCGAGGGTACTTAAACCTCAATGGGCAAGACTGCTTCCATTCCATATACCAATGAATATGGAGTTGACCGCGTTGCAGTGCGGGTGGTGGTCCGATAGGCCCATAAATATTGAAAGAGTTTATCAGGCCATGACTTCTTATATTTATCCACCATCTTTTGCAGTATGTTTGAAAGAGTCTTGTTGAAGGTTTCTATCTTGCCATTGGCCACTGCATGATACCGAGATGAATGATTGGATTTTATGTTGTATTCTTGATACAACTTCTTCACCTCGGACGAACAGAAGTTGGTGCCATTGTCCGTCAATATGGTATCAGTGACACCAAATATGGTAATGATGTTAGACTTGATAAAGCTAACAATGCTTTTAGAATTTAATTCTTTGAGAGGTACTACCTCTTCCCATTTGAAAAAAAAAATCAGTATCAGTAAGAATATAATTAAGCTACTTGGCCATAGCTGAAGGGTAAGGTCCCACCACATCCATTCCCCATGTGGTAAATGTCCACGAGTATTTAGCTGTATGAAGCAACTCTGGAGGTTGATGAATGAAGTTGGCATGTACTTCGCAGGAATGACACTTCTTTGTGAAATCAACACAATCTTGTATCATTGAAGGCCAAAAGTATCCAAGCCTTCAAATCTGATCAGACTGTCTATGTCCAGACTGGTGGGAACCACAAACTCCTTCTTGCACTTCTTTCATGACAGCCATTGTCTCTTCACCATCAATGCATCTCAAGAGAACTCCATCAAAACCACGCTTGTAGAGAATTTTCTCTAGGTGATCTGGGCTATCATAAAGAGTTAAGTTGACCACACGTCGCCGGATTTGTTCTTTCCCAGCTGTATCTGGCGGAAGTGTTCCATTTTGAAGGTATTCATTGATAGGTGACATTCATCCTCTAATATGACCATACGGTTCAGGAATGGGACTAATTTCATTGATTTCCTCTATTCTGGATCGAACATAAGGTGAAATTGTATGACAGTGGGCAATACTGATGGTTGTATCGTCCCGATTTGGATATGCCAGAGCTATGGCTATATTATCCAGTGCATCAGTTTGAGCATTTTGTGATCGCAGGACATAATAAAATGTTGGTTCTGAAGGGAATTCCACTATTAACTCTCTGACGTAATCATAAAAATGGATTAGTTCTTCTTTTATGATGGCATAATCCCCATTGACTTGTTTGATTAACAAGTCGGAATCACCTTTCACCTTTAAGTGATTTACTTGTGCTTGAAGAGCGAACTCCAATCCTGCAATGAGAGCTTGGTATTCCACTTCATTATTTTTACCACCTTCCCACAATAAGAAGGAATAAGGTAACACTGCTTTTTCGGGAGAAATGAGAACAATTCTTAAGACAACATTGTTGAATTTAGGGTTTTCCATTTTCATCCCTATTGGACTTTTGGAAGCACCATCAAAATACATTTCCCAAGCCTGAGTACTTTCTTGAATAGAGAAGACTTCATCATCAGGGAGTTCAATATCTGAATATGTGTCTTCCACTGAAGGGTGTTCAGCCAGGAAATCAGCCAGATCTTGGCCCTTTATTTTCTTTTGAGACACATACTGAATGTCGAATTGCTGCAAAATAACTTCCCACCTTGCCAGACGTCCTGTAAGCATTGGATGACTAAGGATGAATTTGAGCAGGTTATTGCGAGATACCAATTGGACCTCGTGATGTTGAAGGTAGTGTCTCAACTTATGAACTACAAATATTAATACCAGGCAGTACTTCTCAATACTTGAATACCAGTTTTCTACTTCAAGCATAGTCTGACTGAGGTAGTAGAGGCTGTTTTCATTCCCAGCATCATTCTTCTGAGCAAGAAAGGCACCCAATGATCGCTCTAAGGCTGTCACGTAGAGGATAAGTGGCCTTCCTTCAACAGGTGGCATGAGTATCGGTAGACTCAAGAGGTATTTCTTGAGAATATAGAATGCTTCTTGAAATTATTTAGTCAACTAGTAAGTGAATCCCTTCTTCATCAATTTAGTGAAGGGTAAACTTTTGCCTTACAAATTAGTGATGAAATGACGAATATAGGCTAAGTGTCCTTGAAGTCCTTTTAATTCTTTCAAATTTCGAGGAGGTGACATACCAAGGATTGACTTTGTCTTCTTAGGATCAACTTCAATACCATTATGGCGTACAACAAAGCCGAGAAATTTCCCTGAGGTTACCCCAAAAGCACATTTTAAGGGGTTCATCTTCAAATTATGTTGTCGAAGCTTGCGGAATATGACTTCTAAATAATCCAATTAATTAGAACTTTATTTGGATTTGACCACAAAATCGTCCACATAACATTCAACAAACTTTCCCAGAAAGGGATTGAAGATACGATGCATGGCACGCTGATATGTTTCACCTGCATTTTTTAGGCCAAAGGGCATTACCCGATAGCAAAACACACCCTGAGGGGATCTGAAGGCTGTAGATTCTTCATCTTCTGGAGCCATTTGGATTTAATTATATCTGGAATATCCATCCATGAAGGAAAGCGCTTCATATCCAGCTGTCTCATCAATCAAGATTTCTGTAATCAGAACTGGAAAATCATCCTTAGGACAATGCAGATTAAGACCTCTGAAATCAATGCAAACTCTAATTTTCCCATTCTTATTTTTCACTGGGACAATATTAGACAACCACTTGGGATATTGAACTTCTCTGAAGAAGTTATATTTGATGAGCTTATCCACTTCAGCCTCAATCTTGGAAGCATAGGTTGGGTGTGTTCTTATAGCAGCTTGTTTGAATCCTCGATGTTTTTCTGGAAAACCCAAATGATGAGTGGAAACATTAGGATCAATCCCTGGCATCTCTGTATAGTTCCAAGAAAATATATCTCGATTTTGATTTAAAAAGGAAATATACATCTCTTGTTCTTCAAGAGTCATGGTCTCACTAATTAAAGTGGGGCGTGCATCTTTTTTTGTACCCAGATTTATTTCTCTGAGTTCATCCACGGTGGTAGAGATACTCTCTTCAAATGCTGGAGGAGCATCCCTGAGATATTCCTCTTCTTCTTCAACATGTTTTACTTCTTCTGTTTCTACATGCATAGTATATTATGAATTAGAATTTCCATGATTAAGAGAGATGTTAAAATTTGAACATCTTGAAGAAGAAGCTTCCATTTCTGACCCAATTGATGATGAAGGGTCTTCCATGGGTAATAAAGAGGATATGATATATTGAGAATCGACATCATTATTCACCTCTGATGTTGCTATCAATTCATCTGTCCTAGTTGGAGAAGTATAAACTTGCTGGATTTTAGTAGATTAAATAAAGACATCTCCATTTGGGATTTCATCACTGTTTGGTGGCTCACCAATTTCTCCCATGTTGTCTGGATCGATTGTCGTAATTGACATTATGGATCTTTCCATAAGAGTATTTTGATTTGGGTCTATCTTGTCAATTTGACTGATAGGCAACACATGATCTATACTCACATATGCAAATGGATTTACTGGAATCTTCTCCAAACCATATGAATCATTAACTTTGGTAATCTCCCTTGTTGTGGATTTCTCCTTTCCCTTCATGTGATATAATTCTGCCTCAATGTATTGAGATTCACATGTCTTGAACAGGGCCTTATCACCATACAATGTCCCAACTTGACCATCGAAACAATATTTGATACATTGATGGTATGATGAAGGGATAACCACATGTTGATGTAGCCAGGGTCTTCTAAGCAAGATGTTGAAGGCTGAGTCTTGATCAACAACCATGAAATATGAATTGGATACAAGATCTCCAAACTGAGTTCTGATTGTAATCTCGCCCAGTGGTTCTTGTTCATTTTTATCATATCATTGTAACATCATAGTATAAGGAGATAAATTAGATTCCTTGAGGCCCAATCGACGAAGTGTACGAATGGGGATGAGGATGACTCCTGAACCATAATCAATGAAAGCCCTCTAGATGTCCACAACATTGACCATTCCAGATAAATACAAAGGTCTAATGTGTCCATAAATGGCATTATCTTCATCTTCATCTATGAAAGATATCACTGCATGGAATTCTGTAGGATTATTTTCAACATGGTAGGCTTCAGCTGCAGCAATTTCAGTTTGAAACTCTTGAGGACTTGACAAAGCCTCAATGAGTGCCTCTCGAAGATCCTTTGATAAATTCAAGGCATCCAAAATTGATAACTTGGCCGATACTTGGGCCAGGTGTTTCAATACATCATACTTTTGATCCAAAGGTCCATTTTTCCCAACAAGAACATGTGGTTTAGCAGGTGCCTTGGAAGTTGATGTTTTGGAAGTTGATGCATCTTGTATCAGGGTAGGAGTTGGAAATACTCCTGGCCTTAGAAGATCAGACCGATTAGGTCTATTTACCTGCTGAGAGGATGAAGGTGGAACCTCCAATTGATCCTCTAGAAAAATTGTGCCAGGACTGAATCTGTTATTGGTGGAAGAATTTTATTGTTCTTGTTGAGTCCGCTGAAGGGCTCTGCCACGAGTTTCTACTGCATACACAGTTCTAGTAGGGGTAGAATTGGAATAGTGGATTTTGGGATATCGACGTCTTACTCTGTATCCCTGACCTCTGGAACTCCCTTTGATTCCTCTGTTTGATATAGGGAACCCAGGTTCATCGAGATCGAAACTGTGACTGGCATAAAGATCTATTAATTGGATCATATTAATAGAACCGAAGATCATCTCTTCATCTGATGAAGACTCTGCATGACTAGCCAATTTAGGTTGTGTCGTTTGGTGGGATGGTGCCCGCAGCTTCGAAGTAGATGGCATGAAATTTGCCAGAGTTAAAGACAACTTAGGCTTTGACACAATTTCATCTTCCTCTGATTTCTTTTCTTTCTTCGAACTATGCCTCCCTTTTGAGGATTTTCCCTCTGAAGAGGATTTTTTTTGTGGCATCCATAGCAGAAGACACAATTGGTTTCTTCAACTGCATTCACAAAATGGCATGAGTTCGGTTGATCGTTTTCCTGACCATCCAATCATCATATTTCTATGCATTTTTTATTTTAACTTCTTTCCATCCGCCTTCTTCCTCTGGAATTATAGTAGTAACACATGCTACCTGGGCTGACGAAACTTTTAGTTTGACTTGTCCCAAGTCGACCATTTTTTGAAGGAGGTCCTTGAAGACAAAACACTCCTGAATGTGATGGCCCAACATTTGATGAAATAGGAAATAGTTGGGAAGATCTTCATCTCCTTCCTTGTTTGGCCTCTTGGGCCTTAAGAATTGAACCAAATTATTTTCTAGAGCCGAAATGAAATAACCAGGAACTTGTTCTTTTAGGAAAGAGTAAACTTTGATTTTCAAATCCTCAAATTGTTTTTGTCTCTGATCTATTTGATCATCTTGACGAAACGACCTCTGTTGTTGGCACTCAGGAGGTAGAGACCTTTGATAAGATGAAGGTTTTGAAGTAGAAGAAGGTACAGGTGCTTGCTTAAGCATAACTGTAGCAGTCTCTTCTTTACCCATTCTCCTTCCTGGAGCTGATGGAATTACACGAGTTTTATCCTTAGTATTCATAAGAGAGTATTCGGTCTGCTGAGCGATCGAAGTAAGGTCTCGAAACCCTCCTGTGTATTTCATAGGGATCAATGGCGTCCATAATTCGTCACACAGATTTGCCACACAGATTGGAAATAGTTCTTCTTGAGGGAGTGCCAAGCTTAGAAAATATGTTAATCCCTTCCAGCGAGCAATGAAATCTGATACCCTTTCATTCTCCATTTGCTTATTGTTTTTAAGATCAAAAACTGTTTTCTTTGGCAAAGTTGAGCTGAACTGAAGAAGGAATTTTTGTTGAATATCCTCCCACCCGGTGATTGACTGGGATTGCAAGCTTGTATACCAAACAAAATTTAGTCCTTTCAAGGTTCTCACAAAGCATATGAGTTTCACTGCTTCTTTCTGTTCTGGAGTTCCCATCATAGGATCGCAACAAGACATATAATGCATCAAATGCTGTTCAGGATTGCCTAATCCAATGAAAATAGGGAATAAAGGGTTCCCAAAACTTTATGGGGGAGGTATTGAATCTACCCATTCAGGGTAAGCTCTCTTTTCTGGTTGAACCTGTGCACGTTTCCCTTCCATAGTCTCTAACCGAGCGTTTAATGACTCAATGGTAGTTATTAACTTTTGAGAAACATCTGGTTGAACTTGGACTTGGGTAGGTGCAATAATTTGAGTTTAAACAGGTATGGTGCCTGGTATTGCAACTGATGGTAGCACCACCGATTGTTATTGCACTTGACTCGTAGGATTAGACCTGTGAGGTTGTACTGATAGAGGAGGATATTCTTGATCCATCACAGTAACTGCAACAAACTCCCTTGGCTGACTGACTCCAGCACCCTTAGGAAGAAGACTACCCTGAAGTAGTTCTACATTCATCTTCCTTAACTCCTTCATTTCTTCCTCTTGTTGTGCAAATCTTTACTCTAGTGAGAGTGATTGGCCTTATCTAGAGGAAGGATATGTAACCTGATTCTTTCCCCTCCCTTTGTTGGACACCTTTCGGAGAGAGGGAAGTGGGTTACTTGAAGGATTACCTAGGTTCTGGGTAATCCTTTGATTTCGTGCACGCACACCCTCTTCATTTGTGTTTGTGCATACAACTTCTTGAGCAGGAAACTCTTTATCTGAGTCCTCTGAGTGAGACTCATGTTCTGGAGGATCAGCAACAACGACATTAATGACATTAATTGATGCATAACGCATCGCATCCCTTCTATCATCATTTATGTGATATTTTCTTCTTCCATGTCTTTTATGAGACATTGTCTTTTGTTGATTCGATCCCTCAGGAACTTCTTAACAAACCGTAATTTGGAGGGAATCTCCTGATAATTTGGCTCTTTGTTCCTCTTGAGGATTCTTCCCCAATCGAGAGAAGACAGAATTTCTATAAGGAGGGGATTGATGATTTGAAAAAGTCACCAGTCCGGGGGACTGGGGTTGTTCCTGTTGTTCCCTCTCAACTCCTCAAATCCCATTTGTTGACTCTGAGGGTTGGGTTAAAAGAGTCCCCAGTCTGGAAAGCTGGGTTGACTCTCGACATGCTATGTCTGAGACTTTCTTGAAATATCTCATGATCTTGCGGACCTTAGTCCTGAAATTAGATGGATGCATCAACCTACATCCACTTTTATCACCCATCTCAAAAGACCGTTGGATAATTTCTGACACTTCTGTCACTTGATTATGTGCTTGCTCCATACGAGAGGCCTGTTCAATATTCTCATTTGCTTGATGTAGGAGTAATTCAAAAACTTGTTCTCTGTATGCTTGATTTTGAGAGGAACTAGTTGAAGCCTGTTCTTGGTCAATCTTTTGATCACAAACAAATCCCATTGACTTTAGCCGGCCCTGGAAAATAACATTGCATGTGACCATCTTCGGCGGGCTTTACTGACTGGAGAGTACAGTGAAAAGTATTGCTCCATGAACACCCCATCCTCTGATATGAATACCAGATGGGACATTGGTAATTAACTGGCGCAATCTTCTTAGTGCGCCAAGGCATGAACGCTGAAGGGATATCTGCTGATTTTCAGCCTTCGGATATCGAGAGACTGAGAGAGATGCCAAATCAATCTGGAGTTGTACCCTTCTATTATCTTGACATGATTTTCATATTCATCATCAGATAATATTTTCTTTTTCAACTGACAAAGAGTTTTCCATATGTTGAGATGAATATCATGAATTCCATCTTCTTTCAACATCTCTGGAATGTCATACTGAGAATCATCCAAAGGCCAAAACATAACTGGCACTTCACCTTTTTCCAGTTGTTTTCTCATATTCAGTACTTCCTCTTTATCATTCAATGAAGATTCTTCTACCTGATTAGACCAGAGCTGGTGATTCCTTGTTTCTTCATCGGATTCAACAGGATTGGTAGAGAATTCACTGATCAAATTAGAAGATGAATGACCCAGGGGTGGTTCAGAGAATGACCTACACCCTGGTCTATATTCTGATTGAGAAATTATTTCACTTTCTAATTGTAAAGCATCAGACATGACTGGATTTACATTTTCAAGTGCCTCAAGATAAGAGTTATTTCTCATCACTAAATTTGTATGTTAGAGAATTTTCCAAGAAATGTGAATCACTACTGCAGAGAGGACTTTCACAGAGAAATTCATCATCATGGGGAGGACCACCATGGTGGGTTACAGCAAAAGATGAAACATTTTTCTCCTTGGTCTTCTGACCACACAGAGGGTTCATGTGGATCTCATCTGAAGATGAAACTTCAAGATCGACTGAATTGTCACGAAGCAAGCCTTCATGAGGAATTATCTGATACAGACCTTCGTAATTAATGTTCCTATTATTGGGAACTGAAAGAGTAGAATCTTTAATTTCAAAAGATAATTTTTTAAGGGCTTAAAGAACTCCAGCATCGAGTAAGGCCTTGTTACAGATTGGCCCTTGATTTCTTGACTGTGTTGGGTGGGTCTTCTTCTTAGACACCTTCTTACTCAACTTAACAGGTGTGTGTGCCTGCTTAGGAGAAATGATCAGGTTAGGCTGATTATCTCTACTCAAACCAGATGTATGTGCCTGATTTGGTTGTCCGTATGATATGGGGGAGTATGCCCCACAACCCGCTTGTATTGGAATAGAGGTGTGTATCTGCTCCAGAGTGAACTGTTGATGTGTCACTACACTGGTAGGGACAGATTTGTGTGTCTTTCCCTAAGATGTTGCTGAAGCTGTTATAATATCCTGACAGGCATCTAGGATATGAGTAGGGATTTTCTTCTTCTCTTTCACCATTGAAAGAATGTGCTTGGTGACTTCAGCTGCCAGAACGGGGATATACGTTCATTCCGTGCTTGGAGTAGGTGTGTGTTCCTGCTCTTGTCCTCCTTTTCCTGTCAGTGAATCCTGACAGTACTCAAGTGTGGGGGAAGGGAATTGAGTTTTCCTCTTTTTTTTCACCGGATCTTTCCGAACGACCTCTCTCGGTGCTACCAAATGAGACTATTGGCTGGATTGATCAATACTATCAGGTGTATGTGCCTGCTGATTGCACTCCGCCAAACGTGGTTGACGAACTTCCTTCAACACTAACAGACGAGGCTGCTGGCAGGATTGATGAGTGTAAGCAGGTGTATGTTCCTATTTACCAGTGGTTAATACATTGGGTTGGCGGGATCCATCATATGTAGTCAGATGAGCCTGCTGACTAGTTGATGATTTATAAATAGGTGTATGTTCCTATCTATAATACTCCGCCGGAATTTCCTGGTGGGATTGGCGTGTTGCTTCCAGACGAGTCTGCTGGACAGTGGGATTAAAATAGATGGGTGTATGTGCCCGTTCATTGCTTTCCACCAAGTTAGGTTGGTGGACTTATCCGGAGATGGCAGAGATGAGAACTTATTCATTGTTGACCAGATTTCGCCTCTGGTAGTTCGTATTGCCTTCTCAGGTTCGAGGAACCTAAGCTGAATGCCTGGAAACGATACCCTCATCATGTTGAGGGCACACTGCCGTACGAGTCTGGTGGTGATTGTTGATGGGAGCCCTTGGGAAGTACACATTTCTATTTGAATTAAGACCCTTAGGGGCATGCTCATTCACCTCCCCAGAATATGGGAGGTACTGGTGATTGCGTTATGGGGATAACGACCCGAAACGGTTGGAGACGGTAGTTAGCACCGCCTGCTTCTTGATCACTGGTCATCGCTGTCCGGATGACCAGGGTGAGTTATTCACTTGGAGGGCTTGTCTAGCGGCCTCCAGAGTTGGAATAGTACCATTTTGATGGTACTCTTTAACTAGCTCATTTGATACCCATCGTTGAATATGCTGAGTAGGTTATGTCGTCCTAAGAGCAGCCGACGATCCAGTAGGAGTTGCAGCAAATGCATCCACAGCAGAGGTTTTCACAGCAGAAGTATTCACAGTCATGAACTTAAGAAAATCCATTCTCATAATGCAGAAGATCTTGGAAAAGAGTGTCTGTTTGATATAACAGACGTAATCAAGATATGTTCATCCACTACATCTTTTGGATGAGCACATATGTTATTGATTGTTGTGTTGGCCCTCTCATTGAGTTTAAATAGGGGCCTAACAAATAAGTAAAACATCATTTTAATTTGGTTAAGGATTCACGTTGGGTTCACCATTTTTTTCATCTAGAATTGGGGATGACCTCGTTGATTGAAGGTTCAAACATTCCAATTGGTTTCTAATGGGTTTGGTCGTAGAACTAGAAACATCCATTGATTCCATATCCATTTGGACCTACTTTCCAAAGGTAGGCGCTCATTAGTTGTGGACTAATGAGTCTTAGGAATTCGAATTAGTCAAGAGGATGGGAGGTCAGACTCATCACACCTTTTTTAGGGGAATTATTGTCTACTCTGGGACTCTCTTTATAGATTTAAGTTATGTTCGTGAATCCTTATTACATTACCAAGTGTAAAATGAGCTTTCCTTTAAATATGAAAATCAATGATTGATATGTAGGAAATTTAGAGAATCTTTTATGTGTATTCAAGGTTCTTCATCAAAAGATAATCATCTGTATTTTTTAGAGATTATTGGTCAATGGTATCCTTCAATACATAAAAGTCTCTTGGTCATTATGATGACCATACTGGTTTTAAAGCCACTCAGTGGGGCACTTGAAGTTTATTGTCATTCATAAGGACATGGATTATTTTAGAGTTGGGATCGTACCCGCAGATGGGCTACCTACATATCCTTTGTTTTGGAAAAGGAATTAGAACCCACGTAGTTTGAGTAAGGGAGTATGATGTTTATGATTGATGGCTCAAAGAAATATGTCATAATTAATTTTACACTCTAATCTCACGTGAGTCATGCTCGGTGTGAGAAACAAGAGGTATTGGTAAAACCAGACAATTTGTTCCATGAAAGATACAATCATAAGAAATGATGTGGGGCTTATGTATGTATGACTGCCCAAATAGATGAATATTAAGATTTACTTCAGGGAAGAAATCCCGGAACATGGTCTATAAAGGTATATGTGATTCATGGAGATTTGGATACTCTAATCTTGGGGCTTAATCCTAAGGAAAATTCCCAAGTTAGGAAGGGACTTATGATTGGGTTTTACTCCTGACAAGGAAGCCCAAATCAAAAGTAAATTAAGACAGGCTAAGGGAAATTAAGACTGGGGCTTCCTCCTGAGAAGAAGGCCCAGGTTAAGGGATTTGAAAAATTAAAGGACTTGGGGCTTACTCCTAAAGAGGATGCCCATATTTGAGACTGGGGATTACTCCTGAAAAGGAAGCCCAAGTTTAAGGAACTTGGAGACTAGGGCTTACTCCTGAAAAGGAGGCCCAGGTTAAGGGAATTATGACTGGGGCTTACTCAGAAGGAGGATGAAAAAATTAATGAGGACTTAGGGCTTAATCCTAAGGAGGATGCCCAAATTAATGAATACTTGGGGCTTACTCCTAAGGAGGATGCCCATGAATAGGTTTCTCTCATCTTAAAGGATGAGGTTGAATGAATTAAATCTCTAACTTTAGTGACATAAAGATGTGTAAATCACTAGGTTTTGAGAGATGCTCCACAGAATTCCTTTCAGATAAGGAATTAAATCAAGAAAACATTCCATAAATGGCTTTGAATAGTGTCTTGAAGACTGGATCTTGAATAGGAGAGGTGGAAAGGCATAAGAGAGGTGAAATGGGTAGGAAGGGAACCCAAAAATAGAAGGGCGCGCAAGTCCTGGGGGCGGTCGCGCAAGTACTACATGGGCGCACAAGTCTTGGTCATGCAAGTATACTTGTGCGACACCTATATACTTGGGTGATGGTTAACCAGTAGGGTAATACTTGGGCGATCCTTGACCAAAGTCTTTAGAATTATCCTGTGGTACTTTCAGAAGAGTGGCGCGCAAGTTTCAATGAGTAGGTAAGGAGGCGTGCAAGTGTGTCCATTTCCCTTAAGGGTAAAACACTTAGGCGTGCAAGTGTTAGTGAATTCTAACACTTATAACTTATTACTCTTGCTTAGACCTTCCATTCTAGGTAAAGAATTACCTTATAAGTGTTCAGAATACTTAAAGAAGAGACTTGGGAATTTAGAGCTCTGTATCTGAATTCTGGAAAAAATCCTCCTAAAATGGGGGGCCCACCAGGGGTATTTATAAGCTGGAGAAGACCCTGGGTGATTTTCAAAGAGGTATCGCAATTCACCTTCATGACCACTAGGCGGCGCGCAAGTGTACTTACGCGACCATGCTAGAACTTCTGCGACCTATGGGAAATGTTCTCCTTGTTCATCCCCTTCTCTTTTTTTATGTTTATTCAAAGGATGAATCGTCTTTGTTTGAGGTATTTCCCTTTTCATTTCATTTAGAATATATGACAAAAAAGGAGCATCAACAGTGTATGAATAAATTGGAACTATGAGCATCATCCAACAATTCTCTTTTTAGATCAGGTATATCGGGAACACAAAGTCTCTTCCCAAATTTTAAAATTCCATCTTCATACACAAAGTTACTCAATCTCCCATCATTCATAGCATTAATATTCTTTTAAAACTCTTCATCACCAGTCTAAGAACTCTTTATCCTTTATAGTAAAGATGGTTTGGAAACCATTTGAAAAAGTATTGATTTTTCAGATTCCCTTGTGATTATCATATACATCTTTACTATATCCATGTATATAAAATCATTTTCAACTCTCATCTTGTTCAAAACTCCATGATCCTTTCTACTCAAAGCATCTTCCACCTTATTCTCCTTCTATGTGTGGTAGAGTATAGTTCAATCATAATCCTTGAGTAGTTCAAGCCATCTCCTTTGCCTCATGTTGATTTCTTTCTATGAGAAAATATACTTCAAACTCTTGTGATCGGTATATATCTCACATTTTTTACCATAGAGATAGTGTCTCCAAATATTCAAAGAAAATATTACAGCTGCTAACTCAAGATCATGAGTTGTATAGTTTTTATCATGAATTTTTAGCTATCGTGATGCATAGGTAATAACCCAATCATTCTGCATAAGGACACAACCAAGTCATTTATTTGATGCATCACTATAAATAACAAACCCATCATTCCCTGATGGTAGAGTCAAGATAAGAGCATTGACTAATCTTATCTTCAATTATTCAAAACATTCTTCACACTCTTTTGTCCAAAAAAATTTAACACCTTTATGTGTGATCTTTATTAATAGGTTATCCAACCGGGAAAAATTATGGACGAAACGTCGATAATAACCTGCTAAACCAATAAAAATGTGTACCTTGGTTATACTCGTTGGTGCTAGACATTCTTGGATTTCCTTGGTCTTAGAAGGATCAAAAAGGATTCCATCCTTAGAGACAATATGGACAAGAAAAGAAATCTCATAAATCCGGAATTCACACTTTATAAACTTCTCATATAATTCATGCCTTATAAGAGTATTTATAATAATACGCAAGTGATTTTCATGATCTTCATAGCTTTTAGAGTATACCAATATATCATCAATAAATACAACTATAAATTCATCAAGATATTCCTTGAAAACTCTATTCATTAGATCCATGAAGATAGAGGGTGCATTAGTCAATCCAAAAGGCATTACTATAAACTCGTAATGCCCATACCTGGTTTGAAATGTTGTTTTTGGAATGTCTTCCTTCTTCACACACAACTGATGATATCTAGATCGAAGGTCAATATTTGAAAATTATTGAGCTCCATGAAGTTGGTCAAATAAATCATCAATGTGTGGTAGGGGATACTTGTTCTTTATTGTTATAGCATTGATCTCCATGTAGTCAATGCACAACCTCAGAGATCTATCTTTCTTCTTAACAAAAAGGATAGGGGCTACCCATGGAGAAACACTAGGGAAAATAAATCCCTTATTACTCAATTCCTCTAGTTGTTTCTTTAGTTACACTAATTTCATAGTGGCCATTCTATAAGGGGTCTTCGATATGGGCCGTGATCCAGGTATTAAATCAATAGAAAACTCAAAATCTCATTATGGAGGATGTCCGGGTAAATCTTCTAGAAACACATCAACATATTCTTTAACAATAGGTACATTCTCTATTTGAACATTCCTTTACTCACTCATAATTATTTCATTCTCTTCCTACCCAATAATTGAATTTAGTTGAGCTACTGGGGTTGGATCTAGATAAGAATTAGGTGGTGATGATTCTGCTCTAAAGATAAGGTGTTCTTTATCATCGTCATAAAAAATAGTAACCTCCTTTTTCTTACAATAAATTTTTTCATCATGGTCTAAAATCCAATCCATACTAGGGATTATATAAAATTAAATCATGTGTATGATAATGAGATCAGCAGATAAAGAACATTTATATGCCCTAATGGGGACTGATTTACAATACTTTGTTGCAATGATACTTCCCTTATGAGTTTTTACTGACAACTCCCTTGTAAACTCAAATTGGAAATATCTAATTTTCTTAGCAAACTGAGAATATATGAAACAATGCGATGATCCAGAATCAAATAAATCATTGGATAAACTTGAAGAAACCAGTAAATTACCTGCCACTATGTATTTCGGAGATTCAACCTCAGAAGTAGTGATTGAATAAGCTTGGCCTTGATCCCTTGGCCTTTTCTAAGGTAAGTTCCCCTAACGCTTAGTACATGAATTTTCATAATGTCCCCTTTCTCTATAATTGTAGCATTCAACATTAACAGACTCTTTCTTCCCCTTGAAATCACGAGCTTGGTGGCCTTTTTAACCACACTTGTAATAGACTCCCATTCCCTTTAGGGAAGTACCAGGGTGTTTCTTCCCACATTTACTTCAGGACGGATATTCAACTTTTCCCTTCTTCCCCTTATTTCCATTTCTAGAGTATTTAGTAGATATTTTCTTCTCTATCTTTGATTTAAAGTCTTAAGACTTAGAGAATTCTTTTTCTATCTTGATAGTACAGGAGACAATATCTTCGTACGCTGAGAAGGATTTTGAGACTAATTCTTGACGAAGAAATGGTTTTAACCCATCAAAGAAAGGATCAATATTACTTATTGGGTTACTTATATAATATACAATATGCCATGATAACCATGTAAAGTTAGCTTCATACTTTGCGACATTCTCATCCTCATTTTGCCTCAGACTCAGAAATTGTCTTTCCATATCCGTTATATGGTCATGTGGAAAGTATTTTTCTAACGAAATTTCTTTAAACTACCTCCATTCCATATTTGATACTTCATCGTCTTCCTTTGTGTTTTGAATCAAATACCACCATTGATCAGTATCTCCAGTGAGGCGGTAAACTACCATGACAACTTTTTCCCTTTCACTACTCCCCAAGGTGTGGAATATTTTCTCTAAATAATTTATCCATTTCTCAGCTACTAATGGATTTGTACCCCCATTTAATTTTAGTGGTTTTTTCTCATTAAGAGATATAACATTGATCCTCCACACTTCGGATATGGGTGCTCCATACTAGTAAGATTATTATTCATAACCTGATTGAGTTGTCCCAGTATAAAGATAAGCTGATCATCACCAGTTGTATCACCAGCTCCACTATAATTATCTTGATTATGAGGGAAATACCTACATGGATTGAGCACATTGATAAAATCTCCACCCCTTCCACTAGGCATCATTTCTAAATAATGGAATAAACTAGATTAGTTTATGAATCAAAATATATAATTCCAAACTTGTAAAACACTTAACATAAATTGAACAGTTTATGGATATAATCCATAATCATAAAAATGTTTTCCTTGAGGAATTATATACTCATAAACCCTTTATAATGGTTTTTAAAGAAAATGATAATTATCTTAAGCATATCCCCTGGAGTGTCGTAACCAAGAGTGCAGGAAGGCCCGTTGTCATGCACTAGTTCTCGTTCAAGTCTAGCTCAAAGCGGTGTTTTCGGGTTTTTACCCCTAGGTAAATCTATGCCAGAGCTACCTCTACCTGCTCGTATCTAGATAGGGATGTATTTCTTTGAAAACTCACAAAATCTCTACAATACCAAAATTCTAGGAAGTTCTTATATACTAATCCTCAAAGTCTATCATAGGGCTATGTTCTCTAATCAGAGTTTATCTAAATCTAGTTTCCAAGGTTTGTACTAAACTTACTCTGTTACTAATTGTAATGCCTCGACCCCATAAGCCTAGAGTCGGTGTATTATTATGTATCATTGGCATGATCACAAAAGATCACGTCTTGAAAGACCGATTAGTTTAGTAGCCTTGGAAGTACTAGATACATTCATAAGGTTTACATTACATCATAAAACGGAAAACTATAACAACATTGTTTAAATAGACAACATTGATATCCCATAGAATATCCCTTCAGTTCATTCATAATATACTTGTTCGCATTCTGGTAAAAATAAAACATGTAAAGGGGTGAGCTCAGATGCTCAGTAAGGATAATAATATAGCGAAAACATTCATAAATAAGCATAAACATTTAAGGCAATGTATAGAACTAAAATCAAATCCTTTTCAACATAAAATTCATCATAATATGGAAAATATAAATCAAAATAATTTCATTTACTTACTCACATTTATATTCTACTAGTCGAATAATCACATGCAATATCAATAACCACTTTCATAATGATGGAATGCATAATGCCAGACTTTCATAACCACATAGTCAAGGCCTTGTTCCAAGACTACAAATAAGATTTTGTCAAGGCCTTGTGCCAAGACACTAGTTTGTCTCATGAGACCTACTGATTCATCGAGGAGCTATAGTAGGCTCCACCCGTCACTTACTAAGTGACATGCATTCCTCGTATGAAAAGGTTTAAACATAACATAAATATTCATATTAAAACTAGCATACAAAATGTCAATATTTTATCCACAAACCATGAATGGTATAAAACTAGAACATCCATAGTAAAACATATCACAAAATCTTCAATACAATATGGAAGTTTTGCATCATAATAAATCAACTTCAAATAAGCTTACAATTCATCAAAGGATGTTGACATAGATGAAATCAAAACATTTTTTGAGAAATATATCTTTATATTTTAAAATAATTTAAAAGTAATATAATTATAAAAGAAAAAAATTATATTTGAAAATATTCTTACAATCTTGTAAGGGAAGATTTGACGATGTTATAATGGCGGAAAATAGCCACACCCGCCGTATAAGTTAAAAAACATTATTACCTTAATTTTGTCGAAAAGGTCATAAAGTACCTTGTTTGGAAAATGGCGGAAAGATTCCTTTATAAACATCTTATAAAAGTCACAAAAATGGTATAAATTACTTTAGCCCATAGTCTATAAAATATTAAAAAAAAATTAAATACATTTTTAAGAAACATGGATGTTGATGATAAAGAGGTCCCAGTAGATAATTACATATAAACAACCTTGGATAATGAAGAGATTATGAAATTAACCCCTAACTTGTACTTTTCCTTGGTCAAGGGTAGTTTAAACTCATGTATAATGGTGAAATAAGTGTTATTAAATTATACAAGAATTATATACATTAATATGATATCATATATGATCTTTTAATTCTTCTTGAAATAAAATAATAATAAATGTCCTAATCTAATTCAAGTGGACCAAAGAGGTTATAATTTATTCCTAAGGTTGTTTTTGGTCGAATTATACTTATCTAATAGAATTAGTACATGTGTTAGGGTAATAATAAAATCATTTTTACCTTTAATTACCCTATTTACTTTTAACCCTGGTAAATGAAAGTAAAAAAGTTACAATTTACCAAAAAAATATTTTCAACTTATTGAACCACATTTTACTTACTGATATCAAATGTGTCTCTTGGATTTTTGAAATTCAACTCCCATAAGCGGTAAAATTATGTATTATGTAAATTTGAAAATGCTCCTAGGAGGTGTGTAAAAGACGCTAAAAAGTTCGATAAAATTTTTA
Organism: Viscum album; assembly: GCA_963277665.1. Taxonomy (NCBI): domain Eukaryota; kingdom Viridiplantae; phylum Streptophyta; class Magnoliopsida; order Santalales; family Viscaceae; genus Viscum; species Viscum album. The sequence goes on along the minus strand of OY728143.1, from coordinate 507,779,340 downwards.
TATATCTAAAATTATTATAAACTGACTCCAATTAATTACATTGAACTTATATAGGTATTATGTATCTATTTTTACCTAAAATAAATTTAAATAAAATAAATAATTATTTAAATAAAAATTCGGTTTTAAACTATAACTCGGTGTTTTTCACTATTCATCAAAAATTGAAAGTTTTATGAAAAATACCAAAAATTCACCCATATTTTTTCGATATTCCGAATCCAAAAATGAAGTCCATTTTGAAAGATAAAATTTATAAAATTTCAAACAGTAGTTATTACTATTCATAATGGCTAGTTTGATTGGTTGTGGTGTATTAGAACTCAAAGTTGCGTACAACACACACTGTTGTATTATTCAAAGAGAAGCGTACCGTGGAAGTTTGGGGTGTTACAGTTTCTCTTTGAGTCGGTCAGGTGTAACATGTAGAGTGAATTTTCAGCTCGAGGATCATTTTTTCCCAATTGTTTTGGTTGGTCATTGACCTAAGTTTTGGTTGTCTTTTAGCTGGGTGAATTTCTGGGAGAAGAAAGTTTTTTGATAGGGATAATTTCCACACCCCAAGCATTTAAATTTTTTTATTTTATTATTTTGTGGTTTCGGTTAGCCTTGTAAAGGTGTGGGTTGAGTGCATGATTAAAATTTTTATATTTGATATTTTTGGTGGGTTTCGAACCGGTTCACGGGCACTTCAAGGTTGGCGGTAACCGTGAGGTCGGCCTCAATGCCCATATGGTTACCCATTACAAAAAATAATAAAACATTATGGGAATGAAATAAATTAAACGTTTAAGACATAATAATAATAACATTATTGTGTAGATAAAAATGTTTTTTAATTAAAATTTTTAATGATCTTATTATTATTAAAACGATTATAAATATAATTATTATTCAGTTGTTATTAATTTTTTTTGTTGTTTAAAAGAAAAAAGAATAAAATTATTATTATTTTTGTTGTTGTCATTGTTGTTGTTGTTTTTTTTTGTTTTTTTATTGTCATTATTATCATTAAGAAAATTAATGGTGTTGTTATGATTATATAATTAATAATATTATTATAAATGTTGTCATTAAATTTTTTTGTTATTATTATTATTTAAATTTTTGTTGTTGTTGTTATTATTATTATTATTATTAACATCTTTTTTTATTATTTAATTGTCATTGTTATTAATTTTATTTTTTTTAAAGGGTTTTAATCCCCCTTTTTTTATCTATCATGCCTCACCCCTCTTTTCCCATTAATACCTCCTTTTTTATCCCCCATGAACCCCCTCTCTCCCATTTAATACCTTCTTTTTTTCTCCCTCTCTCCACTCACACCACTCTCTAATCACGCCCCCTCTTTTATTTTTACCAATCATGCCACTCCCTTTTTTCCTTCATGCGCTCATCTCTCCCCCCTTATTCCCTATCTCCACTCACCCATCTCCCTATTATCTCATGCACACGCACCCACACACCCCCCTCTTTCTCCCTTATTCCCTCATGCACATCCCCTACCTAATCCCTCAAACATTCCTCCTCCCCTCCAGCACTCCTTCTGACAGCCACTCCTCCATCCGTCAGTTCCTTCCGGTGAGTTCTCTTCCCCATATTCTCCTCCCATAACTCAATTTCTAGGGTTTCCATGTGAGTTTTCTTATTATAAAGACCCTAAATGTTAGGTTTAATGTATATCTTGGGTTTCCTTTGGATTTAGGGTGTGTAATTAGTCTATGGGTCGTAATTCTTCCTCCCGTTGAAGTTTCATTCCAATCGCATGAGGTTTCAGAAGGTGTTTTCAAATTTTTCTTTCCTAAAACCTTTCCTTTGATGCTTGGAATTTAATATAATTTTATAAAGTAGTTTTTCACCATTATGACACCCTTTTTAAAATTATTATAGAAAATTTTAATTTATTTGGTTTTTTAAAAATAGGTTTTGAATGAATTTTGTGTAAATTAACAAGGTTTGTGGTACCTAAGAAGCTTGTTTGAATTACCTTTGTTCTTTTAGTGATGAACTGGGTATTTTATGTAATGTATAGTGATTATTATATCACAATGTAATTTTTTTAATGAACTCAGTTTGGTTTCTATGAATTGTTTATGTTATGGCTTGTTATTGTGTTAAAACACTATGGTAAGGATTTAATGGCTTCAATGTTTTGGTTTGTGTTCTTTTAAAATAAATTAGCTGAGTAGAGATAGTTTTAAAGAAAATGGTGTTTTATGGAAATGGTTTTTGGGTAACACTTTGGATGTGTGATGCACCATTATATGTTGACACGTCTATGGGTGCACTAGGTGCACACATGGATGTTCCTCCAAATGAAGATGGTGACATAAAATGGTATTTTTCTTAAAAACCTTAGTTCCACAAAATGGTTCTTTAGATTATAAAGGATGGGGTTTCTTTTTTGAATTTTCAAAGTATGGGTTTAAATTTATTACTCAAGGTTTTGGTCTATTTTTTCTTGAAAAATGATTTGGTGTGTGCGTTTGAAACTGTGTGCCCATTTGGCTCTTAGTTTGGGTTTTGGTGAATGTTTTCTTAAAGGATTGTTTGGATATGTAAATCTAAAACTGGTATTGGTAATATGTTCTGGGTAAAATTATTTAGATATGTTGATTTAAAGTCATGTTTGGCACTTTTAACCCAAGTATAATATTTGTACTAACTTTTAAAGGAGATTATATTTTGGAAAAAGTTCATCCTCGGTTGGAAACTTTGAGTGTTTTATGAAATGTATAAATATTAATATGGGGCACATTTAATGAAGGGATATCCCTTTGGGGTAATCATATAGTGGTTCCATATTTGGGGTAGGAAAGTGGGGTGATATGAGTCACACGTGCAAGGTAGTATTACTTACACAGTATTGTTAAAACCACCATGGGTTCCTGAGCATCTTATAGATTATCGAGTGATGGTTACTCACCAGACCCAATTAGATGGGTTAGTTCCCCCTGGTAGATAGAGATTCTAGGTGGAATTTTCCTCTAATTTTTTCATGAGGGTGATCAGTGGGTTATAAACTATGGGGATTCACCATAAACCGGCAGGTGGTTCCGAACCGAGTGAGTCTAGGGGTTGTCTATGAGTTGTAGGATCGCCCATGGTTACAGCTTGTATTTCTTGTTTATTTTCTGTTACACTGGTTTTTTTTTCAAATTGTATTATTTACTTGTCTCCATTTTTTCACTTCCTTGATATTACTTGTTTGGTTTTTTTTATAAAATGGTAAACTATTTTTGAAATAATATTTAGTGTGAGTTGGTTCTCACAGTGGGAAAGAGGTGTTCTTTTTTTAATAGGAAAGCCTTATTTTTGTAGTTTTATTTTCGAAGATTGTGTTATTGGAAAAATTTGGGTAAGGAAACACTTGGATTCATTGGTGTACTTTTGGAATCCCTATGGATCATTTTTGTGCTCATTACAATCCTTTACCATTTCAGTTGCAGGTTCAACTGTTGTTCAATAATTTCCTTAGTGGGTGCTCTTGTGGGAGTAGTTTTGGGATTGTGGTTGGAGGTAAACAAGGGGTCATCGGGAGATCGATATAGCGGGGTCTTGTATCCAGCTTTGTTCTTTTTAGTGGTACTTTGTATCTGGATTAGTTCTTTATCTATTTAAGATTCAGTTGTTGTTTTGATGCAAGCTCTGTTTATCCTATTTATTTATCTGGTCCTGGTTTTATCTCTTGGGAATAAATCATTACCTTATGTATAAATTGTTAACCAACACTATTTTCCAGCCCGTGTGGATCAGGAATGCCCTTCGGCCCTTGACACGAACCGGCTCATGTGATTGGTCCAGGGTTTACTCAGGTTTGTTCGTGACATGAGATCTTTGAATATACATTAAATGTATGGTATGTTAGTAAGTGAAGGTTACAAGGGAAAATTATAAGGGGATGATTCAACCATTACCCATACCTATATTGAAATGAGAAAACATTAGTATGGACTTTTTCACTATACTTCTGAAGACATACATAGGAAATAATTCTATATGGTTCATTACGGGTCATCTTACACATAATTCTCACTTTATTTTAATTTAAGAGGAATTATCACTTGACAAGCTTGCAAATATATACATAATAGAAGTGGTAAGGTTGTATGGATTACCATTGTCAATTATATTAGTTCTCGATCCACTATTCACCACTAAATTCTGAGAAATTCTCCTACATGGTCTAAAAATTGAGCTGAACTTCTATACATCTTATCACCTCCAAAGTAATGGCTAATCTGAGTAGACCATTCAGACATTAGAAGACATGTTGGGAGCATGCACAAAGAACTTCAAAGGAGGAGAGGATCAATATCTTCAACAAGTTGAGTTCTCTTACAGTAATAGTTTCCACTTAAGAATCCAAATGGCTTCATATAAATCCCTTGATGGGAAAAGATGTAGAACGCCTACATGTTGGGATAATGATGGTGAACTTAAGATACTAGGACCTAAAATGGTCAAAGAAATAGAAAAAAATTGAAAATCATCCATCAGTATATCCAAGTCACACAAATTTGAAAGAATATATATAAATATAATCATCGATGGGACTTATATTTTAAGGTTGGTGACAATTTATTCCTCTCAAAATCTTCATGGAAGAGAGTCATGAGATTTGGTGATAAAGGAAATCTAAGTCCCAGGTAAATCGTCCCCTTCAAGATTCTTGCTCGGTTCGGTGCTATGGACTATTGAATTACACTTCCACAAACCATGACTCAATTACATGATGTATTCTATATATCCTTATTCAAGAATTACATACCAGATCTCTCACATATACCGAACTCATAGGCGGTACAACTGGAAAATGATCTCTCTTATGAGGATTATTCGATGAAGATTTTGGACCGTATAGAAAAGTTTCAATGAAAAAAGACCACTAACCTAATCAAGGTACTAAGGAGAAACTATAAGTTTTAATTAGTGACATGGGAACTTGAGGAAGTGATGAAGGATAAATACCCTCACTTGTTTACACCTTAGTATGTAAAATGAAATTTCAAGGGTGAAATTTCATAACGGAGAAGAATGTAATAACCCAAAATTATATTGATGGAATTTCCATTATAATGTCATAAAACATATATATCACATATAAAATCCAATCAAAACATTTTTCTCATAAACTAAAAATGATACATTAGTCAAAATATAATCTAATAAGAATTCCAAATATTACTACAGGACAATAAATTGAAAATAAGATAATAAGAGTCGGAAATTTTTTATCGGCTCGATCCCCTAGAATAACTGCACTCATGAACCAAGATTGAGAAATAAAATGTAATATTCATTTTAAATATAAAAGTATATATATATAAACTTTAGATGATAAATAAGTTAATGTAGAATTAAATAAATAAATGGTATATATTGAAATTAAGGTACCTATACCATTGGAATAGTTAAATGGTCATTAGAATCGTAATCTGACCATTAGGAATAGTAATATGGTTGTTAGAATAGTAACCTCACCTATGAAAATATAAATAAAATTTATATATCTTATCAATTAAAATATGATATATTAATATCATGGTATACTAAAATAAATTTTTTGAAAATGATAAATTAAGTGTTAGAGTTTTTGTAAAATGTAAATAGTTATTTGAAATTATATAAAAATTTAAAAAAATTATTTTCAAAAAATAAGATTCAAAAATTAATATTATGTTTTATTATAATTATAATATAATTTTATGTGACCTTAATTAATTTTTCAAAGGGTTAAAAATTGATTATAATATTAAAATCGGTATTTTTCAAATAAATGATGCTTTTATTCAAAAATTCAAATTCTCATATTTAGAAAATTATTTTCATAAAATGGATTTAATTTTTAAAATATTGAAATTGAAAAATATTTAGGGTCAATTTTTTGGTATTTTCTAAAATATTTTAATTTTTATGAATAGTGAAATAGGGGGATTTTAAGTATGCAAAATACATGAATTTTTTAGTCATAAATGATATAATAATAATGTAATAACCCATTGGTTTGAACTCTTCTGAACTATTTACTAATTTTAGTCATAGAAATCAATAATATTGATAGTCTTGAGCCAAAATTATAAACTAATGAATATAATAATAAAAACACTCCTCTCCTCCCCCTATAAATACCATCCATCACCATCCCTTCTCCTCACACCTTTTAAGCCTTGTATATTGTTGATATTATATCCAATTACCTTCCCAAGCCTCTTCCCCACAACCAAGAGCTACTGGTCTAAAAAATCCAAACTCATGTTCCTTAAGGAGGTTCTCAAGGAGACAATATTCAAGAGAGAAAATCCTCAATCCTTCTCTTTTCTTTATTATATTTTCTTATCTTATCCTCACCTCTACTATAAAACGTGGTATAGTAACTATAGTGTAATATATATACTATAATATTATTGTGTTAATGTAATATCCATCATCAAATCTCTTCTCTTCTCTATTTATTCTAAAAATGAAAACATCATATATGATATGTCAGTTCACCGCCTTAGTGGATGATGAGTTTTTGTTTTCCATTACAGCCTTCATGGATGGTCATAAAACCATTATAATAGTTAAAAATGATTTTAATATGTATATTATAACTTTTTTCACGTTCTTGAACTAATATATACGTATAATATTAAATAAAATGAAATGAGCTCTTGATGATCGAAAAACTACCAAAATAAACTAAAAATTTATCATAAACGTTTTATCAAATAAAACATCCTACTATTATAAAAAATGATATATGGGACCATTTAAACATATAGGAGTGAATTAGAAATATATATTTTCACTTATGAATAATTAATTTCATTTGGGAAGAACTTCCATAATTTTACCCAAATGAACTGAACATGAAACAATGAAATGAACGCTCCCGGAACGATGAAATTGTACTATATAACTCATTAAAATGATCATAAATGAACATATTAAAATTATAATAAATAAAATAAATATATGATAGCTTCTGAATTATGTAATTAATGAATCTAATTTTATTATCCAGGATAGTAAGTGAAAGTGTAGAACTCATTCGGACATATGGTAAGGGACCTATCTGAACCTCCATTTTTTCTTTGGGTTACGCTTTCGCTCACTTTACCCCAATGTATTTCTTCATTCTTCTTATATACTTATTCTACATTCCATTTAAATATTTCATACTTGTATATTCAGATCAATTTATCCTTTTTGTATGTTTAAATACATGTTTTAAAAGGTTCCCCTATCAATACCTTTTGATAAGAAAACCCGATTAATGGGACCTTCTCCATTTCAAACCCATTTTCATATACACTCCTTATATTATTTTAAGGCACCAATATTTTTATAAAATAAATTATTTTATCATGAAAAAAAATTATTTCAATAATGGTTTTATGAAAACAATTATTCCTTTATCTTCTTTAAATATTATTTATTCTTTTCCCTAAAACTGTGTTAAAGGAGCACATTTCCAAAGTTAGCTAACCACTATTTTTATATGTCTTCAATTCAGTTGGAAATCATTTATCATGATATATTCTTATTTTAAATTATTAATTTACAATTATTATTTGAATATATTCTTTCATCAATACAATTATAATATGCCTTTTGGTTATACCTTGTGACATGATTACAAAACTCATTTATTTCCATGGGAAACACTTATGTTTATTCCATATGTTATATTCTTTATGTTGAATATAGACGTATGAAAATTTTATGATTAATGAACCCAGATTTAACTCCAATGAACTGGGTAATTTTTAATCTCATGAGACATCATATATGGGATTAGAGAGTAAAATTAATCCATTATGGGACTTTTTCCACCATGTAAAACAGTCTTGAAAGTTAGCTTTAACTCAAGTTTATGACATGTTATATATTACTGCCACATTCCTATATTTCCATGATTATATGGTTCCATGTTTTTTATTACATGCCTCTACATGTTATCCTTGTTTCATTCCTTTCATGTTATTATGTTATGCCTTCTGGCTCATGTACTTTACTTCATTTTCATGATTATTCCCTTACTAGACTTTTTATATCATCCCTTTTGACTATCTATTTTGAAAATTATCTTTTATAGTTGTAAGAGATCTAATAGAGTTAGGAGCTCATTATGGAAAATAATTTATGTTATGGTTTCATTTTTTCTAATTATGCACCTATTCTTCTGAATATGCTAGAATTTTTTATCATTGGTTTGTATTTATAGAATATGTATACTTAGAATAATGTGATAAATGTATAAGTGTATATGGTAACTGTATACATAACCTCCCTCTAATACACCAATAAACAACCCAAGACAAGATTAAAAAAATCAAAGTAAACCTAAAATTCAATACCCTCTTCTAGAAGGAAAGGAACTGAAGCACTGGCCAGTTTCTTCTTTAAATAATTGGAAGAATCTCAGAATTTGTCAGTCCATATGGATGCTTAAAAATTTATAGTCAATGTTTTCATAGGAGTAACAATATGGGAGAAGTAAAGTATTAACCTCTAATAATATCCTTCAATCTGGTGGAAACTCTACACCTCTGTAATATTCCTAGGGTTTATGAAAGGAACCACCTCCTCAATATTCAAAGGATAGATGGATAATATATTATATGGTATAGAATTCCCTAAGAGACAGAACTCATAGGCCTAAAAATTACACTTTGATATCTTCCCAAATTGTTGATGAAACTAAAGAACTATTAAAATGGCCCATAGATGCTCTGTATTATAATCCTATGAAATTGAAAACATATTAATTTCATTGATAAAGTCCACCATGAACTGGCCTATAAACTATAAAACATTACATTTATCCAACCCATGAATAATAATGAAGTTTTTATTACACAAAACTACATCACAACAAACTCATAATGTATATAAAAATATATAAAAATACTCCTTAGGATAGTATCATCCTTTACTCACATTTGATGATATTGATATCAAAATTTAATCTTAGAGAACCATCTTAACCCCTTAAACATATTGAATAAATCATCAATCCATGGGAGAGGGTGGTGGTTTTTCACTATCACCATATTTAACTAATAGTAATCAATTCACAGTCATAGACTTTCATCTTCCATCTTCATAAACAAAACTAGGTCTCCCTTAGTAAAAACACCAGGGAAAATTAATCATCTCTACAAGAGATCATCGATATGGATATTTAGACCCCACAAATCCTAAGAGGTCATATGATATATAGAAATAGATATCATATAAACACTTTTTTGTATATCTATCCTAAACTCAATCTATAATTAAAGGGGTATTGTCACAATATATTTAAGAAATACAATAACACAATCTTCTATAAGACTCGGAAACACCGCCAGGTGAACCTATGTAGAACTAAGTACCAACTTAGTCTACAAGGAAGATAGAGTCTCAGCTAACCTACGACCCATTCGAGGGCCTTGATTTTTAATGAACATTTCTTGATCTCCATCCGTATTGTATAATAGGATTCACCTACTAAAAAATACATGATAGATTGCACTGAATATAACCAATCCATGGAAAGGATTAATTTGTATGGATGTATCTGTAAACATAGGAATCTTCCAAAGAGTGATTTCGTTATAGAATTATATCATAGTCTCTACACACATAAAACATTCTGTCTCGAACTCTTACTGGTATGGTCAAAACCAAGGGCACTGGAAACATCTCCACCAGAATTCATAAATCATGGTCTAGAGCTGGTAAAAAAAGGAGTGTATTGAACTATAACCAAACAAGGAATAAATCTAAGAGAAAAATGGTCATATAGTACCTCATATGATGTTGGGCTCACCTGGTACTAGCTATATTAATGTATGTATCTAATAACATCTTATTATATAGCCTCTTTAGCACAGATGGTGACCACCACCATAGTCATTATCTGTATATGGTCCCTAAGGGTGAGGTATGTCATGAGGATTTATTCTACATGCCTCATCCCCTTTCAACTACTCAAACTCCAAAATGACTTACTACTGCTGTTTCCTCGGCTAAAACTGCTGTAATGGCTGGGCCAAAAATAGGGCACTAACCGCACACTAATTACTAAGAAAGGTCACGAAATATTTATTCTAATGACTACACCCTCTACAAAAAAACACACCCTCCCTTCTGAAAAGGTCCTAAGAACTTCTATCTCTGATGAAGTGGGTTTGAGAGGGATGGAACCTACTCCCTACCAACTAAAATATCTTCTGACCAGACAACTATGAACCCCTAGTAAAATATATACTATGTGAATATTCCAAAAGACTCTCATCTCGTAATGACTCGGTATTAACTAATGTCTTCTCTATGACCACTCCCTTTCCAAGAACCTTGAGGTTAGACATTAACATAAACAAGGTGACATGGAACTAGATTTTTTGGGTGTAAAGCCTCCTAGAAAGGACTCTCCCTAGCCTCTTCATCTAAAAAAGGTATGAAGCCTAATGCGAAAGGTTCTTATAGCAGACACCAAACTCTCAAACACTGAAACTCCTTGGATGAAGGGTAAGGATCTTCTACCGACAAGATACCTTAGTGGTAAAATATAAAAAATCAGAACATTACTGATCCCTAGTCTTTCCCCATTAAATAGATGACTTCTTATGATACCCAAGGAACAAAATACATAATTGAAAATCTTACCCACACAATATCATCTAATATAAAGAAACACAATTCTCCTGCTGAGCATAGATCGAATTAAAGTCTATCACTAACTACTTCAGCAAATCTTATATCTTCTAATTTGAGATAAGGACTTCAAGCCTCTATAGACCCTATCACTAGACTCACAGAGTTTCCTTCTTAATTTGTAATCATCTTTGACCTCCACTCTTTTCCAATCTATAGGAACACCTTGTTAAATGCATTTAGTAAAAACTTGTGGGGCATGTCAACCTAGTTTCATATCTACATAATAGAAAATGTCATTACTTCCAAACCTAAGAAAAAAATAACATTTTTAGGGTAATTAATTAATTCTTTTTAAACTATTTTCCATTATCTACCCAAATCCAAACATAGTCCTAGAAAAACATGATGTAGGATCCTTACCTAGGTCTCTACGCCATAAGAAAAATCAATTTTCTTAACATATTCAGTAAATAGTAAGGTCCTTGCATTGGGTCAAAGGTGCCCATAAAATTCATACCCTAGTGATGTGATTGGAAAATTTCAACATTTTTGTTTGTTATTATTTAAAAATACCCCTAATTTAATTCAAATACCATGTAATTAACAAAAGTTTGATACTTTTTTAGATTTTGGTATACATAGTAAATGGATTAAAATATGGATTTTAATGATTTATTCATTTTTGAAGTTAAATTGTGAATCCATACATTAAAAATAAATTTATTTTTATAATTTTAATTTTGAATTTTAAATTTTCATTCTACAATTGAAATTATTTTAAGTATTTAATTTTTAAGTTTTAATTCCTTTAAACTTTTTAAAATTAAATGAAATTAAAAAAATTAAATAAAATTAAAATGGTTCATTTTTTAAATGAAATTTTAAAATTAATTAGAAAAGGATTGTTCGAATGCTAGAATTATGATTTTAGTTTTTTTGAAATTTATTTGTTTAATAAATCACTGTAAAATGATTTTTTCTTAAAAAAAATACATGTGTATGAAATGTTTTTTATAGCACTCCTTTATTTCATTTTTCTACCATCACAAAAAAATCATCTATGGTTTCCTTATTTTACAACCATCTACCATCATCATAACTAACAACCAGACACATACTACTATCACACCCTACATCTGTATCATAGGCTATTATAGCTACATCCAATCTACCACTCTATGGTAGAACAAAAATCTTCTTCCAGACTTCAATTATCCTTTCCTACTACCACTCCATAGTACCAAACACATGACAGCACAACTTGCTACTTTTCCATTGTTCTATTTCCCTTTACCACCACTATCTATCACAAGATACTACTACCATTCCTTAATGGTATCACGCCCAACCTACTGTTGGGCGGAGAGTGATGGCAAGAGGGGGGGTGAATTGCCTTTTAAAAATATTTAAGAATTTAAAATCAAAGTAAAAAGTGCAGCGGAAATAAAAGAGGCAAGACACAAAACTTGATAACGGAGTTCGGCTTAAACCAAAGCCTACGTCTCCGCTCCCAACTCAACTGTTGAGAGATTTACTACCGCTTTCTTTTTAATGGTTTTAGAAAGAAACCCACTAGACTTTAAGGTAGTCTAGAACCTATTACAGCTTGCTTTTAATGGTTGAGCAAGAACCCACTAGCCTTCTTACAGGTGAAGGCTAGCTCACCTGTGACTCAAGCCTTTTAAAGGGAAGGCTTGACTAACCTCTTCACACCTTGAAGGTGGTGTGAAAACCCAAATAAAGGGAGGATGAGAGAAAGAGGCGTTTGTAGGCACAAACCTAAATTGATGCTCAAAATAATAAAACAAGAAAAACCGTAATGTGGAGAAGTCTTGGGCGCCAATGGATTTATTGGAGTTGATGAAGAGCGCTCCCAAGCTTCTTTGATGGTGCTCCTTGGATGTGGAAATGAGTTAGAGAAAATGGGGATCCTTGAAGGAATGCGCCGGAGGTTCGCCAAATGATCGAACAAAGTTCTCTTGGGCTACCGTACGTTTTCGGGGCTTCCTAGTCCTTTATTTATAGAGGGGGAACCCTCAAATGGCCTTTGGGGGTCTTCGGAGCCGTTGGAGAGGCCTTCGGAGCCGTTGGGAGTCAAGTGGACAAGTCTGGTCAAAGCCCAACGGCTAGTTTGACTGGCTCCACCGGCTGACCGGTGCTTGGCCACCAGTTGGTCGGTGCTTTGGAAAAGGGAGAGAGCTTCTGCCCAGGCACCACCGGCTGGCCGGTGAGGAGGCCACCGGTTGGCCGGTGCTGAGACAGTAGCAAACTCTTCTGTCTGGGTTCCACCAGCTGGCCGGTGATGGTACACCGGTTGGCCGGTGGTCCGGACAGAGGGGATGCCTTCTGCCCAGGCACTACCGGCTGGCCGGTGGTCATCCACCGGTTGGCCGGTGGACTGAAATCAGTCCACTTTTGCTTTCATGGCTTTCTTGGCCCAATTCCTTGGCAACCTGAAATCATGCCTATCATCCAAAAACACTTAAAACAAGATTAGATAAATAAAATAGTGATTGTGATCATGAAAATTAAACCACGAGGGGTACGAGAGGTACAACAATCTCCCCCTATTTTGATGATCACAATCACCAAAACAAACAATGAAAAATACTGAAATGAAAGGCATGCTTTAAAGGATAAATTGAAAAGTAAAGCAAAGAATGAGAGAAAGATTTCTCCCCCAATCAACCAAGAATTTCTCCCCCTTTGTGATTATCAAAATAGCACGGGGCATAAAACTTGATTGAGGGAAAGGTTGAAAAACAAGATAGAGTTTTTTAAACCAATTGAAATTTTTGAGATTTGAATTGAAAGTTTTGAATTGAAAGTTTTGAATTGAAATTTTTGAATTGAAAGTTTTGAATTGAAAGTTTTGAATATAAATCAAAAAGGCTTAAATGATCCTAAATCCCCCTAAATAAAAACAACAAATCACCGGGGAGAGGATTTTGAAACCGAGAAAAATTTTGGCCTGGAGAGACTCGCTAAAAGGGATTTTTCAATCCATACATGTCTAGTGGAGGGTCTTCTCCTATGAAATTCATCGTTAAATAAAATAGTTTTGGGCCTTCCATACCGGTCATTTTTGCAATTGCACTCATAAATTAAGTGCCCGGGTTTTTTACAATAGTTGCAAAATTTATATTGGGAGCTCCCCCTTAAAAAAATAGCTGGAGCATGGGAAGAGGAAGCTTGCTTGGAATAGCCAAGCCCTTGGGTGGTTCTAGATACGCATTGGGAACCAAGGAGCTTCGAAAGGTTATGTTCACCTTCGGTGAACTTAGCTAGGGATTCCCTTAAATCCTTGATTGTTGATTCCATAGAATCAACATTGGGAAGGTTTTGGACCTTGAGGGACAACTCTTCCTTCTCTTTGAGAAGTTGTTCCTTTTCGGAAGAAAGTTTTTTGAAATTCTTTTTTAAAGAAATAAATTTGGAAGAAAGTTCGTGAAAACCTTCCTCCAATTGATCTCTCGCATGTTGGAGATCCTCGTACGATAAATGATTGAAACAATTTGAAGAACTAGAGGATAAGGAGTCGGAAGAGGATACCTCATGAAATGCCATTAGGCATTTTTTACCGTTGTTACTTGAGGAGGAGGAGGAGGAGGATATGGAGCTATCACTCCATATGGCCTTGAATGCCTTCTTCTTTTCCTTTTGCTTGGCCTTTTTCTTGTTGAGTGGACAATCGGGCTTGTAATGGCCTTTCTTGCCACACCTGTAACATGTTACCTCGGGCTCGGATTTTTCGTTGGGTTGAGCCTTGCGGGATTTCTTCTTCTTGTGCTTCTTCATGAATTTGTGCATCTTGCGGGCAAGGTTCCCGATTTCTAAATCGCCGCTTGAAGAGGAAGACGATGAGGAGGAGGAGCTTTCTTTTTTTTGAACTTTGAAGGCGATGTTCTTTGGAACTTTGATCGGTTTGCCTTCCTTTTCAGCTTGCCTCCTCATGGTGATCTCGTAGGTCATGAGGGATCCGATGAGCTCTTCGACCGGCATGTTCTTGATGTCTTTTGCTTCTTGAATTTCCGTGACTTTCGGTGCCCATGTGCTTGGTAAAATCCAAAGGATCTTCTTGACCATCATCTCTGCAGAAACATCATCTCCAAGAGATTTTCATCCATTGAAAACGTTAGTAAAACGAGTAAACATTTCAGTAATATTTTCAGATGGATGGATGGTAAAAGACTCAAAGTCTTCACGGTACATATCCAATCGAGTATCCTTAACTTTTTTGGTCCCCTCATGGGTAACCTCCAATAGTTTCCAGATTTCATGAGATGAAGTGCATGTGTAAACTCGATTGAATTCATTACGATCAAGGCCGCAATGAAGAGAGTTCATGGCTTTGCCATCAAGCTCGAAATTTTTATTATCGGCTTGAGTCCATTTGGATTCATTGGGAGAAGAAAGAGAATAACCATGCATGACAATTTTATAAATAGGATAACCTATACTTCTAAGAAAAGTGGTCATGCGGGTTTTCCAATAAGTATAGTCGGTTCCATCAAAGAATAGAGCACGACCCAAAGAATAGCCTTCGAGGTCGAAAGAAGTTGAAGCCATCACAACGGATCTTGAATTAGAAACCGGTTAGGGTATTACTCAAATTTTGCCTCTGATACCAATTGTTGGGCGGAGAGTGATGGAAAGAGGGGGGGTGAATTGCCTTTTAAAAATATTTAAGAATTTAAAATCAAAGTAAAAAGTGCAGCGGAAATAAAAGAGGCAAGACACAAAACTTGATAACGGAGTTCGGCTTAAACCAAAGCCTACGTCTCCGCTCCCAACTCAACCCTTGAGAGATTTACTACCGCTTTCTTTTTAATGGTTTTAGCAAGAAACCCACTAGACTTTAAGGTAGTCTAGAACCTATTACAGCTTGCTTTTAATGGTTGAGCAAGAACCCACTAGCCTTCTTACAGGTGAAGGCTAGCTCACCTATGACTCAAGCCTTTTAAAGGGAAGGCTTGACTAACCTCTTCACACCTTGAAGGTGGTGTGAAAACCCAAATAAAGGGAGGATGAGAGAAAGAGGGGTTTGTAGGCACAAACCCAAATTGATGCTCAAAATAATAAAACAAGAAAAACCGTAATGTGGAGAAGTCTTGGGCGCCAATGGATTGATTGGAGTTGATGAAGAGCGCTCCCAAGCTTATTTGATGGTGCTCCTTGGATGTGGAAATGAGTTGGAGCAAATGGGGATCCTTGAAGGAATGCGCCGGAGGTTCGCCAAATGATCGAACAAAGTTCCCATGGGCTACTGTATGTTTCTGGGGCTTCCTAGTCCTTTATTTATAGAGGGGGAACCCTCAAATGGCCTTTGGGGGTCTTCGGAGCCGTTGGAGAGGCCTTCGGAGCCGTTGGGAGTCAAGTGGACAAGTCTGGTCAAAGCCCAACGGCTAGTTTGACTGGCTCCACCGGCTGACCGGTGCTTGGCCACCGGTTGGCCGGTGCTTTGGAAAAGGGAGAGAGCTTCTGCCCAGGCACCACTGGCTGGCCGGTGAGGAGGCCACCGATTGGCCGGTGCTGAGACAGTAGCAAACTCTTCTGTCTGGGTTCCACCGGCTGGCCGGTGATGGTACACCGGTTGGCCGGTGGTCCGGACAGAGGGGATGCCTTCTGCCCAGGCACTACCGGCTGGCCGGTGGTCATCCACCGGTTGGCCGGTGGACTGAAATCAGTCCACTTTTGCTTTCATGGCTTTCTTGGCCCAATTCCTTGGCAACCTGAAATCATGCCTATCATCCAAAAACACTTAAAACAAGATTAGATAAATAAGAGAGTGATTGTGATCATGAAAATTAAACCACGAGGGGTACGAGAGGTACAACACCTACCATGTCATCTAATTACTGACTCTCCACTGATCCACCATATGTCAGTTGAGGGATAGATGAAGCACTAAAACACCTATTGAACCACATTTTTCTTCTAAATAAGGTGATATCATATTTATACTACGAAATAAGAACCACAAAAAAAACCCCTATTGAAATATGAGTCATCATTAGTTATTGATGAAAACCCAGGAATCATCACCAAATCTGAATCACAAAGGAAGTGCAAGTGTTATCCATCATAAGAAAGATATCCAAATCAAACCATTTTCCAAGACCAATCTCAAACCATGGATACTATCTAGCCACCATAAAATCTGGTCATCTTCTCTACTTCCCAGTGAATATCGAGGTCTAGTCAAATCCATAAATTCCACCCTCCATTGAAGAAGTCACCACATGAGGTTGTCACTGATGTCGATTACCAAGGATGGGTCACTATGTATTTATGAAAGAATAATAAGAAACCATAACCACACAGACCATCATTGATAAAGAAACTCCATCGACCGCACAAGGAAAAATAAGTCATTCCCATTGCAAAGATGGTTGGAGGATAAAAAGGAAAACCAAAAAATAATAAAAAGAAAGGATAAAAAATAAATAGTAAATAAAATAGTTAAAAAATAATATATATATATATATATATATTAGTGTGGGAATATAATGATAAAATTTAAAAAAAAGAGAAGAAATAGAACCCCGCTGATCAGGGGAGGCTGAATTTATTATTTTTCCCTCATGCAGTCAAAAACAATTAGGGGTGTCGATACCAAACCAGTGCATGTAGAGATAAAATAATTCTACAACTACTCAAGTGAAGCACAAATATCTGAATTCCACTACACAAGTAAAAAAATCAAGCATACATGGGTGGGAAATTCTATAAAACTTCCACTAGATCCACGAATCACTGAAACATTTTTAAATCTCTTTGCACACGATCGTGAGATGAAGATGCTCCTAACAGAATTGATCAAAACCCTTTTAGGATATATGGAGCACATAAAAATCACCCATATGAAGTAAAATGTTGATGTTCACTACACTGAATCCGAGGAAGAAAATCCTTTATCTATAAATAATTCTCATCCTCCCCACTTAAGTGATTTTATATATTCTGAGCACAACTAGGTTCATTTTATCCTGTAATTTATTTCAGTATTTTAGTTCAAATTTAGTTCTGTTTTTGTATATTCATCATTTTGTTTTATAAAATAATTTCCCCTCCCTCATTTTCTTCACACTAAAAACTAGGGGAGTGTTTTAGACTAATAGATAAACATCATATAATAGATTTGGGTATTCACATAGTGAATGCTTCTATTTATTATGTTCATTAACTATGCACTATGGAGGATAAGGGACTGGATGCACACATAGATATTCCTTCTTTTGTATCCAAAAATCACAAATTAGATAAATTATTTTCATCAATCAATGATATTAACATGATTATTATATGATAACAGGCGTATAATGAATAATTTGTCTATTTAACCTCAGATCTGAACCCCTTTCACTATTTTCTATTCTTTCAATTTTAATTTTCTTCTAAATTCATAAATCAATAAATAAAAAACAAAAAACATCATTAATTTTTTGATGCATTAAAATTTATTAAAAAAAAATAAGTGATTTATAATAATGATAATATAACCCACACACACCCCTTGTTAAATGATCTTTGTCAGCCCTATGATGCATTCCAAGTTTTTTTATAAAATAAAAAAAAATTGTTTGATCTTGGCCCATGACAACAGTGTGATCAACTTAATTCCAATTCTATGCTCATTTTCACTCAATAAATAATTTATTATTTAAAAAAATTAAAACCAAAAAATACAAAAAAAAACAAACAAATGGATTATCAGTTGGTATTACAAAAAATCGAAGAACTCATTTCTTTATTTAAAAAAATAGTTGGGATTATTATAATTGAACACTTTGATGATGTGAAGGACTAATTAGAATAAAACATGTTGAATTTATATAATACTAATACTTAAAGGAGAGTATTTGAGGATTATGAACCAAAAATGAAAAACATTAATCGAATACATCCTAGAGGTGGAATTTTTTAAAGATACTACTCTCCCACACATTCTTGAGAAGATAAAAAAGGTACTCCAGGAGCAATAGGAAATAATAGGTGAACAACTTGAGGTAGATAATCAAACTCTGAATTAATCATTTTATTATGAATAGTTTTTTAGAAAGAAGAAACCTATAGCTTATTAGTAATATCCAGTTATGAAACCACATAAGAATGGGTTTAGAATTAATTTCATATTCCACCAAGAACAAGGAAGAACATATATCAATTTTTTAACACCCTTAATCCAATAACCCAGAGTTGGTGGTTATTTTACTACAATGGAATAAGATATAAGGAATTGCATCTAGAAGGATTTAATAGTTTAATAGTCTTGGGACTCTTGATAAATACTTGATTCTCATATTACATTATAAAATATGAAATATAACTTAATATTTTAGTGATAACATTATCATTTCATCTACTATATGCCTAAAACTATTTATAAATACATTCTTAGTAACCTGGGTAAAGGAACACATAATAAAGGGTAATCATAGATGCACGGTAAGAGAAAGAATACCACAAAATATATCATAGGATAAATAAAGAATGAATAATAGGTAAAAGATAAACAATAATCCAATATTCCATATAACTGATATCAAAAAAGGGTACTAAATCCATGGATGACATTAAAACTTAAATAATACCATGTATAGAAAAAACTAGTTTCATAATGATATAATTCATAATTTCAGACATTAATATCTTAGTTTTAATGCCTTGTTTCAAGAAATCATACATAAATAGGACATTCATACACCAAATACTCACACTAGTTTGTCACATGAGACCTATCAATGCATTGAGGTGATGAAATAGTCATCATGTGTCACCTACTAAGTCTAATTCATTCATCATATGAAATAAATGAATAAAAATTCAATATATATTCAACATAAACATTCCTAAACTAGCAACTGAATTGTTAATATTTTTCCAATCCATAAATTGAAAAAAAATGATCATAAGAAATATATAGTAATATAGTGGATAGTATCATTAGATTATATCCACATTAAAGTAGAATATTCATCAATGGATATTGACATAGATGAAAATACTTTTAAAAAAATAACTAGAACATTTCTAAAGAAAAATATCACATTCATTTTGAAATCCATTATTTAAAATATAAAAAAATCCATAATATTAGGAAAAACATTTTATTATTAAATAATTATAAAAATTTATAATGAAAACTTTAAGTTATATAATTTTCATGATGATGGGAAAGTATATTTGTACGGTAAGCATTAAAACAATGATTCTATTCACACCTTCAGTAAAAAGTTCCTTATTCAAAAAATGAAAAGAATATTCCTTTTAACCCTTTTATATAAATTAAAAAAAAGTAAAAATCACCATAATAAATCATTTCATAATTTTTAAAACATTTTTAAAGAAATATGGACCTGGAAGAAAAATATTCCAAGTTGAATAGAAAAACAAAATGATTTTCCTTAGATTCATTCATTCAGAGTTTTGAGTGATTATATAAATGAAAAATGAAAGTAAAATGATTAATTTATTTAAATAACTATATTAGAAAAAAATATGGGTTTTAAAATATAAATTCCTATAATTACCCAAATATAAACTTAAACATAAAAAATATCAAATAAGAATGAAAATTTCGTTTAAGTAATTTTAACCTCCAATAGAATAAATTTAGAATTATTATGATACTACAAAAACCATATAAATGCTTATAATATCATATATAATCTACTTATAATATTTAAACACTGGTTTATTAATAATTATTTATTAAAATCATCATTTTTGAGTTTTAATTGTTTCATTTTTCATGTAATCTTTAGATGGTAGTTTTGGTTCTTATACATTTATCATGGTTACATCATATATAGAATTTTATTTAGGATATAAATATCATATATATTAATTATATACATATTTAGATTCGTCTATGAAATGAGTAAATGTAAAATCAATAACATCGCTTTGTGGAGGTGGTTGTCTGCACGCATGCATGAGCGATGTTATCATTTTTAATGGGTGGAAGGGTAAGGAGGTAGAGGATATATTATATTTTTAGAATCATAAATATTTCAGAAATATCATATATATTCATTATTTTCATTTTTATAACCATCCTAGTAATTTGGTGATGAAAAAAATTACATCGTAATGTGGAGATGGTAAGTCATACATACGCAAGACAGATGTTTTTATTTTCCATAGGTTGTAAAAGAAGTGGAAAATTCTTATATCATAACAATAATAACATTTAAATATATTTATGATACTCTATTAATGTTTTTTAAGGATACAATATATTTAAATGATGTGTAAAAAGAAATAAACTTTGAAAGAGTCGATAAAGATAATTACCACTTATTTGGGAGACCACATTTTTCATAAACCTTAATCCTTCTTAAGATGGTATTCTGAGAATACCAAAAACTAAAGAATTAATGGAATAAATATATAAAGGATTTTGGTTGGGTATTTTCTAATATATAGTGCTCAATGTTTTATAATAAGGGGGACATTATCTGCCCTTTTATAAGTGAGGGGAGGGACACACATTGAATTACTTAAAATATTTAAATAATATAAAGTCTTTTTCATGCATAAGTGGAAAAAATGAAAATAATTTTAAGTTTAGATAATATAGGTTTGAAATATCTCAAAATATATATTTATACATGTTTTTTTACAATTTTAATGTTATCTTTTAGTCCACCCCCTCGGTAACCTCGTTTTAACCCTAACCGTGGTGACCGATTTTTACTATTTTTACAATTTATTATAACCAAAAAAATTAATAGAACTAATTACATATTATTTATTTTTATGATTTAAAATATGGAGTCCATTTTAAAGGATTTAATTTTTTTAAGTTTCGGAAAATAATTTTAATATAAGTTTATAAAATGCAAGAAAAACTAATTTTAGAAAAATATTTTTTTAATAAAAATGATTTTAGAGAAAAATAAAGTATAATGTTGATTCTAAAGAAATTAATTAGATTATATTAACTCGAAGGAATATGATTTTATTTAAAAAAATTAAGACAAAAAAACCCCTGTAAATACTTTATTAAAAGAGAATAACTATAATAGTTTTTATTTGAACAAAAACATTACTTAGATTTCCTCAATGTTAAGAATATATTTATAAGTTCAAAATTATACTTAAATATTAATTATGTTACTTATTAATTATATATTTGGTATAAAAAAAATTAATCTTTCAAGTTATTATTATATCATTATAATTTCGTAAAATTGAAATTTTTTTTATAAAATCGGTATTTTCCTCTATTCATCCAAAAATACACTATTACTGAAAAATCATAAAAAATTAACCTAAGATAATTTTTCACAAACTAAATGAAAAAATAAAATTCATTTCATTAAATTAAATTTATAAAATTCATGAATTTATTTTTAGATCATATTCTTGATTAAGGATTTGTGTAATATGTTATTATTTCTCTATAAATAAATTATTACTATAATTGATGCTCAGGTGTTACATTCATACATCCTTGAAATTTTTTGAATATCACCTAATGAAAAGATGCAAGTATTTCTTCATTATAATTTTGTCATTTTCCCATATTACCAATTCTATCATATGATTTCTATAAAGTACCTTTATCAGTGGAATCAAATGATTCTTTAACACTAGTTCTCTAGTGTCAAGAATCTTGATAGGCTATTTACTATAAGATAAATCAGTTTCCAACTATATTTCCTCATATATGATAAATACCATAGGGTATCGCATATACTACCTCAAAAAAGATATATAGAACACATCATTAAATTTAGATTTCCTGGGTGGCATTGCTAAATAGTACGCCACAACTCCAATTCATTCTAGAATTTAAAAAGGACTAATATACCTATGAATTAGTTTAAATTTCTTGTCAAACCGTATAAAAACCTTCCATAGAGATACATTCATGAAATCATGATCTCCCACTTGAAATTATAAATCCTTTGATTATCAGTTTAACTTTTTAATCTACTTAGAGATTCCATAATATGATTATGATTAATATTCAATTTCACCTTTGTTTCCTCAACAATAATTGATCCTTATAGCTTCTATTAACCAACTTCATCCCAATAAGTTGTAGTACAACACCTCTTTATACATAATTATTTAAATTCTTCAATTTTAATTCTTGAATGGAAGCTATTATTATTTTAAAATTATACTAATAGTAAATACTAATCCCACGTACCTTGAAAGTCAAGTAAGCACAAACTCAACATGTCTTCCTATGTCTAAATTGTATTTTCATTATACCCATCAACTTGAGGGTGATTAACAGTGCTCAAATATAGCATGATGTCAAGGTCCTTTATAAGACTCTTCCTCAATTTTAATATAAATCATGGATCATAATAGGATAAAATCTAATTTGTTTCACTATGAAATATAACAAATTAATTAATATAGAACTATTTAAGGAACTCAAGAAGTAGATCTTCCATTATTATGGGTAAATGTATAGACTTATTAAGTTGATCAATAATAACACATGTAGTATCATTCTTTCTAGTCATATTTTGAATTCTAGATACAAAGTCTATAGTAATATCATCCCATTTCCACTGAGGAATAGGTAAAGGTTTCACGACTACTTTAGGAAGTTTTCTTTAAACCCTTACCTTCTGAAAAACCAAGCATCATAAAACATAGTCTTCAATTTCTTATTTTATATTATCCTACCAAAAAATTTCCTTCAAATATTGGTATATTTTGGTGCTACCAAGGTGTATAGAGAAATTTGAGAAATGATATTCATCTAACAATTCTCTTTTCATCTCAGGAATATATGGAAAACATCGCCTATTTTTTAATTTCAATATACCATAAATTAAATTTATCAACTTCCCATCATTTATATCTTTGATTTTCTTTTAAAAGTTCTAATAATCAAGTTGGAAACTTTTTATTTTTTTTAATAAGGATGTTTTGGAAATCATTTACAATATATGTTATTTTCCCCTTACTGATTATCATATAAAACTTTACATAATACATGAATATAACATCTTTTATAATCCTCATTTCATTCAAAACTCTATGATTTTTCCTACTATATGCAACATTTACCTTATTTTTATTCTCAGGGTGGTAGTGTATTGAGTAATCATAATCATTGAGTAGTTTTATTCATTTTCTTTACCTCATGTACATCTATTTTTATGATAAGATGTATATAAAAAATTATCTATATATATTTCACATCTTTCACCATAAATATAATTCCTTTATATATTCATTGAAAATATTAAGACTGCCAACTTGAGGTCATAGGTTGTATAATTCGATTCATGAATCACTGACTTTATCAATGAAAAGGTAATAACTCTATTATTTTATATAAGTACTCAAACAAGTCCCATCTTTTATGCATCACTATATATCCCAAATACATCATTTGTTAATGGTAAATATAATATCAATGCATTGAACAATATGCACTTTAATTCTTCAAGACTTTATTTACATTCTTCTGAGCATATTAACTTAACCACTTTATATGTCAACTTGGTTACAAATTTATCTAATCGATAAAAATTTTAAAAAAATCAATGATATTAACCATATTGTCTAAGGAAACTAAAATATTCATTTATATTCATTAGAATTGGTCATTACATCGCTACTTTTTCTCTTTGAGGGTTCAACTGATATTCCATCCTTAAGGAGATATGGCCAATAAAAGAAACTTACTAAAGTTAAAATTAAAATTTTATAAATTTTACATGTAACTCTTTTTCTCTAAGAGTCTTAACAATGACTCTTAGTCTCATCATAGCTTTTAGAATATATCAATATATCATCAATAAATACCAAAATGAAATTATTGATATAATCCTTGAATAATTGTTTCATCAAATCCATAAAAATAGAGTTTGTATTATTCAATCCAAATGGAATTAATATAAAATCTTAATGTTCATACCTCATAAAAATGTAATCTTTTGAATATATTCATTATTCACTTGTAGGTGATGGTTCCCAAAATAAAGATCAATCTTTGAAAAATATTGAGCTACTAAAACATGATAAAATAATTCATAAATACAAAGTAGTGGATAGTTTTTCTTTATATTAATGACATTTATTTCCATATAATCGATGTATAATAACATATACACATCTTTATTTTTAACAATAAAATATGTAATCCTTATAATGAAACACTAGGATGTATAAATCCATTATCACACAATTCCTGCAATTATTTCTTTAATTCCACTAATTCCTCTATATCCATCCTATAGGGGGGAATAGATATAATTTTTCTATTAGGGATGAGATTTATAGAAAAATCAATTTCATGATCAGGTGGGTTTCTAAGTAGTTCTTTAAGAAATACATCAATTTATTCTAGCATAATAGGTACATCCTCCATTATAAGGATAAATTTCTCATTCATGGGTTGTGTATGATATTATTCTATAAGAATTTCATTAATGAGATCCACAAGAGGTGCATTTAGATATGATTCAGATTATGTAGTCTCCACTATAAAGAAAAGGGATTACATATCTCTATCACAAATCATAATATCCTTATCTTTATAATAAATTTTCACATTATAATTTGAAATTAAATCCATACTAAGGATTATATTAAATTCAACCATGGGTATAATAGTCTCAGATAGGGTAATTCTATATGTAATAATAAGGATTGACTAATATATCCTTTTTTAGTAATATTTCCACTGGTATCCCGGACTGATAACTCCCTTCTTAAATTTCTAGGGAAATATGTAATTTTATTTACAAACATGGAATATATAAATGAGCGAAAAGATATATAATCAAATAAATCATTAGCTAAATTTTTTCCATCGATCGATGTACCTACCATGGTATATTGAGGAACTTCAACCTCGTCTATTGTGATTGTATAAGCTTAGCGTTTCTCCTATGGACTTTTTTGTTGAAAATTTTCTTTTTTCCTATGGAATTTATTAGAATAGTGACCCATATCCTTATAGTTTAAGCATTGAACATTGGAATATTTTTTTCATACCCTTTAAATCATGATCCTGATGGAATTTCCCTTCACATTTGAAGTAAACTCTCATCTCTATTAATAATGTTTCATAGAGTTTCTTTTCATAATTATTATAAGTTTCGGATTTCGCCCTTCCCTTCTTCCATTTTTCTATTTTTCATTTTTTAGAGTGCTCATCCACCCACTTATTTTATTTTTTCCACTAGAAAATATAATACATGGAGAATTTTTTTTATATCATGATGGAACTTAATACTATTTCCTTATAGACTAAAAATATCTGATAGACCAATTCCCTTCAAAGGCTAGGATTTATCTCATCAAATAAATTGTCAATATACTCCTTGGATTACATATATAATAGGTAAAATGAGTTGATAAACATGTATATTTATATTAATATTAAAAAATACTTTTTTCCTTTCTTTTTCCTTAGATTGAGGAATTCCCTATCCATGTCATCTTGTTGGTGATGAGGAAATTATTTTTTAAAGTGTATCTCTTTAAAATTTGTCTGCATCAAACTGTTTATTTCCTCCAACAACTAAGTGTTTTGGGTTAATGACCACCATTGATATACATATCCTTTTAGATGATAAAATTACATAAAAAATTTACCTCTTTCAATACTTACCAAAGTATGAAATATCTTCTCTAGGGACTTGGTCCATTTCTCAGCTACTAATGGATTAGTAATCCTATTGAATAAAATAGATTGTTGTCACATGAAGCAGTCCAACAATATTACACCATGTTAGGGATCGGTAGGTTTCTCCATATGGAAAATATTATTGGTCATAACCTAAGTTATATTCCCTAATATAGTTAAAATTTATTTAGCTCTAACTCTAACTCTATATCCAACTTCATTGTCATTCCTAGGAGGGTAATCTCTACATAGATTATGTGAATTGATAGGATTTCAATTTCTTCCACTAGAAAAAGTTTTTAAACAATTTTATATACTAAATTAGGTCATAACATTATGAATTTAAACCATAGTATATAACTATAAATCTAGTGGACCACTTAGCATAAATTGAAAATTTATATATAGATAATATCATAATCATAACCTTAGTATCATTAGAAGTATCTATAAACCATAAAAATATTTTCAAAACATTAATAAATGATCATAAAGATTTTATGAATCAACCAAATCATATCCCCTGGGAGATTCTAGCAAGGTGTGCAGTCTTGGGCCCACTCATCATGCATCAATGATGATCGAGTTAATACCTAGTCTTCACCTTTTAGAGTTGTTACCTCTACGTACATCTTTTCCGTAACTGCTTCCACTTTCTAGTATCTAAATATATATATATATATTCTAGTAAAACCATACAATCTATACCTTAACAAAACCACATGATATTGTCTTATACTTATACTTAATCCCATAATATTTCATAGTTTTATGCTCTTTAATCATTTTTTTCTAAAATCTAGTTCCCAAGGTTTATACTAAACTTTTTATGATTCCAATTGTAAAACTCTAACTTCATTAACCTAGATTTTTTGGTTATTTTACAATATTAACATGATATAAAATGGATCACAACCTAAAGTATCAAATATATATTTATAATTGGGAAAATGGATACAAACATAATTCTCACATTAAATTAGAAAACATGAAATATGATATAATATTCTAGTGAAAAAAATCATTTATTATAATATATCCCAGAAATCACTCAAAAATTCCTTCTACATAACTTGGGGAAATTAAAACATAATAAAGTGTCAGATTATATTATCTATAAGGGAAAGTATACAATAGAAGTTATGATAAGATAAATAAATAATGAATAATAAGGTAAAAATAAAAATAATCAAAAATTTCATATAACTAATATCATAAAGAGGGACTAAATCCATGGATGATATAGAAACATAAATAATCATATGGATAATAAAACTAGTGTCATAATGATATAATTCATAATTGTAGGCCTCATAATCTTACAGTTAATGACTTTTTCTAAGAAATCATATATAAATAGGTAAGGCATACACCAAATACCCAGACTAGTTTTTCTCATGAGACATAACGATATATATATAAAGGATATAATAGGCCACTCCCATCACTTAATAATTCTAAGTAATTTATCATATGAAATAAATGAAAAAAAATCAATAACTAATCAATATAAACATTCATATCGAAAAACTAGCATACAGAATGTTAATATTTCCAAAATCAATAAATATAAAAACATAATCACAATAAATCCAGAGTAAAATTATGGATTTATCATTATAATATATCCCTAGTAAAGTACAATATTCCTCAAAGTATGTTTAAATATATAAAAACACCTTTAAAATATTTCTAGAATATTTCTTAAGGAAACTAGCTTTTTATTTTAAAATAAATTATTTAAAATCTAAAAAATTAGAGAATATTTAGAAAAAATATTCTTTAAAAATAACCATGGATACATGTAAAGGAAACTTCAAGTAAAATAATAGTCATGATTATGAGAAAATATATTCTTCTTGTAATCATTAAAACAAATATTTCATTCACACCTTCGGTAAAAAGTTTCTCATTTAGAAAATGACAAGAAAATTCATTTTAAAACCTTTTATATAAATTCAAACATTATTAAAAATTACTTTAAACAACCATTAGGTAATAGTTAAAACATTTTAATGAAAATATAGATATAGAAGAAAAATAATCGCAACTGAATAGAAAAGAAAATTTGGTTTTTAGTAAAAATATTCTTTCTTAATTTTGAGTAATTAGAGAGAGGAAAAAATAAAGGAAAACTTTTAATTTACAAAAATAAATATAATATAATATAATATATGGGTTTTAATATGTAAATACCAGATAATTCCCCCAATATAAACTTAAATATAAATAATATCAAATAAGGTTCATATTGTGAAATAAACCCTAAACTCAGGTCTGACTTTATTTATAAGTGATTTTAACCTCATGTATAATAAATTTAAATTTATTATAATTATGTAAAAACCAGATACATAATTTTAATTTCATACATGTTACACCTATAATATTTTAACACCTGTTTAGTAATAATTATTTATTAAAATCATTGTTTCTAACTGTTAAATATTACATTTTTCATCTAAGTTTTGGTTCTGTAATTTCATTCCTTATATATTTATCATGGAAATATCATATAAAAAATTTTAATAGTGATATAGATATCATATATATTTATTTTTTACATATTTATAATCATCAATAAAATTTTATATGAAAAATAATTCACATTGCTTCTTGGAGGTGGTAGTCCATATGTACCCACAAGAGACGTTGTCATTTTTTAATAGGTTGTAGGGTAATAAGGTAGATGATATATTATATTTATGGAATCATAATTATTTCATAAATATTATATATATATATATATATATTCATTATTTCCTTATTTATAACCACCTAATTAAAGTGGTGATGAAAAATTAATTACACTCCTATGGGGAGATGGTAGGTTGTACGTATGCGCGAGCGATGTTTCCATTTTCAATATGATGGAAAAGAGGTAGAAATGGTTGTCCCGTAATCATAATTACATATTAGTAAATTTATGATACTATATATATTATTATAGGATGGATATAATATATTTATATGAAGTATAATAATAAATAAATTTTGAAAGATTCGGTAAAGATGATTTCCTCTTCTTTGAGAGGCATTCTTTGCCTTGCACCTTAAGCCTTCTTAGGATGGTCATAAAAGAAAAAAATAAGCTCAATAAATAATAAACCAATATATTAAGTTTTTTGGGTTGCTATTTTCCAATAAAATATTCTCAAAGTTTGTGAATAATAGAGTATAATATGTGCCTTTTTACAAGTGAGTGGAGGGACAACATGGAATTACGTAATAGATTTAAATAATATAAATTTATTTTCTCTTTCAAGAGGAACAAAATGGATAAAAATTAAAATTTTATAAAATATATTTTTGAAATATCTAAAATCAAAAATATTTATACATGTCTATGTGGAAGTTTACCCTCACATCTTATTTTAACACACCCCATGAAAACTCCTTTAAACCCTAACTGTGGAAATAATTTTTTTCTATTTTTACTATTCATTAAGAAAAAAAATTAAGTTGAAATTATTACTAAATATTAAATATTTTGATTCCAAATATTGAATCAATTTTAAAAGTATAAATTTTTAAAATCAGTAGAAATTATTTTTAATATAAGTGCACAAAATGCAACGAAAACTGCTTTTAGAAAAAAGGTTATTTTATGCATAAAAATGAATTTGTAGAAAAATAAAGTATATTGATAAATAAAATAAAATTAAGTGAATAATGTTAAATAAAATGAGGATTATTTTTATATAAAACCAAACCAAAACATAAAGTAACCTTTTATATACTTGATTAAATCAGAAGAATGAAAAACAGTATTTAATTGAACAAAAACATTACTTAGATTTAGAAAATGTTAAGAATATATTTATAATTTAAAAATTATACATTTATATGAATTATAATACTTATTAATTATATATTTTTTCTATAAAATGGTTTATTAATATCTCAATTTATTCTTATATCATTATAATGTCAAAAAAGTGACCGTTTTTATAAAATCGATATTTTCCACTATTCACCCAAAAATCAAATATTTCAAAAAAAAATTAAAAAAATAAACCTAATATTATATTAAAGATTATTAATTAAAAAATGAAAATAAATTCATCAAATTAAATTTATAAAATTTAGGAATTTATTTTTAAATCATATTATTAATTAAATCTTTGTGCGTTTTGTTATTGCTTCTCTAAAAAGAAAAGCTTACTATAATTGAAGCTTAAGTGTTACAAATTTAAAATTCATATTTCCTTAATAAAATAATAATTATTATTATTTTATTAATGTTTTTATCTATTTTATTGAAAAAGTAATCATGTTAAGCATGACAACAACCATAAAAATCATATGTTATATTATCTAAAAAATAAGTGGCAAAAACAACTTAGTGAGATTCACATGAAATCATAAAACCCAAAACCACAAAACATTGTTACTTTAATTCAATATTATTATTTTTTTATGTAAATTACACAATTAAAAATAGTATTTAATCATCATAACCTCAAACTTTAACTTTAAATAAAGAGAGAGATAAGAGATCCCAAACCTCAAGAAGAAACTATGACAATTATTTTAAAAAATGATATCAAAGAAAGAAAATTCAAAGTCAGTCATGAAAATGAATCATAGTGATCTTGATCAGGATAAAGCTTTTATAAACCCAAGATAAATAAGGTACCAACACTTCCATTACATTGTGATTGGGAACATAATAGAAATAAGGGTCGATAAAAATAGGAAAACTCACCTCCTACCACCACTGATTGATCACAATAAGAGAGGGTTTGAATATAATTGAAGGGGATTACAGGGACTTAAAAAAATATTCTCATTTCCTATTATTTTAAATAGGATATGAAAAATAATATAAAACCGATGGGGATCCCAAACTTAAAGCCTCACTAGAAAAATCTTCATTCATGGTGTGAAAGTCCAGTTTACACTATGAATTCCACAAGCTTAGTATCTACTGAAAATTAAGTCACCTCATTATTTAACCCCAAAAACTCATTAATTTTTTGAATGAAAAACTCACGCCATAAATTTATTTTTGAAAGATCCACTGAATTCCACCTTTCAACCCTCCAATCCAAGATCTAAAAGTTAATCCCTGAATTACAATTCACACTATGAATACTAGTTTCATGTTGTGAATTTCCCCTACAACCCTGTTTCTAGGGTCCAACCACCCACTTATACCTCCCTCTCACAAAGGGAAAGGCCTAGAAAAAATTGTTCCCTTACAAAAGTTCCATTTCCACCAGATCTATATATGAGTATAAATAAACAGGGCACCACTAACACAGTCTAATACATAACAAGTAAATAAAATGTATGTCCAAATATGATATTCTTATAATAGAAAATATATCTTTATAAGCATAAGTAAATAATTGTTATCAATACTAGGGTTCTAACATGACACTTTTGATCAACTATACCTTATTCATTCAATGTCATAGTTTTATTGTGTATTTCATAAAACCATTCCAACTAATATCATGTCCATGGATTATTCCTAGGATAATTTCTTAGGAAATCCAGTAGTATTAACCAAAATGGTCAGATGCTATATCATCTAAAATATTACGGGAATATCCACACCCTAGCAAGAAATTACGTTATCCAAAAACTTAGGGTAGTTCCTTTCCATGGAAATGAGTCATTTAAAACTTAGAAGAATTCTTTATTAGTAAGGAAAGTCATTTGAAAACTTAGGGGAGTTCTCTACCAAGAAAAAAATAATCTAGAAACTTTGAGGAGTGCCATGTTAGGTAAGATAATAATCTGTAAACTTAGGGGAATTCCCAACCAAGAAATAAATACATTTTGGAAACTCAAGGGAGTTCCTTACTGGGGAAGCACATCATGTAGTATTAGTCACAAAGGCCAGATCCATGGAGTACATCTAAAGCATCACACGTATTACATACATCATAGTGGGTATTTTTCCCACCTAAATTGTATGATTGAATACATATCACTAGTTCATCCATCCTCCTAAACATATCCCACAATATGAAGTCAAACTCTTAAGTTCATTACCTATCATCATCACAACCATAAGAGGCACCTCATCAATTCAGGTTATAAGGTGAAACCTAAAATCATTATTACTTATTACTATCTACACACTCTCTAAGGTTAACATAACATTAGGGAACCCACTTCATTTCCTGAGGTCTCTCATAGCTAGGAAACCCCACCTGGGTACCTTAAACCCATTATCATCTCTCTATTCATTACTTGTCACTTGGATGGAATGGCATCCCTCAGTACTATCATGATCACAACACAACCTCATTGGCCTCAGAAGATAATCCATACTATCATCGCTAATAAGTTATGGAATAGAGACTGTCCCATATCCCAATTCATCACTAGGTCAGTCCTCATACACCCAACACATCCAAATTCTACCTAGGTAATACACACCTAGGTTCTCATACACTAGTAGAAAAATAATAATCACCCATGTCTCATCTCAAACAACCTAAGGGATTTAAGGAATTTGAAGGTCATCTCATAAACTACACAGGATAATTGATCTCAATTCATCACCATCTCCAATTCAAGGGGTCTAAGGAACCTATCTAGGACCACTACAATCACTAAGTATATTTAATTATCACACTGTTGGGTTTGTATATGACAAGAAATAAAATTATAATCAAGGCCTCATCCATCAACAGTCGAGGCATCCAGTCAGTAGAGGAGGTTTATTGTGGGGTTGGTGCTTTATTCATTTTAGGCATAGGCATTTAACATCTAGACATTTTATATAATTTATCATGTGTGTCACCCTCAATGGTGTGACCACCAATATCACAAGCCATATAAATCATGCATAATACCATAGGTAAAATGTATAAGGACCACCTAACTCGATAATAGAGTTATTCCCATTGATCGCTGCCCAAAAACTCTCACACATGGTTGTCCAAGTCCATCCATACATCTCCCACCATTATGAGTCCTTAACCTATTCCAAAGAATCCAAATTAATTATAAAGAATTTATAATTAATTTTTTAACTTGTTTTTACAATCCCTGATTAATTATTCAATTTAGTAAAAAAATCATAATGTCTAAAAACTTAGAAAGACACAACCACTAACTTAAACCTTAACCAATGGGGTCTAGACTACTCTCCAAACACAGCAAAACCTAATACATGAAAAATACATAATTAAATTACCCATTTTAATGTTAAATTTCATCCAAATTTCCCAAAAAGAACTAAATAATTTCATATATTGATGTACCTTAATCCAAATAGTGTGTCCTCATCTTTAAGGGACATCCTCCAGCTTTTCCAAGAAAAATCTCCACCAACCTCTGATGATTTCACCATACTCCATTGAAATTGTTGTCAAGACCAAGCCTAAAACTTAACCAAAATTAATTTCTATCAATGATAAAGAAAAAAATGGCCAAAATAGAGCTTAATATATTGGATTGTTGAAAAACAAATCCAGAATCACCCCAAGTAGAGGGGAACCAAGTGAGGAAAGGGGAAGAGGAAGGCATAATGAAATGGCCCCATCCCATCACTTCAATCCCCCAAAAACCCCTCAATCATGGTAAAAAAATTAATTTTACCCTATAAAAAAATTCACCCACTACCATTCATGGAATAAACCAGGTGGTTCAAATCATGAAGAACTCTAAGTACAGTAGTAATCCCATTGTCTTGACACTTTCATGTAATGAACCATTGGTCCATGGTGTAAATAGATCAAGGTAAAGGATTCTCCCTTAGCTACCCCATTCATGGCCTGAAAGGATATTGAAAATACCATTCATGACCTGAACCCATAGTTTATGGCATGAATGACTTAAGTTAGAGGGATCCTCCAATACCTGACCCACTTCATGGAATGAACAGCATCATTCACTCTATGAAGTACTGTAGTAGCTTAATTTCATCCCCCATGTCACCTTGACCACATTTTTATGACCACCTGAATACACAAACTACCAACTAATCCTTGATCCAAATCCAAAAAATATCTTAGGGGTGTCCAAATATATGGATTCCCAATAAAATCCTTGGTTCTCAAAATGAACCCCATACTAAATCAAAAATTAAAATTTATTTTAAATTTCATCATCCGTATAGATACAGGATTTTACAACCTCCAACCCATTTTATTTATCATCCATGAAATTCCATGATGGTATTTTGACCATTAATCTTGACATACCCAGATTTTCACTTTGTAGTAATCTCTCCATGTTATACCTTGAAACTCCAAATGAGATTCCATTTTGTAACTTCAAACCCAAGGCAAACAATTTATCAAAATTCAAGACACCTCTCATCACTTTCACTAAATCATGGTTATGGTGCTCCATAGAACCCATCTATTTTTATCCACAATTATGTAATAGACTGATTCATTATCACACTCATGGTGCTCCCCCATCATAATCATCAACTCATATTGACCAATTTTGAGTCATAATTATCCTCAATATTAGAATCACATTTAAAAAAAATTCATGATGGTCCAATGATGATATTAGTGTTGTTTCAATATCATCATATTCAATTATATAAAAAACACTAATCGGTTCTCCTATTTCTTAATTTTCTAAAAAAACATGGCCCTGCCTAATAACATTTTATCACATCAAATGATCATGATACCAAAATTCGTTAAGGAATCATGAGATTATCTAAACTCATGCACTAAATTACAAACCTAACGCTCATTGTAATTCAATAACTCTATAACCTTTCATCCATAATGGACATCATTATCTCACATCAAACATTGGAACAACCTTAATTCATCTCACCTTTGGATCAAATCAACTCATCTTGAGCATGATTCCAACAAACTGGTTCCACCCAATACCACATCAAAATTCCAAACCTTGTATTCTCCATGGGACTAAATAAAGTCAAATGTATTTGTGCATCAGCATCCAAATCCATCATGATCATCCAAAAAATGGTCATATCACACCCAAAACCCTTTTAACGTGATATTCATTCCTCTAGGGCTGACACTCAATCCATTATTGCATTTAATGACTAGATATAGCCATCATGATCATATGAGAGCACCCAAATGAAATACAAAATAGTAATCATTCCCAACTCACAAGAATGTTATCCTTGACGTCAAATAAAATTCATCCATAATGTAGGTCACAACCCTCAATTAGTTAGAGGTACACACCCAACTATATGTATTTACTTATACCACTCCTTGAGTGCAACCTCGACTTGTTCCATCATCACTCATTTGTCACTTCTCTCGAACCATGCTCGCTGCTGGAAACTCCTAACACCAATCCATCCATGGTGTCTTTGTAACCCATGGGAAACACACATCATATCATTAAAAACATAAAACTCTATCCCCACTGGTGTTTCATTAAATCCATTGGTCCTCGTATCACACATTTCCACTCATTAATTCATAATTCAAATAGATTTTGGCATAACCATAATGCACTACCTCGATCTCATCTAAAGCCCAATGGGCGTACACTTCCATACCACCATGTCATATACCCTGAATCGTGATCCCATGAGTCACTTAACATCAAACCTATGATCATGCACAGAAATATCTGATCATTCCCATACCACATCAATCTTTTCTATCTAGAATCATCCTTGGATCCTCTTCAGAATTGAGGAAATTTACCCATACAAAGGCCCATCATAGGATCTCCCATCAACTAGAGTTGTTTAAAAAAATTATCAGAGTCCACCCATACTCTCACCACACTCAATAAAATTAATCCAAAATCAACAGGGTTGGGTTTACCAACTAATCCTTCTCTCTAAAACAAAATTTTGAGACCTAAGCACCTCAAGTGATTTACATCACAAAATCCAAGGCATCTCCTCACCTATACCAAATACTTGGTATCACCTCACATGTAATGATCTCATAACCTAAAGAATCTTCTCATGATTTCCACCTATAAGGAAAATACAAACCTAATATAACACCTCACTCAAGTTACCCACATAAAGAAAAACACATATCCACTATAATACCCAGCTCACTAATATCCTGAGATTTATTTCAATACACTAGGCTCTCCTACTAACTTATAGGTCATATCTCATGTATATCATAGCTCATGATCCATGGGAAACATTCCTATTATTATCTATAATATCACATGGTAACTCACATTCCAACACACACTCTAAGGACCTCACATATCTATATCTATCGCCATATATGAACTCATCTACCTATTAGGTCATTGATTCTCACCGAGCATATAAACATGAGAATAACCCCCCAAGGATCATGATCTCACCTACCTAAATATAATTGAATTTTCTTATCAAGTTCTATGTCAAGTAACCATATTTATATGATTCAAATAAGTTGAATTCCACTAAGAAGAGATATTGGAAAACACCATATAGGTTTTTTTGACAATTTAAATAATTGAAATTCATTTTTCCCTTTACCAAAACCAATATCACAATCACACACTATGTATCAAACTATAAGGAATTTAATTCTTGTACTGAAATAAAATGTTTATTATACATCCCTTACAAGAGGTACGGCATGTCCATCACTATCAAAGAGTATCACTCCATATAATCCACATGACTTGTCATCAGAAGGAGAAATATTATAGTTTATCCAAGTATAATTCCACCAAAAGGTTATATGGTAAAATACCTTATAAGTTATAACTAACACTTTAAATAACTCAGAAATCTATCATTAGAGATATAAATTATACAAAATAATTTGAATATAATATGAATATTATGTTCCAAATATAATTCATATACACTATCCTCTTTCCACCAGACTAATATCCAAAAAACCTAATAAATCATAAATAAAAAAATACAAGGGTGTCATGATAGGTGAAATAATCCAATCATAGAATATAAAAACAAAAATATAAATCTCATACCACTGATATCCTGGAATTATAATCAAAAAAATGTTTTCAAGACACACTAGTCTAATGTTTATCACAAGCCCTAACACATTGTTATAACACATGTCTTATATCTTCCCAAAAATTAATACAAAACAAATAACTTATACACTCTATGATATCAGTCGCAAAAATTATTATATACCACATTTTAACATCCCCATACTAGTTCACTCTAGAAAATAACCATAATGGGTCGCTAATTGACCTTAGGTGCATCTCCTCATATTCCAGAGGCTCCTGACTAGCAATATGGGTCTAGGGTGTTATTATGGGTAGATTATAACCTCATATCACAGTGATAAAAAATAGCAGAAGCAACCAAACCTAATCCAAATTAATAAAACACTCATCATGGTACACTAAATTAATAAACATGAATCAATAATACTAAATGACATACTGAATCATACAATCATATAGACTCACGATCATGCCATCATATAATAGATCACCCATGGGGCTGATCACAAATAAAAGATAAATAAATGAATAAAATACATTGAGTCCCTAATTCCACCCCTAAGCCTCATAAAATCTAGTCTCAAGATCCTTTCTAAGTTATCCCACTCAACCATGATACTTTGGATCTCTACCCAACCTAAAACTATGATTATTGAGAGCTTCTCAAGTCTCCAAGTGTTTTGTCCACCAAATAACCTCAATGCTATGATAATGTTTCTCTAATGATAACCTCAATATAATAAGAATGTTTCTATAAACTAAGAAACAACACTTCTCTCCAAATTATCCAATTAAATTCTCCTATAAACACATATTAACATATCGATAAAATGAAAAAAAAATTAGGCATAATAATCACCCATTTTATTTTTTTATCGATATCCCCACACAAGTTCTAAGTAAACATATGTGATTAATTATTTATATGTAATATGTGTGTTAATTTTATTTATCCTTCTTATTGATAACAAAATGACAATGGGAACATAAGTTTCATTGCAACTAACTGAAAATAACCATTTTTATTGACTTTTGAAAGAAAATTCACAGGTACAACAGTCATGGAGGTGATCAATGTTTTATATAACAATTATTTTATGTAATGGTTTCTTCAATATTATTCCATCATATTTACATCAAGTTATATTGGAGTAAGTTTTTTAAGAAAAAACTTGTACTCATATCAACAAACACATAAAAAAATTCAAGTGTATAAAAATAACTCCCCATGTATCTCATATTTATCAATGATCATCACTCATTCTTAATTATTATTATGATATAACCAAGGAAAATTTTTAAAGTGTGATAGTCATACATAAAATTTAGATTTTATCCCTGTGAAGGGTTTCACTACATTTTTCATCATGGTGATAATAATGTTCCATGATGTATATCTATTATTTATGTAAAACCATTATAGTAATCTAGTTATCTACTCTACTTATTATCCTTGAATTCATTGTAATTTAGTTCAAATAGACATTAATAAGGAGAATTATGAATAAACTAAATGTTTCCTAGAAGTAACATTCAAACTGAAGCCTTATATCAGTCTAGACTTCTTCTTTTTCTTCTTCTTAGATTTAGCATGGGATGTTCTTTCTGTTAGAGTTAGTGCCCTAGAACCAAATTTTGTGTACTTTATGATAATTTGTATTCATAATTTTTAATATTAATAAACTAATTAACATGTAATTATTGTTATTATATGTGACATTGTATGTGATAATGTTCTAAGAGTAATTGTTGTACTAATAGATCATAGTAGTTCCCACTATGAGGAGAACCTAGAAGTGTTGCGACACTATTCTTGAATATATGTTATATAACTAGATGATATAATTTGAGTGAAAAAAATGACATAGGATGTCATGGGTGGATAATCATAGGACTTTGAGGCACCTTATCATGGTTTATGACCTTGGTAATATCCCGTAGAATATTATGAGAACAAGACCCTCCAGTAGAAAATCCACACTTATATGTGTCATTAGATGTTCCAATTTTTGAACGTGTGTGTTGGTACTTAGAATTTAATATTGTTATTAATGATTATATTGAGTCACACACTTAGATGTATTGATGAAAACTGTGATGACATATGTACGTGGTGAATTAGGATATGTTTGGTGTGTCATGAGTAATATTGAATTAATGAATAATGGGAGAAAGGATTTGTCCCTTATGTTTATTAAAGGAATTTGATATCTTATACCCTTTTATATAAATGATATAGCCTAAATAAATCCATATATAGTGTTTTATAAATCCAAGTTCATTTTTCAAGAATTTAAATAAAGAGACATCAAGCACATAGGTTGATGGCACTAGCATGCAACCTGCTTGCTTAGAGATAGCAAGATAAAGGGATTATATTACATAATAAGAATATGAATGAGGTAACATGTCATTTAGGAATTAACTTATTTATATATGGGTACCTAGAAGAATTTCTTGATGCTAACCTTAGACTTTAGGTTATTTTACTTAATGCCACTGAGAAAGAGGTTTAGAGGGGAACACACTAAGTGTGTCCAGAATCTCAGTTAAATAATATATTATTATTTTTTATTTAACATGTTGAATAAATATTATTATTGTAAATGGTTTAATAATTAATATTGTATTATTGGTCCAAAATAAATATTTGTTTAATATTTAGTGAATATAATATTTTTTTATTTATTGGAGAATAATACAGTGATATTTATTTAATAAATAAATAGACATAATTTAAGGCCTGATAAATATTGTGGAGGAATGGCCGATCGAGTTTAATAGTCCAGTGAGAAATAATAAATAATAAATATTATTTAATTAAATAATATTTAATTTTAATTCATAAGTTAAGAACATATCAATAAATTGTAATATTATTATTATTATTCAACATGGGGTTTTTCTAGGATTAAATAATAATTAAGAGTACTTGTGAAATTATT
Source organism: Viscum album (assembly GCA_963277665.1). NCBI lineage: Eukaryota > Viridiplantae > Streptophyta > Magnoliopsida > Santalales > Viscaceae > Viscum > Viscum album. Next base: position 507,739,278 of record OY728143.1, on the reverse strand, counting down.
TTATTTTAACCCTAGAAATATAAATAATCAATTATGTAATTTTATCAACAGAGTCAATTAATTTGTCTTATTTGATCATAATTAATTTTAATAATCCTATCAAGCCTATAGAGATCCCTTATCCAAGAACACTACCAAGAATGGAGAGTAACCCTACTCCACCAGATCAAGGACAATTATTTGGAATCGGTTCTCAAAGTGATAAATGGTGGATGATGTAAGAGAAAAGATCAATCATGCTAGAACCTAAATATTCCTTCAGCGATGTCTATAGATTCGTGGAACAAATTTGGAGCACTGCTAGAGTAAATATACACTTTGTTTCTATAACTCAATGATAGTGGACCACAAATCTGTCACCAGATTCATCAATGAAGAATGGATTCCATCAATTTAATTCTTTATTTAATTAAATTAATTATAAATAATCTATGATGATCCTCGCTATTAGTTCTATAATAATTACCCATTATCTATTTTTTTATTACATTTCATTGAACAGGGCATTAATAATTGCATAGATCTCATATTGGTCATCGATTATGGAAAAAAACCAAGTCGGGCACCGCCCATCGCATGCTTCCACTGTACACAGAACCTACACTTTCTTCCTTATGATTATCATTTACATGTTTTATAATGGATTTATTCTCATCTACTTGAGTCTTTATATTAGGTTTTTTTTCTCACCTACACCATGTTTCCTGATCTAGTGTAGAAAACACATAACTTACAACATTGGATTTGATACATATCTATGATTACAATATATTTATCACATTTACAATCCAAATAAATTTTGATTTAGACTTTTAGATAATTTGGATAAAGAATAAACTACTAAATATCAAGTCTTCTCAACAAATGGAAAAATTTTACACTATATAATAAGCTAATAAATTTATAATGAGTCTTCAGCATTACCAATGAAGCCCCCATACAGGATAACCTTATTGGATTATCATGATTAATACTTTTTTTGATAACTTAGGGAAGTATAAATATAATAAAGGGTGAGATCATATTCTCAGTAAGGGAATAATAAAAGTAAAACATAATGTTGAGATAACTTATACATGTCAAGAGGCATAACATGATATCATAAAGATTATGGAATCAATACAAGAGAAACAATAATATAAGTGCATGGAAAATCATGAACATATTTTAAGAGTATGGAATGATTGGAATATGGAAATAATATAAACATGACATCATAATAATAAGTCAAGGAACCCTGACTCATTAATATAACATAGTTTCTTAGGCCAACTACCCACTCCCATAGTCAGCTAGGCTCACTTCCCACACACAATGATATCTCATGAGATAGAAACATTACCCAATGCATTTTCGGGCTATATAATTCCAGGACCTCCAATAATGAAGATCATACATGTTTCTTCTCCATGGTTTCAATTAACATATCATAAAAACCTAAGGAAATAAATTGGGTATTATATTCATTTCAACAGGTTTTCTAAGGAATCAATCATGATTTCATCAATAAACATGATATGATAAAACCATATAAAATAAATGTGTATCCAATTAATTTAAACATAATTCTAGGTAAATACCACAAAAAAATGTGATTATGCATATGGTATTTACACCATATATGGAATGGATATATGGATTATACAAAAATTTCCCTAATCAATCAATGTATTAGGAATCTAGGTGAACACCCTTCAATAAACTAATAGAACATAGGAAATTCACATAGAAAAGGCATTGTAAGTAGATAAATCCTATACGAGTGGATGATTTTGAAAGAAAAAATTAGTGATGGATCACACCATATATGTAAAATATAATTTCATAAGTTATCTAGATAAATAAGGTAGATGAAATCATTTTAAGAATACCCTTGATCGAACATAATACATAGATGAAGATCACTCTTTTAATAATTAGGAATATTTATTTTAAAATAAAAATTTACCTCATCCTTTAAAAAAATTTAAAAAATAATATTTTACTAAACCATGAGAAAAATAATTTCCTTTTTTGAAAACTTGAAAGTATATAGAAGAAATATCTTAGAAAACGATAAAGGTGGTGGAAAGATACATTCACATGGAAACATGTAAAAGAGATTACTTTTATAAAAAGGTCCCATGTGTAAAATGTTAAAAATAATTTATTTTTATTTTTTAAAATAAAGTTAATTTATTTTAAAATACCCTTAAAAATTTTCAAATAAGTAATTTTTTAATATTTTAAAACATTACTTTAGTGGAAAATATTTTTGAAAACTAATCAGGAATAAAATGTATAATGTCTATTATACCCTTTTAGTGAAATATAAATCATAAAAAATATGTTAAAACATTAATTTGAAAATAGGTGAAGTTAAATATGAAGTTAACTTGAGATATAACAAATTTGGGTTATAGATGATAATTTTGACAGGTAAAATATGGACATGGAAGAAAAAGAGTCGTGTTCTTAGGTTAGGATCATTTTTTAGTTATTTTTTTTTGAAAGAAAACATAGTATAGAAAATAGAAAATTTTAATAAAATTGATATTTTCCTCAAATATAATGTAAATAAAATATAAATAGAATAAAATGGTTTTATAAATGATACTTTTAAGATCAATGTTAAGAATAAAATTCTTGACTCATGGAAAAAGAACTTGAATTAAGATTTGGGTAATTTTTTAACCAAAACCATTGAAGGATAAATATCTTGAAAAGTAACCTTATAAAATATGAATAAAATATATTTCATGATAACATAAAAATTTTCCAACATATATACTATATAAAAGTAAATTTATGCATAAAGTAAAACATATCTCAACAAAAAGAGTTTGAGACAAAAATATCTTACCATGTTTCCTTGCTTAGTCTATCACACTTAAATATAAAGTAAAATAACCATAACAATCTTAATAATCTATTTGAAAACATTATTCATTTATATAACACTTTTATATACTTAATTTATAATTATTTACTATGAAAATTTTGGTTCATTATAAATTATTTTTAAGGTCGTGTGTTAACACTTTTAATTATCTTGCACATAATTTATAATGTTAATTTTGATACTTGATATTTGATAAAAAGTTCATCATTATTAGATTACCCATTGTTCTGCAATATATATATCAAGTTTATTTATAATTTTCCAATTTAACCATGGGAGAGTTTCAATTATGTCTCTTGAAGATGGAGTCAGAGACAAACTTGTTTCCATAGTTTTTAATGAATAGAAATGGCATATTATTAACTTGTTTAGATGTAAATATTATAGATCTGTAACCTTAAAAAAAATATTTAATGCCTTATTATTATATTTAATAAAAATTATTTTATAATCCTTAATAATTCACTATATGAGCATTACAATATCACTCAAGTTGGTGGTATAATAACCAAAAAAATAATGTTGTAATGATAGAATGAGTAAGAAATTGATATTATATAATGTTAATATAACTACTACATAAGATTATAAATGTAATATTTATATATTATATCTCCATAAAATTCATTATTATAACTATTTATGAGGGGTGGTTTTGAATAATTAAATTTATCATTTAGGAAGGTGGTAGTCCACATGTACAAATGATTAAGGAACATGTTTCCCAACGAATGGATGGGGTGATGGTATATGTAAATTTATCATTTAAAATTTATAAAAATGTAATAAAAATAATATTATTTAATTAATTACATGTTTAATTCCATACATTCTAGTTTTTCAAGATAAATGAGACACATCATTCTGGGAGGTAGTAGTCCGCACATACACATGATTGACGATATCATTACTTAACGAATAGATGGAATGAAGGTAAATGAAAATTTTAATAATTTAAGAATTTTATAAATAAAATAAAAAACATAATTATTCATCAAACTCATCCTTTATACTATCCCTAAGAGGTGGTTATGAAAAACAAACTGCATCATGTCACAAAGGTAGTAGTCTGCATGTACACATAATCGATGCATCTGTTTTTCTTAAAGGATGTTACAGAATGAATGAATACTTGATTTTATATTAATATAACAAAATTTTAGTATATATATGATACTTAATTAATTATATTAACAATTCTAGAGAATATTAGTATGAGGAAAAATTAAAAATAAATAATAATAGGAGAGTAATACTCACATCGAGAACTTTGATTTTCCTTAGAATTATCCTTGGAAATAAAAGGGTTACGATAACTAAATAAGTATAAAGGATAATTATAGTTGGATAGGATTTTACGATAAACAAATGTAAAATTATAACCAAGTAATTCAAAGGAATGGGTATGTAATTAAGGGGTGTATGTGATCCCTTTTATAAGTGAAGAAAATGGTACTTTCCATGGAAAAGAATGTGAAGTAAAAGGAAAGAATGGAATGATATGAAAGTTATGTGAGGTAGGTGAGTTAAGGTTGATAATAAATTTAGGTAAGAATTTATAACCTAATAAATTAATTCTATAAGATCTCTAGGTCAGTTAAACTTTAGAAAAATTTTTCCACATTAGATTAATCTCTTAAACATTAATTAATATTAATTAAGTAATAGTCATGGTAATTAATTTATAATTAAATTATAAAACAAACACTTAACATGAAAATTATAAATTATGAATCAAAATGTATCCTATATTTGATCTAATTCAATTTCTAAATAATATAAAATTTACTTTTCAATTTTAAAATAGAATATATCAAAAAATATATTTTATAATAAAATATCGCTTATGTTCAAAAATGTTAGTCATGGGTTTATAATCATGATATATTAAATAAATATATATAATTATAGAGAAAAATATTTTAATAAATATTTAATTAATTCTTATGTTATGATAATATCTTAATTATTGATAAAAATTATCCAAGACTGATATTTTTTACTATCCACCTAAAAATTAAATATTTTAGAAAAATCCAAAAAATCATTATAAGATGGTTTCTTTATTCTAAATTAAAAAAAATAATGTTAATTTTTTATAATTATATTTATTAAAATTATATATTTCAATTTTAATTTAAAAAAAATATAAAGATAAACTAATTTTATTTAGAAATGACCTTCTTAAACATTAAGTGCTTCTAACATTATTTCATTCCAATTTACTAATTTCAATAATTTTATTATTTTATATCATATATAGATATCTTATATGTTATCATAATGAACTTTTAAATATTATAAATTTAATTTATTATTGTATCATGACCATCATTCTAGTGTGTGTGAAGTAATATTTCAAACTCAATATTATTTGAAGAGAAATATATATACTGAAATCTCATGATATTACATTCACACCATCCTATTAAAAAAATTATTTCCTCGTAATTTTTTAAAAATAAATTAATTAAGGATGTCAAAAAATGTATACATTACTTAAGAAAATATTTTAAATGAAATATCTACATTAATATCTTAAATAAAACAAGATAAAAAATCCTTTATTGAGTGAACTGAATGCTTCACTTTCCCATGGAATCTATATGATTTATGTACTACTTATCCACACATAAAACATTTTATATTTCCTTTAATACATTAACCAGTTTTTTTCTTCCCAACTTTTTTACATGATGGAAATTTTATCTTTTTCCCTTTATCATCTTGATCACTTAAATTTTCACAAGACTATATACTTCCCTTATTTGGTGTCATAGGGAATTAAAATATATTCACTTTGTTAATAATAATTCATGATAGTTAATTTATAATGATATCCATATTTTTAACCCTGGTTTTTGTCCTAATATATTTTATTTCAGGACAATCACTGAATTTTCCATTACATCCATTATTAGCTTGGTTCATTTTTTATCTATCCATTACTTTGAAATAAAGTTTATTGATGATAATACTTAAACTAGTAAATTTATAAAGGGAAAACTATGAGCTTAGAATAAATATTTTAAAAATGATGTACATACCCTAAATTATGAGACTTTAGCTTCAATCTTAGTTATCCATGGTTATTTTACTATCAAGTTCTCTAATCTAGTTAACTTTCACCAAATCATATGTTCAAATCCTTCATAATTATTTTTAAAGAGAATGTGAATTTACCCAAGAATATCCTTTAGGAGTGTCTGGATAGGAGTGAAGTTACGACCCATTAACTATGCATGAGAAGGATGACCGAGATATACTTGACCAACTCTTTTGGAGGTTATTACCCCTAGATTAATTTTATCCAAAAATGTGTCCATTTTATAGTATCTAAACACATATTTAATTTAAAGGAAAACCACATAATATCTACTTAACCAAAAGTTCAACAGGTTCTCTTATAGTTAGTCTTGTACTTGGGGTTTTCAATAAAGTTATCTTATCATAATTCCCAAACAATATAAATACACAAAACTTCCAACCTAAAAGTTTATCTATACCATTATAATCAAGATCTTCCTTAACTTATAAACCCTTTATTTCATTCCTAAATATTAAATCATCCTCAACCAATATCATCCAAATCTAAAAATTTATCTAAAAACTACTTTGATACCAATTATAGTGCCCTAGGACCCACGCTCCAGGATATGATGTTAAAATCACACAACTTACAACATTTCACTGATACACATCTACTGTTACTATATATTTCTCACATTTATAATCCAATTACATTTTGGTTTATAGTTTTAGATAATTTGTTAAAAAAATAAACTATTAAATCACAATTCTTCTCAACAAATAGACATTTTTTACACTATATAAGAATTTAATTAAAATAAATTATACATGTCAGGATGCATAATATTATAACATAAAGAGAATGTAATCAAGACATGAGAAATTATAACATAATATCATGTAATAATCATGATCATATTATAATATCATAACATAATAGGAATGTGGAAACAATATAAACATGACATCATACGCATAATTCAAGGATCCATACCTCCTTAATTTGACATAGTTGTTAAGGATAACTTCCCACTCCCATTATTGGATAGGCTCACTAACCAAACACCATGATATCTCATGAGATAGTAAAATTACCCAATGTATTTGAGGGATATATATTTATAGGTCCATACATCACACAATTAAAATCATCCATGTTTGTTTTACATGGTTTTAATCAATATATCATAAATACTCCAAGGAAATAAAATGGGTATTATATTCTTTTCAAGTGGTTCCATAAGGAATCATTTATAATTTTATCAATAAACATGACATGATAAATCCATGGAAAATAAATGGGTATACAATGAATTTAATCCCCATTCTAAGTAAATAACACCCAATAACAATGATTTTCTATATGGTATTTACATAATATAAAAAATATATAAACGATTTAGATAAAAATTTCCCCAATCAATCAATATATTGGGAATATAGGTGAACTCCCTTCAAAAAAGTAAAAGAATATAGTGAATTCCTAGAGGAAAGAAATTGGACATAAATTATACCGATACTAGTGGAAAATTAATAAAGACAAAAATAGTGATGGATCATACCATATATATAAATAATTATTTCATAATATATCTAGATAAATAAGTTGGATGGTATTATTTGAATAATACCCTTAATCAAACATCTATCACATATAAATAACACTCTTAGAAACATTAGGAAAATTTCTTTAAAACTAAGAATTTTTTTAACCTTTGAAAACATTTAAAAATAAATATTTTATTAAACTAAGAGAATAATTTCATTTTCTGAAAACATGAAATCATAGATATTAAATAAATTATAAATTGATAAAAGATGAAAAAGGATACATTCAAATATAAACATATAAAAGAGATTCCTTTTATCAAAATTGACCCATATAGAAAATGTAAAAAGGATTATATTTTTAAAAAATTAAAGAAATTCAACTTAGTTGAAAATTAACTTTAAAAATTTTAGAAGGAAGGAAATTTGAAACATTTTAAAACATGACTTTAGGAGAAAACCTATTTGAAAACTAATCATTTGGAAAACATATAAATTCCATTAAAATAATTTAGTGAAACCCACAACAAAGAAAATATGTTAAAACTTTTATATGAAAATAGGTAAATAGAGACTTGAATTTCGCTTGTGATTGAACATATTTGGATTATAGATCAAACTTTTGATATATAAAACATTGACATAGAAGAAAAATAGTTGTGTGCTTAGTTTGGGGATCATTCTTTTCAGTGACACATTTTAAAAAAAATGTGATCCCTCAAAGAGAAACATTTTAATTAAAGGGACTAATTTCATAAAATATAAATTAAATCTAACATAATAAAAATTAAATTGTTGGATAAATGATACTTGTAATATCCATTTCAATACAATAATTCATGAAACATGGAAAAAAGAACTCGAGTCTAGACTTGAGTAACATTTTAACCAAAACACTTAAAGGATAAATATCTTGAAAATTAACCTAAAATTACATGAATAAAATATATTACATGATAACATAACAATTAGGTAGTATATACACCATATAAATGTAAATTTGTTCATAAAGTAAGATGCTTCTCAATAAATGGAGTTTGAAAAAAAAAATCCATTACATATTTCCCCTCTTAGTTGATCACAATCTAAATTCATATAAAATAACCATAATTATCTTAATGATATATTTAATAAGATTATTCGTATATATAACCCATTTATATAATTTATTTAAAATTATTTACAATGAATATCATGGTTTATTATAGCTTATTTTTAACATCAAGCTTTGACACTTTTAATTGTCTTGCACATGAAATTTAATGTTAATGTTGATCCTTGATCATTGATACCAAGTTTATAATTAATATATTACCTATGGATATATAATATCTATCCCATTATTATTTATAATTTTCCACTTTCATCCCATGAGATTTTTAATTATGACTCTTGAATATGATGTTAGAGAGAAACGTGTTTCGGTAGTTTTTAATGAACAGAGATGACATATTATTAACATGTTTAGATATTAATATTATAACTATAGAAATTTTAAAATATATATATTAAATTATTTTTACATTTCATTAACATTATATATAATTCTTTAATCATTAACTATATAAACATTACAATATCACTCAAGTAGGCAGTAAACCGACCAAAACAAAAGCAAATCTTAATGATCGAATGAGTAAGAAAGTGTTATTACATAATGTTAATATAATATTTATATAATATTATACATGTATTATATATCATATTTTTATATAAAATCCATTCTTATAACAATTAATTATCTTTGGTGTTGACAAATAAAATTCATGGTTCATGGAGGTAGTTGTCCGCAAGTACACATGATTAATGAACCCATTTCTCAATGAATGGACAGATTAATGATATATAAAAATTTATCATTTAAAAAATATAATAATGTTATAAAAAATATTATTTCTTTAATCACACTTTTAGGACTATCCATGTTATATGCTAAATAGAAATGATACATGTCATTCTTAGAGGCGGTAGTCAACACATACGTGTGATTAAGAAGGTATATCATTCTTTAACAAATGTATGGAATCAAGGAAAATAAAAATGGTGATAATTTATGAATTTTATAATTGAAATAAAAAAATTACTCATCAAACCCATCCTTGATACCATCCATAAGATGCGGTTATGAAAATAAATGGCATTGTGTCGTAAAGGCGGCAGTCCACACATATGAGCGATCGATGTTTTCTTTCTTAGTGAATGCTATGAAATGAATGAATAATTGATGTTACATTAATATAATTAAATTTAAATATATATATATATATATATATGATACTTAATTAATTATATTAGAAAAGCTATTGAATATTTGGAATAGGAAAATTAAAAGGAAAGACTAAGAGGAGAGTAATACTCATATTGAGAACTTTGATTTTCCTTGGAATTATCCTTAGAAATGAATGGATTATGCTAAATAAATAAGTAAAAATTACATGGTTCTTGATATATGGTAATAGTAAGAAACAATGGTGATATTTTTACCAATTAATTCAAAGGAATGGGTTGGGGGTGTAAATTGCCCCTTTTATAAGTGAAGAAAATTTCACTTTCCATGGAAAAGAATGTTAAATAAGAGGAAAGAATGGAATAGTATGAAAGTTCGGTGAGATAGGTGAGTTAGGGTTGGTAAGACTTTAAAACCTAAAAAATTACTTCAAGAAGGTTTATAGGTGATGTAAACATAGGAAAATTCACACCACATAAGATTACTCACTTAAACACTAAATAGTCTTAATTAAATATTACTTATGTTAATTAATTTATTACTAAACATATAAGAGGGAACTTAAAAACAAAATTCAATGTTATAAATCCAAATTTAGACTATATCTAGTCTTAATAAATTTATAAATAATAGAAAATTTATTTTAAATTAAAAAATATAATATATCGAAAACAACTTTTATAATAAAATACTGCTTATGTTAAAAAATGTAAGTCATGGGTTTTTAATAATGATATATAAATTAAATATATATAATTACATATAAAAATATTTTAATAAATAATTAATTCATTCTTATATTATGATAATTTTATAATTAGTGATAAAAATAACTAAGATCGGTATTTTTCAATATTTAACTAAAAATTAATTCAAAAATTCAAAATAAAAAAATCCATACTAAGATTATTTTTGGTATTATAAATTCAAAAATAAAGTTAATTTTATATAATTTTATTTCTAAATAAATATATATTTAAATTTTAATAGGAAATAAAAAATATAAAGATAAACCTCTTTTATTTAAAAATGACCATCTTAAACATTAAGTGTTTCTAATTTAATTTTATACAAATATTCTATTTAAAATATTTCTAATATTTTATACTATATATGGATGGATTATATGTTATAAATATGATATTTTAAATATGATTTATTTAATTTACTAACATATCAAGAGATTTTTTATAGTGCATGTAAAGAAAGATATCAAACTCAATATTATTTAAAGGAAAATATATATACTAGAATATCAAGATGTTATAGTGTCTTGAAAAACTCTTACTCTTTAACATATAATATTTCATCAAGATATTTTACCATCTTACCATATTTATCCAAATTAAATCTATTATTCTTATTTTCCTCAACAATATTTTTACTTATTTATCTCATCATGTCCAATTGGTTTTTCTTCATGATATTTTAGCTTATTTTATATCTCATCCACTCTCACTTTTTATTCTATAATATCATTAAGGTGTGTCATCTATTTTTTAATATAATCTTCATTCTCAAATTATATCTCCTTATTTACTTTCTTTATCCTTTTCTCCTCATTCTTAGGCTATGAAATTTTCTCAAGAGTTTATTCTAAATTTTAATGTAAAATATATTTTATTTATATTCTCTTTTATTCATCATTATCACTTCTAGATAAAGAACTTTTCTTTTTAACATGATCTAAGAAGTTTATTTCTAAATTAGATTCACTTCTAAATAATGATTCATCCTACTCTTTTATATTCAATAATTTATTATTCTTATTAGAAAATATTTTCTCATGATTCTTTAACTTCTGTTTCAAGGATTCTTATAGTATTTATCTAAATCAGGATCAACATCCTTATTATTTATAGAGTTACCTACAAAAATGACCAATTTTATTAAAATTCAATTAATGAAGATATTTTTTATCTTTTACTTTTTTATTTCCTATTTATCATCTCTTAATAATATGGATAATAATTTTTTTGAAATCCTCTTTATCCTCCTCATCATCTGAATCACATGATTCTTATTTTATTTATTTATCTTTGAACCTCCCTTTTAGCATTGCCCCAAAAGTTGTCTCATCCTAAGCCTTATTCTTAATGGGTATTTCATTTCTAATCTCATATTTTATAGGAACATTAGGAATTTCATCCAAATATGTATCATCTCGATCTTCTAGAGATGAAACCCTGGGATCAAACCTACATGGAAAGTTTCTCATTAGTTTCTTAACAGTATTATACTCTTACAGCTTCTCACCAATATCTATAATATTACTGACAATATCATTAACCCTTTTCAATTACTCATCAATATTTTTATCATCATCCATATTAATATCATTAAACCTACTCATATTGATTTGTAACTTACACTACTGGAATTTGAGGTATTTGTGACGGGCTAATTGCGACGGGATCTCATCCCAAATAATCTTTAGCGATGGGGTCCCGTCACAAATATCCTATTGTAGAAAATGGCGTCGTAAATAAGTCTCTGATTATATACGTTATATATAAATAAACATTTTGCGACGGGCCCATCGCAAATACTTTTTTAAAAATATATATTTAAACTATTTTTGACGGGCTCCCATCGTAACAGGTTCCATCGCAAATACTAAAAAAAGTAAAAAAAATATATTTAATAAGATTATGATTAATGAAAATATAATATTAATGTTATTAAAATAATAAAAAAATATTAAAATATTAAAATTCTCAATATTCTAAAAAAATATAAAAAAATCATCAATTATTATTATTATTATTAAAATAAAAAACCTTAAAATATATAATACTAAAAAATCTATTTAATAAAATTATGATTAATGAAAAAATAATATTAATATTATTAAAATAATAAAAAATATTAAAATATTAAAATTCTCAATATTCATAAAAAAATATAAAAAAATAAAAAATTATTATTATTATTAGTAAAATATAAAAACATTAAAAATATATAATAATAATAATAAATATTAAAAAATTAAAAAAATTATGCAATATTCACACCAATATAAAAGACAGAAACTTTAAATAGTTCATATTACAACAAATATTGACTTTAAATGTTTTTAACATAAAAAATCACTAGGTGGTCGTCCTATAGAGGAGGTGGAGGTGCAGTAGGAGATGGTGGAGGAAACTTCATCCCTAAACTACGAGTCAGATGAAGCATGTACTTCATCTGCTCGTGATACTGCTGCTGCCATCGACGTATCTCCTCCTCGTGCTGCTGCTGCTAATGCAACTGCCATCGACGCATACCCTCCTCGTACTACTACTGCTGATGTATCTCTTCATGCTGATTCTGCAAAATCTCTATAATTATTACTAATTATTGCTAATTATTACTAATTATTACTATTTATTACTATTTATTACTAATTACTATTATTTATTACTAATTATTACTATTTATTACTAAATATTACTATTTATTACTAATTCTTACTAATTCTTACTATTTATTACTATTTCTTACTATTTGTTACTACTTGTTACTATTTGTTACTATTTGTTACTATTTGTTGCAATTTGCTACAATTTGTTATTATTTCTTACTATTTCTTATTATTTCTTTCTATTTCTTACAAATTATTACTAATTGTTACTAATTGTTACTAATTGTTACTAATTGTTACTATTTATTCCTAATTATTATTATTTATTCCTAATTATTCCTAATTATTCTTAATTATTCATATTTATCACTATTTATTACTATTTATTACTATTTATTACTATTTAATACGATTTATTACTATTTATTACTATTTATTACTATTTATAACTAATTATTACTTTTTATTACTATTTATTACTATTTATTGCTATTTATTACTATTTATTACTATTTATTACTAATTATTACTAATTATTGCTATTTATTACTATTTATTACTAATTATTACTAATTATTACTATTTATTACTAATTATTACTAATTATTACTATTTATTACTATTTGTTACTATTTGTTACTATTTCTTCTATTTGTTACTATTTAATACTATTTACTACTATTTACTACTATTACTACTTTTTACTACTATTTACTATTATTTACTACTATTTACTACTAATTACTAATAATTACTACTAATTATTACTAATTACTACTAATTACTACTAATTACTACTAATTACTACTAATTAGTACTATTTATTAATATTTCCTACTAATTGTTACTAATTATTACTAATTATTCCTAATTAGTACTAATTATTCCTGATTATTACTAATTATTCCTAACTGTTCCTAATTGTTCCTCATTAGTACTAATTCTTTCAAATTAGTACTAATTTTTCCTAATTGTTCCTAATTGTTCTTAATTGTTCCTAATTGTTAATAATTGTTACTAATTGTTACTAATTGCTACTAATTGTTATTAATTATTACTAATTACTACTAATTATTCCTAATTATTCCTAATTATCACTAATAATTCCTAATTATTCCTAACTATTCCTATTTATTTCTAATTATTCCTAATTATTTCTATTTATTACAAATTATTCCTATTTATGACTAATTATTCCTATTTATTTCTAATTAATCTTATTTATTCTTAATTATTCCAATTTATTCATATTTATTCCTATTTATTACTAATTATTCCAAATTGATCCTATTTATTCTTAATTATTCCTATTTATTCCTAATTACTAGTAATTATTCCTATTTATTTCTATTTATTCCTATTTATTACTAATTATTCCTAATTATTCTTATTTATTCCTATTTATTCTTATTTATTCCTATTTATTACTATTTGTTACTATTTGTTACTATTTATTACTATTTATTACTATTTATTACTATTTATTAGTATTTATTACTATTTATTCATATTTATTACTATTTATTACTATTTTTTACTATTTTTTACTATTTATTACTGATTATTACTATTTATTACTATTTATTACTATTTATTACTATTTATTACTATTTATTCCTATTTATTCCTATTTATTCCTATTTATTCCTATTTATTCCTATTTATTCCTATTTATTGCTATTTATTCCTATTTATTCCTATTTATTCCTATTTATTCCTATTTATTCCTATTTATTCCTATTTATTCCTATTTGTTCCTATTTATTCCTATTTATTCCTATTTATTTTTATTTATTCCTATTTATTTCTATTTATTCCTATTTATCACTAGTTATTCTTATTTATTACTATTTATTACTATTTATGACTAATTATTACTATTTATTACTAATTATTACTATTTATTACTAATTATTACTATTTTTTATTATTTATTACTATTTACCACTAATTGTCACTAATTAGCTCTAATTATTACTAATTACCCTTAATTATTTCTAATTACTCCTAATTATTACTAATTACCCCTAATTATTACTAATTAGCGCTAATTATTATTAATAACTACAAATTACATATACCAATTACTAATTACTGCTAATTATTTATATATAATACTAATTGTCGTTAATAATTATTAATTATTACTAATTATTAAGAATTATTAATAATAAATTCAATTTATTATTACAAATAAATACTCATAACAAAACAATTTAAATCTAATTTAATTACAACTAATCAATAATAATTAAAATTAACATAAAAAATGAAATAAATACTAAATTAAATAAAATATAAATACCTTTAAACTTGATCTCCTATTGATGTAGACGACTTCACAACTTCTTCGGAAAAAAAATCTGACTTAGAGAAATTTTCACTCTAAAAATAGAGTTTAAAGAGAGAGAGGAAGTGAGAATTGAGGGGAAGAGTAGGAAAAACGGATGGGGGTATATATAGGTTAGATTAATGGTGATGGTACTATTTGTGATGGGTATCCCGTCAAAAATAGTACTATTTGCAACGGGACCAGTCGCAAATACCTTTGCCCACATTAATTACTATCGGCGGTTAAAGGTATTTGCGATGTGTCTCGTCGCAAATAGTTTCTTGCCGACACACTTTTTGCGATAGGACAACATCACGTCACAAAAACTTATTTACCACCGTCAGTATTTTCAACGAGTCCTGTCGCAAATAACCTTCCCGCGGTTTGGCGCGCAGACCGCGCCAAACCGCGTCTTCCTTTTTTGCGATGGGACGAACCCCCCCCCCCCGCAAAAAGCTATTTTTCTCGTAGTGTTAGGCTCCTTAACTTTCATGTTTCCATTGCAACTACTTCTTAATTTATCCCACCTCTCTTTAGTGGTTAGAAACTCCATAAATTTTGAATGAATCTTTTCAGATAGAGAAATAAAAATGGAATTTTGAGGTCTACCATAATCTTATATATTTAAGTTATCATTATATGTCAAAACATTCTTATTAAAGGAAGGAAATCCCACTATAGAAGCATCTCTAACTTTTAGCTCAAGAGATAGAAGTTAGTGTAACATCATATTCCTATAACTTTGATAGTTCTTAACATCAAATGTAGAAAAAACCATTTTGTTAACTGAATTTATTTTCTCTATCCTCAGTATACAGTTGGATCTTTCTAAAGAACCTCACTCTGATACCAATTGAAGTTCCTAGATTAGTGTAAGATCGTTGAGAGGGGGAGGGGTGAATCGGTGATCTCTTTTGTTTTATGATTTATTATGAAAATTTAACATCTAAAACATTCATAACCTACTCAATTGTATCTCATAACTCAACTCATACGTATTAAATATTAATAGAGATAATAGCACATGATATTTACAATGTTCAACCTCAATGTGAGAACCTACTCCTCACCATGATGTTTGAACCCCACAACACGGATTTTCTACTAACATAAAGAGTAACTTGTTACACCCATCAGTTAAAAAATCTAGTAACTAATTATACCCCCCCAGTTATAAACTTTCTCAATGATTGGTTACACCCCCAATCACAAGCCTCCAACAGCAGGTTATACCCCTATCCACAAGCTCCTTCTTCAGTATTGATCTAGTATAAGAAGATCTAATTTTTTAGATTTTTTTATTACATACAAAATTTGGATTACCTTTTCCTATGTAAAACTAATTTTTGATCATAAAAAACTCTCTAAAAAATTTATTAGTGTCAAAAAAAATCCTTTTGAGCTTAAAATACCAAGATATACTCAAATCTCAAATTTCCAAAAATTGTCCAGAAATATTTCTACTTTAGAAACTATCTATCCAGTAACCCTTTATCTGGTATGTTGTGTCTGGAACCCATGATTCTAGTCTATGTATGTGTGTTACACCTTATATATGATTTTCTTATGCCTTATGTGCGTTGGTTAAGTACTCCACTTTCTGGTATAAACTTTTCATATTTATTCAGATACTCCTCTCAACTTGTTTTCAATAATCCTCTTCTTCAACCATGATGATTCTTGATCGATAACCCATGATAAACTAAGAATAATTACTCTCAAAAAAATGTATTAGAATTTTACTCTAAATGATCTCTCTTCCTTTTATAGGCTAATATTCCTCTGAAAATTAAGTAATAAACACAAGCACTGAATTTGAATTCGTCGATCAACTCTCCCTTCGATTAACCTGTTGGAGTTGGTGACCTATAACAAAATTATGTGTACATTATGATTGCATGTATTAATATATTTTAATATTAATAAATACCTTCTAACATCTTGCTTTTTCTGTTACATAACATAGTATGATATAATGTCCACTACTGGAAAATGGACATATCCCCATGGTTTTCCCCAAAACCGTGGGGATAGGTACCCCTATACCCACGGTTTTTGAAAATCGTGGGCATAGGTCAATTTTCAAGACCTATACCCACGGTTTTGAAGAACCATGGGTATAGGGGGGGTCTATCCCCACGGTTTTCCAAAACTGTGGGGATAGGTCCTAAAAATTCACCTATCCCCACAGTTTTCCCCAAAACTGTGGGTATAGAGGTACCTATCCCCACGGTTTTGGGGAAAACCATGTGGATAGGTCCGGGTTAAAATACCTATACCTACCGTTATGAAAAACCGTGGGTATAGGTTTCCCCTATGTGCGCGGGAAATTTTTTTTTCCGCGGGAAGGAATTTTTTTTTTGGCGGGAGTTCTATACCCATGGTTCTTCCCTCTATACCCACAGTTTATATAACTATATTTAACTAAATACAAATATATATACATAAAAACGGTGTTGGGGTAGTGGTTAGGTGCTTCGTTTGCAGCGGAGAGGTTGCGGTTCGAAACCCGGAGGCCGCATTATTTTAGGACCTATACCCACGGTTTTGAAACGGTGGGGAAAAACCTTTGACACCATGGAAATTGAGTATGTTTCGTTGACACGATGGCAGAACACCTATACCCACGGTTTCGGAAAACAGTGGGTATAGGCTGGGGACCTATAACGACTCTGTTCCAGCCCATGGTTCCCAAAACCGTGGGTATAGCCTATACCCATGGTTTTGGGGGCTATACCCATGGTTTTGAACCGTGGGTATAGGCTGTTTTTCTAGTAGTGGTCATAAGAGTTTTTGTCATGCTAAAAGGTCATAGCAATTCCCCGGTATGATGAGAACCTATAAGTTCCATGAAAATATTCTTAAATATATGATATATAGCCAGATTATGCAATTTTAGGGACACAAATGATATAAGATATTAGGGGTGGAGGCTCATATGACTTTGAGTCACCTTCCCATGGTGTACACCCTTGGTAATATCTAGTGTGGGACATTATGAGAACAAGACCTTCCAGTAGAAAAATCACATTTAAATGTGTCATTGGATGTTTCTATTTGCAAAATTTTGTATTGATCCTTAAAATTTACTATTATTATTAATGAGTATTATGAGACATATACTTTAATGTATTGATGAAAATGGTGATAACATATGTTTGCGGTGAGGTAAGATATGTTGGGTTCATCACGAGTAATATTGCACTAATGAATAATGTGAGAAAGGAATTTTTCCTTCAGTTATTTAACATAAGTTGATATCTTAGGCCCTTTTATGGAAATTGTATATCCTAAATAAATCCATGGATATGGTGTTCTATTGGAAATTTCAATTTTTTGAAATTCAAAGAAAGATATATTGAGCCCATATGTTGATGGCACCATTATGAAACCTGCTTGATTATAGATATCATGATAAAAGGATTATATTACAAATCGATCATCCATATGAGGTTTTATGTCATTGCATAATTAAATTATTTCTCTATGGGTTCCTTGACATGTTTTCAAATGTTAACCTTGGACTTTAGGCTGCTTCACTAAATGTCACTAAGAAAGAGGCATAGAGGGTCACACACTAAGTGTATCCAGAATCTTAGTTAAATAATATATTACTACTCATTATTTAACAACTTGAATAAATATTATCCCCACGTGTGGTTTAATATTTATTCATTTTTTTTCTTGATCTAATATATTCTATCACCATTTATTCAAGAGAATATTATGTGAGTGAAATATTTAATTAATATTATTTTCTATTTAGTAAATATAATATTTATTTATTTATTGGTGAATAATGCAGTGATATTTATTTAATAAATATATAAACATTATTCAAGGATTGATAAATATAGGGAGGAATGGTGGACCATGTTTAACAGTCTAGTGAAAAATAATATATATTGAATATTATTTTAATAAAAAATATTTAATTTTAATTCGCAAGTTAAGAACATGTCAATAAATAATAATAATAAAAAAAATATTATTATTATTATATAAATGGGGTTCCGTAATGGATTAAATAAATAATAAAGGGCACTTGAGGAATTATTTATTTCTAATCCTAGTGATATATAAACCCAAATATATTATTTTCAAAGAGATCCAATTCATTTGTTTGGTTGTGCATAACAAATATGGAGAATCCACTCAAAACCCTAGAGAGATATCTCCTCCAAGAATGCACCCAAGAACGGAGATTAATCATCCTCCAGCTACCACTCTCATTTCTAGAGAGATTAGGGAGAACACTTTGGAATTGGTTCTCATGTAGATCAAATGAGAACTATGTAAGCGATGTGATATTTCATGCTACCACCATAACATTCCATCAGCAACATTCAGAGATTTGTGGAATATGTGTGGATCATCGTTAGAGGGAATATTCTCTTGATTCCTTCAAAGAAATGATAGTACATTGTAGATATTTTTTCAAATACATCATTAATGAAATAATTCTCACAAGGTAATTCTTAATTAATTAAATTAATTATAAATAACATTTGATGATTTGGAACTTCTTTTCAGCATTATATCCCTTATATATTTTTTATTTGATTCAATTCTATAGACCACGATGTTTATCATTATGTAAATATAGGATTGAGTATCAATCATGAAAATAATTCAAGTTGGGAATGACCCATCACACACATCCAATATTCCCATAACCTACAAGTGGTATTAGAGTGGTCAAATAATTATTTATAATTCTTTAAAATATCATTGATTGATTTACGCATTTATCTGTTAGTTTTTAACTAAAGTTTAATTGATATTTAATCCAAATTGAAAGATCTTCTTCTTCCTATTTATTTTCTCATAAATATAATCAAATATATTATTTTTATGAAATAAATAAAATCAAATATAATAGCTGGAGGTGTTGAGGATTCTAACCAGATAACACAATATTACTCATTGTGTAAACAGAGGTACACGTTATGTACTGGCGTTTAATGCACTAATAATTAATTAATAATTAATTCAAGTTGTTTTCATTTAATAAATTTGGTTCATTTTATTACAAAAAATGTGTTTATTGGGATATCCTGGCACACAGTCATCTGTAGTACACATTTTATATCCAATGTACATGATGTGTAGTCCTTTAGTCCCAAATAGGTCGTGTATTTTCTTACATGGCCTACCTGACCGGTGACCATGTAAATTAGAGACCACGCACTATGTAGCCCTTATACACACAGTGTACTCAAATTTTTCCAAGGCATGGATAAATGTAGAGTCCCTAGGCATGTGTCTTCGATAGATGGTAAGAAACATATATTTCATGTGGATGTCTTGTACACTTTGTGTTCTTCTAAAAAATTGTGCATAATTAAAATTGATTTATTATACTGTATAAAATTTATCAACATCTTACTACATGTGGTCATTAATTTGATGTGACATTCTATGTGATGGGTTTTAATATATATAAATATTTAATTAATTTATATATATGTTTTGGATCTGTATATCATGTATGAGTCATATTACAATTATTAATCTACCTACATTGAAGCATAACACATGAAATAAAAGTCATATATTCTGTTTAATCATTAATTTTATAGTATACTTCAAAAAAGTGTGTGACAAATCATGTATTCCATGTGTCATAAGAGAAAATAGTATAGGATTATAATATAAGTTGGGTAGTTCAAATGGGTACTCACTATGTTACCACCAAGGTACATTTATGTTCACAATTAATTTTAAATAAATTTATTTAATTTTATCAAAATTATTATGGATGATAATCTCAATAAAATTTGGATTATAATTAAGATAAAATAATTAATTAATTAAAATAAGATAATTAATTGATTTTAGCATGATTTATTATAAATAATAATGATTATAATTGAATGATAATTTTATTAAATTTATAATTCAATGCATGTTAATGGATTATCATGAGCTTAGACAAGTATATTTTTATGTGATTTGTTTCATCTAATTTAAATTAAATTGTTGACTTGCATTTTATCTCTCATCTCAATATGTAATGTCTTGTGTGCCCATGGTTTATTTTATTTAAATCCCCTATTTCGATCATCTATGTGTGAGTAAAATGATATTTAATGGATGGACCTCCCAAGTTAGCAGAGGTGGTTGATGTTTGCATCCTAGGTGAAACCAATCATGAGAGATACGTAGGTGGAGTGGTTGAAATGTGTAACACAAAACTTAATTGCTTCAAGGTGTTTCTCCACTAGCTTGTCAGTTAGTTTATCATCTCTTAGATAAACTAACCATTATTAAAAGTTCATTATCCTACCACTTTCTTATTTTATTTCTATAAATTTTCATGGTTATTTAATTATAGATGTTCTGTTACGATCACATGAATTAATGAATTAACAATCATGTAAAGTATAACTAAAATGAATTGGATTTGGTGAAAATATTATCTAAGACATGGTTAATCAACTAATTAAATCCACTTAATATAAAAAAGAATTTAATAAAGATAATAATTGGAAATTTATGTATAAAAGGATAAAATTCCTAAATAATATATATTACATCCGTAGATCCTTCTATTATTTCAGTTAAAATCAAATTGTTGTTCAAAGTGTTTTTCCATCCAAATTTATGGTGCTTCCAATTATTAGGGAATTCTAACATGAATTTTTGGATTTACTTAACTTAGTTTACATAATGGTTTGACTAACAATGTAGGACTTAATGTAACTTAGAGGCAAGAGTTTAGGAAGTCCAATTTAAATATTTCGTTATTGGAGAGTCCACTCAATAGATCAATGAACTGTGAGTTAATTCAGTTGACATTTGGAATGACTGTATAAAATCATTCAATTTTTTTGACCAACCAAAGTTGGGGTAACTGGAAGGGGAATATGGATACTTTCCCTTAGAATTTCCAAGAAATAGGATATTCTTAAGCTAATTTTAAGGGATATTGGGTTTTAAAAATAGTAGGATATTAATAAATATAATATTATTTATCTGTCTAAATTTTATCAAATAAAGTACTAATACTCTGATCATCTTATTTGTAGAAACATCAATAAAAATGACCTCAAACATATCACTATGATCCATAATTTATATGGATAACCATCTCACCATCACAAATTTACAAGATTGGAAAATTCATTTACGTGTTATCCTATACCATGAATGGAAATTAAATGTGACGGAAGAACCTATTCCCGATATGCCTAGAAATGAGGCTTGTGATAAAGAGTTAACTCTCTATGATAAAAATTTGAATGATTACCCATATGATCATAGTTTCATACTATCATCCATAACCAATGATATTTTTAAGCAACATGAGGAAATGGATCGGTATAACATGATATCTCATCTTTTGGATCTCTATTAAGATAAGGAGAGACAAGAGTGATACGAGATATCTAACACTTAATATATAACTAATATTGGATAGTCGTATCTATATAAGCCTCATTATTCAAGCTTATTGAATACATTGAATGCTTAGAAATATTAGGGATTAAATTTCAAAATGAGTTGTGCACAGATATAATACTTCCATCACTTCCCATGACCTTCTCCAATTTTATTATTAATTAAAATATGACAAATAATGTGAAGAGTCTATTAGAACTTCTTACTTTTATTTTCCAAGTGGGTAAGGAAATGGGGAATGATAAACCCATGGTCATTATGGTGAATAAGATAAGTAATAATAAGGATAAGGGTCCCAAGACTCATAACATGTCTAAAGCTCCCTAGAACCATCCTTCTAAGAATAGGAAGATCTATAACTAAGGAAATTAAATTGAGGAAGTATTTTTTTTTATGGAAACTAAGGGCACTAGAAGAATAACTGCACCCAGAAGAAAATAGAATCTAAAGGTGAATTGGTATCCAATGTAATATTTCAATATCTATACATTGTTCATTAGATATAGCTAGTGGGGCTCAAATCTATATCAAAATTTAGGAAACAAGTAGATTATAAAAGATTTCTAGAGGAGTGGTGGATTTGAGAACTGCTAATTGTGTGAGGATGGATAATCTAGCCATTGGTGACTACCACATTTCATTTCCAGCAAGAATGATTTTGGTTTTAAAATATTTTTATTATATACCAATTATTACCAAGAACATAATTTTTGTATCATCTCTGGATGCAGATGGTTTAATTTTCAAGTTTAAAAATACTTTTTTTTATTTTATAAAGGCAATGTATGTTTTTGTATGAAACATTTAAATAACTTCCATTATGTATTAAATTATGAAAACCATGTATTTTTAGTTGATAATGAATCAGGTTCTTATGAATTATATAAAACCCTACTATGACACCACCATCTTGGTTATATAAATGATAAGTTTTTGAAAAATATCTATCAAAATGGTTATTTAGACTCTTCTGGGATAAAACCACTTGAAAGGTGTCCTGATTATTTATAAGGAAAAATTAATAAACCTCTATTTAGCACATAGGTTGAAAGGTCCACAGAGATTCTAGGATTGGTACACACTAATGTGTGTGGGTCATTTATTGTATAAGCCATAGGTGGGTATACTTATTTCATAACTTTTAATGATTACTTGAGTAGATATGTTTATTTCTACTTGATGAGTTATAATTATGAGTCCTTTTATAAATCTAAGTAATTCAAGAATGAAGTAGATAATAAACATAAAAATAATATAAATAAACTTTGATCAGATCGAGGTGGGGAATATCTTAACCAATAGTTTATCAAATTTCTATGGTAGTTTTATATTATATCATAACTCACTCCACCTTACCCTCCATAGTGGAATGGTGTTAGTGAAAAGAGGAAATGTACATTGTTAGACAAGGTAAGGTTGATGATGATTCATGCAGATCCTTTATTATCCTTTTCAGGGATATGCATTACAAACTATGGCATAAACATTTAACTGAGTACCAAATAAAGTAGTAAACTAAATTCAATTAGAGATATGAAGTGTAAAGAAACCTTTTTGTCACATACATGTGTATAGGGTTGTGTGAAATTTTTTAAGGCTATATCCGGAAAAAAAACTAGAACCCAAGGTATAAAGTGTATCTTTATAGGGTATCCCAATGAAATAAAGGGACAACACCTATACAACCCCTCAGATAATAAAGTGACTATCATCGGAAAACCCCTTCTTTCTTGAGAGGGAGAACATCCAAAAAAAGTATAGTGGGAGAAAGATTTACATAGATGAAGTTGATGCTAAAGTTATACAAAATTAGGCATAAGAATAGATTCCACAGGTCCCCATGGAATAAGTAGTTCCTAAAATAGAAGTATTGTGTAAGAGCACCAGAAAAGTAAGAGAACCAGAGAGATGTCATTTTACAGTCACCAAATATGGTAACTTGTTATTGGTTGAAAATGATGAACATCACTCTTATAAAGACGCAGTATAGATCTTAGAAGATGCAAGATTGAAAGAATCCATAAATTCTGAAATGGATTCCATGTAACAAAACCATGTTTGGGTTCTATTCAGTACACCAGTTGATGTAAATATTGTAGGGTACAAATCGGTATTCAAGAGAAAAATGTAAATGTAAGGTAATTTAAATGCATATAAAGAAAGGATAATGGATAAAGGGTTTAAAAAAATCAAGGAATTGACTACAATAAAACCTTTACACTAGTTTCCAGGTTTAATTCCATCAGAATTTAACTTTCTATAGAAGCTTATCATGTCTATGAAAATTTGAACATGGATGTCAAAACTGAATTCCATTATGAGAACCTTTAGGAAAAAAATTATATGACATAACCAGAAGGATTTTTGACTCAAGGTGATGATAAAAATATTTTTAGGTTATAAAGATCAATTTATGTATTAAAGCAAGTATCTAGGTCATGGAACATTTGATTTGATGAAGATATAAAAGAATTTGGTTTCATTGATAATGAATGTGATCCATATTTTTACAATAGGTTTAGTGGAAATGTTGTGGTTATCCTAGTAGTATATGTTTATGACATATTAGTTATTGGAAATAACAAATGATTATTACAGTCTATTAGGGACTAGTTAAGAAAATGTTTATCTATGAAGGACTTAGGTGAATTAGTTTGTATTCTAGGGATCCAGATCATCCATGATTGATCCAAGAGGCTACTTGGACTAATTCAAAGTATATACATTGACTATATACAAAATGGATTTGGTATGGAACAATCTAATAGGGTATTAGTTCCAGTGTAACATGGTATACATATTTCTAAGAAAATGTTTACTTAGACACAACATGAGAAAGATATATTGAGTAAGATCCCACATTCTTTAGCAATATGATCATTCATGTATGTCATGTTACATACTATACTTGATTTTACCTATGCATTGATCATGGTTGGAAGATATTAAGAAGATATATGTTAACATCATTTGTCTACTATTAAGGCTATACTCAACTGTCTAAGAATAACATAAGATAAGTTCCTTGTGTATGAATGAGATGAGGAGATGGAAAGAAGGGGTTATACTGAATATTATTTTCAATCATATCATATTGATCTGAATTCATAGCCAGGATATGTTTATGGTCACAATGGAGGAGCTATGAGCTGGAAGATTTCAAAGAAGTTAGTTGTCGTTGATTATACA
This sequence comes from Viscum album, assembly GCA_963277665.1. NCBI lineage: Eukaryota > Viridiplantae > Streptophyta > Magnoliopsida > Santalales > Viscaceae > Viscum > Viscum album. The sequence continues at coordinate 507,713,321 of OY728143.1, read as the reverse complement.
GTGGGGTCTAAGTATATAGTGGATTTTGATGTAGCTAAGGAAGATGTTTAGATATGAAACATTGTCTAGGATCTTTATGTGTCACATATTAGTAAATATCCTATCACAATATATGGTGAAAATACTGAAGTAGTGGATCTTATAAAAGAGCCAAGGCCCCACCAAAGGGAAAATCATGTTAATTAATTTATTAATAAACATATAATAGGAAACTTTAAACCAAAATTCAATGTGATGAATCCAAATTTAGACTCCATCTAGTCTGATTCAATTTATAAATAATAGAAAATTTATTTTAAATTAAAAAATATAATATATCAAAAACAAATTTTATAATAAAATACCATTTATGTTAAAAAATAAAAGTCATGGGTTTTTAATAATGATATATTAAATAAATATATATAATTACATATAAAAAGGGTTTGATAAATAATTAATTCATTCTTATGTTACGATAATATCATAATTAGTGGTAAAAATAACTAAGATCAGTATTTTTCAATATTTACCAAAAAAGTAATTCAAAAATGAAAAATAAAAAAAAATCCATACTAAGATGATTTGTGGTATTATAAATTCAAAAATAAAGTTAATTTTATATAATTTTATTTCCAAATATATATATATATTTAAATTTTAATTAGAAATAAAAAATATAAAGATAAACCTCTTTTATTTAAAAATGACCTTCTTAAACATTAAGTGTTTCTAATTTTATTTTATACCAATTTTCTATTTAAAATATTTTTAAAATTTTATACCATATATGGATGTATTATATTTTATAAATACGATATTTTAAATATGATTTTTTTAATTTACTAACATATCATGAGATGTTTTCTAGTGAATGTGAAGAAAGATATCGAACTCAATATTATTTAAAGGAAAAAATATATACTGGAATCTCAAGATCTTATAGTGTCTTGAAAAACTCTTACTCTTTAACATATAATATTTCATCAAGATATTTTATCATCTTAGCATATTTATCCAAATTAAATCTATTATTCATATTTTCCTCAAAAAAAATTCTTTTTAATTATTTATCTCCTCATATCCAGTTGGTTTTTTGTCATGATCTTTTATATTATTTTATGTCTCATCTGTTGGTCGGAGAGTGATGGCAAGAGGGGGGGTGAATTGCCTTTTTAAAAATTAATTAACAATTTAAAAACAATTTATAAATGCAGCGGAAATAAAAAGGGGCAAGACACAATTTGATAACGGAGTTCGGCTTAAACCAAAGCCTACGTCTCCGCTCCCAACTCAACCGTTGAGAGATTTACTTCAGCTTGCTTTTTAATGGTTGTAGTAAGAAACCCACTAGCCGTTTTAAGGTAGGCTAGATCACCTTCGTACAGCTTGCTTTTTTATGATGGTTGTAGCAAGAAACCCAAAATGAAAGTGAGGAAGAAAAGGATGGTTTGGTTTAATACAAACCCAATGAATAACTAAACAATTGAAATAAATAAATTACAACAAACTTGAGGAAGCCTTGAGCGCCAAGAGTGTGAGAGTAGTTGATGTAGAGGCAGCCCAAGCTTCAAGGATGGAGGTGGATCACAAGTAGCCTTAGAGATTTGTCGTTAGAGCTTCAAGGGATCAAAATATCATTCCAATGTATCGGTGGTTGTTCCCGGCATCCATCCTCGTCTATTTATAGGAGAAATATCCCCAAATACTTCAATATAGCCGTTGGAGGGATTCCGGAGCCATTGGGGGTCAAAAGTACAAGTCTGGTCAAAGCCCAACGGCTAGTTTGACTGGGCTTACCGGCTGACCGGTGCTTGTCCACCGGCTGGCCGGTGCTCCAGACAGAAGGCAGAGCATTCTGTCTGGATTCCACCGGCTGGCCGGTGCTGGGCCACCGGCTGGCCGGTTGTTCAGACAGAGAGCAAGCTCTCTGTGTGGTTTCACCGGCTGGCCGGTGGGTCATACAGAGAGCAAGCTCTCTGTCTGGTTCCACCGGCTGGCCGGTGATTCAGACACCGGGTGGCCGGTGGAACCTGGCAGTGGGCAAGGCCTACTGTCTGGTTCCACCGGCTGGCCGGTGGTCAGGCACCGGCTGACCGGTGGCACCTGGCAGAGAGCATTGCTTCTTCCAGAGACCACCGGCTGGCCGGTGGTAATCCACCGGTTGGCCGGTGGACTCAGAGAGTCCTTTTCCAGTCTTCTTGGGCCAACTCTTTGGAAACCTTTTTCCTATCATCAAACAAACTTGAAAAAAAGTTAGAACACGATGAGAGTGATTGTGATCATTAAAATCCAAGAGAGAGGGGTACAACAATCTCCCCCTATTTTGATGATCACAATCACAAATGAGAAAGCTTTTAAAAAGGATATGCCAAGTAAAAAAGAAATAAGAAACTTGGACATGGAAAATTTTAGAGATCATACAAGAATTTCATAGATGTATCATGTATTGAAAATGATATTAATCTTGAAAGGATTGAGATAAAGAGAATGGTTCATTTTGAAATTGTAGCCATTGGTCATTTAAAAGAAACAACTGAAATCAATAACTTAACCATTTAAAAACAGATTTTGATGAAAGTCATAACTTAAAATTTAACTTTTAAAAAGAGCACTTAATTAAATGAAATAAGAAATATGTAATAGAGAGTTATTCTCCCCCTTTGGGATTATCAAAATAGGAGTAAAAGTATGAAAGAGAATTAGAAAAACAATAATAAGGAAGTAAGCAATGACAAAAAGGATTGATAGACAAGACAACTTGAATTTTATAAAAGATGAAACGTTACATAGAAAGTTCAAAATACAAATACAAAGACAAGTCAAAAAAAATCAGAAAAGGCCCTATTCACTCCTAGAGGGCCGAGAGGAACGACGACGCCTGAAGGTCGGAGGAGCTGGAGGAGCCTGGACCGCCTCAAAGCGACGATCAAGAGAATCGATCCGAGAGTGGAGCTGATCAAACTGAGAGCTTAAGTAAGAAAACTGCAAGTTGAGCCGGGTCTCAATTTGATCCTGGAAGCGAAGGAATTGATCAGCCGTCACCGACAAGCCACCAGCATCAGCGGGAGGGGGAACAGCCTCAGCAGGCTCCGGTGCATCATCACCCGCTCTATCTTCCTCATCAGCAGCAGCAGCAGCCTCACCTTCGCTGTCACCACTCCCTTCCTCTTCATCAGCACCACTGTCCTCACTATCTGAAAGAGGATAGGCAGCGGAAATGGCAGGAGGCATGGCATGGGAAGGAGGGTGTGAATGTGTCTGAGGGGAGTAAGCCTTGAGAAGGCCCTCCTTGTCAGTAATCCACTCCTGAAGCCAAGGATGCCAACGAATGTTCATCCGTTTCACCATCATAAAATTGATGATGCTATCCTTCTTTGGCTGCTCGAAGGAGGTAGCACGGAGAGGGACATCAAGAAAGGTAAAGATTTTGGTCAATAAGCGCCCGTGAGGTAGAGTTTTGGACCGGCGCGGGTGCTCAGCCACATAAGTCATGGCCCGGAACAGGAACCGGAGAAAATTGAAATGAATGCCTCTGGTGATATAAGAAAGAAGATAAATATCAATAAATTTCACCGTATCGTGATCACCGATACGGGGTGCAAGGGTGGTCTGAATGAGGCGCTCAATGATGCGATGGTTAGGGGAGAGCTGGGAGAGCTTGACAATGGGATCGGTGGGCTGCCCTGTGATATGCTCAAGAGCAACAGCAAGATCAAAATCAGGGTCCCGAGGAAACTCCCCCTGAGCAAATGCATGAGGTCCAACATGAGGAACCCCTAGCATCCTGGCAATCTCCAAAGAAGTGAAAGTGATGGGTTGCCCAAGAACGGTGGTAGAAATGGTATCGACGTCGTCAGAAACCGACCACGTCAGGTGAGCATAAAATTCTTTGACAAGAAGGGGATAAATAACATCCTTCCCAGGAGGTTCAAAAAAGGAATGCCAGTGTTGATATTCAATGATGGAGAAAAGCTCGAGACGAGCAGAAGAAAGCCAAGAATAATCAATTACTCTACCAGGCAGAATGACTTTGTCATGCCAAATGTCCGGAAGTTGAGGGATTGAAGGAGGAGGAGGTGCCTCTTGAGCGATGCCCTTTCCCTTGCGTGAAGAGCGAGGACCCATGATGGCAAAAGGAAAAACAATTGAGATAGATTGAGAGAAAATGGAGTTTTGAGAGGGCAAGGAGGAGAAGGGAGGCTAGGGCAAGGAGGAGGCGCGGGTTTGGAGGGGTCGCACGAGTGAGAAAGAAGAAATGAAGGGGAAGGGTTTTATTTTTAATTTTAACCCTTCCTCCGGCCGGCCCAAAAAAGAAAAACCCGACACCACCGGTTAACCGGTGATGTACCACCGGTTGACCGGTGGTATTGAAAAATAAAAATAAAAAAGAGTTTAAAAAACTTAAAAAGAAATAAAAGCAAGCCAAAAAGAGTCAAATATTTAATAGTGCTTATTGACGAATCATTCCTAACTCCCCCTTAATAAAATCAAAATGTTCAACTGGGAGCGGTTTGGTAAAGATATCAGCTAATTGGAAATCAGTAGAAATGAAGTCCAAAGTGATATCCCCTTTTTGAAAATGGTCACGAAGGAAATGATGCCTTAAATCTATATGCTTTGTCCTAGAATGTTGTATTGGATTCTTAGAAATACTAATGGCACTAGTGTTGTCACACCGTATAGGGACATGATCGTAGGAAAGGCCATAATCCAAGAGAGTGTGCTGCATCCAAATAATTTGGGCACAACAATTACCAGCTGTTACGTACTCGGCCTCGGCAGTAGAAAGAGCAACACAGTTTTGCTTTTTGCTACTCCATGAAACAAGGGACTTGCCTAGAAGATGACAGGTTCCACTAGTACTCTTACGATCTAATTGACATCTGCCAAAATCAGCATCCGAATATGAAGAAAGTTCGAAAAAAGTATTAGAGGGATAAAACAAACCAATGTTTTTGGATCCTTTTAAATACTTAAAAATTCTTTTGACCGATTTAAAATGAGATTCTTTGGGATTGGCTTGAAAACGAGCACAAAGACAAACACTGAACATGATGTCAGGACGGGTCGCAGTTAGGTAAAGTAGACTCCCGATCATACTCCTATAAAGCTTGTTATCAACCGGTTTCCCGGCTTCATCTAATGTAAGTTTACAAGAAGTACTCATGGGGGTACTAATTTCCTTTACTTGATCCATACCAAAACGACTTAAAAGTTCGTTTGTGTATTTGCCTTGGTTTAGAAAAATACCATTTGAATTTTGAAAGATTTGAAAACCAAGGAAAAATTTTAATTCCCCTATAAAGCTCATTTCAAATTATTTTCTCATTAAATCTGAAAAATCAGTACAAAGTGATTCTTTGGTTGAACCAAAGATAACGTCATCAACATAAATTTGAACAATTAAAAGATCTTTGGAAGTGTGTTTTAAAAATAGGGTACAATCAGCTTGACCCATTTTAAAATCATTTTCTAAAAGAAATTTTGTTAACCGCTCATACCAAGCCCGAGGGGCTTGTTTTAAGCCATATAGAGCCTTGGTTAACTTAAAAACATGATTTGGAAATTTTGGATCTTCAAAACCGGGGGGTTGTTCAACAAAGATTTTTTCTGAAATAAAACCATTTAAAAAAGCACTTTTAACATCCATTTGAAAAACTTTGAAATTTAAGTGAGCGGCGAATGCCAACAAGATCCTAATGGATTCCAATCTAGAAACGGGTGCAAAGGTTTCACCATAATCAATTCCTTCTTCTTGATTATAGCCCTTAGCTACTAGGCGAGCCTTGTTCCGGGTTATATTTCCTTGATCATCAAGTTTGTTCCTAAAAACCCATTTAGTGCCAATAATTGGATGATCATTGGGTCTTTCAACAAGAGTCCAAACATCATTTCTAGAGAATTGATTTAATTCCTCTTGAATTGCAAGAACCCAATTCTCATCATTAATGGCATCATTAATGGTTTGAGGCTCTAGTTGAGAAAGAAAGGCTTGATGTTCAACCTCGTTGAGGATTGATCTTCTAGTTCGAGTACCGGCTTGAAGTTCACCTATAACATTTTCTAAAGGATGGTCTCTAGAAGGTTTCCAAACCTTAGGAAAGGTGGAAGGCGAAGAAGGTGAAGAGGGTTCTTGATGGTCATCCTCCTTGGAAGGAGAAGAGGAATCATTCAAATGAAGCTTACTAAGCTTATCTTCAACATCTTCAATGACCGGGTGAGGTTTTGGAAGAGTTTCATCAAATTTGACATGAGATGATTCTTCGATGGTTTTTGAACGTTTATTGAAGACACGATAGGCTTTGCTTGAGTTGGAGTACCCAAGAAAAATACCTTCATCGGATTTGGCATCAAATTTCCCTAGGTTATCTTTTGTGTTAAGGATAAAGCATTTACAACCAAATACTTTAAAATAACCAACTTTGGGCAATTTGCCTTTCCAAAGTTCATAGGGGGTTTTCTTAAGAAGGGGTCTTATAAGGACTCTATTGATAGTATAACAAGCAGTGTTTACCGCCTCGGCCCAAAAATATTGAGGGAGGTTGAATTCACTAAGGAGGGTTCGAGCAATTTCTTGGAGAGTTCGGTTTCTCCTTTCAACCACTCCATTTTGTTGTGGAGTCCTAGGGGCAGAGAAGGTGTGATTGTATCCTTGAGAGGAACACAATTCATCGAATTCTTTGTTCTCGAATTCACCTTCATGGTCACTACGGAGCGATATAATTTTATATCCTTTTTCGTTTTCTACTTTCCTAGAGAATTTCAAAAAGGTTCTACAAGCATCATTTTTATGAGCTAAAAAGAAAACCCAAGTGAAACGATAAAAGTCATCTACTAGGACAAAGGTATAGGATTTTCCACCTAGACTTGCTACAGGGGTAGGACCAAAAAGATCAAGATGAAGGAGCTCAAGATATTTTGAAGTGGACACTTCCTTCTTAGATTTGAAAGAAGATTTGTGTTGCTTGCCAAGTTGGCATGGCTCACAAATCAAATCTTTCTTAAACTTAAGTTTAGGAAGGTCACGGATGATCTTGTTCTTATTAAGCTTTAGAAGTGAATGAGAGCTACAATGCCCCAACCTTCTATGCCAAAGCCAAGACTCATTGTCAAGAGCACTTAAACATTTAACATTTTGGCTAGCTAAAGACTTTAAATCAATAATGTAAACATTTTGAAAACGGGAAGCAGAAAATACCAATTTGTTTTGAAAATCAAACACATTGCATAAATCATTTTGAAAATTCACCGAAAAACCACTATCACAAAGTTGACTAATGCTAATTAAATTATGTTTTAGACCTTTAACAAATAAAACATCTTTAATTAAAAAGGAGCTACCAAAACCAATGGTACCTATTCCGACGATCTTGCTTTTTGAATTGTCACCGAAGGTGACGTATCCTCCATCGAATTCTTCAAGGGAGTTGAACTCGGAGGGATCGCCACACATGTGCCTCGATCATCCGCTGTCGAGATACCACGAGCCTTTCGAAGGCCTACTTCTTTGGTGTTTGTCCTAAAAAATCAAGAGAGAATAGATTTTGGTACCCATATAAGTTTGGGTCCGGAAAGATTAGCTAAAAGAGACTTTTGAACCCATACTTGTCTAGAGGGATACATCCTAAGATATTCATCCGAGTAGGTAATGATTTTGGGGCGGCCATATCTAGCATTTTTACAATTGCATTCATAAATCATATGTCCGGTTTTTCTACAATAATTACAAAATTTATTTCGAGAGATCCCCCTTACAAAAGTAGTGGGTGCTCTAGAAGAGGTGGCTTGCTTGTTAAAGCCAAGTCCATGTGTGGTTCTAGCCGAACGTTGAGAACCTAGCAATTTGGTCAAATTTTGTTCACCTTGGGTGAACTTGGCAAGAGATTCCCTTAAATCTTTAATAGTTGAATTCAAAGAATCAACATTTGGAATATCTTGGACCTTAAGGGCAAGTTCCTCATTCTTTTTGAGAAGTTGATCTTTTTCAGAAATTAGAATTTTGTGTTTCTTTTTTAAGGCCAAAAATTTAGAGGTAAGTTCGTGAAAACCTTCCTCTAATTGATCTCTCGCATTTTGGAGATCTTCATAAGACATGTCATTATTAAAAGAAGAAGATGAGGAAGAGGAGTCGGAAGAAGATACCTCATCAAGTTCCATTAGGCATTTTCCACCTTCATTGCTTGAGTCGCTTGAAGACATGGAGTCATCGCTTGCACTCCATGTTGACGCTTTGAAAGCCTTCTTGTTTTTCTTTTCCTTTAACCTTTTCTTGAAAAGAGAGCACTCCGGTTTGATGTGGCCTTTCTTTCCACATTCAAAGCATGTAACTTCTTTTTCTGCTTTTGGCTCTTCCTTTTGTGCCCTTTGAAAATTCTTCTTTTTCTTCATGAACTTGCTCATTTTTCTTGCAAGTTGTGCAATCTCGGATTCTCTATCATCGGATGAGCTTTCTTGCTTTGCTTTGAATGCTATGTTCTTTTTCTCCTTGAAGATTTTACCTTCTTTATCGGCTTGCCTCTTCATGGTAATCTCATATGTCATAAGTGATCCAATGAGTTCTTCAACCGGCATTTTCTTGACATCTTTTGCTTCTTGGATTGTCGTCACCTTTGGAGCCCATGAGCTTGGTAGGACCCAAAGAATCTTCTTGACCATCGTCTCTGCAGAAACATCATCTCCAAGAGACTTTCTCCCATTACACACATCAGTAAAGCGGGTAAACATTTCCGTAATAGATTCGTGTGGGTGCATGGTGAAACTTTCAAAGTCTTGATGATACATATCTAATCTAGTGTCTTTGACTTTGTTAGTGCCCTCATGGGTCACTTCCAAAAGCTTCCAAATTTCATGAGAAGTGGTGCAAGTAGAAATACTATTAAATTCATTACGGTCTAACCCACAATGAAGAGCATTCATGTCTTTTCCATCAAGCTCAAAATTAGCAATGTCTTCGGGGGTCCATTTAGACTCATCTTTGCTAGAGAGAGTGTATCCTTGCATAACAATTCTATATATAGGATAGGCAATACTTCTAAGAAATGTAATCATGCGAGTTTTCCAATAAGTGTAGTCGGTTCCTTCAAAGAATGGAGCCCGAGTCATGGAATACCCTTCGGGTGCTTGTGAGGAAGAAGCCATCACTATGGATTTTAGGTTTGTAACCGGTTAAGGTATTACACAAACGTCCCTCTGATACCAATTGTTGGTCGGAGAGTGATGGCAAGAGGGGGGGTGAATTTCCTTTTTAAAAATTAATTAACAATTTAAAAACAATTTATAAATGCAGCGGAAATAAAAAGGGGCAAGACACAATTTGATAACGGAGTTCGGCTTAAACCAAAGCCTACGTCTCCGCTCCCAACTCAACCGTTGAGATATTTACTTCAGTTTGCTTTTTAATGGTTGTAGCAAGAAACCCACTAGACATTTTATGGTAGGCTAGATCACCTTCGTACAGCTTGCTTTTTTATGATGGTTGTAGCAAGAAACCCAAAATGAAAGTGAGGAAGAAAAAGGATGGTTTGTTTTAATACAAACCCAATGAATAACTAAACAATTGAAATAAATAAATTACAACAAACTTGAGGAAGCCTTGAGCGCTAAGAGTGTGAGAGTAGTTGATGTAGAGGCAGCCCAAGCTTCAAGGATGGAGGTGGATCACAAGTAGCCTTAGAGATTTGTCGTTAGAGCTTCAAGGGATCAAAATATCATTCCAATGTATCGGTGGTTGTTCCCGGCATCCATCCTCGTTTATTTATAGGAGAAATATCCCCAAATACTTCAATATAGCCGTTGGAGGGCTTCCGGAGCCGTTGGAGGTCAAAAGTACAAGTCTGGTCAAAGCCCAACGGCTAGTTTGACTGGGCTTACCGGCTGACCGGTGCTTGTCCACCGGTTGGCCGGTGCTCCAGACAGAAGGCAGAGCATTCTGTCTGGATTCCACCGGCTGGCCGGTGCTGGGCCACCGGCTGGCCGGTGGTTCAGACAGAGAGCAAGCTCTCTGTCTGGTTTCGCCGGCTGGCAGGTGCTGGGACACCGGCTGGCCGGTGGGTCAGACAGAGAGCAAGATCTCTGTCTAGTTCCACCAGCTGGCCGGTGATTCAGACACCGGTTGGCCGGTGGAACCTGGCAGTGGGCAAGGCCTACTGTCTGGTTCCACCGGCTGGCCGGTGGTCAGGCACCAGCTGACCGGTGGCACCTGGCAGAGAGCATTGCTTCTGCCAGAGACCACTAGCTGGCCGGTGGTAATCCACCAGTTGGCCGGTGGACTCAGAGAGTCCTTTTCCAGTCTTCTTGGGCCAACTCTTTGGCAACCTTTTTCCTATCATCAAACAAACTTGAAAACAAGTTAGAACACGATGAGAGTGATTGTGATCATTAAAATCCAAGAGAGAGGGGTACAACATCATCCACTATCACTTTTTATTATATAATATTATTAAGGTGTGTCATATACTTTTTAATATACTCTTCATTCTCAAAGTATATCTTCTTAGTTTATTTATCCTTTTCTCATCCTTATTAAACTGTGCAATTTTCTCAAGAGTTTCTTCTAAATTTTAATTTTAAATATATTTTAGTTATATTCTCTTTTATTAATCATCATCAATTCTTGATAAATAACTTTTCTTTTTAACATGATCTAAGAAGTTGATTTCAACATTAGATTCACTTCTAAATGATGAGTCATCCAACTCTTTTCTACTCAATAATTTATTCCTCTTACTAGAAAACCTTTTATCATGTTTCTTAAACTTCTGTTTTGGGGATTCTTATATTATTTATCTAACATGGAATCAACATGTTTATTCTTTAGAGAGTTACCTAAAAAATGACCACTTTTATTGCAATTCTATTAATTAATATATTTTTTTCTTTTAATTTCTTATTTTTTTATCATCTCTTAATAATAAGGATAATAACTTTTTTGAAATCCTCTTTATCCTCATTATCATCTTAATCACTTGATTCATATTTTATTTATTTATCTATGAACCACACTTTTAGCATTACTTAAAAATCTATCTCATAATTATCCTTATTATTAATGTATATTTCATTTCTAACTTCATATGCTATAGTAACATTATTAATTTCATCCAAAGATATATCATCTCGATCTTCTAGCGATAAAACCTTCGGATCAAACATATATGGAAAGTTTCACATCAGTTTCTTAACAGTAGTATAATCTTACATCTTCTCACCAAAATCTATAATATTACTGATATTATCATTAACCCTTGTTAATTACTCTTTAATATTTTTATCATCATCCATATTAATATCATTAAACCTACTCATATAAATTTGTATCTTAGCCTCCTTAACTTTCATGTTTCCATTGGAAATTCTTCTTAATTTATCTCAAGTCACTTTAGTGGCCGAAACCCCATAAATTTTGTATGAATCTTTTTAGATAGATAAATAAAAATAGAATTTTTAGGTCTACCATATTCTTGTATATTTAATTTATCATCATATGTCAAAATGTGCTTATTAAAGAGATGAAATACCACTATATAATTATCTCTAACTTTTAACTGAAGATATAGAAGCTAGTGTAACATCATATTCCTCTAACTATGATAGTTCTTAACATAAAATGTAGAAAAAACATTTTTTTACTGAATTTATATTCTCTATCCTCGGTATATAGTTGTATCTTTCTAAGTAACCTCACTTTGATACCAATTGAAGTTCCTAGATTAGTGTGAGGTCATTGAGAGGGGGAGGGGTGAATTGGTGATCTCTTTTGTTTTATCATTTATTCTGAAAATTTAACATCTAAAACTTTTTAAAGTTCTTAACCTACTCAATTTTATCTCATAATTAAACTTGTATGTATTAAAAATAAATAGAGATATTAACACATGATATTTACAATGTTCATCCTCAATGTGAGAACCTACTCCTCACAATGATGGTTATATCCCCCAGCATGGATTCTCCACTAACAAAAATAGTAATTGGTTACACCCATCAATTAAAAAATATAGTAACTAATTATAACCCCCACCAGTTATAAACTTCCTAAAATATGGGTTATACCCCAATCACAATCCTCCAATAGCAGGTTATACCCATATCCACAAGATCCTTCTTCAGTGTTGATCTAGTATAAGAAGAACTTATTTTTCAGATATTCTTACTGCATAAGAAATTTGGATCACCTTTTCCTATGTAAAAATACTTTGTGATCTTAAAAATCTCTCTAAAAATGATAATGGTGTCAAAAAATTCCTTTTTAGCTTAAAATACCTAGATATACTCAAATCTAAAATTTCCAAAACTTTGTCCAGAAATATTTCTCCTTTAGAAACTATCTCAATGGTAACCCTTTATTTGGTATGTTGTGTCTAGTACCCATGATTCTGGTCTATGTATGTGTGTTACACCTTCTATATGATGTTCTTATGTCTTATGGTCTTTGGTTAGGTACTCCACTATACGGTATAAATTTTTCATATTTATTCAAATACTCCTCTCAAATTGTATTCAATAATCCTCTTCTTTAACCATGATGATTATTGATCGATAACCCATGATGAACTGAGAATAATTACTCTCAAAAAATGTATTATAATTTTACTCTAAATGATCTCTCCTTATTTTATATTCTAATATTCCTCTGAAAATTAAGGAATAAACACAAGCACTAAATTTGAATTCGCCGATCAACTCTCCCTTCAATTGACCTATTAGAGTTGGTGACCTAGAACAAAATTATCTGTACATTATGATTACCTGTATTCATATATTTTAATATTAATAAATAAATTTCCACATCATGATTGTTCTTCTACATAACATAGTATGTGATAATGTCATAAGAGTTGTTTTCACGATAAAATGTCATAGCAGTTCCCTGTTATGATGAGAACCTATAAGGGCTATGAAAATATTCTTAAATATATCTTATATAGCCAGATTATGCAATTTGAGGGACACATATGATATAGGATATCAGGGGTGGAGGCTCATATAACTTTGAGGCACCTTCTCATGGTATAAACCCTTGGTAATATCTAGTGTAGGATATTATGAGAACAAGGCCTGTAAGTAGAAAATCCACATTTATATATTTCATTGGATGTTCCTATTTTCAGACATGTGTATTGATCCTTAAACTTTACTATTATTATTAATGAGTATTATGAGACATGTACTTTAATGTATTGATGAAAATGGTGATGACATATGTTTACGATGAGGTAGGAAATGTTGCGTTCATCATGAGTAATATTGTACTAATGAATAATGTGAGAAAGAACTTTTTCCTTCTGTTATTTAATAGAAGTTGATATCTTAGGCCCTTTTATGGAAATTATATATCCTAAATAAATCCATGTCCATGGTTTTATATAGGCAATTTCATTTTTTGAAAATTAAAAGAAAGATATATTGATCACATATGTTGATGGGACCATCTTGCAACCAGCTGGATTAGAGATATCATGATAAAAGGATTATATTACACAGTAAGCATCCGTATGAAGTTTTATGTCATTGAAAAATTAAATTATTTCTCTATGGTATCCTTGGCATGTCTCTAGATTCTAAACATGGACTTTAGTCTACCTCACCAAATGTCACTAAGAAAGAGGCATAGGGGGTCACACACTAATTGTATCCAGAATCCTATTTAAATAATATTTTATTATTTATTATTTAACAAGTTGAATAAATGTTATCCCTACATTTGGTTTAATATTTATTCAGTTTTTTATTAATCTAATAAATTATGTCACTAGTTATTCGAGATAATATTATATGAGTGAAATATTTAATTAATATTTATTTTCTATTTAGTGAATATAATATTTATTTATTTATTGGTGAATAATGCAGTGGTATTTATTTAATAAATAAATAGACATTATTCAAGCATTGATAAATATAGGGAGAAATAGTGGACCAATTTTAATGGTCTGTTGAGAAATAATATATATTAAATATTTTTTTAATAAAAAATATTAATTTTAATTCAAAAGTTAAGCACATGTCTAAAAATAATAATAATAATATTATTATTATTATAGAAATGGGGTTATATAATGGATTAAATAAATAATAAAGCGCACTTGAGGAATTACCTATTTCTAATCCTAGTGATATATAAACCCCAATATATTATTTTCAAAGAGATCCAATTCGTTTGTTTGGTTTTGCACAATGAATATAGAGAATCCACTCAAAGCCCTAGAGAGCTCCCTCTTCCAAGAATTCTCCTAATAATGGAGACCAATCATCCTCCAGCTACCACTCTCAAGTCTAGAGAGATCATGGAGAACACTTTAGAAGTGATTCTCATGTAGATCAAAGGATAACTATGTAAGCAATGGGATATTTCATGTTATCACCCTAATATTCCTTTGTCAACATTCGAAGATTTGTGGAACATGTGTGGATCACCGCTAGAGGGAATATTCTCTTGATTCCTTCAAAGAAATGATGGTACAATGTAGATATTTTGTCAAATCCATCAATTATGAAATAATTCTCACAAGGTAATTCTTAAGTAATTAAATTAATTATAAATAATATTTAATGATTTGGAACTTCTTTCCGGCATTCTATCCCTTATATTTTTTTCTTTGATTCAATTCTGTTGATCACGGAGTTTATCATTGTGTAAATATAGGATTGACCATCAATCATGAAATTAATTAAAGTTGTACATGAACCATCACACACATCCACTATTCATATAACCTACAAGTGTTATTAGAGTGGTCACATAATTATTCATAATTATTTAAAATATCATTAATTTTTTTACGCATTTATCATTTAGTTTTCAACTAAATTTTAATTTTTATTTAATCCAAATTGAAATTTCTTCTTCTACCTATTTCTTTTATTATAAATATAATCAAATATATTAATTTTGTGAATGAAATAAAATCAAACATATCATCTGGATGTGTTGAGGATTCTAACCAGATAACACAAGATTACTCGTTGTGTATACAGAGGTACACACTTTGTACAAGTGTTTAATGCACTAATAATTAACTAATAATTAATTCAAGTTGTTTTGATTTAATAAATTTGGTGAATTTAATCATACACAATGTGTTTATTTGGATATCCTAGTGCACAGTCATCCGTAGTACACGTTGTATATACAATGTACATGATGTGTAGTCCTTTGGTCCCATACAGGTCGTGTATCTTCTTACATGGCCTACCTGACTGGTGACCATGTAAATTAGAGACCACGTACTGTGTAACCCTTATACACACAGTGTACTAAAATTTTTACAAGGCATGGATACATGTAGAGTACCTAGTCATGTGTCTCTAATATACGGTAAGAAACATATATGTCATGTGGATGTCTTTTACACTCTATGTTCTTCGAACAAATTGTGCATAATTAAAATTTATTTATTATACTATGTAAAATTTATCAACATGTTACTACATGTAGTAATTAAGTTTATAGGACATTCCATGTTATGGGTTTTAATATATATAAATATTTATTTAATTTCTATATAATTTTTGGATCTGCATATCATGTATGATTCATATTACAATTATTACTCTATGTACATTGAAGCATAACACATGAAATAAAAATCATATAATCTTTGATTTCATTATGTTTATAGTATAATTTATAAAAGTGTGTGATAAATCATGTATGCCACGTGTCCAAAGAGTAAATTAATATACGATTATAATACATGTTGGGTAGTTAAAATGGGTACTCACTGTGTTACATCCAAGGTACATTTATGTTTACAGTTAATTTTAAATAAATTTTTTTAATTTTATCAAAATTATTATGGATGAGAATCTCAATGAAATTTATATTATAATTAAGATAAAATAATTGATTAATTAAAAGAAGATAATTAAATGATTCAAGCGTGATTTATCATAAATAAGAATGATTATAATTGAATGAGAATTTTTTTTAAATTCCTAATTCATTGCATGTTAATGGATGATCATGAGCTTAGAAAATTATATTTTTATGTGATTTGTTTCATTTAAATTAAATTAATTTTTTGACTTACATGTCATCTCTCATCTTAATATGTAATTTCTTATTTGCCCATGGTTTATTTCATTTAAACACCCTATTTCAATCATCTGTGTGTAAGTTAAATGAATGTAATGGATGAACCTCCCAAGTTAGTAGAGGTGGTTGATGTTTACATCTTATTTGAAACCAATCTGTGATAGATAAATAGGTGGAGTGATGGAAATGTGTAACAAAAACCTTAATTTCTTCAAGGTTTTTCTCCCCCAGGTCGTCAGCTAATTTATCATTTTTTAGATAAACTAACCATTAGTAAAGTCTCATGATCCTACCACTTTCTTATTTTCTTTCTAAACATTTTCATGGTTATTTCATTATAGAAATTTTATCACAATCACATGAATTAATGAATTAAAAATCATGTAAGATAGAACTAAAATAAATTGTATTTGGTGAAAATATTATCTAATACATGATTAATAAATTAAGTGAATCCACTTAATATTAACAAGAATTTAATAAAGTTAATAATTGGAAATTTATGCATAAAAGGATAAAATTCCTAAATAATATATATTACATTGGTATATCCTTCTATTATTTCAGTTAAAATCAAACCATTGTTCAAAGTGTTTTTCCATCCAAATTTAGGGTGATTCCAATTATTAGGGAATTCTAACATGAATTTTTGGGTTGACTTAACTTAGTTCACATAAAGGTTTGACTAACAATGTAGGAATTGATGTAACTGAGAGACAAAAGTTGAGGAAGTCTAATTTAAGGATTTCAGGATTGGGGAGTCCACTCAATAGATCAATGAACTGGGAATTAATTCAATTGGCATTTGGAATGACTAAATAAAATCATTCAATATTCTTGACCAACCAAAGTTGGGGTAACAGGAAGGGGAATATGGATACTTTCCACTAGAATTTCCAAGAAATAGGATATCCTTAAGAAAATAGTGAGGGATATTAGGTTTTGAAAAAATAGTGGGAGATCAATAAATATAATATTTATTTATTTGTCTAAATTTTATCAGATAAAGTACTAATATTTTTCTCATCTTATTTATAGAAACATCAGTAAAAATTACTTCAAATATATCACTATGATCCATACTTTATATGGATAACCTTTTCACCATCACAAATTTACATGAGTGGAGAATTCACTTATGTGTTATCTTATTCCATGAATGGAAATAAAATGTGATGGAAGAACATATTCCTGATATTCCTAGAAATGAGGCTTGTGATAAAGATTTAATGCTCTATGAGTAACATTTTAATGATTACACATATGATTAGTATTTCATATTATCATCCATAACCAATGAGATTTTGAAGCAATGTGAGAAAATGGATGTGTATAACATGATGTCTCATCTTTTGTATCTCTATAAAGAGAATAAGAGACAACAGTGATACGATATATCCAATGCTTTGTATATAACTAAATTTGGAGAGACTTCTCTAGCTAGGTCTCATGTATTCAAGCTTATTGGATACATTGAATTCTTAGACATATTAGGGATTAAATTCCAAAATGAGTTGCACTTAGATATAATACATTCATCACTTCCCATGACCTTCTCCAGTTTTATTATTAATTAAAATTTGATAAATAATGTGAAGATTCTATTAGAACTTATTACTTTTATTTTCCAAGTGGGTAAGGACGTTGGTCATGATAAACTGATGATCCTTATGGTTAATAATAGAAGTAAGAACAATGATAAGGGGACCAAGACTCATAACATGTCTAAATATCCCTATCACCATCCTTTAAAGAAGAGGAAGATCCAGAGATAAAGAAATTAAATAGTGGAAGTATTTTTTTTCATGTGGAAACTAAGGACACTGAATGAATAAATACACCAAGAAGAAAATGTAATCAAAAGTTGCATTGGTATCGAGTGTAATATTTCAATATCTACACATTTGGTATTAGATATTGCTTGTGGTGCTCAAATCAATATCAAAATTCCGGAACCAAGTAGATTGTAAAAGATTTCTAGAGGAGTGGTGGATTTGAGAACTGCTAGTTGTGCGATGATGGATACTCTATCCATTTGTGACTACCATATTTCATTTCCAAAAGGAATGATTTTGGTTTTAAAATATTGTTATTATGTACCAACTTTTACCAAGAACATAATTTTTGTATCATCTCTGGATACAGATGGTTTAATTTTCAAGTTTGGAAATAATTTTTTTCTTTTATAAAGACAATTTATGTTATGGTATGAAGCATTTAAATAATTTAAATTATTTATTAAATTATGAAAACCAAGTATTGTAAGTTTATAATGAATCATGTTCACATGAATTATATAACACCTAACTATGGCACAACCATCTTAGTCATATAAATGATAAGTGTTTGAAAAAGATCTATCAAAATGGTTAATTAGACTCTTTTGTGATAAAACCACTTGAAAGATGTCATGATTATTTATAATGAAGAATGAATAAACCTCCATTTAGCACATAGGTTGAAAGTTCCATAGAGATTCTAGGATCGGTACACACTGATGTGTGTGGGTTATTTATAGTATAAGCTAAAGGTGTGTATACTTATTTCATAACTTTTATTGATGACTTTATTAGATATGTTTATTTCTAATTGATGATTTATAAGTATGAGTCCTTTTAGAAATCCAAGTAATTCAAGAATGAAGTAGATAATCAACTTAGAAATAAGATAAAGAAACTTCGATCAGATTGAGGTGGTGAATATCTCAACCAATATTTTATCTAATTTCTATGGTAGTTTTAGATTCTGTCATAACTCGCTCCACCTTACCCTCTATAGTGGAATGGTGTTAGTGAAAGGAGGAAGTGTACCATGTTAGACATGATAAGGTCGATGATGATTCATGTAGATCCTTTATTATCTTTTTGGAGATATGAATTACAAACAATGGTATAAACATTAAATTGAGTACCAAATAAATGGGTAAACTGAATTCACTTTGAGATATGGAGTTGAAAGAAACATGTTTTGTCACATGCAAGTGTATAGGGTTGTGTGAAATTTTTTAAGGCCATATTGAGAAAAAAAACTAGAACCCAAGGTATAAAGTGTATCTTTATAGGGTATCCCAATGAAATAAAGGGATAACACCTATACAACCCCTCAGATAATAAAGTGAGTATCACTAGAAAACCCCTTCTTTATTGAGAGGGAGCACATCCTCAAAAAGGATAGTGGGAGAAATATTAACATCGATGAAGTTGATTCTAAAGTTACAAAAAAGTTTTCATTGGAATAGATTCCGCAGGTCCCCATGTAAAAATTAGTTCCTAAAACAGAAGTATTGCGTAAGAGCACAGGAGAAGTAAGAAAACCAGAGAGGTGTCATTTCTAGTCACAAAAGAAGGTGACTTGTTATTGGTTGACAATGATGAACCTCACTCCTATAAAGAGGTATTATAGGGCACAAAAGATTCCAGATGGAAAGAATCCATGAATTCTGAAATGGATTCCATGTATCATAACCAAGTTTGGGTTCTACTCAATACACCAGTTGATGTAAATCATGTAGGGTACAAATCAGTATTCAAGATAAAAATGGAAATTTAAGGTAAAGTAAATACCTATAAAGAAAGGATAGTGGCTAAAGGGTTTAAATAGAATCAAGGAATTGACTATGAAGAAATATTTACACCAGTTTCTATGTTTAAGTCCATAAGAATTTAACTTTATATATAAGTTTATCATGACTTTGAAAATTTAAAGATGGTTTTAACTACTGCATTATGTTATGGGAACCCTTAGGAAAATGATTATATGACATAGTCAGAATGGTTTTTGACTCGAGGTGATGACAAAAATATTTTTAAGTTACAAAGATCAATTTATGTATTAAACCAAGTATCTAGGTCATGGAACATTCGATTTGATAAAGCTATAAAAGAATTTGGTTTCATTGATAATGAATGTGAGCCATATTTTTACAATAGGTTTAGTGGAAATGTAGTGGTTATCCTAGTAGTATATGTTTATGACATATTAGTTATTGAAAATGTCATACGATTATTATAGTCTATTAGGGACTGGTTAAAAAAATGTTTCTCCGTGAAGGACTTAGGTGAAATAGTCTATATTCTAGGGATCCAGATCATTCATGATTGATCTAAGAGGCTACTTGGACTAACTAAAAGTACATACATTGACCATATACAAAATGGATTTGGTATGGAACAATCCAATAGGGGATTAGTTCCATTGTAACATGGTATACATCTTTCTAAGTAAACATGTACTTGGACACAACATGAGAAAGAGAGATTGAGTAAGATCCCATATCCATTAGCAATATGATCAGTCATGTATGTCATGTTATATACTAGACTTTATGTTACCTATGAATTGATCATGGTAGGAATATATTAAGTAGATATATGAGAACATCATTTGTCTGTTGTTAAAGCTATACTCAAGTATCTGAGAAGAACTTAGGATAAGTTCCTTGTGTATGAAAGAGATAAGATGATGGGAATCAGGGATTATAGTGAAGCTTGTTTTGAAAACAGATCATATTGATCTAAAGTCGTATCCAGTATATTTTTATGGTCTCAATAGAGGAGTTATGAGCTGAAAGAGTTCAAAGAAGTCAGTTTTCATTGATTATATAGTGGGGTCTGAGTATATAGTGGCTTTTGATGTAGCTAAGGAATATATTTAAATATGAAACATTGTCGAAGATCTTGATGTTTCACCTAGTAGTAAAGATCCTATCACAATGTATTGTGATAATACTGAATTGTTGGATCTTATAAAATAGCCAAGGATACACCAAAGGGAAAATCATATACTTTTAAATGGAAAATCATACACTTTTGGTCACTTGTTGTTTCAAGTAGGTATTTTTTAGCCTTTATTTATTTATATATCATGTGGGGTGGGTGTAGTAATGTTTCTTCATGAAGAATAGTTGAATCTTTTTCCTTAACAAGTAATAAATGAGGTTAAGGTAATATGATGATCAAAATATAACATGGGTCAATGAAATAATATCAGGGAAGTGATGATGTTACGTATACTATTTTATTTTTTATCCATCAACCATGTTTTGAATTGTATATGATGTAATTCCTTATAAAAATCATGGTCCTTGGTGGTCTTTTCTTGCACACAGGTGGTGTTCTATATTTTTTAGTGATGATTTTATAAATAGTTGTTCTATGATCACCCCTATTATTTAAAGTAGAATTAAAGAACCCCTATTTATAAATATTAATATGCTTGGCTTAATGGTGTGGTTGTGTGTTGTGTTTGGTTGGGTTGCGTACTTAGTGGGGGGTTGTGTGAAGTTGTTGTTGGTAACCTTATTATGGGTACTGGGGGTGGATAGAGGGAATGGACATGTGTTTGGGGTGTCCTATTTTTGTAGTGGGGCAGTAATTTGGTGGTGTTTTGTAGTGGGATTTGTGTATGGGGTGGTATAAGAGGTGTGGTTGGGAACTCAGGTAAAGGGTTTGATAAATTGTGGAATGGATGGACATGATTTGAATTGGGACTACTTTTGGGTAGTGGTTGGGCATCAGGGCTACAGGATTGGTTGTGTCGTGACTTCATGTTTATAGGTGTACTTCATGTGGTGATGTTGTGTAGCGGGGATACCACTTCTATTTGTGAGAGGATGATTGATTGGGATAACTTTGAAGAATAACATTTGGCAGTAGTTGAACAGGTTTCTAGGAAAAAGGGGGTGTGTGTAGTGGGATGGTAGATTTGTTATTCTCTATTGTTTTTATAAATGGGTATTAAAATGGATTTCCTTACCTTGTTCCCTACTTCCTTGTTTTCCTTGGTAGTGTTTAGTTTCCTTTATCCTTATGAAAATGGTTGCAGATGTTGTGCTTGGAAGTTTCTCAATGTAGTGCTGGAATAAATTAAAGTGAACCCCTTAATTAACAAATGGAAAGTGGATAAATGAAAATGGGTTAGGCTTGTATTTTATTGAGTTTGTTTATGTGGTTGTGCATATAGGGGTAGTAGAAAATGTGATTCTATGTGGGATGATTGTTTGTTTGAAACCATAGGTTAGGATGAGTGTTTTCTTACCTATATGTATAAATTGTAGTTCCTTGTGATTTTTATATTCTCCCCACCCTTGTTGAGAACTATGTGATGACCACCCCCATTTCATGGGGGAGGGTGTCTTTCCCAACATCCCGATGTGAGGATGGATAAATGGTTACTAAATTTCTTCTTCTCACCCTATTTCAGTTCTTACCACTCAAGCATATTCAGGCAGGCTGTAATGGATTGATATTTACTATAGCTAAAGATCCTTTAGGTAGGTTGTGCTGTGAGTTAGAGGCCTAGGTGTTTGTGGGCTAGGATTGGTTTCCCAAGCATCTTCGAGATGAGTCCCAGGTGTATTTGGGTGAGATTTGTGGTGTGGTTGTGGATCATATGTCGAAGGGTAGGATTTGTGTGTGGTTTGAGACCCGGGTGTGTATGGGAAGGTTGTTATAGTGGGACTGCATTTTGGAAGACTGGTAGAATCAAGACATTAACCATTAGGAATGAGAATCTAACCAGTGGGAAAGTGTTTTAGGGAACCCAAATGTTGATGTGCTTATAATACTACTTTACTTGACTTTTTTTATTTAGTAAGTGTGCCTTGGTGAGGCTGGGCTAGTTAGTAATCCGTGGTAGGTTCTTTGAGGTTCTATTATTCTCTCACAAGGGAATTAGCATGTTCCCCCACTTGTGCATGGGTGGATTTAGTTTTCTTAATGGGTATACTTTTTTTCTTACCCAATGTTTGTAAAACTGTTTCCAGGTTTCCAGGAGGACTTTTAGGATCATGTTGGTCCTTACTAGATTGGGCATCTGGATAGTTGTTGTGTTGTTACTTTGTCCCTTTCTTTTGGTACTTGATTTGGTTATTTGGTTATAATTTTGTCACAGTTTACATTTAAATCATGCATGGGTTGGAATTTGGTTTCCTTTGTATAATGGTTTGGTGTTGTTTGGTATTTTTACCATCTTATCTCCTGATCATATTTTCATTAAAAAGGGTAATGTCTTCTATTTTTTGTGAGATTATATACCCATGGTGCTAGTCGCTACTCCAGATCCTATTAGATGTGGGACTCATGGGGTCATTGTCTCTCCTTCATCTTGAAGAAGGAAGGGCATGGCACTTTGATGTCCCTTCCCTCATCTTGAAGAAGGCGGGTTATGACAGAATGGTATCAAAGGTGATGGTTGAGAGATATTTTGGAGTTCAAATTTAGGCACCATGAGGATTGCATGGGATGGTAGGGAAATGGAATTAAGCAATCTTGGTGTGTGAAATAGGTCAGAAAAGACCGACTAGGACACGGGATTTTAGGGCTCCCTGTGATTTGATGCAAGGACTCTAGGCCTACCAAACGACTAAGTGAGGCTACGTTGATTTATATGTAGAAACCCTAGGAAAGGTACATGCATCATATTGACTTGTGTTCTTGTGTGTCTTGGGATTTTTTCTAATTTAATTTAAATAAATAGTTAAAATAAATATTAAAATAAAATTTCATACTACTCGTGATTAAAAGTTATTTATTTACCATTTTATCTATGGAACCAGGATGTTTCCCATGTGTGGAACGAGTAGTTGAGGCCCAGCAGGCTAACTTGGTTGATAAGCGGAGGGCTGATCGAGAGAAGGAACATGACTTGTGGCAAAATAACCTTCATGATTTCCAGCAGTAGACCCTAGGAAATTACGAAGTCATTGTTTCAGACTTAGAGACAGAGGGTAGGCTTGAGGAGTTGATAATCACCTTTACCTTGATCTGTGCTCTGAGGGAGTATTTAGTTCCTCTAGTAGTAATCCAGATGTGAGAAGCAGTGCATCAGTGGTGGATGATTTACCTCGGGGAGAGGAAGGAGACCCATTTCTCATTTTCTGACTTTGAGAAGGAGTGTTGGGCATAGTTTCATTCCTCAAAGATGAAGGCTAAGAAGAGGCAGGAGATGCTCTCCCTCCAGTAGGGGAGTATGTCGGTGAGGGAACTAGGTATCAAGTTCAAGGATATCCTACAGTTTAATCTGGGTCTCTCTTCAGATGAGGAGTTGCAGGTGAGACGCTTGGAGGAGGCACTTTGACCTTTCCTTTAGTATTTCGTCACTCCCTTTACCCTAATAACATAATTAAAATTTCATAAGAAGGATGAAGTAGTGGATAGGATGCACTCATAGGGAGGAGTACCATGAGAGGGGAGACATATGAGTTCATCGAAGGGGAAGGAAGTTAGAAGTAGGTCTCTAGCATTAGGTCCTTCCGAGTTTTGGTTACTCGAAAATAGGTATCAGCAGTTTCAGTTCTGATCTCCTGGTCCTTTTCCTTTTACCATGGGCCCGGAACCAAGGCGCTTTGTCTGTGGATGTCATGGACATCTTTGGAGCCAGTTCCCAACTCAAGCTCAATATAGTGGGGGTGGGAAGTTTCAGTGCCCACCTCAGCTTTAGTAGTTTTCGGTCAGACCATTCCAACAATAGGGGTGGTGGGGCCTACTCCACCGAGGATAGACAGTGTTGGAGAAGGCTAACCTTAGGGTTCTCCATAGGGACCTCGACCAGGGTGTGTTCGGGGAGGTAGTTGATAGCTGAGGGGTATTAGAGCTGGACGTGGTCATTTACACGCCACTAAGGCAGTAGTTCTAGTAGGGCTGGAGGTTGTTCAAGGTATGATCAATCTATTTTGTACTCTTGTGTGTGATTTGTTTGATTCAGGAGATTTACACTCCTTTGTTATACTCATTCAAGACCAATACCTTGGAACTATATGTAGAGAGACTTTTTAGTACCCTAGTGTTGAGCACAAAATTTGGAGTTCAAACCAGTATGTTTCATGTTTTCAGGGTTGTAGACTAATGTTGGGGTCGCATCAGTCCATTGGGGATCTTCTTCTTCTATAGATGTGGCCATACGATGTCATCTGTGACATCGATTGGTTGTTCTTTGTGCATTCCATTATCGTATGCTTCCATAGGAGAGTTGTGTTTTTGGATATGGATGGCTTGTATGTATCTTTTGTTGGCGAGCGCAGTCGTCAGGAGGGAAGTCAGATTGTGGATCCTCTTCTTTCAATGTTATCCAAGCTGTGAGAGGGGTCAATGTGTGCTGAGATGGTGGAGGTTTCAGGAGTTTTAGGGGATTTCCTAGATTTGTTCCCCAAAGAGGTTGTGACTCTACCTACTCTAGGTGATGTTGTGATCGAAATAGACATACAACCCAGTTTCTGTCCGATTTTGATGGATCCCTATCAGATGGAACCTTCTAAGTTGTAGGAGTTTTGGATCTTGGTTGAAGACCTAATGAAAAAGGGTTTTATCTAGCCGAGTGTGTCATTGTGGGGTGCTCCAGTCTTGTTCGTGAAGAAGGCAGACGGTGGACTAAGTCTATGCATAGAATACCAGAGACTGAATCAGGTAATGATCAAGAACCATTACCCTCACCTAAGAATAATGATATTTTTGACTAGTTAAGGGGAGAAGTTTGGTTCTACAAGATTGATATATGGTCTGGATATCATTAGTTGAGGGTGAAGGAGGTTGACATCCCCAAGAATGCTTTCAGGTGAAGGTATGGGCACTTCGATTTTGTGGTCATGTTGGTCGGTGCTATGAATTCACTAGTCATGTTCATGGGTATCATGAACTCTCTCTTTTTCAAGTTCTTGGACCAGTTCATTATCATGTTCGACAATGATATTCTTATTTAATCAAAGTCAGAGGAGGATCACACTGAGCACCTTAGGACAGTCTTATAGGTCCTCTGGCACCACCATCTCTATGGGAAGTTTTCCAAGTGAAAGTTTTGGATGTGAGAGGTGAACTTCCTTGTACATTTGGTGTCTCGGAAAGGGATAGTAGTGGACCCATCAAATGTCAAGGTGGTTTTTTCTTGGGAAGCACCTAAGAACTTTCCAAAGGTTAACAACTTCTTGATTCTAGCAGGCTATTACTGGAGGTTCATACCTAACTTCTCTTGAGTTGAGGCTCTGTTGATAGCTTTGACTAGAAAAAACTATTCCTTCATGTGGAGTGAGCAGTGTTAGGCGTCTTTTAGATACCTCAATGGGAATTTGATCAGTTCTCTAGTGCTTAGGTTTCTAGAGGAATGGGGGATGTTAGAGGTGTTATGTGACACTTCTAGTCTAGAATTGGGATGTGTAATGATGCATAAGTAAGAATTGATCTCTTATGGGTCTAGGAAGTTATGTCCAAATGAACGTTACTATGCCACTCATGATCTGGATCTTACAGAAATTGTATTAACTCTAAATTTGTGGAGACATTACCTCATCAGGGAGTGATTTTTGGTCTTCACGGATCATAAGATCTTGAGGTATATCGTCTCCCAGCAAGACTTAAACTTGCAGTAGCGAGGGTGGATGGAGTTTCTTTGGTACTATGACTTTTAGATCTCTTACACCTCATAAAATGGGAATGTGGTGGCTGATTCCTTAAGTAGGAAATCACAAAATGAGGTATTTTGGGAATCCACAGATGCTTGGAATGAAATGGAGGAGTTGAACACTTTGCATGTGGATGTGAGAGTTGATGGAGGCAGAGGCTTTCTATTTAAGATGACAGTGCAACCTTCCTTGGTGTGGTATGTGGAGAAGTATCAGTGGGGAGACTCATAGAATAAAGTGATGATTGATTGCATTTTCCAAGGTGATGCACTGGAGTGATGGTTGAAGGATATTTAGAATCAGATTTTGTTCTGTGGGAAGCTATTTGTCCCAGTGGAAATGCATGAGGGAGTTCTCCATGAGTTTCATAGCTCACTCCTGGTGGTGCATCCAGGAGTTTATGAAATGTATCAAGGATTTAGGGAACATTTTTTGTGGTCGGGGGTGAAGCAAGCGGTGGCAGAGTTTGTGGTAAGGTACCTAGTGTGTTAGCGGGTGAAGGATAAGCACCGTGTTTCCAATAGTCTTTTGTATCCCTTTAGACATTACTGAGTGTAAGTTGGATAAAATATCAATGTATTTCATCATAAGATTACCTAGGACTCAAGGAGGATGTGATTCCCTTTAGGTAGTAGTGGATCGGTTGACAAAATCATCTCACTTCTTATCGATCAAGGAGTTGAGTGCAATGGATGCCTTAGCACAAAGGTATGTGGATGAGGTGGTGTGGCTATATAGTGTTAAAATATCCATTATCTCAAATTGGGATACAAGTTTTATGTCATGAGTCTGTAGGGTATTTAAGTATTCCTTTTTCACTCAGTTATGCCTCACCACTTCATTCCACCTTCATATGGATGGACAGATAGAAAGGGGAAACCGTACATTGGAGGACATTTTATAGGCATGTGTTCTAGAATTTACTGGGTCAGGGGTGTGACATTTTCCCTTATTATATATTTCTTACAATAATATCTATCACTCTTCCATTATTATGGCTCTATTCAAAGCTCTATATGGGAGGTCGTGTCATTCACCCTTGTGCTGGATGGAAGTTAGGGAGGTAGCTATTCTGGGATCAGACTTGGTGCAGAGTATGACAGAGAAGGTGCATCTTTCCCATGAAAGGATGAAGGCAGTACAAGACTGACAGAAGTCACATGCCAATAATAAGAGGTGTCATTTTGAGTTCAAGGTTGGGGACCATGTTTTCTTGAAGGTTTACCCTTGATGTGGGTAGTGGACGTTTGGCAGATGGAGAAAGATTTCTCTCAAGTTCATCAAACTTTTAAAGGTATTGGGATGAGTTTGTGAGGTGTCATATCAGATGTAATTTCCACCATGGTTGGAGAGGATCCATGATGTCTTACATGTCTCTTAGATCCATCAGTTTCTACACGATGACTCCCACATCATTGACTGTGGAGAGTTGGGTATCTAAGACAATGCGATGTTCATGAAGAGACTAGTAAGAATCAAGGATCATGAGGAGAAGGTTCTTCGTGGACAGACCATTCCTTTGGTTTGTGTGTTATGGAGACATGTTGACCTCAAGGAGAGTACTTGGGAGTGAGAGGAATAGATGTGTGCCCAGTACCTAGAGTTGTTCTGATTTTTTCTCTTGTTTTTTTCACTATGATTTTCTTATGATGTAATTCTTGGCCTCATTTGCTGTGAGATGAGTTTTTTCCTATTCTTTGAATGTGTGTGAAAAGTATTAACTATGGGGAGGGTAGGAACAGATCCCTAATCAAGATGCATTAATGTAGATGTGATTGAGCCCATATAGGTGAGTGAGTGCCACCCAAAGTAGATAGTATCTTGACATTAAGGAAGGAGCTCTCTAATCCATGTATCTGGACTGTGTGACCTTTGGTGTTTGTGTGGTTGTTTTGGGGAGTAGTGTTCAGTGATATGTTCTTGGATTTTGAGGTTTTACCTCTAGTTTCTAAACAATGCAATGTGGTTTTCCCTGAGATGTATCTTACGGGGTGGTTGTTCAGACCCCTTTTTTTCTAAGTTTGGTTTGAAATTCTTAGGGATGAGAATAGTTTGAGAGGTATCTGATGTAATGACTCAAATTTCCCCAGGTTATTCCTTTGTGAAAATCCATTTATTGTGGTGTTCTTAGGTTTGTAGTGGTTTGTTTCATGAGTTTTCAAAAATCAAATTTCACTAAACAGTTTCACCAAAATGGCGGCACTGTGATGGTGGCACACCAAAATAGTGGCACCGTAATTGAAGAACACCTACATAGTGGCACCATAATTTTGGAACACCAAAATAGTGGCACTATAATAGAGGCACACTGAAATGGTGGCACTATTATGGTGGCACACTGAAATGGTGGTACACCAAAGGGTGGCTTACCCTTTTCTAAATTTCCATTTTTTCCCATTTCTCCCATTTTTTCCAATTTCTCCCCTCTTATGTTTTATTTGATGTAAACTGACTTTAAAGGCTTGTTTGTTCATTTTTAAGGGATTTTAAAAAGATATAAATTATATATTTAATATCCTAATTCTTCGGGGACTTTGATATATTCAAACCGCGTGATCTTGACCACGATCCCATGTTAATGACTTTTGAAATCGTTCTTCCTTTAATATAGGATTGGATCTTCAAATCC
Source organism: Viscum album (assembly GCA_963277665.1). Classification (NCBI taxonomy): domain Eukaryota; kingdom Viridiplantae; phylum Streptophyta; class Magnoliopsida; order Santalales; family Viscaceae; genus Viscum; species Viscum album. The sequence continues at coordinate 507,684,284 of OY728143.1, read as the reverse complement.
ATGATCTTATATTCCTAGTGTGTTTCTTTTCCCTCTTGGTGCACCTAGTTCCTTCCCTTCCGATGGAGTCGTGTGTTGTGTTGTATCCATCGATTTATCTTTCCTTAGAGTTTTTCCTTGGAGTTTTCCTACTACTCGTGTGGCCCTCTGTTTTAGCACAAAGAGGAGTTTTGATTGCCTGTTTTTTTAAGTAGGGATTATTCTACCTCTATTTATTTGGGTATCATGTGGGGTGGGTGTAGTAATTTTTCTTCGTGAATAATGGTTGAATCCTTTTCCTTAACAAGTAATAAAAGAGGGTAAGGGAATATGATGATCAAAAGATAACATGGGTCAATGAGATAATGGTAGGGAAGTGATGATGTTATGTATGCTATTTTATGTTTCATACATAAACCTTGTTTTTATTTTTATAGGTTGTAAGTCCTTCTAAAAATCATTATTTTTTGTGGCATTTTCTTGCGCAATGGTGGTGTTCTATATTTTGTTGTGATTCTTTGATAAATGGTTGTTTTGTGATCACCCCTATTATTTAAAGCGTAATTAAAGAACACATATTGCTAAACTTGAATATTTTTGGATTAATGGTGTTGATGTGTGATTTGTTTGGTTGGGTTTTGTACTTTGTAGGGGGGGTTGTGTGAAGTTGTTTTTCGTAACGTAGTTACGGGTACTGGGGGTGGACAGAGGGAATGACCTTGTGTTTGAGGTATGGAATGTTTGTGCAATGGGGCTACTATTTGGTGGTGTTTTACTATGGGATTTGTGTATGGGTTGGTACAAGAGTCATGGATAAGAATGTAGGTAAAGGGTTTTCTTGATTGTGTAATGGATGGACTTTTTGTGTTGTGGGATTTCTTCTGGGAAGTGGTTTGGAAGTGTGGCTGCAGGATTGGGTTGTGTCATGAATTCGTGTTTATGGGTGTGCTGGATGTGGTTTTTTTGTACATCATGGCTACTGGTTTTAGTTTTGAGAGGATGATTGACTGGGATAAGTTTGAATAATGACAGTTTTCGGTGGTTGAACGGGTGTCTAGGAAAAAGTGGGTGTGTGGTGAAACTGCAGGTTGGTTGTTCTATGTAGTTTTTATTAATGGGTGTTAAAATGGATTTCCTTACCTTGGTCCCTACTTCCTTATTTTCCTTGGTAGTTTTTAGTGGTTGTTATCCTTATGAAAATAGTTTCTGATGTTGTTCTTGGTAGTTACCCCGGGTATTGTTGGAATAAATTAAATTAAACCCCTTAATTAACAGATGGAAAGTGGTTATATGAAAAAGGGTTAGGTTTGTGTTTTATTGTGTCTGTTTTTGTGGTTTTGTATATATGGGTAGCAGAAAATGTGGTTCTTTATGGGAAATTTGTTTGTTTAAAACTGTAGTTTGGGCTGAGTTTTTTCTTACCTATATGTATACATTATAGTTCCTTGTGATTTATATTTGCACTACACCCTTGTTAAGAACCATGTGTTGAACAACCCCATTTCACAAGGGAGGGTTTCTTTCCCAACATCCTGGTGGGAGGATGGATGGATGGTTACTGAATTTCTTCCTCATAACCTCTTTCAGTTCTTACCACTTGATAATATCCGGACATGCTATAATGTCTTGAGTTTTACTAGAGCCCAAGATCCTTAAGGAAAGTTTTTTTGTGGGTGAGAGGCCTAGGTGTTTACGGGCCAGGATTGTTTTCCCAAGAGTCTTCGAGATAAGTCCCAGGTGTCTTTGTGCGATATGTGTGGTGTGTTTGTGGATCGGGTGTCTATGGGTAGGATTTGTGTGAATTTTGAGGCCCAGGTGTGTGCGAGTAGGTTGTGACAGTGGGATAACATTTTGGAAGATTGGTATTGTCAAGACGTTAGTCGTTAGTAATGAGTATATAACCAGTAGAAAATGGTGAGGGTTTCCCAAATGTCGGTATACTTATACTACTACTTTACTTCACTTGAGTTATTTGGTGAGTGTGACTTTATGAGGTTGGGCTGGTTAGTACTCCTTGGTAGGTGCTTTGAGGTTCTACTATTCTCTCATAGGTGCATTGGTATATTCCCCCACTTTTGCACGAATGGATTTAGTTTTCCAACTGGGTATACTTGTATACTCACCATATGTTTGTAAAACTATTTTCTTATTTCCAAGAGGACTTTGAGGGTCATGTTGGACCTTTCTAGCTTGGGCATCAAGATAGTTGTTGTGATGCTACTTATTCCCTTTATTTTGGTACTTTATTTGGTTCTTTGGTTGTACTTTTGTCGTAGTTTTTATTTAAATCATGCATGGGTTGGATTTGGGTTTTCTTTATATAATGTTTGGTGTTTTTTTTTGGATTTTTACCATCTTATCTTATGATCATGTTTTCATTAAAAATGTTAGTGCCCACCATTTTGTGTGATATTGTATACCCTTGGTGCTAGTCACCATTTTGGGGCCTATTGGAGGCAGGACTCGGGGATCATTATCTCTCCTTCATCTTGAAGAAGGAAGGATGTGGCACTTTTCTGCCCCTTCCCACATCTTGAAGAAGTCTAATCATGACAGATACATTGGGTTTGTCACGAGTAATATTGCATAAATGAATAATGTGAGAAATTATTTTTCCCTTCTATTATTTAATGTAAGTTAATATCTTAGGCCCTTTGATGGAAATTATATATCCTAAATAAATCGATGTCGATAGTGTTCCATAGAAAAGTTTGATTTTCAAAAAGTCAAAGAAAGAGACATTGATCACACAGGTTGGTGGAATGATCATGCAATCATCTTGATTAGAGATAAAATGATAAAGAGATTATATTACACGATGAAAATTTGTATGAGGTTTTATGTCATTATAGAATAAACATATTTCCATATGGGCAACTTGGAATGTTGTTAGATTATAACCTTGGACTTTAGGATGCTTCTTTTAATGCTACTGATAAAGAGGCCTAGAGGGTGACACACTAAGTTTATCCAAAATCTTAGTTAAATAATATATTATTATATATTTTTAAAAAGTTGAATAAATAATATTCCTAAAAATGGTTTAATATTTATTCATTTTTTATTGATCATATATATTCAATCACCAATTATTTGAGACAATATTATGTGAGAAGATTATTTAATAAATATTATTTTCTATTTAGTGAATATAATATTTATTTATTTATTTATTGAAGAATAATGCAGTGATATTTATTTAATAAATAAGTATAAATTATTCAATGTCTAATAAATATTGTGGAGGAATGACGGACCGATTTAAATGATTTGGTGATAAATAATTTATATTGAATATTATATAAATAAATAATATTTAATTTTAATTCAAAAGTTAAGTGCATGTTGAGAAATAATAATATTATTATTATTATAGACATGGGGTTCTGTAAGGGATTAAAAAATAATAATGGGAACTATTTCAATTATTTATTTCTATCCCTAGTGATATATAAGCCCAGTTATATTATTTTCAAAGAGATACAATTCATTTGTTTGGTTGTATATAATGAATCTGGATAATCCTCTTAAAGACCTAGAGTGCTCCCTTCTCTAAGAATGCTCCCAATAATGGAGAGTGATCTTCCTCCACCTCCCACTCTAAATTATAGAAAGATCAAGGAGAATTATTTTAAAGTGATTCTCATAGAGATCAATCTGGATAATCCTCTTAAAGACCTAGAGTGCTCCCTTCTATAAGAATGCTCCCAATAATGGAGAGTGATCTTCCTCCACCTCCCACTCTAAATTATAGAAAGATCAAGGAGAATTATTTTAAAGTGATTCTCATGGAGATCAAAGGCAAATGATGCAAGTAATATGATCTACCATGCTAGAACCTAGAGATTCCTATGGCGATGTTCGGAGATTAGTAAAACACATTAGGATCATTGTTATATGGAATCTAATCTTGATTACTTTAATGCAACAATGGTAAAATGTAGATATTTTTTCAGATCCATCAATGAAGAAATTATTCTCACAAGGTAATTCTTAATTGATTAAATTAATTATAAATAATATGTGATGATCTTTCCCTTGGTTCTGGCGTTCTAGACCTTGTATGTTTTTATTTGATTCAATTATGTTTATCATGATTTTTATCTTTGTGTAAATCTCATATTGATCATCAATCTTGAAAAAAAATCATGTTGGGTATAACCCATCACATGCTTCCATTGCTCCTAGAACCTGCATGACCACCTTTAAAACCACTATTCAAACTAGATTCAATATTCATTATCAATGTTTATTTAAATATCAACATCTCAAAAATATTTAATTATTTTTCAAATATAAATTAGATTTATAAACATTGAAATTAAATATTATAATTATCAAAATGAATTACTTTACAATGTTTGTCTAAAGATCCTTAAAACTTTGTCTGATATACAAACTTTTTATATTTTTATATTTGGTACATTCATCATTTATTTGTATGATGAACTACCACATCTTAATCTAGTAAGAAAACATATTTTTTTCTAGTTATTCCTATTAAAATTATTCCTTCATGTTTACTCTATTTGGAACATCATCAAACTTTCCTCCATCTGATCATCTTCTTATCATCATATTTGTTCACTAAACTCAGTTTTTTGACTTCAGAAGCATCTATCTAGTGGACCTATAAATCTTCCTTCACCTTCTAGAATCAAAAATTCTCTATCTAATATTTTTTATGATTATAACAATATAAATTTAGGTCTCAAACTTCATATAGTCATAACTTCATACCTTCATAACATAATGTTTTTACTATTGTAACTTCATCACTTCATAACTCGAAATTTGTATAATTTTAACTTCGGTCGATGATGATTTTATATTATCCTTATAAAAAACTCAATATAATAAACTACATTTGGAAGACTCATTATGAAAATCTCAGTATAGTAATAATTTTTCTCTAATAATAACTTAATTTTGTTACTAATGTTGCAATAAAATAAGAAACAATTATTCTCACTAACTTATCCAAGTAACTTATCCTAAAAACACATATTGACATATTAAAAATAAATTCTACCAAAATAAAGTATTCATAACACCTCATCACTATCACGATCACAAATTGGACTCATTAGACTCATAATATAATCTATACTAGAATCGGCCTTAAGAGATGGCACAGATCATGTCTCACGTATCAAGTTATGACTAGGTTTTCCATCATAAACCCAACTCATTCAAAGACTACCTAGGGTGTAACACCCTTCTCTAACTTAATCTGTATTGTAGTCGGACCTACAAACCATGAGATCTCAGGCATGAATCCCCGTACATTAGAGGTTACCCACTTACAGTTGGGTCTATAAGAATACTATGGGGAGCCTATACCCCTTATATCAGAGTACACAATAACAAATTATAATAACCAAGCATTATTCACATCATAGCATTCATAAATAATAAATTAATTAATCATACTATGATAAAAGAAATACTAAAAAAATGGAATACATGATGGATCACTCACATGGATAGTCATGTATAAAAATAAAAAAAATAATGAAATAAAGTACACATGGCTCTACACCGAATATGAACCATACCTCATCCTAAACTCAAGGTCATAGAATAGTTGCTCCAGCTGAAATACATCGGAACTTATCCTAACTTGTGTCACTAATAAATTGAGAGTCTTCTCCAGTACCTCAGTAAAATAGGGATCTGAGTAGGGTGTGGGTACATAACTCATTTTGGCACCACCAAATGGGCCCTTTACTATACCAATAGTGAAGTGATGTGTGCATGTGACATTATTAGAATAAAAAATACTCAATGAACAAAAAAAATAAAAAAAAAACCAAATACATGCTTCATCCCAATTCCAGAATGTCTATGAGAAAATCATGATGACCATGCCAACCAGCATATCACAACCTCCCCAAGGGTGTACACATATTTCTAGGCCAAGACCAATAATCATCATCGATCCCTAGGTTTGCATCCTCGATCAACCATACCTACCTTGACCAATGCCATAGTTTCTCTGAGAATGAGCATCACCTCAGAGGAACCTTTTTCTACTCAATGGGGATCCCATGCTCACACATCCATTAAGATGAGTAAAAGAACCTAGGGAATCACTAGGAATCCCACATCCTCAATCCCTTAGTATTAACCCCATGTTAATACATGGGTAATCTCAATGTTAGGTTAATACCTCATTCCTATGACGGGGAGGCCCTAGGAATCCTATATGTCCACGAATGATTGATTCTTGTTCAACTAAGGAAATCAAAGGGAATTTCCTCCCTAGATCCCATGGTCAATATACCATCCTTAAATATCTCTAATATATTTATCCAAAAATTCCTTGGTGCATCCACCCGTTCCTCGGGGTATCTTAAACATCAATCGAGAGGATCAAATAGTCTCCTTGAGGATGTAAAACTCTATACTTGGGGATATACACCCACCCAGCACCTCATGCGGCCATTCAAATCTCAGGAATCCAAAAAATTATCAATGTTCTAATGATATCAAAGTCATACTTATTGTCCTAGGCATTTATGTATGCATGAAAACATGTAACTATAATGATGGATCCTAGGTACCACCACTAGGAATCCACTCCTACATCAACTGTATCTCTATATTCTAGATGATCTAGGAATACACCCCTAATATTCTTTAAAATCATATCCCAGACCTCTCGATCATCCTAGGATCTCATCCAACCCAACAAGTATTTCTCGAGAATCCTAGTCAATCACAATAGATCTATTTCCAAAAACTAATTCCTAATCATCTTAGGAAATCACATAATATATAAAAAATAAAATTAAACATAAAAAAGGGTTGTCCAAATTCCCAACCTCATATATATCATCACATCCCCTTCAAGATTAAATGTTTTTTTAGGATCTAGGTGACACTAACAACCATCTATACCTATTTCTATAAACACCCACTCTAGGTATATCTATTAATAGGGAACCCACTTGGGTTTACTAGGTCATTACATAAGAAGAGGCATCCCTCTTGGGTTCCCCTATCCCATATTATCCTCTCAAGACAACACCCATCATTTAAGGTCACTATGAACCTATATAGTTCCATAAATGCAATAGGTCCTCAATGGACCCAAGGGAATTCCATAATAATTTTATCCTAGTGAGAGATGTATCATGGCCCATATTCAAGTCCATGGTCACAGTAGGTCGGTCCACTCACCCAACCTATCTCTACCCTACCCAAGGTCTATCCACCTATCCCTAACACATTTGATGGGTTCTCACCCATCCTACTAGGGTCGTCCATCTCTTTTCACATCATAACCCCTCTTTGAGGACTCCAAGTGTCCATTTCCCCTCTTATTCCAAGACTCATAAGTTAGAAATTTATGCATCAAGTTTATAAAAAATGTCCTTATTGGCCTTGAAATTTTACTTATTTCAAAATATTTCACTTTAAAATTATACAAAATGCTATAATTAATAAAAAAAATTAAATAGATTAGTTCCCTTGATGGTGTACTCATAAATTCCATGAACTATAAATTAATATATAAATTACATAGGGTAATTACCAGGAACCACATTCATTAATTTGAACCCTTACCAAATTATTTTACAACTTGGCAACCCCAACCTAGGCTTTCCCAAGATTCTCTAAAGTATTCTCAGAACAACCAGACACTACCCACATTCTGAGGAGCCTAAATCACTCCAATAAATCATAATAAATTAATTATAATTGATTAGAATTAATTATACCATTTATTTCAAATTGGAATAATCACTGAAAACTCACCAAAAAGACTTATCACCTGGGAACCATGACCAACAGCATGCCAACACCCCGTAACATGCTTATAACTTGAATATTGGAAAAATACCCAATATGAATCATTGATTCCATAATAATTGATATTAAATTCTAAATAAAATCTATTAAAAACTCACCATAGTGACGTTCCATTATCAATGTGATGGGACACCGCGTGCAGATGGTGTTATGGGGTGCCCTCTTTCTAGGTAGAATAAAATCCTCATCTCGATCAGAAAATCCCACCATGATTTAGTGGAATTATAAAAAAAACTAGTTAGAGAAGTGAAAAATATGAGTATGATAGGAGGGGGAGGTATAAAGAGACTAGAATAGGTGAATAAACACCTTAAATAACTAATAGAATCCACCGAAAGACACCCTCTTGATGGGTTTGAAGGACGATAATGAGGGGGAGAACCTCTAGTAATTTTATGGTAATAAGATACTTAGGAGGGGACCCCACCCCCACCCCCACCAACCACCATAAAAACCCTAGGGGTAAAATATTAATCCCCCCTTTAAGGGACACCAACAAGATAGAGATCAACCACTGGCTAGTTAGTGCACCTAATAGGGCTTCTAGGCCACTGGACAAGTCCCCAGAGAGTCGGTGGCCTACCGATGGTTGGTCAATGTCTATAGACTATATCCCCATCCATCCAAACCTCCTCCAATATTTTTTTTATTTCCTCTAGCTGATATCTGAGCCTGCTTCAATATGGTAACACACATGTTTGATGTGTCCAAATCCCCATAATTATCTTTCAAACCCCATATTAAAATCCAATCTATACACTGATTCAAAATTAAAAATTCCTCTAAATTCTGAATCTTGTCCTTAAACACGGGTCTTTACAATATCCTCTCCATAGAACTTTTCATCCCCAATATGTATCATTAAGTATTCTATAATTGTTCCTAACCTACTTGGGACACAAATTCTTATTCAATGGTTATGTTCAATCCTTAAATTCTTAATTCACTTCTAAATACCACAATAAAATATGGTGATATACCCACTGAATCATGATCCAATGCTCATAACCATTATTAAAACCCAGAGATAGTGTTCTCTAAAACCCGTCTAACTTGAGACACCCATGCTTCATTATCCAATTGATCATTTAGCCTATGTTTCTCCACACTATATAATTTATCTCATAACAACCAATTCTAATCCTATACCATATCCACCATGAGAGTTACATGCTGAAGCACCGCTCCTGAATACTAAAGTCATTCCCAAAAATGTTTCCTAATTTAATACACCTAATCTTACATAAAAATGTTTCTTAGATGTCGGATCATATTCTCATATCTAATCCCAATCTAATTATAAATACACCCTTCATCCCCATACTAAGTCTGGATACACTATATTTTCTTTTAAAATACTATAAATCACCTAAAACATACTCATTGAATCTGAAATGATGTGCCCGGTGTGATTCATAGCTCACCACATCCAATTACAGGCAACACCACCAATCAAACCTCCCTTGGTCGATATATCTTCTGAACCCTTAGCTTCCTCTGTATTCACATTACCAGAATACTCCATCTTGATGAATATACCCCCAGAGACACCCAATGATCATCTAATAACACACATCGATGTTTGTACTTGACACTTTATTTCATTCCCCAGTCGAATCGTTATTCAAAAAAACCTCCATCATTCTCTGTTGTGGGAATAACTAATTTCTAGCCTTATCACATTTTAAGTGTTTCAAAATCACCAATATCTTGAAGAAAATTCTCAGAATCCATCCATTAGTACATCTGAATTAATATCTATCATTCATCAAGGAATACGGATGAATTTATGTCCATTATCTCACCAGTATCCATTTACAAAATGATCATCCAATATTTGGTTTCATGTATAAATTATCCCTTGGGTGTGAGGGTCATATCTCCATGGTCAACATCATTCTCCCCACCATAGGACTGGACTTGTTGTTTCATTCCCATATAAAAGCCCAAATCACCATGTAATATGACTCATCCATCACCAAATATAATAACCATCATGGATAAACCCACTTGTAAATAAGTGCTAACATAAATAATCACCTTATTACCTATTCTCAGATCATGGTAATTCTATCCACAACATCCACTAAAAATCCTATTCATAACTAGGGTCACCACCCTCAATCATCCACTAGTGTACTTCCCACTATATGGATTGCCTCATACCATTACTAAATATCCATATTAATTGGTTATATCACCAGACGCATGTCAATCCCCCCAAGACATGCTTAAGCACTACATCAACCATTAGAACTTCCATTTAAGTCTAAATTGTATTGTTCAAAGTACCATAACTGGTCTAGTCAGGGTTTCACCTCTATCTATAGAGACACCTCAATTTTCACCATAATCCTTAGGATACTAGGCCCATACTAATGTTAACCATAAAATAAAAACTAATTCATTTATAATGTTTCTTCTTCCATATAGGGGAATTCCAAGTACTCATCCAAACCCCTAGCCACCATGACCAAAATTATCTCATCAATTTCCATTATCCCTTAGATCACACACAACCATCACTGATTCTAATTTTTTAGTGTTATGCATAACAAGTATGTGAAAAATCTCAACCTTATCATAAAATGAACAGTCGTACACTCCAGTACCACCCAAACACAAAAAATACAACTCACACTCATGTGATTCATATGACATCAAAAATAATATGACACACTAAAACTACTACCCATGCTACATGGAATATCCATTTCACCTGAAACAATGTCCTTGACACTCCTCTTCAAAATCAAGCACTCTAATTGTTTCATTCTTTATCGCAGAGTCACCCGCCTACTGATGTCCTTCCTAAGCCTCAATTTTCTACCCAAACCTTTACCACACAACTAAAATGCATACAAATTCAATAAGGTTAGTAACCTTAATGAACCTTCCCTTCAAAAACAGTCTTAGTATTGGACCACTCAAGGTTCCATTCTCATAAAACACCAAGGAATATTTATACATATCCTATTAACTCAATTTCACCTCTTTTTCATTAATCTTGAACAAAAGAACCTAAATATTCTTCCACTTATAAAGGAAACACAAGGCTAGTCTAACTCTTATCATAGGTTTCCCTCGATCACATAACTCACTAACACACCAAGGTGGCATGACCCAACCCACTAGGGGTCAACTAGCTAATAAATTAGCGAGTGTGATAACCCCAAACCCACCTCCAATGGGCTAGGGGGTGGAAACAAACACTAGGAAGTAATAATTGAAATGGTTGGCCTTTACCAAGTGTACCTATATTCACACACCCATCCATATCCATGAAAAGGTGAAGAGGAATAATAAAATACAACAACATCTAGAGTATAACCATGCAATCCAAAAAACTTTAAGAAATTCATAAAATTATGATAGTATAAATCCAAAGTGAAATTAGGGAAAATACATTCCCAACCAAAATTATTTCCCAATTCAACAGCAGCTGCAAAATAGAAATATTGAGAGAGTCTGGATCTTGATCTCCAAGTTCAATCATCATATGTGGTTAATAAACCCAATGATCACTAACCTCATCCAATTTATCTTTAAATATATAAATCACATACACAAGACATGACATGTTTGAGTAAAGATCATATAGGGGTGAGTATATATATACCCAATATAACACTTTGAAAACCACAAAGGGAGAAATAGAGAGATACTATAGAATTTAGATCAACTCATAACAAGTGGGAAAACAAAACCTAAAATATATATAATCATAAGAAACCTAGATGAGAGAGAAAGGGGATCTCCATGTTCAAATCCCATCCAAGGATGGTGTGTCATCCTAAAACTCCAAGGATCCATATTTTATGCCCAATATCTCATGTGTATGTATGGGAAATCTGTGTGTAAGACTCGCACCTTTCCATTTTGCTACATAGTCAAGTGGAAAAAATCTTCAATAGAGGATATGCATCCTATTATGATAGGGGTTTCCACCCAATAGATAAAGGACCCAATCTTTATTTTAATAGGGTGTAATAATTAGTAAATAGAGGACCCACACCCTAGTGCGGTTAGGGGTGTTCCACTCAGTAGGTAGAGGACCCGAACCCTTGTCAGTCAGGGGGTGTCACTCATTAAATGGATGACTGACACCCTATTGCATTAGGTGGGCATTAATTGGTGGATATAGAAATATGGGGACACGTGCCCTAGTGTGATAGGGGTTTCCAACACCAGAATCGCTCTGATGATCCCACCCAATCTTCTACATTGGTAAATCATCTCCTAAAGAGGAATCATGTTCGTGACACCTCATATCATCTCTCAAAATCTCATATAAAGGCTACCATCACATTATATGTAGAAAAATTCTCAGGATAGGATAATCATGGACTAAAATATGAGTTCAGATGAAGGAGATATGCTAGGTTGAAGCCTTTTAGAAAATTACTTGATGTATACCTGGGGTTACATGTCATGTGACCTCACCTAGATACCTTGTACTATACTCACCTACACCTGGAATAGATTTATATGTAGTAATACATATCTTGTATGAGTATTACATGACATGTCTTATCCACCCTAGGTTTACCAATGTGATCATGTTCATACTTAGGTACATATGATTGTACTCGAGTACATATGGTCATGCATGTGTACTTCAGGTGGTGATCGTGTACCTGACCATAATCTGAATATTAGGTAATTCCCATGTACTCCTATCCATACCCATGTTCCAAGTCATTCCTAACACTGTGTACTCCCAAATTCCACACTGATCTACTAGAATAAATGAACATGGTGTGTATGGGGTCATACATGGTGTGTGATCTTTATCTATATCCAAAACTCTAGCTTTCATAACCAGGGGACTATACGGTGTGTGCGCTTCAAGTACACTCCATGTAGTTGGGTTTTTCATAGAAACCCAAGTTCCTTCATATGGATCCTAAATTAAATATCACCGATGAAAAATCCACCATTTGACCACCCAAATTTAGAGGGGAATCTTTCATCGTCAATCTTTAGCCTTTGATAGTTGGAAATCAAACATGTGTTCATCCTCTAATGAGCCACTGTGCCTCTCATTGTAGTTATGAATCCCAAATCCATGGAGGAATCATCCATTACTCACAATACATCTCAATTTTTCCTTATATCACCATATTTTAAATCTTTATCACAACCACCATAAATCCAGGGGTTTTATCACTCTCAAACCCACCCATGAAATGTTGAATTGTGACCTTTTGGGAAAAAAGTGAAGAACATGAAGAAAATTCTGGAGAAATGCACATAATCAAAGGTGATGAGCATCATTGGCTAATGTGATCCCAACCAAAAATCATAAAGTGTGGTATGAAGGGTGATATCATGTTATAATAAATATAAATTCATCTAAACAATTCAATTTATCCATACGATCTCACGCAGAGAATGGTTAAACATAGATAAATAAAAAGATAACTAAAATCCATTATTAATAAATTCAAAAGGGAATAATACCACAAATAACAAGACCTACATCAATTATGGATCTATATTTGGTAAAGAATGTGTTCTCTAGTGATGAAGAAGATCCATTGTGTTTTCTTCCCCTCGATCCACCTTGATTGGATCGTCATTCGTTCTTTGATCCTGATCCACCAATAAAGAACAATTCTCACCTCCTGAATCCTCACAGGGTTATACAGCTAACCCTTGTGAAATTTTATAATGACATATTTATAGTGGGACGGTTTGGTTGGGTCTATTAAAATAAAATAAATAAATTATTTTATTAAATGCACCCGCCAATGGATACCTCAACCGGACGTCTAGCACTGACCAACCTTTGGTCACACCTTGGGTAAACCCAGTATTATGGAATCAAATTTGGACTTGAATTTCCTATATGAGGTCCCTAATAATAATAAATCCATTTAAAACCAAAAATATGGGCATGAATATATTAAAATATATTAAAATTTTTAATGTATTAATTAAGGGTTCCTGATACACCCAAACATCATGTCAACTCTTAAGATAAATCCAGATATATACAAAACAATATTCAAAGGATTCAATCCACAAAAATGGAGTCATTATAAAGGTTTGAGTCAAATCTAAGGTTTCTTAGCCTCCAACCCATCCTAAAAATTAGGTATCACATATAGATCATAACTCATGGGAAACACTCCTTTATTCACATATCTATATCATATGGCATCTCACATTCCAATACAACTATCACAGGGCTTCACATATATAATAGGCATCACTTTCCAACCCATCCACCAACAAGGGCATCGGTTCTCATCAATTATCCACCAAAAGGACTTCTCCTTTGATAATATCAATGAATCCAGGGTCATAAGAATATTATGTCATTATCTTAGAGGGCATGTTTCAAAATATCACAAACATGAGGTTCGGTTAAATAGAATGTCATTCCAATCTATATAAGAAAACATCTTAAAGGTTGTTACTAGAACTTTAAATAACCAAACCTATAGGGTACATTCAATTGGAATAGACCTATGATGATCTATTTATAAGGAATTGATATTTTATAAATAAAATTCCATTTCCAAATGAATAAATTTCTTATTAAGAAATGAAATTATAGAAAACACCTTCACTACTTTGGTTATTTTGGATTGTTATAATTTATATCATGTCAGATTGAAAAAAAATTAAGAACTATAACCATTTATAATATTTTCATTGTATTGTGACCACATATATTAGTATATATTAAGGGTTATAAAAAAGTACTTTTGAAATATATGGAAAAAGTGATGACCTCAACCAGTAGGATCATACCCTATAGTGCCAATTTCTCAGAGTTTCCATGGTATATGGAATCACATAGATTTTACCTTGAACATTTTCAAGAAATGATTCAACTACTAAATCATGATTGAACCCATTTATGGGATAATTTTAAGCTTATCAAGATCACGTCCCAAACCATGTTCTTTGAACCACCCTAAGAAATTTTCATCATTACACACCTTACCCTTAGTGCATATGCTTGTGTAATAAGGGGTTATTATCTATCCCCTAATAGTATGGATTTGTATTCTTTAATTTTAATAAAATAATTATTATATTTATCTTTTTATGATTACTTTATAAATTTTTAAATAATGGGTTTGATAAAAATTATATTTCAATACAATGAAAAAAAAGTATTTTTGGAAAATATATAGTTTCAATCAAGACACTCTTTGATGAATTTTTAAAAAAATTAAATAAATTTTATTTTAATAAAATATTCTTATTTTATAATTTTTTTTAAATATAAATGATAATATAATTTTATAAATTTGAAATTAATTTTTATAAGGGTCAAAACTATTATCATCATAAAAACCTATATTTTTTAATAAATGAATATTTTTATTTAAAAGTGTAAATTTTAATATTTAAAGAACTATTTATATAAAATAAATATTTTTTTAAATTATCACATTGAAATTATCCAATAGTGAATTTTTCATAATTTTTTGAGACTGTCAAATTATTAGGTAAAAATTAAATATGGCATAAATATACGATATGTATTGTGATGTCATAAAATCATAAAAGATATGTAATAAATACTATAAATAGTATTAACAGTCAAAATTATGTTTTACCTTTAAAAAAATATTTTTTTTGAAGTTATTTTATTTTTTTTATAAACCATTAATGAACCCTCCAAAACCTATATTATATTTTATGGTTTTAAAATTAATTATTTATGAACATGACTTGTTTCCACATCACCAAGGGTATTATTTTAATGAGTTATGTTTTTAGACTTATAAAATATTTAAAACCAATCATATTTGGTTGAAAACATGTAAAAAACCATTTTAAGGTTTGTTTTTTATTAGTGTATCATATAGAGTCCAAAACATAATTTTAAAAATTAATAAATATTTCTCATCTCTTTTGCTATAAAAAACACCCAAACTCCCATTTCTCTTCACTAAAAACTCTTCAAGAATGAATTTACTATATCGTTACATGTATATATCCCTCCCAAGGTTCCCCTAATCTCTTAATAATCTCCTCCCAAGCTTTTAGAAGTGCCCTCTCAAGGTAAGGAATCCTCTCCTTCTATTCTTTATTCAAGCACTTTTAATATTACGCCTTTTTAATTCCAAAATTTTCATGTTGGGATATGTTTTTAAACAAACCTATTAATTTAATTATTATATCCAAGTTATGATAAATCCCTTTCAATCTCATTAAACTCTACCTTGAATCTTTATTTACCCTCTTCATACTGTAGAAATTATCCTACAATTTTCCATGCCGACCATTTGTGTAGTGAATACACATCCCCATTTGCACTCAAGGTTATTAAAATAGATTTAAATATCCTTAATTTATTATATAATTCCATTTATTTAACCCACACTCCTTAATAAAATTTTAAAATTGATCAAATATATCCTTATGTTGTATGATCTATTTGGATCACTTATGAATGTACATGATATAATGGGTGGGCCCGGAATTATATATGCCTCCAATGAAAAGGGTAATGTTTCTATTTCATGAGATACCATTTTTAGTGAATTTTACATTATCCTATGAACATAATTTTATTATTTCTCATCATTTATCTTTGACTTATGTTTGTGATGTCATGTTTTTATATGATCGTCACACCCCCATGTTGTCTTTATGTTATCATTTTATATCATGATTTGAGGTTCAATTTTATTATTATAAAACCTATTATATTTCCTTGATATGACTATTGACTCACATGTACTTATTTAACTTATTATTTTATTTGATTATTCCCATACTGGGGTTTATATCTCACCCCTTTCTTATATACATCCCTAGGTTCTCCCATGCAGTTTTATAAGAATAATAGAATTTTAAGAGCATGCTAAGGAGATTTAAATAATTTTGTTGTACCCATGTTTCAATTTATTATTATATGAAACTAATTTCCCAAATTCATTTGACCTCATGATCTTATGGGATTTTATTATTTGTACCTATATGTAATAAATCGTGAATTAAGGTGTATTAAAATATGTGCTGTCATAGCTAGTATTAGAATAAAGTGTAGTTTTTTGGGAATTTGGATTGGAAACCCCAAATAAAAGAGTTAGGGATAAAACTAAACAAAGGAAAACATATAAAATATTGGTAAACTATATAAAAAGTGATTTAAAATAAAATTCACTTCTATCTGAATACTAATAGTATATTTGGATCTAGCGCAGTTGTACCTAGGGATAATTACCCCGAAAAGGGAACATTGGTTTAGACTCAATCATCACATGCTTCATGAAAAATAGTCCTTGGTACACACATAATTTGACACTCCTAGGGGATATTATTCGGTAAATTCACAATCGCCTTATGAACGATTATTTATAGAAAAAATAATCATAATATTTTATGTTTGGAAATAGATAGTGGATATATTATATTGAAACCTATAAATTTATAAGTTAAGTAATGAATTTCATTTATCATTTATCCCATTAATGTTTATAGGTTCTCATTTATGTGTTTATTATTTTAAAAATTATCATCCCTAATTTTACATTTATTATAGTCAATGGATGGAAATAGAAGGAACTTAGTTAACAACCAATGTTAGGTGAAATGGGATTACTATCCAAATGGGATACCCAACCCAATGGGAATGGGATTTTGGAACTTCAAGAAAAAACTTTCCCAATTAACAAAGGTTTTAAACAGAAACCTGAATTAATAGGAACACCCACATCTCCCTAAGAAAGAGCAAGTTGTAATTGAGACCTTTATGTGATAAAGGCCCTTGAATTTTAGTGGATCTTATGATCCCTTAATCATGGGAAAATGTATCGACTCCATTAAAAATATCTTCTCTATCATTTTATGCTCTTAAAAAGAGAAGTTCATGTTTGATGTTTATCATATGAAGGGAGAGGTCAGTCAATGGTGGTTATTGAGAAAAAAATATGAAGCCTGAGGAGGATATCAAAGTGATAGAGTGGAAATAATTCAAGAAAGTGTTTTTAATAATATTTCTCTCACACTCTCCAACATAAAATGGAGAGGCATTTTCTTATCATTAATAAAAAGAATGATTAATCCATTAGTACATAAGAGGTGAAATTCAAAATACTTTCACGATATAACTTTTGGATTTTTTATTGAAGTTTAAATTAAAGTCGACAACTTATTTAGTGAGATAAGACTAAGTTTATTAAAATATTAGTTGATTCTAGACTTTGAAATATATGAGGAAATTGTTTGATGTGACCTCAAAGTCAAAATGTATATCAATAAATCTAAAGGGTCTCATGAGTATGTAGATAGAGAGTAGAGTATTGATTTTAATTTTGGTGTTAATATATAGATTTAGCATGGGGTAAGAAAGTACAACACCCCACTTATCAAAATTTATGGGAAGGATCATCCTAGAAATTTCCTGAAGGTGACATGGAAATTCATTAGGTGTAGGAAAGAAGGGTTCCTAGCTATCAATCACTGATGGGATAAACTCACCAATGTGATTCAAGGAATACTCAATTCAACCCATACCCAATTGTATAATGTTTCAACTTAAACAAAAAAGG
Source organism: Viscum album (assembly GCA_963277665.1). Taxonomy (NCBI): domain Eukaryota; kingdom Viridiplantae; phylum Streptophyta; class Magnoliopsida; order Santalales; family Viscaceae; genus Viscum; species Viscum album. Next base: position 507,665,964 of record OY728143.1, on the reverse strand, counting down.
AAACTATGTGAATCAATGTAATAAGATAAGGGTTTTCAATGAAAACTGATGATAACAACCTCCAAGACCTAGAGAGAAGGGAAAGCTTATACCATCACAACTACTGAGGTAGATCTCGATAACAAAGTGGGGATAGATAAAATATTTATTCATTCACGGATAATTAATTTTCTATTTGATTATATTTATATGAATTATTTTATATCACATAATTTTAGTATAACTATTCAAACACCGCCTCAAAACATGGAAGTCATTTTATCAAAGAAGATATAAAATGGGTTAATTTTTATATCTCAATCATATAACTCATCCCCTATCAAAAAATTTGGGGTGAATTTCTTTTAAAAACCTATGATAATCTCTTTATAAGAATTTAGTCTTATTCTAGGAATTAATTGGCCTTCCTTGTATAGGTTGTTGAGAGAAGGAAATCACCCTATGATTCTATAAAAGTGTAAGGAGGAGGATGAATCTCATTTGGTATTATTATCTCAAGAATGGATATTATTTCCTTATGATAAAATGTATCTATCTCAAATGATTAATACTAAGAAAAATATCACCTATGATGATGTTCCCATTGTGAGGGAATTTGCTAATGTGTTTCATAAAGAATTATTGAGTCTCTATCATAGCTAATATATTGAGTTATCAATCAAAATTATACCTAGATAATTGATAATATCTTAGAATCTATATGTTAGGTCCCTTAGTATGTAAGTAGTGACTATATGGGGGTGAATAGACCTTATTTAAATATTAAAACAAATACTACTATATCATAGTTAGAACAATATTAAAAATTTAGTGGAAATAAAAAAGATACCATAAGAAGTTTTTATATATGTTTGGATCACCAAGACCCTAGTTCTCTCATAAATATTCTATACTCTATGAGGAGACTAGTATTAACTAGATCGTCACTTTTGAATGGGAGTGATAATTCGATTATATATAGATGAAATGTACCTTTTTCAAACCTGGTGGTAAAACCCCTGCCATTTTAAGGATTCACATCATAGCTTCCTTTTTTCTACGAGGAACAACCCAAACTTCCTTTTATATTAGAGGAATAACCCAATAATACATCTTTTGGATGGGAAAATATTAAACCAATCTCTATAGAACAAATAGATGGTAAGAAAAATTACAATAGAGAAATAACATAAACAATTAAAACAATGGATGAGTAGACGATGTAGAATTTTGGTGAAAGTCAAGTTCTTTGATCACTATAATGGTGGAAGATGAAATATATAAATATTTTCAGTGATCAAATAAGAACAAAATAAGTCAAAAGTTGTTTTTTTTTATCAATTCAGAGTAGAGAAAATTATATCATAGTATATCCTATTGAATGATATGCACTGATATATGTTTTTAATCTTTGAAGAGATCTCCCATATCATTAAAAAATCCTTGAGGAGCATATCCATACCCAATATCTGCATGACACATGTTAGTATATGATAATATAATAATATTATCATTACCTTTTTTTGTTAAATCCACGATGAAAACAAAACACAATCAGGATTTATATTTCTTCATGAAATATTAAAATAAAACATTTAATATTTTAAGTATAACACTTATAAATAAATAAAAAATGTAAAACAATTGAAATAAAAATATAATCCGATAGAATATAAATATATAAAGGTGTTGTAAAATTATCATCACATGAATATAAATCTGCATGAGTAAGTGAACCTAAAATAATGCTACAATTATTTTTTATACATTGTTACAATTAAATTTTCACATAAAATAATAAAACATTTAAGAAAGAAATTTATTTTAACAACATTAATTAAAAATAATAAATAAAAAATTTAGAAACAATTTTTAACTAACAGTGGCTTGATTTAGCTACTAATGAAAATAGAGAGTGGTAACTCATGAGCTACCTTTGGAGGTGTCCAACAGTGACTCATGACCCAGCATTGGAAACAGATAATGGTGACTCATGACCCACCATTAAAAACATAGAATGGTGAATCATAACCCATTATTTCACATGAAATAAAAAATTAGAAATATCCAACTGAAACAAAATTAATTTCATGCTACATAGCAACTAAAGGCTTCCTAATAAACAATAAATATTTTTTTACCATTGGAATTCTAATGGTGACTCTTGACTAATTGTTACATGAAGTCCAATGGTGACTCGTGATGTACTGTTGGAAGTGTCCAATGGTGTCTCACTGAAACCATTTCCAAACAATATAATGAAATTAAAGATGAATAAATAAAAAAATTTGTTTCTCAAAGAAGTACAAAATAATAAAAACAAATAGAATTAATGAATAAGTAAGATACTTATAATATTATATGAACCTTAAGAAATAATACACCATTAAGAAGCTATTGATTGAATAACAACAAGAAAAACAAACAACCAGAGAATAAAAAATGACCCACTATTGATATCCAACGATGAGTAAAATGACTCACCATTGAAATCTAGTGGTTGATCATAAATCAACAATGGAAATTTCCCACAGTGACTCGACTCACCATTTTCCAAAGATGGATCATGACTCACCATTATCCAATAGTGGCTCATGACTCATCATTGGTGTTCAATGGTGACACCATCGAGCAATTAAAAAAGGGACTTCAAAAGAAAATAATCAAGAGATTATAGAAGACCTTAGAAGAAGAAGATGAAGTTACTATTAAAAATCAAAAAATTAAATGAGAGGAAATTTTATACTAGAATTGAAACCATAAAAGAAAAAGAGAAGTGTGACTGAAAGAATAAAACAAGCTGGGTTAAAAGAACTACCATGATAAAAAGCCTCATTTTACTGGTGAACAAGCACACTCCTAAAGAAGATAATGGAATTTGAACACAGGTTCATGGGGGTTCAAAAAGAACATGTATGATAATCAAGTAGATTGGATAGATCATGGGGTTAATATTGGATGGTTGAGCATTTCACTGCTTATGTCTAGGAATTTAAATACGAAACAATAGTGAAACTCACTTCACTATCCTACATCAAAACCGAGTACCATAGGGAGAATTTTATATCAAAGAGGAACTATTTATCCTTATTTTAAGATGTCTACCGAGTATCAGCACCAGTTTACACATGCACACACATGAGCATACGGGCCCAACAGGTGACCTATGCTCAACCCATGCACTGACGGGTGAACATTTTGGGCCTTATGCATTATCTTGCACCTAATATGTGTGCACTATGTACAAAGAGAAAAAATTCCTCCTTGTGGGCTTCCTCTGGAGGGCCTTCCCATTGGGTTAACCCTAATGGGTCCCCTGTGTGGTTGAGGTCTATCCAAGGTGCCTCACTAGGATAGGTTGAATTTATTCTTTTTCTTAAAAAACTAAAACTTAATTAAAATAAATAGAACAAACACTAAAAATAATAATTATCATTTTAAAACAATTATATAAATATTTATCAAAATTTTTAAATAGAGATAATTAATTAAAACACTTGAGAATTTGATAAAAATTTAATATAAATTAATTTATTAAAAAAAATAATACTACTAAATTATTGGAACCACTTTCAAATACTAACAAACTCTCCCTTTCATAATTTAAAAAACAAATAATTTATTAAATTTTCAACAAAAATATCCTCCTTTTTTGAAATTTATCAAAAAGTAAATTAAAATATAAAAGATACTCCCTTTTAAACAAAATAAATTACTGAAAAGTAACAAAGTAAAATATTATCATGATAGTAAACATATAGATACAATATTCAAAGAATGAAGAATTAAGACAGTGTTAAGGTTTAACAATGAATTTCTAAATAGTGGGATCTAATTATCATTTAATCATAGTAGAAAATAAAAGTGAGATAAGGAACTCATGTAAAAAATATTTTATGCTTCTAACATACCTAATTTAAATTTAATTTTCTCAAATTTAATGTAATCTAAGGGTTTTTTTAAAATTCCATCTAATTGTTTCTCATTAGTAACATATTAAAATCAAATATCACCTTTGTTTACATGATCCCTTAGAAAATTAAATCTAACATCAATGTGTTTAGTTATAAAGTGTTAAAGAGTGTTTTTAGAAATTTAAATATAATTTGATTTATCATAGTATATAGGAATTTTTTCAAAACTAATATTAAAATAATATAAAGTTTATTTTATTAAAATCTCTGTGAACATCAACTAGAAGTGACAACATATTCAGCCTCAGCTGTTGATAGGGAAACTGAAATTTGTTTCTTAGTGATCCATTAATTTGAAAATATTATTATAAAGTGAAACATACCTATAGTTCTTTTTGGTCAAGTATTAAACTTACAAATTCAAATTCAAAGTAAGACAATAAATCAAAAAAAAATCTCATTAGAATAGAACTGTCCAATACAAATAGTACCCTTGATAGATCTAATTACACTTTTAGAATCTTTAAGGTGACTTTTGGGGGGTTTTACTAATATATAGAACACATACAAACAACAAACATAATATCTATCCTAGAATCAGTCACATATAGAAGCATTCTTATCATTACACTATAAAATTTATCACTAACAAACTTTCCAAATTCATCCACATCCAGTTAAGAATTTGGGCTTATAGGGGTTCTCATATGTAACGCCCCGACCCCAGTTACCCAGAGTCGGTGAATTATTTTAATACATTGGCATGATTACAAGGAATCAAGTCCCGAAGGACTGATCAGTTTATTAGTCTTGGAAAAATAGATCACATACATGAATGTTACATTATAACTTTATGATGTACAAAACAACATAAATAATATTTATGAACGCTATTATTCCCTTGGCTTAACCCTGCATATCAATCACATTACACTTCTTGGAATCCTGGGAAAAATAAAACATAGAAAGGGGTGAGCTCAAATGCTCAGTAAGGGTAAGCAATACAGAGGAAAATTTCAAAAATAATCATAAACATTTAAGGAAATGTATAAAACTAAAACAAAAGCCTTCTAAACTTGAACTTCAGCATAATATGGTAGAAATAAAATGAAATAATTCCATTTACTTATTCACATGGATATTCTACTAATCGAATAATCACATGAAATATCACTAACCACTTTCATAATGATGGAATGCATGATGTCGAACTTTAATTTCTATGTCGAGGCCTTGTGCTAAGACCTAAGGGATAACTGTAACCCGAACCCAACCCGGAGAGCCTCTGTAACCGGACTCCATCCCGGAGTGCCTCTAATAACCGGACACCAACCCGGAGTGCCTCTAATAACTGGACACCAACCCGAAGTGCCTCTAATAACCGGACACCAACCCGGAGGGCTTACTTTTAACGGTCCCCAACCCGGAACATACTAGTCCAACACATTCATCTTAAGAAGAGGATGAAATATAACATAAACATTCGTATTAAAACTAACATACAAAATGTCAAAACTTTAATCATAAACCAATAATGTCATAAAAATAACTCATCCATAGTCAAAAATATCACAAAACCTTAAATACAATATGGATGATTTGTATCATAATAAATCAACTTGAAACAAGTTTAAATTTTATCAAAGTATGTTGACATAGATGAAATCAATACTATTTGAGAGAAATATCTCTTTTTTTGAAATCATTTAAAAGTCGCATAATTATAGCGAAAACATTTATTTTGAAAATATCTTTATAAGCTTGTGAAGGAAGCTTCAAAGGTGTAATAACGGCGGAGAATAACCGCACCCGCCGTATAAGTTAAAAAAACATTCTTATATTAATTTTGTCAAAAGGTTAAAAAGGAACTTGTTTGGAAAACGATGGAAAGATTCCTTTATAAACCTCTTATAAAAAGTCAAACAAGGGTATAAATGTCTTTAACCCATATTCCTGTAAATAGTAAAAATGTTTTGAAATACATTTTTAGGAAACATGGATGTGGATGATAAAGGGATCCCAGTAGATTATTACGTATATACAACCTCGGATAATGAAGAGATTGTGAAATAAACCCTTACCAATTTGGTAACTTACGAAACGTACAACCCATGAAAGAGGTATCATACAATGAATATGTAAATACACATAAATTAAAGTGTATTACAAAAATAGTATAATTATGGGCATTACATACACCACACAAAAAGTAATGGTGGCAATATGGCATGAATCTCACGGGAATAAGGAGTGAGATGAAAACCCCTTACATTGCACTTTCCTTTAGTCGAGGGTACGTTTAACCTCCTGTACGAAGATAGTAGTATGTTATTAAATTATAACAGAACCATATTAATATTTATTATATCATACATAATTCATTTATGACTTTATATTACCCATTTAATAATAATTTCCATGTTAAGTTAACATTTCGGGTAATAATCACTTTCTTTATCGTACGTGTTTTAACTTGTCACTCTTGGTTGTATCACTTAGATCATGATTTAAATACTTTCAGAATATAAAAAATGATAAATATATCATATATATTTAGAATATAAATATGTATAATAGACATATATATGAAATGGAAAACACCATTTATGGAGACGGTAGTCCGTACGTACGCATAAACGCTGTTTCTATTTTCATACAGTATTGAACGGAAGTAAGTAGATAAGATATATGTAAGTACATAAATCCTTATATATATATATATATATATAGTAGCATTATTATGTCATATATTACATACTTATTAGTAATATATATTTTTATAATCGTCGATGAATGGTGAACTTGGAAATGAATATCATCGCATCGTGGTGACGGTAATCCGTACATACGCACGAGCGAAAATATCATTCTTTTGATATTAAAATAATATATAATTGGATGGTATATCATATATAAAGAATCATTATCATGTTATATTTATTATTTACATGAATTACAAATTATTATTATATCCATCCAAATAATAATATATTGAATAACAATTACACCACGACGTGGAGACGGTAATCTGTACGTGCGCACGTATGGTGACATGTCATTCAAAGGATGGATAGAATACTGAATATGTTTGTACCATATTTATAATAATATTATAGAATATAGTATATACTGGATTCATTATTTTAGAATGGTAATAACAAAGAAAGAAGAAGTGGAAGATGAAAGGAACTTGAAAAAGGGTGGTGAAATCATTACCTCTTCTTCGGGTTCTTCCTTTTGATTTGATCAAAAGGGCTCCTTAGAATGGCTTTCTGACTAAATTAAGGACTATAGGATTAATTGTGGGAAGTTTAGAGATTATTTGGGTAGGTTTTGGCTGAACCAAAAGGCTTTGAAGGTGTGAATTAATGAGAAGGGTGGGTGTCCTTTTATAAGAGGGGTGAGGGGCACCTTTGGAAAAGCTAGAAATATTATTTTATAATAAATTAATATTCAGTTTATAATGGCTCCAAAGTGGATTATTTAAATTTTAAGGTGGGTATGGGTCGAAAACTACTCAACCAATAGAATTTAGATAGGTTTGGGTCATTATATTAACCTTATCTTTTAGTTTTAACACTTATTTAATTAGTTTGACACTTACCATGTCACTTTGTATTTTTATATTATATAGTTAATAAACTTAAAATATACATCCAAGTGACCCCCCAAGTAGTCCATTAATGATACAACTATCATGATATAAGTCTCTTCGCCGAAAATTAGATTTTTAGGAACTTAATATCAATTAATAATATAATATTTGTTTTAAAAACTCTTTTATGTCAATTTTGACACTATTCAATAATTGACTTTTTTAAAAATCATAACAGAATTATTACTTCGAATAAAGTTAATTAAATCAATCCTAATATGTCATATTATCCTATAAAATTAGTTTAATTCATTAAAAGTATCAAATTATATTTATTTGGGTATTTATAATATCAATTATTTTAATTTTTCGCTATTATGGTAATTACTGCATCATCATTGTGTCATAAATAAATTAAATTATTTAATGTCTAAAAATTATAAATAAACTACCATTATGTAGGAAATCCTTTTAGATTTCTAATGAATATTCAGGGTTGAAAATCCAACATATATAACCATATGTAAAAATTGTTTTGCTAAAAGATATATGCTTATGTCATTTTTGTATTTATTTTAACTTAATTAATATAAAGTGTCATTATCACTTACAAGTGGCTCCATGGGGTCCAAAAATCAACCCAAAGATGCCCATGGTCGGACAGGTATCAACCAATAAGGTTAGGACACGTTTTAGGGTAATTTAGTATTATTATAATATTATTTTCTAACCCTTATTTACCAGATTTACCCTTTAACCATGGTAAATAAAATATTTACCGAAGTAATTATTCAAAATGTCTAAAAATAAAATTTACCAATTTAAATAATTGGAACATCCTGATTCCAAATATGGAATCCATTTTTCCAAATTCAAAACACAGAATTTGCAGAAATTAATTTAAAATTAATTCCCGTTCTCAAAACAAAAAGCGTGTTTTTAAGATATAATAACTATCAAAAGATTGATACTTGTTTATGTCCGGTTTAATTGTGAAATTATGTACAATGACCAACATTTTATTAAATGGTAAAAATATATTCTAAATATACTTTAAAACCACTCAAATTCATAATTTATCACTAATAATTATTTTGATTAAAAAAGTTGTTTTTAATTAAAATTTAGTAATTTTCACTATTCATCAAAATATTAAAGTTATCCGAAAAGTACCAAAATTTCACCTTAGGATAAATTCGATACTCCGAATCCAAAAATGAAGTCCATTTTGAGAGATAAAATTTCTAAAATTTTAAAAAGTATGTATTACTATTCATAACGGCTACTTTGATTGGTCGTGGTGTGTGTTAGAACTCGAAGTTGCATACAACACACGCTATTGTATTATTCAAAGAGAAGCGTACCGTGGAAGCTCGGGGTGTTACATTCTCCCCTCCTTCAACAAATTGCGTCCTCGCAATTTGATATTGTTCTTTGAAAATAAAGGTTAAAAATAGAAAATATCTTTGTGGAAAAAACCCACATCGGAAATTTGGTTAATAAAATTTTAGTCTTAACAAGATGAAAAGAGAAATGAAAGGGTCACCACAAAATTATGATCTCGATTAGGAGGACATCGGTGGAAATTATAGATATATAACTGGAGGAAAAACGTAAATATTTATAGGTAGTGATTGAGGTCATCAATCACAAACAAGTTTAAAATTAAGGTCCTTAAATTCATCAATCTATGATGATTTAAAATACCATCGGTTCAACAAAACATATGGTATTAGGATAACACATTTTTGACGTTTCAAAATATCTTAGTTGAAATCCCACATCGAAAAATGTATTAATGAGGCCTCTATTTAAAATAAAGAGTGGAAAGTATGAATATTACCTAAAATAACACATACTAGGGTTCCATGTAGGAAAATATGGATATGGAAGAGAAATCTAACCATCAATTATCTGATGGAGAGTGGTAGAGAACATGCATATGAAAAGGCCAACAATCCCAAAGCCATAAATTAGTGATGATCTAAGGTACCATCTAGGACAACATTTTTGTTCTAAATTCCTTTTCTTAATGTTGAGGAATTTATTTATGAGATTGGCTAAGATCATAAGGAGATATACTTACTTTATAATTAGAGTTTTATCCATTAATAAATTTCTACCACAATCTCATCTTTCACCCCAAAACATAATACAACTCAACAATACTCTATTTATCCTAATCGTATAGGGTTCCAAATATAATGAATTTATATTTCACATATCAAACCCTTTATGTAAAGAAACTACATTATACCATCTAGGAACTTCATGTAGCACAATGGTAGGTGATAAATCCCAGTTGCACTATGGTTGTGGGTTCAATTCCTACAGCTTTTTCTGACACGATGGGTCGTCACACGGTCTGCATGTTGTCCTTTTATAAAAATCCAAAAAACTAACCTTTCAAACTTAATCCATTCCAACCATTAGACTTATCCAAAATAATATTATCCAAACTCACAGTCCAAAATTTACAAGGAAGTTAAACATAATGAGGATTCTTTTTTCCAAGTAATAACATGTGAATGCCTTCCTCGTATATTCTTTTAAAACACTGCAATATCCTGAATTACTAAAATCAACCATCTCTTATTCCAAAATCACTACCTCAATATTAGGACCATATTAAGGTTTATCTTTCCTTCAACCATGTAATTTACAAAAAAAAATTAACTCGTTGTAGAGTCACTTTTCTTGGTACCATAAAATCTCAAATCCTTAATTAAATAGTACTGTAGTAAAATCCTTATTTATTTCCAGAACATCATTGATACAACACTTAAATGAAATAATTATAAAATAACAACATAATAACACTAGTCATTCCTCTTCATCTGTGGTAGTATCATAACTTGATTATTATCCAATAGAATCATTTGCGGCATAGTCTGATGACTGGGACATTGGTTCGTGTAGTGTCCAAACTCCTTTCAAATGAAGCATTGTACATTTAAAACCATTTTCTTACCCTTTCAGTCACGTACTTTGTGCCCTTTTCCTCCACACTTATAACAAACTCCCATTACTTTCAGGCAAGTTCCAGGGTGTTTCTTCCCACAGTTATCACATATGGGAAAATTATTTTTTTCCCTCTTCCCTTTATCCATCTTTCTCTCTTCCATCCTTTTATTCTCTTGTTTCCTTTCAAATCCATAGGACTCCGAGAATTCTTTACTCATCTTATCAACACATGATATTATTTCTTCATATGATGATAATACGTGGGAAACTATTTCACTTCTAAATTATGGCTTAGGACCACGAAAGATATGATCCTTTTTACTCTTTGGATCATACATAATACGGGAGTTCACATTCCTTCTAATGGGCGCCATTTCTATACAATAGCATAAACTAGTTCAGTTTATAAATTGCAATGAATAATTACCAAACTTGTAAAATACCTAACACAAATTGAACAGTTTATGGATATAATCCATAATCATAAAAATGTTTTCTTTGAGAAAGTATATACTTATAATCCCTTCATAATGGTTTGTAAAGAAAATGAGAATTATCCTAAGCATATCCACCTGGAGTGTCGTAACCAAGAGTGCAGCAAGGCCCATTGTCATGCACCAGTTCCCGTTCGAGTCTAGTTCAAAGCAGTGTTTTCGAGTTTTACCCCTAGGTACATCTGTACCAGAGCCGCCTCTACCTACTCGTATCCAGACAGGGATGTATTGCTTGGAAAACTCACAAAATCTCTAAAATACCAAAATTCTAGGAAGTTCTTATATACAAATCCTCAAAGTCTATCTTAGGGCTATGTGCTCTAATCAGAGTTTATCTAAATCTAGTTTCCAAGGTTATTTCTAAACTTCCTCTGATACCAACTGTAACGCCCTAACCCTAGTTACCCAGAGTCGGTGCATTATTTTAAGAGATTGGCATTATTACAAGGAATCAAGTCCTGAAGGACCGATCAGTTTAGCAGTCTTGGAAAAATAGATCACATACATGAATGTTACATTTGCACTTTATGACGTAAAAACAACATAAATAATATTTATGAATGCCATTATTCCCTTGGCTTAACCCTGAATATCAATCACATTACACTTCTTGGAATCCTGGGAAAAATAAAACATAGAAAGGGGTGAGCTCAAATGCTCAGTAAGGGTAAGCAATACAGCGGAAACTTTCAAAAATAAGTATAAACATTTAAGGCAATGTATAAAACTAAAACAAAATCCTTTTAAACTTGAACTTCAGCATAATATGGCAGAAATAAAATGAAATAATTCCATTTACTTATTCACATGGATATTCTACTAATCGAATAATCACATGCAATATCACTAACCACTTTCATAATGATGGAATGAATGATGATGAACTTTAATTTCTGTGTCGAGGCCTCGTGCCAAGACCTAAGGGATAACTGGAACCGGAACCCAACCTGGAGAGCCTCTGTAACAGAACTTCATCCCGGAGTGCCTCTAATAACCAGACACCAACCCGGAGTGCCTCTAATAAACGGACACCAACCCGGAGTGCCACTAATAACCGGACACCAACCTGGAGGGCTTACTTTTACCGGTCCCCAACCCGGAACATACTAGTCCAACACATTCATCTTAAGAATAGGATGAAATATAACATAAACATTCGTATTAAAACTAACATACAAAATGTCAAAACTTTAATCATAAACCAATAATGGCATAAAAATAACTCATCCATATTCAAAAATATCACAAAACCTTAAATACAATAAGGATGATTTGTATCATAATAAATCAACTTGAAACAAGTTTAAAATTTATCAAAGGATGTTTACATAGATGAAATCAATACTATTTGAGAGAAATATCTCTTTTTTTGAAATCATTTAAAAGTTGCATAATTATAGAGAAAACCTTTATTTTGAAAATATCTTTATAAGCTTGTGAAGGAATCTTCGAAGGTGTAATAATGGCGGAGAATAACCGCACCCATCGTATAAGTTAAAAAAAATATTCTTACCTTAATTTTGTCAAAAGGTTAAAAAGGACCTTATTTGGAAAACGACAGAAAGATTCCTTTATAAACCTCTTATAAAAAGTCAAACAAGGGTATAAATGTCTTTAACCCATATTCTTGTAAATAGTAAAAATGTTTTGAAATACATTATTAAGAAACATGGATGTGGATTATAAAGAGATCCCAGTAGATTATTACGTATATACAACCACGGATAATGAAGAGATTGTGAAATAAACCCTTACCAATTTGGTAACTTACGAAACGTACAACCCATGAAAGAGGTATCATACAATGAATATGTAAATACACATAAATTAAATTGTATTACACAAAGAATATAATTATGGGCAGTACATACACCACACAAAATTTAATGGTGGCAATATGACATGAATCTCATGGGAATAAGGAGTGAGATGAAAACCCCTTACCTTGCATTTTCCTTTAGTCGAGGGTATGTTTAACCTCCTGTACGAAGATAGTAGTATGTTATTAAATTATACCAGAACCATATTAATATTTATTATATCATACATTATTCATTTATGACTTTATATTACCCAATTAATAATAATTTCCATGTTAAGTTAATATTTCGGGTAATAATCACTTTCTTTATCGTACGTGTTTTAACTTGTCACTCTTGGTTGTATCACTTAGATCATGATTTAAATACTTCCAGAATATAAAACATGATAAATATATAATATATATTTAGAATATAAATATGTATAATAGACATATATATGAAATTTAAAACACCGTTTATGGAGACGGTAGTCCGTACGTACGCATAAACGCTGTTTCTGTTTTCATATAGTATTGAACGAAAGTAAGTGAATAAGATATATGTAAGTACATAAATCCTTATATATATATATATATATATCTCCAGTAGAATTATTATTTCATATATTACATACTTATTAGTAATATATATTTTTATAATCATCGATGAATGGTGAACTTGGAAATGAATCTCATCGCGTCGTGGAGACGGTAATCCGTACGTACGCACGAGCGAAAATATCATTCTTTTGATATTAAAATAATATATAATTGGATGTTATATCATATATACAGAATAATTATCATGTTATATTTATTATTTACATGAATTACAAATCATTATAATATCCATCCAAATAATAATATATTGAATAACAATTACACCACGATGTGGAGACGGTAAGCCGTACGTAAGCACGTATGGTGACATGTCATTCAAAGGATGGATAGAATACTGAATATGGTTGTACCATATTTATAATAATATTACAGTATATAGTAGATACTGGATTAATTATTTTATAATGGTAATAACAAAGAAATAAGAAGTGGAATAAGAAAGGAACTTGAAAAAGGGTGGTGAAATCATTACCTCTTCTTCGGGTTCTTCCTTTCTATTTGATCAAAAGGGCTCCTTATAATGGATTTATGACTAAAGGAATGCCTCTAGGATAAATTTAGGGAAGTTTAGAGAGTATTTGGGTAGGGGTTGGACGAACCAAAAGGCTTTAAATATGTGAATTAATGAGAATATTGAGTGTCCTTTTATAAGAGGGGTGAGGGGCACTTTTGGAAAAGCTAGAAATATTATTTTATAATAAATTCATATTCAGTTTATAATGACTCCAAAGTGTATTATTTAAAGTTTAAGGTGGGTATGGGTCTAAAAATACTCAACCAATATAATTTATATAGGTTTGGGTCATTATATAAACCTTATCTTTTAGTTTTAACACTTGGTTAATTAGTTTGACACTTACCATGTCACTTTGTATTTTTATATTATATAGTTAATAAACATACAATATACATCCAATAGACCCCCAAGTGGTCCATTAATAATAAAAATATCATGATATAAGTCTCTTGGCCGAACCTCAGATTTTTAGTAATTTAATATCAATTAATAATATAATATTTGTTTTAAAAACTCTTTTATGTCAATTTTGACACTATTCAATAATTGACTTTTGTAAAAATCATACCAGAATGATTACTTAGAAAAAAGTTAATTAAATCAATCCTAATATTTCATATTATCCTATAAAATTAGTTTAATTAATTAAAAGTCTCAAATTATATTTATTTTGGTATTTATAATATCAATTATTTTAATTTTTCACTATTATGGTAATTACTATATCATCATTGTGTCATAAATAAATTAACTTATTTAAGGTATAAAAATTATAAATAAAATACCATTATGTAGTAAATCTTTTTATATTTCTAATGAATATTCATGTTCGAAAATCCAACATATATAGCCCTATGTAAAAATTGTTTTTCTAAAAGATATATGCTTATGTCCTTTTTGTATTTATTTTAACTTAATTAATATAAAGTGTCATTATCACTTACAAGTGGCTCCATGGGGTCCAAAAATAGACCCAAAAATGCCCATGGTTGGACATGTATCAACCAATAAGTTTAGGACACGTTTTAGGGTAATTTAGTATTATTATAATATTATTTTTTAACCCTTATTTACCAGATTTACCCTTTAACCATGGTAAATAAAATATTTACCGAAGTAATTATTCAAAATGTCTAAAAATAAAAGTTACCTATTTACACAATTTGAACATCTTGATTCCAAATATGGAATCCATTTTTCCAAATTCAAAACACAGAAGTGGCATAAATTAATTTAAAATTAATTTCCGTTGTCAAAACAAAAAAGTGTGTTTTTAAGATATAATAACTATCAAAAGATTGATACTTGTTTATGTCCGGTTTAATTGTGAAATTATGTACAATGACCAAAATTATATTAAATGGTAAAAATATATTCTAAATATACTTTAAAACCACTCAAATTCATAATTTATCACTAATAATTATTTTGATTAAAAAAGTTGTTTTTAATTAAAATTTAGTAATTTTCACTATTCATCAAAATATTAAAGTTATCCGAAAAGTACCAAAAATTCACCTTAGGCTAAATTCGATACTCCGAATCCAAAAATTAAGTCCATTTTGAGAGATAAAATTTCTAAAATTTTAAAAAGTAGGTATTACTATTCATAACAGCTACTTTGATTAGTCGTGGTGTGTGTTAGAACTCAAAGTTGCGTACAACACGTGCTACTGTATTATTCAAAGAGAAGCGTATCGTGGAAGCTCGGTGTGTTACATCATAGTTATACAAGGAACAATTCAAAACCTTTTTACAAGTTATTTTTCATACTTAGATTGATTTAATAAAATACCATCTTTCCTTTAATTAATTTTTAAACCGAGGAAAATTTTAATTCCCTTGTAAGGATCATATAAAATTCATTTTTCATTAAATTTTAAAACTCATCACTAAGATTATCATTTGTAGAACCAAAAATAATATCATTACCAAACTCGAGGATCTTGCTTAATATCATATAAAGCTTTAGAAAGTTTAAAAACATGATTTTGAAATTCATTATTTTTAAAAATGGGAGAATATTTAATATAATCCTATTCTAAAATTAAACTATTTAAAAATGAACTTTTTAAATCTATTTAAAAAAATTTAAAATTTTTAAACCTCTCAAAAGCTAATAAAATCTGAATGGATTATAATCTAGTAATAATATTAAATGAATATTTAAAATCAATTTCTTATTGAGGATAACCTTGTCCAAATAATCTTGCTTTATTTCAAAATATATTACCAGAATCATCTAATTTATTACAAAAAATCCAATTGGTTCCTATAGAAACTATATCTTTACGTAACTCGACTAAATTATAGAATTTATTTCTATAAAATTGGTCAAGTTCATCATGCATTGAATTTATCTAGTTAGGATATTTCAAACCTTATTTAATATTAACATGTACAAAATCAGCTACAAAGGCATAATTAGCACATAAATTTAAAGAAAATTTTATGGTCCTAACTCCATACTCAATATTTCTAATTATATTTTATAAATTGTGAGTTTTGTGAGTTTTTTAAATTAAATTATTATATTGAGATGAGATATGATCCCCCACAACTAGTGCATTATTATTTTCAGGTTTATCTTTATCAAAGTTTAATTCTTTAAAATATTCAATAATATCAACTGAATCAAAACTATATTTTCATTATTTTTAATAAACATAAAATGAAAATATTCTTCCGTTTTAATTGTTATCTTATTATATACCCTATAAGTATTACTATTGTTAGAGTATCCTAAAAATATAACTTCATCACTTTTAGAATCAAATTTTTCTAGATTATCTTTAGTATTTAAAATATACTTTGTACATCCAAAAACTTTAAAACAACTTATTTTGGGTTTCTTATTCTTAAATATTTCATATATAATTTTCATTAATAAGGGTCTGATGTAAACTCTATTTAAGATATAAAAATTAGTGTTAACTGATTCAACCCAAAAATATTTTGGAAGGTTGGATTCATTAAGCATTGTTATTTCCATTTCTTGAATAGTTATATTTTTTCTCTCTATAATACCATCCTATTTTGGTGTCCTAGGGGTAGAAAAATTATGAAAAAATCTTTCTATTTCATAGAATTTTTAAAATTCTATGTTAAACAATTCTCCTCCTCTATTACTTCTAATAGAATAAATTAAATGACCTTTCTGATTTTTAATTTTCTTATAGAACTTAACAAACTTGTTTGAGGCTACACTTTTATGAGATAAGAATATGGTCCAAGTAAATCTACTTAAATCATATACAATTGTAAACACGTATCTTTTAGAAGCTAAACTAGAAGTTCTCAGGGGTTAAAAAAGATAAAGATAAATTAGCTCTAAGAATCTTTGGGTATTTACTAGATTAACAAATTTAAATGACTCTTTGTACTTCTTACCTTTTAGACAATAATAACATACATAGTACTTGCATGTACTGAATTTTGGAACTTCCAGAAATTTTTCATGTTCATTAATCTTGTACAATTATCGAAGGTGAACATGTCCCGACCTTCTGTGCCATATAATGTGATCTATATCTACCAAATTTAATCATTTTTCATTCTTCTAGGCTAGTTCTAAAAAATCAATAGAATATATATTTTCCTTTTTATTAACATAAAATAACAATATAATTTTCAAAAAAACTACATTTTTTCTTCAAATTCTAAACTCATACCATTATAAAAAAAATTGGGATATGATGATTAATTTTTTTTTTAATCCCTATAAAAAATTACTTTATAAATTATAATATAATTAAATATACATACTTCTAAAAAACCACTAATCATGCCTTTAGAGTTGTCACCAAAAGTGATTGTACCTCCATCACAAGAGTTAAAAGATAATAAGTTATATATTTCACCAATAATGTGCCTTGATCACCCATTATCCATATACCATGTGACTTTAGAACTCTTCAGGTGGACTTCCTACAAAAAAATCAAGCAGATTATTTTTTTGGTACCTATAATAGTTTGGGTCCAAATGGATTAGTAGAAAAAGATTTAAATACCCATTTAGATTTGAGACATTTATTGTAGGGTAATATAGAAAACTAGTTTCTAGAAATAAAGGTCTTAGTATAGAAAAATGACTGAGTAAACTTTAAATAACATTTGTTTTCATAATTCCCTTTAAATTTACATATAAATAAAGTAACATTTAAAATGTTCTCATTTGTGATTTTAAAAAAATACTTTTATACATCTTAGAAACTTTATTATTATAGATGTAACCTATTTTATCATTTTTAGGTTTGTTCATAGCCACTATCTCATCAAATTTCTCTTATCTTAAAAGCACAAAAAATAATGTTTCCTTCAATCCTATAATATCTTCTTTAAGGTTTTCATTCTATTTTTGAATAACTTCCAGGTCATTATATATTTTAACATTTTAACATTGTCCCAAAAAAATTCTTATTTTCATGTTTGAGATTCTTACATTCCTTTTCAATTTAATCTAAATCATCACAAACTAATTTAAATCTTCTATCTTGATATTTATCTATTTTTGAAATAAAATATTTTTTTCTCATATTCTCATCTTTATCTTATAATGGTTCAGAATCTACAACCTTTTTCTCTTCTATATTACTAAAAATAGAATCATCCAGTTTTCTATTTCCTTCTTTAATCTTTTTATTTTCTATTTTTAGTTCCCTATAGAGTTCATCCATTATCAAAATATCACTTTGAAATTTTTCATTTTGAATAGTAAATTCTTTAAATTCTTTTTCACTATCAGATTCATAAATAGAACTATAATTATAATCTATATGTATCTAATTTATAGTTGTATCCATCAAACAAAAATTGGTAGATTATTTTCATTTTCATAACCATAAATACTTGAGTATTACTCTTCATTACAACACCATCCTTCATGATATTCATTTCTTTTTACCTTATTGCATTGTTTATATTTTCAATATTGTTTTAATTTGGGATAGTCATGTTTTATATTCCCCTTTTTTCAAAACTCATATCATATTAATTCGGAAACATCATATTTATTACTTTTATCTCTCATACTACCCTTTCATCATTTTTATGATCACTTCTAGGACACTTATTAAATCATCTCTTAGCCTTCAAGTAATTTTAAAATCCTTTAGTTAAATTTTCAATTTCATACTTCTTACGTTATTGTAACTCAGAATTAGGGGAATTTGAAATAACATTTATATTTGATTTAAATGATATACATTTCCTTTTATCATGGTCATCAGCATTTTCATTCTTTATTTCCATCTCATATTGAAGAAATGATCATATAAACTCATCCATTGAATATTTAGTGAATTACTTACTTTATCTAATAGAAAACTTCTTTAAATTTTATCTATTAGGTAGAGATCAAATTAATATTTTGATGAGAGATTTATCATTCATGGTCTCTCTGGGTGCAATCATACTGTTGAAAATTTTAGTGAATCTATTGTTCATCTCATTTATTCTTTCTTGATTATTCATTCATAATTATTGAAACTCAACTCTAGGTATACATGGATTGGTTCTCTTTAACTTATTTGTTCCTTGATGAGTGAATTTTATAGTACTACAGATGTCAAAAGTAGTTTTACATGATGAAATATGACTATGCATATTTCTTCTTAGAGAGTAGTGTAAGTAATTTATAACATTGTAATTTAGAACACATTTTGAAGAATCATTACCAATGAGTGTTTCTAAATCTACATCAAGAAATTTATATGGTTCTAGAATTATAGACAAATAATCAAGACCTATATTTTTATGAAATACCTCCATTCTATCCTTTCAGTAAATATAGTCACATTCACTAAAGTGAGGTGGTCTGATGGGATTGAGTATCTCAAAATCATAACTTTCCATAACAAAGTATTGGATCTTTTCATTAGAATTTCAAGTTTAGGATAAAGGTTAGTTCAGAAACAGATAATGGAACAACTAAAAAATCCTTAAAACAGAATCACAATCCAATACCAATTTTTAGTTCCTTTTTGTATGGAAGTAGTGACTAGAGTAGGTGAATAGTTTGTATTGAAATATTAAAACAAATACTATTATATCAGATTTATAACAGTGCTAAAAATATAGTGGAAATAAAATATATAACATGGGAATTATTTATAGAGGTTTGGATCACTAAGATCCTTATCCTCTCATAAATATCCTCTACTATGTCAGAAGACTAGTATTAAATATATCCCCACTTTTGAATGGGAGTAATAACCTAATTACATACAAATGAAACATAACTTTTTCACATCTGGTGTTATAACCCTTTACTTTTGAAGAAGTCACAACCTACCTTCCTTTTTCTAGGAGGAACAACCCAAACTTCAATTTATATGGGATGAATAACCAAATGAGATAGATTTTTAATGGGAAAATCTTAACCATACTCTAGATAAATGGTAGGGATAATTTCAATGGAGAAATAATAGAAATAATTAAAACAACAGCTAAGAAGATGGTTTATAAATTTAGTGTAGCTTGATTTATCTGATAACTCCAGTGGTGGAATATTAAAGTGATGAATATTTTTAGTGATCATAGTAGAACAACAGAAATCGAATAAGTTTCTTGATAAATTAGAATCAACAAAAATTGTATCATTATGTATCCCATTGAATGATCTTCACGGGTATATGTTTTTAATTCTTGAAGAGATATCCTGGATTATTAATGAAAAATCATCTATGAGCATATATGTATCCAATATATACATGATACTTGTTAGTGTTAAATAATATAATAAAATGACCATTACCTTTTTTTTGTTAAAGTTTCACTGAAAACAAAACACAATCTGGCTTTATATTTCTTCATAAAATATTAAAATAAAAAATTTAATATTTTATGTGTAAAACTTCAAAAAAAATCACAATTGTAAAACAATTAAAATAAAAATAAACCTTTTATATTTTAAATACATCAAGGTGTTTTAAAATAGATCATCACAAGAATATAAATCTAAATGAGAAGGTGAACATAAAATAATGCTACAATTATTTTATATACACTACTACAATTAAATTTCTATATAAAATAATAAAACATTTAAGAAAGAAATTTATTTTAACAAAATTAATTAAAAATAATAAATAAAAATTTCAGAATCAATTTTTTACTAATGGGGGCTTGATTTAGCTACCACTGAAAACAAAGAGAGATAACTCATGAGATAACGTTTGAGGTGTCCAATAGTGACCCATGACCCATCATTAGAAATAGATAATAGTGACACATGAACCACTACTGAAAATAGATAATGGTGACTCATGACCCACCTATTTTACTTGAAATCAAAAATTAAAAATATTGAACTAAAACAAAATTAATTTGATGTTATAGAAAAATCAAAGGATTTAGGATAAGAAATAAAATATTTTCTATCATTGGAAGTCTAATAGTGACTCATGACTCATTGTTGCATGAATTATAATAGTGACTCATGACCTTCCATTGGGAGTGTTCGATAGTGGCTCATTAAAAATAATTCTAAACAATAGAATGAAATTATAAATGAAGATATCATAACTATTGTCTCTAAAACAATCATTAAAAAATAACACCATATAGAATATAAATTCTTGTACTTAAAGATCTAAAAAAGAAGATACAAGAGAATATGGATAAAGGGTTTATCTTCCCAAGTGAATCACCATGGGGTGAACCAATCCTTTTTATCAATAAGGATGGGTAAATGTTCCTTTCCATTGATTAACTTGATACCAACATGATCGTGATAAATAAAAACTAACCTTTTACATGAATTGATGAATTGATTGATCAGCTATGTGGTTTCCAATTCTTATCTAAGTTGAATATTTGGTCACAAAATTATCAAGTAAAGGTGAAGAAGGATGATATCTTCAAGATTTTTTTTTCACAAAAGTTAGGGTCATTAAAAGTTCATAGTTATTCCATTTAGACTCATTAATTCTCTATATATCTTTATATACTTGATGAATAGAGTCTTTAGGGATTACCTTAACAAATTTGTGGTAGTATTTGTAGATGATATTATTATCTAATCCAAAAGTATGGAGGAACATGAGGAGAATTTGAATGTTCTACTAAAGACCTAGCAAAAATAAAATTTGTATGTAAAGTGCAGTAAATGCGAGTTGTGGATAGATCAAGTAAAATTTCATTGGTATGTTATCACTTGAAAAGTGATATATGTGGATCCTTTAAAAATAGTGGTAATTTAAGGATGTCCTATTCTAATATATATAATAGAAATATATAGTTTCTTTTGGGGTACTATCATCTATTTTTGAGAAACTTCTCTTGATTTTCAAGCCCATTAACTAATATAACTCGAAAGGTAGTTGACTTTTTCATGAGTAATGAATGTGGGGAGATATTTAAAGAGTTAAATAATAGGATAATCATTGCAATTGTACTCACATTACCCACTAGTAGGGAAGGATTTGTCATCTATAGTAATGCATCTACAAAGTTCTTGTGTTATTTACTCAAACAAGATAAAAAAATTGATAATCTATGACTCTCACTAATTAAATATTCATGAACATAACTACCCAGCGTATGATCTAGAATTGGTTGTGGTGATCTTCACATTGATGATTCGGTGTCATTATCTTTACTAGGAGAAGTGTGACATATATATGGATCAAAAAACATCATGTATATATTCACATAAAAATATCTCAATATGCACCAATGGAGGGGGTTAGAGATGATCAAGGATTATGATTGTTCAATCCATTACAATCATGGGAAGGTGAAAAAAGTAAAAAATTATTTGATCAGAAAGGATCTGGAAACCCTATTCATGATAAGGATTGCAATGGATCCAATATTCTTATATATAAAAAGGTTGTAAATGAGAATAATAAAAGTATATTCACCCTACCTTACTCAAATAACTACCCAACCATCTATTCTTGAGAGGATCAAGGAAGCCCAAAAAAGATGATGAAGTATTAAAAAAGGTAGAAAATATTCCAGAGATCAACTTTTCTAAAGATGTATTTTTAAGGTTTGGAACTCATATATATGTCCCATAAAAACTAGATATGAAAAAGAAAATTCAATATTATGTTCATATCTCATCCTTCTCTATTCATCCATAAAGTATTAATATGTATGTAAATCTAAATCAAAACTTATAGTGGGATAACATAAAGAGGGATATTAAAGAATTTGTATCTTGATGCTTGATATTTCAATAATTAAAGGTTGAATGAAAGAATTATAAGGGTATGATACAAACATTTCTCATACCAATATGTAAATAATAAAATATAACCATGTATTTCATCGTAGGACTCCCCAAGATATCTAAAAGTAATAATTCCATTTGGGTGGTAGTCAAAGACCTTATAAAGTCATCACATTTCATTTCTATCAAATAAGATGTATTACTTGACTAAATCTCCAAGATATAATAAGAGAAGTGGTAATATTGAATGGAGTTCCACTATCTAATGTATCTTATTGAGATATGACGTTTCCCTTGAGGTTCTAGAGAAGACTTCAGCAAGAACTAGATACAAAGTTAAGTTTCAATAGTGCTTGTCACCCTCATATAGATGGTTAGTTTGAGATCACCATTAACAATATAGAGTATATATTGAGATAATGTTCAAGGGATTTTAAAGTATATTGGGATCAACACCTTCCCCTAATGGAGTTATCATATAATAATAGTTTCTTTATCATTACAATGGAACCTTATGGGGCTCTATATGGGAATCAGTGTTGGACTCCAACATGCTAGGATGAAGTTAGATATAAGAAGTTGATGGGACTTGATCGGGTCCAAGAGATTAGAGGGAAGGTTCAAACCATTAAATGTTATATGAAATGTGAAAAAATTCAATATAATATATATACAAACAATCATCAACATGATATAGAGTTTGAATTTGGAGATAAATTGTTCCTTCATGTATCACTGTGGAAAAAATTCATAAGGTTTGGGAAGAAGGGAAATCTTAGTCCAATATACATCATCCCCTTTGAGATTCTTCATCACTTCAGAGTTTTGGAATATCTAATAGCATTCCAAAAAACCTATTTGAAGTATATGATGTATTTCGTGTATCCCTCTTGATGAAGTACATACTAGACCCCTCACATATACTAAATCCAAATGTGGTACCATTGGATAATGATCTTTCATACAATGAGTATATGTTGAAGATCTTAAATCATAGAGATAAAGTTCTATGAAATAAGACAACTCACCTAGTCAAAGTATTATGGGAGAACCAGAATTTTGAGGAAGTGACATAGGAACCAGAAGAGCTAGTGAAACAGAATTACCCTCATTTTTTAGTTTATAAAATGAAATTTGAAGGGAACATTTTTTTAAGGGGCAAATAATGTAATGACCTGGTGTTTTATAAATGAAATTACCTTTTAAAATAAATAAATACATTATTAAGAAATGAAATTATAGAAAAAAATTCACTAATTTGGTTATTTTGGACCATTATAAGTTATTCCTTTCATATTTAAAATACTATTAAGCATCATAACCATTGACAATATATTTATTTTATAGTTACCCTTAATATTAATATATATTAAGGGTTATTATAAAGTCCAATTGAAATAGATGGAAGAAGTGATTATTTAAACCAATAGAATCATACCATATTCTAAGGGAGATGAAATTATTGGGATTTTCCCTTAACCAATCCCAAGTTGAGATTCAATAACTATAGAACAAGTGAAACTATTTATGAGAGAAGTTTAATATTATTGAGATCACATCCCAAACCATGTTCATAAAACCACCCAAGAAAGTGTCACCAACACATCATACCCTTAGGGAATACACTGGTGAAATAAGGGGTTATGTATCTAGACCCTAATAGCATCAATTTGTATATTTTTATTTTTAATAAAATAATTATTATATTTATCTTTTTATGATTTCTTTATAAGTGATTAAATAATTAGTTTGATAAAAAAATATATTTTAATACGATGAAACACAAATTTTATTTTTGGGAAATATATAATTTAAATCAAGACACCCTTTTGGTTATATTCAATAATTTTTAAAATAAATTTTATTTTTATAAAATATTCTTATTATATAATATTTATTTAAATAAAAAATATAATATAATTTTATGAAGTCAAATGTAATTTTTATAAGGGTTAGAGACTGTTATCATTGTAAAACCCCATATTTATTAATAAATGGGGATTTTTTATTTAAAAGTATAATTTTTCATATTTATATAATTAATTCAAAAAAATAAATATTGTTTTTGAAATCATCATGTCTAAATTATTCAATGATGAATGTTTCATAATTTTCGGAGACAATCAAATTTTTAGTTAAAAATTAAATACGGTATAAATATATTGTATGTATTATGACATCATAAAATCACAAAAGTGATGTAATAAATACTATAAATATTTTCCATGACTCAAATTATATTTCCCCATTAAAATAATTTGTTTTCTAAGTTATTTTATTAACTATATAAACCCTTAATGAACCCTTCAAAACCTATATTATATTTTAAGGTTTTAAAATTAATTTTTTATGAAAATAACTCACTTCCACATCACAAAGGGTGTTATTTTAATGATTTAGGTTATTAGACTTATAAAATATTTAAATACACTCCTATTTAGTATAAACCATAATCAGAAACTTTAGGAAGGTTTGTGGTTTGGATTAGTTTATCATATAGAGTCCAAAACCTAAGTTTATAAATTAATAAATAATTCCCCTCTCTTATGCTATAATAACCTACCCAACCTCTCAATTATCTTCACTCAAAACCCTTGGAGTATTAATTTAATCTCCCTTTTACTCCTTATATCCCTCAAAATGTTTCTCTAAGCTCTTAGTAAGCTCCTCCCAAGCTTTTAGAAGCACTCTCTCAAGGTAAGGGATCCTCTCCATCTCTTCTTTATTCAAGTACCTTCTTTATATTATGCTTTTTGATTTACAATTGTTCATATTAGGATATGTTTTTACACATAATTATTATTTATAAGTTATTAAAGACACCTTTTTATCTTATAAACTCTTCCATTAATCTTTATGTACCCCCATTATGCTGCTAAAATTATCTTACAATTTTTTATGCCCGCCATTTGTGTAGTGAATACACATACCCATTTTAACTAAATGGTGTTCACCTAGATGTAAATATAATTCATTTATTAGGTTCTTCCATGTATGTAACCTAGGCTCCATAATCATGGGATTAAAAATAATTGAATACATCCTTATTTTGTATGATCTATGTGGAACACTTATGCATGTATATGATATGAATGTGACAGGTGGGCCTAGAATTATATATCCCTCTAATGCATTAGGTAGTGTTTCTATCTCATGAGATACCAAGTATAGTGGATAGTATGTTATCATAGTCCCACTATGTTATGATGTATCGGTGGTTATCATTGACTTGTGTTTATTATTTCATGTTTTTATGATGTTGCAACATTTTCATGTTGTATTTAAGTTATCATCTTATATCCTACTTTGATGTTAAAGTTTATGATTCTCACCCCTCCTAT
Organism: Viscum album; assembly: GCA_963277665.1. Lineage (NCBI taxonomy): Eukaryota > Viridiplantae > Streptophyta > Magnoliopsida > Santalales > Viscaceae > Viscum > Viscum album. Next base: position 507,639,560 of record OY728143.1, on the reverse strand, counting down.
GTTACCTTGATATTCCTCTTGAAACACATGTGATACTTTTCCTTATTCTATTCTTTTATTATTCCCTTACTGGACTTTATTTCTCACCCCTTTCTTATGTATGTCCCAAGTTCCTCCCATTATATTTTAGAATAGCAATAGAATTTTAATAGAATGCTAAAGAGATTTAAATAATGTTTTTGTACCCATGTTTCAATTTTTTATGTTATATACCTAATTTACCAAATAAATTATTCTTAATGATCTTATGGAATTGTATTATGTGTACATTTATTTAATGAATCATGAATTAAGGTGTATTAAAATATGGGTTGTCATATTGTATCCAACGAACCATTATCTCACTATTCGGTTAAGTTGTGTGTCATTCCAAGATAAATATGAAAACACTATATAGATATTTAATGGAACTTTAAATTACTAAACCTAAATACTAATGCCTCATTGGGGGTTTACCACTAAGGTATGATATGTCTTAGAGACATACTGGGATTACCTCATGACTCTTACACTGAGGGACTACTCCATCATCCTCTTAATATAGTGTCTCAATGTAGATCTTCATGACCTACCATCATAAGAAAATGCATATACAAGGAAGTATAACTGAGTATAATTCCACAAATTACTTATAAAATAAATCATTTTATGAGTAGTTTTTGACACTTTTAGTAGTTTAACCTCATCATCATAAAAATCACTCACTAACTAGACTATATATCATATGAATCTTACGTTATTGAACATGATGCATGAGATGCCTCTAGCCCACATGGGCCAAGAGTTAAATCTAGAACCTGTCTCTTTCTAACATGAAAAGATCCAAAATTCCATAACAAATCATCAATATGAACCATTTTAGTCACATAAGGTTAATATCATATCAATCATAACATCATATACCAAGAACATCATCTCTATCTCTAGATGATGTAGTTGATGACTGTAGGGGTACCGGCAACCCCTTAAACCGGCTTCAGAAAATGAAAAAAATGATTTCTGGCATCTCTATCTCTAGAAACCTAAACTTCCTATTAGGATAGGTGTTCATGACACACTAACCTAATATTCATCATAGGCTCTAACACACTAATATATTTTCATGGATACCATGCCCTAAATAGTAATACAAAATAAAATAAATCCTCTGATTCCACTTTGTAATTCCCTACCCTGGCTCACTTAGTACAACAGTTAGACTGGATGACCATGTGACCTCAGGCACACCTCCCCTTATTCTAGAGGCTACCAACTAGCATTAAGGGTCTATATAAAAATATGGGGAGACTATACTCCTTATATAAGAATGTGAAATAATTATATAAAAAAATAAACATCATTAAAATCATAATACATAGAAATGATAAATAAACTTGACATACTACAATAAAATAAATAATGAAAAAAGGATATACAAGAGGGATCAACCACCAGTCTCGTCACATATAAAAATAAACAAACTAAATAAGGAAATAAAATACATTTGTATTTACTCCATATATGAGCCATACCTCATCCCAATCTCTAGGTCTCACTCTACATAATATCTAGCCTTAGCCCAACTAGTGCCTACAAAAAATTTAGAGTTATCTTGGTTTCCCAGATGCAATATTAGCCTGATCGGGGTGTGAGTACATAACTTAGTAGGTAACTACCAATGTGGTATTTTACTATACCAGCAATTTAATGATATGTGCATGCGACATGCTCATAATAAACAAATAATACTGGATAGAAAAATATAAAACCAACCACAATACCTACTTCAATCCAATTCTAGAATGTCTTTGAGCATTTAAAGATGATTTTTAACTAGAGTGTCACAATCTCCCCAATTGTGGATACATATAACCAGGCCAAAAAAAGTAATCATCTTCGATCCTCAATTTTGTGACCCTGATCAGTCATAACTCCTGCATCCAATGCCAATGTGTCTCTGAGAATGAGAATCACATCAATGAAACCTATGTCCACTCACTATAGATCCCACACTCACACCTCAATCATAATTATTAGAGGACCCTAGGGTGGCACTAGGCATCCCTTATCCTCAATCCCTCAGGCGAAACCCCACATTAGTGCCGGGGTTTTTTCAACGTTATCCTGGCATATAATTTCAATGAGTAGGATTCCCTAAGAAATCATATAAATCCATGAATGAATAACTTCTTGGTGACCCAGGTAATCAAAGGGAATACCCTCCTTGGATCCACTGATCAATCACTTGGGAATCCTGTATCTCGTAGTTCCTTGGTTGAACCATCACTAGTGCATCCACTTTATCCCAGGGGGTATACTAGGAATAGATCAAGGGGATCCAACAATATCCCCTGGGATGTCAAACATCCATGTTTAGGGATATACTCCCACACAGTACATTATGTCTCCATTTGAATCTTAGGAATCCAAATAATTTATAATGGTTATATTGTATCAAATTTTTCCATCCCATCCAACGCATTTCTATATGTGTGAAAAAATATAACTCTGATGTTGGATCCTAGGTACCACCATTAGGAATCCACTCCTGTATCAACTATATCATTCGATGTTATTTGGGCTATAAATAAACCCCAAATATAGTATAAGACCAGATCCTAGACATATCAGGCATCCCAAGGTCTCATCCATTCCAGCATGCAATTCTTAGGCATCCCGAGCAATCATAATAGTGCAAGGCCCAGTGGTCGATTCCTAGGAATCTTTGGAAATTATATGACTTATAAAAAATAAAATTAAACGTATTAGGGGCTATCTAAATTCCCAATATCATCCTCATAATCACATCCCCTTCTGGATTACAAGTTTTTTTGGGTTCTAGGTTCCATATTCAACCATCTCTACCCATTTCCATAAACATCTACTTATGGTTGGTCTGCCAATTGGGAACCCACTAAAGTTCCTAAGGTTAGTACATAAGTTGAGGCATCCCTCCTATATCTTTGATCCTATATTATCATCTTGGTTCAATTCCCTTCACTCAAGGTCATCATTCAATTATGCAGTTTCATAAATGCAATACAGCCTTAAATACCCCAAGGGTATGCCATAGCAGCATCAGTCTAGTGAGATTTATCTCATGGATCATATCCAATTCCATGATCATGGTAGGTTGGTCTACTCTCTTAACCCATCTCTAACCAACCTAAGGTCTATCCACCTAGTATAACACATTTAAAGGTTCCTCACTTGACCTATTAGGTCCATCCATCTCTAGTCACATCATACCCCCTCTTGGATGTGTCCAAGTATTTAGGTCACCTCTCAGTCCATTCTGTGACCATCAGTGGTTGAGGCATCAAGATTATTCTCAAGGTCCTCAATATCCTTGACACTTTACTAATTTCAATACATTTCCCTTTATAATTATACAAAACACTATAATTAATAAAAAATATAAATTAAAAAGGTAATTTCCCTTGATGGTGAGGTTGTACAACCCATTCACTGTAAAAAATGCATAAATTCAAAAAGGTAACTACCAGACACCACCTATATTAATTTTAAGCATTCAAAAATTATTTCAAATCCCATAAACTCTCACCTATGATATCTAAATCTTTTCCAAGGTTGTCTCAACACTATCGTCCACCTTTCTAATTCTCAAGAACCTAACTCATGATAAGGAATCACAATTAATTAATTATAACCAATTACAATTAATTATAACCATTTATTTAAAAATGTAATAATCACCAAAAACTTATTGTGAAGCCACATCAAACTACAACCAAAACCAATTACATGCCAACACCCTATGTCATGATTATGACTTCAATGTAGGAACAAGCCCTGATGTAAATCACTAATTCTAGGATCATTTATATTTAATTTTAAAGAAAACTATAAAAAAATCAACAATGAAACATAAGTTAATCAGAATGATGGGTCGCTTCATGCAAATTACATTATATGATTTCATCTTCTTATTAAGAACAAAGTCTCCATCTCAATTGGTTGATTTAACCATGCTTTAGTGCAATTAAAACTAAATCCCAAGTTATTGAAGTGAAAAATATTAGGATGTGAGGAGGTAGATATTAATGGATACTAGCATAGGTGAAGACGCACTTTAAGTCGTTGATATAATCCACCCAAACACACTCTATAAAAGGGTTTAAAGGAGGAGAAGGAAGGGGAGAACCGATGTTAATATGAAGGAAAAAATGGATAAGAGGGTTGGCCTCATAAAAACATGGGAGAGGAAGATTCATTTTTCATCCTTTTTGGGAACCAACTAGCTGGTGTTCTTGGTGAGGCTTACAAGCCACTGGCCACACTACTAGTGAGATGGTGGTTGTAAAATATAACCCTGGACACCCAACCCTCCTCTGGTATTTTTTTCATTTCCTTCATCCACCATCAAATCCTCCTTCCATGTGAAAAAACACATATTTGAGGTGTCCCTACCCCCAGAATTTTCTTATGAACCCCTGATCAAAATCCAACCCAGCTACTAATTCAAAATTCCTTTGAATTCCAAAATGAATTTTTGCACATAGGGTTTTACATAAGGCACACCCACCTAGGTACTCATATATTAGTGGTAAGGGAACACTCACCCAATTCTCATCTCAACATGAATAATGTATCTAAGGCATATCAAAGTTATATAAATTTCCTATTTGGGTGAATTGATCTCATTTCATCACCCATCCCTACTCAATGGGTATAAGGAACCTATATAGGACTACTAAAATCACTAAGTTCATTTAAATATCACCCCTCTAGGTCCATATATCACAATTAATACAATTATAATAAAGGCCTTAGACACTAGAGGTTGAGGCATCCAATAAGTGCACGAGGTCCATTGTAATGGCCCAGACCTCTATGGTCCATTCCTTTGTGAAAATCAAGTGTATGAGGTGTTTCGGGAGGTCAAGGTGACTTATCCCCAATACTTTTCCAAATTTCCATTTCTGTGAACAATTCCATTGGTGAACAGTTCCAACGGTAGACCATTGTGAACAGTGCATTGGTAACCTTCTGTGAACAGTGTCATTGGTAACCTTATGTGAACAGTACAATGGTGACCTTATGTGAACAATGACATCGGTTACCTTATGTGAACAGTTTCATCGGTGACCTTCTGTGAATAGTGTCATCAGTAACCTTTTGTGAATAGTCCAACGGTGACCTTATGTGAACAGTGACATCGGTGACCTTATGTGAATAGTGTTATCAGTGAACTTCTGTGAATAGTATCATTGGTAACCTTATGTGAACAGTGCAATGGTGACCTTATGTGAACAATGACATTGGTGACCTTATGTGAATATTTTCATTGGTGACCTTATATGAATAGTGTCATTAGTAACCTTATTTGAACAGTGCAACAGTGACCTTATGTGAACAGTGCATCAGTAGCCCTAGGTGAACAGTGTCATTCGTAACCTTATGTGAACAGTGAAACGGTGACCTTATGTGAACAGTGAATCATTAGCCTTAGGTGAATAGTGTCATCAGTAACCTTCTGCGAACAGTGCAACGGTGAGGTTCCAATTATGAGGTTCCAATGGTGACCTCTTTCCTTTTCCAAATTTTGATTTCATAAACAATGTTTCTAGAATGGTGAGGTTCCAACAGTAACCTTTTTCCTTTTCCAAATTTTGAGTTCATGAACAGTGTTTCCAGAACGGTGAGGCTCCAACAATGACCATTTTCCTTCGCCAAATTTTGATTTCATGAACAGTGTTTCCAGAATGGTAAGGTTCCAACGGTGTGGTTCATGAATATTACTTTTCCTTTTCCAAATTTTGAGTTCGCGAATAGTGTTTCCATATTCCTATATTTTTCCCCTTTAATTTTTTCTTTGATGTAAAATGCATTTAAATCCTTGTTTTAAGGACTCTAAGGATGATTCAAAGGTCGTAACTCCTGTATTAATTTCTCCTAAGGCTTGGTATATTTTTACTTGGTCAAACCGTGTGGTTTAATGCGATCCATTTTTAATGGAAAACTCAGCATATCTTAAACCACTTCTTAGTTAAATCTTTTAAAGGGATAAGATATCTTCCCCCCTAGTTCTTCCTCCTTATTCCCGGGTGTGAGACGCTCGAACATCCCATTCCTTCCCGTAGGAGTTGTGAAATCAAACTTTCCTCCTAGTATTTGTTCCACTTTGTTTTGATGTAACCAAGAAATATTGATCATTCTTTGATATAAGGTATGATATATCTTCATTATTTCAAGTCCATCTCCTTCTTTCTCCTTGCCCTTTTTATTGAATTTTACCCCCATGTTCTTAATGGGCTTTTCTTGGGTGTTAGAAGATGTGGTGGTGTCTCTGCATCCTTGGTTTGATACAGTTGTCACAAGGGAGGAGATCATAACTCTTTGTGTGTCTCAATTTCATATAAATAACGTCAAGAACTGTTTGAGGTAGGGTAACCATTGCTTATCTTTTCTTTTATGTGCAACTGTAGAGTTAGCATGTTTTATCTCACTAGATCACAATGTAATTGGTATAATAAATATTTGAACCCGATAAATAAATTGATATCGATCATATGATATTGCCTCTTGTTTTTTTAGAGAGTTTGATATCAAAGATTTCTTGTTTATCTAATCGATCTTGATGGAAATTTTTAAATAACATAAAGCTGGAATTAATTGATAATCGCTTGGCTAAAGATAAAGAGGCATGTGAATGAATCTGATTGATGTTGTTGTAATCTGATGTTAATAAAATTGGTGCAGTAAGCATGTTTAATTATTTTTTATAGCTTACTATTTAGGTTTCCCAAATTTGGAATCTACGAATAATAAATTGGTTAATCCAAGATGGATTAAAGAACTGGTTGTTTGATAAAATATAATACTTGTAGGGTTATGAGTTACCCTCTTGCTTGTTTAAGGGTCAAGATCCTAATTGATAAGATGTTTGTTTTTCCTACTTCTTGTGTTGTAATGTGATCCTGGATAGTTGTTGTGATATGTGGGGGCCGGGAGACCTATTGGTTGTGGCAGAAGTTGACACTTAGAGTGGTGAGATGCATCGGTTTACGAATGTTGGTGTCAGGGAGGACACCCTGGATGATGGAACGGGTTGGATGTAATGGCTCGGACCTCTCTGGTCCATTCCTTTGTGAAAATTAGGTGTATGAGGAGTTTTGGGAGGTCAAGGTGACGTATCCCCAATAATTTTCCAAATTTCCATTTCTGTGAATAGTTCCATCAATGAACAGTTTCAATGGTAGACCATTGTGAATAGTGTATCGGTAACCTTCTGTGAACAGTGTCATCGATAACCTTATGTGAACAGTGAAATGGTGATATTATGTGAACAGTGACATCGGTGACCTTATGTGAACAGTGTAATCGGTGACCTTCTGTGAACAGTGTCATCGGTAACCTTATGTGAATAGTGCAACGGTTACCATATGTGAATAGTGAAATCAGTGACCTTCTGGGAATAGTGTCATCGGTAACCATATGTCAATAGTGCAATGGTGACCTTATGTGAACAGTGACATCGGTGACCTTATGTGAACAGTGTAATCGGTGACCTTTTTTGAACAGCGTCATCAGTAACCTTATGTGAACAGTGCAATGGTGACCTTATGTGAACAGTGCATCGGTAGCCCTAGCTGAATAGTGTCATTGGTAACCTTATGTGAACAGTGCAATGGTGATCTTACGTGAATAGTGCATCATTATCCCTAGGTGAACAGTGTCATCGATAACCTTCTCTGAACGGTCCAACAGTGAGGTTCCAACAGTGACCTTTTTCCTTTGCCAAATTTTGAGTTTGTGAATAGTGTTTCCAGTTTCCTACAGTTTGCCCCATTAATGTTTCATTTGATGTAAAATGGATTTAAATCCTTGTTTTAAGGACTCTAAGGCTGATTCAAAGGTCTTAACTCCTATATTAATTTCTCCTAAGGCTTGGGAAGTTTTTACTTGGTCAAACCGCATGGTTTAATGCGATCCACTTTTAATGGAAAACCCAGCGTATCTTAAACCATTTCTCTGTTAAATATTCTAAAGGGATGAGATATCTTCCTTCCTAGTTCTTCCTCCTTGTTCTTGGGTGTGAGATGCTCAAACATCCCATTCCTTCCCATAGGATTTGTGCAATCAAACTTTCCTCCTAGGAATCATTCCACTTTGTATTGATGAAACTAAGAAATATCGATCAGTCTTCGATATAAGGATGATCTATATTCATTATTTCGAGTTCATATCCTTCTTTATTCTTTCCCTTTTTATTTAATTTTACCCCCATGTTCCTAGTAGGATTTTCTTGGGTGTTGACCGATGTTGTGGTGTTTCTGCATCCTTAGGTGGACACAGTTGTCACAGGGGAGGAGTTTGTAACTCGTTGTGTGGCTTGTTCTCATATAAAGAACATCAAGAACTGTTTGTGGTAGGGGATCTATTACTTCTCTTTTCTTTTACGTTCAACTGTATAATTAGCATGTTTTATCCCACTCGATCACAATGGAATTGGCATAATAAATATTTGAACCCGATAAATAAATTGATATCGATCATATGATATTGCCTCTTGTTTTTCTAGATAGTGTGATATCAAATATTGGTTGTTTAGCTTTTCGTTCTTGATGGAAATTGGTAAAAAACATAAATTTAGAATTAATTGATAATCGCTTGGATAAAGATAAAGATACATGTGAATGAATCTGATTGATGTTGTTGTAATTTTATGTTAATCAAATTGGTGCAGTAAGCATGTTTAATTATTTGTGATAGCTTACTATTTAGGTTTCCCAAAGTTAGAACTTATGAATAATAAATCGGTTAATTCAATATGGATTAAAGAACCAGTTGTTTGATAAAAGATAATACTTGTAGGGTTCTGAGTTACCCTCTTACTTGTTTGAGGGTCAAGAGCCCAATTGATAAGATGTTTGTTTTTTCAGCTGCTTATGTTGTGATGTGAGCTTGGATGGTTGTTGTGATGTGTGAGGGAAGGGAGGCCTATTGGTTGTGGCAGTAGTTTACGCCTAGAGTGGCGAGATGCATCAGTTTACGCATGTGGGTGTCAGGTAGGACACCTTGGATGGTGGAACGGGTTGGATGTGAATGTTTCGATGTTGGCTTATTCTTATTATTGGTTTATCTACTTTACATTACCCATTGTTCAAGTCATATGTTCTTTCTTACCCTTCTTCAAAAAGGGGTGAAGATGTGTGGGGTATGCCACATGCTTTCTGTGTCTAACATCTCAAGGGAGGATGGGTCTACGCTCTTTTTATAGGCAGAAAAGACTCAACGGGTAGTTATCTACTCACCTTGTTGAACCCCATTGTGTTTAGTAGCATAGAATGTTTTTCTATAATGATTGGGAATATGGGAAAGTAATGTTATAAATAAATAATTGAATAAATGATGTTAATCCATTGGGTTGGAGCTTGCTGGAACGAAATGTTGAGGTTACAATTTTAAAGGGACAGTGGACTTTGGGTGATGATAACTAAATTTAATGTGGAATTATTAATGGTTTATTAATATTTAAAAAATTAATTAACATAAAGTGGAACTAATAAAAAGGGAATGAAGTAAAGCAATAAATCTCTTTAAATGGTTGTGTGCTTATAGGATACCTAGTCTTAGAAGTTGCATCTAGGATTCCGAGAGATGTTAGCTACAGTTGAGTCTAAGACTATGTTATTCCCATAGTGTGGTTGTGAGATATAGTATATTTTGTACTTTTTGTGTTTCTATATGCTACTCCACCCTATCAGTTAGGGAAACTGACACCCTGGGGATTCTGAGCACTGGGGGGTGTTTTCGCCAACATTCTGGTGGGAGGATGGATGGCTAACTACCCCCTTTAGCCCTGCTCTCTTCTCTTGGTAGTTACTTGTGTTGTTAGGCACATTGGTTAGTGTTCCCCATATATTTTTGTAGAGGGATGTAATGGATTGTGGTTATTCACACACATATATTCTGGATATAGTATCCTATGGACTACTATAGTTGTAACATGTATAGTTTGTGATGGATTGAAGATCCTTACTCGGTGTATGGGCTATAATGTCTTAAAGTTTAATACCAGATGTATGATACATGTTATGTGAGTTGTGGTGGCTCACAGAAACTACTTAGTTACTTTCTTGTGTAAAATTGGTAGTGTGGTTGCATGAGGTGCATGTTGTGGTGCTACGCCCAGATGTCTGCAGGCAAGCCTTGTTTTTGGAGAGAGACGCTTAGGACGTGCTACGTTGGGGAAAAGCGGAAAACCAGAGGGGAATTATTAGCGGGGTACCCTTGATATTATTTATTATATTATATACTCTTGTATGTGTTACTTGGTGAGAGTATCCATGGTGAGGCTGGGAACTTAGTATACTTGTTTAGGTGATGAGTTAGTTTCACTTGTTATTCACTGTGCTTTAGCATGCTTTCTTTACTTTGCATGAGAGGCCCCATGGAGGATCCTTCTGAGTATACTATTATAATCACCCTATGTGTATATAAACTCTTTTTCAGGTCACTTAGAGCAGGTTTGAGATCAAGCTGGTTTCTACTAGCTTGGGGTTGCACGAGCTGTTCGGGCTTGTGGTTGCTCCTGTTTTTACTTTCTTTTAGGTACTTATAGTTTTCCCCTTCCAGTTGTAGTAGTTTTACATGACATTACATATGTGAACTTGGGTTTTCATTATATTTCAGTCTGATTTAGAGTTTGTTGGTTTCTATCTTATATCTCTCTTTCTTATTTGTTCTCTTAGAGGGTAATGCCTCCCATCTGTGTGTTTACTATACCCTTGGTGCTAGTCGCCAACCCGGGGCCTACTGGAGGTGGGACTCAGGGGTCATTATCTCTCTTCTCACATTGTCGGCCCAGAAGGGGTACACCTTGTGGGGGGGTCGTGACATAGTGGTATCAAAGGCCTGGTTAAGGGATAGGATGTATTTTGGTGTTAGGCATAGGTGAGGTCACATGGGTGGGTAGGGAAACAGTGTTAGTCAAGTTTATAAAGTGATGTAAACACTTGAGACCGGCTGAGACATAGGTATTTAGGGCCCCCTATGACCTGATGTATAGACCTTTAAGTTTATAATGGCTACTAAACAAGGTGATACTAGTTGCAGGGTAGAGACCTAGGAAAGGATCATGCATCATCCTTCTTTGTGCCTATGTTTGAATGGGTAGACCTTGGGATAGGTTAAACTAAAATGAATAAAATAAAAAAACTAATTAATTAATGTCGAGTCTTCCATATTCCAGGTTTAGGAGCTTTAACTGTTTGTTATTTTATAGGTATGTCTCTAGGTCAACGTCCTCGTCAGGATTGCATAGAAGATGTCTAGAAGGATGTTCCAACAGATCGTCGTAGGGTAGAGGTTAATGACGATGACACTTGGAGGAGGACACACTGAGAGTTTTAGTGCCAGAGTCTACAGAAGTATGAGGGCTCTATTTTAGATGCAGTCATGGAAGACTGGTTGGAGGAGGTCGAGATAGGCTTCAGTTTGATGCATGCTCAGAAGGATCATTGGGTGTCCTTAGTTGTGAAGATGATGCGTGGAGCAACGAGGAAATGGTGGTTCTTGTTCCTCAGGGATCATGAGGAGTTAGTGATCTCATGGGAGGAGTTCTAATAAAAGTTTAGAGTTCAGTTTCTTTCTTCGACTACAAAGGCATCCAGTCGCCAGGAGCTTCTTACCCTTCAACAGGGGAGCTCTAGTGTGTGAGATTTTGGAATCTGTTTCAGGAACCTTTTATGATATGCTTTGGACCTGTTTCCAGATGAGGAGGCCAGGGAAAGGAATTTCAAGGAGGCTTTGCATCCAAATATACGGTGCTAGGTCACCCCATTTATTCTGAAGACATATCTTGAGGTGTTGGCAAGAACAGAGGTCTTCGAGAGGACTTTTTCCAGAACCAGATCATCATGAGAGGTGAGTTTTCATGATTCCTCATGAAGTAGAGTTGTGGTCTGGGGTTCCCAATTTTCAAGGCAAAAGAGTTTCCGTTCAGCCGAGGTAGGTCCCAGCCCTCCGCATCTCGTTTCTCCGGAGGCAGTGGATCTCAGGCCTGTGCCAAGGGATCAGGCGCTTGTTTTCCTTGTGGTGTTCGAGGTCATCACTAGAGAGAGTGCTCGACCTTTCAGAGAAGTCGTCGTGCACCAGGTTTTCTGCTCCAGGTTCCTCCGTTGAGGCAGTTTTAGCAGAGGTAGTAGTAGTAGGTTGCACCAGCTTTAGATTAGCATAGGGTAGATGGGGTAGGCAGAGGACAACCCCGTGATGCTCCCCGTCCTCAGATAGTAGAGCACGGCTGTGGTGGTGGTTATCATCAGGGTCAGAGAGGTTGTGGAGGAGGTCTTGGTCAGCTTCATGCTTTAGCATTACCAGTTCCAGGCGATCCAGATATCGTTTTAGGTACCCTTTGCTTGTTCTCTACCTTGGTGTATGCCTTGTTTGATTCAAGAGAGACACACTCCTTCATATCACCTACCCTTATCCATGATTTGGTACTTGAGGTAGAGAGGCTTCTAGTTCCCTTGGCATTGACTATGCCAGTTGGAGACCGAGCTGACCTATTTGAATTATGTAGAGACTGTGAGCTAGTTTTGGGGCAGCACCGCTCTTGAGGAGATTTCTAATGTTTATGAATAAAACCATATGATGTCATCCTCGACATGGATTGGTTGTATTCGGTGCAGGATATCATGGATTGCTTCAGGAAGAAGGTCGTTTTCTTCGATGCGGATGGAGATCCGATGGTGTTTTTTGGAAAGCAAGATCCTAATATGGGTCATAGGCATGTTCTGTCTTTATCATCCATGATGTCTGAGATGATTTTGATTTCATCAGAGGTTCAGCAGTTGGTGTTTCCTAGGGTCGTAGAAGAGTACCCTGATGTCTTTCCAGAAGATGTTGTAGCGTTACCCCCTCAATAGGATATTGAGTTTGGGACTGAGCTATAACATGGATCATCTCTTATATCTATGTCTCTATATAGGATAGCCCCTTATAAGTTACGAGAGCTACGTATACAGCTTGATGGTCTATTACAGTGCGGTTTTTTTTGGCCGAGTGTGTCACCGTGGGGTGCACCAGTTGTTTTCATGAAGAAGACTGATGGCAGTTTGCAGTTGTGTGTAGATTATCGTCTCTGGAACTAAGTTACAATAAAGAATCATTATCATCTTCTATGGATTGATGATTTATTCAATCAACTGAAGGGTTCAAGTTGGTTCTCAAAGATCGACTTGCGGTCAGGATATTATCAGATGCATGTGAAGGATGAAGATATCCCTAAGACTGCTTTCCACTGTCATCATGGATATTATGAGTTCATTGTAATGCCGTTGGGCATGAAAAATGCTCCAGCTGTGTTCATGGGATTGATGAACGTTGTGTTCCATGAGTTCCTGGACAAGTTCTTTGTAATTTTTATTGACAACATCCTTGTGTACTCCACATCTGAAGAAGATCATGTAGAGCATCTACATGCCCTTTTGGGAGTTCTTCGTCAACATCAGCTGTTTGGGAAGTTGTCAATGTGTGAGTTTTGGAATCGAGAAGTCTGTTTCTTGGGGCATGTGGTCTCCTAGTAGGGAGTAGCTGTGGATCCATCGAAGATAGAATCGGTTTTTTCTTGGGCAGCCCCCAATATCGTGTCAGATGTGTGAAGTTTCCTTGGTCTCTCGGGCTACTACAAGAGGTTCATAGTCGATTTCTCTCGAGTTGTGACTCCTCTGACAACTTTTACCAGGAAGGATCAGGCGTTCATATGGATTGATCAGTGTTAGGAAGCTTTTGATTATCTAAAGGAGAAGTTAGTAAGTGATATAATTCTTCTTCTTCCAGCAGAGGGAGTTCAGTTTGATGTTTTCTACGATGCTTCGCATCTGGGTTTAGCTTGTGTTTTGATGCAGTAGATATCAGTTATTTCTTATGGGTCTCAGCAGTTACGTCCCCATGGACGTAACTATGCCACCCACGATCTTGATTTGGCATCCATAGTGCTTTCTCTGAAGTTGTGGAGACAGTACCTCATTGGTGAGCACTTTTTGGTTTTCAACGATCATAAGAGCCTGAGGTATGTTTTCTCCTAGCGTGAATTGAATTTACGACAACATCGGTGGATGGATTTCTTACAGAAATACGAATTTGAAATATCCTATACAACTGGAAAGGGTAATGTTGTAGCTGATGCGCTAACTCAGAAGTCACGTAGTGATGTAGTGTGTAAATCTGGTGACTCCTGGAGAGTAATGGAAGAACAGTCAGCATTACATATTGATATGGGAGAATTTGGGGGTAGAGGTTGTCTTTTTCAGATGACAGTTCAGTCATCTCTAGTGTAGAAGGTGGAAGAGTCCCAGTTGGGGGATATAGAGGTGGAGGTCTGGAGAGACCGAGTTGTTTGTGGTGAGGCCCCTAATAGTTGGTCTGAAGATGAACAACACTGAGTGTTGTATCATGGAAGGATATTTTTTTCCTTTGAAGATGTGTGAGATGATTCTCAAAGAGTTCCATAGTTCTCCTTTTGTGGTGCATCCTAGCATGAAAAAGATGTACTGATCCTTGAGAGGCCATTTTTGGTGGCCTGGGCTGAAGTGTGCGATTGCGGAGTTTGTGTCTCGATGTTTGGTCTTCCAGAAGGTGAAGGCCAAACACTGTGTTCCTAGTGGTCTGCTCTAGATGTTATATGTTCCTCAGTGGAAGTGGGAGGACATCTCAATGGACTTTGTTACTGGTTTACCCTGATCTCAGGGAGGACATGATTCTATTTGGGTGGTAGTGGATCGTTTAAAAAAAATTTCCCACTTCATAGCAATCAAGGAGTCAAGCTCAGTGGAAGTTTTGTCGAGGAAATATTTGGAGGAGGTGGTGAGACTTCATGGAGTCCCAAGGACGATCATTTCTGATCGAGATCCTTGTTTCACCTCTAGGGTGTGGAGAGGACTCCAGCATGATTTTGGTTCTCAGCTATGCCTTAGCACTACTTTTCATCCTTAAATAGATGGTCAGACAGAGGAAACCATCCAGACTCTTGAAGACATGTTACGCTCTTATGTCCTTGATTTTGGAGGTTTGTGGATGAGGCACTTACCCTTGGTAGAGTTTTCTTACAACAATATTTTTCACTCCACCATCGCTATGGAGCCATTTGAAGCCTTGTATGGCCGACCTTGTCGTTCTCCGTTGTGCTGGACTGGGGATGGAGAGTCAGCAATTCTTAGACCAGAACTAGTGCAGAATATGACAGAGATGGTTCAGGTGATTTGTGAGAGGATGAAGACAGAGAAATATCTTCATAAATCATATACCGATCAAAGGATGAGACCCATATAGTTTAATTTTTGGGATCACGTGTTTATGAAGGTTACTCCCCATCATGGGAAGTGAAGGTTTGGTCATGGGAGTAAGATTTCTCCCCAGTTTTTTGGGCCTTTCGAGGTGTTAGCTCATGTTGTAGTTGTGGCGTGTCGAGTAGCACTTCCCCTGCAGATGAGTCGGATACATGATGTTTTCCATGTATCATAGCTCTGTAATTATCTTCATGATGACTCTAACATCATATATTCGGGAGAGATCAATGTTTATGATGATGAGACCTTTGAGGAGAGACCTGTGGAGATCCAAGACTGCAAAGAGAAGGTGTTGCACGGGCGTTCTATTCCATTGGTTTGTGTCTTGTGGTGACACGATGGCATGGAAGAGAGTACTTGGGAACGTGAGTCACAGATACGTTCTCAGTACCTAGAGTTTTTTGATTTTTAACTCTTTTCATGTATCGTTGTATCCTTTTTGGTTATAGACCTTTCATATTTATAATATGGATTTCTTCTGTTGATTCTTATGGCTTGCTCTCTTTTGAGAGGTATCTCGATGGGTGGTTGTTAGGACCCCATTTTTTTCATTTTAGGTCAGTTTTGAATTCTTGAGGACGAGAATGATTTCAGAGGAATCTGATGTAATGGCTCAGACCTCTCTGGTCCACTACTTTGCGAAAATTAGGTGTATGAGGTGTTTTGGGAGGTCAAGGTGACTTATCCCCAACACTTTTCCAAATTTCCACTTCTGTGAATAGTTCCATCAGTGAATAGTTCCAACGGTAGATCATTTTGAACAGTGTATCGGTAACCTTCTATTAACAGTGTCATTGGTAATCTTATATAAACAGTGTAACGATGACCTTATGTGAACAGTGACATCGGTAAGCTTATGTGAACAGTGTCA
Organism: Viscum album; assembly: GCA_963277665.1. Classification (NCBI taxonomy): domain Eukaryota; kingdom Viridiplantae; phylum Streptophyta; class Magnoliopsida; order Santalales; family Viscaceae; genus Viscum; species Viscum album. The sequence continues at coordinate 507,623,396 of OY728143.1, read as the reverse complement.
TCAGTGACCTTCTATGAATAGTGTCATCGGTAACCTTATGTGAACAGTGCAACAGTGACCTTATGTGAACAGTGACATCAATGACCTTATGTGAACAGTGTCATCGGTGACCTTCTATGAACAGTGTCATCGGTAACCTTATGTGAACAGTGCAATGGTGACCTTATGTGAACAGTGACATCAGTGACCTTATGTGAACAGTGTCATCGGTGACCTTCTGTGAACAGTGTCATTGGTAACCTTATGTAAACAGTCAAATGGTGACCTTATGTGAATAGTGCATCGGTAGCCCTAGGTTAACAGTGTCATCAGTAACCTTATGTGAACAGTGCAATAGTGACCTTATGTGAACAGTGCATTGGTAGCCTTATGTGAACAGTGTCATCGGTAACCTTCTGTGAAAAGTGCAATGGTGAGGTTCCAATGGTGAGGTTCTAAGGATGAACTTTTCCTTTTCCAAATTTTGAGTTCATGAACAATGTTTCCAGAACGGTGAGTTTCCAATAGTGACCTTTTTCCTTTTCCAAATTTTGAGTTCACGAATAGTGTTTCCAGCTTCCTACAGTTCTCCCCTTTAATGTTTCCTTTGACATAAAATGCATTTAAAGCCTTGTTTTAAGGACTCTAAGGCTGATTCAAAGGCCGTAACTCCTATATTAATTTCTCCTAAGGCTTGGGATGTTTTTATTTGGTCAAACTGTGTGGTTTAATGTGATCCTTTTTTAATGGAAACCCCATCATATCTTAAACCACTTCTCATTTAAATCTTCTAAAGGGACGATATATCTTCCTCCCTAGTTCTTCCTCCTTATTCTCGGGTGAGAGATGCTCGAACATCTCATTCCTTCCAGTAGGAGTTGTGCAATCAAACTTTCCTCCTAGGATTTGTTCTGCTTTGTTTTGATGCAACCAAGTAATATTGATCAGTCTTCGATGTAAGGTATGATCTATCTTCATTATTTTGGGTTCATCTCCTTCTTTCTCCTTGCCCTTTTTATTGAATTTTACCACCATGTTCCTAATGGAATTTTCCTAGGTGTTGGACATTATGGTGGTGTCTCAGTATCCTTGAGTAGATACAGTTGTCACAGGGGAGGATATCATAACCCGTTGTGTGACTCGTTCTCGTATAAAGAACGTTAAGAACTGTTTGAGGTAGGGGATCCGTTGTTTCTCTTTTATTTTATGTGAAACTATAGAGCTAGCATGTTTTATCCCACTGGATCAGAATTTAATTGGAATAATAAATATTTGAACCCAATAAATAAATTAATATCGATTGTATGATATTGCCTCTTATTTTTATAAATAGTGTGATATCAAATATTTCTTGTTTATCTTTTCATTCTTGATGGAAATTGGTAAATAACGTAAATCTGGAATTAATTGATAATCACTTGGATAAAGATAAAGAGGCCTGTGAATGAATCTGATTAATATTGTTGTAATTTGATGTTAATCAAATTGGTGCATCAAGCATGTTTAATTATTTGTGATAGCTTACTATTTAGGTTTTCCAAAGTTGGAACCTATGAATAATAAATCATTTAATCCAAGATGGATTAAAGAACTGGTTGTTTGATAAAAGATAATACTTCTAGGGTTCTGAGTTACCCTCTTTCTTGTTTGAGGGTCAAGAGCCCAATTGATAAGATGTTTGTTTTTCCTGTTGCTTGTGTTGTGATGTGAGCCTAGATGGCTATTGTGATATGTGGGGGCAGGGAGGCCTATTGGTTGTGGAAGCAGTTAATGCCTAGAGTGGAGAGATGCATCGATTTAGGCATGTGGGTGTCGGGAAGGACACCCTGGATGATGGAACGGGTCGGATGTGAATTTTTGGATGTTGGCTGATTCTTATTAGTTGTTTATATTCTTTGCATTCCACATTGGTCAAGGCATCTTCTCTTTCTTACCCTTCTTTCGAAAGGGTCGAAGATGCGTAAGGTATGCCTCGTGCTTTTTGTGTCTATCATCTCAAGGGAGGATGGGTCTATGCTCTTGCTATAGGTGGAAAAGATTTGAAGGGTAGTTATCTACTCACTATGTTGAACCCCCTTGTGTTTAGTAGCATAGAATGTTTTTCTAGAATTCCTGGGAATATGGGAAATTAATGCTGTAAATAAATAATTGAATAAATGATGTTAACCCTTGGGGTTAGATCTTTATGGAATGAAATTTTGAGCTTACAATTATAAAGGGACAGTGGACTTTGGCTGTGATGTTAATGAAATTTAATGTGTAATTGTTAATGGTTAATTAATGTTTAAAGAATTAATTAACGTAAAGTGGAACTAATAAAAAGGGAATTAAGTAAGGTAATAAAGATCTTTAAATGGTTGTGTGCAGATAGGATACTTAGTCTTAGAATTGGTAGTCGGGAGTCCGATAGATGTTAGTTGCAGTTGAGTCTAAGACTAGGTTATGCCCATAGTGTGGTTGTGAGATATAGTATATTCTATACTTTTTGTGTTTCTATACGCTACTCCACCATTTCAGTTAGGGCAACTGACACCCCATGAATTTTGAGCCCTAGGGGGTGTTTTCCCAAATATTCTGGTGGGAGGATGGATGGGTGACTACCCCCTTTGGCCCCGTTCTCCTCTCTTGGTAGTTACTTGTGCTGGTAGGCACAGTGGTTAGTTTTCCTCATATATGTTTGTAGAAGGATGTAATGGCTTGTGGTTATTCACACACATATATTCTATATATAGTATCATATGGACTACTATAGGTGTAATGTGTATAGGTTGTGATGGCTTGAGGATCCTTACTCGGTGTATGGGCTATAATGGCTTGAGGTTTAATACCCGATATATGATACACGTTATGTGAGTTATGGTGGCTCCTAGAAACTACCTAGTTACTTTCTTGTGTGGATGTGGTGGTGTGGTTTCATGATTTTCATGTTGTTGTGCTTCACCCAGGTGTCTACAGGTAAGCCTTTTTTGGAGAGAGATGCTTAGGACATGCAACGTTGGGGGAAAGCGGAAAACCAGTGGGGAAGTAGTAGCGGGGTAACCTTGATATTATTTATTATATTATATACTATTGTATGTTTTACTTGGTGAGAGTATCCATGGTGAGGTTGGGAACTTAGTATACCTCTTTAGGTGACGAGTTAGTTTCGCTTGTTGTTCACTATGCTTTAACATGCTTTCTTTACTTTTTTCATGAGAGGCCCCAGGGAGGATCCTACTGAGTATACTCTTATACTCACCCTATGTGTATATAAACTATTTTTTAGGTCACTTAGAGTAGTTTTGAGATCAAGCTAGCTTCTACTAGCTTGGGGTTGTAGGAGCTATTCAGGCTTGTGGTTGCTGCTGTTTTTACTTTATTTTGGGTACTTGTAGTTTTCCCCTTCCAATTGTAGTAGTCTGGCATGACATTACAAATGTGCAATAGTTTTTTCATTTATATTTCAGTTTGAGTTGTATTTGGTTGGTGTCTATCTTATCTCTCTCTTTCGCATGTGTTCTCATAGAGGTTAATGTCTCCCATATGTGTGTTTACTATACCCTTGATGCTAGTCGCCAACCCAGGGCCTACTGGAGGTAGGACTCGGGGGTCATTATCTCCCTTGTCACATTGCCGGCCCAGGAGGGGTACACCTTGTGGGTAGGGTGTCATGACATCCATCATGGACTTAACACTTCTTTTTATTTCAAACATTCTTTTTTAATACTTAGAATATTTATATAATTTAATAGTTCAATTGACCTCAGTTATGAGACAATACATTTTACATGCGACATAAATCATGAATAATACCATAGTGAAAATTCATAAGGACCACCTACCACAACAACAGAACTATTCCCCTTGATCACAACACAACAACTCTCACCCATGCTCATCTAAGTCTATTTGATCATCGCCCATTTTTATAAGGCCATAAATCATGGAAAATCATCCAAATTAATTATAAATAAATTATAATTAATTATTTGACTCATTTTAACAATTCATAATTAATTGTTACATTTAGTACTAATAGTAAAAACACCAAAAATCTTATTGAACCATAACTTCTCACTAAAACATCATGCAACAAGGTATGGTATAATCCTAAAATGCACTCGAACCTAATCCATGAAAAACCCCAAATTTGATTACTCAATTAAATGAGAAATTTCATTAAAATTTCCAAAAAAACAAATAATTTCATATGAAATTTTACCTAAATTGAAATAATATTCAATGGTGTGAGATTAACCTTTTGGAATATCCTCTAGCTATGCCAAGAAAAATCCCCATCATGATCATAAAATTTCACTATAATCTGGTGAAATCGTCATCAATACTTATCCCAAAACAAGAATAATATAAAGTTCTAGAAATAAAAAATAAAAACAAAGACAAAATGTAGGATTTTAACTTATATTGTCATCAAAATGAAACTATAATTACACCAAATATAGGGGAAATAAGAGATATAAAGGTGATTGGAGGACTGACTAAAAAAGCCTCCTCTCATCACTCAAAGTCCTCCACCCCCCCCCCCCCCACAATACTAATAGAAAAAAAGATGATTTTTTTATCTAAAACAAATAAAACCATTTAAAACAAGAACCATGTGGTTCATGGTGTAAATAACTCAAGGAAGATGATACCTCCCATTTCTATGACACTTTTTTGGCATAAACCACTGGGTTACAGCATGAATATCTTAAGATAGGGACTCCTCTCTCAACTACCCTGTTCACATTCTGAAAGTCCATCATGATGACCATTCTAGTGTGAACCTTTGGTTCATAGAATAAATAACTTGATGTAGAGGGATCCTACCTCATATTTCCCCCTTCACAATGTGATCGGCACTCATCACATCATGAAGGCTGAAACATCTAAATTCCAACCCTCAATTCACCTTGAACCCTACCCTACAACCACCTGAGCACCTAAACTTAAAACTGGGACTCAATCCTTATCTAAAAACATCTATTAGGTCCATTCAAACACCAGGAATCTCAATCTGATCCTTGGTTATCAAACTGAACCCTGCACCAAATCAAAAATTCAAATTTCTTCTAAATTTCATGACATGTATGGACATGGGGTTTTACAATAAGGAAATATTTGGTGCTAGTGAAGGGTAGAAAATAGACTTTTCTTCCTTAAATGACATACATTATTTCATATAAATGAAATTTCAGTTTTTTTAACCTCTAGAATGGTGAAAAGGTTCCAGATAAGTATTCCAAAAATGTCAAGAATATCATATTGATGATTGATTTGAAGTTCAAGTTCCTAAAAGTACATGAATTTCATGTTTTTATGCAAGATATAATGATTGTAAATTTACATTGTATTCTAACTAAAAAAGTTTGAAACATGTTAACTAGGATTTGCATCTTTTTCAAAGATATATACAATAAGGTTATATGCTTGCTGAAATTGCTAACTATGGAAAAGGAAATTCTTTTCATATTAAGTGAATTATAGATTTTTTTCCCATTATAATTCTTTAATATAATGGTTCACTTAGTTATAGCTATTCAACTATGCGGTTCTATACATTATAGATGGATATACCCCATGTAATGATTTATAAAATTTTAGAAAGGGTGTGTTAAAAATTAAATCCATCGAGAATATGGTATTGTAGAACAATATATTTTTTTGGAAGCTACTAAATTCTTTATCAACTAAATTTTTTATGTTCATATAATATGTCTCTCAAAATCTTATCATAGTAAGCACCTTGTATGTAAAGTAACTTTAAAAGGTGATATTTTTTAAATTATAATTATAGAGTGGGATTAGGATCAACTTAACATTTTATATAATAGTATATAGGTTGTTCTATATGTTGAAACTCACAAAGAAAGATTTGGGAATTTGAATCCATTAAGGGGTGAAATTTGGATATCAAATACCCATAATAAATAGTTTATAGGTTTTTTTAGACTATATTTTTTAGAAATTATATAAAAATATGAATTCAATTTTAGAATGACTTTGATGGCTATCCAAAGGTATAAAAATACATTTATTATCTTATAATGTTTTTATAATTAATAGTTATACAATCTATAAAAAGTAATAGGATGAACATTGTGTGATAAAAAAAGAGGAGTTACTCTTACGGAATAAGTGATGAATGTATCTGCTAGTAAGGATATAAATCTGATTTATGTGAATATATCATACTTTGGTGTCATTGAAAAATATGAGAGTTTGATTACATGACATTCTAAGTTCTGATTTTTTAATAAAAATGAGTTGATAATAGGATTGTAGTTAAAATAAATGAATTGGGATTTGTGAAAAAAAAATTATAAGGAAGGGTAAAAGGATAAACTATTCATAATGGACTCATAGTCTTTATAACTATTTTATGTCCTAAATCCTAAAAACACAAATTGGTTAATTATTATGTTTTCAATTAAAACAATTGCATTGTCAAATGAAAATTCCATTGAGGATGAACCATTCATTGGGTCATCATAATAATTTTTCAATGGTCCTAGTATAGATGATGTATTGTATGTCAAGGTAACCATAATAAGTGTATTTTAGTACTCGATAAATGTTCTAAAATCTTAAAGATGCCTTGTATCATTATGAATAAATCTGTAGTAAATCTATAATTTGGAACAAATCTTCTGTTTTCTTTGGAAAAAAATTTATCCTTCCAGAAAAAGTGATATCATCAATAGTCTTGGTATCAAAGAAGGATCCTTCCCTTTGACCTACCCAGGAGTCCCCATTTTTTGGGGAATACCTAAATCCTTATTCTTTTACACTATTGTTGACTAGGACATTAATCAACTGTCCTCCTAGAAGGGTAAATCCCCCTCCATGGTTGGAAGGATCTGTCTGGTGAAATATACTATTGTGTCTAAATTGGTCTATTTGTTGATGATCTATAAATGGCATGCTGCACTCCTTAAGAAAATTAATGTTTACATCAAGACTTTTGTTTTGACTGGAAACATTCTTGAAAGAAATCTTGTGACCATAACCTAGGATACTTGTTACAAACCCTTAGATAAAGGTGGTCTTGGTATTAAAAACCTTTGTCTCTTTAATGATGCCCTTCAAGCTAGACTTACTTGGCGATTTATTAATAAAAACACTGACTCCATTGATTTTATTAGGAAAAGATTCCTTAAGAATCTCACAAAAGGAAATTCGAGCTATATCAACTCTTCCATCTGGCCCTCTATTAGACAATCTTTTGAAAACATTATGGTTAATTATAGATGGATTGTTAGTGCTGATTCTTCTATGAATTTTTGGCTAGATAACTGGACTGGTGCCCCTATAATTTCTATGTTACCATCCAACTCCTCCCCAGATAAAACCAACTCCAATATAAAGGATATCATTCAATCTTGTAACTTTAACTTTACTGAAAACATCATCCATACTATTGATACTTATTCTTATTATAATGCTGATGATTTTCTTATTTGGGAGCCTGCTCGCAATAGGGTTCTTGACTCAAAAAAATTTTACAATCACAACCTCTCAACTACTGATTTCAACTTTGGTTGGTTGAAATCCTTTGACAAACCCTAGATTAAACCATCCAGATTAAATCTTGTTTGGTGTATTGCTCACAACTATGTTCCTACTGAGGTCTGTTTTCAATCTTTCGGAATACAAATTTTCTCTAAGTGTCACTTTTTTCACCAGTATAGAGATTATGTTGACTATATTTTTTTCTTGTTCTATGTCTTCAGCACTTCAGAATTATATTACTAACTTGTTTGGTTGAATATGGTTACTACTTAACTCAATTATCTTACAATTAAAACGTTGTGTAGAGCTTGATTCTTTGTAGAAAATCAAGAACCTCTTCTTAGCGGTGGTTTCGGAGCTTCTCCACATGATCTGGTATGATAGAAATTCCATTATCCACAACAAATATTCATTCAGTCTTAATATAGGTCAGACACAAATTCTAATTACCATTAAGGATGCCGCTTAGATTCAGAAATCTCATTGTGACAACTTCATTGGTGATTTCAAGATCCTTCGTTATATTATAATTGATGGTCTCTACAGGAAACCGAGTCACACCTTTGAGGTGTTCTGACTTACCCCACTTCCAGGATGGATTAAAGTAAATGTTGATGGAGCTTCCAAAGGAAATATGGGTCCTGCAGGTTATGGTGTTGTATTCAGAGATTTTATTAGTCAATGCCATGGATGTTTCTTTTGAATTTGTAGTACAGCCTCATCTTTGGAGGCTGAAATGATGGGTTTGATTCATGTTGTGGGTTTCTTCAAGAAAAAGGGCTGGAACAATATGTGGATTGAGAGCGAATCAACCACCATTGTCCAAAAAATTTGCAATGGTGCGGTTGATCTTGCTTGGCCGCTTAAAACCCTTTGGATGAGATGCCTGAATTCTCTTCTGGAGATCAACTATGTTGTCACACATAACTTTTGTGAAGAGAACAGGGTTGCAGATGGTCTTTCTAACATAGTAATCAACCAGGGCATTACTTGGAGGAATGATCTGCTATATGAGTTGCTCCCTCTTTATGAAAGATATTGTAATAATATTCCTTATTTCAGAACCATGTACTTCCCTTCCTTATTTTAATAAATTTTTTCTTGGTATTTGACCGAGGAAACACCTTTTGAAAAAAAAACATAATCTAATGTAAATTTGGAACTACTTGTATAGATAATTTCATCACTACCTACTAATTCAATTAATGTAGAATAATAACGTATTAGCGATGCTGAAATTGAAGAAATATTAGAAGGTGAAAACATATGGTTGAAAAAATATACGATCAGTGTATAATAATAGTCTTAGTAAAAAAATTAAGGTGAAAAGTGAAGTTATAAAATTCAAGGTTAGATAGAATGTACACAGCCAAACTGTTAACCCTAGCAAGTTTATTTTTATTAGTTACATTGGGGTTAACACTCAAATTCACATATTAATTAATATAGATATTTATAAAAATGTTTTTCCTCCATTAAATATAATAATTTGGGAATACATTAGGGTAACATTATGATATAATTTCTCTATTTTATATAAAATAAAATAATGAATAATTGATTCACTCTTAATTGTCTTATGTAGAGTACATTTATATTAGATTATTTTCAAAAGAAATTAATATTAATTATTTTTGGAAAGGATTATAGATCCTTCCAGAAACTTCTTATGAAAAATAATCTTAGTGATGTTGAGGGAAGAGTAAAACCCCAGCCACGAGATATATATGCACACATAATAAACTAAGAAACCCAGGATACTTTTTTGGCCATCAGGATGATGAATCATTTAAGGTAGATTTTAATTGGTAATATTTTACTTAACATTACATTTATTAATCACTTTAATTAATAATTTTTAATTTATAAAATAGTAAAGGAATGTAGAAAATAAGTAGCATCCATCAAAACCAACATACCCCTACTATAAAACTAGGATGAAGTATGCTTCACTTGAAAATAATAATTGTATTATTTTCGAATCTATAGTAAAAAAATTATGTGATATAAAAAACATATTTATGTTCCTTTATTTATATATTGATTGATGAATCAAAATCTTGAGCCACTTCCATCCCACCTCATATGCTATGGAAGGAGTCTCATGTAAATAAAATGGAACAATTTGTAGATGAAATCACATTGAAACTATACAGATCATGTATAATTATGTAATAATAGAAATTTGTTCCTTTAAAAATATTATATAATAATGACTACTTATTTTCCTATATTTTTTATTATTATTAGTCACAATATTAATCATCTAGTATACTTGATGAACAACTACTTTCAATGGATTTGAAGTATCTAGAATAGTATGGTTGCCTTAGAGGTGTAGGTTTTGGAGTGTCAACCTGAGAAAACTTTGAGAAATAAAAATACATAGGGGGGTACCAATGAGAGAATAAAAAATATATTGGCACAAATAAATTCTCTAAATAAAATTTTTTTTTAATAGGATGATGTGATAGACTCGTTTCTTTAAAGGGGTCACTAAGAAGAAACAACACATAATCATACACATTATGAAGAGCCACACCTCCCTGGATTTGAGGCTGTCCATTCCACATGATGGATTTCCCTACCCAAGGTATTCAATTTTTTCATAATAGTTTTTGATAAATGTGAATCAAAAAACCACTGATACCTTTCTTGTACTAAAATTCTGTAAGGATAAATTGATTGTGATTTATATTTATCAGTACCCACTCATCACCTTATTGTTATAGGTACTATGTAAAATATCCAATAAGATATTATATATAATAAACAATTTTAAAAATATCATATGAGATTAGGGATTCACATAGCTCATGATTCGAGCACAAAGTTACATACTCTTCTTTATGATCTTGGTCTCTACATATTTAAACATATTATTAGAAATTTCGTTCATTTAATATTATAAAGATACATGTTGATAACAAGGTAAGTCTTTTACAATTTATTTTATATATATAACTTTTAACAATTAATGAAAAAAATGTTTGAATTGAGGTATGTTACTAAAGAACTAGGAACAGGAGGTGAAACCAAATTCTAGGTCAATAAAATAGAGAGGATCAAATTATATATCGATAATACCTTATGATAGTACCTTTACCCCACAAATTAAATTTTTATATTTATTAAAATCACAATCTCATGTGTATAAAATGTTCCAAGATAAAAATATAGCCTATATTTAATTTTAATAATAAATGTATGGAGTGGACATTACTAACATGATTGGTATTTACAATGTTAATTAAATTCTCAAGCATTAATGGATGGGAGGCTCATTTGTGAATGTATACATGAGGTACATTTTTATAATTTTTTTTCCAATAATTGATTTATAATTTTAATTATATTTTAATACTATTCATATTTTTTTAATAGGTGTATAGATCACTACAATTTAATGGGAAATACCTATGAATAAAAATTTGTATTTATTAGTCCCCGTCTCACTTTTATAGAAAATTTATTATTATGGAAAGATGAAATTTTAGTTAAAGTGAACCAAGTAGCCACTGTGTTTGAAAATAAAATAACCAAAAATGATCTATTCTTAATACATAAAATATAGGGTTATAACTTTATGATATATTCATATAAAATATATTTTCATTTTTTATTACTTATTCCTTTTTTTAGAATCATTGGGTTCTCATTGTGATTAATTTGGATACTTTGAAGATATATTTTTTGGATCCAAAGGAGGGATATCAAACAAATAGACCACACATGATGTACCTTATGAATTTTTAATACAAAACATTCAATATTTTACAAATAAACTACAAGTTATATGTTTTATACTATATTTTAGCGAGTATTTTGTTATAATAGGGTGATGTTTATTTATCATCAAATCCATGCTATGAGTATGACTATTATGAATAAGTAGCCTATGAATTACTTTAACTAGGTAAGTATTAGAGTATATATAATTATATTTCAATATAAAAATATATTAAAAAAAATACTTATTTTTTCTCAATGTTTCTACAACATCCAAAATAATGTAATGATAATGATTGTGATTATTACATTTTTAAATTCATGAAATATATCATATTCCATTCATAAACTAGGATCACTGAAGAAAAATGTTTGATGGTAATTGTAACCATTTAAAATATTTATTCACCATTTATTTATCTATATTTTCCTAGTACTACCAGGACTATAAATAGTCCCCATATTAAAAAAGTAAATTTTTTAGGTGTGAGTGGGAAGATCGCACCATTTAGGAATGTTTTTAGACATCATGAAGAGGTGATTTCCTATCACTTTTATAATTTTTTTATTTCATAGAGATAATAAAAATTTTATATATCTACTTCTTATTTAATTAATTTTATTATCATTTTAAGTTAGAGATATGGAGAGAAATTTTACAGTAAATTTTTTTTTCATCTATGTAGGAATAAAATAGAATATATAGAGTGTTTTTTAATAAAAAAATTGTATAATAATTTTATAGATGTGATATTTGAAGCCCATGTTATTTAAAAAGTTTATTTAGATTCATTTATATAATGTGATGGAGATATTAATTCATATGTATCTCATATAATTAAAAATGGATCGATAAAATAGAGAAAGGATTCTAAATCAATTGCACATGAATTGGAAAAATGGTGTGATTGGTGTGACTCAAAGTGTGTGCTTTCATTATAAAAGTATCATTTTAGTTCACAATGGACATCACATACTCAAAACCAAGAAAACATTATTTAATTGTATTGATACTTTATAAACAAATATTGATTATTTATTTGTGATGTGTAGTAATTAACCTCACATAAATCTGACACACGATGTGGCTGAATTTAATAAAAGTGGATGTTTTCAATTTAAAAGTGAAATTTTAGTTCAAAACACACATTACATACTCAAAAATAATAAAACTTTCTTAAATTCCCTAGATACCTTAGGAAAATGGTCCAAAAAAATCTTATTATTTGTAGGAATTAACCTCATAATAACCTAACATACAGTATGGTCGATAAGAATAAAATTGTATGTTTTCATTTAAAAGAAACATCTTAGTTCCAAATTAATATTAGATACTCAAAACCAAGAAAAAATTATCAGATTATCTTGATAATTTAGGGAAATGATCAATAATTTTTTTTATATATAATAATCAACCATATTTAAATATGACACATGAAATGTCTAATATGACTAAAAGTGTGTGTTTTCATTTAAAAGTGACATGTTAGTTCAAAATGTGTGTCATACACTAACAACTAATAAAAAAGGATCAAATTGTATTGATACATTAGGAAAATGATTCGTGGTTCATTATTGATGTATAGGAATCAAATGCACATTAATTTAACACATGGTGTGGCTGATACAACACAAAGTGTGGGATTAATTTATAAAAGAGACATTATGTTCCAAATTCACCTCACGTACTCAAATATGAGAAAACATACTCATATTATCTTTATAATTTAATAAAAAAAATATTTTATTCATTTTTTACATGTAGGAATTAATCACACATCATTCTAACACATGTTTGGTCCAAATTGACTAAAAGTGTATGTTTTTAGTTTAAAAGTATAATTTTAGTCTAAAATGTATATCACATTCTCAAAAATGAAAAAATAAACTTGCATTATCTTGATAAATTATTTAAATGATCCATGACTCTCTTTTTATGTGTAAAAATTAACCTCACATCAATCTAACATATACTGTTTCCAAATTGACTAAAAATGCATGTTTTTAGATTAAATTTTATATTTTAGTCCAAACACACATCACATAATCAAAATTAAGTGAACATGCTTATATTTTATTGATACATTAGTAAAAAAATAAATTATTTATTTTTCACATGTATGAATTAAATGAATTTAAATATGACACACAATATGTCTAGTATGATTGAAAGTGTGTGCTTTCATTTAAAAGTGATATTTTAGTTTAAAACAAGTGTCACATACTCAAAAAATAATTAAGCACACTCAAATTATTTTTATATTTTAGTAAAATGATCCATGATTAATTTTTTATATGTAGTAATTAACCACACATAAATCTAACACACAGTGTGTCCATTTTGACTAAACGTGTGTGTTTCCTTTTAAAAGTGATATATGAGTTCAAAACATGTGTCAAATACTCAAATCTGAGAAAAACAATTTTGAATTCTATTGATACTTTTTGAAATTTACTCATAAATATTTTTTTGTATAAGAACCAATTTCATGTCAATGTGATGTATAGTGTGGTCAATATGACTGAAAGTGCATTTTTTCATTTAAAATGGAATTTTAGTCTAAAATGTAAATCACATACTCAAAACTAATAAAATTTTATTAGACTATATTTATGATTTAAAAGAATTATTCTTAATTCCTTTTTTATGTTTAAGGAGTAACCTCACAACAATTTGACACATGGTGTGGATGGATTGATTAAAAGTGCATGTTTTTAGTTTAAAAGTGACATTTTAGTTCAAAATATGCATCACATACTCCAAAAAATCAAAAAACACTCATTTTTTATTAATAATTTGGTATAATTATTCTTTATTTATTTATGATGTGTAAGGATTAACTTCATGAAAATATGATACATGGTGTGATCGGTATGAATTAAAGTTCATGTTTTCATTTAAAAGTGAAATTTTAGTTCAAAACATATGTCTCTTATTTAAATCTAAGAAAATAAGATCGGATTAACTTGATACTTTAGTAACATTATACTTGATTCATTTTGAGGTGTAGGAATTAATTTTTCATCAATTTGAAACATGGCGTGGCTCGATTAACTGAATGTACATGTTTTCAATTTAAAAGTAACATTTTATTCTAAAACATGTGTTATAAACCTAAAACCCAGAAAATAAAGTTTGATTGACTTAATACTTTATAAAAAAGATCTATTATTCATCTTTGACATGTAGGAATTAACCTCAAGTCAATCTAACACATGGTGTGGAAAGTGCGTGTTTTCATTTAAAAATGATATTTTAGTTCAAAATCGCATACTCAAAACCAAAATAAACACACTTGTATTGTCTTGATGTTTTAAGAAAAATATAGATAATTCATCTTTGATGTATAATAGATAACTAAACATCAACCTATCACTCTATATGGATTGTATGACTAAAAGTGCATGTTTTCCTTTAAAATTGAAATTTTAATTCAAACTAAATGTAATGTACTCAAAACCAAGAAATGCCACTCAGATTATCTTGACACTTTATGAAAATTATCTATAATTAATTAATGGTGTGTATAAAATAATCTCAAATCAATCATATGCATTATGTAGCTGGCTTGACTAGAAATTCATGTTTCCAGTTTTAAAGTGTAATTTTATTTCAAAACAAGTGTCACGTACTAAAACTAAGAAAACATACTCTACTTTTCATGATACTTTATAACCAATTATTCAATTTCTATTCGAAGTAATTTACCACATATCATTCCAAATAAAAATTATCAAGGATTTTATAACATTTAAATTATAATTTTTTATATATATTATTGCTAAAATAAGTATTGTTTTCATTATAGGTATGTGTTTATTTTGTATGAGGTTGGGTTGATCATTGGAGAAGACCTCCTATGAGAGTTTTTCTTTCATATTATTTTTAATTATTTTTTTTATAAGTGAATTTTAAATCAATGTAATTATATTTTATAGAAATTATTTAATGTAATATTTATATTGAAATTATGGTGCAATGTAAATTTAAATTTATTATTATGTTTAATGTAATATTTGTACTAAAATTTAAATTAATTCTTTATGTTTTTATTGGATATTAAAAATGACTATTTATATAGTTACTTATTCTACTATGAATGGCCTTTATTAGTGTTAGTTTTAGTGTGGACTGTATTACTTAATTTTAGAAAGGGAATCCCCAGGAGTGGACTTTTCAAACCCTCTACCCTAGGAACCCCCATCCCCATGAAGGGATCACTCTGGAGAGAGCCCCAGCCAAGAAGTAGATGTTTCTAGCCAAGAAGGCAGAGCATCCCATGGGGTGATAGCCTGATCATTGATGGTTTAACACAAAAATATGTCAGATAGGTGGTTTGTTCCCTTTTTCCCACCAGATGCAGCATCGAGTGACCCGACAAGGCTAGAGGACCAGGGTAGGTGGAAATCCTCTCAAGAGTGGGCTCCCAAGATTCAAACCATGTACCGCCAAAGAAACATCATAGATATGACCCTTCTCCCTTACCAATGTTCCACCACCAAAGCGGATTCATTGACTTTACTAAATTGCTTATTTATTTATTCTTCTTAGATTTTAATACCCTTTTTTAGGTTCCATTTAATATCATTTATTTGAAAACTTATTATATAAATTATTGAAGTTCTCTAATGATTTGATAAGATAATATTTTACTTTTTTTGTTAAATAACTTCAATGTGTGTTGAAAATGGAAAGGTGGTTTACATTGAACATGCAAAAGAAGATATTACCTTATTTTGGTAAAGGAAGTAAGAAGATTTAGTTTCTTGAAGGTGGCCCAAACATCAAATGATTATAGATATCATCATAAATTCAAATATAAGTACTGAAGATAGAGAATTATATTCTATAAGAGTTTACAAGAAATTAAAAATATTGGTTATTATGGATATTAAAAATCTGTTAATAAGAAGAGAGATTTTTTTCTGATGAGTGAAATATTCCATCTTGGTGTGATTCTATTATTGATTGATGTATTTAGTGATTAGAATAATTTTGATAAAGTCTAGAGATAACTAAGTGAAAAGTAAAATGGAAGTGTAGTTAATCTATATTAGAAATACTCTATATTGAGTATTTAATATACTATAAGACCTTGGTAATGGTGCTAAAAAGGATTAATTTGGTTTAACTTATTCCCAAAAGTGTTTTGAAGTGATGTGAATAGGTTATAATAAGTCTTGAAGGTATTTTAATGTGATATAGATTTATTATTTTCTTATAGAATTTTCAAAATTTACATAATTATTCAACCCTACAAACATCATAATGTTAAGACATATAGACATAAGGTTAATATAGAAATCTTATATGGTTTAAACATGTATTCATATGGTTAATTTTATCCTTATAACATTAGGAAAACATGAGGTTGTAAGGTTCAGAAAGGCATCTCATATGGTTTGGACAACCACAGTCTTTAATTTCTAATCAAATACCTCATAAGGTTAGGATATCCAAAGAATAAGGTTAAGGAATGTCCTCATAATGTTTGATAATTCCATCGTAATTTTAAGGAACTATCACCATAAGGTTAGTGCAAGTTCCTCTTAAGACTGAGACACCTTGTAAGGTTCCATCCCTGTGATTTTTTTTATATCTCAAAGAATTTATATTCCAATGAGAAAATGATTTAAAATGATGTAAATTTCATTCTTTAATGATAAAAAAAATCACGAACTTATGTTTATCCATGATCTAAGAATGATTTGAAGAATATTAGGGGAAGATATGACTATTATATATATTATGAAATTTTCAAATGAAAATTTTTGAAAATATAATTTGGTGATCATAATTTTAAATTAAATCGTATGACATTGAAGATAGTTTTAAATGATCAAAATATAAAAAATTAATTAGGATATAATATTTTTGAATTAGGAACATGATCTCTAAGATAAATAAAGGGAGATCAAAGCTAATATGAAGTTATAAGAAATTATATATTAATTAAGTATATAAATTAATTATAAAGATTATAATACTAAAAATTAGTGAATTAAATATCAAAAAATATTTTTTGATTCTTTATAAATGAGTTGAGAATTGTTTTGTCCTAAAAGATAAATATTATAGGTCCAATTTTGAAGCTATACTATTTTTATTGAATCCCTCATGAAATAATGAGAAGTATCAAGGTGATGATATTGTTATTATATTTTTAATATAGAAATGAAGATATTTAAATAAGGTTTCTATGGTAATATTTTTTAGAAGAATAATGTTGATCTTTTTATCAAATAAATAGGATATAAATTCAGTCAAGTGAAATAAAACAAAATAAAAAGAAAATGGAACTCATCTAATTTGAGTGCAGAACATGGGACACTCCCATGTAAACCAGTTGTGGAGAAGATGTAGAGGATCATGATATAAGTTATTATATGTGGTTTATTTTATTTAATCCTTTCATGATATCTCTAAATATTTAAAATTATATAAATGTATAAATACCAAAAAAAATTGGGGTAGTGATTGAAAAATTTTGGTGCATGAGCCTCTTGATAATAATGAGTTGTCTTGAAGAAACTATATCTATTGAGAGAGATGTATGTTTTAGGTATGAGTGGAGTGAGATGGTAGAAATAATAAGATCTCTTGAGGAATAATAATGAGTGGTAGAGACTATGTATATGGGTATAAAATAGATAAATAAAATATAAAAATAATATAGAAGAGAAAGAGTTGTAATTTTTGTTGTACTATGAAGCTAAGGGAACCGAATAAATTGAAGAAGAATAAGAGATATATGATAATATAATGATAATAACATTATTTTGGATATTGAAGAATAATAACAATAATAGATTGACTAATCTTATCTGGTCAAAGTATAATGATAATAAAAAGTAGTCAAGTTTTCAGAGTATTCTTATAGTTGGGAATAACACACCATAGGTATTCATCATTTACCCACTAAGAAAGTTTTCAAGCCTATGATTCAGGTGAGTAGAGCCTATTAACAAATTTTTTAAGATAACTAGAATAAATGTTGTTGAAAGAGATTGGTTTTCATATTATTATTGAAGAAATAATAAGTAATTCAAACACTATGCTTTAGAAATCGTGTCATATTTTTTTGAGGAAGTGACATCAAGTTCCTACTGGTGATATACTTCAAAAGTGTTAGAAGTTATGAATTAGAAAATAGTGGTATATTAGTATATATAACTAATGAGATCAGTTATATTCACTTGTATAATACAGTGAACAACTCACCTATGTGATATGGTGAAAGGGTATAGGATGAACCTTTCCCTAACCCACTTTTAAATTGATGATAATATTTATAGTGTAGAATAATTCAATTCATGAAACCTAATCATAGTAAGGAATGGGTTTTCTGCATTAAGAAAAAACCTTGAAAAGATACTTATGCAATAATTTACTTCTTTACTTGTATTACATGTGGTGTGCGTGATTGGGTAGAGAAGAACACATTCATTCATCTTAATAGGTGTCTTAGGTTAAAATTACAAAGTTGGTTAGAGATTAAAAGACACTTTAGAATTTGGTAAAAAGTGTAGCAATGCCTAATTCACCCCCTAGTTTTCAGAACCAGTCCACTGAGACTAATAATTAGTATCAGATGAAAAGTTTCCCTCTGATTGGATCTTAAATTTTATTACACAGTTATTTTTATCTTATTATACATGAATTGTATATTTTAAATTTTTGAAGAATATAATTCAAAATAGCCTCATTTAGAAATATTACATTATATTCTTGTTAGTGCTGATGTATAGGTGCCAGTGAATATATTGAAAATAGGAATAAAAGAGAGGATAAGAAGTTAATAAATAAATAAAAAGTGATACAATAATAATCATTACTTGAAGGTATTCATAATGGTAAGCATATTGATAAATAGGCTGAAGATGATTCCTTTGATAATACAAGTACGAGTTGTGAGGAATATGAATTCAATGAATCACTTAGTGGTTTTTAATTTATAATTAAATATTGTATAAATAAATTACCTTTAGAAGTTATTGCATATATATTTTCATATATAAATGGCCTTCATGAGGAAAATTTATATGTGTATTTGGAGTCTAATGAGAGGGAAGATGAATTATCCAAAAAGGTAAGCATTAGTAACACCCTAAAAAAACTTGTGAAAGATAAGGAAAAATCTGTAACACTTTTCAATGAAATATTTTCTTTGATTGATGAATAATATCAAAGAGTTTTTGTGAGAAATAGTTGTTCAAAAATACTTTTACAGAAGATAATCGTACATTAGATAAATTATATTGTAAATACATCAACCCTAGTGACCCAGATCCGGTGGTAACTTTATTACATTGGCATAAGATACAAGTGGTCACATCCCAAAGAACTGAATAGTTTATTAGTCTTGGTAAAATAGATAAATAATTTAATCTCATATTACATTTGAAAACATAACAATAAAACATAGTGAGATTAAATATTATTTATCCTCGAACTCATTCCAAGATTCCTTCTTCATATCCTAGGGAAAGGAAACAAAATAAGGGGTGATCTTAAATGCTCAGTAAGGGTTGCCTACAAAGTAATATATCATGAGTAAACAATTAATAATCAATATGTAAAGGTGGGTAACTAAAAATACATTCCATTTAATCAATAACATTATCATGAATAATAATATGGTAAGAATAAAAGAAGATAAAATAATTCCAAATAAATAATCCCATAAAGATGAAAATTATCCATGAATATAATAACTATAAAAATAATCACATGGAAATAAATAACTAATAAAATAATTATGTAACAAATAATTAAAAACATTATAAACTTACCATCAAGTCTCAATTCCAAGACATCTTATATAAATAAATAAGTCCTCAGTCAGATACTCAAACTAGTTTGTCTCATGAAACTTACCAATGCATCAAGGGGCTATAGTGATCCCTTATTATCACTTAATAAGTCCAATGCATTCATCATATTAAATAGGGGAATAAAAATTCAATGCATAATAAATATAAACATTTTCATTGAAAAAATATAATTGGAAATGTTATTATTTCCCGAGTCATATTGATCACAAACTATCTAGAGAAAGAATAAGGTTATTATCATTACAACATTTATCTAGGGGATTATAATAAAAATAAAGGTTTATTATAATTTTGTAATTTAAATACCATAAAAATATCATTTAAAAAATTCTTGAAGAAAATTATATTCATGCTAGTATAGAAAAACAAATATTTCATTCGCATTTTCAGAAGAAAAAAAGTCAAAAAGTACCATGTTCAGAAAATGATAAGAAAATTCCTTTTAAACCATTTTTTTAAAATTAAAATAGGAGTAAAAATATATTTTATAAATAGTTTTATTATATGAAAAGTATTATTTAAATCATTTTAAGTAAAATATGGATATGGAAGAAAAATATTTCCGACTGATTAATAAAACAAGTCGGTTTTCCTTAAAAACATGACTTTGACAACTTGAGTACTTAAAGAGTAGAATATGAAAGGAAATATTATAATTTTCATAAATAAACATAGGATAAAAAATATTTTGGGTTTAATATATAAATATCAAATAATTCCCCCATTATAGACTTAAATATAAATAATCCCAAATAATGATGAGATTATGAAATAAACCCTTACCACTTTGGTAAGTTTTGAGTCATAAACCCCATGAAATAAATAACTTAAAATCAAACATTAAATACCATAAATATAAATATATTCATTATATAACACATATACGGAGTATTAAATACACCTCATAAAAATAAATAAGTGCATAATACCAAATATATCTCAATGTAATGGAAATTGATATGATATCTCTTACAAAGATCATACCATTTAAGTGAGAATTAATCAATGAATTGATTATGTGTATCCAATGTAAATACAGATAGAAAAGGTGTAAATATAATATAAAATAATAAAAATTCACTACAAAAATAATCTTATAATATCAAAGATAGTGAGGAAGGAATATAACCCAATGAAAAGAAATTGAGTTATGAAACACCTTACCACTTGGTAACTTTTAATTTAAATCCCATTGGATGAAATAATTTGAATTATAACTTAATATGTGATTAATTATGAATTATACATGATATAATATGTAAAATGGTAGTGTATACATAATATAAAATAAATTAGGTTCATAATAATATAATATGACTCAAAGAAAGTAAATTGAGATGAAATCTCTTAAAAATATCATATCGTTGAAGTGAGAATTAATAATGAATTGATTATGTTCATCAAATTTAAATCCTCATTAAACAAGTGGAAATAAAATATAAAATAATAAAAATTAATTACACACATAATATTAGAATATCAAAGACAATGAATAAGTAATATAACCCAACAAAAAGAAATTGTGTTATGAAACCATTTACCTTAGGTCCGACTTGTCACATAAATTTTTTATCTTATTAAATAATAAAAATATGTTAATTATTTACTTTATTAATAATATTTTTAATGTTTATTGATCCTTTTATTTTATTTAATACCATTTTATATTTAATTACCCAATCAATTAATGTTCACATCGGATGTTTTGACAATATTCATTTCATATGTCCAAAATGACTACGGTAGTTTGACTATGGAAAAAGTGGTTATTTTTTCATCATATCTGTAATAGTAATAATGAAATAATTATAATTTTTATATTTCAATAATAATTTCTAAACCAACCATGAAATATGGTTATGAAAAATTAATTTTGTTACAATCATGGAGATGGCACGTCGTACGTACGCATAAGTAACGTTTTCATTTTTCAATAATCATGATGGGAAGAACGTAAGTATTATTTTATATTACCAAAATTATAATTTTAACTTAAATATAATATTATTTCTTTAAATATACTTATATATATAATTCATTTAATTTGGTTATGAAAAACAAATCACATCGCTTCGTGGAGGTGGTAATCCACACGTACGCACGAATGACATTATCATTTTAAAATGAATGGAAAGGTAAAAAATTGTATGATATGTTATCTTTATAGAATGATAAATATGTAATTAATATCATATATATATATAGTAAATATATCATTAAAATCATCTATGAGTGGTAGTGATGGAAATTAATTACATCAATTCGCGGGGTGGTAGTTCATCGTACAAACAATGGTTTGGTTTCCCATTTTATGAAAGGGGAGATAGATATAGGTTATTTCATTAACATTATAACATATCATTATATGTTATATATTGATGTTATTATATAATTATTTTATAGTAATATTTTAAGGTTGTGGAAGAATAAATAAAACAAAAATTCTCAGTTAAGAATGATACCTCTTCTTCGGACAACTTCTTTAGGTTTACACTAGAAGCCTTCCTAAGAGCGTTTTATAATCAAACCAAGACCTCTAGGAAGTGGGAAATTAATTAAGGTATTTAGATAGGTATTTATTTAACCAAATATAAAAACTATATATTTTATTAATCTTTTTTGAATAAATGTAATTTCTTTGATGGCTTGTGTTACACACAACACCAAGTTTTTATGAATCCAAATATACTATTAATTTTATTATTTAAAGTTGACCTTTATAACCTAAAAATCAAATTTGGTGGTATAAATAATAATAAATTTTCTTTAAAAACTATGTATAAATATTTTAGATAAATACAATATATTTATAAATAAGTACTTAATTTTTAGTGAAGTCTTTATATTCTTCAAAAAATACATTTTTTCAAAAAAAATGATTTTTATTTCTTTTTGTGAACAAATAATAAAATTAGTTGTTGAAAAATATATAAATTTTATTTATGAAAAATAAATTTAGTTTTTTAATTAAAATGTAAAAATTATCTTACAGGAAATTTTTTAGAATTTTATGAAAAAGATTAATTTTTCAATGAATAATGAAAATAATGATTTTTATTAAAAAACTTTATTTTTCATTCAAATAATTTAAAATGTTCCGTACTATTTAAAAATATTTTAAAGGTAAAATTATTTCAATTATTTATTTATTAATTCAATTTATATCATTTTAATCAATTTCATATTGAATTTTGAAATTAAAACTTTCAATACATACGAAAATTTTCCCTTTAGAAAACCACTTTTTCGTCGCATCTGGTGGTTTAATTTTAAATTAAATTTTGACACTTATATGAAAATAATTTTAAAAAATGTATTAAATATTTATAATCATAATAATTAATATTATATAATAATGTCAACTTAATTTTTGGTCAAAATGAATAGAAAAAATAGTAAAAATTAATTACCACACTTATGGTTAAAACGAGTTTACCAATGGGTTAAACTAAAATGATAATGGGTGCAATGACCTATAAAATTGTTCAAAACCTATTTTTTCCATATTTTTTCATTTTCACATAAAATGTTAAATAATGTCCCATTTTGAATTTTTTTTATAGGTGAAAAACATGTGTACACTTTATTCTTTTCAAATATTACATGTGTACCCTCTCCCCCACTTATAAATGGCCACCCCATATCCTATCATCTTTAAACATAAAAAATAATTAGGTTCAGACAATACATGACCAAATATATTAATTATTTCCATATACTTCTCTTATATTCCTTGGGTTGATTAGGAAAAACTCCTAATAAGGATTTAGGTATAAACCTATAGAGGTTCTCCAAACAAGAGGTAAAATTCTTAACCTTGAGTTTTGTTTTATTTATTCCTCCACGTCCTTAAAATATTATTAAAGTATTAGGATATAATAACAATATAATATAACATATTCTGGGATGTTTTAATTTTAATTTAATAACCTATATCCATATCCTCTTCTATAAAATGGGAAACGAAACTGTAAATCATGTGTATGGTGGACTACCGCCTCACAAACTGATGTTATCACTACTACAGATATGGCCTTTAAAAGCACTAAAAGAGGTCATTTATAACACTAAAAAACACTTTTAATCTCAATGAAGATAAATGGGGTCCCTTTTATCATTTCTAAAAAAAGTACTGATAAAGACCCCTTTTAACAACACTAAAAAGAGAACTGATAAAAGGGGTCTTTTATTAGCGCTAAAAAAAGCACTGATAAAAGGGTCCTTTATGCGCACTTTTTTTATCACTATTAAAAGACCACTTTAATCAACGCTTTTTTAAAAGCATTTATAAAATTTTAAACAAATTAAAAAAAATTAAAAAAATCTACAGATTAGAGGGGGGTTTAACAATGCTTGACCAACCCTTCAACAACGCTATTAAGCACCCCCGCCCGCCCCTGCATTCCCATACTACCCCAAAACTCCCCAACCCCACCCCCCAACCCTTTAACAGTTATAGAACCCCTACCCCCCCTTTAACAATTCTAGCACTGCCCTTTACCACTGCGCGTGCCCCTGCGTCCCCCATGATTCAAACTCGTGACCTCCCACTATGCGCCTAGACCCTTTACCACTCCTCTATAATGCTTTGTTATCCACTTAATGATATATCTATTTATTTATATATAAATTTAGTTATATTAATTCGTATATTAATATATATTTATATTAACATATATATATTTATATTAAAATATATATTTAGTTATATTAATATATATATATATATTCATATATTAATATATATATATTTAGTTATATTAATATATATATATATATATATATATTCATATATTCATATATATATATATATAAATGTATAGTTATATTTATATATTTATATATTTATATATTTATATATTTATATATTTATATATTTATATATTTATATATTTATATATTTATATATTTATATATCTATATATTTATTAGTATATTAATATATATTTATATCTATTTATTTATATATATTTAGTTTTATTTTTTTATTTTTTTATTTATTCCTATATTAATATATATCAGTTTTTAATACAGACACACACAAATATATACACACACACACACATTATATAAGTATATAAATATTCATATATTTTTATTTTAAATAAAATGGATATTATTTTTTTATTTAGATAATCCTTATATATTTAGAGATATATTTTATATGTAAATAAGTATAATTATTTATTTATAAAATTAAATTTTTTTATGTGTGAATATATAAAAAAATATGTATATATTGTTATATATTTGATTATAAATAACATTACGTTGTAAAAAATAATAAAATTTCAAAGCTATAATATTAATATGAATGTAATCCCTTGGAATAAATTCATTCCCCTCTAAGAAAGGGTAGAAATCCCCCCTTAAACGGGGCTGAAATTCCATAAAATGTTAAAAAAAAATTGGGTATTCGGACTAAAAAATCGGTTTTGGAGGCCTTCTGGGTCATTTTTTGCCTTGAAAAAATAGTGATCGTGGCTCCCCTTGGTTATGATGGCAGAGATATCATTTTAGGATTAAATTTGATATGTTGTAGAGCTCAAATGGACATACGAATCAAAAGTTATGGTCATTTGAAGTTTAAGTTATGTTTTCAACTTATTTTAGATATTTTATTAATTTTTCTATTTTTTGTGTCTTCAAATAGTTATTAAATGACTATTACTCAATGATAATTAGAAAATTATTAATTAATAATATTTTTTAAAATATTTTACACGCCATTTTCACTACATATCTTATATATTTAGTTCAAATGTATATTTTTACTTATCTAAAACATATTTAAAAATATATATTATATTTATATCAATATAAATATAATTATATATTTATATATCGAGATATTATTTTTTATGGAATTTTTTTTTGAAATATACTTTTTATCAATGCTAGTAAAAAAAGTACTGATAAATCCCCCCCTTTATTAGCGCCACTAAAAAAGCACTAATAAAGGGGTCCCCTTTAATAACGCTAAAAAAAGTGTTGATAAAGGGGGTACCTTTATCTATTCTTTTTTTAGCGCTGTTAAAGGGTAGCACTGTGAAAACCCATTTTTTTGTAGGGTATTCGTTTTCCATACTCACCTATCTATAATGGATATAAAAATAGATTTAATTTTTATATGTGATATTTAAAAAATTATTATACCTCTATAATTATAATACCACATAAACCTTTTTAACTCTTAACTTTTTGGAAAATAATAACATTGCACGTGTGTACGGTGGACTATCACCTTTCGAACTAATGTGGTGAGTTTTTCATTTCTATTTTACTTATATGGTAATAAGGTTTGGTTTAATGAAAATATGTGATATATGTGAAATATAAATTATTTTATAAGGTTAATATATTATTTACTTTTTTTATTTTATCCATCAATAAAATGGAAACAACGTTCATGTGTACATACGGTCTACTGTCTCCATGAATGGTATATTTTATTTTATCTATAGATTTTAAAGATTAAAATAAATACATATTTAATGAATATATATGATATTTATATCATGTTTAACATTATATATATAATTTATTCATGATAAGAATGAAAGTATCGAAGATACTAAACCAAAAAATATGTGAAAAATGAAGCAATTGTTACCTGAAACGTGATTTTAATAAGGAATTTTCAATAAATGGGTAATAAAAGGACATAAGTAAATTATATATTGTATGATACATATAATTATGGTTTCTTAATATATTTATAATAAAACTATATTTATTATATATTATGTTTGAACGTGTACCAGTAATTTTATGCTTAATAAAAAGGATTTTTATCTTAATTTGTATTATTTGGTATATATGTTATGTTATGCATCTATCTTATTTTATAAGGTGTATATACAGACCCATTTACATATGATATCATAAACCTATTTATTCTAATGATATTTTTAAAGTTTAATTTAAATTTTTTCTTTCATGGGGATTATTGAATCTCTCAATAAATTCATTAATTTTCTTATGCTATTGTTATTTCAGGAAAATAAATGAGTTACATTCAATTTACTCTATTTTTGTAGTCAATAGTTCAAAAAAAGTTAATAAAAATTTAATTTATTTCTCTCATTGTTCGAAAACCCTTTTTTTCATATCCATGTTTTCTAAAAAACCTTTTAAATAAAGTTTTTACAACTATATAATGATTTTTTAAATAAATTTTTATCCTTTTCGAATTTTTACAAAATGTTTTAAAAGTAATCCTCGTTTAATTTTGAAAACAAGGCTCATTTGGATTTTAACGAAAATGTGAAAGGAGACCTTGTTTTAACATGTACACCATGAATGAAATTTCCTACCATCATGACCAAACAATTTTTTAAAGATTCATTTATTTAGAAGGTTATTTTAAAATAAAATAATTTTTAATGTGTTTTATGAATTTTTTCGTTTTAAAAAAAGTTTTTTTTAAAGTGTGTTGATGCTCCTTTCGTCACAGAATCTAAAGATCGGAAAAGGGGAATATCTGAGCATAAAGTGATTCATCCTTTGAAGAAACATCAAAAATCGACAAAGGGATGAACAAGGAGAACATTTCCCATAGGTCGCGCAAGTTCCCTCATGGTCGCGCAAGTACACTTGCGCGCTGCCTAGTGGTCGTGCAAGTACTTGCGCGCTGCCTAGTGGTCGTGCAAGTCTACTTGCGCGACGCCTTATGGTCGTGCAAGTGACTTGCGCGACCTAAGTGATAACCGCTCGGTAACCACCCAGGGCCTTCTTTTGCCTATAAATAGACCCTGTGGGCCCCCCATTCGAGAGGATCTTTTTCCAGAAACTCGGATTGAAGCTCCCGACGCCCAAGTCTCTTCTCAAAGCTTCCGGAACACTTCTAAGGTAATTTCTTACCTATAATGGAAGATTTAAAGAGAATAAGGAAGGCCTAAGTGTTGAAACTCATCAACACTTGCGCGCTGCCTTATTCCTTCAATAGAACTTGCGCGTCCCTTTTTTGGATGAACCTCAAGAGGATTCTAAAGGGATTTATAAAGAGTCGCTCAAATATTCTAATGATATTTGAGAATCGCGCAAGTACCCCTCATGTCGCGCAAGTATACTTGCGCGACCAATACTTGCGTGCCACCGCAATACTTGCGCGCCGCCGCAATACTTGCGCGCCTTTCAAGACTTGCGCGCCCCTACCTTTTTGGGTGCCTATCTTGCCCATTTTACCCCTCTTAAGCCATCACACCTTTCCTTTTCAAGATTCAGTCTTCAAGACACTCTTCAAAGCCATTTATGGCATGATTTTTTGATTTGACTTCCTTATCTGAAAGGAATTCTATGGAATATCTCTCAAAGTCTAGTGATTTAAATATCCTTATGTCACTAAATATGGAGAGTTCATTCATTAAACCTCATCCTTTAAGATGAGAGAATCCTAACCTGGGTCTCCTTTTCAGGAATAATCCCCAGTTATAAATCCTTTAATGGGCATCCTTCTTAGGAGTAAGCCCCAATCTCAAATGTGGGCATCCTCCTCAGGAGTAAGCCCCAAACCTTAATCCCTAACCTGGGTCTCCTTTTCAGGAATAAGACTCAGTCATAATCTTGGGCTTCCTTTTCAGGAGTAAGCCCCAAGTCCCCTAACCTGGGTCTCCTTTTCAGGAATAAGACTCAGTCATAATCTTGGGATTCCTTTTCAGGAGTAAGCCCCAAGCCCCCCTTAAATTTCTCTTAACCAGTCATAATTTACCCTTGATTTGGGTTTCTTTTTCAGGAGTAAAACCCAATCATAAGTCTCCTCCTAATTTGGGCATCCTCCTTAGGAGTAAGCCCCAAGATTAGAGTATTCAAATCTTCATAAAGCACATATACATTTATGGACCCTGTTCCTGGATTTTCTCCCTAAAAGTAAATCCTAAACCTTCATCTATTTGGGCAGTCATACATACATAAGCCCCAAACAATTTCTTATGATTGCATCTTTCATGGCACAATTGTCTAATTTTTACCAATACCTCTTGTTTCTCACACCGAGCATGACTCACGTGAGCTTAGAGTGTAAAAGTAATTATGACATTCTTCTTTGAGCCATCAATCATAAACATCATACTCCATTACTCAAACTACGTGGGTTCTGATTCCTTTTCCAAAACAAAGGATACGTAGGTAGCCCATTTATGGGTTTGATCCCAACTTTGAAATAATCCATGTCTTTCTGAATGATGATAAACTTCAAGTGCCTCACTGAGTGGCTTTAAAACCAGCCCGGTCATCATAATGACCAAGAGACTTTTATAAATGTTTCGAAGGATACCATTGACCAAGAATCTCTAAATAGATACAGATGATTCTCTATTGATGAAGAACCTCGAATACATATAAAAGATTCTCTAAATTTCTTGCATATTTAATCATTGATTGTTAAAACTTAAGGAAAGCTCATTTTATACTTGGTAATGTAATAAGGATTCACGAACATAACTTAAATCTATAAAGAGAGTCCCGGAGTAGACAATAATTCCCCTCAAAAAGGTGTGATGAGTCCGACCTCCCATCCTCTCGACCAATTCAAATTCCTAAGCCTCATTAGTCCACAAAATAATGAGCGCCTACCTTTGGAAAGTAGGTCCAAACGGATGTGGAATCATTGGATGTTTCCGGTTCTACGAACAAACCCGTTAGAAACCGATCAGAACGTTTGAATCTCCCATCCAGGAGGCCATCCCCAAAATCTGTGAGGAAACAAAAATGGTGAACCCGACGTGAATCCTTAACCAAGTTAAAATGATGTTTTTCTTATTTGTTAGGCCCCTTGGGCCAAAAAATCAATCATTGACATGTGCTCATCCAAAATATGCAGTGGCCGGATTCATCTTGATTATGTCTGTTATATGGAACAGGCACTCTTTTCTCAAGATCTTCTGCAAAATGGCTTTCCTTAAATTCACCCCTATGAATACTGCTGCTGTGAACACCTGTATTGTGAGGTCTGCTGCTGTGAAAACCAATGCTGCTACTCCTGCTGGAACGTCGTCCACTCTGAGGATGACATCACCAACTCAGCGTCTTCAACGTTGGGTTTCTAATGCATTGGTTAAGGAGTACCGTCGCAACGGTACTATCCCAACTCTGGAGGCCGCTCGTCAAGCCCTCCAAGTTAACAACTCTACCTGGTCATCCGGACAACGGCGGCCAGCGATCAAGAAGCAGGCGGTGCTGACTACCGTCTCCAACCGTTTCGGGTCGTTATCCCCGGAACGCAATTTCCATTCATTACCTTACTCTGAGGAAGTGAATGAGCAGGTCCCGCAGGGCCTTAATTCAAAAACACAGGAGTCCTTCTCGAGGGCTCCCATCAACAATCGCCGCCAGACTCGTGCGGTAGTGCGCCCTCAACATGATGAGGGTACCGACTCCAGGCATTCAGCTCAGGTTCCTCGAACCCGAGCAGGCAAGATGAACCGCCAGAGACGGAATCCGGTTAACAATAGGCAAGTTGTCATCCCTGCCATCTCCGTAGAAGTCCACCAAACTAACTTGGTGGCAAATAACGAGCAGGCACAATCACCTGTCCGTTTTAATTACGCTGTCCAGCAGACTCGTCTGGCAGTATTACGCCAATCCCGCCAGGCAATTCCGGCGGAGTACTATAGGCAGGAACATGCACCTGCTTATACATCACCAGTTAGTCAGCAGGCTCGTCTGACTACATATGATGGATCTCATCAACCGCGTTTAGCGAAGTGTAATCAGCAGGAACATACACTTGCTAATACTAATCAAGCCTACCAACAGTCTCGCTTGGTAGCGCACGGAGAAGTCAGTCGGAAAGTCCCGACGACAAACAGGAGGCAGACTCAACTCTCTGCCTCCACACTTGAGTACTGTCAGGATTCACTGACAGGAAAAGGAGGACAGGAGTAGGCACATACACCTACTCCAAGCCCGGAATGGACGTATATCCCCGTTCCGGCGGCTGAAGTCACCAAACATATTTTGTCAATGGTGAAAGAGAAGAAGCAAATTCCTGCTCATATTCTGGATGCTTGCCAGGATATCATAACAGCTTCAGCATCATCACAGGGACAGACACATAAATCTATCCCTAGCAGTGGAGTGACACATCAACGATTCGCTCCGGAACAGACACACATATCTGTTCCAGTCCAAGAGGGTTATGGGGCATACTCCCCCATATCATACGGACAACCAAGTCAGGCACATACACCTGATTTGAGTGGAGATCGTCAGCCTAACCTGACCATCTTTCCTGATCAGGCACATACACCTGCTCAGAGCAATCACTTTCATCATCAAGTGGTTTCTAAAGTGAGTAAGAAGGCATCTAAGAAAAAGATCCGCCCAGCACAGTCAGGAGATCAAAGGCCAATATGTAACCAAGCCTTGCTCGATGCTGGAGTTCTTGAAGCCCTCAGACATTTATCTGTCGGAATTCAAGATTCTACTCCCTTAGTTCCCAATAACGGGAACATTAATTCTGAAGGTCTTCAACAGACACTTCCACATGAAGACTTGCTTCATGAAATTTCGGTCAATCTTGAAGTTTCTTCTTAAGATGAGAACCACAGGAACCCTCTGTGTGGTCAGAAGACCAAGGAGCAAGAGATTTCATCTTTTTCTGTAACCCATCATGACGGTCCTCCTCATGGTGATGAACTTCGCTGCGAAAGTCCTCTCCGCAGTAGTGATTCACGTTGTCTTGAAAATTCTTCAGAAGGCAATGTAGTGACGAGAAAGCCCTCCTATCTCGAGGCACTTGCAAACGTAAAACCAGTCATGTCTGATGCTTTACTATCAGCAGGTGAAACTCTTTCTCCATCAGAAGATAGCCTGGGGTTCAGGTTATTCTCCGAACCATCCCTGGGTCATTCATCTTCCAGCATGAATAGTGATCTCTCTACCAATCTTGTTGAATCCGATGAAGCAACAAGGAAACACCAACTCTGGTCCAAACAGGTAGAAGAATCTTCATTTAATGATAAAGAAGAAATGCTGAACATGAGGAAAAAACTGGAAAAAGGTGAAGTACCAGTCATGTTTTGGCCTTTGGCTGACTCCCAGTACGACATTCCAAAGATGTTGACGGATGATAGAATCCATGATATTCGTCTCAACATATGGAAGACTCTTTGTCAATTGAAGAAGAAAGTATTATCTTATGGTGATTATGAAAATCATATTAAGATAATAGAAGGGTTACAACGCCAGATTGATTTGGCATCTCTATCAGTCTCTCGGTATCTGAAGGCTGAAAAGCAACAGAGAACCCTTCAACGTTCATGCCTTGGCGCACTAAGAAAATTGCGTCAGTTAATTTCCAATGCTCCATCTGATGTTCATATAAGAGGATGGGGTGTTCATGGAGCACTACATTTCATAGTGCTTTCCGGTCAGCAAAGCCCGCCGAAAATGGTCTCATGCAATGTTATTTCCCATGGCCGGCCACAGTCAATGGGCTTTGTTCATAATCAAAAGCTTTCTCAAGAACAGGCTTCAACTAGTTCCTCTCAAAATCAAGTATATAGAGAACAAGTTTTTGAATTTCTCCTACATCAAGCAGGCGAGAATATTTCACAAGCCTCTCGTCTGGAGAAAACACATCATCAAATGAAAGAAGTTTCGGAAATCATCCAACGGTCTGTTGAACCAGGTGATAAAAGTGGATATAGGTTAATGCATCCAGCTAATTTCTGAACTAAGATTCGCAAGATCAAGAGAGATTTTAAGAAGATCTCAGACATAGCATGTCAAGAGACACCCTAGCTTGTCAGACTGGGGACTTCTCTAACCCAACCCTCAGAGTCAACAAATGGGATTCGAGGAGTTGATCGGAAGCAGCAGGAACATCCCCAGTCCACCGGACTGGGGACTTTTTCAAATCCTCAATCCCTCCCTCAGAGAAAGTCAGTATTCTCTCGATTAGGGAATAAGCCTCAAGAGGAACGAAGAGCCAAGCTATCAGGAGATTCTCTCCAAGTGACGGTTCTCCAAGAAGTTCCTGAGGGATCAAGTCAACGGAATGCCATGTCTCATCATGGAAATGGAAGAAGACAATATCACAGAAATGCTGATAGAAAGGATTCCATGCAATATGCATCCATTAATGTCATCAATTCCGTTGCTGCTGATTCACCAGATGAGGCTCAATCAGAGGGATCAGACGAAGAGGTTCCTGCTCAAGAAGTTGCGCACACAGACCTAAATGAAGAAGGTGTGCACACACGTAATCAAAGGCTTACCCAAAATCTGGGTATTCCTTCAAGTAACCCACTTCCCCCTCTCCGAAAAGGATCCAATAAGGGGAAAGGAAAGAATCAGGTTACTTCTCACCCTTCCTCTGAAGGAGGTCAATCGCTCTCATTAGAGAAAAGGTTTGCACAACAGGAGGAAGAAATGAAAGAATTAAGAAGGTTGAATGCAGAACTACTTCAGAGTAGTCTTCTTCTTAAGAATGCTGAAGACCGACAGCCAAAGGAATTTGTTGTAACTACTGAGATGGATCAGGAATATCCTCCTTTATCAGTACACCCTCAGAGGTCTAATCCTACGGGTCAAACGCAACAACGGTTGGCAGCACTACCATCAGTTGCAGCACCAACCACCACGTCTGTCCAAGCTCCATTCATTGCACCTACCCAAAACCAAGTTCAACCTGATGTTTCTCAAAAGTTAATAACTACTATTGAGTCATTAACAGATCGGTTAGAAACTATGGAAGGGAAACGGGCGCAAGTTCAACCTGAAAAGAAAGTTTACCCTGAATGGGTAGATTCAATTTCTCCTCCATCCAGTTTTGGAAACCCTTTTTTCCCTACTTTCAATGGATCAGGCGACCCTGAACAACATTTGACACATTACGTGTCTTGTTGTGATCCTATGATGGGAACTCCAGAGCAGCAAGAAGCAGTGAAACTCATATGCTTCGTGCGAACCTTGCAAGGACCAGCTTTTGTCTGGTATACAAGCTTGCAATCCCGATCAGTCATCGGATGGGAGGATCTTCGTCAAAAATTCCTTCTTCAGTTTAGCTCAACTTTGCCAAAAACGACAGTTTTCGATCTTACAAACTGCAAGCAAAGGGAGAATAAAAGAGTCTCTGAATTCATTGCTCGTTGGAAGGGATTAACGTATTCCTTGAGTTTAGCACTCCCTCAGGAGGAATTGTTGCCAATCTGTGTGGCAAATTTGCGTGACGAATTACGCACGCCATTGATCCCTGTGAAATACACAGGAGGGTTTCGAGACCTTACTTCAATTTCTCAACAAATTGAAGATTCCCTTATACAGGCTAAGGTTAAATCTCGTATAATTCCATCAGCTCCAGGAAGAAGAATGGGTAAAGCAGAAACTGCTACAGTTATGCTTAAACAAGCACTTGTACCTATATCTACTTCAAAACCTTCATCTTCTCGAAGGACTCCACCTCCTGAATGCCAACAACAAAGGACGTTTCGTCTAAATGATCAAAGAGATCAACGACGAAAACAATTTGAGGATATGAAGAGTAAAACATACTCTTTCCGAAATGAGCAAGTTCCTGGTTACTTCATTGTAGCTCTGGAAAATAATTTGGTTCAATTACCAGTGCCCAAGAGGCCAAACAAGAAAGGAGATGAAGACCGTCCCAATTATTGTCCCTTTCATCAAATGTTGGGGCATCCCATCCAGGAGTGTTTTGTCTTTAAATACCTCCTGCAAAAGATGGTCGACTTGGGACAAGTCAAATTGAAGGGTTCTTCAGCTCATGTAGCGTGTATTACTGCTACAGATCCAGAGGAAGGAGGCGAGTGGCAGGAAGTCAAAAGAAAAACTGCAAAAAAATATGATGATTGGATGGTCAGAAAGTCAATCAATCGGACCCATTCCATTTTGAGAACACAATTGAAGAAGCCAATTGTGTCTCCTAAAAAAGCTGCAGTAAAGCCTCCATCAAAAGACAAATCCTCAAAAGTGCAGCGCAATTCAAAGAAGAAAGAGGAATCAGGAGAAGATGAGTATGTAGCAAAGCCTAAATTGTCTTTGACTCTGGAAGATTTCATTCCATATACTTCAAAGCCACGGGCACCGCCCCATCAAACGGCACAGCCTAAACAGGCTAACCAGGAAGAGTCTTTATCAGACGAAGAGTTAATCTTTGGTTCTGTTAATATGATTCAATTAACAGATTCATATTCCAGTCTTGATGAGCCTGAATTCCCTATATCAAATAAGGAAATCCGAATAGGTTCTAGAGGTTCAGGATATAGGGGAAGACGTGGATCTTTCCGAAGTCACTACTCTAATTTTACCCCTGCTAGCACTGTATATGCAGCAGAAACTCGTGGTAGAGCCCTTCAGCGAGCTCAAAAAGAACAAGCAAGTTCTTCTGCCAATGGCCAACTCAGTTTTAGCACAGTTATTTTGGAAGACCGATTAAAGGTTCCATCTTCTTTATCTCAGCAAGTAAATGGATCTAATCAGTCTAATCTTCCAAAACCAAGGATGTTGCCAACTTCAATACAAGATGCATCAGCTTCCAAAGCATCTGCTTCCAAGGTACCTGCTCAACCGCATATTCCTATTGGGAAACGCAGACCTCTAGATCAAAAATATGATATATTGAAACACTTGGCCCAAGTACCATCCAAGTTATCAATTTTGGATGCTTTGAATCTGTCAAAAGATCTTCGGGAAGCACTCATCGAAGCTTTGTCAAGTCCTCAGGAGTTTGAAGCTGAAATTGCTGCAGCTGAAATCTATCACATAGAGAATAATCCTGCAGAATGCCATGAAGTGATATCTTTTACTGATAAAGATGAAGATGATGTTGTGCATGGGCACATAAAACCTTTGTACTTATCTGGCAAAGTCAATGGTATAGATGTTCGAAGAGCTTTCATTGACAATGGTTCAGGAGTCAACCTCATGCCCATTCGTACACTTCGTCGATTGGGCCTCACGGAATCTGATTTATCTCCTTCTACCATGATGTTACAAGGATATGATAAAAATGAACAAGAACCACTGGGAGAAGTTACACTCAGAACTCAGTTTGGAGATCTTGTTTCCAATTCGGATTTCATGATTGTCGATCAAGACTCAGCTTTCAATATCTTGCTTGGAAGACCCTGGCTACATCAGCATGCAGTTATTCCGTCATCATACCATCAATGTCTCAAATACTGTTTCGATGGTCAAGTTGGAACATTGTATGGTGATAAGGCCCCGTTCAAGACATGTGAGTCTCAATACATTGAGGCGGAATTTTATCACATGAAGGGAAGAGAAAAATCTACAATGAAGGAAATTACCAAAGTTAATGCTCCATATGGTTTGGAAAAAAATCCAATAAATCCATTTTCACATGTGAGTACAGATTATGTGTTACCTATCAGTCAAATTGAAAAAATAGGCCCAAATCAAAATACTCTTATGGAAAGATCCATAATGTCAATTACGGCAATCGAGCCAGACAACATGGGAGAAATTGGTAACTTACCAAGCAGTGATGAAAGCATAAGTGGTGACATTTTCATTTCGTCTGCTGAAATCCAACAAGTCTATACTTCGCTAATCAAGCCAGAAGAAGTTATAGCAACACCAGAGGTGAATAATGATGTCGATTCTCAATCCATCATCTCCTCTTTATTTCCCAAAGAAGACCCTTTATCATCAATAGGGTCAGAAATGGAAGCTTCTTCTTCAAAATGTGAAAATTTTGACATCTCTTATGATCATGAGAATTTTGTTTTTTCATCTACTTTGCAAGTAGAAACGGAAGAAATAACACATGATGAAGAGGAAGAGGAAGATCTTAGAGATGCTCCTCCAGCATTCGAAGAGGGTATCTCTACCACTGTAGATGAACTCAGAGAAGTAAATCTGGGTACAGAGAAAGATCCACGCCCCACTTTAATTAGTGCGGCCATGACCCTTGAAGAACAAGAGATGTATATTTCTTTTCTAAAGCAAAATAAAGATATTTTTTCTTGGAATTATACAGAAATTCCTGGGCTTGATCCTGATGTTGCTACTCATCATTTGGGTTTACCAAAAGAACATCGAGGATTCAAGCAAGCCGCGAGAAGAACACACCCAACCTATGCTTCCAAAATTGACGCTGAAGTGGATAATCTTATCAAAGCTAACTTCGTCAGAGAAGTTCAATATCCCAAGTGGTTGGCTAATATTGTCCCTGTAAAGAAGAAGAACGGACAAATTAGGGTTTGCATCGATTTCAGAGATCTTAATCGGTATTTTCCTAAAGATAATTTCCCAGTTCCGATTACAGAACTCTTAATTGATGCGACGGCTGGCTATGAAGTACTTTCTTTCATGGATGGATATTATGGATATAATCAGATCCGAATGGCCCCAGAAGATGAGGAATATACAGCCTTCAGAGCTCCTCAAGGTGTGTTTTGTTACCGGGTGATGCCCTTTGGCTTAAAGAATACAGGTGCAACATATCAACGCGCCATGCATCGTATCTTCAAACCTCTTTTAGGGAAGTTTGTTGAATGCTATGTAGATGATTTTGTGGTTAAATCCAAACAACTTTCTAATCACTTGGCTGATTTGAAAGTCATATTCCACAAGCTTCGACAACATAATTTGAAGATGAACCCCTTAAAATGTGCTTTTGGGGTAACCTCAGGAAAATTCCTCGGCTTTGTTGTACGCCATCGTGGTATTGAAGTCGATCCTGAGAAGACCAAATCAATCCTTGGTATGTCACCTCCTCAAAATTTGAAAGAATTAAGAGGACTTCAAGGACACTTAGCCTATATTCGGTGTTTCATCGCCAATTTGGCAGGCAAAAGTTTACCCTTTACCAAATTATTGAAGAAAGGAGTCACTTACCAGTGGACTGAAGAATGTCAAGAAGCATTTGATGTTCTCAAGAAATACCTCTTGAGTCCACCAGTACTCATGCCACCTGTTGAGGGTAGACCTCTTATCCTCTATGTGACAGCTTTAGAGCGATCATTGGGTTCCTTTCTCGCTCAAAAGAATGATGCTGGGAATGAAAATAGTCTCTACTATCTCAGTAGAACTATGCTTGAAGCAGAAACCCGGTATTCAAGTATTGAAAAGTGCTGCCTAGCATTAATCTTTGCAGTTTAGAAACTGAGACACTACCTGCAACATCATGAGGTCCAATTGGTATCTCGTAATAATCCGCTCAAATTCATCCTTAGTCATCCAATGCTTACAGGACGTCTGGCAAGGTGGGCGGTTATTCTATAGCAGTTCGACATTCAGTATGTGTCTCAAAAGGCAATTAAGGGCCAAGATCTAGCTGATTTCCTGGCTGAACATCCTTCAGTGGAAGACACGTATTCAGATATCGAACTCCCTGATGAGGAAGTTTTCTCTATTCAAGAGAATCCTAAAACATGGGAAATGTATTTTGATGGTGCTTCTAGAAGTCCAACAGGGAAGAAAATGGAAAATCCTAAATTCAACAAAATTAGTTTAGGAATTGTGCTCATTTCTCCAGATAAGGCAGTGTTACCTTATTCCTTTTTGTTGTGGGAAGGTGGTACCAATAATGAAGATGAATACCAAGCTCTCATTACAGGCTTGGAGTTAGCGCTTCAAGCACAAGTGAATCACTTAAAGGTGAAAGGTGATTCAGACCTGGTAATCAAACAAGTCAATGGGGATTATGCCATCAGAAAAGAAGAATTAATACCTTTGTATGATTACTTCAGAGAGTTAAAGTCGGAATTCCCTTCAGAACCGACATTTTCTTATGTCCCAAGATCACAAAATGCTCAATATGATGCACTGGCTAATATAGCCACAGCTTTAGCAGATCCAAATCGGGACGAGACAACCATCTGTATTGCCCACCGTTGTGCAATTTCACCTTATGTTCAAGTCAGAACAGAGGAAATTAATGAAATTAGTCCCATTCCTGAACCGTATGGTCATACTACAGGATGGATGTCACCTATCAGGGAATACCTTCAAAATGGAACACTTCCACCTGATAGAGCCGAGAAAGAACAAATTCGGCGACGTGTGGTCAATTTTACTCTTTATGATAGCCCAAACCACCTCGAGAAAATTCTCTACAAACGTGGTTTTGATGGATTTCTCTTCAGATGTATTGATGGTGAAGAGACAATGGCTGTCATAAAAGAAGTGCATGCAGGAGTCTGTGGTGCCCACCAGTCTGGACATAGACTATCTGATCAAATTCGAAGGCTTGGATACTTTTGGCCTTCAATGATACAAGATTGTGTTAATTTTACAAAGAAGTGTCATTCATGCCAAGTATATGCCAACTTCATTCATAAACCTCCAGAGTTGCTTCATACAGCTAAATACTCGTGGCCATTTTCCACATGGGGAATGGATGTGGTGGGACCTTACCCTTCAGCTACGGCCAAGCAGTTTAAGTACATTCTTACTGCTACTGATTTCTTTTCCAAATGGGCAGAGGCGTTACCTCTCAAAGAAGTCAGTTCTAAATGCATTGTTAGCTTCATCAAGTCTAACATCATTACTAGATTTGGTGTCCCTCATACCATATTGACGGACAACGGCACCAACTTCTGTTCTTCTGAGGTAAAGAAATTGTATCAAGAATACAACATTAAGTCCAACCATTCATCTCGATATCATGCAGCGGCTAATGGCCAGATATAATCCTTCAACAAGACTCTTTCAAATATACTGCAAAAGATGGTGGATAAAGATAAGAGGTCATGGCCTGATAAACTCTTTCATGCTTTATGGGCTTATCAGACTACCACTCGCAATGCAACGTGGTCAACTCCATATTCGTTGGTATATGGAACAGAAGTAGTCTTGCCAATTGAAGTTCAATTGCCCTCACTCAGAATATCCATTTGTGATCAGTTATCTACAGATGAGCAATCCCAAAAGCGGTTGAATGAATTGGAACAATTAAATGAGAAAAGATTGTGCACTTTGCACCACTTGGAAATCTATCAGAATCGAATAGCACGATCTTTTAACAAAAAAGTTCGTCTTCGTTCATTTATTTAGGGAGAATTGGTATTGGTTCTCAGAGCACCAATGATACCAGGAAAGAAGCCTCCCAAGCTTGAACCAAAATGGGAAGGACCTTATTCAATACATAAGGTCTACTCCAATGGAGCGTATTCTCTAATCTCAATGGATGGAGAACACATAATGACTCCAACTAATGCCAGATTTCTGAAGAAGTATTTTGTATAAACACAAAATATTGTTCCCAGATCCAAAACAATCACATTGGTTCATGATATTTTGTCCGACATGACATTAAACTATATTATGTCCTACATGACACTAAACTGTATTATGTCCTACATGACACTAAACTGTATTATGTCCTATCTACATGACATTAAACTGTACAGAAGTTCCTTATTTGTCCGAGATGACATTAAACTATATTTTGTCCGAGATGACATTAAACTATATTGTGTCCTAGAAACATGACATTAAACTGTGTGGCACTTCCAACGTCCAGCATGACGATAAACTGTAAAAAGTCCCCAGAATTGATATCCTCGTATTGGTTCACCTTAGTCCTAGCTACATGACTTTAAACTGTACAGCACCAGTTCGTCCTTGCTATATGACGTTAAAACTATATAGCAATGGTCCAGTATGACTTTAAACTGCAACTTCGTCCCACATGACATTAAACTGTGAAAAAGTTCCATGAACCGTCCAGCATGACCTTAAACTGCATCATCCCTGGTCCATGTATATGACCATAAACTATTTGCAAATCCCTTATGTCCAGCAAGACGTTAAACTGTGACGTCCTAAACTACATGACGCTAAACTGTATAAAAGTCCCTCACGTCCGAAAAGACGTTAAACTATATAATCATCAAAGGTCCAACATGACATTAAACCGCACCATCCACGGTCCATGAATATGACCTTAAACTATTCGCACTTTCGTCCAATATGACGTTAAACTGTATTGTCCCCATCGTCCTAACTACATGACGCTAAACTGTACAGAAAGTCCTTAATATATCCTACATGACATTAAACTGTTATTTTGTCCCTGCTACATGACACTAAACTGTGCAGCACCAATAGTCCTAACTGCAAGACTTTAAATTGCATAGTCCCTTTTTTATGTCCTACATGACATTAAACTGTGCATCGTTAAGGTTGTTATTACCTCTTGTTTCTCACACCGAGTATGACTCACGTGATCTTAGAGCAAACCTCAACCATAACACTCTCTTTGTGCCCCTAACCATGTGTAAGTCCCAACAACATTTTAATTAGATCGTTGTCCCCAAGAAAAACTTGATCATTAATTCATTCTTTAATTGAACTACACGGACTTTGATCCTTGCCCTCCAGGCTGGGTATATAGGCAACCTCCCAGGGTTCAAGCCCAAAAAACAATCTCTTCACATCGGTTCACCACCATCTCATATGATGTTGATTCGTGAAACCGCCCCTGGAATCAATATCTTTACATTGATTCACTTTCGTCCTTGTTATATGACATTAAACTATACAACACTTTTGTCCGGTACGACAATAAACTACAATATTCTTTGATTTCCTCATTTGAGAAGGAACCATTATTGACATTGATTTTTTCAATCATGTTTCATTTCAAAAGACTACGTGCATACATGGTAATGCCTAAACTTTTTATCTCAGGTTAAACCATCATTGCACTAAAGTCCCCTTTCACCCTTCACATGGACGAACCAAATTTGTACAAAGGGAATTTCTAGAACTACGTGGACTTGATTCCCATCCTTATGGGATACGTAGGAACATTCGAGTGTCCCTAGAATCCAGTCCCAAGTATTTTGGGCCTAACCCCAAATTTCACTTTCAGTCCCTTAGCTGAAAAGTCCTCATGAAAACACACACTGTGTATTCATTATTATGGTCCGAATTCTATGACCCTAAACTAATATTTCTCATACTTTCGTCCTGCACGACGTTAAACTGCATTTCAAGAACTACGTATGGCTTGATTCTCATTCTTATGAGATACGTAGTGAAGTCCAAGTTTCAATTCAGGACCCAGCCACAACATGATTATGGTTGTCATTGACCTATGTATCTCTATATACATTGGACAATACCCATATTTATGTGTTATAATCCTAACCTTAAATATTTTCAGATCTTCATAACCCTTTTCATGACTTCTAATCACAAAAATGTCAAACTTCTGAGAATTCTTTTTCCTGACTATGCAGCACGTGCCCATAGGTGGCCTTGCA
Organism: Viscum album; assembly: GCA_963277665.1. NCBI lineage: Eukaryota > Viridiplantae > Streptophyta > Magnoliopsida > Santalales > Viscaceae > Viscum > Viscum album. Next base: position 507,581,163 of record OY728143.1, on the reverse strand, counting down.
TAAACAGTCCACATAACAGACTTGTCAGCCAAAAGATGATATTTATTTGACCATGTAGCCAATGCCCTTAGGTGGCCCTGCATATTTCAACCCCCTAACGGGTTTTGTTAAATAATAGTAACTTCATTCTTGGGAAGAATGCCTCTTTTGTCCTTATTTGTCTTAAACGACAGTATGTAGGGATCCGCAAAAAATATCCATCCTTAACATATTTGTCCCATATCCTTTTTCATGATCTGAAATTATTCAAGTCTATGGTTTATTCTTCTTCCCTACGTTTGGGTCAGACCTTCGTAGGAGTGATGTTCATCCAGTTCTTCGATATTCTTGTTCGGAAATATCTTCTCCATATTCAAGTACCTCTTTCCATACAACAAACTCTATACTTTAGAAAATCTGAATCTCCATAAACTTTCACTGGCTTTTAGCACTAGGAAAGTAAATTTCTGGGAGTTCTTTTGCCTGACTATGCAGCACGTGCCCATAGGTGGCCTTGCATAAACAGTCCACATAACAGACTTGTCAGCCGAAAGATGCTATTTATTTAACCATGTAGCCAATGCCCTTAGGTGCCCCTGCATATTTCAACCCCCTAACGGGTTTTGTTAAATAATAGTAACTTCATTCTTGGAAACTACTTCTTCTAATGCCTTTTAGCTCTTTTTCATATCATTCCTTAGATTCAAATATTCTTAAGCCATAGTTTACATATTTTCCCTCATACTTGAGTATTGTAGTATGTTTTCAGATGAGTTATCAAGGAATTGAGTCAATTATAATCCATTTCGGTCAAAGCTATTTCGACCTTAAACATTAGCCCCTTTATGTCTGGCATGCATGACTTTAAACTGCCCATAAAAGACAAAGGAACTCTGAATAAAAGTCAAGTTCCAGCACACTTGCGCGCTGCCTTCTGTGCCCTGAAGACTTGCGCGCCCCCTTTTCCTTTGGATGGATTCAATTTCCTCAGAGTCAAATCCTCATTTCTTTCCGGATCCAACTATGAGGGGGGACTTTTGTTGACGCTCCTTTCGTCACAGAATCTAAAGATCGGAAAAGGGGAATATCTGAGCATAAAGTGATTCATCCTTTGAAGAAACATCAAAAATCGACAAAGGGATGAACAAGGAGAACATTTCCCATAGGTCGTGCAAGTTCCCTCATGGTCGCGCAAGTACACTTGCGCGCTGCCTAGTGGTCGTGCAAGTACTTGCGCGCTGCCTAGTGGTCGTGCAAGTCTACTTGCGCGACGCCTTATGGTCGTGCAAGTGACTTGCGTGACCTAAGTGATAACCGCTCGGTAACCGCCCAGGGCCTTCTTTTGCCTATAAATAGACCCTGTGGGCCCCCCATTCGAGAGGATCTTTTTCCAGAAACTCGGATTGAAGCTCCCGACGCCCAAGTCTCTTCTCAAAGCTTCCGGAACACTTCTAAGGTAATTTCTTACCTAGAACGAAAGATTTAAAGAGAAGAAGGAAGGCCTAAGTGTTGAAAATCATCAACACTTGCGCGCCGCCTTATTCCTTCAATAGAACTTGCGCGTCCCTTTTTTGGATGAACCTCAAGAGGATTCTAAAGGTATTTATAAAGAGTCTCTCAAATATTCTAATGATATTTGAGAATCGCGCAAGTACCCCTCATGTCGCGCAAGTATACTTGCGCGACCAATACTTGCGCGCCGCCGCAATACTTGCGCGCCGCCGCAATACTTGCGCGCCTTTCAAGACTTGCGCGCCCCTACCTTTTTGGGTGCCTATCTTGCCCATTTTACCCCTCTTAAGCCATCACACCTTTCCTTTTCAAGATTCAGTCTTCAAGACACTCTTCAAAGCCATTTATGGCATGATTTCTTGATTTGACTTCCTTATCTGAAAGGAATTCTATGGAATATCTCTCAAAGTCTAGTGATTTAAATATCCTTATGTCACTAAATATGGAGAGTTCATTCATTAAACCTCATCCTTTAAGATGAGAGAATCCTAACCTGGGTCTCCTTTTCAGGAATAATCCCCAGTTATAAATCCTTTAATGGGCATCCTTCTTAGGAGTAAGCCCCAATCTCAAATGTGGGCATCCTCCTCAGCCCAAACCTTAATCCCTAACCTGGGTCTCCTTTTCAGGAATAAGACTCAGTCATAATCTTGGGCTTCCTTTTCAGGAGTAAGCCCCAAGTCCCCTAACCTGGGTCTCCTTTTCAGGAATAAGACTCAGTCATAATCTTGGGCTTCCTTTTCAGGAGTAAGCCCCAAGCCCCCCTTAAATTTCTCTTAACCAGTCATAATTTACCCTTGATTTGGGTTTCTTTTTCAGGAGTAAAACCCAATCATAAGTCTCCTCCTAATTTGGGCATCCTCCTTAGGAGTAAGCCCCAAGATTAGAGTATTCAAATCTCCATAAAGCACATATACCTTTATGGACCCTGTTCCTGGATTTTCTCCCAAAAAGTAAATCCTAAACCTTCATCTATTTGGGCAGTCATACATACATAAGCCCCAAACAATTTCTTATGATTGCATCTTTCATGGCACAATTGTCTAATTTTTACCAATACCTCTTGTTTCTCACACCGAGCATGACTCACGTGAGCTTAGAGTGTAAAAGTAATTATGACATTCTTCTTTGAGCCATCAATCATAAACATCATACTCCATTACTCGAACTACGTGGGTTCTGATTCCTTTTCCAAAACAAAGGATACGTAGGTAGCCCATTTATGGGTTCGATCCCAACTTTGAAATAATCCATGTCTTTCTGAATGACGATAAACTTCAAGTGCCTCACTGAGTGGCTTTAAAACTAGCCCGGTCATCATAATGACCAAGAGACTTTTATAAATGTTTCGAAGGATACCATTGACCAAGAATCTCTAAATAGATACAGATGATTCTCTATTGATGAAGAACCTCGAATACATATAAAATATTCTCTAAATTTATTGCATATTTAATCATTGATTGTTAAAACTTAAGGAAAGCTCATTTTATACTTGGTAATGTAATAAGGATTCACGAACATAACTTAAATCTATAAAGAGAGTCCCGGAGTAGACAATAATTCCCCTCAAAAAGGTGTGATGAGTCCGACCTCCCATCCTCTCGACCAATGCAAATTCCTAAAACTCATTAGTCCACAAACTAATGAGCGCCTACCTTTGGAAAGTAGGTCCAAACGGATGTGGAATCATTGGATGTTTCCGGTTCTATGAACAAACCCGTTAGAAACCGATCGGAACGTTTGAATCTCCCGTCCAGGAGGTCATCCCCGAAATCCGTGAGGAAACAAAGTGAAAGGTCATTTTCTTCAAGAAATGTTCCGACTGATCTTTAAAAATAATTTTCCATCTAATATTACATCCTTTTATGTTATTTAAGACTTACTGGGGATATGATCTAATGGTAAAATCCTTATTCTTTCTCTGGGTGGTTTATTTCTATGATAAAAATATGTTTATGAAGCCTATTTCTTTTCATAGGTAATGATATGATGAATGTTTTATGATATTATGGCACGAAATGTATGGTTTATATGATGGGTGGGACCTATATATTGTCACGACCCGTCCTCGGGGCCCGTGTCGTGACTACCCCAAGCCCGCCTTCCATAGGCCAGGGGCTGGTGACTAGCACCAAGGCGTAAATCCCAACAAAAGGGAAGGAATTACCTTTGAAAAGTAAACAAGCACCACAGAGTAAGCAAGCGGAAAAGTAAACAGTAAGTAAAAACTGTAGCAAGCTGTGCTGAAAGTAAAGGGGCCGTAAATACAAGCCCAATTGTAAAGTACAACTGAAAGGGGAAAACAGCAACTGAAAAGAAAAGCCGCAGCGTCGAGCCGTCCTCTGGAAGTCCCACCTGAAAGGTGGGTACAGATAGCCTCCACTGCTCCTCGGGTCCACCTGACCGCTCCGAGTACGTCCCGTCCAGTGGTCCACCTCCAGGTACCGTCCTGCTCCATACGCCTCCACCACGATTCAGCGCTGTCCGTCGTCTGCAACCAACACAACGAAGTGCGGGAAAAGCCCATGCAGGGGTGAGTATAAGCTACTCAGTAGGGACCCCGAGACCCCCGAAGGTCTCCCAGAATCCACAAAGGATAACCACAAAGGAAAGATACAATCACGAAGTAAGAACCGACATTGCTTAGGTATATGCCCATACATATACCTAAGTCATCAATTCCCGCTCGGCTACAACGTCCGAGCTCAAGCACAACCCATTCCACATAGGAAAGCAAAATGTATACCCACACAGGATAGCTCAATACAATCCACAAAGGAGAGTAAAACAGTAAATCCACACAGAATAGCTCAACACAATCCACAAAGGAGAGTAAAACAGTAAATCCACACAGGATAGCTCAACACAATCCACAAAGGAGAGTAACACAGGATTCAGCTCACACAGGTATACTTCTTCTAATGATGATAAAGATGATCACTGATCCATCTAATTCGTCGGACCCACAAAAGATCGATAGGTACTAACCCCCGCAAAGACCCACACAGGATCCGGCCCACACAGGACCTGTAGGCGCTGGCTCACACAGAACCGCTGAGCGCTGACCCACACAGGATCGGATCCACACAGGATCTGTAGCACCGATCCACGTAGGATCGCTGAGTGCAGTAGTCGTCACAGTCCACTGAGAACCTCTGCACAGTCGTCGTCACAATCCACTGATGATCTCTGCACGGTCGTCGCTGTCGAAGTAGCAGTCGCAGCCATCACTAGGGTTCCCGCACACAGCAAGCTCGTTCGGGAGGGTCCGCTCCACGAGCCGAGATGCTGATACATCAACTGACACAAAGTCCGAAGTTGATGTATCCAAAAGTTCGGTATCGTCAACAGGAACTCAACGTCGCAGACGGCGCGTCAATCGGACGCCTGGTCTGAGAGTTATTGGCTTTTTCGTCCCAGGGGACCAGTTGGTTTTTAAGGAAAAACCAACCCTACCATACTCCACCTGCGTCCAAACCTTGGGCGGAGTGAGCCAAAAGATCCGTCTCACTTAGAGGAATTCAACAAAGCTGACGGCACGTCAATCGGACGTCCGTAGCTCAAGATAGGAGCGTTTCCGCTCCGAGGGCCAGGTTGGTTTCGTGTACGAACCAACCCGGACGAACCCAAAGTATTCCAAAACCATTAGTGCGATATACCAAAAAGATCGTCTCGATCCAAGGATCGTTTTGCCGCTGACGGCGCGTCGTTCGGAGGCCCATAGCTCAAGTTATGGGCAAAATACCGAAAACGGTCCGAAGACGGGGGGTCCGGGCCCGGGCCGACCCGGCCCGACCCCCCCTGGTTCGGCCGAACCAGGTCGACCCGGTCCAACCCGGCCGGACCCGGTCCAGTCCGGCCTAGGCGCGGACCGGCCGGTCGGACCGGCCTGGCTCGACTCGGCCGAGCGGCCGAGCAGCTGGACGCTGCGGGGCGTTGCCCCCGCGGATTGGAGGTGTCGCGGCCCCGCGTGGGGCCGCGCTAGATCGATCAGACGCGGCATGTCGCCGCGTCCCATGCGGGCGAGCCAGACCCGTGCGGCCGCGGGTCCGCTGGCCGCCGCCGCTGCGGCTGAAGCCGCGGCGGCTCTGTCTGGCGGCGCCGCCGGCCGCTTCCGCGGGCCACCGGAGTTGCTCCGGTGGTCCGTTTTCCTTCCCATCTGCGCCGTTGCCCCTCCCGGGTTCCGTTCTTCACTGCGGGATCATCAAATCTCCCTTGCGTCATGTTTTTTCGTTGCCCGCCAAATCCGTACAACCACGAAGAACGGCAGAGGGTTGTCGGGCCGTGTTCGTTTGGCCTCCACCCTCCGCATTAGATAAAAACAACGGGAGAATTATTCAACACATGAAAACAAAAATTTTAATAAATTAAAATTGTTCATATGAATTCGGTTCTTTAATTTTTAAAGAACCGTTCACGGGAATATAAAAGAATTATTCACAATAACCCCTACCTCGTCAAGTCGTCGCACGCGGGTTCTTCGCGGATTTGATCGCCGCGGAAGGAGGCGATCGTCGTGTTGCGGAAGGCGTCGCGTTGTCGCGGAAGGGCGTCACGTCGTCGCGGAATACGGTGCGCGTCGACGAACTCCGAGGTTCAAGAACAACAGATTTAATTTTAATAAAAAAAATTAAATCTGTGCGTTGTTAAAAACCACAAAGGAGTTTAAAGAAACGAAAACCCTCACCTCAACGGAAGATCGAAGGTTTTTGTCGCGGAGGAAGGAACGTCGCCGAAGAACGTCGCGGGAGAGGAAACGTCGGCGTCGCGGCACACGGCGTCGCATCGTCGATTTCCGCGCGTTCGGCGTTCTTCGTTGGAGGCCGGCGTTCTTCGCGTTCTTCGCGTTCTTCGCGAAGAAGGGTGAAGGCACAAGAATTCTGTCAAAGCCTCTCAATGTGTAATCCTCCAAAAATCGGTGTTGGTCTTATTTTATTATTATGCCAACAAACAAATAAGAGGAAGTAACAACCCATTAATTCGTAGAATTAATTCAACGAAAGAAACTGCTCATTTAATTTACAAAGAAAAACCGCCCAATTAAATGGTGCGTTAAGAAATTAAGAAAACGCGTCAGTTGACTTCATAATGACGGGTTTTCGCGGGTGCGTTACTTAGTGGAAAAGAAACGGTGGGGCTCGTGCGGGTCCCACCTCACAAATATCCTACCAAGAGGGTAGGATATTTTTGGATAGCATCCTATCCAGAACAACTCAACTTAAGCCGCTTTTAAGTGGCTTCAAGTGGCTTCCAAGTGGCTTAAGTGAAATAAAATAAAGTTTGTCGTACAATTATTTTATTTCTTAACTTTAAGCCCGAAATTTAAAAACTACACCCGAGAAAACGCAACTCCGGAAGAGGTGTTTATAAGCAAAAATCGGTGCTGCGATTTCATCGGTGCCCTCAGAATTCGATTCCGGGCACCGGTTCAAAAGTTAGAAAAACCTGCTCATCCGTTCACTGAACGTACCCAATCCAAACTTCGGAAAATGATTCCGGGCACACAGGGCCTCGGAATCAGGTGCCGTCAGAAACTGCGTTCTTGTAAAATTCCAAAGAAAATTAAGAAAAAACTTTCCTTGAAATTTACGGGTCTTTACATTACTCCCACCTCAGGGATTTACGTCCCCGTAAAGATACATCATAAACTAGGGAAACAAATGTGGGTACTGAGCACGCATCTGAGCCTCCCGCTCCCAAGTGCTCTCCTGGAGGTTCCCGTGCAGCCATCTGATGCGCACTAGAGGAATAGATCGTCCACGTAGGACCCGCTCCTATCGATCCTCGATCTCCACTGGGACCTCCGCAATAGTCGCCCCATCATCCACGTCCAGCTCCCCATAGTCAATGGTATGCGTCGGGTCGTGCACGTATCTCCTCAGTTGAGATACGTGGAAGACGTCGTGCACTCGGTGCAACAGAGGTGGTAGAGCCAGGCGATAAGCCACCTCACCAATCCTGTTGAGGACCTGGAAAGGTCCGATGAAGCGTGGAGACAACTTGCCGCCTCGGCCAAATCTTCGTAATCCACGTCAAGGTGAGACACGCAAGAAGACGTGGTCGCCATCCTCGAACTCTAGTGGCCTCCGCCTCCTGTCAGCATAAGACTTCTGCTGGGTCTGAGCTGTCCTCATCCACTCCTGGATGACCTGGACCTTCTCTGTCGTGGCCCAGACCATCTCAGGTCCCACAAGTGCTGACTCCCCAGGGTCTGTCCAGCACAAAGGAGATCTGCAAGGTCTGCCATATAGCACCTCGTATGGTGCCATACCGATGGTGGAGTGGTAGCTGTTGTTGTACGCGAACTCCACCAAGGGTAGGTGGTCCTCCCAGCTGCGACCAAAGTCGAGGACACGTGCGCGGAGCATGTCCTCGAGAGTCTGAATGGTCCTCTCCGTCTGACCATCCGTCTGAGGGTGAAGGGCGGTGCTCAGACGTAGCCGTATCCCGAACGCCTCCTGTGACCCCTTCCAAATCCAGGAAGTAAAACGAGCGTCCCTATCGGAGACGATAGACGATGGCACACCGTGAAGCCATACAATCTCCTGAACGTAGAGACGCCCCAAGCTCTCCACTGAGCCCTGCTCTCGGATGGGTAAGAAGTGTGCCGATTTGGTGAGTCGGTCAACAATCACCCAAATGGAGTCGTGACCTCTGGAAGTGCGTGGAAGTCCAGTCATGAAGTCCATAGATATGTCGTCCCACTTCCACTCCGGGACCTCCAAGGGCAGTACCAAGCCTGCTGGTACCTGATGCTCTGCCTTCACCTGCTGGCAAGTCAGGCACCGTGAAACGAACTCTGTCACAACCTTCTTCATGCCCGGCCACCAGTGCTGTCGTCTGAGATCCTGGTACATCTTTGCCACTCCAGGATGTACCGCAAAAGGAGAAGTGTGGAACTCTCTCAGCACCTCCTCTCGTAAAGCGACTGGTACCAAGGTACGTCCTCTGAAAAGGACGGCGTGCTCTGCTCCAAGGGAGAAACCATCAGGTGCATGTCCCGAGGATATCTGTGCACGCCGCCTCTCACAGTCGGCGTCCCCACGTTGTGCCTCTCTGACCTGCTGTATTAGTGGAGGAGTGACTGTGAGAGACTGAAGGAATGCTGCTCCATCTCTATCCACGAAGGATATCTGCAAGGCGGCTAGCTGCTCTGTCGCCTCCTCAAGTTGCTGGATGCCCATCCTCCTGCTGAGGGCATCAGCTACCACGTTCCCCTTCCTAGGAGTATAGACTATCTCAAAGTCATAGTCCTGGAGGAACTTGAGCCATCGCCGCTGTCTCAGGTTCAGGTCCTTCTGCAAGAAGATGTACCTGAGACTCAGAAAAGACTGTAAAGCGCTCGCCCATCAGATAGTGCCGCCATGTCTTCAGAGCGAAGACCACTGCTGCTAACTCCTGGTCATGGGTAGCGTAGTTCTTCTCATGTGGTCTCAACTGACGTGATCCATAGGCAATAACGGCCCGCTCCTGCATCAGGGTACATTCGAGTCTGGTCTCTGATGCTTCGCAGTAGACTATGTATCCAACTCCCTCCTCAGGCAACCTCAAGATAGGTGCGTTGGTCAATCTCTGTCTCAGCTCCTGGAAGCTCTGCTGACATCTGTCTGACCACACAAAGGGTTTCCCCTTCTTTGTCAAAGGTGAGAGTGGTGCCGCAACTCTGGAGAAGTCTGGCACAAATCTCCGATAGTATCCAGCTAGACCCAAGAAACTCCGCACCTCCGTCACGCTCCTGGGTGGCTCCAAAGCTAGCACTGCTTCGATCTTCACGGGACCCACAGCAACTCCCACCTCAAAAATTACGTGCCTCAAGAAGTGGACCTCATGTAACCAGAACTGGCACTTCGAGAGATTTCCATAAATCTGGTGCTCCAGAAGTGTGTCTAGTACAACCCGCAAGTGGTAGGCGTGCTCCTCCTCCGTGGTCGAGTACACCAAAATGTCGTCGATGAAGACCACGACAAATCGATCGAGGTATGGCTGGAAGATCCTGTTCATGAGGCTCATGAACACTGTTGGAGTGTTGGTTACGCCGAAAGGCATAACCAAGAACTCATAGTGGTCATACCGACACCTGAAGGCCGTCTTCTGCACGTCCTCGTCTCGAACTCTGAGCTGATGATAGCCTGACCTGAGGTCTATCTTCGAGAACCACCATTCTCCCTTGAGCTGATCGAAGAGGTCATCAATCCTCGGTAGCGGATACTTTTTCCTCACTATCACCTGGTTCAGGCAACGATATTCGACACACAGTCGCAAGCTCCCGTCCGCCTTCTTGGAGAACAATATCGGGGAAGCCCAGGGTGAAACACTGGGTCGGATGAACCCCTTGCCCTGCAAGTCATCCAACTGTACCTGCAGCTCTCGAAGCTCGGCGGGGGCCATCTGATATGCTGGAGTGGATATCGGGGTTGTCCCGGGGTACAGATCAATATAAAATTCTACCTCTCTACGAGGAGGTAGCCCTGGAATGTCATCGGGGAAGACGTCCGCGTACCGATCTACCACTGTAGGAAAATTAGGACTCCGTACGTCAACTGCTCCAAGGATGAGGCTAGCCAACTAATGAGTGATGGGCTGTCCTCTCCTCTGCGAGAGTCCCTCTTGTGCTGCAAAGGCTCCCTTCTCGCCGGTGAAGGTGAACCTGCTCCCGTCGGTGCGTACACATCGCACCTTGCGCCTAAAACAGTCAATCTGAGCATGGACTGTGGATAACCAATCCATGCCCAAGATGACATCGTAAGGCCTCGACGCTGCTACAAGAAGATCACAGCCGAAGCTCTTGCCTCCTAGAGTAAGCTCACACTGCCAACACCAGTGTGTAATCGTCGAGTCTGCTCCCGTAGGAGTCTCTAGCCGTAAGGATTTAGCCAACGGCTCTGTCGGAATCTCCGAGCTCCGAACAAGGGCAGGGGCTATGAAAGAGTGACTCGCTCCTGTGTCTATAAGAACTGCAGCAAGGGTGGAATAGACACAGATCGTACCTCGAATCATCTCTGGCACTCCGTGGTCGTAGGCCTCCTCTACCTGGAGCTATGCCTGTCTCTGCCCGCCAGCTCCCTGTGGTCGGGGCGGACCTCCTGGTGGTGGTGGTGGCAGAGCCTCAAAGCGTCGCCCACTAGCTGTTGCTCGGCCAGCTCCTCTGCCTCATCCTCCTCCCCCCTGCGGACCGCCACGGTCGACCCTCTGCCTCTTCATGGGTGGCCCCACCACCATCTACTGCTCCTCGGTACGCCGGGTCAGGCAGTCACGAGCCATATGGCCCTTCCCGCCACAGGCGTAGCACTGCCTGCCTCTCGGAAGACTGGCTCCACGCTGTGTGCCCCGCATTGCTGAGCCAGTGTCTTGAGGTCGTCTACGAGAGGGTCTGGTCTTCCTGGAACCCTGAGTCATCCGTCGGCTACCTGCTACCGAAGACTCTGCTACCTTCCGCCCTGTGGTAGGTCTCGCTGTGGACTCAGCTAGAAAGCTCTCGATCAGAAGGGCTCGCTTCAGTACTCCTGCCTGAGTCGGGATGCTGAGGGAGATCAGCGATGCCCTGATCTCGTGTCTCAATCCCTGCTCGAAGGTCCGGGCCCAGAAGAAGGGGTCCCGTACCATGTCGGTCGAGTAGCGAGAAAGATCGGTGAACCTCGCCGCGTACTGGGCGACCGTCAAGTTGCCCTGCCGCAGCTGAAGAAGCTCCTGAATGTGCACTGCACGGAGGGTGGCCGGGACGAACTCTGAGTGAAAAAGGCTCTCGAAGTCCGTCCATAGAAGAGACGCCTCATCGTGTACCTGGAGCATCAAGCTCCACCATCTTCCTACTGCTGCGTGCAGTAGGCTCGCCACGAGGATCACCATGAGGTCTGCTGGTGTCCTCACTAGCCTGAAAACTCGAACGACCGCCTCCAGCAAGTCCTCGGCTACCTGGGGGTCCGTCTCCCCACGAAACCTGGGTGGTCGCTGGCGCTGGAAATCGTGCAGAGCTCCGAGGCGACGTGCATCGTCAGCGGTCGGTGCTGGAAGCATCGGGGGCTCGGCGGGTAAAGGTATCGCCGGTGCCTCTGCTGTCAATGGGCCCTATACCGAGGCCTCATCGCTCGGCGGGCTGTCGTCGTGCTCTACTCTCGGAACCCTAGCTGTTTGCCGTCATGGGGCCATCCTGAAAAGGAAACAAGTGTGTCATGGTCAGAACAGTATACCTGGTGAGCTGACACAAGTAATCACAAAGAAAACTTGAAACACACATGCAATCAATGTTTTCGTGCATTAAGTCGGAAATCAGAAGTCAGGGTCCTGGTGTACAGATACATCGGCCGCCGCACCAACATTGGACTCCTTGGACTGATAACCACACCCAATACGCTAAACACTATTGCTTCACATAGAAGAAATATCAGAGTCTGCGGTAGAACCGACCACCTCTGATACCAATTTGTCACGACCCGTCCTCGGGGCCCGTGCCGTGACTACCCCAAGCTCGCCTTCCATAGGCCAGGGGTTAGCGACTAGCACCAAGGCGTAAATCCCAACAAAAGGGAAGGAATTGCCTATGAAAAGTAAACAAGAACCACAGAGTAAGCAAGGGGAAAAGTAAACAGTAAGTAAAAACTGTAGCAAGCTGTGCTGAAAGTAAAGGGGTCGGAAATACAAGCCCAACTGTAAAGTACAACTGAAAGGGGTAAATAGCAACTGAAAAGAAAAGCCACAGCATCGAGCCGTCCTCTAGAAGTCCCACCTGAAGGGTGGGTACAGATAGCCTCCACTGCTCCTCGGGTCCACCTGACCGCTCCGAGTACGTCCCACCCAGTGGTCCACCTCCAGGTACCATCCTGCTCCGTACGCCTCCACCACGATTCAGCGCTGTCCGTCGTCTGCAACCAACACAATGAAGTGCGGGCAAAGCTCATGCAGGGGTGAGTATAAGCTACTCAGTAGGGACCCCAAGACCCCGGAAGGTCTCCCAGAATCCACAAAGGATAACCACAAAGGAAAGATACAATCACGAAGTAACAACCGACACTGCTTAGGTATATGCCCATACATATACCTAAGTCATCAATTCCCGCTCAGCTCCAACGTCCGAGCTCAAGCACAACCCAGTCCACACAGGAAAACAAAACGTATACCCACACAGGATAGCTCAACACAATCCACAAAGGTGAGTAAAACAGTAAATCCACACAGGATAGCTCAACACAATCCACAAAGGAGAGTAAAACAGTAAATCCACACAGGATAGCTCAACACAATCCACAAAGGAGAGTAACACAGGATTCAGCTCACACAGGTATACTTCTTCAGATGACGATAAAGATGATCACTGATCCATCTAAGTCGTCGGACCCACAAAGGATCGATAGGTACAAACCCCCGCAAAGACCCACACAGGATCGGGCCCACACAGGACCTGTAGGCGCTGGCTCACACAGAACCGCTGAGCGCTGACCCACACAGGATCGGATCCACACAGGATATGTAGCACTGATCCACGTAGGATCGCTGAGTGCAGTAGTTGTCGCAGTCCACTGAGGACCTCTGCACAGTCGTCGTCGCAGTCCACTGAGGATCTCTGCACAGTCGTCGCTGTCGAAGTAGCAGTCGCAGCCAGCACTAGGGTTCCCGCACCTAGCAAGCTCATTCGGGAGGGTCCGCTCCACGAGCCGAGAGGCTGATACATCAACTGACACAAAGTCCGAATTTGATGTATCCAAAAGTTCCGTATCGTCAACAGGAACTCAACGTCGCAGACGGCGCGTCAATTGGACGCCCGGTCTGAGAGTTATTGGCTTTTTCGTCCCAGGGGCCCGGTTGGTTTTTAAGGCAAAACCAACCCGACTGTACTCCACCTGCGTCCAAACCTCGGGTGGAGTGAGCCAAAAGATCCGTCTCACTTAGAGTAATTCAACAAAGCTGACGGCACGTCAATCGGACGTCCGTAGCTCAAGATATGAGTGTTTCCGCTCCGAGGGCCCGGTTGGTTTCGTGTACGAACCAACCCGACCGAACCCAAAGTATTCTGAAACCTTTAGTGCGATATACCGAAACGAACGTCTCGATCCAAGGATCGTGTTGCTGCTTACGGCGCGTCGTTCGGAGGCCCGTAGCTCAAGTTATGGGCAAAAGACCGAAAATGGTCTGAAGACGGGGGGTCCGGGCCCGGGCCGAGCGGCCGAGCAGCTGGACGCCGCGGGGCGCTGCCCCCGTGGATTGGAGGTGTCGCGGCCCCGCGTGGGTCCGCACTGGATCGATCGGATGCGGCATGTCGCCACATCCTGTGCGGGCGAGCCGGACCCGCGCAACCGCGGGTCCGCGCCACCGTCCGCTTCCGCGGGCCACCGGAGTTGCTCCGGTGGTCCGTTTTCCTTCCCGTCTGCGCCGTTGCCCCTCCAGGGTTCCGTTATTCACTTTGGGATCATCAAATAACCCTTGCGTCACGTTTTTTCGTCGCCCTCCAAATCCGCACAACCACGAAGAACGGCGGAGGGTTGTCGGGCCGTGTTCGTTTGGCCCGCACCCTCCGCGTTAGATAAAAACAACAGGAGAATTATTCAACACATGAAAACAACAATTTTAATAAATTAAAATTGTTCATATGAATCCGGTTCTTTAATTTTTAAAGAAACGTTCACGGGAATATAAAAGAATTATTCACAACAACCCCTACCTCATCAAGTCGTCGCACGCAGGTTCTTCGCGGATTTGATCTCCGCGAAAGGAGGCGATCGTCGCGTCGCGGAAGGCATCGCGTCGTCGCGGAAGGGCGTCGCGTCGTCGCGGAATATGGTGCGCGTCGACGAACTCCGAGGTTCAAGAACAACAAATTTAATTTTAATAAAAAAAATTAAATCTGTGCGTTGTTAAAAACCACAAAGGATTTTAAAGAAACGAAAACCCTCACCTCAACGGAAGATTGAAGGTTTTTGTCGTGGAGGAAGGAAAGTTGCCGAAGAACGTCGCGGGAGAGGAAACGTCGGCGTCGCGGCACACGGCTTCGCGTCGTCGATTTCCGCGGGTTCGGCATTCTTCGTCGGAGGCCGGCGTTCTTCGCGTTCTTCGCGTTCTTCGCGTTCTTCGCGTTCTTCGCGTTCTTCGCGAAGAAGGGTGAAGGCACAAGAATTCTGTCAAAGCCTCTCAACATGTAATCCTCCAAAAATCGGTGTTGGTCTTATTTTATTATTACGCCAACAAACGAATAAGAGGAAGTAACGACCCATTAATTCGTAGAATTAATTCAACGAAAGAAACTGCTCATTTAATTCATGAAGAAAACCGCCCAATTAAATGGTGCGTTAAGAAATTAAGAAAATGCGTCAGTTGACTTCATAATGACGGGTTTTCGCAGGTGTGTTACTTAGCGGAAAAGAAACGGTGGGGCTCATGCGGGTCCCACCTCACAAATATCCTACCAAGAGGGTAGGATATTTTTGGATAGCATCCTATCCGGAACAACTCAGCTTAAGCATCTTTTAACTGGATTCAAGTGGCTTCCAAGTGGCTTAAGTGAAATAAAATAAAGTTTGTCGTACAATTATTTTATTTCTTAACTTTAAGCCCAAAATTTAAAAACCACACCCGAGAAAACGCAACTCCGAAAGAGGCGTTTATAAGTAAAAATTGGTGCTGCGATTTCATCGGTGCCCTCAGAATTCGATTCCGGGCACCGGTTCAAAAGTTAGAAAAACCCGCTCATCCGTTCACTGAACGTACCCGAGCCAAACTTTGGAAAATGATTCCGGGAACACCGGGCCTCGGAATCAGGTGCCGTCAGAAACTGCGTTCTTGTAAAATTCCAAAGAAAATTAAGAAAAAAAATTCCTTGAAATTTACAGGTCTTTACATATATCCCTCTAATTAATTGGGTAATGAGTAATGTTATTTGAGATCAAATAGTACATAGGAGGTTACCCCATTCCCAAAATAGGGTAAAAGGGAAGTTATCCCAAGCCCAAAGCAGATAAATTGGTGGTTATCCCAATCCTAACATGTTATGAATGTATTTGTGGATAGCCTTGACATAATTTTTTATATGCTTATTTATAATCCACAAATATATATCTAATGCTAATTTTATAATCTCATGGATCATTTTCTTTCATCCCTTTAAGATTTGTGCATTATGAATATCCAATATTTATGTCATGACTCAATTTTATGATCTATGATATGCAAGGTATGGTTTTTCAAAGGTTATTCTCATGTTCACATACCCTTATGCTCATGTTATGTTGATATCTCCCTTATTTACCCTTATTAATCATCTTATCTCACTCTTTCATATGTTTCCTTTCCCCAAGTTATGAAGAAAGATATTATGTATGATATTACTAAGAAGGGTGATGGTTATAGACAACATAGTGGTATATGATGTATATAACTTATGGGCCATTCATTTATGTGTCCAAGTTTCCAAAGTAACTAGACCTAAACTATTCTAGAATGGATCGTTATGTTATGTAATTAATATTAATCTATCAATATATAATATTAATATATGAGAAGTTTGGGTCTTTACAGTTGTTTTCAAAGTAAGGTTTAGTTAACCTTTGGAAACTAGAATGATAGATCTTTAATTTAAAACCCTTAGGATGATCCTAATTGTAGGATATCATCATAAGTTATTGTAAATAGAGGAGTTTGGTTTTACAATAAATTGCATCCTTTTATATATACTACAAGTATACATGGTTCTAGAGCATATATACCTAGGGTTAATAAATTTAAAAAAGACACATCAAGCATAAATCAAGAATTAACTAGTACATGAAAAAAGGCCTTACTGCGCACCTAGTTTGACACTCTTGGGGGATATGGTTTGGAAATTCACAAACTCTTTATAAACCATCATGAAGGATTTAAATAATTACTATGAATGACCTAGGTTAATCCTAATGTTTTATATATTTTAAATAATGTGTGATTATTTAAACATTATGTAAGTTATTTTTCATGGTTATATGGTTTCTCCAATATGATTTTTGTTTCTCACACTATTCTTTTTGGTTTTAGTCAATTGTGTTAACCATAAGAAATTAGGATAACATTGAATGTGATAGAAAATGTATTTATGAGCAACCAAATGGGATGATGACTATAGTGAAGGATATTATGATTAGGCACCTAATCAGTTGTCATGATATAAGATTAAAAACTTTCACCATAACCAACTATTAGACTCACAAAAAAAGAGAATGGAAGAGTTAAGTGGGAGATTGGGTAGTGGATACCATGGAGGAAAGAAGATTCAGTTTCTTTTGTGTTGAGAATGTGGGAAGAAGCACCCAAGTGGTTGTCTTAGAGGAATATAAAGATGTTTTGAGTGTGGAAAAGAAAGACACAAATCAAGTAATTACAGAGAAAAAATGAAAAAATTTATTAATATAATGGATGAGAATAATGGTCTCCCTAAGGTATCATCGATGTTTAAATGTTTTAAATGTGGAGAGTATTGGAATTATGAAAATTTATGTCCTAGTCATAAATCTTGTGAAGAGAATCAGTAAGGTTTTATGATTAAGGGTTTTACTATTGATGATAAATATACTATGAATGACATATGAAAGGTATGGTATTTTCTAACGGTATAGTTTATGTTAAACATAATAAGAATGGTTAAATTTAGGTTGATCAATCTTAAGACATTATTCATATTTCATATTGTATGAAAAATTTATTAATGAATAAGATAATGAATCATAGTTAATGGTTTAATAACGAAGTGTAATGATTAAAGTGTTTATTTATTTCAATTCAAGAATTAAGAATCATGAAATATATAAGGATTGTTCTATACAATTTTTTCATTAAGTATTTTTAATAATATATTTGATGGTATTTATAACCTAGAAAAGTTATTTAGTATTAAGATGATATTTTATGTAAAATACGTGATTAAAGGAAAAATGACCCTAAATATTTCCCTAATGTTGAGATAATGGTTTTTAGTTTGGATAAAGAGATGATTGATATAGATAAAGTAAATTGGATGGTACTGATGACCTTGGAACTAATTAATGATTTTTTGTAAAAGTGGTTTATGTTATCATTGATTGGTTTTACAGAATTATTTTATTTAGGGGATATATTCAATAATATATGGCTTTATTTTAGTAATAAGTAATAATATATGTTTTCAATAAGGTTTTATGGTAATTTAGGTTATTACCATGTTTCAAGATAATACATAATTAAAGTCTTCACATGTTTGGTATATGAAAATTAATATCTAATTTATGATATTTTGGGGATTAATGTTAAGTTTATTTTGGTAAATTTAGTGTCCCTCATTATAAATTTTTTATATTTGGATAGTTTTTAAGGTTATACATTTATGGAATGGTTTTAGTTGAACTTTGCATGAGGTTTTATAGATTAAGGTATTATTTCAACATGTGATGATTTATTCATATTGGATAACATGTTCTAACCATTTTAGTTTTGATGATAAATAGAGATAGAAGTAATGAATTTTCATTATATTATGGATCTTGTGATCTATTAGTTCTTTAGGCATAAAAAATTATCTTTATTTCTTAGTATAAGAGATTAAGTTTAAATTGATCTAAACACAATCAAAGGATGAGATTATGATTATAAAATAGAAATAAATCAAGTAAGTATATTTTCTCATGTTCCCTATCATGATAGTAAAAAATTCCTCAACTTTAGGGAAACAGGTTATGAGGTAAAAAATTTATCTTATTACTTTCTTATATATTGAGTCAATGGTTTTTTAACTCATCACGAATTTATGGATTTTTGGTCATTAACTTTCTTCTGACCATGTTCTCTATCACTCTATATTGGTATTTGGGCATTAATTTTATCTTCAATGTCCATATTTTCACTTCCCACCAATTTTCTCTAATTTGAGAACCTAGTTATTCAATGACCTTCATAATTTTTTTCCCTCTTTTCAAGAGGATGTTTTATTAACCATTTTTATAATGTGGATTTTTCATGAATGAATTTTTAAATGTCAACCCCTTGATTATCAAGATCAAGTTCAAATTTTGAGGATAAAATTTATATAAGGGGGTAGAATGTAACACCCTTATATTTTATGAAAAAATTATTTTAAACAAATGTATTTTATCTAATGGTTTGTATTATATGAAATAATAATTTTTAATGAATCGTGACATACTATAAATATTATTATTTAAACTTGACTGTCATAACATAGCCATTAAATTTGGATATATGAATAAGAATAAAAAAATTAAAATTAATTATAAATGTTTTATATAAATAAAATATATTTATAAATAAGTAATTAATTTTTAGTAAAGTGTATATACTTTGATTTTTTTATCAAAAAATTGATTTGTATTGATTTTTGTGAAGAAATAATAAAATTAATTTTTGAAACTTCAAGAAAAAAAATTGAATAAAAAAATAATTTTTGGTATAAACATGTAAAACTTATCTTAGGTTGGTTTTTTGATAATTTTATCAAAAGATTAATTTTTTAGTGAATATTTAAAATGATTGTTTTTATTAAAAAAACCACCTTTTAGTTTAGATAATTTAAAAAGTTCCATATTGTTTGAAAATATTTTAAATTTAAAATTACTTTGATTATATATTTTTTAATCCAATTTATATCATTATAATCAATTTCATATTGAATTTTGAAATTATAAATTTATATACTAAGGAAAATTTTACCTTGGGAAAGTTGTTTTTTATCACATCTGTGGGTTTATTTTTGAATTAAATTTTTCTACATATGTGAATGGAATTTAGAAAAATGTATTAAATATTTGGAATAATAATGGTTAATTTATATAATAATTTCAACATAATTTTTTTTAAATGAGTTGTAAAAATAGTAAAAATTAATTACCATGACTAAGTTTAAAATGCTTTTATCAGTAAAAAAATAAGGAGTAAAATGACATATATACTTTTAAAAAACTATTTTATGGATATATTTAGACATTATAACCTCTATTTTTTATAATGGTCCATTTTTTAGCCTTTTGGTATGTAAAAAACATGTTTACACTTTATTATTTTCAAAAATTTCACATGTGTCCTCTCCCCCACTTATAAAAGGACACCCCATATCCTCTCCTATTAACATTTCCAAAACCATTTGGTTTAGAAAATATCTTCCACAATATCTTCCATAATTTACTATCTGCCTTATATAGGCTTTGGGTTGACTAGGAAACACTCCAATGATTGCTTTATGCTTAAACCAAAAGAGGTTCTCCAAATAAGAGGTAAAATTTTTAACCTTTCATTTTGTTTTATTTCTTCCTAAACCTCTATAAAATCATATTCAATTATCATGATATACTAAAAAAATTATATACCATATAATGATATTTTATTATGTTAATTAAATAACCCATATCCATCTCCTCTTCCATCAAATGGGAAATGAAATCATTGATCGTGTGTACGCAAAACTACCACCTCACAAAGTGATGTTATTCGTTTTCCGTCACCACCTATCACAAATGTATATAATGATAGATTTAATGTTTATATATGATATTTATGATATTATTATACCTTGATAATTATAATACCACATCTACCTTCTTACCTCCCAACCCTTTAGAAAAAAATAGCATTGCTCGTGTGTATAATGGATTATCATCTCCAGAACCGATGTGATGCGTTTTTCATTTATGTTTTACTTGTATGGTAATAATGATAGCATAAATTAAAATATGTGATATATATGACATAAAAATTATTATTTATATGTTATATATTATTTTCTTTTTTTTCATTTCATCCATTAATAAAATGGAAACAGATTTCGTGCGTACGTACGGCCGACTGTCTCTATGAATGGTATATTTCATTTTCTATCTCTATTTTTTATGGGTTACTCTAAATACATATATAATGAATATATATGATATTTATATCATTTTTAAAATTATTTATATTATGTAACAATGATCAAAATTAAAGAAACAAATATACCAAACCAAAACATACTTAAAAAACGAATCAATTATTACCCAAAACATGATTTAAACATGGAATTGTTAATAAACATGTAATAAAATATCATAAGTAAATAATATATGGTATTATAAATGTTATTATAGTTATTTAATATATCTATAATAAACCAATATTTATTATTCATGTTTTTAGAACGTGTATGAAGGAATTTAAGACATAAGGTAATGGATTTTTGTCTCAATTTGTCTTCTTTGGGAGATATGTTACACTATACACCTATATTCTTTAATGAGGTGATAAACATCCCATTTTATATGTGATACCATGAAATTATTTATTTTAATTATATTTAAATTTTTATATAAAGTTATTATTTCATGGTTCCTATGATTCAAATGTTACCAAAGTGGTAATAATTTTCTATTATAATCTCATTGTTTATCAAGATTGTTTATGATTAAGTTTTATATGATGATATCTTATGATATATCTCTCAAGAAACATATGAATTTCCTTATTCATTAATTATTTAATGAAAATAAATGTTTTACTATAATTTTAATATCTTTATGCACTCAATATTTCAAAATAATATTTTAAAGAAAAATTTACTTTATTTCTCCCTTTGGTCAAAATCCCTTTTTCTTCCATATCCATGTTTTCTAAAAAATGTTTTAAATAAAGTTTTTAATAATCTCAAATTATTTTTTAAATACATATTTACCCTTTTTAATTTTTAAAAAAAATTAAAATTAACTTTCATATCGTTTTCCAAACAAGTCCTTATTGTATTTTACCAAAAATATGAAAGGGATATTTGTTTTAGCATGTATGGTATAAATGGAATTTCATGTCATCATGACCACACAATGTTTTAAAGATTACTTTATAAGTTTCAAAGTTTATTTTAAATGAAAAGGATTTTGTAAATGTTTTATGAATTTTTAGTTTTTAAAAAAATTATTTTCAAAGTGAAAAGGTTATTTTCCTCAAGAAATATTTCAAGTGATCTTTTAAAATAATTTTATATATAAGATAACATCTTTTGACTTTAATTAAGCCTTATTAGTGATATAATCCAATGGTATCATCCTTATTATTTCTCTATATGTGTTATTTCTATTATAACAAGATTTTTATGAAATCTGTTTCTTTTCATGGGTTATGATATGATGAATGTTTTATGATGTTGTGGCACATAAATGTATGATTTATGTAATGGGTAGGACCTATATCTCCCTACAATTCATTGGGTAATGATTAATGTTATATGAGATCAAAGGGTAAATGGAAGGTTATACCAAACCTAAAATAGGGTATATGGTAGGTTATCTCATACCCAAAATAGGGTACACGAGAATTTATCCCAAGACAAAAGTAGGTGCATTAGTGGTTATCCCAAGCTTAACATGTTACGAAAGTTTTAGTGGATAGCCTTGAAATAATATTTTGTGTGCTTATGTGTATGACACTAATATATATCTTTTTCTGATGTTATAATCTCATGGATCATATTTCTTTATCCATTTAAGATTCATATCTTATGAACTACTAAGATTTATTCCATGACTCAAGTTTATGATCAATGATATATAGGGTATGGTTCTTCAAATGTTATTCTCATGTTCTCATACCCTTATGATCATGTTATGTTGATATCTACCTTTTATCCTTAATTAGAATCTTATATCACACTTTATTAAATTTGGATTTCCCCAAATTTTGAGTAAATTTATTTTGTATGATATGTCTAAGAAGGGTGATAGTTATAAATAAATTAGTGGGAGATGTCCTAGCTTACTTATAGACCAGTAGTGTATGTGTCCAAGTTTCCAAAGTCACATGACCTAAATGATTTTGGAATAGATCATTATGGTTTGTAATGAATATTCATATATTTATATATAATATTTATATATGATAAGTTTTTGTCTCTACACCAAAATGATTTTTATGTGTGAAGAAAATATTAAAGGAGGAGACCTTTTAAAAGTGAGAGGAGGGGCACTTTTGGAATGTCTTAAAATATTAAATTAATATAAATTAATTTTCATGTTAAAATGGATTAAAACTTATATAATTAGAATATAGGATGAGGATAGGTAAAAATCCTATCATACAATAGGATTTGGATAAGTTTATATTAGTTTTTTAACCAAATCTCTTTGTTTTAACCCACGTTAACCCTTTTTGACAATTATTGTGATAACAATGTTTTTACTCATTAGGGGTCAAGATAGTTATTATAAAAATTCAATTAGTACATAAATTGATCATAGATTATATTCTTAAACATATACCAAACACTTTGATGAATATATTATTTTTATTAATTTTAAATTATTTAATAAAATATTATTTATTATAAAATAACAATAATGTCATTTTGGATATTTTTCATTTAATTTGACTTTAAATACATCTAGTAAATGGGGGAATTCAAATATAGATGTTTAAAACATCACTAATACGACATATTCATCTATAAAAAAAATAATGCTATAATTCACTCAAATTATGTTACTTTTAATATTTTCATAATCATTTATTTTATGTTCATATTAGTTAATGAAATATTATATCGGTGCTGCATAAGAATTTAAGATAATTATATAATCACTAAAAATTATAAATTAATTACCATCATGAAAAAAATTTCATTATTATCAAAATAATAATTAATATTATTTCAAAACTTTATTTTATCCCTATGTGAATATATAAAAGATATTTAAAAGAAAGAAAGGGGCATTTTGTATTTTTCTTTAATTAAAATATTATATAGGTCACTTTCATAGAAAAGTGTCCCATAAAAAATAAATATCAATACTAATGTCATAAGGGTATAAATACCTTTATCCAATAATATTAATGATGAAAAATGGTGGCCTTATAATTTATTTTTAACCTAGGTTGACTTGATTTATCATTTTACCGTGGTGGACTATTTTTTACTATTTTTACTATTCATTATGGACAAAAAATTAAGTTTAACTTATTAAATAATATTAATTATGATGATTCAAAATATAGAATCCATTTTACCAAATTAAATCTCTATATGTGGTTGAAATTTATTTTATAAGTATCCTGCAAAGCGCGACAAAAAAATGGTTTTCTAAAAAAATGCCTTTTAAGTCTAAAAGTATTTTTGTACCAAGATAACATATAATGTTGATTTATATGTAATTAATTTGATTATTTTTAACTAAATTATAATTATATTAATTTATGACCAAGTTCAAAATATTTTGGGTCTTTTTCAATGAAATGAAATGATAGTTTTACAAATATTTATGTTTTTCAATATTCACTAAAAAATAAATATTTTCCAAAAAATCCAAAAAATTCACCTTAAGTTAATTTTGAAATATTGATTTCAAAAATGAAGTTAATTTTTTATAATAAAATTTATAAAATTTTCATATACTAATTATATTATTTTCTCACAAAAATAAATAAAAAAAATTTTGAACAAAAATATATTTCTGAAGCATGTAAAGACTTTACTAAAAATTGAGTACTTATTTACCAATATATTTTATTTATAAAAAAATTCAAAAATTGGTTATTCCTATTCATACTCCAAATTTTAACATCTAGGTTATTATGGTCATGTTTAAATATTTTAATAGTATATCGTGGTTCTTTTAAGCTCAGTGTTGCATGTAATACAAGATATCGAAGAAATAAAATTTATTTAAAGAGAAGTGTATTCTAAAATCTATGGGTGTTACATTATACTACCCTTAAATAAATTAAACCCAATAAATTTTATTTCAGTCATCAAAGGTCTAACCTTTATTGAAAACCCATATCATACATAGGGATATTAAAACTTATTTTAAAAAATAAAGTGAAAATCATAAAGGTTGCCTAAAATATCATGTATTCGAGTTCCTAGATAATAAAAAATTGGTGTGAAGTAAAAATATAGACTTATAATGGAAAACTAACATCAAAGGACTAATATAGAGTGATAGATGACCTATTCATGAGAAATTTAACAACCAAACAACTATAAATCAATGAGGGGTGAAAAGACCATCGATTCCTCAGAAATCAAGGTGATAGGGTTACATTTTTTTTCAAGATCACTTTCCTAGAGTTGGGGAATTACTTCACTATCTAGACTAATAACATAAAAAATTATACTTACTTAAAAAGTATAATTTAATCCTTTAATGAATTTCCACCACAATCACATCTTTTACTCCAAGCGAAGAGTGTTCAAGATGAATTTTTTTATACCTAAAGCACTAAAATAAACTTCTAAAAAATTACATGATTCACAAAATAATAAGAAGTTATTCAACCTATATTTAATAAAACCAAAATGGTTATCACAATGTATTATAATACCAAAATTAATAAACCTTCATATGAATAAACAATATATTAATCTATAAAATTAAAAAATAAAACCAAAGGTTAAAAATTGATCATTACTTAAATACATAACCCTATATCCCAAATAACCTCAATAACATCAACATGAAATAAGTTTTTAGCCTCAAATTTTATATCATACCCTTTAGCTTACATCTCCAAAAACTAAATAGAATTTTTCCCAAATAATCCTTTATATTAAAGAAAAATGTTACATATAACTAAACCTAATAAAATGTCTATTAAAATATCATTAATCACATCAAAATCATAAAAATTAAAAAATATTTGATCTTGTAATATGTTTCCCAAAATAAACTTAATATTTATCCATCAAACTATTTAAGTAAAAACAATGTCATATTAACTAAGAAATTTAATATACCACCGGTAGGCATTACTCCCTTTTCACCCTTTGGTTATGGGTTAAAGCCCTCACAGCCTTTTTGGATGGGATAGGTTTTCACCCTGCACATGGTTTATTCTTTTTCTAAAACTATATTAATATAAATCATATAATGTTCCTAAAACTATGATGAAAATACTCAAAAATAACATTAATCATGATTTCTATTTTCAATCCCATGGTTATCTATACGATAAAATATATGTTATTAAATTTTAATAGCCCATAATTATCTCATCATCAAAGATCATATAAACCCTAATGGTTATCAATGCCTTTAAACTTTTGTCCATAAAATAAAAATTCATTATTCCTCAAAAAAACTTTTCACTAAAACATATACTAAATTAAAGGTTTGTGTTCCCATATCCTTAATCATGTTAAATTCCAATCACACAAAATCTCAAAAGGAGTATATATGCCTCTAAATATATTATCAACCTTATAATTATCATCCCAAGACACATTACGTTTTATCCCATATCACTATGGTATATCATGGGTTTCTATAGATAATATTCTCATATTCATCATAATAGTTCATAGATAAAATCTGAATTAACCCAAGAATATCCCTTGAGAATTTCAAACCAGTTTTGAGGTAAGGTCACACTCATCATGAACCAAAATGATAGTTAAGATATACTTGACCAACTCATTTTAGGTTTATTATCCCTAGATGCATTTTTTCCAAAACTAAATACACTTATAGTATCCAAATGGAAATATTTTCCTAATAAAACCAAATAATATTTACCTTACTATTGGACCTAAAAATTTTCTAAAATAACTTATAGGAAGTTATTATGAATTTTTTAAATCTAAAATCATTCTAGGAAAATGATTCATGGAGTTAAAATTGGAAAGGTACATAGAAACAAAAAGAAACCAACTCCTTATCACATATCACCTCACACTATGTGGGACTATTTCTTTACATGGAATCCCCAAAAATGAAAAACATTTGTGGGGAGAGGTGGTAATATCATTCACCCTAAAAACAATTTTCATTTGTGTCATGAGGCAGTTATATATCACCCCCTCACAGATGATTTTCATTTGCGGGGAGAGGTGGTAATATTATACCCCCTACAAATGATTTTCATTTATATCATAAGGTAGTAATATATCACACCCTGCAAATTATTTTCATTTGTGGTGTGAGTTGATAATATCATTCCCCCCTATAAATAGAAATTCCATTTTGGAAAGGGTGATAGCATTGTTGTCCGCCACATAGTGCTAGGTATGTTATCCAGTTGACCATCCATTTCAATAAAATGGTTATTCACATTCCCTGTAAATACCCAATGTTCTCACTAGAATACAGAAGAGAGAGAGAGAGAGAGAGAGAGAGAGATGAGGTGGAGACGTTAGAGATAAAGGAGGAGAAAATGAGGTGACTAAGAGAGAAACTTCTATTTTAGAATGTGATTCACTTACTATATAGCACAAAGGTAAAAGGGGGTCCCATAAAGGGATGTCCTTTGCAAGGAAAAGTACCTGCCTAGTCATCCATAATGGAAACCCCTTTTATTCATTAAGTAATCCTCTTGCAAAGGAATCCGATTTTATGGAATAACCCCTTTGCGATTCCCCATCTTGAATAGCTAAAACAATATACAGAATGGGGTATCCTTAGGGTATTTTACCTTTCTGTGCTCATTTCCCTTCTTCTACGTAGCATTATTCTTCATCTTATCTCCTCCACTAACTATCAAAATGAATATTTCTGGACAATAAAAAAACCTAAGAATTATATCATTGATACCTCCCCCACTGATGCTAGATCCATCTAGCCTGGGGATGAGACACATCAGTGTGTCCATCTAATGATCATGCATTCTCATTGTAAAGTTAGTCTCACATTTAACCTCCCAATGGATAGGGTCCTAAAAATGATTACAATCGTGAATTATTTTGGTATCTAGGATCTCATCCTTAGGGATGGTGGAGGTAGTTTAGGAAACGACATTCATTCCATATATTGGATAATATGTGAATCAAATTGGGACACATCTATATGGATACATAATTATTCAATCTAGGTATTAGAAATATTTATGAAGATGGTGATAGATAATCCTTTTTTTCTCTTTTACTACCCCACCATATCTTATCCCTTGTATATTAGAATATGAAGATTAAGTATCTCCCTTGGGAATCCCTATTGTAATAATCCCCTAGACTTTCTTACAGGATGTTATATTATTCATACTTTCCATATCCCCACCCTCATCAACTAGTGGATGAGGAATAAAGTTCAACATGGGCTTTTGATTCAAGTATAAGTCCCTCCCAAACATGATTGTGTGATGTGGAAATCTTTTACTATATCTTGTTTCTCACACCGATCATGACTCATGTGGGATTACAGATTAGTAGTGATCATGAAACTAGCATGATCAAAACTCTTAATTGGTCATCTCACTAGGTTTAATCCCAAAATTATGTTACCATCCTCTCAATGATTCATGTTATTTTCCATAAAAAAATTCTGAGGACCATATTCCTAATGAAGTAAACATGGGATTCCCCCATAGGTGTAAGTCCCAACTTTTGGAACTATATGGGATTTGATTCTCATCCTAACGAGATATGTAGGAAGCCTCCCTAAGGTTCAAACCCAATACTTTCAATCCTCCACCATCCTTATTAGGTCATATTCCCAGTAAAATCATGCCCCCAGTTGGGAGGATATATCCCTTATAGGTCATTTCCTCCTCATCCTCATCAGCCCAAATTCTTTATAAAGGTTATATCATCTGGATATATTCTTGAAAGGATCAACCATAAAGGTTTGGTCATGCGTAAGTCCAACAATAACCTTTGTTGGTCACCTTTTTCCTAGACATTCTTGTCACCTGATGTTAAACTACATGGTACAGTCCTTGTCACATGGACCTAAAAGGTAAAATGTGTCCCATTAAATGGAAATAAAATACTTGGGTTCTAATTCCTTTCACAATTATACATAGTATGACCTTATCATGGGATTAATCACAATATCAAAACTCTAACCACCTCCTTGGATAGCAGTAAACTCAAGAGTACCCAATTATGATACTTTAAATAATAATTCTTTAAAATAAAGAATAAAAAAGTAAGTAACAAGATAAGATGGATAACATCTGATATATATAGATGGATCTCTAAATGTAAAACCTCATATATATACACATGGATCCACTGATAAATAACCTTTGATACATACAGATGTTTACTCCAACATGTATATGTGATTGATTGAATATGTAAAGGGTGGATAGACTTATATTATGATTTATAAAAGATTATTTAGATATTACTTAAATCTATAAGAGAGTCCCGGAGTAAGAAACACCCCCCCCCCCCCAAGGGTGTAATGATCATGATCTCCCATCCTCTCAACCAATGTGATTACTTAAGCATCTTTGGAAAAATTTCTGATGATCACCTGCCTTTGGAAATAAGGTCCATTTTATAAATTTTGGAACCATTGGATGTTTATGGATCTATGAAGAAACACTATTGGAAACCAACCCAAACATGGGTGTTAAACAAAATGGTGAACCTAATGTGAAAATATTGTGAAATCATACTCAAACCCCCAAAATTAATAGTCGGACATATATTTTTTTGGGAAACAAAACTTTTGATCCCAATTGAATCCTTCATTAACTAAAATAACAATGTCACCCACTTGTTAGGCCATTTTTTCTCATATATTCCCAATGAAATGAAAAAAAGTTCCTAAAATGGATCTTTCAAAACAAACAATCAGAATGTTCTTATCTACTTTTGATTCTTATTTCATGAGTTTCTTTTTTTATTTATTTTTAATCAGCAATAAAAAATTTCAATAGAACTCTCTTCAATCTAAAAATAGAATCATACCAACTGAAAAAGACTTATGCATTGGTGTTCATGTGATCTGGTTTTTTATCCTCTCAAAAAACTTCATCGCCCACTCAATTCCTTCAGCATCGGGTGGTGAATGTGTTGATCAAATAGTAATACTTTAATGGTATTATCTTGAAATTGGAGGTTTCATGATAATCCTAATACAACATGAAAACTCATCAACTATCCACCCAATGATGGTTGGGGAAAAGAAAAAAGTTTCACTCATCACTGTTTCAAAACATTTCAGGAGCCTCTCCCAAAAATACAATAACAAGTTCCTCCCTTATCTAAGGTGAGTGGATGTAGAGGTCAACAACAGCCAAATCACCTTAGTACAAAAGTTACCAAAAAGGGATCCTACCAGTAGTCACTATCACCAACATCGTGTGGTATCAATCCCTAAACATGATGAGGATTCCACCATACAGACCCTATATCAGGCCACCTAGGATTGAGTGACCATCAAATCCTATCTAATGGTGTAAATCAATCAACTAGGAGTCGGTACACAACCTTGTTCCTTCCATGTAAGTCTGATAATATATGGAAGTAATCTATGAGCAAGAATATATCCTTAAACACACCTAGCAACCCTTATAGCACAATATGGCAGCACCTAAAGAAGGTATTTGGCATATTTTGGTGAAAAATAGGGGGATATTTCACTTCCACCCCCATACAAGACCCCCATCGTTATATTCTATCAAGAAATAGAGGACATAAGTAGGTTTGTATCCCTTATACAATCATAAAATGGATATATATCCTCATTCCAGTAGCAAGGGTCACCCAACATGTCTTAGTGGCAATGGAAGGTAAGACATCCAACCCTACCCACATTCTATTATAATTTCAAGACATAAAAATAGCAGCGATAGTGGTTAATGGGTAGGCACAAAACCTCACCCTTATAATTGGGGTATCCCATCAGAACAATGTGAAGGTTACTCAGGAGTGGACACATATTCCCACTCCTATCCAGGAGGTTCATCGACACATTCCCATGATAAATGGAAAATAGGATCGGGTACACATACCTTTTCCTATTAGAGATTATCAATCCATTTCAATGGCCACTCTAGGGCTGGAAAATATTCTTACCAAAACCCCAGAATCATGCCAGCGTGTTTTGGAAGCAGTGCAAGAGTCGCTCAGGTGAGCTCCCATATTTGAATGTCTTTTTCTATAACAAGTGACTCTGACCACACAACAGAGAACATCTAAGAGGTAATCTCACCAGAATAAATTTTAAATCTAGAATCAAGCCCATGACCCTACTCTGATCAATATTATAATTCTTAAGGCCCTTAAACATCTATCAATAATGGCATAAAAACCCATTAACTTATCACTAGTTTAAGTAAGTAACATCTACAATTTAAAAGGTCTTACCCATAACTTTACCACCAGTAGCTTTGGAGGTCCTCCCTAGAGTACTCTCTAGGAATATCCCCTTTTTGGCCACACCAAGATTGATCATGATATATTTTCTCTTGAAGAGTAGTGTGAAAACCCTCATCATGGTCATAATATAAAATGAAAAAAAATTCATGCCCTTTCCAATTTCCACCTTGAATGTCCTCTACAATTATATGCTACATGACCCCTCCGTATGGCTAGAAATTAAGTCATAGTGGGAGTCCTCCCCATTATGGTGTTCACTATAAAGGTCCTCTCCATAGTGATGTTTTTTTTCAACAAGAAGATCCTCCCCTTGTTGAATCAATTATGAGAAATCCCTTATATCATGAAGAAATTTGAAAGATAAGGCCAATAATTTCTAATGCCTTATCATTTAAAAGTTATATTCTTTCTCAATCAGAATACAACCCGAGGTAATGGTCATTTTCCAAACCACCCTTGGATCACCATGCTTAAAGCACAACAGAGGAGATTCCTACCAATATTTCCACTTATAATAAGGCATCTGGGAAAATCTACTTTGGTTAGATCAAGTGGAGTAATATCTAATAGAATACGAAGAGAATATGTTTCTCATGAGGAAACATCTAACCAAGGATAATCTACTAGTCATGTTTTTTCCCACATATACTCCCCAATATGATATTTCAAAAAAATTATTAGAATGATGCATACATGACATTATTCTAAACCTATAGATTACTCTTTTCCATTTGAAAAGAAATTTATTACTATAAAAAGGATATAATGATCAAGGTAAGGAAATAGAATAACTTTATTTCCATATTGAATCAGTGAACCTTTCATCTACACGACACCCAAAATTGGAATATTAGAGTGAGACCCTATAATGAATGTGTATAAATGCTTTGTGCAAGTTGTATCAATTGATTAATGATACCCCACCCAGTGTCTATATCAACGGATGTGGTGATCATGGAGAACTAAATTTCACTTAACTTTCTGGCCAAAAATCCCACCATAAGTGTCTTTGTGGAATTCCATTTCCTCAATTCAACTCTCATAGAAAGGTTGTGCCTAAAATATAGGGAACACTAAACATGAGTCATATATGACTAAATCCCAGAAGCATCGGGCTCAGCAAGAGAAGTTCATAAAAATACTCTTTAATGAGGTATTTTAAAATATTTGGCAAGCCTCTCATTTGATAAAATAAAATCTTTGAGTAACAGTGATTTCTTTAGAAACAAATAGCTCACGTGTAGATATTATAGTGAACTCAACTCATGCTCAAAAAATGGTTCGTAAAATCAAAAGAGCATCTACAATAACCATAGTTGTGGTGATATAGAAGAATCCCAATCCTTCATAGATGGGGGAATTTTTACCATAACAACCTCCTACATGATCACTAAATCCAATTTGAAGTGATCCAAAAGTGGATTAGGGAAAACGGCTAGGAGAATTTTTATCCTGATCTCCTCCCCACAAAGGTTAGTTTTCTATTAGCTAGGAGACGTGTCATGAGTTGGGTCCTTATGTTGTTCCTAAATTGGTTCCCCACCTCTCTCTGGGTGAACTCATATAGTGAATCTCTCTAGGTATTCTCTATGGGTCACCATTCATAAGAAATCCTAAAGAGAATCCTCATAAGAAAGGATGATTCCCCAAAAGGTCACAAGCCAAAACAATATTCCATGGGTGTAACTACTTTTAGAGATCATGGAATCTTCTATGGTTATGATAAAAGAAATCAAACCTCTTATTGTCCTATTAGTGAAATGATTCCCTCAATCTAAAGATCATAAAACCAATGTAGGATAATATGAGGGGATTATTTTATTTGAAACACAATCCACACTGAAATACTCAAGGAAGGTCTGTGTACCATAAATCAAAGAATTGAAAAAAAAATTAGGGGCACCCGTGAATTCTCTGCTACCACCCCCTTGGTATGATTAGTCCAAGTAAAAGGGTAAGGGAGTATCCAAATTCCACTATTTACTCGATGACATTAAACCACCAAAACTTGAGGAAATATTTGCTCAATGTGAAGCCGAGATGAAGGAGTTAAGGTGACTTAATGTAGAACTACTGAAATTCGGTATCCCTTTTAGGTATCTTCTTCAAGAAAAGCCTCATATTACTCTTTCAGCCAACCTCCCTCCATAATATGGGATTTTCATGCTAATTAAAATAGTTCCAGAGCATCCACTCAACATGGGGACCAAACAACTAATTTACTTAGACCCAATAATAATGGGATATCAGGATTTCCATCTAATATAGAAACAACTAGACCCATTTTAGGCTAATTATCATAGGCCATCCCATTTTGGTTTTCCATTGTAAATATAGGTAGAGTTTAAACATCAGGATATGCCTATTATTTCCCCTATTAAATATCTCACTTAAACTACCATCCCCCAAAAGTTATCTAGCACTATTGATTCTTTTATAGCTTGATTGGAAGATATGGAAGGATAGTGTGCACCGATACAACCAAATTAAAAACCATACCCCGAATGGGTAGATGCTGCTATTCCTCTTACCAACATTGGAAATCCTATATTTCCAACATTTAATGGTTTAGGGGATCCAGAGTGGTATCTGATGCATTACATGTCCCACTATGGTCCCATGATTGGAACCCTTGAAAAATAAAAATCATATAAACACAAGTGCTTCATACAAACTTTGGAAGTACCAACCTTTGTCTAGTACACCAATTTACTGACTCGATCGATCAAAGGATAAGAAGACCTTTATCAGAAGTTTCTCCACCAATTCAACTCAATATTGTAGAAGATTATGATCCTCAAACTATCAAATGGAAAACAACAAAAAAATGAGAGTCTAAAAATTCACCACTTAGTGGAAGGGTTTGACTTACTCTGTGAACTTGCAACTTCCCTAAGAGGATTTTTTAACCCTCTATAAAGAGAACTTATGAAAAAAGTTGCAGACACTATGCATTCCTATGAAATATTATAGTGAGTTTCAGGACCATTCCCCCATTTCCCAAATAATGGAATACTCCATTATGGGAACCAAATACAAGTCTTTACCTATCTAGTAAACATAGGTATAGAGAGTGGGTAAAGTGAAAACTATGACCATCACTCTTAAGACAGATCCTACAATAGATCCATCTCCAAAACCCATACCCTATCATTTGTCACCTCTACCCGAGAAGTAATATAAAAAATGTACCAATCAGGATGAGAAAATAGAACATAAATTAAATCAATTTTAGGAATAAAATAATAAGGTATATTCCTTTCAAGATGATCAAGTTTCTGGATATTTTATAACAACCATGTAAAATAACTTGTTGGAATTTCAAAATCATAGGAGGCCTGATCAGTTTTTCCTTGATGACCGCCTCCAATATTTCCCCTTTCACTAAACTTTGGTTCATATCACTTAATATTTATTTGTATTTAAATACATTTTTTAAAATATTCTCAATTCCATGCAAGTAAAATTAGGTGAGCCACATGGAAAAGTTTCATGTGTTTCTACTACCATTCTAGAGGAGGAAGGTAAATGGAAAGAGGTTTCAATTAAGGGCATAAAAAAGTTAAGCAATTAGATTATTAGAAAGATGATAAATCAGACTAATGTTATCCTTAAGGCATGGTTGAACAAAAAAAGTGTTCCACTGATCTCCTCTACCACAGTGCGAACAACTTCATCAACACTATAATCCACCATGATCTGATTTTCTAAGAAACCACATAATGGAAAAAATAGAAACCAAGGATAGAAATATGATATGGTATGCATTAAAAATTTATTTTATACTCTCTGAGGCCTATTTCCCACAATCTTAATAGAATGGGCACCATCCCATCAAATGGTGCATTGGGCACCACCCCACTAAATGGAATTTTCATCAAATAAAGAAATAATATTAATTTATATTAACTTCATTCATATAATGGACCATATTGAAACCCAAAGATTTTACACATATTATTACATGATTTTTAAACATAAATATCTATTAATACAACACAAGGATCATAAATTCCTAGTTTATTTGGAAGATTCGGTTCATATTACATCAAATGAAATAAAAACATGACATTCTTAATTTATTCTCTATAATGAGCTTCTAAAATATATTTGAGCAAATAAAAATGCATAGTATAACCTAGGGAATATATAAAGAAAGGGGTGATATAAAAATCTTATTAATGGAATAAACATGATAAGAAAACATAACATGTGAGTCAAATCTATAAGATGACATCATAAAAGAGAAGGCTTGTGAGTAATCACATTGAAGCATAACATAAACAAAATGGTATTATAAGATCATGGTAACATAGTAAATGTGGTAAAAACATATAAAAATACATAAACATGAGTCAAGTATGACTTCCTAGACAATATCACTTGGCGAACAAAGTCCCATAATGGATTAGGTTTACTCCATAATCCCTTACATGACGTCTCTTGAGACTAAAACATTACCCAATGAATTTGAGTGATATAAGGTCACACCCATAATAATATTTTCAGGATCTATGTGTTCCAAATAGATTAATTAAATTATAATTTATAACATAAAAATTATGTATGGGAAGAAAATGGGTTGCATGATCTTGCCTCATATCATAATAAAAGGAAATTTCATAATGAAGGAATTTGAGAAATGAACATAAGCCATGTATTTATCCATAAAAGTAAAGAAGAAGAATCTTGGTATATATGTGAGAGTAAAATATTCATAATTTGGAATCATTCCATAACATTAAAGATAGAGAAAGCGAGTTATATCATATATTACCTATCTATTTTATTTCAATATTTGATACCCAACTATAAAATCTCGACTACTCCTTGAGATATCTTATTAGTTCTCCAAAATCACTCTACTTAGACCTATAATATACAACTCTCTCAAGAGATATATTTTACTCAGGATGACTCATCATTCTTAAGAGGCTCATCCAACACACTTATACATGTGCTTCCCCACACTTTCTTTTCTAGGGTCTTCTAAAATTTTCATAAGTGTAAATATATATGAGATATATTGCATGTCTAAAATAAAATAAACCTCATATAAAAACCTATACCATAATCCTCCATATTTTCTATACAAATGGTTTATGTGAGAGTGCCCCAAATTCTTTAATCAAATTAGAATTGTTCCCTTTTATTTTTCTCTTCTCATATTTCACTCAAATTAATTTATATCTATCATTTCTATAGTAGTCTTATCATTATTCTTCTAAAAAATACTTTAACAATAAACATATTTAAATATTCTTTATAGCTATGTTAAAAATATTCCTACAACATCAGCACCTTGAGACTTCTCATTACAACATGAGTTATTCAGTAAAAATAGTATATCTTCTATCCTGGACCTATAAAATTCATCTTTCATCTCAACACACTTATCAACCCATTCAGTAATAATCACAAAGTATTTTTTGATATTTATGTCATTGAATTTCAGCAAAAGAATTGTCACAATTAATTTCTAGAATTAATTAATATGGTATTTATCATAACCTCATATTAGTCTTGATCTCTATTTCCCCAGTTTTAAGACATTATTTTTCATTCAAATATATTGGATCATAATTAATTTATGATATTTATTCACTAACAATTATCCCAGACATCATCCGATTTAATTTTATCTTTTGACCACTAAAATAAATCTCTAAATATTCTCATTTAAAAATATAAGAGTATATCGAACATTGAACCCCCCTTAAATTATCTAAAAATCTGGCTTGGATCATGGATAAATGTAGATTCATGATGTTTTCTTCATTAAAGAATGGCTTTAACATCATCCCAAATCATTTTCTCCTAAAAATACAAGTTATAGAAATTCTAAAAAAATTCACAAGAATAAAACCTTATGATGTGTCTAAAAATTATGAGGAACTTACACTAACCTTATAGTGATAGACATGTTCTAACCTTACAAGTACATGTCTCATCTACACACTTTGTTTTTTCCAACCTTTTGAGGCGTCTGTCTGAACTTCATGAACTCTGGTTATCCCAAATTTATGATGTGTTTGTCTAAACCTTACGACCTCTTGTTATATCAACCATATGAGGAAATTATTAACCTTATAAAGAAATATCTAAACCTTATGAGTTGTTTTTCTAAACCTTAAAACTATCTATCTAATCCTTAAAAAGTTTATAGGGTTGAGTACTTAAGGAAAATTTCTATAATTCTGTTAGAACAAAATTAATCCATCTCACTTCAAAATGATTTTAGGACTTATCAAAACATCTTCACATCATTTCAAAATACTTTTGGTAATACATCAAAAAAATTTATACTTTTTAAACACCATTCCCAAGGTGTTATAGAATATTAAAAACTCAAGATAGATTATTTCTAATATTGCTTCAATTTAGTTCAATTTCAGCTTTAAATTTGTTATATATTTCCATCATCTAAATGATTCTAACCACTGAGTAAAATATTAAATAGAAATAGAACACTAGGGTGGATTCTTCTATACATCATCAATATTGTCTATATATTTTAACAAATCTTTAATCTCTCCAACAGCTAGCATCTCAAATTTGTTATAAACTATTGTATACATTACTCATCTATCTTAAATATTAATTGTCTTTAAATTTGGGACTAGCATCACAATCATCTGATGTTAGGGATTTCTTAAAGTATCATGATCATCCAAATTCTTTTTTCCAACATAAAGAGAGATATTTATTTGCATTATAAATGATAGATACCTTTCCTTCTTCAACACACATTAGAATTCCTTCATATTGAAAACAGATACAATCACATCTTCTCAAATCCTTTGGGAACTTCAATCCCCCCTTTAAATTTTTTATCAATACCAATTTACCCTTAAATTCGATGAAACTATTCTAACCCTTATTGGAAATAAATAAAAAGGTATAAAAGTTGTTCTCCCTCTTATTAACACTATAGTAAAATATTAAAATTGTGATTCTCCCCCTTATTGATATTAATGATTATAAGGTAAGGTCTTCTCATATTGAAGTAAACTATTCTCTCCATTTATTCATCATATATTCATGTTATATCCCTTTCTTGAGATATTATTTCACTTCCATGAGAGAATTTTGATACCAAATTTTCTTTTAACAACATGCCATTAATTAACCACTCTAAGTCTACTTGGGTTAACTTAGTGTAAAAACAAGAGTTCTCCATTTAGATATCAAATATTTCCATAAATTAAACATAATGTGATACCAATTTAGATTCTTCATCTCTTAACTGATTATATAGATTTTTAATAAATTTTATAAACCTACACTAAAATTAAAAAAATATATCAAAACATTTCAATTGAAAGTGTGTTTTCCTCCATATTGTTTAGATAGTAACCACTTGATAATAATATCCAAAATAAATAAAAAAAGTGATAAGAAAGTGAAAATAATACTTCCAACTTAGATTTGTTCCTAGTCTATCTAGAATTAAAAATTTAGTAGAAAATGATGAATATTTTGTATCTTGGATTTCTTTGATAGATACCCTTCAAAATATGATCTCCATACATCACCATGGTTTATTCTTTTTCAGTTATTTCTTCAAAACATGTATGATACCAGTTAGAGTTTGATACCAATTATGAAATGGATACCAATTGATATGTTCCATGATGAGTGAATTTACTAGTTGTATAAGAATCAAAAACTTAATTATATTTTTCCAAATTCACCTTTAATTACCTATTACGTGATGCATATCCAATAAAATATGAGAATAGGGCGGGTCTTCACCATCTCTTCAATTATAGAATTAGGGATGAGACTTATTCCTATACTAGGTTTCTCCTTTCTTTTTAGCTCTAAAATGATTGGATATCTTCATTATTATTCACTCTTTATCTTTCTATATCTGAACCTCTCTCAGTAGCATGGTTATCTTTCCCTTTTTTGGTTTTTTTAATTAGACTGGGATTATTTTCTTTAAAAATCAAAGAACATTCATACTTGTATGCTTGCTTTATTTTTTATCCTCTTCCAACTGGGTTGGCCATACTTTCAAGCATCATTTTGGAGTATGATAAACCTTCTTTATGTGTGTTGAAACTTTTTTCATAGCATCTTTCTAAGAACTTTAAGCCTCATGTGATTTTCCTTTGTTATTCAATAGATTTTCTTATTCAGGAAGCCATGTCATACACCTGATAGCACTATGACCTACCCAGTTTATCCTTCAACACACATATTTAATAGACTCTAGGTCACATTTCATTGTAAATATCTCATGAAATTATTATTCTTTTTATTAGGTGTCAATAACTAAACCAATTCTACCAACCCTTTCTTAAGTTGATTTCATTTTTGATTCTATATTTCTCCCTTTAACATTTAGATTCCTGAACATATTTCAATGGTATATGATGTTTCATTTCTTACCATAATAGGATCATATCCACTTTTACATGGAATACACTTTATCTTTCTTATTTGACATATTGGGAGTACTTGCTTCAACATTTTTCTTTTTTTTGTTTTCTCCTCAAGGAAGACTTATTATCATTTCTTACTTGTAATTTTTACTATTTTGGTCATATTTTCTCAGTGGAATAAGAATTTTTATTAGTTTATACAAACCGACAATAAAGTGAATATACTTGTTGAAAAAATCAAATAAGTTTTCAAAGCAATCAAACCCATTATTACTTGAAATATTTCCCTTTTTTCATGAAGTCTCCTTTTGTACAACAAGTTTCCTTTTTTATTTCAGATTGAATCCCCATTACTTTAAACCTTTCATAGCTTATACATATATATATATTATGTCAACAATCTATGGACTTATGTATAAACCCCTGAAAAAACCAATAATAAATAACAAACCTTATCCTTTTTCTAGATGATACTGTCTATCCAAATTAAGTACCTTACTGCTTTTGGAATGAAACCTGAATATTTAGGGATACAAATTTCTTAAACATGAATCCATTCAACCTTGATGATCTGGTGAATTCCTTTGATTTTTTATCCTTCCATATTTATATAGTTTTTTATTTTTATCTTGTACTATTCATTAAAACATAATTAGTTCACACAAATTTAACTAGATAATGGGTTACCTTCTTCTATGAGCGGGTTGTGGGTTGATTATGAGATGATTCCCATCTCTTATTTCCACCATTATAAGTCTTTTTAGAGGTAAGAACCTTTCTAGATGTTTTTTTGGAAGAATTATTTCTTAAAATATATTGTGAAGATCTAGCTTGGGTGTTCTCAATACTTTTCAACTTTTCATCCAACTATAGACATTTCATATTAAAAATATATTTTTAGCCTTTTCAATATTTATTCAGCTTACTCATTTGATCTTCACACATTTGGATTATCTCTAGTAAATAATAGAAAATCTTCTTTATTTTATTTCCTCTTACATCCATCTAATCATCCTTAACATTCATGGAGACTTTGTGTATGCAACACCCAGACATTTTAGAATATATTTCTCTTTAAATAATTTTTTTCTTAGATAGTTTGTGTTACATGCAACACCGAGTTTAAACGAACCAAGATATACTATTATAATATTTAAATATGACTGTTATAACCTAGCCATTAAAATTATTAGTATAAATAGTAATAACCACTCTTTTAAAATTATTATTATGAAAATATATTGGTAAATAAGTACTCAATTTTTAATAAAGTCTTTACATTCTTCAAATATATATTTGTTTGTCAAAAATGATTTTATTTATTTTTGTGAGAAAATAATATAATTAGTTTTTGAATTTTTTTAAAATTTTATTATAAAAAATGAACTTAATTTTTTAAATTATAATGTAAAAAAATAAATTAGGGTGATATTTTGGTATTTTATAGAAAATATTGATTTTTTAGTGAATAGTGAATAATACCGATTTTTGTAAAATTGTCTTTTCTTTTCATTGAAAAAGATACATAATATTTTGAATTTGATCCTAAATTAATATAGTTATTATATAGTTATAAATAATCTAATTAATTATATATGAATCAAAATTATACATGATCTTGTTATAAAAATACTTTTATACATAAAAATGATTTTTTTTTTCAGAAAACTATTTTTCACCATGCTTTATGGGATACTTATAAAATTAATTTATACCACTTATAGAGATTGAATTTGGTAAAATAGATTCCATATTTAGAATCATAACAGTTAATTTTATTTATTAAGTTGAACTTAATTTTTGTTCATAATGAATAGTAAAAATAGTAAAAAAAATCCACGGTAAAATGGTAAATCAGGTTAATCTAAGTTAAAACTTACCAATGAGGGAACCATTTTTTATATTAAATATTATTGAATAAATTTATTTTTAAACTTATGACATTATTCTTGATATTTATTTTTTATGGGACACTTGTCCAGGAAAGTGTCCTATATATTATTTTAAGTAAAGAAAAATACAAAATGTCACTTTCTTACTTTTAAATATCTTTTTTGTGTTAATATACGGAAAAAAGAAAGTTGTGAATGAATGTTAATTATCATTTTTATAATAATTAAATTATTTTCATGTTGAAAATTTATTTCTAATTTTTAGTTATTACATGATTACCTTAAATTCTTACGCAATCTCGACATAATATTTCATTAATTAATAGAAAAATAAAATAAATGATTTTGAAAATATTAAAAGTAATATAATTTGAGTTAGTTATAGTGTTACACGATTTTTAAATATTAATATGTAATATTATTTATGTTTTAAAATTATATATTCAAATTTATCCTTTGTCTTTATTTATTTAAAGTCAAATTAAATGAAGAGTATCAAAAATGACATTGATATAAATTTATAATAAATAATATTTATTAAATGATTTAAAATTAATAAAAAACCTATATTTGGTAAATTGATTGAAATATGTTTAAAAATAACATATATGGTACATTTATAGCCCAATTTTTCTTTTATAGTAACTATATTTAACCCTAAAGAGTAAAAACATCGTTATCATGATAATTGTGAGAAAGGGTTAACATGGTCTAAAATAAAGAGATGCGAGTAAAAACCAAATATAAACTTGTCCAAATTTTATTTTATGATATTATTTCAGCATATAATATTCCTATATTGTAATTATATCAGTGTGGATCCATTTGAACATGAAAATTAATTTATATTAATTTAATATTTTAAGAAATTTCAAAAGTTCTCCTCCCCTTACTTATAAAAGGGAACCTCCTATACTCTTTTATTCACACTTAAAAATCATTTTGGTTCATCCAATACCTATAAAAATACATTCCTTAATTCCCTTACCATGTATTATAGTCCATGGTTTTATTATAAAACCCTCATAGGAAGGCTTTTGGTGTAAACCTAAAGAGGTTGCCCAAAGAAGAGGTATCGTTCTTAACCGAGCGTTTTTGTTTTATTTATTCTTCCACATCCTTAAAATATTATTCAACCTTGATGATATAATAAAATAAATATATCCCATATAATGATATATTATTATGTTAATGACATAACCTATATCTATCTCCTCTTCCATCAAATGGGAAACACTACAATCATTCGTTTGTACGATGGACTGCCGCCTCGAGAACTGATGCAATTATTTTTCCATCACCACCGCTCATGGATGGTTTTAATGATGTATTTACTGTATATATATATATATATATCATATTCATAAAATATTTATCATTATATAAATATAATATATCATATAATTTCTTACCTTTCCATTCATTTAAAAATGATAATGTCATTCATGCATATGTGTGGATTACCACCTCTACAAAGCAATATGATTCATTTATCATAACCAAATTAGAGGACTGATATATATACATGTATTTAAATAAATAATGTGATATTTATTTTATAATTATTATTATATAAATATAAAATAATAATTATGTTCTTTTCATCATGATTTTTGAAAAACAGAAACGTTATTCATGTGTACCTATGACTTACTATCTCTATGATTGTAATATAGTTTATTTTTCATAACCATATTTCATGGT
The DNA here is from genome assembly GCA_963277665.1 of Viscum album. Classification (NCBI taxonomy): domain Eukaryota; kingdom Viridiplantae; phylum Streptophyta; class Magnoliopsida; order Santalales; family Viscaceae; genus Viscum; species Viscum album. Next base: position 507,538,681 of record OY728143.1, on the reverse strand, counting down.
TGGTTTAAAAATTATAATTTATGTATAAAAATTATAATCATTCCATTATTATTATTCTGAATACAATGGAATAATGACCTCTTTTACCATAGTCAAACTACCAAATTCATTTCAGACATATAAACTGAATATCATCAAAACATCCGGTGTGAACATTAATTGATTAAGAAATTAAATATAAAATGGTATTAAATAAAATAAATGGAATAATAAACATGAAAAAGGTTCTTAATATAATAAATAATTAACATAATTGTATTATTTGGGAAGATAAATAACATAAGTGTTGAGTCAGACCTGAGGTATGGGGTTTCATAACTCAATTTCTTTTCATTTGGTTATATTACTTCTTCATTATATTTGATATTATAAGATTATATGTGTAATTAATTTAGATTATTTTATGTTATATTTATACTTTTTATGTTTATTTAAATTTTATGCACATAATCAATCCATTTATTAATTCCCACTTCAACAATATGATCTTTGTATGAGATTTTGTCTCAATTTCCTTTCATTGAGGCATATTTAATGTTATGAACCTAATTTACTTTATATGGTGTATATAATGACATTTTAAATATTATATAATAAATCATTCATACTTAATTGTATTTTAAGTTTCAATTCAAATTATTTTATCCAAGGGGATTTGAATTTAAAGTTACCAAGTAGTAAGGGGTTTCATAACACAATTTCTTTTCATTAAGTTATATTACTTACTCATTGTCTTTGATATTCTAAGATTATATGTGTAAATACTTTTAATTATTTTATGTTGTGTTTAAACTTTTTATATGTGAATTTACATTTTATACACAAAAATAAATTCATTGAATAACTCTCACTTCAACTGTATGATCTTTGTAAGAAATTTCATCTCAATTTCTACACCATTAATACATATTTGGTATTATGAAGCTACTTATTTTTATGAGGTATATCTAATATACCTTTGATATGTTATATCATGAATATATTTATATTAATGGTATTTAATTTTTCATTTTAAGTAATTTCTTACATGGGGGTTATGATTAAAAAGTTACCAAAGTGGTAAGGGTTTATTTCACAATCTCATCATTCTTTGAGATTATTTATATTTAAGTATCAAATGGGGGAATTATTTTATTTTTATATCTTAAAACAAAAATATTTTCTTATAATATTTTTATTTATGGAAATTATAATTTTTCCTTTTATTTTTCACTCTTTAAGTACTAAAGATACCAAAATCATGTTTCTATGAAAAACTGACTTGTTTTTCTACTCGGTCAAGAATATTTTTCTTATATATCTATATTTTACTTAAAATGTTTTAAATAAAATTTTTAATATAATCTAATTATTTACCAAAGAAATTTTTATCCATGTTTTATTTTTTACAAAATGGTTTAAAATGAATCTTCTTATCATTTTCTGAACATGGTGTTTTTTGAATTTTTATTTAAAATGTGAAAGGATTATTTGTTTTAACATACTCAATATGAACTAAATTTTCCTACCTCCATGACCAATCATTTTTGTAAAGATTATTTTACGATTTAACATGATTATTTTCAAAGAAAATGTTTTTCCTAATATTATGTATTTTTTTATTTTTTAAAAGTGAATTTCAAAATGAAAAGTGTATTTTCTTCAAGAATGATTTCATTGATCTTTTTATAGTATTTATATCCATCAATGAAAATAACCCTTTATTTTTTTTATACACCACTGGGGATATGTTATGATGATACCATCTTTATTATTTCTTTGGATGGTTTATTATGAGTTTGACTCAATGAATATTAATATTTTGTATGATAGTTTTTTAATATGAATTTTTATGTTTATTATGCATTGAATTATTATTATCTTCTTTCATAAGATGAATGAATTAGACTTAGTAACTGATGGAAAAACCCCACTATAGACTCTTGATGAATCTATAGGTCTCATGAGACAAACTAGTTTGGGTATTTGGCTATGTCCTTACCCATTTATTTAAGATATGTTGGTATGAGGCCTTGATAGAAAGTTTATGATGTTTAGTATTGTTAATTCCATCATTATGAGATTAGTTATTGATTTCCATATGATTATTTGAATAGTTATGATATCCATGTATAATTTTCAATTTCATATGATTATTTATATGGAATTATTTGATCATTATTCATTATTTCCATATTATTCTTTGCACTCAAGTTATTTATTAGATGAAATGTGTTTTTAGTTATCTAACTTTCCATATTGATTGTGCATTATTTACTTATGATAGATTCCACTATATGTAAAACTTATTGATAATTTGATACCACCCCTTATTTTTTCCCTTTTCTCGGGATATAAAGGAGGAATCTTTGAATGAGTTCAAGGATGCAATTTTTTTTTACTTTCATTGTGTTGTATTTTTATTTTTTCTAATATAATGTGAGATTAAATTATATAGCTATTTTAATAAAGAGTTTTAAACTATTTAGTACTTTGGGATGAAATTACTTGTATCTTATTCCAATTTAATAAAGTAACCATTGACTCTAGGATACTGGGTTGGGGTCTTTATAATTTGTATAAAAAAAGTGCAGTAAAAACCTTGAGAACTAGATTTAGTAAAAACATATATTATAGAACATAACCCTATGAAAAACTATTAGGATATTTTTAATTATATTATTATATCATAAAATTTATAGTAATTGTTTTCTATAAAAATGAATGTCTGACGGTTGATTATAGAGGGTTGAGTATGGTTGCATAATATTTTCATGTTGGGTTCACCATTTTGTTTCATGCCATTTTTCGAGTCAATTTCTAATGGGGTTTATTCATAGATCTAGAAACATCCAATGGTTCCCACATCTATAAAATAGTTCTTCTTTCCAAAGTCAAGAGATCATAGGTAATTTTTCTAATGATTCTTATGGACTCGCATTGGTCGAGGGGATGGGAGTTCAGGCTCATCACACCCTTTTAGGAGAAATTATTGCCTACTTTGGGACCCTATTATAGATTTAATTCATATTCATGAATCCTTTATAGAATCTAATACAAGTCTATCCACCCTTTACATTGACAATCAATCACATATACATGCGGGATTAACCATATGTATGCATAAAATTTTCTTCATAAATGGAACCATCTGTATGTATCCTAGGTTCTCTATTGATAGATCCATCTATATGTATCAAAGGTTCTCCATCTCATCTAATTTTTTATGTATTCATGATTTATTTTAAATGATCATGATTTAAAGCCTCATGATTGGGTTATCCAGATTTTATTGTCATCCAAGGAGGTGGTTGGAGTTTTCTTATTAGGATAAGTCCCATGATAAGGTATTCCTATATATCATTGATAAAGGAATTAGAACCCACATAGTTAGGTGCTTATTAATAGGTTACTTTTTAACTTTTAGGGCCATGTAACAAGGACCAAACCATGAATTTTAACATCATGCAATAAGGGTATCTAAGTGAAAGGTGACCAAAATGGTTGGTGTGGGACTTACACATGATAATCCCTTTATGGTTGATCCCACTAAAAATATTGTCAGACAAGATGACCTTCACCAAGAATTTGGGCCGATGAGGATGAGGTGGAAAGTAATTGGAAGGGATATAACCTCCTGAGTAGGGGTATAATATTACTAGGAATATAGCTTAACAAGGAAGGTGTAGGATTTGAAGTGTTGGGTTTGAACCTCAGGGAGACTTCTTACATATCCTGTTGGGAAGGGAATCAAATACCACATAGTTTGAAAAGTTGGAGCATACACCTATGGGGGAGAACCATAGTTACTTCATTGGGAATATGTCCCTATGAAACATTTTCTCACAAGGAATATAAAACTTTGATAGGATGTTAACATGGTTTTGGGATTACACCTAGTGGGAGGCCAATCAAGTGTTTTATCATTCTAGTTTCATAATCACTTCTTATCTCTAATCCCATTTGATTCATGATTGGTGTGAGAAATAAGAGACATTATAAGATCACCATGACGCACAATCATGTTTTTAGGGACTTATACCCAAATCACAATCCCATGTGGTAATTTATTCCCCATTTAATATTGAATGAGGGTGATGATATGGAAAGGAGGAAGAATATGTAATCTTGTAAAAAAGGTTAGGTGCTTACTCCAAAATGGATTCCCAAGGGAGATACTTGATCCTCATCCACTGATGGATAAGGGTGAGGATATTATAGGACATTTAAAGAGAAATAAAAGGCTCATCCATTACCATTTTCCTAACTATTTATAAACCCAGGATCAAGGACTTACATATCTATATGGATATAGACTAATTCGCTTCACATTTTAGGCCTCACTTGGAATGAATCCCATTGCCTGAACTACTTTCAACGTCCCTAAGGTCAGGATCCTCTTTACCATGAGAAAGAATGATTGTGATAATTCCAAGTACCCTATCCATAAGTGAGTTTAAATGTGTAAATTAATATTCCATAGGAATGCATGATCATGAGAGGGACTTGCTGATGTATCTCATCCCTAGACTAGATGGATTTGGTGGTCGTGGGGGAGGTCTCAGGGATGGAATTTTTGAGTTTTGGTATTGGTCAAAGAGATTTAGTTTGAAAGTTTACGACATGGATAAGATGAAGGAAAAAACTACACAGAAGGAGGGAACTGAGAGCAAAAAGGTAAAATACCCTAATAATACCCCATTCGATATACTGTTCTCGCTATGTGGGATGGGGAATTTTTTAGGGGTTATTCCAAAAAAATGGATTCCTTCTCAAGATAATTTCTTTATGGATAAAAGGGTATTCCTTTTCATATGACCAATATGGTCCTTTTCCCTATGAAGGACATCCCTTTTTGGACCCCCTTTTCCATTTTTGATATACAACAAGTGAATTACTTACCAAAATGGAAGTCTCCCACTTAGTATTATCATATTTTACTCCTTTGTCTCTATTATCTTTTCTTTATCCATATCCCACTCTTATATTTATTTTAGAGATAGCATCAAACATTTATAAGGAATGATAATAACGATTTTATCTAAGTAGCTAGTTGACCACATAACATACCCAATGTTGTGAGGCATGTAATAAAACTATCACACCATTCGTAATGGGATTTAAATTTTTTGGGGGCATGATATTATTGCCTCACACCCCAATTGAAAATAATTTGTAGGGGGTGATATATTACCACCTCATGCTGAAAATAAAAATCATTTTCATGGGTGGGGGTGAGATATTACTACCTCACCCTAAAAATGAAATCATTTGTGTGGGTGGGGGGTGTTTTATTACCACATTGCACCAAAAAATCATTTGTGGGGGGTGTGATATTACTGCCACACCCCATAAACAATTTTTGTTTACAGGTAAGCCATGCGAAGTGGAGGTCCCGTATAACATGAGGTTTTATATAAGAAGGTGTTGGCTATTTTTTGGTTCTACATATATTTACAATTTTAAATCAATTAATCATTTTCATAGCTTGATTATAGATTTCCTAAATTTATAATAACTTCCTAGAATAATTTAATAAAATATTTGGGCCTACAAAATGCCACCCATCAGAATACGGTCCGATTTTCATGAAGAGAGGTCCATTCTGAGGAAAAATTTGGATCGATTGAATGTTTTGAAATGTTCATGTGGACTTGGAGGAGGGACCATGTATATTAAAAGGGTTTCATTCCAAACTCATTTTTCATACAGTGATGAGTGATTTATGGACGGTTCTAAGCTCTCAACCTACAACCCTTCCTGCATAGAAACTTCCTTTACGACCAACCGCTTCCATATACCGAGGCATCATCCAAGAATTGGTACTTACATGAACTAATTATGGTACTTTATGGTAGAATTATTTCTACATAGCAATCATAAATTTCACATAGTAATTTCAGATGTTATGTAGTCCACATAGAAAACTATGCAGTTCATTCTGTCAAATTTCTCATATTGTATTAAGGTTATTATGATTTTACCTATTGGTTACTGTTACAAAGACAATAGATTATGAGTTGATATACTCAACCAGTTCAATGATTGGATTTTAAAGGATAATTTATATTTCTAGAAATATTAAAGCTGACCCATGACACCATATTATTCCTTAGGAAGGTATCCTAAAGAATCTTCTTACATCAGAGTTTAAAGACTATCCATTATCTAAAAGAATACCTATATACAAATTTAAGCTATAATATAAAACTATAATTCTTATAGATGATCAGAATCTCTTGAATTATTGGTTTGAAGTTCCCTCAAACTTCATTGAAGTGAACATCACTACTATGGGTCATATTATTAATGAATCTAATCAAGGGAATGTCTTTATTTTAAACGGTTCCTTATGGAGCCAAAAAATCTAAACAATCATGACATATCTTCGCATTCCACTATTCAAGACTACCCATCCATTTTTAATTTTTCATAGGGTAATTCTAATGGAGGGTGGAAATTAAAGTGGGATTTTTGGTCTGGTGGGAGTTTCCCCAATGAATGGGAATATATTTTCTAGGTGCATTAGAATTGCATAGAATTACCTAAAAGGTTATAGGATGTCGGTTTATACCAAGTGGTGTGGATTTACAAATTTTAAATGTATCTTCCAACTGATCTCTTACCTGAATTGGTCAATCATTGGTGTTCGAGCACCATCACCTTTCACGTACCACATAGTGAAGTTGGGATTGGTCTGTGGGATATCTATCAATTGGGGGGATCCTGATACTTGTAAAGATGTATGATGAATTTTTCCATATGACTAAAACATGGCCATATATCGAGTAGAATCCTTCCCTAGAAAGTGACTTATTGACTATGGTATATAAGTCATTAAAACATCCCCTTTACATTTGCTCACTTATTTTATTTAGTGATTGGATAAAAATATTTCTACAACTCATCGAGCTAAGGAAAATGGTTTGGTGCACTAGTAATCACCCAAATTAAAAATCTTAATATGTTTCAGGATCATACTGAGTTACCCTCAAGTTAGGTTAACACATTAAATGGGGTTACAAGATCCAAATAGATATATCTTCAAACTTTGGACTGGTAGGATTTTTTTCTAGTTTCTGTGCAGATTGATCTTCCCATCTAATGATTCTTACTCTAGTGTTTGGGTTGTCACCTTGATGATGGCATCTATATTAGTATGGGACAACCCATAAACCTATATGTACCCAGTCTTTCTTAGATTTACAAGTTCATGGGTCATATATTAGAGGGAAGGTATCTGTATCACCTCAGCGGGCAATTCTATTTTTTATATGCTTGGATAGAAAAACATTTTCAATGTTATGTGTATCAATATACCTCAAAAATTACTTGCTCCACTTTTTAACCAAAATTGATCAAAAAATTTGTTGTCCACCCAATATCTCTAGATGTAAACAACAATATTGAGCCTTTAAGGTCTCCCTTTTATCATTCTTTCATTTCTTATATGGAACTTTCTAGAGTAGTGATGGAAAATGGTGGGGGAACCTTATAATAATTCCCTTACATCATCTCATTTTGAGAAGGGACTCTGGAATATCAAATTTATGGAGCAATCATTTGTGAACCTTACACCCCTTATAGGTTCATGCAGTAATTTTGATGTCTACAAAAGGCTACATCCTTACCTCTCACTAGGGTTAAGAGGGAATTAGATCCAGCAATCCTCCATCAACTTTGGTTGATGTTGATTCATGAGGATTCTAGCATGAAATTCATTTTTCCTTACACTAATGTTCTAACCAACTTTTCATAGGATTATTCCAAAATCTGGGTGGAGTACTATTCAATTGGAATGTTGAGGAAACCAACACTATGGGTGAACACAACATTGAATTCTCTTAGTTCCTTGCATATCATGTTTTTAGAACTAGTTTCAGAGATAGAAAATCATATGCCTACGTGTTCCAAGCATTATATGGGACTTTCATCTCTAAGTTCTCCTCATATTGAAAGTGGTGTAGAGATAACATCTTTTTCTAACACTATTGGTTGTGTCACTGAAATTGGTACTAGAAAAATGGTACTAGGAACTTCATCAATAGACATTAGGCTTACTAACACAATCCCTGAAATTAAATGAGAAGCAATGAAAGAGGTTTTTATTGAAACTGCATCACTGATTGAATCAAGACCATCTACATCGAACCTAATTCCATATTATATACTTGTATAAGTAGGTGAACAATGTTTGGATCTTGATTCTTCTCTCAAAAATCAGACTATGTGAAAATGGGATTGGTGAAAAGTTTTCACTATCATCATAGAGAATCCTTTAGAGAATATTTTTAATAAGGTGGATAGTCTTTGTCAAATTTTTCTTGTCTTGGAAACATGTTTATTTCACTACTGAAATTTTTATATCCTTATCCATAAAGTTCTCATATCTTGGGAGGAGTCGAAAACTTCCGAATGTGATATCATCCAAATTAATATTTCCAACCATCATATAGATGCTTTGAAACATGCTGTTGTGGAGCCATATAATTTAGTTATTGAAGAAGAAAAACTCCATGATTGGGTCTCTATACAAATAGTAAAGTTGTGAGAATATGAGGCTAGTGTATCCATATTAAAGACATGGTTTTCATTCTTAAACACAAGGATATAATCCATTAGATGAAAAATATGAGAGCTATATTCCTATGTTAAGAAAACATTCCCATTGGCTAAAGCATAAGTTGATCAGAGATCCAATCTTAAGTATTCCCCCAACACTTATCATTAGGTGCTAACTGTTTTTTTTTTGTTTTTGAATGAACCCATTAGATGCTTATTATAACTATTTTATTTGTTTATCATTTCTCATTAGCATAAATGTAAGGACCCGACCCCAATTGCTCAAAGCTGGTGCCTTGTTGATTACATTGGAATACAAACAAGGAATAAGCATCCTGAAGAACTGAGTAGTTTAGTATTATTGGAAACAAGATACATACATAAGTTCATCATTACAACTTGACATGAAAAACAACATAGAAAATCCTTAGACAACTTCCATAACTCCTAGGTTATTTCAAAATGTCATTCATAATAAAATTATTCTTGCCCTATGGAAATGAAAGATAAGAAAGGGGTGAGATCAAACGCTCAGTAAGGGTAAGCAATACAGCGTAAGATAACATAAACATTAGACATGATGAATAATTTAAAACACATGCCTTTAAAAATAAACTTGAATATAATATGGAAGAAATATGAGCTTAGTAAATATTGCCATAACATGACATAATAATGAGTATTATACTAGTAGAATAACCACATGAACCATCAATACTAGATTCATAATGAGGGAATGCATAATGTGAGACAACATAACCATACTATCAAGGACTCGTGCCAAGACCATAAATAATCATTTTTTCAAGGCCTTGTGCCAAGACCGTAGTTTGTCTCATGAGACCTATTGATGCACTGAGGGGATATAGTGGGACCCAAACGACACTTACTATGTCCAATTAATTCCTCATATGAACGGATATAAACATAAACAACATGTACATTCATATTGAAATTAATATATGATATGAAAATAACTTTCCCTGAACATTAAGCATAAACACTAACCATTCAGGGTAAATTGGTGAATGGTTTAAAGATAGAACATCCACATAGAAAATAATCATAAACCATTAAATTGAATATTTTAGATGATACTGTGAATTATTAATCACAATAATACATAAGAATCAGCAAGAGTGTTGAAATAGAGTAAGATACTCTTATAAAATCTTTGAGTAATTCTTGAAATAAATACTCTTTTACTTTGAAAAGAAGAGTTCTTTTGAAATAATCTTTGTATAAAACCAGAAGTGAAGTAAAATATTATTTTTATAATAAAATGAGTGATTTTATAAATATAATGGTTTCCAAAAACATATTATATATTGCCCTTGAAAATAGGTAAGAAGTTGAGATATTCTCTTGAATCGGGCTTGTATTTTGAAAACAATTTTGAAAGCTCCTTTTAAAACATGTAACTATACATAAAATAAAGAAGGATTATGGTTGGTGTACATATATAAAACACCCACACAGAATTTATTATGAGTATATAATAATACATAATAATTTCATTGAGGTAATTAGATAATGAAAATAACCCGAATGGAAATGGAAGTTCGGGTGGAAAAACTCTTACCTTAAATCTGTACGTGTTCCGCTCTTGAACTTAAGCTCTTGGAATATGAAATTATAATTATTAATAATATAATTTATAAAATATTATAAATGTATTTATTTTATAATAATTCTATTTATTTCATTTATACCCTTATTGATAAGTTATTATATATAATTTTTTCGTTTCAGAGTGTTCATTTTCTTTATTTTCATAATCGGTTCACTTGTTCTTAAGTAATAGAGTACATGTAAATATCCAGAATTGAATTTGAATATTATTTATGATCATACATAGGTGTTAGTGGTTATTTATATAATTTGGTTACATGGAATGAGGATGAATTATTATATAGATCTTTAATGATAACTGTTTTGGTTAAAATGTGGGTTTTGATTACAACAAACTCATTTTTCTTTATAACTTAATAGAATTTTTACAAAGGGATTATAAAACCTTATATAGGTAATATTACATATATAATAATCTGGTTCAACCATAACAATAATGGTTTCATGACCATAATTGAGAATGATAATAGAAATTGAAATCCCATCGTCCTTGAATGTGGTAAATTGACACATCTTGGATGGTGTTCTTGCTACTAGTATAAAAGAAGGTAAAAGGGAGAGATGATCATAACTTATTCTAATATCATGAAAAAAATTCAGTACATATAAGGTATTGGAGTCATCACAAAATTTGGATAAGAAGAGGTAATAGAAAATAAAAAAATGAACTTGAAAGGAAAGACAAAGAATTGAAAAGAGGAATTTACCTGAACCAAAATTCCTTGAGAGCCTCTTTAAGGGAGAGGTTTTGGTATTTTTATGAGACAAAGGCTTTTTGGACTTGGGAGAGGAGGTTGGTAGGATATTTGGACTGAATTTGGAGAAGGCACAAGGCTTGAGAGGAGTTAAGAGAAGGGGGAGTGAGAGGGGGTTTTATAGTGGAGGAGAGAGGGGATTTCTTAATATAAAATTCATTAATTTATTATTTTCCCACAAGTCAAGGAATAGTGAGTCTTCCTTGACTAAGAATAGTAATTTTATCATGTTAGTTCGAACCAAGTAGGCTTACATCACTTGTGATGTCATGAATAGTGTATTTAACTGATATATGGTATTTTACCGTATTTCACTATTCATAAAAAATTCAAGTATTTTAGAAAAATCAAAAAAAATCACCCCAACCATTTTTTGATGTTTAGAATCCAAAAATGAATTCCATTTTTCAAAAATAATTTTATAAATTTGATTAATTTAATATTTAACTAAAATCATAATTTATTCTAAAAACAACAGTTCTAAAACATTCTTTTACTTATTCCAAAGCATAGGTATATCGTAATTTCACTTGAATATTATTTATATACTATCACAGGTAAGGTTACTATTCATTAGGGTATATTACTATTCATAAGGGTATGTTACTATTCATAAGGGTAGGTTACTATTCACCAAAAATTAAGTTTTTCTTATTGGACTCTAAATAACTTACTGATCACAACTGTGTATGTCAGATTTTCAAAATTCACATCACAGAAGTGACAAAATTATGTTTTAAGGATCACATAGCACTTATTATTTAATTATGTTTTGATTTCATGTGATTATAAAATATTTATAAGAAAGGAATTTCCATTGAAAAATATTGGGTCGTTACATTCTTCCCCCCTTCAGAAATTTTGCCCTCGAAATTTCATTTTATAAACAAGGCCAAAAACAGGTGGGGTTACTTTTCCTTCATTACTTCCTCCAGTTCCCATGTTGCCTCTTCATGCTTATGGTTTTTCCATAGTACCTTGACCAAATGAGTAGTCTTGTTGTGTATAACTTTGTCTCTACGATCCAAGATTTTTACTAGATTATCCTCATAGAAAAGATCGTCCTCCAACTGTACCACCTCTGAAGAGAGTACATGTTATGGGTCTGGTATGTACTTATTTAAGAGGGATACATAAAAGACATCATGTACTTTCAACATGGTAGGTGGAAGTTCCAGTCGATAGGCCACAACTCCGACTTGATCAAGGATCTCAAAAGGGCCAATATACCTGGGACTTAGCTTTCCTTTCTTCCCAAACCTCATGACCTTCTTCCATGGAGATATGTGTAGAAATACCCGGTCTCCAACTTTGAATTTAAGGTCTCGTCGATGGTTATCTGCATAAATCTTTTGTCGACTTTGGACTACATTGATATGTTGCTGAATGGTTTTCACCTTCTCCACCATTTCTTTGACCATTTCAGGTCCTATCATATTATTCTCACCGACTTCATCCCAACACACCGGTGTTTTGTACCTTTTCCTATAAAGGTCTTTATATGGTGCCATTTGGATGCTCGAGTGGAAACTGTTGTTGTAGGAGAATTCAACCAGTGGAAGATGTTGGTCCCATCCTCCTTTTAATTCCATAGAACATTCTCTCAATATGTCTTCCAGTGTATGAATAGTCCGCTCAGATTGGCCATCAGTTTGAGGATGATAGGCTGTACTGAAGTTCAGTTCAGTTCTTAGAGAATGTTAGAGACTTTTCCAAAACTTCTAGGTGAATCTAGGATCACAGTCTGATACAATAGATAGTGGTACTCCATGCAGGCTTACCACTTCTTTGATGTAAATCCGTGCAAGTTTATCCAATAAAAAGTCCTCTCGAATCAAAATAAAGTGACCTATATTTGTAATATGATCCACAACAACCCATATAGCATTGTTTCCTCTATATGTCCTTAGAAGTCTAGTGAAAAAGTCCATGGTAATGTTATCCCACTTCCATGTTGGTATGGGTAGTGGTTGCATCATCCCCTTAAACTTTTTCCTCTCAAACTTCATTTTTGACATACCAGGCACTTTGATGTATATTCAACAATATCCCTTTTCATATTGTCCCACCAAAAGTTTTCTCAGAGATCTCGATACATCTTTTTGATACCAGGGTGTATAGAGAAATTAGAGCTATGATCATCATCCAATAGTTCCATCTTTAGCTCAGGAATAGTGGGAATACAAAGCCTCTTCCCAAATTTCAAAATACCACCTTCATATATGAAGTCAGTCAACTTCCCATCATTTATAGATTTAATTTTCTTTTGAAACTCCTCATCATCATCCTAAGAACTTTTTATCCTTTCTAGTAAAGGAAGTTCGATAACCATTTGAAAAAGTAGTGATGTGTTACCTTCCTTGATAATTCCCATATCCATCTTTACTAGATCCATGAACATAGAATCCCTTTCAACTCTGATCTTTTTCAGAATTCCATGGTCTTTTCTACTCAAAGAATCTACTACTTTATTTTCTTTCCCTGGATGGTAATGTATTGTGCAATCATAGTCTTTGAGTAGTTCAATCCATCTCCTTTATCTCATGTTGAGTTTTTTCTGTGAGAATATAAATTTCAAACTCTTATGATCTGTATATATCTCACATTTTTCACTATAGAGTTAATGTATCCAAATATTCAAAGCAAAGATTACTGCTTCTAACCCAAGATAATGAGTAGGATAGTTTTGTTCATGAATTTTTAGCTGCCTAGATGCATAGGCAATCACTCGATCATTCTTCATAAGGATACAACCAAGTCCTTTCTTTAATGCATCGCTATAGATAACAAACCCATCATTCCCCAATGGTAGGGTTAGTATCAGAGCATTCACTAACCTCCTATTAAATTCTTCAAAACATTATTCAAATTCCTTTGTCCATACGAACTTATCCCCTTTTCATGTGAGCTTGGTCATTGGGTTGGCTAAACGGGCGAAGTTCTGAATGAAACGCCGATAATAACCTGCTAAACCAATAAAACTGCGTACCTCAGTTATGTTTTTTGGAGTAGGCCACTCTTGCACAGCCTTTGTCTCCACAAGATCTATATATATTACATCCTTAGAGACAATGTGGCCTAGAAAGGAAACTGATTGGAGCCAAAAATCACACTTGCTAAACTTCCCATATAATTTATTTCTTCTAAGTGTCTTCAGAATAGTGCGCAAGTGATTTTCATGATCATCGTGGATTTTAGAGTATACCTAGATATTTTCAATAAACACCAAAACAAAGTCATCAATATAATCCTTGAAAACTATGTTCATTAGATCCATGAAGATAGACGGTGAATTAGTTAGTCAAAAAGGCATTACTGTGAACTCATAATGCCTATACCTGGTTCGAAATAATGTTTTTGGAATGTATTCCTTCCTCACAAGAAACTGATGATATCCAGATTGAAGATCAATTATAGAAAAATATTGGTCTCCATGAATTTGATCAAATAAATCATCAATTCATGGAATAGGATACTTATTATTTATTGTAATAACATTGATCTCCTTGTAGTCAATGCACAACCTCATAGACCCATCTTTCTTCTTAACGAAAAGAACAAGGGCTCCCCATGGAGAAACACTAGGTCGAATAAATCCTTTATCACTCAATTCCTCTAGTTGTTTCCTTAGTTCCACTAACTCCACATTGGACATTCTATAAGGGGTCTTTGATATGGGTCTTTAACTAGGAATTAAGTCAATGGAAAACTCAATTTCCCACTCTGGAGGATGTCCAGGTAAATCCTCTGGAAAGACATCAACATATTCTTGCACAATAGGTATGTCCTCTATCAGTACATTCTTCTCCTCACCCAAATTTATTTAATTACCCTCCTCCCCAATAATTGAATTCATTAGTGCTACTGGGGGTGGATTTAGATTATAATCAAATGGTGAGGTTTTAGCTCTAAAAATAAGGGATTCTACACGATTCCCAAAAATCGTAACTTCCTTCTTCTTGCAATAGATCTTCACATCATAATTTGATAGACAATTCATACCAAAAATTATATCATAGTAAACCATTGGTAGGATGATAAGGTTAGAAAATAAAGCACATTTATGTGTCATGAGGGGGGCTAATCGACATGCCTTTGTTGCAATGATACATCCACCAGGGGTTTTGACTGATAACTCCTTTACTAAATCAAATTGGACATATCTAATTTTCTTGGAAAACTGAGAAGATATAAATTAATGTGAAAATATAGAATCAAATAAAGTATTGGCTAAGTTGGATGAAATAATCAATGTACCTGCCACCACTTTGTTAGAAACTTCAACCTCCATAGTTGTGACCGCATAAGCTTGGCCTTTCTCCCTTGGCCTTATTTAGGGAAAATTTCCCTGACACTTAGGAAATTCATGTGTGTAATGTTCCATCTCCCTGCAATTGTATCATAGAACACTGGTAGCTTCTTTCTTCCCCTTAAAATCCTAAGATAAGTGGACTTTTTCTCTGCACTTGTAACAGACCCCCATTCCCTTCAGGCAAGTGTCATGGTGTTTCTTCCCACAATTACTGCATGATAGAAATTCAACTCTTACCTTCTTCCCCATTTACTTATTTCCTTTCCCAGAGTTTTTAGTATCCCTCTTCTTCTCTTTATTTCCCTTGATGTCATAATACTTAGAGAATTCATTTTCTGTTTTAATAGCACTTGAGACTATATCTTCATATGATGAGAAACTTTGGGAGACTAGAGCCCTTCATAAGAATGGTTTTAAAACATCAAAGAATCAATTAATTTTGATCCTTGGATTACTTATGTAGTTCACAGCATGCCTTTATAGCCTTGTAAATTTGGATTCATACTTGTCAATATTTTCATCCTCCTTCTGCCTTAGATTCAAGAATTTCCTCTCCATATCTTCTCGCTGTTCACAAGGGAAATATTTTTCTAAGCATACTTCCTTAAAATTCTTCCATTACATCTCTTCTATTTCTTCCTCCTCCTTTGTGTTTTGGATTAATGACCACCACTGATCCATATCTCCCATTAGACAATAAACTACCATGAAAACCTTCTCTCTTTCATTGTATCCCAATGTGAGAAATATCTTCTCAAGGGAACATATCCACTGCTCTGCTACAAACGGGTTTGTAGTCCCATTGAATGATGGAGGTTGTTGTCGCATAAAGTGATCTAACATAGCTCATCCACGTGGTGGATCTGGATACTCCATACGGGTAAGGTTATTATTCATAACCTAAGTAAGTTGTCCCAGTATAGTTATGAGTTTCTCAACACCAGTCACAGTACTAGTACCAACATCATTATCTTTCATTGGAGGAAAATCCCTATAGGGGACATGTGCATTCATGTGGTTTCCATTCCTTCCAATAGGTGTCATCTCTAGATAATGGCATACACTATATTAGGTTATGAATCATAATTTATAATATTAACTTAATAAAATACTTAGCACAAATCGAAATCCTATGCATGGATAATCCCATAATCACAAAAATGGTTTCTTTGAGGAAAATTTTACATTTAAATCCTTCATAATGGCTTGTAAAGAAAATGTGAATTATCTTAAGCATATCCCCCATGAGTGTCGTAACCAAGAGTGCAGCAAGGCCCATTTTTGTGTACCTGGATACCCCGAGTCAAGCCCAAAACTCCTTGTTGGAGCTTTCACTCCTAGGTACATCTGTGTCAAAGCCGCCTCTACCTGCTCGTATCTAGACAGGGATGTATTGCTTGAAATATCCACATAATATATTCCTTACCAAAATACTAGAACATTCTTGTATGTTTATCCCCAAATACTATCTTAGGGACTCTTCCCTAATTTACGTTTTCTAAATCTATTTTCCAAGTTTTCTACTAAACTTCCTCTAATACCAACTATAAGGACCCGACCCTAGTTTCCCGGAGCCAGTGCCTTATTGATTACATTGGCATAAAAACAAGGAATAAGCATCCCAAATAACTGATTAGTTTAGTATTATTGGAAACAAGATACATACATAAGTTCATCATTACAACTTGACATGAAAAACAACATAGAAACCCCTTAGACAACTTTCATAACTCCTATGTTATTTCAACATGACATTCATAATAAAATTATTCTCGCCCTGTGAAAATGAAACATAAGAAAGGGGTGATCTAAAATGACCAGTAAGGATAAGAAATACAGTGGAAAATAACATAAACATTAGACATGGTGAATAATTGAAAACACATGCCTTTAAAAATAAACTTGAATATAATATGGAAGAAATATGAGCTTAGTAAATATTTCCATAACATAACATAATTATGGGTATTCTACTCGTCAAATAACCACCTGAACTATCAATACTATATTCATAATGAGGGAATGAATAATGCGGGACAACATAACTATATTGTCAAGGCCTTCTTCCAAGACTACAAATAATCATTTTGTAAAGGCCATGTGCCAAGACCGTAGTTTGTCTCGCGAGACCTACCGATGCACCGAGGGGATATAGTGGGCCCCATATGACACTTACTATGTCCAATTCATTCCTCATGTGAATGGGGATAAACATAAACAACATGTACATTCATATTGAAATTAATATATGAAATGAAAACAACTTTCCCCAAACATTAAGCATAAACACTAACCATTCAGGGTAAATTGGTGAATGGTTTAAAGATAGCACATCCATAGACAAAATAATCATAAAACATTAAATTGAATATGGTAGATGATACCATGAAGTATTAATCCCAATAATACATAATAATCAGAAAGAGTGTTGAAATAGAGGAAGATACTCTTATAAAATCTTCGAGTAATTCTTGAAATAAATACTCTTTTACTTTGAAAAGAAGAGTTCTTTTGAAAAAATATTTATATAAAACCATAAGTGAAGTAAGATATTATTTTCATAATAAAATGAGTGATTTAATAAATATAATGGTTTCTAGAAACATATTAGATATTTCCCTTGAAAATAGGTAAGAAGTTGAGATATTCCCTTGAACTGAGCTTGTATTTCAGAAACAATTTTGAAAGATCCTTTTAAAACATGTAACTATACATAAAATAAAGAAGGATTCTGGTTGGTGTATATATATAGAACACTCAAAAAGAATTTATGATGATTATATAATAATACATAATAATTTCATTGAGGTAATTAGACAATGAAAATAACCCGAATGGAAATGGAAGTTCAGGTGGGAAAACCCTTACCTTAAATCCGTACGTGTTCCGCTCTTGAACTTAATCTCCTATAATATGAAATTATAATTATTAATAATATACTTAATAACATATTATAAATGTATTTATTTTATAATAATTCTATTTGATTCGTTTATTCCCTTATTAATAAGTTATTATATAGAATTTTTTTTGTTTCGGAGTGTTCATTTTCTTTATTTTCATAATCGGTTCACTTGTTCTTAAGTAATGGAGTTCATGTAAATCTCCATAATTGAATTAAAATATTATTTATGATGATCCATAGGTGTTAGTGGTAATTTATATAATTTTTTTACATGGAATGAGGATGAATTGTTATATAGATCTTCAATGATAACTGTTTCAGTTAAATTGTGGGTTTTGATTACAACAAACTCATTTTTCTTTATAACTTAATACCATTTGTACAAAGGGATTACAGAACCTTAAATAGGGTATATTACATATATAATAACCTGGTTTAACCATAAAAATAATGGTTTCATGACCATAATTGATAATGATAATAGAAATAGAAATCCCATCATCCTTGAATGTGATAAATTGACACATCTCGGATGGTGTTCTTGCTACTTGTATAAAAGAAGGTAAAAGGGATAGATGATGATAAATTATTACACTATCATAATAAAATTCCATCACATATAAGGTACTGTATTCATCACAAAATTTGGATAGGGAGAGGTAATATAAAAATAAAACAAATGAACTTGAAAGGAAAGAAAAAGAATTGAAAAGAGGAATTTACCTCTTGTACCAAACTTCCTTGAGAGCCTCTTTAAGGGAGAGGTTTTGGTCTTTTTATGAGACCAAGGCTTGCTGGACGTAGGAGAGGATGTTGGGAGGATATTTGGACTGAATTTGGAGAAGGCACAAGGCTTGAGAGGAGTGAAGAGGAGGGGGTGAGAGGAGGTTTTTATAGTGGAGGAGAGAGGAGATTTCTTAATATAAAATTCATTAATTTATTATTTCCCCACAAGACAAGGAATAGTGAGTCTTCCTTGACCAAGAATATTAATTTTATCATGTGAGTTCGAACCAAGTGGGCTTACATCACTTGTGATGTCATGAATTGTGTATTTAACTGATATACGATATTTTACCGTATTTCACTATTCATCAAAAAGTCAAGTATTTCAGAAAAATCCCAAAAATTCACCCTCATTTTTCAACGTGTAGAATCCAAAAATGAATTCCATTTTTCAAAAATAATTTTCTAAATATGATTAATTTAATATTTAATTAAAATCATAATTTATTCTAAAAAAACAGTTTTAAAACATTCTTTTACTTATTCCAAAGCATAAGTATATCATACTTTCACTTGAATATTATTTATATACTATCACAGGTAAGGTTACTATTCATTAGGGTATATTACTATTCATAATGGTATGTTACTATTCATAAGGGTAGGTTACTATTCACCCAAAAAATTAAGTTTTCCTTATTGGACTCCAAATAACTTATTGATCACAACCATGTATATCATATTTTTGAAATTCACATCACAGAAGTGAGAAACTTATGTTTTAAGGGTCACATAGCACTTAGTAGTTAATTATGTTGTGATTTCATGTGATTATGAAATATTTATAAGAAAGGAATTTCCTTTGAAAAATATTGGGTCGTTACAATCAAGGAGAGACACCAAGTTATGAAAATTCCTCCTTTATCCATTTTTTGATGAATGAATAAAAAAAATAAACACTTTAATTTATTTGTCCTTCATCTCTTTTCAATCATCATCTCATAATAACTTGAAATTATTTGAAATGTGACTTTAAGATTTTTTAGTTCATTTGAATACCAAATAATAATATCAAACATAATTATGAATAATTAAGTTGAAATGATTTTTTTTTTGTATTTATGCATGGTTCACATACATGTATAGGCATAATCACCACCATAATACTAGAGTTGGAATGTTTGAATAAATGATATCATGTCATGTTTTTGAAAGTAAAATTTTTTTAATATACAAAACTAAAATTTCACCAATATATATATGTTGTGGTCTGGTTTTTTTCTAGGATGAGGGGCCTAATGAGCATATCATGACTTTTTCTGGTTCCTTATAGTGGAACCCGCATGCTTTGCATCTTTTTCATTTCTTCCTTAACTTTTCTTGACCCCGATACAAGGAGTACTCAATGGGTGAGGTTTATTTCAACATCTTTTAGCATGGAAGAGAAACATTGTAAATCACTGTCTTGGGGTTCTCATATTTGAGAGAGTGACATGAGACAGGTACATAAGGCAAGATCATAGACCATGTTTAAAAGGAAGTTTCCATTATGATGATGTCAGGGAATATGAAGACAAGATGAATTTCTACTAAGGATGAATATTCCTCTATTTGACCTTCCACATTGGGGTCAAACATTATACAAATCCATATTGGGTGTATTATTCATAGTAAAAAAAGGTGTCCTTTAGAGTCAGGTAGTCTTGTTTTTGATAACAAAAAATGATTTGAGATTATCCAAGTTTCTAAAAACAAGGAAGTGTGGTTTATGGGAAAAGAATATTTTGGAATCATAATGGGAGAATTTAAACTTAAGTCCTCCATTAAGAGGTGTCTCTAATCCCTTTAGGATCCCAAGATAAAAATTTTCACAATTCACATAAGTCTTTCCTTGCATGGATATAGATTTAATGCAAGTGATAAGGGGTATTTTAACTACATTGTGGTTGGTCTAGGATGTGATATCCAAGTGTCACTATATATCTCATCAGAGTGAGAATCAAGCCATACATAGCTCTAATAAAGTTTCTTACACTGATCTGGATTATATGTAAAGAAGGATAGGTCACATGAGGGAGTCAAATCTAAGTAGTTTAAGGTCGTATATGATGGATCGATCACTCCCTTGACTCATGGAAGGGTTTAATTATATTTGTTATAATAATCATCCAAAATATCTAAGCTCACATGAGTCATGATCGATGTAAGAAACAAGAGGGAATTGGTGGATTATCTTGATTGTACTATGAATTATAATCAAGGGTGTTTTGCAGAATGCACCATTTGATCTTTCATTTTATGGTGGTCCAATAAATAATGCTATATAATTTTATGGATATGAAAAGGATAAGCTGTAATCCATGATTTTAGAGCTCTCTAATATGAATAAATTATATGGGATAAGTAAGTAAGGAATGAACAAAGACTATATTTAAAAGTCAATTTCTACTATGATTATATCAGGGAATAAATAGACAAGATGAATTTCTCCTAAGGATGAATATTTCTCTAGTTGAAATTATACATTGGGGGAACACATTATACATTGCCATATTGGGTGTAGTATTCATATTCAAAACAACGCTTTCCTTCAGAGTTAGGTACTTTTATCACCGATATCCAAAGAAAGATTATGGAGATCAAAAATTCTCAAGGCACAAAGTGTGGTTTGTGAAATGGATATGTTTGAGTGTAAAGGAGGTATTTGTAACATAAATTTCCATGGATGGGAAATTCCATACATAGAACTGATTCATATTTAAGAAAGGGGAATTTTCTTCAATCATGGTTTTGTAAATGAAGGATCTCATGTTGGAATATCCTACATAGGTTAGGGAAAAATCCATGATAGGTTATTTTTTGTATTTGGTCCTATAATGAGAGGTCCAAGCATCAATACATATCTCATTAGAATGAGAATCATTCCATAATTAGTTCTGAGATTAAGTTCCTCATACTGATCAAGTTCTCATACACAGAAAGGAAATTTTTATTATATAGTGGATAATCTAGAATATAGAATCTAGGAATCACTACATATCCTATAGAGATATGAATCAAGACACATGTAGTTCTTGAAAAAGGAAACTAGTGTGGTAGAAGATCAGAACCAAAATTAGGAGGGGCTTTTCAAGTAAGGGCCAAAGTATCACGTAGTTTTATATCTTGTGAAAGGGATGTCAAACATGTAGTTTAACATCTTATAGTAAGGATGCAGTGTCATGTAGTTTAATATATCATGACATGGATTTTGTTCTATAGCTTAATGTCATGAAATTAGGACATAATATTAATGTAATTTAAGGTTGTATAGCTTTGACACAAATTTGTTGGTGAGGTAGTCTATCCATTAAGGGGAAGGAGAAAACCCAATATGAATAGAGAGATCAAGTGCTAGTATAGAAGATCTCATAAATATGTATACTAAGTTTAATAACATAGTGCTTAGACAGATGGGTGGATAGAGTTTAATTCCATGCAGCTTTGACCAATGGGGTGCCTTTTAAGGTCTTACAATGAGGACCGATGGTTGATTATGGTTGTGGCATGACTTAACCATACAAATTGGAATAATCATCCAAAATATCTATGAACATGTGATATTTTCTCAATGTGAGAAATAAGATAAGTCAAGGAATAATCCAAATTGTACCAAAATGTCAATCAAGGGTTGTTTATAATGCATATCACTTGATTTTTAATTCTATGGTGGTCCAACTAAGAATGATCAAACATTTTTTGGATGTGAAGAAGGGAGGCTATAAACCATAATCTTAGGGAAATCATATTTAAAAAGTGATATGGGAAAAGTACATAAGGAATAACCATATACCATGTTCAAAAAATTGAATTCTATTATGATGTTTTTAGGGCATACAGAGACAATAGGTCTTTCTCCTGAGGATAAAGATACCTCTGATTGATGGGTCACATTTGGGGAACACATTATATAGATCCATATTGGGCTTAGTATGCATAATCAAAAAAAATGTTCCCTTTAGATTCAAAAAAAATTGTCA
This sequence comes from Viscum album, assembly GCA_963277665.1. Classification (NCBI taxonomy): domain Eukaryota; kingdom Viridiplantae; phylum Streptophyta; class Magnoliopsida; order Santalales; family Viscaceae; genus Viscum; species Viscum album. The sequence goes on along the minus strand of OY728143.1, from coordinate 507,515,791 downwards.
CTAATAGCCAGAGAAATATTATGGGGAATCAAATATCCTGATACATAGAAAGTGGTTTTTAAAAGGGAGATGTCTAATCATGACAAAAGAAATTAGATCAGAATTGACCATGAATGGGTGGAAAGTTACTTGTATAAACCAGACTCGTATGTGAGGGAGGGAACATTTCATCTCAATCGTGATCTTTTAAATGAGGGAACCCATGTTGTAATATCCTGTATAGATTGTGAAGTTCCCAGTTAGGATCCAAGTATCACTGAGAGGGGAAGGGGGTGAATCAGTGATATATTTTCCCTTTTATGTTTCCTTCAAATTGAAACAACCTTCACCTCCTGTTAAAGAGTTTCGTCTCTGCTGAACACACACCACCACAGGAACACAATATTTACAAGGTTCTCTACTCAAAAAGAGTAGCTACATCCTTAGTATGGTACAAAAATAATCTAGTACCACACAATCCACTAGAAAACAATCCTTTGATGTAGAATACAACAAGTATGATATACCCTTACTCTTGTAGCACTTGGAAAACAATCTGCAAGCGCGTGTCCACCCTCTTAGCACAAATAGGGAATTACAGTATTTTAGTGATTTTTTACAATTGAATAGTTGTATTCTCTAAAGTAAAAATCTTTACTTTCCTACCCAAAAGCTGGTAGGTGCTCCCATACACACAACTGAATATGTGTGAAGACCCCAAATTTTTCACGCAGCCTTTAGTGTTTCTTGTGCACAATTTAAATGGCTTGTGCATAAAAATTCCCTTTTAGCATGAAAAACCTTTTTTGCGCAACTTCCTTTTTCGCATCACTTTCCACTTTTCGCGCAGATTCACACTTTTTCACGTACCCTTCTTATTTTCGCGCAAACCTCCTTCTTTTCATGCAACTCACTTAGCAAAAAAATTTATACACACCAAAGCTTGGAATTTCTTCTAAGTGTCAAGACACACACAATGAGAGGGGGTCACCTTGTATTTATAGGCCTTTTTAACTCCACACGAAAAACACTAATCCGCATGTAAAACCCCCTTCATGCACATAAAAACTTTTTCACGCAACTTCATATTTCGCGCAATGCTCCAATATTTCGCACACCTCATGCCTTTTCCAATTTTTGAGCTTCTGATCTCAAAACACCTTTTGCGCGAAAAACTTAATTCCTCTATTTCACGCATCATGCCAATATTTCGCACAAACTTCATTTTTCATGTAGTCCGTTGATATTTCATGCATCCCACTCATATTTCACGCACAACTTTGTTTTTCACGAATACCACTGATATTTCAGGGAAAAATTTATTTTTCGCAAATCCCGCTGATATTTCACGCATCTAGCTGATATTTCGTGCATCATGCAAATATTTAACACAACCTTTATTTTTTTTCACGCACTGCATGCCTTTTCCATTTTTTGATGTTCTGACCTTGAATCATGACTTTCATGTAAAAATATAAACCATCTTCAATCTTTTGCGCAGCATCCATTTTCAAAAATATATTTGTTCATCTCCTGATTTTCAGGCCCTAAAATTTAGAAAACACTAGAAAATAGCGCCACCTTAATCTGTTCTTTTGTGCCGCCTACAGATTGTCTATTCCTTTGTCATTTCTCTCTATACTGTGTCCCATAACCATTCTTCAGCTTTCATCACGAACTCCACTATCGTGATATATATCCTTTGATAGATCAGATTTAGCATCATCAAAGTTACGATGTGAAGTACTGAAACTTCCCTATCTTCCAGTAGCATCATTCCTTCCAATAAAAACTGTATATGACTAACATCATCATTTCTCCCCCTTTACTTCATAAGGATTGCATCACAAGTTCCCATAACTTATGAAATTTTTGAAATACATAGCATCAAAGCATTGTCTGGTTTTAAGTCCTTTACAAAGTGAATTGATTTATCTTCTTTGACTACAAAAGACAATAATCTGCAAAAGCTAACTCTTCAAACTTCTTTGTCCATCCAATTTGGTTCCAATAGATTGGAGTCTTATATAGGATAATGGGTAATATTTTTTTATTTTGTGGTTGGGACTAAAATTTGAGATTCGAGCATCACTACGTATCCTGTGGTAGTAGGAATCAAGACACACATAGTTCTAAAAGAGGTTCCCTACACAGGTCTGACCGATATACAGGGAGGGATATTTTAATTATTTTGTGGATGGGCCAAGGTTGAAGAGTCTAGGAATCACTACATATCTCATCAAATAGAGAATCAATCCACACATAGTTTTGAGAGAAGATTTTGATGCGATGAGAGACTGACACTAAGAGTAGAGGTCCAATCAAGTGAGGGTTACAATATAACACAGTTTTACATCATGTAAAAGGGATTTTAACCATGAAGTTTAACATCTTATGACAAGGATTATGTATCATATAGTTTAACATCTTATGAAATGTATTTTTTCTTGTAGTTTAGTATAATGTAACTAAAACATAATATTTTATCATCTCATATTCATCATATGAGGTATATCATGTTTCTCACATATGGTAAGACTATCGTTTAATGTCATGTGCTAAGGAAATTGGGCTCAAATCATCTCACATTCATCATATGAGTCATCCTGTGTTTATAAAACATGTTAATACTACAATTTAACGTCATGTGACGAGGATGTTGGGATTTGTAGTTTAAATTCATATAACCCAGACCACTCATTAAATAAAAGTAACACTTTAGGAACTTGGAGATAGAGGGATGTGTGATGATATCCTTTTACATGGTGATAAATGATTATGTACCATTGGAGAAGACCTTATGAATAATGTAAGGTCCTTCCCATTTGGGTTCCATATTTTGAGGTTTTTTCCCAGGTATCATTGGAGTTATGAGATCCAAAACCAATTCTCCTTAGAGAAATTAATGAAGGAAATTTTCTTTTTAAAATATCATTTTATTCAATTATGTTATACCTAAAAAATGATACAAGGTGAATAATATTTTCTTATCCATATGTTCCAATTCATCTAGTTTTGTTTGAGATTGATCATCTGTGGATAACTGATTATAGATGAAAATGAAAATTGAAGGCAATTGGACCTCAATGGGAAGGACTGCTTCTCTCCCATATAGTAATGAATACATGGTTATTTTCATGGAAGTGAAAGATGTAGTATGGTAATCCCATAATACATGTAGAAGTTTATCGGGCCAATATTTCTTATCTTTATCCATTATTTTCTAGAGTATGTTTGATAGAGTTTTATTGAAATAATCTATCTATCTATTATTCATTGCATGATAGAAGAAAAAATGATTGGACTCAATGTTATACTCCTAGAATAGTCTTTTCAATTTATAAGAGTAAAAATTAGTGTTTTTTTACACCAGTATTATGTGAGAGACACCAAACCTGGCGATGATGTTGGAATTCATGAAATTTACGATTCTATTCATACCAAATTTCTTGAGGGTTATTTTATCATCCCATTTTGAAAGTAAGTTGGTAGAAATAAGGATTTACTTGAATTAATTTGATTTGGTGGGAGGATATTCCCCCACTACATCTATCCCCCATATAGTGAATGGCCAAGAGTATTTGATAGTGTGAAATAAATCTAGGGTTGATGAATGAAGTTTGCATATACTTGATAGAAATGACACTTTTTTGATGAAATATGTAAAATCTTGCATCATTGAAATTTAGAAATATCCAATCCTTATAATTTGATGAGAAATATTTATCCCCAACTAGTGGTAACCATAGGTTCCATTATGCACTTCTTGTATAACAATAATTTTATCTTCTCTATCGATGTATCCAAGGAAGGATCCATAAAAGCCCCATTTATAGAGGATATTTTGATGATTTGGGATGTTATTAAGGGTGAAATTGACTTCCCATCATCTATTTTTTCTCTTCTATATCTTTTAATCAGAATAACCCCATTTTAGAGGTATTAAATTTGTCTAATCATCCAACCACTTATAGGGCCTTTTAGTTAATGGATTGAATCTATTCCATGCTGCTATGAACAAATGGAGTTACCATTATGTGGTGCACAATGATGATAACCATTTTGTCCCAATATAGATCTACCAAAGATTTATCTTTATTTTCCAATGCATCTTCCTAGGAATTCTGTGAGCACAAGACATGAGTTAGTCTTGGATCTAAGGGGAATTATTTTATCAACCCTCAGACGTAGTCCACCAAGGGGATCGACTCTTCTATTATGATAGTATAATTGCCATTGATTTACTTTATTACCAACTCTAAATCACCTTCTAACTTCAAGAAGGTCAATGGTAGTTATAGTTCCAGTTCTGAGCCTACAATGAGGACCTGACATTCTGCCACATTGTTGGTGAAACCTTCTTACAAAAGGAAGGAGTAGGTTAAAAATTCCTTTGTAGGAGAGATAAGAATGACTCCCAAATATACTCTGTTGAGCCTGGGTTTACATTGTCTTTCCTTATGGGATTATAGACTTGCCATCAAAATAAATCTACCATGTCTATGGGTTACCTTGAATAGAAAAAATATCTTCATCAGGTAATTCAGTATTAAATGGTATTGTTTCTTTACAGGGATGTTCTATATGTAAATCTATTAGAATCTAGCCTTTTATCACCTTCTATAGTATGAACTGAATATAAAAATACTATAATATGACTACCCACCATAGCAAACACCCAGTAAACATAGGGCGTTTTAGGATGTATTTTAGTGGGTTCTCATGGGAAATCAAATGTATCTCATGATGTTGTAGGTAGTGTCTAAATTTATGAACCAAAAAACTTAGTGTGAGGCAACTATTCTCAATGTATGAATATCAATTATCAGTATCTAGCTTGGTTATATTGAGATAATATAGGATATTATCACTTCTAGAATCATTCTTTTGTAAGAGGAAAGTGCCTTGTGATTTCTATAAGGTCGTCACATAGAAAATGAGTGGCTTTACTTTTAAAGGGGGAATAAACACTAGTTGAATTAAAATATACTCCTTGAGTCTATAAAATAATTATTGATAGTCATTGGTCCATTGATAATTAACTCATTTATTTAGTAGTTTGGTGAAAGGAGGAAATTTTCTTGTTATATTTTCTATAAAGCATTAGATATATGCTAGGCACTCTATAGTCCTCTCAACTCTTTAAGGTTTTGAGGAGGTGACATGTTGAGTATAACCTTAGAATTATTAGGGTTAACTTCGATGTTGCGATGGAATACCATAAAGCCGAGAAAACTTCCTAAGGTAACACCAAAATCACATTTCAAGGGATTAATTTTTAATCTATGTTGTTATAGATTATTAAAAATGATCTCAAGATCATTGATATGATCAGGGTACTACTGAGATTTCACTACCAAATAATTGACATAACATTCAAAGGAATTTCTAAGGAAGGGTTTGAAAATATAGTGCATGGAATATTGGTATGTAGCTATAGTGTTTTTCAAACCAAAATTCATCACCAGATAACAGTAGTTCTTTAAGGTGACCTAAAATAAGTAGCATCTTCATCATTAGGGTCCATTTGGATTTGGTTGTATCCTGAATAAACATCCATAAAGAAGAGATATTGATATTAAAATGTTGTTTTGATCATGAGTTTTGTAATTATAACTTAGAAATCATCTTTTGGAAAATGATAGACGAGATCTATTAAGTTAATGAAAACCATGATTTTCCCATTCTTCTTTTTGAATAGAACAATATTGGATAGCTATTTTGGATACTGGAATTCCCAAGTTAATTTTTCCTTGAAGAGTATATCAACTTCAGATTCGACTTTGGTGGAATGAGTTAAATGTATTCTTCTGGAAACCTCCTTATAACTATAATGATATTATGAAAAACCCAAGTTGTGGGTGGCCACATTGGGATAAAGCTATGGAATTTCCATGTAGTTTCAGGTCAACACATTCCAATGCTACTTTATAAAGGAGGTGGATGTCTCTTTTTCATCAAGGTACATGGCCACACTGATCAGTGTGGTTCGTGAATCTTCTTTTCTACCCAAATTTAGCTACTAGATTTCATAAATGGTGGTATAAATTCTTTCCTTTAATTCTAGAGGGGTATATTTGAGGTCCACCTCTTCTTATTACTCTTATTCATGCATACCAATCCTAGAAGGAATGAGTTATGAAGGTAAATATTTATATCTAAGATAAAAATCACCATTAGACATCTAAAAGATGGGGTGGGGGATTATCATTAACCACCACTGGTACACAAACTTTTTCTTATATGACTGATGGTGTAGGGGTCCTCTAAAGATTTAGGGGAAGAACAAGGTCATTTTCACTTGGGGTTTTACCATTTCTATAGAGGCTGAAGACTTATCTAATATTTCCTAGATCAATTAATGCAACTGATATCATCATATTTGATGTGAACATACCCAAATATGAACTTTCACTTTTGATTTAGATGATGGGAAATACATATTCATCATCAATATCTCTAAAGGGGTTATCCATGGTCATTTTGAGATTGTTTGGGGTAGTAACCCAAGAAACATCATTGGTCATTGGTTTTTTCCCTTCCCTTTAGAAAAATATCTCATCTATATATTGATATTCACAAGACTCAAATAGAGCTTTGTCACCATGCAAAGTTTCGATTTGTTCATTGATACAGTATTTGAGACATAGGTGGTATGATGAAGGGATAAAAACATGTTGATGCAACCAAGGTCTTATTAATAGGATTTTAAAAGAGGTATCCTACTGAATGACGATAATTTAGTGTTAGATACAAGGTCATTGAATTTATTATTGAGCTTGATTCAGACGAGGGGATTCTAATCACTCTTTTCATAACCCTGGAGTATTAGGGTGGATGGAGAAAATCAACATCACTACAACCTAATCAATAAAGAATTCAGAATAGAATATGTTTGACTACTGATCCATTATTAATAAAATCCAATTGAATTTCAATATCATATAGCCTACTAGACACATACAAGGGTATGGTGTGTCCCTATATAACATCATCCTTGTCATATTCTATAAAAGATAGAATAATGTGGAATTATAAAGGATTGATCTCTGTATGATACACTTTAGTAGCTGTAACCTAGACTTTGAACTCTTGAAGACTCGTCAAGGCCTCTATAAGAGCTTCTTAGAGGTATTTCAATAAATTGAGAGCATCCAAGATTGGAATCTTGGATGAAACTAGGACCAATTATTTCAAGATATCATATTTTTGAGCCAAAGGTCCATATTTCCCGGCATGAGGCTATTCCTTAGTAGTCACTTTTGGATCTAGAACAATTTATGTAGGCAAGTCATTCCATTAAATAGAAGTTAAAGGCACTCCTATCATCAGTAAGTTAGGCCAACTAGATCTTCCTACCCATCTGGGATGATGGGACTATTATACCACCTATATCCAATATTCCAAGACAATCAGATCTAGAGGATTCTCAGAAAATGAGGGTGCATTTTCCTACTCTTTCTATGCTCGCTAAAGGGATTTTTCACAAGTTTTAGTAGCATAAACACCTCTGGCAGGGACGAAACCAGAATATTGGGTCCATCCACGACTGCGCCTTCCCATATTACCTTGGATCCCATAGCCTATTCCTATAGTTCTTAGATCATGTACGTTTTTTATAACAAAGATATATTTTTAAAATGGAAAGCTATGTTCGATAGCATATGCGACACACAATACCTAGCCTAAACAAACCATGATTATTTATGACCGTTATAACCTAGCTGTCAAATGGGAGGGTATGAATAGTATTAAATAATTTATGAAATATATATAGAGGCACTAATTGATATATATTTATTGATAAATTTTCAACAAATAAACACTTAGTTTTTAATAAAGATATTTATTCTTAAAAAAACATGTTTTCTTCAAAAATAATTTTTATTTTCTCTTCTGAGCAGATATTATAATTATTTTTTGGAAATTTTAGATATTTTATTTTATTAAATTAAAATAATTTTTTAAATAATTATATCAATATTAACTTATGTTATTTTATTTTTTTTTTGGAAAATATTAATTTTTCAATGAATAGTGATTTTTTTTATTTTTATAAAATTGTCAATTATTTTTAATAAATTAAGTCCGATTATTATTTAAATTTAATTTAAAATTAACATAATTATTATTTAGTTATATTAAATCCAATTAACTAAATTTAAATCATCTCTATATTGGATTTTATTATAATTTTATTCTTAGGCTTAAAAATGTTTTTTTCTTTTGAAAACTTTTTTAAAGTGCATAATGTTTCCCCATTTTAATTAATTAAAATAACCCCTAATTAGAACTAATTTAAATTATATGTATATATTATATATCTATAAATATTAATTTAAATTAATTTTTTTATGATTACTTTTTATATAGTTATTATATGGTTATATTATGCTTGAAAAAAATACATTTCTTGAAAAACTGTTTTTTTGACATGTCTGCATGTTTAATTTTAAATTAAATTAAAAAACTTATATAATTTGAATTTATAAAAATATATTATATATTTGAAATAATAATAATTTATATTATCTAATGATTTTAACTTAATATTTTACCATAATGAATTCTAAACTAGAGGAAATTAATTACCGCGATTAAGGTAAAAATGGGTTTTCTAGGGGGTTAAACTAAAAAGATAAAGTTAAAAATGACCCAAAACTTATCTAATTTATATTTTATGTTATTATTTAGTCCTTATATCTTATAAATTTTGAAAATTTTCCATTTTATATCATTTTTAAATTTTAAAAACATGGGTATGAATCTTTCTTTTCAAAATTTCCAAGTGTGTCCTCTCACCCACTTTTAAATGTACAACCCCTCTAATCACTTTTCGAAACTTAAAACACACATTTTTTCAGCCTATAAATGGAAAAATATATTTCTTAATTCCATATAAAAATCATAGTGTCCTCTGTTTATCATAAATACAACCTATGAAGTATTTTTGTGCAAACCTAAAGAAGTTTTCCAAAGAAGAGGTAACATCCTTAACCGATCATATTTGTTTTATTTCTTCTTAAACTTACTTCAAATATTAATAAATCATGATCATATAATAAAATAAATATATAATATATAATAATATATTTTTATTTTTATTTAATAAACTAAGTCTATCTCCGCTTCCATAAAATGGGAAATAAAACTATTGATCGTGTGTACGACGTACCACCGCCTCACGAACCGACGTAATTCGTTTTCCACCACCACTTATCAAAGGTGGATATAATAATATATATAGTATTTATATATTATATTTATGATATAATTATAATTATTTAATTATAATATCACATATACTATATTTTTTTATATTCTATATAGAATACAATAACGTCGTTCGTGTGTACAACGAACTACCGCCTCACGAACTGATGTGATTAATTTTTCAGTTACGCTTTAAATGGAAGGTAATAGGGTTTAATTTGATGATGATATATTATATTAATGAAATATTAATCATTATGGAAAATAAATATATCATATAATTTATTACCTTACCATCCATTGAATAAATGACAATGTTGTTTGTGTGTACGACAAACTACCACCTCGTGAAACAATGTAATTTATTTTTATTACCACATCTCATAGATGTTATATTTAATTGTATTTAAAAAATTATATTTATTATATAATTATGATTATATAAATATAAAATAACACTTACCTTAATTCTTTCATGATCGTTGAAAAATGGAAATGTTACTCATGCGTACGTACGAACTATCGTCTCCATGATTGTAACATAGTTAATTTTTCATAACAATATTTCATGATTAGATTTACAGGTATAATTAATGTATTAAAATTATAATTATTTATTATTATTATTATTGAGGTGGTGAATTACTAATCTCTTTTACCTTAGTTAACTTACAAAAGTGTTTTTTGGACATATGAGTTGAACATCATCAAAACATCCATCATGAACCTAAATGATTAAGTAATTTAATATGATATAGTAATGAATAAAATAAAAGGAATAATAAGATTAAAAATGTTCTTAAGAAATTAAATAGTTAACATAAATTTATTATTCAAGAATATAAATAATGCACGTGATGAATAAGGCTTGAGGTAAGGGATCTTTTTAACCCACCCTTTTGTTCGGGTTATGACCAGTCTCTCTCTAATTCACTTTATCCATATTTAATGTTATGAAATGATTATAAATTATATATATATATATGTCTCTCACATATATACCTAGATTATTATACCTTCCTTTTATGGGGAAATATATTTCTTATGTTAATTTTTCAAATGCCTTCATTATGAAATTTCATTTGATTATATTATGAGGCAAGATCATGCAACCCATTTTCTTCCCATGGGTAATTATTATGTTATGCCTTATAATATAGTTTATTTATGTGGAACACATTTATCATGAACATTTTTTAATGGTTGTGACTAGATAGAACTCTAATGTACTGGGTAATATTTTAGTTTCATGATACGTTATGTATGGAATTATGGAGCAAGCCTAATTCATTATGGGACTTTGTCTGCCATATGATATTGTCTAGACAGTTAGTATTGAATCATGTTTATGTCATGATATATATTTTTAACACATTTAATATTTTATCATGGTCTTATGATAAGATGTTCTTTATGTTATTCTTCCATGTGATTACTCATGAGGCTTATCTTTTATGATATCATGTTATACCTTTGACTCACATGTTATATTTCCTTATCATGTTTATTCCATTGGATTTTTAGATAGAACATTTATTTTTGTATTCTACAGGTTTTATTATGCAATTTTAGGAGCTTAAATGGATTTTAAGAGCTTATTATAGAGAAAAAATTTAGGATGTCATGTTTAAGTTTCATTTGATGTAATAAGTCTTCCAAAGAAACTAGGCCTTTACAATCCTTGTGTTGTATTAATGGATATTTTTGTTTAAAAATCATGTAATAATATGTATAAAAGGTTGGGTATTTTATATTTGTTATCATAGAAAAGGTTTAGTAATCCTTTGAATCTATTATGACAAAACTTTAGTGAGATCCTTAGGGATAAGTCTAAGGATAAGACTAAATATAACAAAATATACTGGAATCTTAGAGAATTTTAGAGAAAGTGGTTTCTGAGAAATTACACCCCTATCTAGATAATACTATTGGACATGGTTATAGAAATTATTTACCTAGGGGTAATAACTCCAAAAAAGGCATGCAAGGCTTGACTTAAGTGTTTCCTGGTATATGATAATGAGACTTACTGTGCACTTGGTTTGACACTCCTAGGGGATATGTGTTGGAAATTCATAAACTCTTTATGAAATATTATGAAGGACTTGAAATAATTGTTAGTATAGAAAACATAATAGGAAAAATTACCAAGTATGACCTATATTGATACTTGGAGACTCATAAGTTAAGATATAATTATCATTTATAAGTTATTCCTTCAAAGTTTTTAAGTTTCCTTCTTGTGTGTTAATTCATTCTCACCTTGTTTTTATTATAGTTAATAGAGGAAAATAAGAGAAACCATTCCAATAAACAATATTATAGTCAATTTGATGACTTTAATAATGATATTATTAATCTTATGGGTGTGGGAGATGAGAAAATCATAGAATTACTAGCTTTACTAACTCAAGTTATGAATTATAAAATAAATTGCATGGAACACCCTACTCCTCTCAAGAACGATCGAGTTTTACTGGAGTATTTTATGATAAAATGGAATCCTACCTTTAGTTGATATTATGATCCTATAAACATGGAACAATATATTAACTTCATTGATAATATATTATCAATCCTCTAATGATCATAGAAAGATACAGTTGCACTATCCATTTATTGCATTGATATAGAAGCTGATCAATGGTGGAAACTGATCAAGAACACAAATTCCAAAGAGGATATTGATTCCATGTAATGGGAATACTTCAAGAAAGTATTTTTCAATAAATATTTTTCTTGAACTATCCATATTAAAATGGATAGGGAGTTCCTTGGTCTGAAATAATTTAAAGATGAGTCTATCAAGGTGTTTGAGGAAAACTTCACAAGGCTTGCGTGCTACACCTATGACTTTGTTATCAAGGCTGAAAGTAAGGTGGACCATTTATTTAGTGGTTGAAATCCAATTCTACAAAAAACATTGGAAATTGTATAATTTTATAGCTATGAAGAGATTATCTGTTGTTCCCTCAAAGTTAAGATATAGATCAGTGACTCTCAGTGGTCTCATGGGACTGGAGAGAAAAAACATAAAATAGATTTTTATTTAGGGGTATAAATAGATAAATCTCATGGAGGAAATAAAAAATAAAATACCACATGTAAAAAAGTCATGGGAAGAAGCATCCTATAAATTGACTAATGGGAACTAGAAATGCTTCAACTATGGAAAAGAGGGGCATCTGAATAGTCAATGCTAAAGAGAAATGAAGAATCCCACTAATGGGGAAGAATAAAATAAGGTTTAGATCAACACTATTCCTATATTGAAATGTTTTAACTATAATGAACATATACACTATGCAAGATAATTCCCTAGTCCAAGGGTTTCCAGAAACAATCAACATCAATAACCTCCTAGGTAGTAAGTAAGGGAATATACTATCACTACTGCTAAGGTGGACGCAAATAATGATATGGTGAAAAATACAATAGTTATTCATTCAATAATAAAGAACATAATTTTTTAATATAGATTTATGAATTCTTTCATATCTTATAAGTTTAGTATAACTATTCAAACACCACCTTAAAACATGGGGTCTAAGCTATCTGTGAGAACAAAAAACAGGTAAATTATTGCATCCCAAGTATATTACTCCTCCCCAATCAATGTTTTTGGAATTAATATTCTATAAAATATCATCTTACTTACTTTAGTGTATTTTAATTCTATTTTGATCATATATTGAATATCATTATATAAATACAACATCAACTATCGAGAGAGGGATATTACTCACCACATCCCAAGTCATCCTCTAATTATGTACAAGTGTAATGTGGAGGATGAATCTCCCCTATTTTTTTAAATAATGGATATTATTTTATTATGATAAAGAATATGTAGCCCAAATTATTGATATAAAGGAGAGAATAATTCTTAAAGACATGAATATTGTTGGGGATTATACCAATGTATTCCATGAATAATTTCTTGGTCTTCCTCTCGACTGAGAGGTTGAGTTCTCAATTGAACTTACACTTGGATCTACTCCCATATCAAAGAATAATTACAGAATAACCATAATTAAGTTTGAATAGATGAATAATTATTTATAAGATAATTTCAAAAAGGGTTTTATATGCCTGAATGTTTCACCATGGGGTGCATCGGTCCTCTTCATCAAGAAGAAGGATTGGTCAATGTGCCTCTATATTGATTATCATGAACTCAAAAAAATCATGATATATAACAAGTATCACCTACCATGGATAAATTAATTGTTTGATCAACTATGTGGGGATTAATATTTCTCTAAGGTATAATTTTGGTCGGGATATCACCAATTAAGGGTGAGAAGGAATATATTCCCAAAACAGCCTTTTGAATAAGGTATGGACACTATGAGTTCATAGTGATTCCTTTAAGACTCACTAATGATCCAAAAATATTATTGAATTGATTAATATAGTATTTATATATTACCTTGATAAATTTTGGTAGTCTTTATATATGATATTTTAATTTACTATAAAATAAAGGAGGAGCATTCAACTTATTTTCTGAATTTTTAAGTGATGTCATTAGGCTGCCGAATTTCTGTAAAGGAATTTCTAAACTCAATTTCATCTCATTGAGTTTTACTTCATTGATTTTATTATGCCAAGATTATGTATGGAATAATTTTTTATTTATTAATGTTGTAATTTACACTTCCCTTTATTTTTATATACTATTTCTACACATAATCACCCCATAGATAAATTCTTACGTCATTTTTACAAACTTTGCATGGGAAATCTTAACTCAATCTCCATTATTTGAGTTAAATATCCATGACATTGGTTTTGTTTTTCCAAGAATATGTGTGAATTACCTCCGATTATTTTACACTGAATATTCACTTATATTGGGTGTATTTATATTTTTTACACATAATTATGTCATTGATTTATCCTTGATCTAATGATACAATCTTTGTAAGGGACTACATCTCAATCTTCTTTCATTGAGGCATATCTCGATAATGTGCACCTTTAATATCTTATATGGTGTATATATAACCCTTTTGACATTTTATATCATGAATTTATATATTCTCATGATATTTAAAGTTTCGTTTAATGTTATTCTGTAATTATTTTTATTCAAGTATTTCTCAAGTGTTACGAGACTCTTTAACTGAAACATTTTTCTAAATGTTTTAAAGATTTACTCTTATAAATATTTCTAATTAATGTTCATGTTTTCAAAATGGTTTTAAAGATTTATTTATATGGACATATATGTTTTAAAATTATAAATCTCAAATTTCTTTTAAAAGTTTCAAAGTGGTATGGGACACTTTGATTCAAAAATATCTTTATTAAATGTTTTAAATGGTTTTGGAAATGGATTGAATATTTCAATATCTTGAATTGATTTATTGTTATTGATGAGTGAAGTGTTGATAACTTCAATCTTTTATGTTTTATGATTATACAATGGTACTTTGACATTTGACGGTTGGTTACATGATAAACCATATATGGGTGGTTTTTTGATAAACCTAGGGTGGGTGAGCCCGAGATAGCTCTCAAATGCATTGGGTACTATGAAGGAGGTAAATGTTAATGTTTCTCCTAATAGATTTATGGAATATACTATGATGGGTATTCCAAATGTAAATCTCTATGTAGCTGTGAAAGCTACAATGTAAGTACGATATAGATGCCACAAGTTACCTTTATGATTTATGATTTCTATGTGTTATTCATAAATCTAATTATTTCATGAGGTATGTTAAAGAGCTTATGTTTTATGATTTAGAAGTATGATTTCATTGATTTGTATGTATTGATGGACTAATGTTTTCTTTCCTTATTTTATAACCCTTACTGATCTTTTTATGCTCATCCCAAGTTTTTGAAATGTTTTTCACAGGGTATAATAAAGGGTAAGAGAAATGAAGTATTCAAGAAGATTTATATTAAGAAAATAACTCTTGTTTTATTTAAGGAGTTTTATTATTGTGAAAAAATTGGATAGAGTATAAGTGTATAATTTTTAATTTTTGGGATGTAATGTAATAGTTACAGCCTAATTCTCTAAAATTCTAAACCTGAAAATATCCTCAATGTGAATTCTTAACTTAACTTAATATTATGTAATGTTTAAGGTTGGGGTCTTACATGAATAGTCCATCCTAAGTGCTTTTTTTTATAAATAAAATGATGATGTGCATGTCTTTGGCATTATAGGTGAGACATGAGGTGATACAAGTAGCTTAACCTCCTTAGCTTCAGAGGGTCGATGATAGGGATCAGGCATGGTGATCTAAGCATTCATGGGGTTAGGAACTCGCTTGTTAGTTGTGTGTTACTCGGTGAGGAACATTTCCCACATATTACTAATAGATTTCGGTAATCCGCCACATGTTTAGGGAATGTATCCTATATTTATGGAGTTAGGTCATCCTTCATCTTTTATGTGCTACTTAGGGTCCAAGTTCTCTACCTATGGAGTTAGGACACTCCTCATTTGTTGTGTGCTACTCGACAAGGAACGAGTTTTCCATTGTAGTTATGAGAGGTGATAGGGGTTTCTAGTTGGATTGTTCTGATTCTTGGGGCTACTAACTGATTTCTTCTATAGTTGGGTTATGTAGAGAAAAACTCTCTCCTAGGCCTCGTGTTCTCTTTTTTAAAACATATCTGGATATTCTCTTCTCTGGTTTATTCTTTCTTTCTTGCCTGTGCGATTTTGAGTTTATTAGTCTTCTTTTTATTCCTTTGTGGTTTTTAGGATGTATTACTAGATATGTATATACTCACCCATGAATAGCCATCTTCAAATGTATGTGTTGTATCGTATACTAATGATGAATAGTTTAGTGGTAACTTTAGTGGACACAGTGTTGATGGATCCTAGTGGTACTCGAAGGTGTTGGAAGTGAATGATATTTTGTGTATAAATCTTGTTCATTTTGGGGACCTATTCACCTCAACTATTAAGGTTGGTTTTTCCTTTTGGGTTCTTAGATGTGTATCTTACCCCTTTTTCATTATGGTTTATGAACTAGCTAATCCTTTGTGGATTTCATCATTTGTCACATACATTATATATTTAATTTAGTTTTATTTTTCTATTTTTTGTTGTAATGTTCTTTGTAGAGATGTGTGTTATGTACAAATATATTCACTACAAAAAAAGAGCTCTTAGCATCGTTTTATTAGTGACGGTTCTAATAACCACCTCCAATCAAATATTATTAAATATAATTTAAGTATAGCAGTGATTTCACTGAAACCACTACTAATTTTTTTAATATTTAGTGTTGGTTTTGTTTAAAACAACACTAATATTAAAAAAACAATAATTGACCCCCTCCCACCCGATGCCCTAACCCCTCCCCCTCCCCCCAATCCCTCTACCCCACCTCTCCCCGACACTGGCAACTGGCCCTACACCTTGGCCCCACCTCTCCCCAATGTTGGTTACTGCCCCTCCCCCTCGGTCACGCCTCTCCCCAATGTCGAAAACTACCCCTCCCCTGGGCCCCACTTCTCCCTGAAGCTAGTGACTTCCCCTCACCATCGGCCACACCTCTCCCCAACGCTGGCGACCACCCCTCCCCCTTGGACCTGCCTCTCCCCGACGGTGATCCCCATTCTCTCCAACATCTCACCCATCCCCCTAGTCCCCCTTCTTATAGAAGGCTCGCCCCTTGGACCTGACGGTGGCTTCCCCTCACCCTACCCTCACCTATGGTCCTCGTGACCCCAACCCCACATGTTTCCTGACGACGACCCCACAGCGACCCCCCCCCCTACTCCTTGACGATGATCCCCAATAGAGGCATTTCTTCCCCTTTCCCCGATGAGTTCAATCTCCAATCGTAAGGTACAATTTTATAATATTTTATGATTTTTTTATATATCATTATGTAGTATATCATATTGTATAATCAAATTATAAATTTTATCACTCGGGAATCCTATACACATAAATATCATTAATTCTTGTTATAAATGAGGATCATGAATCATTTATATGATGAATTCTTGTTTATCCATGGGGTTATAAATAGTTTATAACTGCATGATTTATTTCTCACTCATGAATGTGTGGTGAGTAAGCCTTAGTGAGTTTGGGATAATGGTTGATTAAAGGATAGGCAACCAGTTGGTTTTATTGATTATTCACTAAAGTTTTAGTATGCTTCTTTCACACTGGCATGAGAGTTTCTAAGTAAGAACATACTGAGTATACTTGTATGTTCCCCATGATTTTATATGCTACATTTATAGAATTATAGGATAGAGTTGGTGATCAAGCTAGATGAAATTGGGTGATGTTTAATTTTGATTGTACTTGTTTGGTTAACCATTTATATATTTATATCTGAATATACAGGGAGAAGAGTGGAAATAAAATAACTATACATAAAAGTTAGATTAATTTACCTTGAAATGAACCCCTATATGCCAAGGGTTTAGAGGAATTTTTAAGATTATGCAATTACAAATCGATCAGTGGATGGTAGAATAAATTTTTTCTGTCCTGATTGAAAATTCAATCGATGGTTGAATAGAAATGAAGTATATGAGTATTTGATATTGAAACAGCTTCCTAATCGATGTTTATTTTTGATTTTCCATGGTGAATCGAATTTTATGGAAATTAAAAATAATGAAAATCCTTTAAATGAAACAAAAAGTGACCCACTAGAGGAGAATTCAGTTCAAAATTCGATAAATAATGCATTTGGATTTTAATGATACAATTTCCAAGATTTTAATAGATCAATGGAACCTTTAGTTGATCTTGAGTAGGTTAATCTTATTTGGAACTTCAATGACCAAAAAATGGTTTTTATTAATTAGTTAAAGATGAGCAAAAAAATTGTATGAAGGGTGTACCAAGTATTCAAAGTTGTATTTTCTACTTACGTTGTATCATATCAAGTGTCTCTATGGAATTTCTGAAAAAGAAATGTATGTGATTTTAGAGATTATTCATGATGTATTTAGTGAAGCTAAGATCCATTTATCATTCTATGAGATGAATAAAGTCATCAAAAAACTTGGTATTGATTATACAAAGATACATGCATGCCCTAATGATTGTATGTTTTATTTGGGAGAAGAGTCTGATAAAGAAGAATGCATAAGATGTCATACAAGAAGATAGAAATCAATGAACAACAATGAGAGTATAAATCAATGCAACCCCGGGAAGAAATATAATAAGAAAACTCCTGCAAAGGTATTGTGTAACTTTCCTCTGAAACCATGCTTGCAAATATTATTCATGTCATATAAGACTACATACATCATGAAGTGGCTTTATTGAGATAGTAACGATGGCTTGATGAGATATCCAAAAGATTAAACATCATGGAAAATGTTTGATTTTTTATATACAAAAAAAATTCAGATCCTAGGAATGTACATTTGGGATTGGCTTCTAATGGTTTTAAACCTTTTGGTACTTTAAGTACTAATTATATCATTTATCCAATTGTTTTGATCCCCTGTAATCTACCTCCATGTATGTTTATGAAGAAAAATTATTTCATTATTTCGATGATTATTCCTAGAATAAAAATGCTTGTAAATGGTATTGAAGTATACCTATAACCACTAATTAAAGAATTGTGAGAATTGTGGGATGATGGAATGGAAACATATGATGCTTCAATAAGAAAACTATTCAAAATGCACATTGATTTAATTTGGATAGTTAGTGAATTTTCTAGATTGGTAAATTTATATGGTTGGAACACTCGTACTGGTTTATCTTTCCCAATTTCTAGTTTTTATTTTGAACCTCAACGATTACCTCATAGCAGAAATGTTGTTTTATGTGTCATTATTTATTTATTTATTTATTCTTCTCATAAATTCATGTTTAATGAGACATAATTCAATGGAGGTATTGAATTGATAAATCCAACGAAGGTGTTATCTAGTTCATAAATCTTGGGACAATTAATGAATGTCACTGAAGAATTTGAAAAATGTAATCAGTTTAAAGAGGGGGAGGGTATGAGGTACAGTATCTAAAGGAGTTGGAAAAAAATAATCTAAGAAAAAGAGTAAAATTTTCAAACTTCCTTATTGGGAGTTTAATTTTACATGTCTTAATCTTGGTGTAATTCATATTGAGAAGAATGTCAGTGAAAATTTAATTTTCACATTGCTTAATAAGTAGGGTAAATTAAAGGATCTCCTTAATGCTTGTAAGGATTTGGAGTCAATGAATATAAATCATGGTTTGTGGGAAAATGAGAATGTAAAGTATCCTTTCGATATTTTTACATGAAAAATCATGATAAAGACATATTCCTTTGAAATTTAAATAATTTAAAAGTTCCAGATGGATATTCAGGTAACATATCAAGGTGCATTGACTTAAAACATTTAAAGTTACATGGATTAAAAATTCATGACTCATATATTCTGATGGATTGTTGTCATTGATATTGCGTAATACATTACCTAAAAAATTAATTGTGGTTCTAGTTTAGTTTTGTACCTTTTTTAGAGATCTTCATGGAGAAACTCTAAATCTAACTGAGCTTGATAAATGTCAAGAAATAATTGTTTTGACACTTTCATTTGGAGATGTTATTTCCCCATTTATTCATCACTGTGATGATTCGTTTGACAATTCATTTGGTTAAAGAAGCTAAACTTGGTGGATTGGTACACTATCAATGGATGTATCCAATTGAGATGTACGTTGATATTATTTTTATTTTCATTAGTGGATTCAATTTTATAAAATTATTATGTAATTTTTTTTAATATGTTTCTTATTTTTTTCATGAGGTACTTAGGTCATTTTAAATTATATGTGAGGAATAAAGCTCAACTAGAAGGATCTACTATTGAAGGTTACATAGTTGAAGAGTGATTAGCCTTTTATTCTAGGTATTTGGATGGGTTTGAGACTAGATTCAATAATGTTGGATGCATTGACATCATATCCACTAATTTTAGTTCTGAAAACCAGTCATTGGTACTTCCAACTATTGGACAACCAATTAGAAAGGGGGAAAATTTTACACTGACTGAATTGGAGTTCCTACAATCATATAGATATGTGATACTCAATAGTCTTATTTCATATCCATTTATTGAAGAATTGTGATTGAAAAAAAAGAGGTGGCTAAGGGGTCGATCTCTAAATGAGTTGGAATTAACAAAAGTTTTTAATAAGGAGATTGTCGAATGGTTCACCCATCATGTAAGTATATAATTATATTCATATTATTGACATGTAGTTATTTTTTCTATGTTAAAAGTAACACCTTATATATATTTTTCTAGATAATGAATGTTGAAAATCGAGATGAGATATAAAATGATTTGAAGTTTTTGGCTCGAGGTCCTCTAAGGAAAGATAAGGGATTTGATGCCTACAATATTCATGGCTTCAAGTTTCATACAATTTATCATGAAGAATACTTAAAAACTCAAAATAGTGGTGTATTTATACTTACAGAGGTGGGATACTGTGTAAATATGGATGCTATAATTGAATTAAACTATCATGGTCAATTCTTAGTTCTATTATTCAAATGAAAGTGGGTCTACATTGATTGGGGCATAATGAAATATCTATTAAATTTTAATTATGTCAACTACTCTCTCTTGATCTATACCGATGAGCGTGCAGAGCATGATCCATTTATCTTGGCTTCACAATTGAAGATGTTTTATTATGTGGATGATGAAATAAATAAAGGTTAGAGTGTTTTTGTATTCTTAAAGTAGAGAGACTTATATGATATGGGTGATGAAGATCAATTGGTACTTTGTGATAGTGAATCTCATCAACCAAAAAACATTGAAATTTTGTTTACAAACAATATCAAAACAATATAACCTACAAGAGAGGGTGAAAATGAAGCACTCATCATAATGAAGGTTGATAACAATGAAGACAATGAAGATGAAGATAACTGGATGTATAAATTGGTGATAAAAATATATTAAAATTTCTCGCTGATAAGTGTTTCATACATATATACATTGTTAAAGTTTTTATTATTTTTTTGTAAAAAAAATAGCTTTTATTTTTTTATAAATTTAATATATCTAAATCATTTTAATTGTAGTAATATTGAGAACAAAAAAAATTAAAGATCATAATCGATCAGCATATCGGATTACACCACCAATACTATTAGCTTCAGTGGATCTAAGTGACTCCATTATACCTAATACTACTAGATATCCATCTATTTCCCCAAATATTGTTGGTAGGCAATCATCCAATTCACCTCTGTTGGGACCACTTTGTGTTTGAAGATTGTATTTGTTGTCAACAGTTGTCAATACTCATCAAAATGAAGAAGGAGATGAAGAAGGACTAAAAAGTTAGTGGAGATTGGCTGAAGTGAGGTTGTCTGGAGAATTGTTGTGGAATCATATCATTGGATGTCATACTTGAGAAATTATCTATGAAGTTAATTCAGACGATTGTTGAACTGATCCTAAGTTCAAAGAACTTGTGTCAAAGGTGACACATTGTTTACAACAATGAAGAATGGAGAAGTATCATCCATTTGAGGATGATTGGAGCAGAATGGTGAAGTATCATCTATCTAAGGATGGTTGAAGAAGAATGAGAATTTGAAGAAGACAATGCAATGCTTCATGATTGCATGAGAACCATTCAAGAGCTTACTTGAAGAAAAGAATCATACGATTTGAATGAATTATAGAATGATGGTTGAAGATGAAAAAAAATAGTGTGGAAGGACTTGGAATTCTAAGAAGGTGTTTGAAGAATCCTTAAGCCTCCACTTTTTTAAGAAGAGAGATAAATGGAATTCTTTGGTATTAACACTCCAAAAGGAATTGAGGATTTGAAGTGAGGATGAAAGAAGTAATTTGGAATTCATATTCCAAAAAGAATGGAGTAAACTATGACGATGCTTTGCTGATTTGTATTTCACAAATATCATAAAGTTTTGAGAACTTGTGATGCAAGCCTTATGAAGGATAGGGGGAGTAAAGAAGTGTTTTTGGAAAAGGAAATAAAGTGGCGCGCAAGTCAAGAGTGTCACGCAAGTCAAAAATGGCGCGCAAGTATTGGCGTGCAAGTATATGAGTATATGTGGCGTGCAAGTCATAATTTAGGATCATCACATCAAAATTTGACAAAGGAAATAAAATGGCGCGCAAGTTAAAGATTGACGCGCAAGTCAAAAAGTGGCGCTCAAGTATGGCACGCAAGTATAAGTGGCGCGCAAGTGTATGTTGCGCGCCAGTCATATTTCAACATCATCATATCAAAATATGACAAAGGAAAGAAAGTGGCGTGCAAGTGATGAAGTGGCGCGCAAGTGATGAAGCGGTGCACAAGTGATGAAGCGGCGTGCAAGTGATGAAGTGGCGTGCAAGTATTGACGTGCAAGTCTAGGGTGCACAAGTCACAAAAATGCCTATAAATAGACGACTCACCTCCTCATTTTTAAAGGCTCAACACTTAAGAGAAAATTTGAGCTCTGAGCGCGTAAGTAGTAGAGAGTTTTTTGCCGTGAAAGTGTTGGCGGGAAAGTCTGTCGTGCAAGTCTTCCGCGCAAGTCTATCGTGAAAGTCTTGCCACACAAGTTTTGTCGTGCAAGTAGCAGCGCGCAAGAAGAGGCGCGCAAGTTATAGGCATGCAAGTATAGGGCACGCAAGTAGGGAGGCGCGCAAGCAGGGTGGCGTGCAAGTAAGGATTGGCGCGCAAGCTGTGAGTTGTTATAGAGCAAGAAGAAGAAGAAGAAGAAGAAGAGATTGGTGCATATGGTTTTGCACTAAAAGAAAACGTATGAAGAAGAGAAGGTTTCAGTGCATCTGGTTGTGCATTGAAGAAGTAGAAGAAGAAGAAGAGTTTTCTTCTTACAGGTTTGCTGCATAGAAAGAAGTGAATAATAAGAAGAATAACAGAGTATGCCCAACTGAAGGTTAACAATTATTCAGGGCATCTTAATTCAGATGATGTTATGTGAGCGGATCCTCAGTGTCTGAATAATCACATTGGTGTATGTGATTCTAGCAAAGAAGATACAAGAAGTTTTAGGGAAGTTGGTTGTTGCACTAAGAAGAAGAAAGAAGAAGATTAGTGCAGTTGGAGTTGCACTAGAAAAGAAGAGAAGGAAAGAAGGAAGAATTTCTTGCCTACTACTTTGAAAGTAATCAAGTGAACAGCACTAAAGAAGACCAAGAACAGAACCTACCTTTTGAAGAAGGAAGAAGACTGTCTCCAAAGGTAGTATAAAGAACCAGCTAGATGCTACAAGTTAGGATAGGTCATCACCAGTCCAGGGAAGAGGATTGTTTCCCACCCCCCTCTAAGTGTAGGGACTCACACTGGCTAGAGGATTGTTTTCCTATCCACTCCATTGTAAAATCATATCACACTATAATGGATAATCCATGCACTGGTCATACCCATGCATGGAAAGGACGTAGCTACTCTTATTGAGTGGTGAACCTTGTAAAAATATCATGTGCATATTTTTATTGCTTTCTATTATTGCATGCGACAGGGAAAAGAGAATAAGAGAATCAAGATCCTAATAGGTCAAGAGGTACAGGGATAAAATTTGAAATTGGTTTAAAAAAGTCCCCAACACTGATTCACCCCCCCCCCCCCCCCCCCCTCAGTGTTAGACATATCCCAAACTGGTCCTCTCAATTGGTATCAGATCCAGGTTCACCTCTGTTGGATTCTCTACAGTGAAGTTATTCTCTTTTGAAGATTTGAGTTTCTTTCCTGAATTATCAATGAAGTGCACTTTCAGTGAAAATTTTGTTAGCTCTGAACAGGAGGCTATATCTATCAAGACCATGATGAATAGGAAAAAGAAGGATAAAAGAAATTTGAAGAAGAAGTCCCTCCTATCTAAAGGAGAGGATGTATCTGGTTCTCTATATCTGGCAGACATTGAAGACACACCAGACTTGGAAAGTTATGATAAGGTGGCTCAAGTTTCCACTAAGAAGATGGATAACCTTCCTACCTCAACTGATCAAGAGGTATGTGTTAGTACATTTTAAAATTATCCTCATGATGAAAATGCTAGCACAAGTGGTGATGATCAATCTACAACATATCAAGAAATGTCAGTTGATAGATTAAGAATGATTCTTCATGGTATTCCTGAAGAAAGTAAATCCCTGGTTTGTGGAGTATTTCAATTTATGTAGGAAAATATCACTCAGTTGGAAGAAGAAATTGATGTTTTGGAGAAAGGCTTACAAGCAAAAATTGTTGAATGTTTAAAGCTCTCCAGACAGGTTGGAGCCTTTGAAGAAACCAAGAGGGGATTTTAAGTAATCTCCTCAAAGTGGCTAAAAGATGTTGAAGAAAAAGAGGGATTCAATAAGACTCTAGAAGAAAAGATCCATGCACTTAAAGATGAGCTGAAAAAAGGCAATTGTGTCAAGGAGTTATATTTGGAAAAATATTCCAAGAAGATCAATGAACTTGACTCTTTGTTACAAAACAAAGTGAAGATGCATGAAGCTGAAGTTGAAAGATTAAAGAAGGACGTGAAGAGAATATGACTATGATTAAAGACCATGAATTCATCCTCAATATAAGATTTCTTGAATTGGAAGCCGAGTTGACCAATCTTGAGAAGACATATATTGAGTCCTCACAGAAGAAGGAAACAGTTGCTGCTAGTACTCAATGCTCATTGGAGGATTCTACTATCAAAAGACCTCCAACATGTGATAAGAAGATCATGACTTCACTCATTGATCTATCACAAGCAGCTGAGAATGTAAAGGTATCATCCATACCAACTTGTACTAATGTCTCCAAAATTTCCTCTACCAAAAGTATGGGTTGGAAGAAAAATTATAAACAAGTATGGATGAAGAAAAGTGAGAAGAAACCTACCACCATACCTAGAGTGGATAGGGGAAAGAGTGTGGAATACAAATCTCCACAGAAATCACAACATACCAAGAAGAAGACTCAACAACCTTATCAAGAAGATGACAAGAAGTCAAGGTTTGTAGTTCAATGCTAGTGCTGCAATAGGTTTGGGCATTGTGAACTGGATTGTTGGTATAATCCCTTAAATGTAAAAGCATAGAGAAAGTCCATCTCAAGGGGGAGAAATCCAGAGAAGAATAAGCAACATCCACATATCCAGAAACATTTGTATACTACAAACAGATTTGGAATGTTAGATAACATCTGTGATGTATGCAATAGGAGTGGTCATATGAATGGTGCATGTTCATATAAGAAAAGAAGACCACAGAAGCTGGGCAAGAATGAAGAAGCATCCTTGGGAAGAAATCAGACGAATAATGTGAAAAAAAATTCTCCTAAGAATATTTCAAGAATGAAATATGAGATTTCCTTGGATTCTAAATCCAAAAAGGTGAAGGGTGGTGCATCCAAAATAACTACCAAGAAAGAAGCCACTCAGAAGAATCCATGTAGAAGATCTAATCTTAATTCCTCAATCCCTAATGATATATTGGTGGTTTGGCCAGAAGATTTGGACCGAATGAGGAAAATAAAAGATGCACAAGATAAGGATAGTGCTAAATGAAAAAAGAAGATTCTACATGAATACAATGAAGTTCTATGTGTGAGGTTCAACAAGTCTGGTCATACTGTGAGAAATTGCTTTGAATTTATTCCAGCACAACAAGAATTCACGAAGAGGATGAAAGTTGCACCGGGAGATTCTAGTGCTTGGAAATCTCTTGAAGAAAGGAGATTCACACACAAAGAGACAGAAAAGGTATTGAGATCCACACATCCACATTCAAAATTAATGATCAAATGTGAAAGTGTGAGGAGTGGAGAAAATGAAGAATCTTGGTTGAGAAAATCATCTCAGCCTTCCTGCTCACATTGAAGAAGCATGGAGGATCCACCTTATTCCCTTAAATATTTGTGTATTGTATTTGTTATGATAATACAGGGAATTGAAGGTGAAGCAAGATCTCGGGGGGAGAACCAAAGATTCAGTGATGATAAGTGTTCCCTTGAGGGGGAGACACATGAATAAGTTTCCAAAGTCATTATCTCAATAAGTATGAACTTCAGTTGGTACTAAATTCTACTACTCTGAAGATTGTCTGAAGATCACGTCATTGAAAATGGTATGTTATTTCTAAATCTATAATCCTTGGTTACTCAAAATAAAGATAATTCTACAAAGGTTGAGTAATAAAGATAATCAATGACATAAGAAGAGTGAAAGTGCCTCAAGGCCACTTATCCTGGCAATTTCACTTGAATATTTTTTATCTATTTGTTGATGTGAGTGCAGGAATTTCAGGTTGATTATTTCTTATCACATTCAATATCTTCAGTCTGGAATGAAAGTGGAAAACCCTTGAAGACAAGTGTATGAGTTCTCATCTCATGTGGTGTCATATTCAGTGGGTAATGGATAGCTTTGTTGTCTAAATCAAATCCTCTTGTTTTCTACACCGAGCATTGCTCAAGTAGACTTAGAGTGAAATGATTGATGACACATTTCTTAAGAATGGAATGATACCCTCTCTACCATGAACTTTGTATTTCTTGTCAATAAGGGGGAGAGAAATGAAATGAATGTCTAGGGGAGAGAAAGAAGTAAAGGTGAGAGATAAGATTCTCATTTTGAAATTGACACATTCATCTGAGGAGACTTTAAGGTATTGATAACAAAATACAAAGGGAGATATTTTTGGGACCACTTTGTGTTTGAAGATTGTATTTGTTTTCAACAATTTTCAATACTCGTCAAAATGAAGAAGGAGATGAAGAAGGACTAAAAAGTTAGTGGAGATTGGCTGAAGTGAGGTTGTTTAGAGAATTGTTATGGAATCATAGCATTGGATGTCATACTTGAGCAATTCTCTATGAAGTTAATTCAGACGATTGTTGAACTGATCCTAAGTTCAAAGAACTTGTGTCAAAGGTGACACATTGTTTACAACAATGAAGAACAGAGAAGTATCATCCATTTGAGGATGATTGGAGCAGAATGGTGAAGTATCATCTATATAAGGATGGTTGAAGAAGAATGAGAATTTGAAGAAGACAATGCAATGCTTCATGATTGCATGAGAACCATTCAAGATCTTACTTGAAGAAAAGAATCATACGATTTGAATGAATTAGAGAGTGATGGTTGAAGATGAAAAAAAATAGTGTGAAAGGACTTGGAATTCTAAGAAGGTGTTTGAAGAAGCCTTAAGCCTCCACTTTTGGAAGAAGAGAGATAAATGGAGTTCTTTGGTATTAACACTCCAAAAGGAATTGAGGATTTGAAGTGAGGATGAAAGAAGTACTTTGGAATTCATATTCCAAAAAGAATGGAGTAAACTATGACGATGCTTTGATGATTTCTATTTCACAAATATCATAAAGTTTTGAGAACTTGTGATGCAAGCCTTATGAAGGATAGGGGGAGTAAAGAAGTGTTTTTGGAAAAGGAAAGAAAGTGGCGCACAAGTCAAGAGTGGCGTGCAAGTCAAAAATGGCGTGCAAGTATATGAGTATATGTGGCACGCAAGTCATAATTCAGGATCATCACATCAAAATTTGATAAAGGAAATAAAATGGCGTGCAAGTTAAAGATTGGTGTGCAAGTCAAAAAGTGGCGCGCAAGTGTGGCGCGCAAGTGTGGCATGCAAGTGTATGTTGCGTGCAAGTCATATTTCAACATCATCATATCAAAATATGACAAAGGAAAGAAAGCGGCGCGCAAGTGATGAAGTGGAGCGCAAGTGATGAAGCGGTGCGCAAGTGATGAAGCGGCGCGCAAGTGATGAAGTGGCGCGCAAGTATTGACATGCAATTCTAGGGCGCGCAAGTCACAAAAATGCCTATAAATAGATGACTCACCTACTCATTTTTAAAGGCTCAACACTTAAGAGAAAATTTGAGCTCTGAGCGCGCAAGTAGTAGAGAGTGTTTTGCCGCGCAAGTGTTTCCGCGCAAGTCTGCCGCGCAAGTCTGCCGTGCAAGTCTGCCGCGCAAGTCTGCCGCGCAAGTCTGCCGCGCAAGTCTGCCGCGCAAGTCTGCCGCGCAAGTCTGCCGCGCAAGTCTTGCCGCGCAATTTTTGGCGTGCAAGTAGCAGCGCGGAAGAAGAGGCACACAAGTTGTAGGCATGCAAGTATAGGGCGCGCAAGTAGGGAGGCGTGTAAGCAGGGTGGCGTGCAAGTAAGGATTGGTGCGCAAGCTGTGAATTGTTCTAGAGTAAGAAGAAGAAGAAGAAGAGCTCGGTGCATATGGTTTTACACTGAAATAAAACGTGTGAAGAATAGAAGGTTTCAGTGTAGCTGGTTGTGCATTGAAGAAGTAGAAGAAGAATAAGAAGAGTTTACAACTTACAGGTTCGCTGTATAGAAAGAAGGGAAGAAGAAGAATAGAGTATTCCCAAATGAAGGTTGAAAATTATTCAGGGCAGCTTAATTCAGATGATGCTCTGTGAGCGGATCCTCAGTGTCTGAATAATCACATTAGTGTATGTGATTCTAGCCAAGAAGAGACAAGAAGTTTTAGTGCAGTTGGTTTTTGCACTAAGAAGAAGAAAGAAGAAGTTTAGTGCAGTTGGAGTTGCACTAGAAAAGAAGAGAAGGAAAGAAGGAAGAATTGCTTGCCTATTACTTTGCAAGTAATCAAGTGAATGGCACTAAAGAAGACCAAGAGCAGAACCTACCTTTTGAAGAAGGAAGAAGACTATCTCCAAAGGCAGTATAAAGAACCAGCTAGACGTTGCAAGTTGGGCTAGGTCATCACCAGTCCAGGGAAGAGGATTGTTTCTCACCCCCCTCTAAGTGTAGGGACTCACACTGGCTAGAGGATTGTTTTCCTAGCCACTCCATTGTAAAAGCATATCACACTATAATGGAGAATCCATGTACTGTTCATACCCATGCATGACAAGGACGTAGCTACTCTTATGAGTGGTGAACCTTGTAAAAATATCATGTGCATATTTTTATTGATTTCTATTATTGCATGCGACAGGAAAAAGAGAATAAGAGAATCAAGATCCTAACAGGTCAAGAGTTAGAGGGATAAAAGTTGAAATTGGTTTAAAAAAGTCCCCAACACTGATTCACCCCCCCTCTCAATGTTAGACATATCCCAAACTGGTCCTCTCAACCTCTAGCGATGGAGCATTTGTTTACCCCTCTATTTAAGGGATATTTCCAAGTTATCATTACTGGTATGTATATCATTGTAAAAAATTCTATATATTTTATTAAATTTTTAATGCATTTTTCAAACAGATAAATATACATGGAAGATGAATGGGATCTGAATGAAATCAAGAGTATTGTTCCATTTTATGAGTTTCGGGTGCCTACCGGTGATACTTCCGGAATCTATGGGTAGATTATTGGGTAGATTTCTTGTGAGGCGGTGAGATTTCCCATTAATTATAAAGATTAGAGGAATATTTCTACAGGTTGAAAACGAGTTTTTTGATACTCAAGTAACTATAATATTAATTTAATATTCCTTGATAACTAATTTAAAAGACATGAGTACAATTTTATAATATACTTAAAAAGTGTTATGTTTTTTATTTCTAGATGTTTATTCATATTGATGTACCCAGTTTTATTTTAAACCCACGGACATGGAAAATTTTGGGAAAGAAATAGAGTGATTTTAAATGGAGATTATGGAATGAGTTTAATGAAACATCTCTAATCTCGTGATAGATGTATGAGAAAGTGTTTGAGGGAATTTATTGTGAGAAATGGAAGTTGTTTTTCGATATTAACAAAGATGCATCTCATGAGGTAATTACATATTTTACAGTATCATAATAACATAAACATAGTAAAATTATATTTTTTTATCAATTTTCCATTTTTTGTAGGAATTATCTATAAAAATACTATGAATTGTGAGAATAGTCATTCCTCATGCTAATGGGTCATAAATATTTTCGAGAAAATGAACAATTTTGGGTTTTATTTTATTCATTATTATTTATATCATTTTATTATAATTCAATGTTTGTTATAAATTGTTTATATATTTTTATAAAGTCTAATGAATTAGGTCATTATGTTGGTCTAACAGAGATGTGGTTTAAAGTGCATAGGAAACCCAATGGTAGTTTTGTAAATGATCATACCAAAGAAGTTGGAGTAAGTACTTTTCATTACCATTTCATATGATTTCATTACTATAAAAACATAATAATGAAAAATATATTATAACAACAAAAAAATCTTAAATCCAATTAAATGTGGTCGGTTACATGGATCAAATGATACCAATTTGGCATCATTTGATACATCTAGTGGCCCCAATTAATTTGGTTTAAGGATTTTTTGTTTTTATAATTTATTTTTCAATATTAATTTTTTATAATAATGAAATAACAATAAATAGTAATGAAAATTTTATTGGTTAGATAATATTATGAAGTTAATATATTTTAAAAAATAATTGTCAATATTTTTGTATTAACATATTAAAATTCAAGAAGTCTAGGATGAACACTTCACAGTCATCATCAGATTCCTAGAATAATGAAATTGTAATCGTTTTAGGGAAGGAGCATCCTGAACATATATGGGGGATGGATTTTGGGCCTACTCCATCAGTTGTATTTGGTAGGGTTTCGTCATCAATTACTGCTACACCCATAGGGGGTTTGAGTGGTGTCATTGATCTGGAATCACAAAGAGAAATTGCAAGGTTTAAATAAAAAGTGAAAGAATAAGACTCTTATAGGAAAACACGGGATAAGTTGTGGTCAGAAATGGAAAATGATTTAGTTTTTATATTTCAGCGGATGACCAGCATGATACTCGAGGAAATTATCAGCCTTATAGGTCATCTCACCGAGTTAAATTATAAATTTCATAGATCATTCGCATATTTGAAAATAACATATACAAATTCCGTAAATAAAATTAAAATGAAACTTTTATATTGTAAACACACACTTCGAGTCATACTAATCACATATTGTTCTATATTGATGTGTGTTTTATTCCTAAACATCAAAAATGAATTATATATCATTATCTGTAAGTTTGAAAACAATTTGAGCTCGTTTTCTCTGCTTTGACTCAATAAATAGTTTGTAAAGGTACCAAAGCCTTTAAAAATGTGTGTTAGGGGGTCAAAACCAAAAAAAACGACATCGAATTGCCATGAAATCAGAGTACAATTATTGTTGGTTGATTTTTGAAATGTAAGAACTGATTGAACATCATTTTGAGTTGCAGTTTACTAGGGATGCCTGTAAATGCATTTTTAGTGTTTTAAAATGCTAAAACATGCATGTAATGGTTTAAACCATAGAAAAAAGCCTCATATTGATTTGAACTCGTGAAATAACCACATTTGAATTATTTTTGATGTGTACGTGTAGACAACGCATCAATTTGACTTGCGGTGTGGTCGGAATGCCTCATTAAACAGTTTTTAAAGGTACCATTGCCTTTAAAAACGTGTGTCTGGGGGTCAAAATCAGAAAAAACAATGTCATATTATCATTAAATCATATGAAAATGACCATGAGTTTACTTTTGAAATTTAGGAACCAACGACACATCATTCTGTGTTACGGTTTTCCCACGATACATGTAAACGAGTTTTTATTGTTTTAAAACACTAAAACATGTGTTTCATGGTCCAAACCATAGAAAACAACCTCATATTGATATGAAATCATGTTAAAATCACATTTTAATTATTTTTTATGTGTTTGTATGGACAATACATTAATTTTATGTGTGGTGTTGTCAGAATGGATCAATAAATAGTTTTTAAAGGTACTAAAGACTTTAAAAACATGTATCGGTGGGTAAAAACTAAAAAAACATCATTGGATTGCCATTAAATCATATGAAAACAACTATATATTGGTTTTTGAAATTTATAAATTGGAGGTACATCATTCTGAGTTATGCTTTTCCCAAGATGCTCATAAGCACGTTTTTAGTGTTTTAAAACACAAAAACATGCGTGTAATGATCAAAACCATAGAAAATGACCTCAGATTGATGTGAAATTATGTAAATCTACCTTTGGGTTATTTTTGACATGTACATGTAGGCAAAATGTTGATATGATGTGTGATGTGGTCGAAATGACTCAATAAACTGTTTTAAAAGGTACCAAAACCTTTAAAAATGTGTGTTGGAGGGTCAAAACCCAGAAAACATCATCATACTGATATGAAATTAGAGGAAAATGATCATAGATTTATTTTTTAAATGTAGTAACTGACGACACATCATTCTGAGTTACGGTTTTCCTAGGATGCCTGTAAATGCGTTTTTAGTGTTTTAAAACACTAAAACATGTGTGTAATGGTAAAAACCATAGAAACAACCTCATATTTATATAAAATAATTGGAAATCCACTATTTATTTATTTTTTATGTTTACATGCAAACAAAACCTCAATCTGACATGCGGTGTGACCATAATGGCTCGGTGAACAGTTTTTAAATGTATCAAAGCCTTTAAAAATGTGTCTGGGGGTCAAAATCAAGAAAGATCATCAGATTTCTATAAAATTATAGTACAATGACAGTATATTTATTTTTAAAATTTATAAACCTATAGAACATAATTCCTAGTTATGGTTTACCTAGGATGCCTATAAACATGTATTTCGTATTTTAAAACACTAAAACATGTGTGTAATAGTAAAAATCATAAAAATGACCTCATATTGACATGAAATCATGAAAAAACTACCATTGAGTTATTTTTGACATGTAATCACATACAAAATGTCAATGTAATGTGTGGTGTGGTCAGAATGGCTCAGTAAATAGTTTTTAAAGGTACTAAAGCCTTTAAAAACGTATGTTGAGGGGTTAAAACTAGAAAACGTCATAGAACTGTCATGAAATAATAGGTAAATGAATTTAGATTAATTTTTTAAATTTAGGAATTTATGACATTTCATTCTGAGTTATGTTTTCTCATGATTCTTGTGAATGGGTTTTTAGTGTTTTAAAACACATAAACATGCATGTAACAGTCAAAACCATATAAAATGAACTTAGATTGATGTAAAATCATGGTAAAAATACCATTGAGTTATTTGTGATGTTTATGAATAGAAAACATGTCAATTTTACATGTGGTGTGGTTAAAATGGCTCGATAAACAGTTTTTAAATGCACCAAAGACTTTAAAAATGTGTGTTGGGGGTCAAAACTAGGAAAATCTCATCAGATTACCATGAAATTAGAGGGAAAATACTATAGATTGAGTTTTGAAATGTAGGAACCAAATATATGTAATTTTGAGTAACGGTTTTCCTTGGATTCCTATAAACACTTTTTTAGTGTTTTAAAACACTAAAACATACATGTAATGGTCAAAACCATAGAAAAAAACCCTCAGATTGATGTGAAATCATGGGAAATCCACCATTGAGTGATTTTTGATGTGTATGCATAGAAAAAATGTCAATCTAATTTGTGATGTGGTCATAATGACTTGTTAAATAGTTTCTAATGGTAACGAAGCCTTTAAAAACATGTGTTAGGGGGATCAAAACTAGGAAAACATCATCAGATTTTTATGAAATTAGAGGAAAATGGTCATAGATTGATTTTTGAAATGTAGGAACTAAAGACATGTCATTCTGAGTTACAGTTTTCCCAGGATTCCCATTGTCATGACATGACCCAAGTCGGGGCTTGAGTCGCAACTACCCCAAGATTGTCTCCATAGTCTAGGGTGTGGTGACTAGTGCTGAAGACATATCTAACATGGGGAGGAATTTTCCTAAGTACCTATATGCACACACACTGCCATCTCGATGCAGAAGTGTAGAGGGAAAGAATAAAAGATGCAGCACAGCTAGAAAGTAAACTGAGCATGCATAACCTCTGGGGTATACAAGAGTACGATAATGCAAACTGAAAAGTAAAGGGAAAAAATACATGCCCAACTAGAGATATATCCCAACATGAAAAAACTGGAAAAGTAAAGTGCTGAGAGATATCATCTCCTGAATCCCAAGCTATGACCAACATATGCAGTCCAAAGTGTTAGGTATCTCTAAACTCCTCTGAAGTCACTATCAACCTATCTGTCATCTGCATAATACATGACACGTGTAAGAAAATCCTATACAGGGGTGAGTATATACATACCCAGTAGTATGCCCTAAAATCTGAAGGGGTGGTGGTAAGAGATACAACCGGAATAGAAATATATTAGATAAAAGATATAGTTAAAGAGAATAAATCAACCTAAACTAAAAGCGAGTAACCTTATCCAAACACAAGGGGATCAACATGGTGAGTAGATGAACTACATATTGATTCTTCACCACCTATAGTAGGAGAGTAGACTCATCCAACCATGAGAAGCTAAAGATGGAAAGAATTTGGTATACCCCACACGTATTTGCCTCTCATGGAAGGATAGTAACCAAATACAAGCTATGGATACAATAGAATATATATATATATATATATATATATTCTCAATAAAAAAGAATCCTAAATGGGATAGAGTAAGGGGATTTCTATATCATATATCATCCCAAGAATAAGAGTGTCCAACAATTCCAAAATTTCATCAACGATGCCCAGCATCTCATGCGTCTTCCCCAAAGTAACCCTCCAAGTCAAGCCACGCCTCATCACTGTGTCGAACAATCAATTGGGCACAAACTCGAAGTAGAGAACCCATGCCCTAATACATAAAGGGGTTTCCACTCTAGTATCCATTGAGGACTCGCTGCCTAGGTCTACTAGAGGGTACCACTCGGTAGTCATTGAGGACCTCACTGCCTGGGCCTACTGGAGGGTACCACACAGTAGTCGTCGAGGACTCCACTGTCCAGCTCTACTGGAGGGTACCACTCGATAGTCATTGAGGACCTCACTATAGATCTCTACTAGAGGGTTCTACTCATTATTTGTTTAGGAATCCACTACCCAGCTCTACTAGAGGGTACAACTCGGTAGTCTCTAGTGATCCTGCGTGATCATTGTCATCATTGAGCATCGCCTAAACAAGCGTTGTGCCCAGAACATTTCACATTGTATCTCAAAATCCACAACTAGGTGGTATCATCATGTCCTATGTGGAAAAACACTCAGGATAGGCTACTCACATGCCCAAATATGAGTTCAAACAAAGGATATACAGAACCTCAAATTTTCCTAAAAAGGAACCAAGAGATACACAACGTGTGAGAGAACCCATACGACATGTGGTCCTGGTCCACTGCCTAGTTGTGTCCCTAGTCAGTACATGGCTTCATGTCCATGTATAAGTACACACCGTGTAGGTGGACTAAACAGGGTGTCCAGTCTAATCGAGACTGGGTCGTGTCCTTCTATTTGTGTCCATGCACTTCCATCCTGTGTTTTCGTACTTTATTACACGGTGTTTTACTTCACATGGGGTTATACCCATGTGCTCTAGCCATGTCTTTATACTTCAGTACACATCCATGTGCCTGTTCGTGTGCTCCTATACGTAATTTTTCCCATTTAGTCCATCACATGGATCATCCATTGAGGTATAAGGTACACAGTGTGTAGAAGGGATACACGTCGTGTCATCCTTATGAAATCCCAAAACCCTAGTCTCCACACTCAAGGGGCTACGTTGTGTGTTCATCCTTGTACAAGGTGTGTTGTCGAGTTTTCCACAGAAATACATATCCACTTCCCATACTTTGAATCTAATCTATACCTTTAATTTCAGATTTTTTATGCATGTAAACATCAGATCTATGCCGAATCTATCTTTTCCAGCTGTTGTTTGTCAAAAATCAGATTCTGGTGGTCCTCGGTGGTTCTGTCATTCAACCCATATGCATCCTACACCTCAGTTCATCCCGTCGCCATAGATTCGATCTATTTTTTAAAAAAAATATCTTTTATGCCTTTAAAACATCCTATATACATCCTCATTTCATCAATTCAATCCTCGCTCATGATTTCATTGTAGTTTTGGGGGTCTGATCGGGCTCAGTACTACCCGACAATATCGAATCGGGACTGCGGGGTCCTATCGGTGATGAACATTAAGAAAATTTGGGATAAAGGCACCATAAAAAAGTTCTAACCATCTTTGTCCAATATTTCTTGGACAATAATCAATAACGGGCATCTGGTGTTAGAAAATATTGAATAATAAATTAAGATTTCAATACACTGGTGCATGCTCAATCCACAATTATCATAGATCGATAGAAGGGATCGATATGCTCAATAAATTTAATCAAAGTTGTTGTAAAACACAAATTGATGAGTCTTACCTATATATTGGATCATTCATCATCTAAAACACACTTTCCAATGATTTAAGGAAGTCTTTGCGTTTGTTGTGTCCCAATCTGCTCTGATTTGGCGTTTCATTGTCGTCCAAAATGATTCGCCAATGAATAAGGAAGAAGAAGTTATAGAATCCTACCAGGGTTTATGTGGATAACCCTGGATAATTCTCCATGGTAGTATTCTTATAGATTCTTTATTTAGTTCAAAAATGAAATAATTAATTAATCCACTGAACGTACTGCCAACGAGTGAGGAGTCTGAACATTCTGCGCCGACCTACTTTATATTATACCTAGGGTAAACACCACGTTCTAAACTCAAACATGGTCTCGAATTTATGATATGAGCTTTCATTTAAGAGATATCCCATTTTATTTAAGAAGTTGTTCATGTGAAATATAAAATATATTTAATATTTTTATAAAATTAATTATGGGCACATCGGGCCTCAGAATCACACGTCGTCTCACCAGATGGATTTGGAAATATATAAAGAAATATTTCAAAGTATTATAAGGAAAAAAACATGGTTTCTACATCATTCCCTCCATCATGTTTTTCATCCCCTAGAAACAAAACTAAACAAACAACTTGGGATACTGAGACCGCATCTCGCTCTCTCACTCCCAGGAACTCTCCTGTACATTTTTGTGCCACCACAACACATAAACCAAAGGGATGGTCCATCCACGCAGTGTCTTCTCTCGTCGATCCTTTATTGTCACCAGGTGATCTGCAAATGTGGATTCATCCTCGATGTTCTGCTCACCCCATTTGATGATATGCATGGGGTTATGCGCATATTTCCTCAGCTGAAACACATGGAAGATGTCGTGCACCCACTCCAGCTGTAGGGGTAGGGCAAGGTGGTAAGCAACTTCGCCAACCCTCTGCATGATCTCGAATGGCCTGATGAATCTCGAGGATATATTTCTTCCCTAGCTAAACCTATGAAATCCTCATCATGGGGAGACTCTTAGGAAAATGAGGTCACTCTTCTTGAACTCTAAGGTCCAACTACGATGATCTACATAAGATTTATGTCTACTCTGGGTCATCATCATCTGCTCAAGGATGATCTAGACTTTCTATGTTGTCACCTGCATCATCTATGGGACTACAAGAGATGTCTCACTGATCTCTTTCCATCATAAGGGTAACCTTTAGGGTCTCTCATATAGGGTCTCAAAAGGTTCCATGTTTATGATAGAGTGGTAGTTGTTTTATGCAAACTATGCCAAGGAAAAATGATCCCCCCATATCCATCCAAATTCTAACACGTAATCCCTCGACATATCCTCCAACACCTGGATAGTGCGCTCAGTCTTCCCATTGTTCTAGGGGTGAAAGGTTGTACTCATACTCATTTGGGTCCCAAACACCTCCTATGGGTCTCTCCACAATCATGATGTAAATTGTGTGTCATGATCGGAGACAATCGTCAAGGGAACCCCATAAAGGAGAATGATCTCTTGTATGTACAACTGCCCCAAACTATCCATTGAACTCTTCTCCCTGATAGTAAGTGTGTTGACTTTGTGATTTGATCAAGTATCACCCAAATAATTCCATGTCACTTCATTGTGCATGGAATCTCTTTCAAAAATTCCATGGATATGTCATCTCATTTCCACCCTAGTATCTTAAGGGGATGCAACAAACTTTTCGGAACTTGGTGCTTAGCCTTCACCTACTGATAAGTGAGGCACTGAGAGACAAACTCAGTTATGATTTATCTCATTTCATACCACCAAAACTACCACTGAATGTCTCTATATATATTCCCTATACTGATATGTATAGATAGGGGAGAAGTGTGGAACTCTCATATCACCTCCTCCCATATCATGACTGGAACCACCGTCATTTCCTAAAAAAATATGACATGATTACCACCTTCAGAATATCCATATGGGGATTTTACTATGGATATATAGTCATGTAATACCTTACATTTGATGTCTCTCAGTTGGGACTCTCTCACACACTCAAGAAGCGAAGGAGTCGGTGCTATCGACTGCAAAAAATTCATACCCTCCTTCTCCACTCGGTTCAGCTACAGGAAGGCCAACTGCTCTGAAGCCTCCTGCACCAAGCGAGCTTGGGACTTTCTGCCAAGGGCACCTGCTAGTACATTTCCCTTTCCCAGAGTATAGACTATCCTGAAGTCATGGTCCTGCAGGAACTCTAACCAAAGTTATTGTCTCAGGTTCAAATCTCTATGTGTGAAGACATGCTTGAGACTCTGATAGTCTGAGTAAACCACAAAGTGCTCTCCCAGAAGGTAGTGCCTCTATATCCTTAGGGAAAATAATATTTTTTTCAGCTCTAGGTCATGATTTGCATGGTTCTTCTCATGGGGTATCAACTGCCTTGACTCGTATGTGATAATTGTTTGTTGTTGCATCAACATGCAGCTAAGCCCAACTCATGAGGCATCTCAATACACTACAAACTACATACCTTCCTCTAGTATTATCAACACATAATCACTCATCAACCTCAGCCTCAACTCCTCAAAGTCCCTTTGGAACTACTTAGACCAGGTAAACAGCTACCCTTTCCACGTCAGGGTGGTCAAAGGGAATGCAATTATGAATATGCCTTCCACAAACCTCATGTAATACCCTACCAAACTAAGAAATACATGCACCTATGACATGCTCTTGGGTGGATCCCAAGCAATCGCTGTATCGATCTTTGTTGGTTCCACAACTAAACCAAGATCAAAAATGACATGCCCTAAAAAGTGAACCTCGTGAATCTAGAACTAATACTTTGAGAGTTTCCCATATATCTGGTGCTCTTGAAGCTGTTCTAGGACCATCCTCAAGTGATATGTGTTCTCCTCCTCTGAAGAAGAGTAGACGAGTATGTCATCAATGAAGATGACAACAAAACTGGTCCAATTGCAGATGTAATACTTGGTTCATAAAATCCATAAACATGGTGGAGAATTCATAAAATCAAAGGGCATAACTAAGAACTCATAATGTTCATAGAGACATCGAAATGTCATCTTTGGAATATCAGCTTCGCTAACCCTCAAATGATGGTAGACAGATCAAAGATCGGTCTTCGAGAACCATCTTGCTCCATGTAACTGGTCAAAGTGGTCATCAATCCTCAAAATGGGGTGCTTTTTCTTTATTGTGGCCTGGTTCAGGTGATGATAATCTATGCAAAGTTATAAGATCTTGTCTAAATTTTTCACGAACAACGTCAGGGTTGCCTAGGGGACACACTAGGTCTGATGAATCCCTTCTCTTGAAGGTCCTCCAACTGCAACCATATCTCTTGGAGCTCAGTAGGGGACATACAATATATTGTAGAAGATATCGGAGCGGTCCCAGGATGTAAGTTGATACAAACCTCCATCCCCCACCTCAGAGGTAATCTCGGGACATCCTCAAGGAAGATATCCATATAATCCTCCACAACATAAGGAATCCAGATGCATTAATAGTTTGTTTCACCAAGGTATGTACTCTCTAAATGATGGGTGATGGGTTGCAACCTCCTACTCATAGAACCCACTTTCCCTTCCAGCAGATCTCTCTTGCCAAAAAGGAAGAATCTCATCCCATTAGTGTATAGGCATCTAACTTGTCTGCAGTGATAGTCAATCTAGGCTCAAATCATAGACAACAAATCCATACCCAAGATGACGTAATAGGGTCTCATCGTAAATACCAAAAGGTCCCATGTGAACCTATCTCCACCGAATGATAGCTCTCACTACTAACAGATAAAAGATACAGAAGAAGCACTCCTTGTAGGCACCTCAAGACAAAGTTGTTGGGCTAGCACCTCAACTGGAAACTCCAACTCTCATATCAGGAGTATAGAGATGAAGGAATGACTGGAACCTATGTCTACTAATACTAAAGTAAGATTAAAATAAACAAAGATCGTACCTTTTAATCATCTCATGTGTTGTGGGGTCATAAGCCTCCAGAGCCTTCAGTTGTCCACGGCCTCGACCGCCAGCCCCTTGAGCCTGACGTGGTCCGCCTGGTGATAGTGGTGGAAGGATCTCATAGAATCTTCCACCACTCATAGTTTCTCCTTATCTTCTTCCAACTCTTCCTCCCTGGGGACCACCCTATCCTCCTCGCTTGAGAGATCCTTGATCACGGTGTTACATATGTCGTGGTGGTCCATCAACTACCTGCTTGCTCTCCTCAGCGTGTCTGGTCAGGCAGTCACATGTTATGCGACCTCTCCCATCATAGGCATAGCACTAGTCCTCTTCAGGATTCCCTAGTTCTCTATATTTACCTTGCACCGCACGACCTCATACTTGATCCTGATTGTGAAAGGACTTCCTGTACTAAGATCCCGCTGACTGGTGCCTGCTAGCTGCTGCAGATGACTCATCTTTGTAACGCCCACTGTCAGCTCAAGTTGTATGGAATCCCTCTGATAGAAAGCTCTCTATCACTAGTGACTTCTCCAACAACCCTACATGGGAGCAGATTCACAAGGGGACCACACTGGCACAGATCTCTTTATGGAGTCCCTACTCAAACTTCCATACTTGGAAGTAGTCATCACGGATCATGTCAAGAGAGTATTGGGTAAGGTCTGTGAACCTCATTGTGTACTCAACCACCATCATCCCTCCCTGATGCAACTCCGGAAGCTCCAGAAGCTCCAGAATCTGAATTGAGTGCAAGCAGGAGGGGTATTACTCCTCACATAACAGCTATTGGAAGTCGGTCCATGAGAGCGTCGATTCATCGTGCATCTACGTAACAAGGCTCCACTAGCACCCAACTACTCTATGGAAAGGATAGATGCCAATGAAACCACCTAATTTTTCAGTGTTGGATGATCCTAAAGACATGAACCACCAACTCTAGCCAATCCTTTGTTGCTTGAGGATCTAGCTCTTCGTGGAACCTCAGCGGACTCTAGTGATGGAACTCGCGAAGTGTGTTAAGCCTACGTGTATCCTCAACCTGCTCTACTGGGATGATCTGATGCTCAATAGGTGGAGGTGTTTCTACCTGCCCACATGGGGGAAGAAGCTCATGACATGGACCCTGAACTGAGGCATCATCACTCATCAGGTCATCATCACGATCTGAAGTTGGTATCCTGGCTGGTTGTCATTACGGAGGCATCCTGAAATTTTAATCAAGACATACCACAGTCAGATGAGAATATATATATATAACAACAATGGAGAGTTCGCTCAAAAAGGAAAGTCAAAGACTCAATCCTATATGATGCTTGTATCATTGATCCCTACAACCAATGTCTCAGTATGCTAAGTCGATAAGCATGTAGTCAAGGTCCTGGTGAATAGATACGTTAGTCGCCCGCACCATCATTGGATTCTCTGGCCTCAGAGTCGCACTCAAAACACTTTGAAATTGTTTCCATAAACCCAACCAAATCCTCACAAGGTGACTACTCCAAACATCATCTCAAGGATTGAACCACTTCTGATACCAATTTTTCATAACCCGACCCAAGTCGGGGCTTGATCTGTGACTACCCCAAGCCCACCTTCATAGGCCAGTGGTGGAGACCGGTGTCGAAGACATATCTAACACGAGGAGGCTTTTGCCTAAGTACATGTATGCACACACACAACCATATCGATACAGAAGTGTAGAGGGGGCGAGTAAAAGATGCAACATAGCTAGAAAGTAAACCAAACATGTATAACCTCTAGGGTGTATAAGAGTATGACAGTGCAAACTAAAAAGTAAAGGGATAAAATACACGTCCAACCAGAGATATGTCCCAACCTAAAAAACTGGAAAAGTAAACTACTGAGAGAGTCCAGCTCTTGAATCTCAAGCTACGACCACCATACACTG
Source organism: Viscum album (assembly GCA_963277665.1). Lineage (NCBI taxonomy): Eukaryota > Viridiplantae > Streptophyta > Magnoliopsida > Santalales > Viscaceae > Viscum > Viscum album. The sequence goes on along the minus strand of OY728143.1, from coordinate 507,473,564 downwards.
TCCAATGTAATAGGTATCCCTAAGCTCCTTTAAAGTCACTATCGACCTGTATGTCGTCTGCATAAGACACGACACGTGCGGGCAAAGCCCATGTGGGGGTAGGTATATACATATCCAGTAGGACGTCTCGAAAGCTGAAGGGGGGGCAGTAAGAGATATGACAGGAATAAAAAGATAGCATATGCAAGATACGGTCAAAGAGAATAGCTCAACCAAAACCAAAAGAGAGTAATCTCGTCCAAACACAAGGGGCTCAACACGGTAAGTAGATAAACTACAAGTCGAGACTTCTCCACCTATACCGGGAGAGTAGACTCATCCAACCACAAAAAGCTAAACACATAAAGCACGTTTCATACCCCGCGCGTCTTCACCTCTCATAGAAGGAGAGTAACAAAATCCAAGGCTTGGATATAGAAGCATATATATATATATATATATATATATATATATATATATATGTGCGGTCAAAAGAATCCCAAAAGAGAGAGAGTAAGGGGATATCCATTTCATAGTTTAGCCCAAGAAGAAGAGTATCTAATGGTTCCAAAATTCCATCAACAATGTCTAGCATCTCACGTGTTTGTCCTAAAGTAATCGTCCAAGTCAAGTCATGTCTCATTACTATGTCACATGATCAAGTGGGCACAAACTCGAAGTAGAGGACTTGTGTCCTAGTATGTCAGGGGGGTTCCAATCTGGAAATCGTCAAGGACCTCACTGCCCAGCTCTGCTAGAGGGTACCACTCGGCAATCGTCGAGGACCGCACTGCCCAACTCTAGTGGAGGGTACCACTCGGTGGTCGTCGAGGACTCCATTGCCCAGCTCTACTGGAGGGCACCGCTTGATAGTCGTCGAGGACCTCAATGCCCTGCTCTACTGGTGGGTACCACTTGATAGTCATTGAGGACCTCACTGTTGAGCTCTACTGGAGGGTACCACTCGGTACTCATTGAGGACTCCACTGCCCGACTCTATTAGAGGGTACAACTCAGTAGTCTGTGGTGATCTTGCATGATCACTATCATCGTTGAGCATTGCCTGACCAAGCATTGTGCATGGAACATTTTACATCGTATCTCAAAAGCCACAATTGGGGGGGGCACCATCCCATCCTACATGAAAAAACACTTAGGACAGGCTACTTGCGGGCCAAAATCTGAGTTCAAACGTAGGAGATACGGAACCTCGGAGTTTCCTAAAAAGGAATCAAGGGATCCACGGCGTGTGAGGGGACCCACACGATATGTGGTCCCGCTCCACCGCCTAGTCGTGTCCCTGGCCAGTACACGACTCTCTGCCCGTGTAGTAGTACACGCCATGCAGGTGGACTACAGTGTGTGTCCAGGCTAACCGGGGTCGGGTCGTGTCAGTGTGCTTCCATCCCGTATTTGTGTACTTTAGTACACGACGTGTTACTTCACACAGGGTGTCGCCAGTGTGCTCTAGCTGTGTCTGTGTACTTCGGTACATGACCATGTGTCTGGTCGTGTACTCCTACACAGAGTCCTGCCCGTGTGATCCATCACACAGCTCGTCCACCAGGGGATGAGGTACACGGCGTGTGGGAGGGTCACACGTCATTACATCCTTATGATTTCACGAAACCCTAGGCGCCACACTCAATGGGCTATACGTCATGTGTTCATCCTTGTACGCAACATGTAGTCGAGTTTTCCACAGAAATCTAGATCCACTTCCCATTATTTGAATTTGATTTATCGCTTCAATTTCGAATTATTTTTCACCCGTAAACGTCGGATCTAGGTCAGATCTATTGTTTCTGGTCGTCGTTCACCAGAAATCGGATTTCGGTGGTCCTCAGTGGTTTCGTCGTTCAACCCGTATGCATCCCACGCCTCAGTTCATCTCATCGCCATAGACTCGATTTGTGTTTGTCAAAACGATCGCCCATGCCTCGCAAACATCCTAGATTCATCCTCGTTCCATCGATCTGTGTCTCACTCGTGATTTCGTTGCGATTCTGGGGGTCCAGTCGGGCTCAGTACCACCCAGCAATGTCGAACCGGGATTGCGGAGTCTTACCGGTGATGAATGCAAAGAAAATTCGGGAGAAAGGCACCATAACAAAGGTTTAACCATCGTTGGTCAAGCGTTTTTGGCCAACAATCAAGAACGGGCATCTGGGGTTAGAAAATGTTGAATAATCAATTAGGATTTCAATACATTGGCGCATGCTTAATCCACAATTGGTGTGGATCAATAAAATGGATCGATCTACTCAATCAATTTAATCAAAGAGGGTGTAAACCACAAATTGATGAGTCGTGCCTGGAGATTGGATTGTTCATCGTTGAAGAATGCACTCGCCAACAATTGAAGGAATTCGTTACGTTCGGTGCATCCCGATCTGCTCTGATACGGCGTTTCGTCATTGTTCGAGGTGATTCGCCAACGAAGAAGGAAGGAGAAGCTCTGGAATCCTCCAAGGGTTTATGCGGCTAACCCTGGAAAATTTGTCATATCAGTATTCTTATAGATTCTTCATTTAAATAAAAAATGAATTAATTAATTAATCCACTGAACGTACCGCCAACGAGTGGGGAGTTCGAACGCCCCGCTTTGACCTATTTTATGTCGCGCCTAAGGTAAACACTACGTTCCGAACTCAATTGTGGTCTCAAATTTATAATCCGAACGTCCGTTTAAAAGTTATACAGTTTTCTTTAAGAAGTTGTGCATGAGCAATATAAAATATATTTAATGTTTTTATAAAATTAATTCCAGGCATATCGGGTCTTAGAATCGCACGTCGTCTTAGCGCCTAACTCTGAAAATATATAAAGAAATATTTTAAAATCTTATAAGGTAAAAACTGGGTCTCTACACTTGTAAACGTGTTTTTAGTGTTTTAAAACACTAAAACATGCATGTAACGGTCAAAAACATAGCAAACGATCTCAATTTGACGTGAAATCATATGACAACCACCGTTGAGTTATTTTTTATGTGTACGCGCAGACAACACGTCAATCTGACATGTGGTGTGGTCGGAATGACTTTGTGAATAGTTTTTAAAAGCACCGAATCCTTTAAAAATGTGTGTCGGGGGATCGAAACCAAAAAAACGTCATCAAATTGCTATGAAATAAGAAGACAACGACTATAGATTGATTTGCGAAATGTAGGATTCGATGAAACATCATTATGAGTTACAGTTTACCCAGGATGCTCATAAACGAGTTTTTAGTGTTTTAAAACACATAAACGTGCATGTAACGGTCAAAACCACAACAAACTGCCTCAGATTGACATAAAATCATGGGACAACCACCGTTGATTTATTTTTGACATGTACGCGCAAACAACACATCAATTCGATGTGTAATGTGATCGGAATGACTTGGTAACAAATTTTAAATGCATCGAAGCCTTTTAAAATGTGTGTTGGGAATCAAAACTAGGCAAATGTCATTGGATTGCAATGAAGGCATAGGATAATGAATGTAGATTGATTTGTGAAATGTAGGAACCGATGACACGTCATTTCGAGTTACGGTTTTCCCGGGATGCCCATAAACGCGTTCTTAGTGTTTTAAAACACTAAAACGCGTGTAATAGTAAAACTCATAGCAAACAACCTCAGATTGATATAAAATCACGAGACAACCACCATTGAGTTGTTTTTAAAATATAGAACATGGTGTCATATCAGAGTCTTTAAAATCTGTTTATTAAGTAAATTTCAAGCACTATGCATGCTGATTTAAAAATTATTTCAAGTGTTATCATATCTTAAATAGGTAAGTTTATGTTTTTAAAGTGTTTTGTAGGATATACTATTTGTTTTATGATAAAATGTTTTCCATTTGATTAACAAAATAACAAATTTTATGTGCAATATTCTTAATATATTATGTGTCTTTTGTATTTTACATTTCTTTTCTTTTTTGGTTTTTATTGTAGGTGATAGATGCCGACAATAGGCAGGAGGTTGAATGTTCTAATCCACGACATTGCTTCTGTTATGGAGGCCGAAATGCTGGGTATCATTCATGCCATCAATTTTGCAAAGCTTTTCAACTGGAGCAACATCTGGATCGAGAGCGACTCTTCTACCATTGTGCAAACCATCTGGAAGGGTGTGACTCACCTTGCATGGACTCTCACCCCCCAATGGATTAACTGCCTCAACTCGCTCAACGGTCTCAACTTCATTGCTACACACACCTTCCGTGAAGCCAACAAGATCGCCAACGGTCTCGCCAACATGGGAGTCTCATATGAGATCACTTGGAGGAATGATCTCCCACCGGATTTGATTCCTTTTTATTAGAGATTCTAGAAAATTGCCCTTATTTCGACTCATGTAGCTTGTATGATCCTTTTGTTTGAATAAATTGCAGGGTTCTGTGCTTTTGTCCAGAACTCATCCCCCCAAAAAAATGGTATGTTTAAAATTTTTCAATGATTCTACTGTAATTTTGATTTATTGTGTTTAGTTTTAATTTATGGTTTTTTTTTTGTTACAATTGATGAGATGATGTGATCAGTTTCAGTTGATGAGATAATGCGGAGGCAGATAGATGCAACGAAAGTCATGAGGTAGACGTATATTGGGCACAAGGTATTATTGGACGTATTTTATATGGCGGTGATTTTAGTAACCGCCACTAGTAAAATAAAAAATCGCCGCTAAAACCTGTATTTTTTTTTGCATTGACTAGACCAAGACACCCCATTATGTGTGATATACTTACTCTTTGCTACCGATTAGTCTTCGAGCTATTGGATGCGGGTTTGAGGTGACACACTTGGTAACCAGCACCCACAGGGTCTAGTGGACTGACAGTGTCAAAACTATTTAAAACAATTTTCTTTTATGATATATAACTTCAAAAATTTAAGTGTTGTTTTTTAAATAATCATTATTGTAATATTAATCACCATCCTTATATCCATTTTTTTTATGATAAAAATCACTAAAATAAATAAATAAATAATACCAGCGTCGGTGATTCCATCAAAGTCACTTCAAATCGGATAGTTGGCTGCGTTTACTATAGTAACTTCAGGATATGAGCTGGGATGCATGCTGTCCATCCAATTTGACATTCTCTACCTTTGTTAAAAATAATTAAATAATGAAATACTGCGCCGAACCTTTAACATGCACAAAAGGCCTCGTATTCTAATTTTATCGAAAAGGACTCGCATTTTAACTAATTAATTATATATTATATTTATTAAATACAATCTAAAATAATTTTATATTTTGATAAAAAATATTATGAAGGGAGATTAAATTTATTTCCCAGGTGGGTCGGGTCGGGTACAAGGGCCTCCCTGTAAATTCAAAATTATATTTAAAAGGGTTTAATTGTAACTATTTAGGATACATGGCGATGGAATTCAATTTCCAACTAACTTTATGTCAGTATTAATTAGATATCCGTATTTGTTTTAATGATTTTAATTATAACTGATAAAACTACTCAGGAGAAGTAAAAAAAAAAAAAAAAACCCGATGTAATGATATAAAAGGCGTGAAATGAAAATATGATCATTTAATGAAAATTTTAAATTAAATAAATTCAACTTTTTTTATTTTTACTAATTGCATTTTTTTAATGAGTATTTTCCCGGTGGTAAACAACATTTTTTTTGTATTTAAAAAAATGCGAATAAAACAAAATGCATTAAAGGCTAATTCCGACATTTTACCTAATTTATAAAATAATTTTTATTTGTTAACTTTACTGATTACTTATCGACGCATGCAGCTAATTTTTTTTTCTGTAAAATTCATAAATCCCCATATAAACTAACTGGATTTTTTTTATTTAAAAAATAATGTAAAAAAATAAAATAAAAGGAGGGTCCCCTGGAGCCTGCCTGCAAAGCTAAAGCTCCCGGATTTGGAGAGAGACAATCCGAAGGACGCCGTGGAAGCAGAGAAAGACAGAGGGGAGGGGAGAGAGAGATAGAGGGAAAGGAGGGAATGAGCGCCGAACACGAAGAACAGAAACAGGACGAGGCATCTTGTGAATCGAGAGATTGTTGATCTTCGAACTCCAATAAAGTTGTCTTTCTCCTTATCCAATCAGTAAGCCTCGTATTATTCCCTGGTCGTTGTATCTCTCTCTTTGCCCCACTGCCCTCTCTCTTATGTGTTTATGCACAATAAGCACGCACACACACGCGAAGTGGTAGTGGGGGGAGCTTTCTTGCCAGATCTCAATATTGGATCGTTTGAGCATCATCGAATTACGGATCCTTGGGAGGTGTTATGATTTGAATCCGGGAGATCTAGGTTTTGTTTTCCCTTCGCTTCGTTGATCTCCCTCCACTTTTGGTTCACTAATTATGTATGGGAGGACTGGATTTTAGCTAATATAGTATGGAAACGTCAGGATACCACGCGTTTCTCGTCTCGTTTTTGTTATTGTTTTTTCGCTTAATTCGGATCTTTGATTTTTGGATTCAGATTGGTGTGTGCGTATGAGATATTGTGACGAAGTTCCACCTTCTCCAAACTCCTCTCGTGGTTCTTTTCGTTCACTGGGTCTGATTCGCGGTGTTTTCTGAAAGTAGGGAAGCCTCATCTTCTTTATATTTGAATATTGGTTTCTTCTATCTGCAGGCTGGCTAGATTGGCTGCGAATCATGTTGTGATAAAAGTGCAGGACACCCTGGATTGGTCGGGGTTGGAAAAACTGCTGCTTATTCTTTCTCCAAGTGGGATTGTATAGACATGTTGGAGGATCGACCCTGTCTATTTCCTGGTGCCATTTCGTTCTCTGAGGAAAACAGTTTGTATTTCATGAATCGTCAGATTGAAATTGCGGATTTAAAGGGAAAGCGTCCATTGATGAGTGAAGAAGAGGAAGAACTTAGATTAAGTAAGTTGTCTAAGCTGTCAAGAGATATTGAGAAACTTGAGATGTGTGGTACCAGGCCTGATCTCAATCTGGCTCCATCTGAGCTACCGAATGGTTATTATGGAGATTCTCTAGGTCTAACCATGCATTCTATCGATCAAGCTGAGTTTGCTTGTGTTTCCCCTGACCTGTCTCCTGCATTTGCAGATCACACCCATCCGGCTGATCCAGCTGACCTAGATTTGACCCCAACGGATCTTTCTCTCACCCTTGCAAGCCAATCAAGCAGCCAGGGCCATGCTGGTGATCATTCGAATGCGGATTCACTAATTAGTCCACTTGGCAGAGATAATTCTGTTAATTGCCTTATTCGATGCTCCAGGTCTTACTATGGTTTCATTGCTTCTTTAAACCAGAGCTTCCGTTCATTGATTCAGAGTGGTGAGCTGTACAGGGCGAGGCGTTTGAATGGCATGATCGAGCACTGGATCTACTTTTCTTGTCAACTTGTTGAATGGGTGGCTTTTGATCCGATCTTTTCCCGCTGGATGCAGTTGCCAAGAATGCCTACCAGTGAACACTTCATGTGCTCGGACAAGGAGTCCCTGGCTGTGGGCACTGAGGTCCTTGTGTTCACTAAAGAGGTGATGGACCATGTCATATTCAGATATAGCCTTCTGACTAACTCATGGTCATCAGGAATGAGGATGAATTCTCCCAGATGCTTGTTTGGGTCTGCCAGCTTTGGGGAGAAAGCGATTTTGGCAGGCGGCTGTGATCAGGGAGTCATACTGAGCTCAGCGGAGCTTTTTAACTGCGAAACTGGGACATGGGAGATGCTTCCGTGCATGAACAAGCCAAGGAAGATGTGTTCTGCGGTGTTCATGGATGGGAATTTTTATGTCATCGGGGGCATTGGGGGAGTTGAGTCCAAGCGGCTTACTTGTGGGGAGGAGTTTAATTTGAAGAACCGGACATGGACTGAAATACAAAACATGTCTCCTAAGATTGGTGGTGAAAGGGAGTCTGAATTGCTTGCTGCAGTGGCACCGCCTCTGGTTGCAGTTGTGAACAATGAGCTGTACGCGGCTAACTATTTGGGGAAGACAGTGATGAAATATGACAAGAATAGGAAGGAATGGGATGAAGTGGGGAGGTTGCCCGAGCGGTTGGTGTCCATGAATGGGTGGGGACTTGCATTCCGGGCATGTGGGGACCGTCTGGTTGTCATCGGAGGACCGAGGGCTTCGGCGGCGGGAAGGACTATAGAGATTAATTCATGGGTCCCTAGGGAGGGTCCGATCCAGTGGAATGTTATTGCAGAGAGGCAGCTGGGTAACTTTGTTTTCAATTGTGCGGTGATGGGTTGCTGAAGAATTGGTCCCTGGAAGCTTCAATGTTATACCAATCAGCTACATATTCTTCTTTTAACATTCTTTTAGCCCTTCTGGGGTGGGGGAGATTAGATTTTACTCAAAAAGAGTGATTTTTATTGTGGAAGGAGATCTGGGTTTTGCCCCACCTTTTTTGGGTCCTCAAGCAGCTTTATTCTTGTTTTCTTCCATTGAAAATGGCTTTCCCTCTTTTTCAATGGCTTGAGAGCCTCAAAAGTGTAGCGGCCTTGATATGTTTTCCCCAAATTAAAAAACAAATACATTGTTAGGCTGGCATTGGTGTTTCTTATATTTGTGGGACTCTTGAAGCACAAATCCTCTTTGTATGCTCGCATGTGAGATTTCTCATCCCCATGTGTTCTTTCCTTTTACCTTTTCATTCTCTTAACTGGGGTTTCTTTCATCAATTCTCCATGGAACTTGTTTCTTTTTAATGTTCACAAGTATCGATCCCTTTTGTATGTTAGCTTTTCATACTTTTGCAGGCTGTCAATCGGTTTTGATTCTCTTCCATAAAATTTTGATTTTTCTAAGATGCTGGTAGCATTGATTCTTCAAGCATTGATGCTTACCTTTTTTTTTCCTTCTAATATTAATAATTATTCTCACATTAATTATTAATTTTCTCTATTGTTTGTGATGATTTCAATATTCAAAGTACGTAAATAATTTCATATTAATTATATAATGTCATGATGATTTTATCCATTACAAATGTCAAATTATTTCAGAATCAGTCATTTTCTTTGCATTGGTGATCCTTCAAGCCTTCCATGATATTGACATTGATGATTTAACATGTCAATGTCATCCATGTCATGAGATGTTATGATGCACAAAAATCCATTAGAACATGTTTGGTAAGCATGCCTATTGTTTGCCAATTGTCCTCATATAACTAAAATATTCTTTTTTTTTTCAAAATAGGCAATCTCGTAATATATTTCCCAAAGTGCCCAAGAAGCATCCAAAATTTACCGGAAGGGGGAGAAAACAAGGGTACTTTGAGAAATAGGTTCTAAGTTGCATATTTTGAGAATTTCTTTATTTATTCTCGTTCTGATTTCCGAAGCTAATTGAACAAATAAGTACATATGTTATTTCTAAAAAAAAGTTCATCTAATGTCATTTCTCTAGACAGGCTCATGCTCTTCTTCAATATCACTCAATCAAACTCAATGATGTCACACTCGCCCCCACAATCAAACAAATCATTTATCAACTTTAAAAGGTGAGTTACAACCGCCAACGATAATACATGAGTGTTGCCTACTCATGATCAATAACATATCAAATGATCATATAAGAACTATAGAACAACACTCATGATCAATAACATACCAAATGATCATATAAGAACTATAGAACAATTTATGATGAAAGCCAAAGAATGAAAGTTCTAGTGTCAGTCATAACCTAAACATTCTGATTGAAGGACTCATGAGTGTTGCCTACTGTCTCTTCAGAGATGTCTGATAAAATTCGAACAAGTTTTCCATGAGATGTATCAATGATAGTCATAGTATCCATGTGATATTTCTCTGGGTGGATCATATCCAGTTTAACACATCCCCACTTACAATTCATGAGAGTATTTTGTATAGAAAATATTGTATAAGTCCTACTCACATTGCTCACATCACCATGTTTACTTTCATGATGATTATCAAATAGCTAAAATTTGAGCTACTTTATTAGTAGTAGAATTATCGTCCCAATAAAAAGTCTTAAAAAAACGGAACATAATATTATGACAATGAAAGAATACTTTTTTATTAATAAATAATATCATACACAATAGAAACTTGTTTTTAAATCATAATCACATAATTGGTCTATAGAAAATAGTTTTCAACACACTCACTTCCATTAGAGTCGAACTCCCATGTATCCAATACCCGACTGTCCCGTTGACATCGTTACTTCAAATGGGTTGTAAGTTTAGAAATTGTATGTGCTCGATCCTTAACTAAACTGCTAAGGTGCAAAATAGAGTAAAGTTCGAGATTTTTCCCAGAAGATGAATTAAAGTAAATTTTGACTTATTGTTAACTCAGATTCCAAATTCACAAGCATCAAATTAACTAAAAAAACTAGATTCTTAAGTGATGAACAATCAATTAAAGTAAGAAGTATGAAACATGTAACACACTGTGTCACTGTTATTATTTAAATATTAATTAATTTTGGATGGTCTTGAGTTTTAGAAGTTTTTGGGATTTACTTTTAAAATTTACAATTTTCTGGATTTGCACGGTTTGCGCACAGTTAGTAGTAACTGTATGGTAATCGTGTGATTGGTGCTGCAGTTTTGACATAGCAGTTTTGCACGGTTGACGCACAGTTTTTTCAAACATGCGGGGCCTCCCAGGAAAGCATGCAACTCGTTTTGTTCTCAGGATGACTCGCATGGTTGGTGCATGATTGAGAGCAATCATGCGGCCAAACAGTGCGACCTAACTATGTAGACTGCCTAGGTGTTTAGAAAATTTGATTTTCTGGTTTTACCCCTTCGAATTTATGGGGCTCTTGCCCCACATTCTCTCCCTTTCATTCAAATGACCCTAAGGTGCATTGGGGAGCTTCCTCCCTCCCTCCTTGACTTCCAATCTTCCTCAACCTTGTTTTCCAAAATGATGTTCACGTGCCAAGTGTTTGTAGAAAGGTTTCAATGACTTGTTTAAAATGAAATTGGGGTTTTGAAAGATATTTGACCCTATTTGGGTCACACCATGGGCAAAGGATGATTTCTGTTGATTTTTTTTAAATGGAAAAAACTGTTTTTCCCTTTGAAGCAGTTTGGAATGGATATCAATGGTGGTAATGGACTTGAAATCCCGAGTCTATTTTTAATAAGGTCCATTTGGCGCTTTGAAATGGTTTTACATGGTGTGTGTATGAGACCCTCTTGAGCCCCCTTATTTTTGATATGGGTTGTGACCCCCAAAGGGGATATTGTTTATCATTGTGATATGAATGAAATTGTTGGGGTTGTTTCTTGTGAGAGAGTTGGAGGTGAGGTGAGACTTATATTATGTTGCTATATTGATCGTGTGACTTGTTTGGTTGCTCACCTCCTATTGCCGCTTCCATGAGATCACTAGGCACTGAGTGAGAGGTCTAGATTTATGTTACTCTAGTTCAGAGCACACATGAACTAATGTCCCCTATAGTGTGAAATAAGACTAAGCGAGGAGTTCCCCCAATGATGTTATTGTGGGCTAATCGGGTGGCTTGTGTATTGGTTTAGGAAGCAACATAGGCCGACAATTGGTTCCATGTATTTTGGTAAAGTCTATGACCATCTTACCTTAGGACCTAGTGTGTCACCCATGATACTTGATGACTTCCATAAGGAACTTCCATTTCTTGTATTCTCTGGTTCTATTGGCCTCCGTGGCATAATGACCTGCTGTTAATGCTTGTTTATTTTTATCTCATTGGTAATATGGTGCCTTGTTTTCTTGAACTATAATTCTTGTGCATTGGACTTTTTTTTTCAAATGGATACCAAATTGTTTTTGAAACTCAATTTCTAAAAGTGGGTTTAAAATGGGTGCTTCATAATGGAAGTAAGGGTCAAAGTAATATTTTCACAGTGATTGTTTTCATTTAAAGAAAAAGATGTGGAAGTTTACGAAATGGTTGTGGGTGTGACATTTGGTTTTATACAACTACGAATGAAAAATATTTTTTCTAATGGCGTTTCAAACTAGCATAAAAGAAATTTCTTTTGAAAGTACTTGCATGAACTCCATAGTGGGACCCTATTGGGATTGGTTTATCTCACACTCTGCATATTCCATTCGATGTATGCAACTTATATTGTTTCCTTTAAGGTGCCTTGGATTTGGTTTTCCTTCAGGTTTTGGGTGTTTGGGTTGTTCGTGATGGTTAGCTTAGGATGCAGAGAGTGACCAAGGGGTTACATAGAGATGGTTGGTATCGGTTTAATTTTAGTTTTTTTATCTTAGGATGATTCTGTATGAACCTTAAAAGCATGAAACTTTATTTTGGTTATTCTTATATCTATGATGCTTATTGTTATGATTGTTTGGTTCATGATGTGTTCTTATTTATTTATGTTGCATACTCTATTTGGATGCTTTATTATTATTGGTTGGTTTCGATGCATGGGTGTATGATGCACAGATAGGTCATGTCAAATTTTCTAGGAGGGAATTAATGCTTTGTGTTTGTTTTGAGGGTGAAATCATTCACAGTTGTGTATGAATGGTACCCTGAAACTAGTTTCCATCCCAGGGCGATCAAGAACACACCTTAGGCCTTTCCACAAACTAGTTCAGATGCCCGGTTAAGGGGTGACCCATGTTAGTTCATGATAAAATGGTATTAGAGAACCTTATTGCTATTTGGGGTGTGTCTTGGTAGTAAGTGGACTAGGATCATCATTAGGACTTAGGTGAAGGGTGTGGAAAAGTGCTTGGCTAGGTCTTCTTCACACCAAACCTCGAGTTTCCATGGGTGGTTGGGATTTTAGTCTTGATTTTGAATATGTTTTGAGTATCCTTGATGGATTTTGGTATACAATGGTGGTATTTTGATCCTCGATGAGTATATACTGATTTCAGGGGTCGCCTTGGGTTTTAGAGGCAGAAGTGGTGAAAGAACCAGAGTTACACAGTTGGCTCACACAGTCTGGTAAACTGTGTAGAGCCCATGCAGATGGTCCTAGAACCATCACAGAGCCTATTGCATGATTAGTGCATGGTTTACCAGATCATGCAACCAAACAATGCACATTGCCATTTCTCATTCAAAATTGTATTCTTGCCTCCCTTTTTCTTCAAATTAACTCCAATGGAGTTTGCCGTTGGTTTGAGGTTAAATAAGGGACTTTATGTTGTGATGTTAACATTTTTGGGATTTATTTTCGAATGATGTTTATGGTTGGTATTTATCCTTTCTTTTAGACACTTGTTTTATAATTTGGAAAATTGGTTTTGAAAGGGAAAAAGAAATTTCATGGGATGATTTATTTTTAAAACTAATTTTACAGTGGTCGTGAAAGGATTTTGATACCCGTGGAATGTTTTAAAGTACGATGATTTTGAAATGAAATTAGGAAGCATTTTGGTATGAGTGTAAATTTTTATGAAAGGTTTTTGTTTAAGGATGAAAAATCATAAGATGTCATGGTTTTGAAAGTGGTGACTTTTCAAAAATTTAAAATGAGATGAAATACTTCAAAGGATGATTTGTTTTAAGGAATGTGGATTTTGGAAAAAATTAGTTTTTGAAAATTTCTTACTAGGAGTATGGTTTTGGAGGGAAATTTTATATGTGTTTTCTTGAGTGACTTGTGTTTAGAGTTGTTTTGATCTATGATGACATTGTGTAATTTTATTTATGGAACATGTATTGATTGAGTTTCATGTCTTGTATATTCAGAGTATGCCTCCCAAAGAGTCTTTAAAGAAAAGTGGGAAGTTTGTTTGTTGGTATGATCTTTAGGATGACTCCTCTCATCATTTATGAGTGGTTCCTTCATTCATCAACTCTACCTAGACTTTGGATTGAGCGGTGGATCCGAGATCTTTATTATACTTGGACCATATCCATGTATTCTTGAATCATCATCCACTATCTTTTCATAGTTATTTAGGCCCTCTTGAGGTAATGAAGTGGATAAAATGGATTGATGGAAACTTCAATTCTCTGGAAACTCCTGAAGCTTCAAGGGTGAAGGTCATTGTTGCTTTTCTTATAGGACTCTATTGAGTGTGGTAGAAGATGGTGGTCCCTTCTCTTCCACATGAGGGAATGTACAAGGAGTTATTCAAGATAATATTTGTTCAATGGAACTAACTTGAGGATGTGAAAGTGGAAAATTCCATTGAATTTATGGGCCTTCATCAGGGCAAGTGACCGGTGAAATATTATACTGATCATTTCTCGGAGTTAGTAGTCTCCCCTCCCAATCTAGTCAGAAATAATGCTTTGAAAGATTATTTCATCTAGAGAGGTATTCATTTATATCTAGGAGTGGTAGTTTTTGAACCTAGATTGGAATCTTGTAAGGAAATAGTTGCGAGGGCCTTGTCAATGGAGGAAGATCAAGCAAGGTAGTCTTTAGTGAGTGATGATTTGGTCTCAATAGATTCGTTTAAGGATGTTCCATCTAGTGATAATTTAGAATTGGTTAATATCAAGATTGGAAAGAAGATTTAAGAGGGACACTCTTCTCAAAGGAATAATTTTAGGCATCTCCCACGCTTTCAGTGTGGAGATCATAGGCATTCTAATCCATCTTATAAGAAATATCTGAGGTCTTTTCTTTAGTGTGGATATTTGGGAAACCTTTAGAGATTTTATAAGATTAGTTATTGGAAAGGGAAATATTAGGTGTAATTTGGTTTTGGGTGGCTATTGTTTTGGGAGATCTTATCTTGGTATGTATTGAGGATTTTTGGGTTTTTTTCATTGTGGATAGTGATGATTTATGGTTTTGTATGTGTACCTCATTGTTTTTGGATATTTTTCTTGGGATTTATAGTTGTGATGTAGTATTTTGAGTATGGATTCTTAGTGGTTTGAACACAGGAAACCATCGGGTCTATGCTTGGGTAATTAGGACCACTGTGGCCTTAGGGAAACTAAGCACTTGTTAGTACTATTTTCTTTTTTTTGGTTGACCGTGGGATAATATTTTGAGTTGGAGGTCATAGTTTTCCTATTGAGTGTGGTGATTCTAGGTCTAGAGACCACATCATTCCATGTTGAGGCTTGTTGTGGATGGTTTTGCCTTTATTGTTTTTTGAGGATGTTAGTTTTCCTTCCGAGTTGTGTTTCTTTTAGATTCAAAATCAGCTTCTCAAATGGTTGTTGAGTTTTTTGATGACTTGTTGTTTTGTGTATTTTCAATGGAAGTTGTGTTTATTGACAATGTTTTTTCTTGAGGTTCATGTACCTCCCTTGTTCCACCATTTTAGATTAACTCTAAATGGTGGGAAGACCTATTCTTGGTCTCCATCCCTTTAGGGTTTATCCTTTGTGTTCATGTAACATGGCACTTAGAGACATCTCTTGAGTTCTATGGAGTTGGTTGTGTTTGGTGGAATTACTTCATCAGGGACTTCTTTTGTTCTTTTCCCGCACAACCCGTCTCTTTCACAGGGTGTTAATGAGACTTTTTTTAGGTACTTCCACTTTCACTAGAAACTTTATGGGGGTATAATGTGGTATGGTGGGAAGGTTGTAACACTTCACATCATTTTTATTATTTAAATATTAGTTAATTTTGGTTTTTATTCAGTTTTAGAAGTTTTTGGGCTTTAATTTTTAAATTTTTAATTTTCTCAGTGTTGTACGGTTTGTGAATTGTTAGTAGTAATCATGTGGTAACCATGCAAGTGGTGCTACAATTTTAATAGAGTGGTTTTCATGGTAGTAACATGGTTCTCCAAGCCATGAGGAGCTTCCCAACAAACTATGCAACTCTTGTTGTTCTTGGGGGTGACTCGCATGGTTGGAACATAATTAGGAGTAATTATGAAACCAAACCGTGTGGTGTCTAGTAAAGTGTCCAGTTCAATCCACATTATTGACACACATTTTACCAAACCATGTGGCTTAATCATGCAGAATGACCAGGTGTTTAAAAAATTTGATTTTTTAGGTTTTATTTCTTCGAATTTTAAGGGTCAATTGCCCCTCATTCTCCACCTCTCATTCAAACAACCCTAGGGAACATGAGGGAGATTCCTCCCTCCTTCTTAACATCCATGCTTCATCAACCTTTTTTTTCAAATGATTTATTCATGGCAAGACCCCCTTCCTCCTTATTTCCTCCATCTTCCCGATCTTCCTTTCTCCCTTGGTTTCTTTTTCTACCACGAACCCTAGGAACTATCATGGATAGGTTTAGGGTTGAAGGTGGTTTAATTACAGGGATATTGGTTGTTAGGGATTAGATGGGACATATCTTTACTTATTTTAGCATTCTCCATCGAAGGAAACAACTTTCAACTTGATTACCATTGAATTAAGGTAGGTTATTTTGTAATATTCCTTTAATTGGATTTTAATTTAATGCTTGATGTTTATAAATGTTTTATTTGTTAAGTTTTTCCTATATGTGATAGTCAAATGGGTTTTATTAATTGTTTTTGAGTGGTTCTTCACTTGGAATAAAGGGTGTTTCAAGGGGTTTTGTTTTCCAAAATTATGTTCGCATGAAAAGTGTTTGTAGAAAGGTTTCAATGAATTTTTTAAAATGAAATTGGTGTTTTGAAAGATATTTGACCCTGTTTGGGTCATGCCATGGGAAAATGATGGTTTCTGATGAATTGTTTTAAATGGAAGAAAATGCTTTTGGCCCTTTCAATCAATTTAAAATGGATTAAAAATGTTGTAAATGAATCAATATCCTGAGTTTTTTTAATAAGGCCCATTTGGAACTTTGAAATTGTTTTACATGGTTTGCATATGAGGCCCTCTTTAGACCCATTATTTTGATATGGTTTGTGACCCCAAAAGGGGATATTTTTTTTTATCATTGTGATATAAATGACATTGTTGGGGATATTTCTTATTAAGGAATTAGTGGTTAGGTGAGATTTATATTATATTGCTATATTGATCATGTGACTTGTTTGGTTGTTCAAATCCCATTCTTGCTTTCACGGGATCACTAAGAATTGAGTGAGAGGTCTAGAATGATACATTAGTTTAGAGCACACATGGTGTAGTGTTCCCTCTAGTGTGAAATAATACTAGATGAGGAGTTCCCTTGAGGATGCTAGTATGGGCTAATCGGGTGGCTTGTGTATTAGTTTAGGACACAACATACGACGATAATTGGTTCTATGTATTTGGTTAATTCTAAGACCATCTTACCTTAAGAACTGGTGTATTACCCATGATACTAGATGACTTACATAGAGAACTTTCATTTCTTATGTTTACTAGTTATATTATCCTCTATAGAACCACGACCTACTGTTGATGATTATTTATTTTTATCTCATTGGTAATTTGGTGCTTTATTATCTTAAACTATAATTATTATGCATTGAAGTTGTTTTTTAAAATGGTTTCCAATGTGTTTTTGAAACTTGATTTCTAAAAGTGGTTATAAAATTGGTGCTTCATTAATCAAGTAAGGGTTAAAGTAATGCTTTCAAAGTGATTTTTTTAATTTAAAGAAAAATATGTGGAAGTTTATGAAATGGTCATGTGTGTGATGTTTTTAATACAATCATGAATGAAAAATATATTTTCTAATGGTATTTCAAACTAGCATAAATGAAATTTCTTTTGAAAGGATTTGAAAAAACTCCTTGGTGGGATCATATTGGGATTTATTTCACTCACACCCTATATATTCAATTCAATATATGAAGCTCCTATTGTTTTATTTCAGGTGCCTTGTATTTGGTTTTCCTTTAAGTCTTGGGTGTTCAGGTTGTTCATCATGGTTACCTTGTGTTGTAGAGAGTGATAGATGGGGTCACATAGAGATGGATGATAACAATTTGATATTGGTTTTTTTAATCTTGGGATGCTCCAATCTCAACCTTATCAGCTTGGATATTTATTTTGGTTATTCTTGTATTTGTGAGGCTTATTGTTATGATTGTTTGGTTTATGATATGTTTCCATTTATTTATTCTGTATAGTCTTTTTCTATGCTTTATTATTTTTGGTTGGTTTTGAAGCATGGGTGTCCAATGCATAACAATTCATGCCGAATTTTCTAGATGGGACTCCAAGCTTTGTGTTTTTTAGGGTGAAATCTTCCCTAATTGTGTATTCTTGGTACCCTGGAACTATTTTCTAACATGGGGTGATTGAGAATGCACCTTAGGCCTTTCCACATACTGATTTGGATTCTCAGTTTAGGGGTAACTTGAGTTGGTTCCTGAAAAAAACAATTCTAAAGGATGTTTTTACACTAAAGTTTTTGTCTACTTCATTCATAAATCAAATGAATTAATTTATTGTAAGATTGTTTAAAATTAACCAAATTATTTATAACCAAGTCCATTTATTCTACTTAATCAAATTTAATTATTTTTATTGAAGAAATAAACTAAATTAAGTGTGTTAAATTCAATCTTAAAAAACAAAAGATGAATCTAAACTGTTTCTCATAGTTTAATCCTCTCAACCACTTAAGATATCCTACTTTATTCAATCTATTTATGAAATACATACCAAATAATAAAATAAAATTTAAATTCTCAATGTAGTTCTTAATCAAAACAACCTTTTTATGAATGAAGTTGATAAAAAAATTAAGCACTCATCCTTCAAATCTTTATCACTTGCTCCTTAAGTGAGTAACCATTCATGATCAAATAATATCTAGTTATGAATGGAATGTTCATCCTACAACATAAGTAAAAGAACAAAAAATAAATTATATTGCAAAGAAAAAAGAAAAATTGAAAAGAAATCAAATTTAAGTAATTCAATTATCAACTTAAAAAAAAGGTTTTTGGAATGGAAATATAATTAAAAAACTCTAGAAAACCAATGAAAATCAAAATAAAAACTCAGAAGTTATCCCAAAAGTGTTTGAGGCACTTAATATCTATAGACTAAAGGGACCACAACATGGTGGACTATGGACACATCATGGTGGTATTATCTAGAGTTAAAAACAATGAAATTTCATACTCATGGTATTCAAAAGGGATGAATCTCCTTTATATCTTGATCATGAGAACTAGCTATGTTGGGTAGAAGTATATCTCTCTATTTCCTTTAATTTCGTCATTTTCTTGGAAGATATAATTGAAGATATATATTAGTGATTCTATCTTCACTTTTCATGGGTCATCCTTCTGGAAACACCTTCTTCAGAAAAACCATGATGCAATGGATATTATAGTGCTCTAATATACATGGGTTTTATGCTTCAACTATGGCCTCATTCATTTTCCTTCAAGATTCTTGGAATAGAATACACCACAACCAACATTATGACATAGTAAACATTATGGTTGGAATGTAAAATCCTAGTGTACCATGATTAAATCCTCTATGTCATAAAGGATCTTAAACTCCTTGTGGTATGCATAAAGTGAGTTTAAAAATGTGATATCAGATCCCCTTACACTTAATTTTTTTATATCCTCAAGAAAAATTCTCAATAATGATTTCAAAGGAAATATCCTATTAACAAAGGAAAATAATGACCATGCATGCCAATAGAGAAAAGTTTTAATTAAAAATATTCAAATATAAAAAATGATTATTATCCTTAGGTACCCAATCATGCTTTATTATTAAATTCAAATTCAAATATTTATTTTCTTCCATCACCATCTTTTAACCTTACCTTAGACATTTATGCCCATTTTATGATATTCCATTCCATATTTTTTTCACTTATAACTCAATATTATTAAAAGATAGATTTATGCTCATTGTCAAGTATTAACACTTTATGCATGAGATTAAAATTAATCTAAATCTACATATAAATTCAATCCTAACCAATCAAGAGGAATTTTGAAAGGGATTTTTCTGATGTTCGAGGTTGGTAGTTCATGATGTAAACATTCAAAAACAAAAACTTGAAAAAGGAGGTTTAAAACTTTAAGTAAAATTACTAAATTTAAATTTAATATTAATAAAAAGAATTATTTTCTCTTATTCCTTCAAAATAAATATAATCCTAATAATTCTCCTCTTTTCTCAAAGTTCAAAAAATTAAACATTCAAAGAAATGATATAAATTTTATTCTTCTTTTATTCAATCATTCTTCTTTTATTTTCAATAGAATTTATGCATGGAACAAGTCTCACATCCACCGAAATACCTTTATTTTATCTCCACACAACACTAATTTTAATAGTTAGAACAAGATCATAGGTTGAGTGTGAATTATAATCAAGTAACCCAAGAAGAATCCTTGGAAGTAAAACCAAACGATTACCTTTATCCCCACCATCAATCTCCTCCATAAACTATTTTTAATAGTTAGAATAAGAAGGGAAAGGTTTTCAATTATAGTTTAATCCATAGTAGTTCTTGTAATACCCTGAGATTTTAAAAATAAAAATTATTCTTGATAGCATATACGACACGCAACACTGATCCTAAAAAAACCATGATTATTTATGACCATTATAACCTCACCATTAAATTTTCAGGTATGAATAATATTAAATAATTTATAAAATATATATAATGGTCCTAATTTATATAAATGTATTGATAAATTTTGTAACATCCCATAATTTATAAGTAATTAATAAATTAATTGTTTTATAATTTAAATAAAATAAGTTATGGAATATATTTTAAAAAAATCAAGTGATTTTATTTAATCAAATAAAATTTGATTATAAGTTATTTAGAATGTTTAAAATTATAAAAATTAAAATTAATATTATAAATAAAATTACTTTTTATTATTTAAAAATTATAAATATTGGTTTATTAAATTAGCTTATCAATTATACCTTTATGGAAAATATTATTTTCAAATATTATTTTATAATATTCTAAATAAATTGATATTTTTTTAAAAGGAATTTTTAACTTAATAACTATTTTTATAAATGTGCTATCCTTTTATTTAAGAGTAATTTAATATAAACCTATTTATTTTATTATTTTAAAATATTTTTTAAATTAAATGTTAAATAATTTAAAAAATTAAAAGATAATAAATAAATAAAAAAATGATTTCTGTATAAGTGAATTTGGGTTTTGTGTTTGGGGAGAATAAGGGCATCGAACCACTTAACGCTCGACCAAGGGACTTCCTTAGGAGGCCACACTACAGTCGAAATTGAGGGCATAGTCAAGTGAAGGTTTGATCATAGAAGAAGGGTTCAGGATGAGTCGAAGCCAACCATAGGTGGGGACTTCTTCGACTTTCAGATGAATGATTGAGCATTACATCTATTCTTCAAGGGAGTCTGAGCATCGTCATCATGTCTCGATTGTGGTCTGGGTTTCAACTGTCAGGGATCGAGATCCATGCAGATCAACCAATGGTTATAGATCATGGTTTGAAAACCCACAACCTTAGTAGAATAAATCCGAGTGAGGTAGGTGTTTTTGTTTCTAAGTATCAATTGTCTTCATCGTAATAGTCTATTATTTGTTTGTTTCTTGATTTTATCCACTGCAATCATTGTCGCTCGACTGTTTACCTGATTTTTCTATGGTCTGATTGTTGATTTTTGATCTTCTTTTGGATTATGAATAGAATGCTGGTTTGGTTCACATTTATCAATTTAGATGTCCCTATAGTGTAAATTTTAAACCCTTTTTGTCAACATTTTTGTGTCTGTTTTTCATAAGTTTCTTTGGATGAATATATTACAGCAAATTGTATGAATATATAAATTATATATTCTATTTTCTATCTAAAACTATATACTCATCTTGCTTGGAAATATTGATTTTATCTCTGTATAAACAGTGGTCATTATGGCTATAAAATCCTTAAACCATTGTGCAAATAAAATTTCAAAAATAATCTGTCAGTCCAAAGGGAGGGTGAGTGTGTGTCCAAAGAAAAGGGGATCTCATACATTTTTCTTTTACAATTCAAGTAAGGGATTTATTTATTTAAAATATTTCAAAATTTATAGTTCTCATAAAGTTTACTTATGTATTACAATTTATATAAGTATATTTTTATATGCATTTCATTCTCCTAAATTTTATAAAATCAAGTAAGGGTTTAATTTATTTTTATTAGTTTATGTTTAAAATACAAATATATATATATAAAAATATATTTATATATATGTATATAATTAAAAATTTTCTATTTGTTTTAATAATTTTTGGATGTAAGGAATTATATTCATGTTTTGTCAATATTTTGGTTAAATATAATTTATTCTAGTGTAAGAGATTTTATTTATCAAAAATTATGTTAGAATTTGATTATGTTACAAGTGATATTTTTATCAAAGTTTTTTTTCAAGAATGAATCTATTATACTAATATGCATATTATAAATTACATTCCATATATACACACACAAAATAATTTTTATTTATTTTAGAAGGAAAAGTGGATAAAAATCCTACAAAGACAACAATTAAGGAGGTCTAAAATAATGAAGTCCAAGGGCATCAACCTAAAAAAAATGAGTATATTCAAGAGGGAACAAACCAAGGTCATAGAAAATGAGGAGACGATCATCCTGAGAATCTCTAGAGGCAAGATAATCGGCCATCATATTACCCTCATGCCAAGTATGAAGGATGGAAATGTGATTACCCATAAGGCTCTTGCATCTCCAAACTGAGTATTCAATGGACCAAGGAGTGGGACCTTTACCTGAAATTGAATTGAAGATGACAAGTGAGTTAGTCTCAATCTCCCTGATAGAGATATTCCTCTGGTTACAAAGAAGAATCCCTGTGAGCATAGAAAGAGCTTCAACTTGAAGAGAATCCTTACTACCAAAGTAGACAGAGAACAACTGACCCTTTGGTGTCTTTGATAACTCCTCCACCGCACATTTCCCCCAAACAAAAATATCCATATGTGTTCAATTTGTATCCTGAAGGGGGGGGGGGGATTCCATCTGATCCATTTCCCCCTATGTGATCATTGAGTTGAAGTGATAGGAGTTTGAGTACACAAGTAGAGAGAGTGAGGACGCCATCACAAAATCTTTATATAGCCTGGAGAAATCCAGAATCAAATTTTTGGTGTTTAAGATGATCCCTATGGTGGATTTCATTGAAGATTCACGTCTTTTATCATTTTTAGATTGCCATAGAATCCAACAACCTACTGTGAAAATAAGGACTTGATCCTTTCACTCCGCAACATGTCTGTCCGTACCCTAAAACCAATGGTGGGGGAAAGTATCTGTGAAATCCACATGATTAGACCACCTGGTGAACAGGACGAACGCACCCCAAAAAGTATTATCCCAATCACTACTATAAAATAGGTGGGCCATTGATTCTGTATGAGGTTCACTGCATCATAAACATCTCGAATCAAGACAAATACCTATCTGCATGTGAATTTAAGGAAAGATGAAAAGGTTTTTATAAAATACAACACTTGAATGTTGTAAATATGGCAGAGAATTGAGGAGTGAACCAATCCCTCGATAAGTGGGTAGGTCCAAGATATATTTCAATGTTTCAAGTGGCCTTAGTGTTTTGTTTTCAGAAGCTTGCATATTGTTTTTCAGAAAAATCACTAGAATATGCTTAAATCAATTTTCGAATATAAGTATTTTCAAAAGTGTTATAGTATTTTTAAGGCATAATTAATTTCAAATAATGTTTTCAAAAGGTATTTCTAAATTTATTTTTAAAATTAAATTCAAAAGAATATTTTAAAAGTATTTATCAAATATTTTAAAACCCCTTACTAGGAAATTTAATGCTCACCCTATGTTTAAAATATATTTTCCACAGGTTTAATAGAAATTATATGAAGGTGTTTGTTTTTCTTAGAGAGTTAGCACACCCAAAGTGTTTTAGTTTTTTTATTATATTTTTTTTACAATTTTGATAATTTGTAATGTAATTTTCTATTCACCAAAACCTAGACCGAACAAGTTCCTAGAATGTAATAAATGTTGTGTATTTGTTTAGTTTTCTTTTATAAAAAAATAAATAGCATTTATATGTGCTGAGTTCAGAAGCACGGGCTCAGGGATTTACAGTTGATATCAGAGCAACAATCTAGAGAAATTTGGAGATTAGATGTTGTCATCTAAGCGGTAGAGTACAAGACTCTAGTAGTCCTAGTTTTTTTTAATTCTGAAGACAAAAATTCATATTTTTTTAGTCTAACGATCGAATTACGAGAGCACAATTACTTTAAAGGGGAATAATGTAACATCCTAGAATTTATAAGTAATTAATAAATGAATTATTTTATAAATTAAATAAAATATGTTATGAAATATATTTTAAAAAAATTAAGTGATTTTATTTAATCAAATAAAATTTGATTATAAGTTATTTATAATGTTTAAAAATTATAATAATTAAAATGAATATTAGAAATAATATTACTTTGTATTATTTCAAAATTATAAATATTGGTTTATTAATTTAGTTAATCAATTATATCTTTATAAAAAATATTTTTTTCAAATATTATGATATAATATTTTAAATAAATTGATATTTTTAAAAGGAATTTTTAACTCAATAACTTTTTTTATAAATGTGGTATCCTTTTAGTTAAGAGTATTTTAATATAAAACTATTTATTCTATTATTTTAAAATAATTTTTTAAAATGAAAAGTTAAATGTTTAAAATAATGAAAAGATAATAAAAAAAATAAAAAAATGATTTTCATAAAAGGGAATTTGGGGTTTGCATTTGGGGAGAATAGGGGTGTTGACCCACTTAGGGTTTGTCCAAGGGACTTCCTTGGGAGGCCGCACTGTGGTCAAAACTGAGGGCATAGTCAAGTGAAGGTCCAAGCATGGAAGAAGGGTACAAGATGAGTTGAATCTGACCACATGCAAGGGCTTCTTTGACTTTCGAATAAAGGCTTGAGTGTTAGATCTGTTCTTCAAGGGAGTCCAAGCGTCATCATTGGGTCTCGATAATGGTCTGAGTTTCGACTACCAAAGAGTGAGATCCATGAAGATCAACCACCGGTTGTAGATCAGAGTTCGAAAACCCACAACCTTAGTAGACCAGATCCGATTGAGGTAGGTTTTTTTGTTTCTAAGTACCGATTGTCTTCTCCATAATAGTGTATTGTTTTTCTATTTCTTGATTTTCTCCATTGAAATCGTTGTCACTCAAATTTTTTACTTGATTTTTATATGGTTTGATTATTTTTTTCTAATCTTCTTTTGGATTATGAACATAATGTTGGTTTGGTCCTCATTTATCAATTCAGCTATCCATGTAGTGGAAATTTTAGACCTTTTTGTCAATATTTTTGTGTCTGTTTTTTATAAGTTTCTTTAGAAGAATATATTACACCAAATTGTATAAATATATAAATATATATTCTATTTTCTACCTAAAAATGCATACTCAAATTTATTGGAAAGCTTGATTTTTTCTCTGTATAAATAGTGGTGGCTATGGCTATAAAATCCTTAAACCAGTGAAAATAAAATTACAAAATAATCTGTCAGTCCAGAGGGAGGGTGAGTGTGTGTCTGAAGCAAAGGGGATCTCCTGCATTCTTCTTCTGCAATTCAAGTAAGGTATTTATTTATTTAAATTCTTTCAAAATTTATAGTTCTTATAAGGGTTATTTGTGTTTTACAATTTATATAAGTATATTTTTATATGTATTTCATTCTCCTAAATTTTATAAAATCAAGTAAGGGCTTAATTTATTTTAATTAGTTTATGTTTAAACTACAAATATATATATACGAACATATATTTATATATATGTACATAATTAACAATTTTTCTATTTGTTTTAAGAATTTCTAGATGTAAGGAATTATATTTATGTTTTTTCAAGATCTTTGGTTAAATATAATTTTTTATGGTGTAAGAGATTTTATTTATCAAAAATTATGTTTGAATTTGATTATGTTGCAAAGGATGTTTTTATCAAAGTTTTTTTCAAGCATGAATTTATTATTTTAATATTTATATTATAAATTCCATGCTATATATATATATGTGATTATTATGGGAAACTTCAAGTTCTTTTATTTAGAATTTAAATTTTATGGTTTATATATATAATTAATTTTATGTTTAAGTTTGATGTACATATTTAAGTTTGATTTTTCATATTCTATGATTATTTACATCAAAATTTATGAAAGTATTATCATAGGAGTATTATATTTATGCAAAAGTTATATATATGTTTTATTCAACATTAAAGCTCAAGTTTATAAATATTCACAAATAAATTATTGATGATTATTATTTATTTAAGAAAATAAAGGTTAATAATTCCAAAATTTTTATGAAACAGAATCATGTTATATGCATGTCATTTATAAATCATGATAATGTCCATACTTCAATGATTATTCATGAAATTACACACATATATGCATATGTAAATATATACGAATATACATGTAATCATGTTCATTGCATAGATTTTTCATTTACTAGAACCACCTTTAGAAATGATTTTTTAGGAGATTATGAGTAAAATTTTAAGTACATATATGTTAATTAACCTTCCATGTAAATATGAAAAGTCTATGTATCATGATATTTTGGTTGTACTAAGTCTAAAGTTATTTCCAATGAAGGTTTATATTTACACACACACACACATATAAATATAAGTGTGTATGTGTATTTAATGTATGATTATGTTTTTAAAGAAAAAACTCCAGTGGAAAACTTATATATATATAAGGCAAGATGAAAAGGTTTTTATAAAATGTGGCACTTGAACATTGTAAATATGGTATGAAATTGGTGAAGGTTCTGTGTGCAATGGAAGTGTGGTTTGGACAGAACAAAAATTTGATTTTTACAATGATCAATGATTATTCTGGGATCAATACGACGATGAATGCCAGTCTCCATAGAATAGAATCAAATATTTAGATAAAGAAGGAAGAGGCCCAAAACCTTTAGAGATGAACTTGCACATCATGTTTATAATTAATTTAATTAATTTCATAAAGAAAAATAATACCTGGATATTTGGTATTTTTCTTCATTGATGATGTTGATCATCTGAAATGACCCTTATGGATTATCTCATTGTGCTTGTAAGGATCCAAACTAGAATCCCTCTAGCAGTGATCCACATGTGCTCCGATGGTCTCTGATCGACACCGCTCATTCTTTGGGTGTTAGAGCGGTGAAGCGAGTGTCTTATGTTAGTCATTCTTGATAACCTTTTCTTTGGTCTTTAAGAATGTATCAGATTCTTGAGAGGGGTTGGAATAGGATTAAAGAGATAAATTTTTTAGCTCAACAATTCTCAATTCATCAGATGTATGATTCAGTGTCATGTGGTGTCTGACACAATATGCATACTTGTTTATTTATATGCATAGAAATTCAGTTAAAATATTTAATTGCATAACAACAATTAAATACATTAATGAAATTAGAGAAAAACCATGCTCATAATAATAATAGCGCTTCATTATTTATGGTGCGCCAACTTGTGCAAAACAGAATTATAAATAAAATTCCGTGTCACAAAATAATAGCAACATCATTATTATTTTAACTTATGCCAACTAGTTAAATAATTATTTACGATCTTGAAAATAATTATTTTACCATCGGACCATCCTTGGTCCGCTCAAACTCCACTTCCATTCATTGAACACCCAAATAAATAAATAAATAATTTATTCTCTTAAATACATATTTTATTTACAAACTAGTAAATAAATATTTATTAAATGTTCAATAAAATAAATAAATATATTTTATTTAATTTATGAGATCATTTTAACTTGAATAAAATTATTCCACAGTCTTGAGAATAATATTTAATTAATAAATTAAATTCAAATATAATTTAACCGAGACCACAAAAAACCCTTAGTGTGTGACACTCTAGGATTCTTTCTCATTGGCATTAGGTGGGCTTGCCAAAAGTCCAAGAGTACTGTTTAGCAACGGGTCAAGGAACCTAAGATAAATAACGTAATGTTACAACAACGACATCCACATACAAATTCTCACTGTGTAATATAATCCCTTTGTCTCAATATCTCATCAAGCAGGTTTCATGATAGTGTCATCAACTTTTATGCTTGATACGCCATTCTTTGACTACCCGAAATAAACTCATCGTTACACCATGGCCATATAATTTCACGTGATGGTTCTATTTTAATCAAAGGTCCAAGATATCAACTTCCATAAATGGAAGGGATAAATCCTTTATCAAATTATCCATTAATAACATGCCACTTGTGATGCACTCAACGTACCCTACTTCCCACCAATTGTCTGCGTGATGATTTTCTTCAGTAAATCAAAGTGCATGAGTTGTGACACATATTAATGATAATATTAAAGTCTAAGGATCATTACATATGCTCATAGATATAAATATCCAATGAAACCAAAACACGCATAATTCCTACTGGCGGGTATGTTCTCATAATATTCTATCTTAGAGATTACCAAGTGCAAACTTTATGAGAGGAAGTCTCATTTGCTTACGATTACTCACACCTGACGGTCTGCATTATATGTGTCCCATCATAGTATGTCATCCAACCGTAGAACTATATTTAAGAATATTGTTATAGAATTTCAAGGTTCTCATCATAGTAGGGAACTTCCACGACCTTATCAATGCAAAAAATACACTAGTACATTATTACATCATAGTCATGCAGAACAATGAACAATATGTAATAAGATATTTAATATTTAAATAAATTAAATGTACATGTAATAAAAGTACAACTACTCGGTTCTAGGACACTAACTCTTACAAACTCCCACTTGGAATAGAGCTAACTGCCTACAACTTTTAGTCTGTTAGACCTCACATGGGGATCATGTTTCTGCTAAGTCAAGGCTTTAGTCAAGGGGTCCGCCATGTTATCTTTTTTGAAAATACTGCTCACTGCAACTTCACCTCTTTGATAAAAATATCTCAAGAGATGATACTTCTTAAGTATGTGCTTCATCCGATGATGTGACCTTAGCTCTTGTATGAGATCCACCACTACAGTATTATCACAATACAATGTGGTGGGATCTTTACTGCTAGGTATCACATCCATATCCTGGATGACGATTCACATCCAAAATGATTCTTTAGTTTCCTCAGAAGCTGTGATATACTTGGACTCTACTGTAGAATCTACGACCACACTCTACTTTGAACTCTTCCAGCTCACTGCACCTCCATTCAAAGTGATGATGTATCTTGTTTGTGACTTCATGTCATCTTGATCAGTCTGGAAACTAGAATCTGCATATCCTTTGATTACTAGTTATTTATCTCCTCTATAAATCAGGAACATATCCTTAGTACACCTCAGATACTTTAGGATAGTCTTGACTTCCATCTAATGGTGGCCACCTAGGTCAGATTGATATCTTCCTACCACACTTAATGCGTAGGTGACATCCAACCTAGTAAATAGCATGGCATACATGATTGACCCAATCAATGATGCGTAAGGATTCCTTTCCATTATCTTTCTTTCCTCATGTGTCTGAGGACAAATTTTCTTGGAAATATGAATTCCATGTGATGCTGGCAACAATCCCCTCTTGGATTGTTCCATACTAAATCTCTTCAGTATCTTATCAATGTATGTACTTTGACTTAGGCCCAAAAATCTTTTGGATCTATCATGATGGATCTTGATCCCAAGAATATATGCTGCCTCACCCAAGTCCTTCATAGAGAATCATTGATTAAACCATGCCTTAATAGACTATAAGAATTGTATCTCGTTTCCAATAAGTAATATATCATTAACATAAACTATTAGGAAAACGACTTCACTCCCACTAAACTGTTTGTAGACACAAGGCTCACATTCATTCTTGATAAAACCAAATTTCGTTATGGATTCATCAAAATGAATGTTTCATGACCTGGATTCTTTATTTAATCCATAAATGGATTTATGCAACTTGCATACCTTATTGTCATCCTTTGGAGTCATAAACCCTTCAGGTTGTGTCATGTAGACATCTTCCTGAAGGTTCCCATTAAGGAAGGCTATTTTGACATCCATTTTCTAAATCTAATAGTCATGGTAAGAGGCGATGTCCAATATAATTTTTATGGATTTTAGCATTGCAGCTGGTGAAAAGGTTTCATCATAGTCATTGCCTTGATGTTGTTTGAACCCTTTTGCAACCAGTTGTGCCTTATAGGTGCTGACTTGTCCTTTAATGTCCAGTTTTTTCTTGAATACCTATTTTCAACCAACAGTCTTTACATAAAATAGAGGATATACCAAAATCCAGACTTGGTTTTGGTACATGGAATCCATTTCAGAATTTATGGCTTCTTGCCACTTGGAAACATCTGTGACACTTACTACTTCCTTATAGGTTAGAGGATCATTATTATCAACTAATAACGATTCACCATCCTCGGTAACTAGAAAACCATACCGTTATGGTTCTCTAACCTATCTTTTACTCCTACGTAGCTCTTGTGTCTCTAGAATAGTTCTTTCTTCCATGGGGATTTGTAGAATCTGTTCCTATACCATCTCTTGTATACCTTGAGCCTCAACTTTATCAAAGTCTATCTCGCTCCCACTATATCTTTTTAAGATGTGCTCCCTCTCAAGGAATATGGTGTGTCTTGAAACTATAAACTTTTTTTCTGAGGGGTTATATAGGTAATATCCCCTTGTTTCATTGGGGTATCCTATAAAGGTACACCTTGTGCCTCATGGTGCAAGTTTGTTACCTAAAGAGGCTTTAACAAACACATCGCTTCCCCACACATGTAAATTCAAAAATATGGATTTCTTTCCACTCTAGAACTCATATGGAATACCATTTATTGATTTAGTTGGTACTTGATTTAGTATGTGCACCGCTATTTGTAACTCACATCCCCAAAAGGATAATGGAAGACTCACATGACTCATCATTGATCTCACCATGTCCAATAGGGTGCGGTTCCTCCTTTCACTCACACCATTCAACTGGGGAGTGTATGGAGGAGTGAGTTAGGATAGGATCACAAACTACCATAAGTAATCAATGAAGTCATGATTAAGATATTCTTCACCTCAATCTGAGCGAAGTTTCTTAATCTTCTTACCAAGATGATTCTCAACTTCATTCTTGTATTCTTTGAACTTATCAAACGAATCCAACTTACGAGTACCCTCCCCTTACTTCAACTAGAAATGGTCCACACACATCAATATGAACTAATTCAATAAGTTCTTTAACCTTTTCACCTTTCCCACTAAATGGGGATTTGGTCATTTTGCCTTGTAAACATTCATGACATACACCAAGTGGTTTTAGTTTGAAAGAATCTAAATATCCATCTTGATGTAACTTTATCAAGCGTTTCTCATTTACATGACCTAGCTGGTGATGCCGAAGTTGGGTGTGGTATGAGTCATGTGAATTATCTTTGTTATCAATTTCCATTACTTGGTTTGTGTAATCCAACACGTAAAGACCGTTGTATAAATGTGCCCTACCAAAACAATTGCTATCTTTGTAAAAGAAGCAACATTCCTTTCCAAACATGAAAAAAATCCATATGTATCTAATATGGATATATAAATAATGTTTTTAGTAACATAAGACACATAATAACAACCCTTTAACACCAAGATCATCCTAGTTGGCAACGTGAGGTGGTAGTCCCCAACATCTACAACAGAAAGTCTGGCTTCGTTGGATGCTCGTAGATCTACCTCCCCTCGTTCAATCTTCTTGAATATACTTGGTTACTGTATTTGGATACATATGTAAGCACCACAAGATATATCTAATACCCAATTTATAGAAACAAATAGATTTCATTCGATAATAAACTCACCTAAAGCTTCCCCTTGCTTCTTAGGCTGGGTGCAGTTCTTCTTCCAGTGGCCCTTCTTGCCACATGCGAAACAAATAGCCTCATGTTCCCTTGTCTCCCCTTTGATCTTCCTTTTCTTGGAAGGCCATTAAGAAGCTTTGGGATTAAAGGTCTTCTCCCTCCCTTTCCTCTTATCCACCATAAGGAAAGAAGGATTTTCAAACTTCATATCTTTGTCCACTTGGAGAATGAGGATAAGAAGATAAGATAAAGATTTCTCAATGTTGTTTATATTGAAATTGACAAAAAAGTTAGAGAAGCTATGAGGGAGTGATGTGAGAATGAGATCAGTGACCAGTTCTTCAGGGAGTTTAAACCCTAGAACTTCCAAGTGCTCAATGTAGCCAATGATCTTGACTACATGAGGCCTAACTAGGGAACCTTCTCTAAGCTTACTTTGAAAGTGTGCCTTAGATATCTCAAACCTTTCTTGTATTTCTCTCTCCTGGTAAAGACCACAGAGGTGCTCAAGAATTCTATAAGCATCCATGTTTTCATGAGACTTCTTGAGCTCACTAGAAATTGATGATAGCATCAAACATTGAATGTTGACCGTATCGTTCATATGTTTCTCATAGACCAGGAAATCCTCATCACTCGTCTCTTTGGAAGGCGAATTAGGTAATGCTGACTCCAGCACGTAAGACTTCTGTTCATGTCATAGGATAACCCAAAGGTGTCTAAACCATTCCTGGAAGTTATTGGTAGTGAGGATGTTGTCTATATCTAGAATTGATCACAGGGATAGTGTGGTTGATGAGTTTTTCATTTTTATTCTATAATTAGAAGGGTAGATCAATAGTACTTTCTTGATTACATTTTATAAGAAATAATAAATTTTATTAAGTCTCCCACTATTTTATCAAGTCCCAAAATCTCTCACTATTGAACTCAGAATGTCCAATTGCCATGACATTCTAGTGGCAATGATCCATATTCCCCTTTGCATAACCCCAATAAGGATTGGTCAATCTATTGGAAGGTATTTAGGTAGTCAGGTCTTTTCTAACTACGGGCTTGTAGTTCCTTGATCTGTTGAGTGGACTCCCTAATACTGAAATCATGACTTTGGATTTCCTCAACTCTTGCCTCCAATATTACACCAATTCTAGCAAGATATAGTCCTCTTGATGTAATATGGTTAAGTCAACATGAAACCTTTCATACGGTCTTCCTGTATAAAAGTAAGTGTCCCAAAAAGGGTTGGTCAAACACATAGTTTTATTGATTTTTTGCCTTAATCAAGTAACAAAAGGCTTGGTCTAAATTAATATTTTATTTGAGGGATTTTTATCACTTATGTGTGAATTTATTATTATCATTATCACATGCTTGTTAATATTAAGTGGAACTTACTTAAGTGATTAATCATGTATCAATAATATTTACACATAAGTCTGGTTTATTTTAGTTCTATCTTTCATGCTTGCTTAATTCATTAATTATGTGATTGTGACAACACATCCATAATGATAAAACATACAATTAACATAAATAAAATAAAGAGAATGACCATGAGATTTTCTAATGGTTATTTTATCTAGCGGTTGATAAACTAACCCTGACATAGGGGAGAAACATCTTGAACCTTTTGGGTTTGTGTTTATATCTTTCCACCAGTCCACCTCTGTATCTCATGGGATTGGTTTCATCTTAGCTCCATCTTGAACCTCCCACACTAGCTTGGGAGTTCTATCCATTACATATGCCCTTTTTTTAACTCACATAGAGGTGAGGGGTAAAAGAGGATTTTACATAAAAGAAACCTTGGGCATTTAAGCCCTACATATTAATGAGGAGAGATGGCTTATAGGCCAAAAAATTTAATTTAAAAAAATAAATTAAAAGAAACCATCCACATACAAAGGTCTTGGTCTAGCTCATGATCATCCATATATGCAATGATGTTTACGCATAAATAAAATTAGAATTCAATTCTTTAATCGTTCTTGTTTAAGATAAATCATGCTCGAATCGATTAATCATCATCTTTAATTAATCAATCCTTTTATCTTAAACCCCTTTTCTGAATTTCCTTGAGATTCTCATCCATCATAATTTTAAACAAATAAATTCATTTAAAATTGTCTTTACATGTAACTTGTACCTTGGAGGCAACCCAGTGAATTCCTATTCATAACTACCCAATGAGTAGAAATGAACATTACACAGATGGTAAATTAAACACACATATATAAAACACCTATCATGTATTGTTCCATAGCTTTATGCCCACATGATGGTATATGTCTCAAGGGTTTGTATAATATAATAATAAATTTTAATAAATCTGCATAATTTGGATGAGTACATGGTGTGTAGTTCCAACTATATGACATGTACTATTTTTCACCATCCATATAAAGTACACGCCTAGGGAAATGACGTGTGAGTATACTTCAGAAATCTTCAGAGTACATAGAGTGTTAAGTGGGACACACACCATGTAGTATCCGCGTTACACAGTTTCCATCCGGGTAAGCCGTGTACGGGGTACACGGTCTAAAACTAACTCAAGGGGACTACACGCCGTGTCCAGTGGATTACATGGCATGTTATATAAAAACTGTGTTCCACCTATTCCTGGTCAAAACACAGAGTCATTTAAGACTTAGAAAGACTCTAACACACATCTTGGTTTGGTGGACCGGTACGATGCATTGAATCTAGACTACACGACGTGTACTGCCGAATACATGCCGTGTGTTCTGGTGTTGTATGAACAGGAATCTTTGGCACCTTTGGATGAGATCCTATATTTTATTTTAATCAAAATTAAAAGAAAACATCGTTTCTGTAAGGTGAAAAAGAAAAGAAAGAGGAGGAATAGATCTTGAGATTTAGATTTGCAGAATGATAAACAATTAAATTATTAAATACGTAAATCATCAGTGAAATATTTAAATAATTATAAACTATGATGTAACTCCTCTGATACCACTTGAAGGTTCCGTTCGCAGCGGAAGCGTGGTTGGGAAAAAACCCAAATTTTATTTTTACCATGATCAATGATTATTCTGGGATCAATACGACGATGAACACCAGTCTCCATGAAATAGAATAAAAGATTTAGATAAAGAAGGAAGAGGCCTGAAACCTTTAGAGTGGATCTTGCACATCATGTTTATAATTAATTTAATTAATTTCATAAAGAAAAATAATATCTAGATCTTTGGTATTTTTATTCATTGATGATGTTGATCATCTGTAATGAACCTTTAGGATTATATTATTTCCCTTGTAAGGATCCAAACTAGAATCCCTCTAGCGGTGATCCACACGTACTCTAATGGCCTCCGATTGACACCACTCATTCTCCGGGTGCTAGCGCGACGAAGCGAGTGTCTTCTGTCAATTGTTCTTGATTGATTGTTCATTGACCTTGAATAATGTCTCTCGTTTTTGAGAGGGGTGGGAAGAGGATTCAAGAGATAAATTGTTTAGATCAACTATTCTCAATCCACCAGGTGTACAATTCGATGTTGTGTGGTGTCTGGCACAATAGGCGTACTTGTCTATTTATATGTATGGAACTTTAGTTACAATATTTAATTGCATAAAAAAAATTAAATACATTCATGAACTTAGAAAAAACCCATGCTCATAATAATAATTCCGCGTCATTATTTATGGTGCACCAAATTACGTAAAATGGAATTATAAATAAAATTCTGCGTCACAAAATAATAACAACATCATTATTATTTTAACTTGTGCCAACTAGTTAAATAATTATTTATCATATTTCAAATAATTATTTTACCACTGGACCAGCCTTGGTCTACTCGAAAACCACTTCCATTCATTGAACACCTGAATAAATAAATAAATAATTTATTCTCTTAAATATATATTTTATTTACAATCTAGTAAATAAATATTTATTAAATGTTCAATAAAATAAATAAATAAATTTAATTTAATTTATGTGATAATTTTAACTTGAATAAAATTATTCCATGGTCTTGAGAATAATATTTCTTTCATTAATTAAATTCAAATAGAATTTAACCGAGACCACAAAAAACACTTAGTGTGTGACCCTATAGGATTATTTCTCATTGGCATTAGGTGGGCTTGCCTAAGTCCAAGAGTACTGTCTAGGAACGGGTCAAGGCACCCAAGAGAAAGAATGTAATGTCCCAACAATGACATTCATATACAAACACTCACTATATAATATAATCCCTTTGTCATAATATCTCATCAAGTAGGTTTCATGATAGTGTCATCAAATTTTATGCTTGATACGTCGTTCATTGACTACCTAAAATAAACTCATCATTACACTATAAACATGGAATTTCGCATGACAGTTCTATTTCAATCAAAGGGATGAGATATCAACTTCCATAAATGCAAGGGAAAAAATCCTTCCTCGACTTATCCATTAATAACATGCCACTTGTGACGCACCCAACGTACCTTACTTCCCACCAACTATTTGTGTGATAGTTTTTGTCAGTAAATCAAAGTGTGCGAGTCGTGACACGTATTAATGATAATCTTAAAGTATAAAGATAATTATAAACGCTCAAAAATAGAAATATATGATGAAAATAAAACATGTGGAATTCCTACTACTAGGTATGTTCTCATAATCTCCTATCTTGGAGATTACCAAGTGAAAACTTCATGAGAGGAAGTATCATTTGCTTACGAGTACTCACACCTGACGGTCTGCATGATATGTGTCCCATCATAGTATGTAATCCAACCATAGAAATATATTTAAGAACATTTTTATAAAATTTCAAGGTTCTCATCATAGTAGGGAAATTCTATAACCTTATCAATGCAACAAATACTCTAGGAAATTATTATATCATAGTCATGCAGAACAATGAACAATATGTAATAAGATGTTTAATATTTAAATACATTAAATGTCCATGTAATCAAAGTACAACTAGTTGGTTCTAGGACACCAAATATTACAATTTGGGAGTTAACCCATCCCTTGGTAATTGGGTAGGCCCAAAACAACCTTCAATATTTCAAGTGGCCTTAGTGTTTTGTTTTCAGAAGCTTGCAAATTGTTTTCAGAAAAACCACTCGAATATGTTTAAAGAAATTTTTGAATGTAAGTATTTTCAAAAGTGTTATAGTATTTTTAAGGTATAATTAATTTCAAATAATTTTTTCAAAATGTATTTCTAAATGTATTTTCAAAATTATTTTCAAAAGAATATTTTAAAATTATTTATCAATGATTTTTAAAACTCCTTACTGGGCAATTTATTGCTCAACCTATGTTTAAAATTTAGTTTCCATAGGTTTAATAGAAATTATCCTAAGGAATTATCTTCACTTACAGAGTTAGAGAACCCAAATTGTTTTTATTTTTTGTTATATTTTTGTACAATTTTGATAATTTTTAATGTTATTATCTATTCTCCAAAACGTAGGCCAGAAAAGTTCTTAGAATATATTAAATGCTGTGTATTTGTTCAGTTTTCTTTTATAAAAAAATACAAAACATTTATATGTGATGAGTTCAGAAGTACGGGCTTGGGGATTTACAAATTCTCAGGAAATAAACACTTATTTTTTATTAAAGAAATTTTATTCTTCAAAAAATACATTTTCTTCAAAAATGTTTTTTATTTTTTTTGCATGAAAATATTATAATTAGTTAATGAAATTTTTAGAAATATTATTTTATAAAATTAAAATCATTTATGAAATAATAATATCAAAATTAACATAGGATAAAATTTTATAATTTTTTTGAAATGTTTGATTTTTCAATGAATAGTGAAAATTAGCAAATTTTCAAGTATTGTCATTTCATTTAATTAAGTAAAGTAATTTAAAAATTACATTATATTTTGGGTTTGGTATTACAGTGACATATTAACCATTTTATTTGGAATCATTTAATTAATTTTAATTTAATCATCAATTTTTATGATTTTTGTATAAGTTTATTTGTTTGATTAAAAATGCGGTTTTCTACAAACTGTTTTTAAGTTGATATAGTTTATCCATTTTAATTAATTAAAATAACCCATATTAAGGAAATATTTAAATGAAATTAATATATTATATATCCATATATATGAATTTAAATTCATATAATTATTATTTCTAGTCATAGAGTTAATATAAGATAATTTATTGCTTGGAAAATTCATTTCTTGAAAAACCTTATTTTGACACATTTTGCAGGTTTAATTTTAAATTTAATTCTACAACTTATGTGATTTTAATTTTATAAAATGGATTCCATATTTTTAATTAGAATAATTAATATTATTTAATAATTTCAGCTTAATTTTGGTCATAATGAATAGTAAAAATAGTAAAAAACTAGTTACTGTAGTGAAAAAAATGGTAAAAGTGAGTAACCTTAGAGGTAAATAGAATAAAATGTTTAAAACATGTTTATTTTTAATGGTTTAGGTTTGGATCGACCTCATAACCCATTAAGTCTATTATTTATCAATTTTTGAGTCACTTTTCATGAGAGTGACTTCCTATTTTTGAATAGTTTTGGGTATTTACAAAAATGCCACCCCCTCACTTATAAAAGGGAACCTCCTATCCTATCATATACTATCCTTTATACACTTTATTATTATGGATTTAATATTTATATATTATATTCATTATATATTAATCATTCTTAAAAATTAATATATCATATACATTCTTACCATATCATCCATTGAAAAATGATAACATCGTTCATGTGTACGACGAACTACTTTCTTACGAAGTGATGTGATTCATTTTTATTACCTCATAACATGTATGGTATATGTAAGTGTATTAAATAAATAATATTATATTTATAGTATAATTATTATACTAGAAATATAAAATAAAAATTACATTATTTCTACCACGATCATTGAAAAATGGAAATGTTACTCATATGTACGCACAACCAACTGTCTCCATGAATGTAACATGATTCATTTTTCATAACCATATTTCATGGTTGGTTTTAAATGTATAATTTATGTATAAAAATGATAATTATTTCATGATTATTATTCTTGATATTATTAAATAATTTTATCTTTGACCTTAATACAAACATCTGAAAAAATTGGAACGATACAGAGATGATTAGTATGGACCCTGTGCAAGGATGACACACACAAATTAAGAAATGGTCCAAATTTTATCAGATGTATCTTTGGAGACATTATATATTCAAAAGGGTGAAACATGAGTACTTCCCAAGAGGCCACCCATCCTAATACTAGTCTCTCCCAAGCACGCTTAACTATAGAGTTCAAATGGGATCTTGTGCATTAATACCGGTTCACCACTTATTTCTTTTGTGTGGTGTATATACAAACCATTTTAATTTTATATCATGAATATATTTATCTTCATGGTACTTAAAGTTTCATTTTAATTTACTTCTTTCATACTAAAGTGGTAAGGGTTTATTTCACAGTCTAATCGTTATTCAGAATTGTTTATGTTTAAGTATCCCTTGGGGAAATTGTTTGATATTTATATCTGAAACCCAATATATTTTATTCTCCTATGTTTATTCATGAAATTTTCAAGTATTAATACCATTTACCCTTCTTTGGCACTTAAAATCACTGAGAAAATATTTTTAAGAAAACATGACTTCATTTCTATATTCGATCAAAAATCCTTTTTCTTCCATATCAACGTTTTCTAAAAATATTTTCAATTTTTTTAACATTATCCAAATAATTTATTAAATAAATTTTTACCCATGTTTTAATTTTTACAAAATGGTTAGAAATAAATCTTCTTATCTTTTTCCAAATGAGGTATTTTTTAATCATTTTATAATAGTGTGAAAGGAATTCTTGGTAACTTATACCGCATGTATGAAATTACATGCCATCATAACCTATTAATTATTCAAAGATTATTTTATAATTTTACAAGTTTATTTTTCAATCAAAATTTTTCAATAATATTTTTGAAATTTTTATATTTTGAAGAAGTGATTTCTACGTGAAAAAGGTATTTTCCTTGAGAAATATTCCATATAATATCTTAAAGAAATTTTCATCAACAACTATATATGTATCTCACATATATACCTAGATTATTCTCCCTTTATTTGATAGGGAAATAAATGCCTTATGTTCTTCTATCAAATGCTTTCATTAAAAAATTTCCTTTGATTATGATATGAGACAAAATTATGCAACCCATT
This sequence comes from Viscum album, assembly GCA_963277665.1. NCBI lineage: Eukaryota > Viridiplantae > Streptophyta > Magnoliopsida > Santalales > Viscaceae > Viscum > Viscum album. The sequence continues at coordinate 507,433,730 of OY728143.1, read as the reverse complement.
TATTTCCATCAATAATTCTTATGTTTATGCCTTATGATTGATTTCCTTTTTATTGCACACATAATCATGAACATATCATTATGGGTGTTCCTAGATAGAGCTCCAATGTATTGGGTAAATCTTTAGTCTCATGAGGCATCATGTATAGGATTATGAAGTAAACCTAATCCATTATAGGACTTTGTACACCATGTGATATTATCTAGGAAGTTAGCCTTGAATCATGTTTATGTCACATTTTATATTACTTCCACATTTTCTATGATGCCATTATCTTATGATACCATGTTATTTATTCTATGCACCCATGTGATTACTCTTGAGACTTCTATTTCATGATATCATGTTATAATTTTTACTCACAAGTTATTCTTTATCATGTTTATTCCCTTACTTAGATTTTTAGATTACCCCTTTATTTTATGTATTCCTCAGGTTATCCTATGAAGTTTTAGGAGATCAAATGGATTTAGAATATCATTATGGAGAATAAAATAAATATTTCATGTTTTAAGTTTTCTTTTTTATGTATCATTAACCTAGTCTTCCAAAGATACTTGACCTCATGATCTTTGGGGCTGTACTTATTGGTTATTTATGTTTAAAAATCGTGTAATAATATGTATAAAAAGAATGGTCCAATATTGTTAGTATTAGAGAAAGGTCAAGTTATTTTTGGGGATTAGTATTAGAAAACTCTAGTGAAAGCCTTATGGATAAGAATAAACATAATAAAACATCCCTAAATGTTGGTAATGTATAGAGCAAGTGGTTTCCAAGAAAATACATCCCTGTTTGAATACTAAAAGTGGATGTGGTTTCGACAGAATTGTACTTAGGGGTAATAACCCTAAAAATGGAATATTGAGTTAGAATCAATCATCTCCTGATGCATGACAATGATATTTTCTATACACTTGGTTTGACACTCTCAGAGGATATGCTTTAGAAATCTAAAAAACTATTTATGAACTATTATGAAGGAATTGAAAAAATTGTTAGGTTATAAAACCTAATAGGAAAAATTACCATGGATAACCTAGATTAAAACTAGAGACTCATAAGTCAAGGTATAATTATCATTTATAAGTTATTACTTCTAAGTTTATAAGTTTTTATTTTTTATGTTAATGTATTCTCATATTTTTTTAGTTAATGGCTGGAAATAAGAGGAATCATGCCAACAACCAACATGATAGGCAATGTGATAATTTTCCCAATACCATGCCTAAATTTATAGGATTAGGAGCTGATAACTTCATGGCATTTCTAGATCAAATATCTTAGGTTATTAATAATAACTTGAATCATGCAGAACACACTCTTAATAGGAAAGAGCAAGTTTCAATCAAGCCTTTTATGCGATAAAGGCCTCATACCTTTAGTGGATATTCTGATACACTCATCATTGAACAATGGATTAAATCCATTGAGAAGACATTCTATGTAATATAATGATCATAGAAAGATAAATTTGTGCTATAAATTTATTACATTGCAGGAGAAGGTGATCAGTGGTAGAAATTGATCAACAACACAAAGTCCAAAGAGGATATTTATTCCATGGAATGGGTATTCATCAAGAAAATATTTTTCAATAAATATTTTCCCTAAATTAGATATCTTAAAATGAAGAGGGATTTCCTTGGTCTAAAGAAAAAGGAAGATGAGTCTATCAGGGTGTATGAGGCACTACTGTAAAAATAGGCAATGGAAGCGCCACCCTTTATCAGCGCTAAAAAAAAGCGTTGATAAAGGGGGGATCTATCAGCTCTTTTTCCTAGCACTGATAAAATTTATATTTTAAAAAAAATCATGAAAAATGATATATTGTTATATAAGTATATTTATATTGATATAAATATAATATATATTTTTTAAATATGTTTTCGATAAGTATAAATAGACTATTACATTTAATATATAATAAATTTAGTGAAAATGGCTTGAAAATATTTTAAAAAATTTTATTAATTAAAAATTTACTAATTATCATCGATTAATAATCATTTAATAACAATATGAAGACACAAAAAATCAAAAAAATGAATAAAAGATCTAAAATAAGTTGAAAATGTAACTCAAACTTTAAACGGTCATAACTTTTGATCCAGGTGTCCGTTTGAGCGCTACAAGATATAAAATCAAAGCTTATGATGAGATATATGCTCTAATGACATAAGGGAACCTTTTGTCACATTTTTTGAGGCCATAAAAGGCCCAGAAGGCCTCGAAAATTGACCTTTAATTGGGATACCCCGATTTTTTAACATTCAAATGGGTATAACTTCTGATCTGGATGTCCTCTAGGCCTGTACCAAATATCATATCTAATATTGTTTCATTTTATTCGATTTGACTGGTTGTGGAGTTGAAACAGACTTATGGATTAGAAGTTATGGTTATTTTAACATTCTATGGATTTTCAAATACACATATATTTGTATTTATTCATATATATATATATATATATATTTATCTGTGTGTGTGTGTGTCTGTGTGTGTGTGTGTGTGTGTTTTATATATGTATGTATGTATGTATGTATTTATTTATTTATAAACACAAAAAAAACATATTTTATAAATGTATTTAAAACTAATATTATAAATATATATTAATATAAAAAAATGTATGGATAAAAAACTATAACTAAATATATATATAAATAAATATAAATATAAATTAATATACAAATATATATATATATATATATACTAATATATGAAAAAATATATACGTATTAATATAACTAAATTTATTTATATTAATATGAATCTATATTAATATACAAATAAATATAACTATATATATATATATAAATATATGAATAAATAAATAAATAAATATATATATTAATAAATGAATAAATATATATGTATTAATATAACTAAATATATTTATATTAATACAAATCTATATTAATATTCAAATAAATATAACTATATATATATAGATATATCATTAAATAGAGAAAAAAATGAAATGGATTAGTGGTAAAGGTGCAGGCCTGCAAGGGGGGAGGTCACAGGTTCGAGTTCGGATGGAAGTAAGGAGGTGCACACGAGCATGTTGGATGCGCGGGAAAGGTCAGCGTGCAGGAGAGTCTGCCTAGCACTGATTGGGGGGGGGGGTGAAGCACTGTTAAAAGCTCCCCCCAAATTATATATTATTATTTTTTTTATTTTTTTTTAACTTTTATCAGTTCTTTTTAAAAGCACTGATAAAAGGTGTCCTTTATCAGCGCTAACAAAAGTGCTGATAAAGGACCCCTTTTATCAGTTCTTGTTTTTTAGCACTGATAAATGGGTCTTTTATCAGTGTTTTTTTAGCGCTGATAAAAGGGGTGTTTATCAGTGATTTTCAAAGCACTGATAAAAGGGACCCCCCTTTATCTTCACTTCGATTAACAGTGCCTTTTTTAGCACCGTTAATGCACTTTTCTAGCACTGATAGAGGCTATATTTGTAGTAGTGAGGAAAGATTTACAAGGCTTGCATGGTACACCTCCAGCTTTATAATCATCACTAAAATTAAGGTAAACCATTTAATTAGTGGATTAAATCCATGTCTATTTTTTTGGTGATTCCAGACTTTGATATTTATGAAGATATTGTTCATTGTTCCCTCAAATTTGATATGAAGATTGATGACCCTCAATGGTTTTGTGGGACTGGAGAAAAAAAAGTAAAATGGATTTTTCTTAGGGAGTATCAATAGATAAATCCCATGGAGGAAATAAAACTCAACATCCCACTTGTCAAAAGTGTGGGAAGAAGAATCCTAGAAACTATCTTATGGGATCCAAGAGATGTTTCAAATATGGAAAAGAAGAGAATTAGGCTAATCAGTGCCATAGGAAAATAAATAAATACACTAATGTGAAAGATGAAAAGAAGGTCCATATCAACACTTAGTCTAAAATGTAGTGTTTCAACTTTAAGGAACACATGCATTATGAAATCCAATTCCCTAATACAAGGGTTTTTAGAGGACAATAAATGAAAACAACCTCTAAGTACTAGATAGAAAGGGAGGGCATATTATATCACTATTATTGAGGTGGATCCCAACAATGAAGTGGTGATAGGTACACTAGTTATTCATTCAAGAATAGTGAACACACTATTTTATTCTGGTTCTACACATTATTTCATATCTTGAAATTTTAGTAGAACTATTCAAGAACCACATAAAAACATGAGGGTTGAGCTATCTATAAGAATAGAAAACAGAGAAATGGTTGCATCCTAAGTATATAAATCCTCCCTAGTCAATTTTTGTATAATTAATCTTCCATAAAATATTTTCTTACTTTCTTTAGTGGTGTTTGTTTCTATTTTGGGCATGAATTAAGTATCCTTATATAAATCCAACATCAATTATTGAGATAGGGAGATTACTCTCTATGTATCAATTAATCCTCCAATTATATACAAGTGTAATGGGGGGATGAATCTACCCTAGAATATTCTATTCAACCATGTATATTATTGCTTTATGAAAAATCATATCTATCCTAAATGATTTAGATAAAGAAGAGAATCACACTTTAAGACATTCCCATTGTGAGAGATTATAATAATGTATTCCCCAAAGAGTTTCATGGTCCTTCCTCCAGACCGAGAGGTCAAGTTATCAATCTAACTTATACTTGGATCTCCTCTCATATCAAAGACTCCTTATAGAATAACCATTATTGAGTTGAAAAAACTAAAAAATCAGTTACAAGAGAATTTGGAAAAGGTTTTTATAAACTCAAGTGCTTCACCACGGGGTGCACCACTATTTATCAAGAATAAGGATGTGTCAATGTGACTCTGTATTGATTATCATGAACTCACCAAAATTGAAATAAAAAACAAGTATCCCCTCCCATGGATAAATGAATTGTTTTATCAACTATATGGAGATCAATATTTCTCTAAGGAAGACCTTTTATTAGGATATCACTAATTAAAGGTAAAGAAGGAAGGTATTCCCAAAAATACCATTCAAACAAGCTATAGACACTATTAATTCATAGTGATTCCTTTTAGACTCACTAATGCTTCAGGAATATTTATGGACTTATTGAATATATTATTTATAGATTACCTCAAAAAATTTATGGTAGTATTTATATATGATATTCTGATTTAATCTAAAATAAAGGAGGAGCATGCGAAACATTTCAATACTATGCTAAAGGCTTTGAGAAAGGATAATATATACAAAAATTATAGTATATGTGATTTATGGATAAAAGAACTATCATTCTTGGGGAATATTATCACCAGAAAAGGGATATCTATGGACCCTTCTAAAAAAAATGTAATTGAGGACTATCTTAGAATAGTATCTTTAATAGATATCCATAGTATTCTTAGACTAATAAGGTATTATTGATGATTTTTTTATGGTTGTAAAACCCACTGAACAGGATAACATGGAAGGGAGTAAAGTTTTTATTGACCCATGAATGTGAGGAGAGCTTCAAAGAGTTGAAAAAGGATTATTATTGCACTAGTCCTTACCCTGCCCTCAATTGGGTAAATTTTTATGGCATAAAATGATACTTTAAAGAAGGGATTGAGCTGTATACTAATGTAGAATGATAAAGTTATATCCTATGCCTCAAGGAAGTTTAATGTTCATGAGTAGAACTATCCCATGCATGATCAAGAATTGGAATTAGTGATCTTTGCATTGAAAATCTGGAAACATTATCTCTATGGGGAGAAGTGTGAAATATATACAGGACATAAGAACCTCAAATATATATTCACATAGAAGGAGCTTAATATGCACAAAAAAATATGGTTATATATGAACAAGGAATATGATTTATCAATCCATTACCATCCTAGGAAAACAAATAAATTGCAATATGCTTTAAGTAGAAAGGATCTAACAAACTTATCACTAATGATAATTGAGAAGGATCTAATATTATTATAATTTAAAAGGATGAACATGGGAATCATAAATAAAGGGACATCATCATTCCTTTCTCAAATGAATGGTTGACCATACCTTCTTAAGAAGACAAAGGATGCTCAAAGAAATGATGTATAAATTCAAATGAAGTTGGAAGCTATAGGAAAAGGGAAATACCCATAGTTCAAAATTGATAAATAAGGAGTAATAATATTTGGGTCATGACTATGTGTACCATTAAATCCAAAGATAAAGAAAGATCTGTTGAATGATTCACATAGCTCGACCTTCTCCATCTACCTAGGGAGCACAAATATGTATCAAGATCTCCAAGATCACTATTGGAAAGACAATATTAAGAAGGATATTGATGAATATACATAAAAGTGTCTAGTATATCAAAAAGTTAAGTCTAAAAGGAAAAATTATAAGGGGATGTTGCAATAATTATCTATACCTACATGGAAATGGAAAAACATAACCATGGACTTTACCAATGGTCTTCCAAAGACATCAAGAGGAAAAGATTCTATATGGGTTGTGGTGGATCATATAGAAAAGAATTATAACTTAATTATAATTAGAGAGGAATTATCACTCAATAAAATTTTAAGGATATACATAAGAGAGGTGGTGAGACTACTTGGAACACCACTATCAATTGTATCTAACTGAGATCTGAGATTTACCTCCAAGTTTTGGAAGAGCCTCTAACATGTTCTAAATACTTAGTTGAACTTCAGTATGAATTATCACCCCTAAACTAATGGAAAATATGAGAATACTATTTAGACATTGAAATACATGTTCATATAATGCTCAATGAAATTTTAAGGAGTATGGGATAAACATCTTCCTTTTGTTGAGTTCTCATACAATAATAGTTTCCAATCAAGCATCCAAATGGCTCCATATGAATCCATTTATGAGAAGAGATGTAGAAAACCTATGTGTTGGGATTAAGTTGGTGAATGTAAGATACTGGGAACTGAAATGGTTGAGGAGATGATGGAAAAGGTCAAGACCATTCAACAACACATCATGATTGATTAGAGTTGATAAAAAAGATACGCTGACAGTCGTCGATGAGACCTAGAGTTTGAGATAGAGGATAAAGTGTTTCTACACATATCTCAATGGAAGAGAGTAATGAGATTTGGGAAGAAGGTAAAGCTAATACCTAGGTACATTTACCCCTTTGAGATTCTTTATTTCATTAGAGATGTGACTTATCGACCAACACTCCCACAAACCCTTTCTCAAGTACATGATGCATTCCATGTACCCATCTTGAGGAAGTACATGTTAGATCCCTCTCATGTACTGAATACAGAGGTGGTATAGTTGGAAAATTATCTCTCTTAATATGATAATATAGTGAATATATTTTACCATATATATAACATTTCACACGACAAGATAACTCACCTGGTCAAAGCACTATGGTAGAACCATAAATACGAAGAGGCAACCTGAGAACCAGAGGAAGCCCCGTGGTAGAGGTAACCTCACCTATTTTTACCTTAGTATTTAATATGAAATTTCAAGGGTGAAATTATTTAAGGGGTTAAGAATGTAACACCTTGATTTCTTAAAAATTAAAACTATTATTGATAGTGTATGCGACACGAAACACCGAGCTTAAATGAACCATGATTATTTTTGACCATTATAACCTATATGTTAAATTGGAAGCTATAAATAACATTAAATAACTTTATGATATATATAAATATCATAATTAAAATAAATTTATTTATAAATTCTCAGGAAATAAGCACTTAATTTTTAATAAAGACATTTTATTCTTTAAAAAATACATTTCCTTCAAAAATGTTTTTTATTTATTTTTACGAGAAAATATTATAATTAATTTATAGAAATTTCAGAAATTTTATTTTATAAAATTAATTTTTTTTTGAAATCATCATAAAAAAAATAAATTAGGATGAAATTTTGTGATTTTTATGAAATGTTTTATTTTTAGTGAATAGTGAAAATTATAGATTTGTCAAGTACTGTCATTTCATTTCATTAAATCAAGTAATTTAAAAGTTCCATTATATTTTGTATTTTCAATTAAATTTAAATATTAAACATTTTATTTATAATGATATAATTAATTTATTTTGAATCACTAATTTTCATGATTTTGGTATAAGTTTATTTTTATGCTTAAAAAGGTGGTTTTCTAGAAACTGTTTTTAAGTGCATAAAGTTTATCCATTTTAATTAATTAAAATAATAACTATTAAGAAAATATTTAAATGAAATTAATATATTTTACATATATTTATATTAATTTAAATTCATATAATTATGATTGATAGTCATAAAGTTAATATAAGATGATCTATTTCTTGAAAAATTCATTTCTTGAAGAACCATTTTTCATCACATTTTGCAAGTTTAATTTTTAATTGAATCCTAAAAATTATATAAATTTAATTTTATAAAATGGATTCCATATTTTTAATCATAACAATTAATATTAGGTAATAATTGTAACTTAATTTTGGTCATAATGAATAGTAAAAATAGTAAAAAAATAGTTACTGTAGTGAAAAACTAAAATGGTAAAAGTAAGTAACCTTAGAGGTAAATGAAATAAAATGATTAAAACATGTTTATTTTTGAATTTTGTGGGGGTTTTTATTGACCATTTCACCCATAAAATCCACTATTTATGAATTTTAGAGGCACTTTTCACGAGAGTGACTTCTAATAATTGAATAGTTTGGGTATTTACAAAAATGTCACTCCCTCTCATTTATAAAAGTGAACAACCTATCCTATCCTTTACACACTTTAAAATCATTTTGGTTCATCCAATACCAAACCAAATCTCTTTATTACTTCCATACCAAATTCCTAGAACCATTGGTCTGATTATAAAGCCAATATAGTGTGGCTTTAGTTATAATCCTAAAGTGGTGGTCCGAAGAAGAGGTATCATTCTTAACTGTGCACCTTTGTTTTATTTATTCTTCCACATCCTTAAAATATTACTCAACCATGATGATATAATAACATCATTATCTATCATATAATTTAATTTATTATGTTAATGGCATAACCTATATACATCTCCTCTTCTATCAAATGGGAAATGAAATCATCGTTTGTATGTACGGCGGACTACCGCCTTGGGAATCAATGTAAATTTTTTCCTTCATCACCTATCATGGATGTTAATGATGATGGATTTAATGTTAATATATTATATTAATTAAATATTATTAACTATTTAAAATTAATATATCATATTTATTCTTTTCTTACCATCCATTGAAAAATGATAACGCTGTTCGTGTGTATGGTGGACTACAACCTCGTGAAGCAATGTAATTCATTTTTTATTACCAAATCACATTGATGGTTTATGTAAATGTATTTAAAGAAATAATATTATATTTATGATATAATTATAATTATATAAAGATAAAATAAAACCTACCTTATTTCCATCTTGATCATTGAAAAATTGAAACGTTACTCATGTGTACGTACGACCTACTATATCCATGATTGTAACATGGTTCATTTTTCATAACCATATTTAATGGTTGGTTTTAAAGGTATAATTTATGTATAAAAATTATAATAATTTCATGATTATTATTAAGGATATGATTAAATAATAATCTCTTTGACCTTAGTCAAATTTCAAAGGTGATTTTGGACATATGAGCTGAACATCATCAAAACATATGACATGGACCTAAATGATTAAGTAATTAAACATAAAATGATAATAAATAAAATAAAAGGAATAATAAACTTTAAAATTTTTCTTAAGAAATTAAATAATTAACACAATTTTATTATTCATGAACATAATGAATTTACGTTACGATTCAGGCTCGAGGTAAGAGATTTCTCATCTCACTTTTACTTCCATGTGACATATTCCATATTCACCACTTATTTATTTTATGTGGTGTATATACTGTCTATTTGAGTGTTATATCATGAATCTATTTATGTTAATGGTATTTAAATTTTCATTTTAAGTTATTTATTTCATGGGGGCTATGATTCAAAAGTTACCAAAGTGCTAAGAGTTTATTTCACAATCTCATAATTATTCAGGATTGTTTATGTTTAAGTCTCCCTTGGAGGAATTGTTTAATATTTATATCTCAAAACTGATATATTTTATTATCATATGGTTATTTACAAAATTTTAAAGTATTAGTACCATTTTTATCTCTTGGTACTTAAAATTAATGAGAAAATGTTTTTAAGAAAAACTGACTTTATTTATCTCTTCGTCCGAAAGTCCATTTTTTTCCATATCCATGTTTTATAAAAATATTTTCAAGAATGTTTTAAAAATTCTATAGATGATTTTTTAAATAAATTTTTACTCATTTTTTAATTTTTATAAAATGGTCTGAAAGAAATCTTATTTTCATTTTCTAAATTAAGTACTTTTTAACCTTTTTACAACACTATGAAAGGAATGTTTTTTAACTTATACAAAATATATAGAATTGTACAACATCATGAATAATAAATTATTTGAATATTTCTGTATAATTTTCCATTTTTATTTTAAGGAAAATATTTTCTATAATATTTTGTATTTTTTTGATTTTTAAGAAGTGATTTATATATGAAAAGGGTATTTTCCTCAAGAAAGATTCCATATAATCTCTTAAAGACATTTTCATCAACAACGATAATCATTGATGTTATGGATTACTTATAAATTATGTATATATATCTCTCAAGTATATACCTAGATTATTCTCCCTTACTTTGATGGGGTAATACATGCCTTATGTTCATCTCTCAACTACCTTCATTATGATATTTCTTAGATTATGATATGAGACAAGATTATACAACCCATTTATTTCAATGGGTAATTCTTATATTTATTCCTTATGATTGATTTACTTTTTATGGCACACATAATCATGAACTTGTTATGATGGGTGAACTCAAATATCACTCCAATGAAATGGGTAAATATTTAGTCTCATGAGGCGTCATGTATAGGATTAGGGAGTAAACCTAATCTATTATGGGGATTTTTCCACTATGGGATATTGTCTAGGGTGTTATACTTGACTCATGTTTATGTCATGTTATATTTTGCTTCCAAATTTCTTATGATTACATGATATTATTATACTATATTCTTTATGTTATGATCCCATGTGGTTACTCTTTATCCTTATCTTTTATGACATCATGTTATACTTTTGACTCACAAGTTATGCTTCCTTATCATGTTTATTCCATTACTAGGTTTTTTAGATCACCCATTTATTTTATGTATTTCCCAGGTTTTCCTATGAAATTTCAAAATCTCAATTGGATTTAGGATCTCATTATAGAGAATAAAATAAGTATTTCATGTTTTAGGCTTCCTTTTGATTTATTATGAACTTAATATTCCAAATACACTAGGCCTCATGATATTTTGGGTTGTACTTATTGATTATTTATATTTAAAATTCATGAGACAATATGTGTAAAATTCATGGGTCATTATGATTCCATTATTTCAATTTTTTTCTTAAAATGATAGAGATGACAAGTAAACTCAATAAAAACAATCTTATAACCAATCTCCATAATAAATAATTAGATCCCTCTCATATTCTACTTCCGTCTCAATATTTCAAGAAACAAAATAAATCACAACAATATTTCTCTTATAACTCAAAATAAATCATGAAAAAAATACTAAATAATGTAAGGTAGGAAGGATAAATTGGATTATAATGTGTCTTATGATGGAGATATTTCCTAAATCCATAATCTCATATGATGTTTTTATGCTATATCATATAATATGTAATGGGTATGTCGTAGGGTATGACATACATGTTCCAAAATACACTTTTTATACTTTTTAGTTATATCATTTCTTATGATATAGAGATATCATATCATCATTTCCAAGTTCAATCGTAGTGTATGATATGGTATAGTCATAGGGCTGTGTTATGGATAATCATATTGTAAGATTTATATAACAACCTATGATTGATTAATGAATTTGAATATTAACTATTAACATTTATAAATATTCCTAAACTATCATTGATGATTAAAATTTCATATGATGAAATGTATGGGATAATCAATGGTGGATTTATAGGATAAGTACATGAAAAACTGAAGCATTACTAGTTACTGGTGTCTTCCTCCTCATTGCTAGTATATTCCTCCTTGAAACACCAGTGAAATTAACCTATAGAGAAACATGGATCTCTTCTATAGAAACATGAAATTATTTAGGTTTTTGATGAATTATAATAACGAGTAAATCTTTATAGAGCTCAAGAATAGAAAAATAGTTCATATAACCATTATGGTGTTGATATAAGCATGAACACCCATATAAATAGTGTAAAACTTATCTTAAAGGGGAAAATCCAATTAATTTTGACCATTTAAGTGTTTAGGGAAATAATATTCTCTATTATATCATTCATGAAACCTTAAACCTTAATACTTTACTGGTGGATGATACTCCGAATATCATATCACACATTAATCTCTAATTTACCATTATTTTATTTATTTATTGGTGTGTTCCATTAGTCTCTATTTTTAGGTCATTTTTCATCAAATTTTCAAAATTTTGGAGTTTAAATGTAGAGTACATGGTTAGGAACATGATTAGTACCAATCTTGTAGAAACCACATGTAGGGACTACCATTTTTAATAGATCCATTTTGCACAGTTGGTTCAGAGTTTTCCTAACCTTATGGCCAAACCGTGCATCACCACTTTACTTATCTAGTAAGGGGAAAATGATTGGTTCATAGTTTAATAAACCATGTGGATAAACAATATGATTTACTTAGTTATTTAATTTTAAGACTTTCCAACTTTTACTTCCTAAACATAAAACCCCATTTGGGTTTTCCCCTTCCCCATTCATGTGAGACAACTTGAGAGGGATCTACTAGGTGACTCCCCTTTCTCCTTCAATTTTTGGGTTCTCTTCCTTTGATTTCAAGAAGTTTATTTAAGGTAAGGCCTTATCCTCATCTCATCTTCCTTCTTCTATTGTTTTCCCTTTATCTATTTCCTTGGTCCCATGTTGGCCAAACTCTAGGGTGAGTTTTTGACATAAAAATTTGTGTTTGGTGATGTTATAATGTGTAGATCATGTTTTGGGTCCTTCTCATTCAGTACTCTATAGTTTCATCAAATCTTCACATAGTTGAGGTAAGTGTTTCTATATTTTTCTATTTTTATATCATTCTATATGACAACCCATTACTTTAATACACTTTAATTTATGATTTATTACATAAATGTACAATTAATAAAATCCCAAAAGATAATGATTTCTTGTGTATTTGAGTAATTATATATATAACACCATAACATGAAATAGGGATACAAAAAAAATATTTAAAAATCCCATAACATGACTTTAAATTACTTTGATCTTTTAAAACTACACTAGATAACCTGAGGATGAAGATAAGAAATGGGTGATCTATAAATACTAGTAATGGAATAATAAAATGACAATATGATAAAAATAATATATATACATGCATTTTTGTGCCACATAGATCATACAACATAAGAAAAAATTTCATTAGTTTTAATACCATTATTAAGGAGTTTGGGATACATACATGGAAGACCAAAATCAATGAAGGATATTCACATCTAGGTGAATACCCTTGATTAGAAATGGGGATGGGTATTCACTACCCAAATATTTTCTATAGAAAATCATAGGATAATTTCGATAACATAATGATTGTACATAAAGATTAAAATAAGGGTTTAATGAAGTGAAATATGGTCTCTCATTACTTGGAAATCATAAAGATAGTAAAAGGGACGTGTAAAAACATATTCAAACATGAAAATTTGGAAATCAAATGGAATAATACGAAGAAAGTGCTTGAATAAAGAGAAGGAGAGTATCCCTTACCCTGAGAGTGCGTTCTAAAAGATTGGGAGGAGATTATTAAGAGACTAAGAAAAAATTGGGAGGTCTTTAGAGAGGTATAGGGAGAGTAAATTCACGATCAATGGGTTTTGAATGAACATTATTGGGAGGTTGGGTGAGTATTTATAGAAAAAGAGAGATGATTTCTTTATTAATTTCTAAACTCAGGTTTTGGACTCTATATGACAAAATAATCAAAACCACAAAACTTAACATGTTTTTTACCATGGTTTCTAACAAAGGGGTTTGGTTTTCAATATTTTATTAGGTTAATAACTGAACATTTAAAAATAACACCCTTTATGTTGTGGAAGTGTGTGATTTTTATAAAGAATTGATTTTAAAACCTTAAAATATAATATATGTTTTGGAGGATTTATCAAAGGATTATAAATTTAATCAAATAACTTAAAAAACTCATTAATTTAAAGTTTAAATCTATATTTGGTTGTGTATGCATTTTATATCATTTATTTCATTAATTTTAGGCTATTATGATTTCATAATATATATCATATATTTAAATTGTATTTAATTTTAACCCAATTCAATCATCTCATAAAATTATGAAAAATTAAAAATTGGACAATTTTGAGGTGATTATTTCAAAAATAATATTTATTTTATCAAAATATTTTTTAAAATATGATAATTTTTACTTTTAAATAAAAATACCTATTTACTAGAAAATACTATTTTTTATGATATTAACCAATTTTTAACCCTTACAAAAATTACATTAGGATACATTAAATTAAATTATCATTTATATTTAAATAATTATTATATAATAATAATATTTTATTAAAATATAATTTATTTAAAAAATTCTTGAATTTATCAGAAGGGTGCCTTAATTGAAACTATATATTTCCCAAAAATAGATTTTTGATTTCCTCATGTCAAAATCTATTTGTTATCAAACTAATTATATAATAATGGACAAAGTAATAATAAAAAGGGATAAATATGATCATTATTTTATTAAAAATAAAATATAAAAATTTATATTACTAGAGTTTAGATACATAACCCCTAATTAGACCAGCATACGCCCTCAGGGTAAGGTGTGCAATGGTGGTGATTTCTTGGGGTGGTTTGATGAACATGGTTTGGGTTGTGATCTCGATAGACTTTAACTTCTCCCATAAATGATTTTGATCGAGCTTAAATTATTGAATCTCAACTTGGGATTGGTCAAGGGAAAAGGCCAGTGATACCATATCCATTTGAAGCTTTAATAAATGGGATTCATAGGGTATTATTCTACTGGTCGAGACCATCACTTCTCCCATCTATTTCAATTATAATTTATCATAACCCTTAATATAAACTAATATTAATGGTCACTATACAATGACTATATTATTAATGGTTAATATTCTCAAAAATATTTTAAATATGAAAGGATATATTTTATAATGGTCCAAAATAACCAAAGTAATGCATGTGTTTTTATAAATGTATTAATTTATAAGGAATTCAAAAAGGAAATTTAATTTATAAAAAGTTGGGTTGTTATATTATCCCCGATTCAAAAATTTCTCCCTTGGAATTTCATTTCATACACTAAAATAGAGGTTGGTACTTTAGTTTCATTTCCTCTTTCGGTACCCAAGTTTCTTTCTCAAACTTATGGTTCCTCCATAGTATTTTATCCAGGTGAGTTGTCTTATTTAATATAATTTTGTCTCTATCATCTAAGATCTTCACCAAATACTCCTCGTATGAAAGATAGTTCTACAAGGGTAAAAACTATAGATTTACTAAATGTGAAGGGTCTGGTATGCATTTCCTCAATAGGGATACATGGAACACATCATATAGTGGCCCTGGCCTTTTACACATATTATTACATGACTTTAAGCATACTTAAACATAAAATTACAATACAAGGATCATAAATTCTAGTGTATTTGAAATATTAGGTATATAAAATTGAAAACATAAAATGAAAATAAAAACATCTTTTATTTAATCTTCATAAAGAGATCTTAACTTAATTTGAGCCCTTATATCTATGTAGGATAACCTGGGGAATACATAAACAAATAGATGAGCTAAAAATAATATTAAGGGAATAATAATATGAATAAACCATAACACATGGTTTATAATTCATAACATTATGACATAAAAATTTATGGAACATGAATAAACATATGAAATCATAACATATAGAAAATGGAATCATGTAATCATGGAATCATAGAAATGTGAAAAAAACATACAAAATAACATAATAATGAGTCAAGGATAACCACCAAGACCATTGAAAATGGATGAAAATGAGTCAAGTATAACCACCAATACCATTTCACATGATTATCATGAGTCAAGGCTAACCACCAAGACCATTGCATATGATTAGCATGAGTCAAGGCTAACCACCAAGACCGTTGCACATGATGTATCATGAGACTAAACATTACCCAATGAATTAAAGCACTATCCAGGTTAACCCATAATAAAATGTTCATGAATATGTGTGGCACATTAATATTTATACATAAGGAACTAAACATAATCATAAGGGTTATCCATGAAAAGAATTGGGTATCATAATCATAGAAAAAGGCATAAAAAAGGGAATATCATAATGGTGTCCATGCAAGAATGGATTTAAATCATAAATGGAAATTAATAAGGAAAATTATGAATATATTATGAAAATTTATGTCAAGTATAAGTGAAAACATATAAAGATAGTGTTTAAGAAACTCTATAAATAAAAAATTTTAGTGCGGTTTAAGGAAAATATTAAAGATTCTTTAAAATGGAAAAGGTATAATTGTTTTTATAAAACCAGAAATGAACCAAGATAGTTTTTCATGATAAAATGAGTATTTTTTTTAAAATAATGGTGGATTAAAATATATCATGGAGAGCACCTGAAAATGGGTAAGAAATCGGGAAGGTCCCTTTAATCGGGCTTGCTTATTGGGAAGAATTGAGAAGGGAACCTTTTTAAAACATGTATATCCCCAAAAAATAAGGATGAACTGATCTAGATAAATGAATTTGGAACATATAAATAGAAATTATAAGTATTATATAAAAATAAATAAGAGTTACATTGGGGTAAAGAGAGAGAAAGCGTAACCTGAAGGAAAAATGGAGGTTCAGAAAAAATCCATTACCTTATATCCAAAAGTTTTATGCACTTGAAATTAATTTCATAGATAATGAAATTAATTAATTAATTAATTAATTAAGAAAATTTTACACATGTATTTTATTTATTATAATTTTAGTAAGTTTATTTATGGACTTTTTGATGAGTTTTAAGATTCAATTTTGTCATTCAGGAGTGTTCATTTCCTTGGTTTTCATGATTGGTTCACATGCATACATATATGAAAGATCATATAAAATGAGAATATTTGTATAGAATTAAAATTATATGTTATTAATGAAATTACATAATATTAAATGGTCTTACATATCATTTTGTTTCTATATGTGTGAATGATTTTTAGATAAAACCTTAATGATAACCATTTAGATTATTTTGGCATTTTTTCAATCACCATGAAATAGTTTTTTTTATTAATTAATATTATGTATATATGTTAGTTATAGAAAATAAAATAGGTTATAACATACATTTTACAATATTTTTCGACGATTATAATGGTATTATGACAAGCCTTGAAGGTGTTTATGGGAATTGAAAACCCATCATCCTTGAATGTGATAAATCAACGCATCACAGATGATGTTTTCATTTTTACAAAAAAATGAGAGGGAAAGATAATTGATGATGGGTTATTCTATAATAATAATAAAATTATAGTATATATAAGATACTAGAGTTATCATTCTACTTGTATGAGGGTAGTTTAGGAGATAATAATAAAATAAAAGAACTTAAAAAGGAATTACAAGAAAAAGAAAGAGGTTTTTACCTCTTGAATTATTCTCCTTAAGAACTTCCTTAAGGCACTTGAGTTTGATCATTTAATGAGAAAAAAGTACCCTGGACATTGGGGAGAGACTTGGGAATAGGTTTGGGTAGAATTTGGATAATATTCAAGGCCTTAGAGGTGTGAGAATAAGGGGTGGTGTGGGGTGATATTTATAGTGGAGGAGAGGGGTATTTTTTGACTATTTTATTCATTAGTTTATTATTTTGGCTCAAGACTATTAATAGTGTTGAGAATTATAAATAAGTGTATTAAATAATTAAGGTGAGTTCTATATTATTATTATATCATAAATGACTCAATTAATAGTGTATTTTGATTTATAATGTTATATACTATAAATTATCGCATTTTACTATTCACCAAAAAATTTAACTATTTTAGAAAAATACTAAAAATTAACCCTAACCATTTTCTGATGTTTATAATTAAAAAATGAACTCATTTTATAGAAATAATTTTCTAAATATGATAAATTTAAATTTTAATTAAAATCATCATTTATTTAAAAAATACAGATTTTAAAATTATAACTAATTTTATAACACTTTGAAAAATCAACTAAGGTCTCATAAAATTATATTATAATAATAAGAAAACAAAATATTAATTTATGAAAATAATTTTTTTAAATCATTATATTATTTATAAAATTGTAAATAAACATTTATGTTTTATAAAAATACCAACACTTAATTTATCATTTCCAAAAAATTTACTTACTTATTTTATGATATAATTATATCATATTTTTATTTATAAGATAACTAAATTTTATTTATAATTTTATAGGTGAGGTTACTATTCCATTGGTAAGATTACTATTCCTAAGGGTCATATTACTATTCCAAAGTTCACGTTACTATTCTATTGGTTTAAGTTCCTTAATTTTTATAAATACCTCTTATTTCATTCATTCTTTATTTATAAAGTTTGTATTGTGTTATCTAATTGATTGTATATGATTTATACTATATGACATAATTATAATAATGGATATTTCATTGATAGAATTCCGGGTCATTAAAATATTCCCCCCTTAAGAAATTTCTCCCTCGAAATTTCATTTTACAAACTAATGGGAAAACAGGTGAGGGTACTTCTCATTCATTGCTTCCTCTAGTTCACATGTTTCCTATTCATATTTATGGTTCTTCTATAGTACTTTGACTAGGTGATTGGGCTTGTTTCATAGAACTTTATCTCTATAGTCCATGATCTTCACTGGACGCTCCTCGTAAGAGAGATCATTTTCCAAATGTACCACCTATGAATTCATAACATGTGAGGGATCTAGTATGTTCTTCCTCAAGAGGGATATGTTGAATACGTCTTGTACTTGATACATAGTTAGTGGAAGTGCTAGTTTATAGGCCACAACTCTATCATGATCAAGGATCTTGAAGGGGCTGATGTACCTAAGACTCAACTTTCCTTTCTTCCCAAATCTCATGATCCTCTTCCATAGAGATATGTGGAAGAATACCATGTATCTAAACTTAAACTCTAGGTCTCATCAATTATTTTATGCATAGATCTTCTATCGACATTGATATACCTAGGTATGCTTCTGAATGGTCTTCACCCTTTCCACCATTTCTCGACCATTTTAGGTCCTAATAGCTTATTTTCACCAAATTCATCCCAAAATACTGGTGTTTTTCATCTTTTCCTATAAAGGGATTTATATAGAGCCATTTGGATGCTTAAGTTGAAACTATTTTTGTAATATAACTCAACCTGAGGTAGATGTTGGTCTCATCCTCTCTTGAAGTCCATAAAACATGATCTCAACATGTCTTCTAGTGTTTTAATAGTCTGATCATATTGGCCAGTAGTTTGAGGATGATAATCTCTAATAAAGTTCAACTCAGTGTTTACAGAATATTGGAGACTTTTCTAGAACTTGGAGGTGAATATTAGATCTTGACCATATACAATCTTTAGTGGTACCCCATGAGGCCTCACCACTTATCTGATGTATATCCATGAAAATTTGTTGAGTGGTAAGTCCTATTGAATTATGATAAAATGAGTTGTCTTTGTAAGATGATCCACAATAACCCATATAACATTGTTTCCTTTGTATGTATTTGAAAGTCCTATGAAAAATTATATGGTGATTTTTTCCCACTTCAATGTTGGTATAGGTAATGGTTGCATAATCCCTTTAGAATTTTTCCTTTCAACCTTCACTTGCTAACATACAAGGAACATTGATGTATACTCAGTGACCTCTTTCTTCATATTGTCCCTCCAATAGTTCTTTGAGAGATCTCAATACATCTTTGTGATCCCTAGGTGAATAGAGAAAGTTGATCTATGTGAATCATTAAAAATCTATTGCATTATCTTTATATTAGATGATACACATAGTCATGACCCAAATATCATGACTACTTCCTCATCCATTTGTAACTTTAAGGATTTCCAATTTCTGATAGCTTCTACCTTTTTTTTAATTTCTACATCATTTGTTTGAGCATTATTTATTTTCTCCATAAGGTATGGTTAAGAAATAATTTTATAAATGATTGATGATGTTCCTTCCTTAATTATTCCCATGTCCATCCTTTTTAGGTATAAGAATATTGGATCCTTCTCAATTCTTATCATTAATAATTTTGTAGGATCCTTTATGCTTAGGGCATTCGCTACCTTATTTTCTTTACTAGGATGGTAGTGGATTGAGAATTCACAATCCTTGATGATATATAACCATCTTCACTATTGTATATTAATATTATTCTATGTGAATATATAATTGAGGTGTTTATGATCATTATATATTTCACACTTCTCCCCATAGAGATAATATCGCTAGATTTTCAATGCAAATATCACAACCACCAACTCTAGATCATGTGTGGGATAGTTTTGCTTATGAATTTTCAATTTAATTAAGGCGTAGGATATCAATTCATAATTTTTCATCAATACATATCCTAATATCTTCTTTTAAGTATTTATATACACCAAAAGAGCTCCCCACTTGTCAGAAGTGTGAGTATTGGTGTAGTGATAAGCCTCTTTTTCAACTCTTTGAAGCAGTCTTCACATTAACCGGTCTAGAAAAGATTTTATTCCTTCTAATTTAGATTGGTTAATGGGTTTGAAAATCATGATAAGTTTTTCAAAAATCTTTGTTAATACCTAGATAGACCAAGGATAATATAGATTTCTATTACAGATATTGGACTGTGCCACTCTTCGATTGCCTTTGTCTTGGAAGGGTCCACAGATATTCCTCTACTGGTGATAGCATACCCCAAGAATAATACTTATTCTTTCTAGAACTCACATTTACTATACTTTACATATAGTTTCACCCTTCTCAAAGTTTTTAGCAGAGTATTCAAATTCTCCTCTCATTCCCCCTTACTCTTAGAGTATATCAGAATATCATCAATAAAGACTACCAAAATTTTATTATGGTAATCTTCAAAAGACTCTATTAATTAATTTCATTAATACTTCTGAATCATTAGTTACTCTAAAGGTAATCACTATGAACTCATAGTGTCCATACCTTATTCAAAATGTATTCTTGGGAATATATTATTTCTTCACCTTGAATTGGTAATATCATTATCAAAGTTCCACCTTAGAGAAATACTTGGCCCCGAATAGTTGATCGAACAATTCATCTATTTTTGTAAGGGGATACTTGTTCTTTATCATGATTTTATTAAGCTCATGATAATAAATTCATAGGAGCATTGATCCATCCTTCTTCTTGATGAATAGAACTGGCGTACCCCATGGTGAAACACTCAGGTGTATAAAACCCCTATCTATATTCTCTTGTAAATGCTTCTCTAGTTATTCCAAATCAGTGATTTCTATTCTATAAGGTGTATTTGATATAGGAAGATATCTAGAAATAAGTTTAGTTTAGAACTCAACTCCTCACTTAAGATGAAGACCAGGAAATTCTTCATGGAATACATCAGTGTAGTCCCTCAAAATGGGCATGCCTTAGAGCATGATTCTCTCCTTTGTCTCAATAATTTGAACTAGATATTCTTTCTCATAAGGAAATTATATCCAAAATTTAGATTATGATTCTAAAGAAGATTCATCCTCCTCCTTACACCTATAAAAAATTAGAGGATTCTTTGGGATGTGAAGAGTGAGATCCCTTTTCTGATATTTGATGTTGGATTTATATAAAGATAACCAATCTATGCCCAATATAACTTCAAACTCCACTAAAGTAAGTATGAAAATATTTCATTGGAGGTTTGGTACACAAAAATTAACCGGGGATGAGTTATATACTTTGGATGAAATAATTTCCCCATTTTCTATTCTCAGAGATAACTCAACCTCCATATTTTATGGTGGTGTTTGTATAGTTCTACTAAACTTACAAGATATAAAAGAATGCATAGAACCATAATAAAATAGTATGTTCACAATTCTTGAATGAATAACTAGTGTACCTATCACAATATCATTATCAATATCCACCTCAGTAGTAGTGATATCTTATTCCCTTCCTTACTACCTTGGAGGTTGTTATTGTTGATTGCCTCCAAAAAACCCTGGCTTAGGGCAATGGTTCACATAATTCCTATGTTCCTTTCAGTTGTAAGACTGCACTATAGGATGAGTTTTAATCTGAAACTTACTTTATTATTCCAAATTAGTGGTATTATTTATATCAATTTAGAATTTATTATCCATATTCTCCATTCTTACATATTTGAATCATTTTATTATTCTATTTATAGAGCTTCCAGGATGCTTCTTCCCATAATTTTGACACGTGGGATGCTGGGTTTTCTTTCCATCATGGGATTTATCTACTAGTAATCCCATATAAACTCTATTTTCCACTTCTTATATATAGTCCCATGAGACCAATGTGATTCAATAATCTCTATTTTAACCTTAATGGAAAAAATAAAAATCTTCTCATAACTATCAAATTATCAAATCACCAACTATTTTCATAGACTTAGCTTTAGTCCACTAAAGAAGTGATCCACCTTACTTTTGGTGTTCATGACAAAGTCAGAGGCATATCGTTAAAGCCTTGTAAAGTTTTACTCATATACCCAAATAAAAACCTCTTCCTTCTACTTCAGTATGAGGAATTCCATTTCCATCTTGAGATGAAGGGTTTGGGGAAAAATATTTGTTGAAAAATATTTTATTGAATTCCTCCCAATCCATAGAATCAATTTCATCCTTGGAATTTGTGTTTTTGATCAGTGTCAACCACTGATCAAATTCCCCATAAAAAATAGATTACTAGAACAACTTTCTCTTATTTTGAGCACCAAAGGATAGAGAATATATTCTCAATGGAGTTAATCCATTATTATATAAGGAGAGGATCAGAAGATGTAGAGACCCGAAGCTTAACATACATGGAAATTACATTACATTTGTGGAATACTTAGTACATAACAAAAAAACACACACACAAGGATCGTAATAGTTTAGTGTCTTTGGAAACTCGGAATATAATCTTCTAATCGTGGTGAAAGATCTTCAAAATCTCCCATAAAGATCTTCCTTTTTTTACCTAAAACCTTTCTTTATATCCTGGGGAAAATAAAACATAAAATGGTGAGCTCAAATGCTCAGTAAGGGTAAACAAAAGAAATATCAATCACATCATATACATAAGCACATAACTTTTGGAAATCTTAACCTGCAAAAGAGATCATAATTTCATAACATGGGGTAAATCATGGCAGTGAAATGTAATCACAATAATCATAACTTAAAACATGAAACTTTGTGGCATTCACACATAATCATAGAGAATCATTTCTTGTTAGTCAAGACTCATTGCCAAGACTATCTTAGTGGACAAAGTCCCTTTCTGAATCGAGTAACCCTCGTTTCAGTCCTGTATCACTGAACCGGTATAACCTACCATTCCAGCCATGTCTATCTCATGAGATATAAAATCTTTACCAATGCATTGGAGGGAGATATAGGTCCCACCCATCTCATAATGATACCATTCTTATGTGTGCCACAAAATCTTAAATCATACATCATTGCATAACCCATGTAATAAAAATGGGAATGTTAAACATCGTGACATCATAAACAAATTCATATAAGATAAAGGAATTCATAAAAATATTTCCATCACAACATAATCAAATCCATGTAATAATAGGGATAAAAACAGAACCCTATATTATCTTATATGGAAAATAATTTTGATAAAACTCTTGAACTTCATTCTTGAGGAAAATATCCTTTCTACATCAAAAACATTTTCCTTTCTTAACATGTCTTACAATTTTAAACTAAAAGAAGTTTATTAAAAATAAACTTGAAAACTTGTAAAGGAAGCTTCTTGGAAATAATGTTTTAAAAATCCATTCATGCCGTATAAGTTTAAAAAAACATTCTTTTCGTACTTTTGTTGGAAAAGTCAAAAAGTACCTCGTATGAAAAATGATAAAAGATTCCTTTCATATCTTTTACTAAAAACTCACCAAAGGGTAAAATTGGATATAAACTATTGTAGAATGATGGAAATAATATTACATATTTAGGGAACATGGATGTGGATGATAAAATACACCCCAGTAATTAACAAAGTAAAAACAATCTCGGATAAAAGTGAGATTGTGATATTTCCCTTACCGTAGGTCCGACTTGCTTTGTAAGTGTCCGAACCTCCTGTATAATGATTTAAATCATGTTATTGAATTATTCCAGAATCATATTCATTGTTATTATATCATATATGGTCCACTTATGACTTTATATTACCCGTTATTTTGTAAATTCATGTTAAAGTAGCGTTTTGGGTAAAATCGTCTCATTTGTCGTTCGTGTTTTTAACTTGTAATTATTCATATGATTACTTAGATCATGATTAATTAATTCCAGAATATAAAACATGATATATATATATATATATATTCAGAATATAAATATATAATAAATCAGTAAATGGAAAGAAATACACCGTTCATGGAGACAGTAGTCCGTACGTACGCATGAACGCTGTTTTCGTTTCCTTATTGAATTGAATGGAATTAAGTAGATGACATACATATAAATATAAATAATTCCAGTATCATTATTAGGTCATATATTTCATTAGTACTTATTATATATACTTTATAATCATTCATGAATGGTTAATCATTGAGAATGAATCTCATCGCGTCGTGGAGACAGTAGTCCGTACGTACGCACGAGCGATGATATCGTTCCCATGGTCGTGGAATTGTGTTGAAGTGTATGTATACTATTTCAGTATCAATATCAATTTATAATAATCATATATAGTGACTCATTACACCTTTATACCCATCCAATTAAGGTGGTGGCGGAAAATAGATTACACCACGGCGTGGAGACGGTATTCCGTACGTACGCACGCGCGGTGATTTCATTTTTCCGTAGGATGGATATAAGGTGAATTAGGGTTGTTTCATATTTATAATAACATATCAGTATGTAAGTAATACTGATGTTATTACTTTATCATGAAACAACTAAAGAAGAAGAAGTTGAATAAGAAAGAAATTGAAAAGATCGGTAATGGATATTACCTCTTCTTTGAAACGCCTCTTTGAATCCTCCACTTAGGGAACTAAGATTGGTCTTTGAAGAAGACCAGGACCTCTAGGATTATTCTAGGGAAGTGGATAAGGGATTTTGGCAGGGGTTGGCCGAGATTGAGTGCTCAAATTGGTGTGAGGAGGAGGGGAAGGAGGTGCCCTTTTATAAGGGAGGAGAGGGGCACCTTAGGAATATCTCAAAATATTATTTTATATTAAAGTCAAAATCGGTTTATAATGGTTCCAAAGGGTCTTATTTCGAAGCTAAAGTGGGGATGGGTCGAAATCCTATCATCCAATAGGATTTAGACAAGTTTAGGGTATTATTTTAACCTTATCAATTAGATTTAACTCTAAGTTAAATAATTTAACTTTTACCGTGTCTTTTTGTTTTCTTTCACTATATGGTTAATACACTTACTATAACATGCCAAAATAACCCCAAATTGTTTATTATTAATATATATATCCTTATCTAAGTCATTTGGCCGAACCTTGGATTTTTATGAATAAAATATCAATTAATAATATAATATTTGATTTAAAAACTATTTTGTGTCAATTTTGACACTATTTGATATATGATTTTTGTGAAAGTCATAAAAGAATTATATGTTCGAACCAAGTTGATTAAATCAACACTAATATATCACAGTAACCTAGAAAATTAGTGGAATTCATAAAAATTCTCAAATTACATTTATTTTGGTGTTTATAACATCAATTATGTTAATATTTCATTAACAAGATAATTACTGCATCATCATTGTGTCATAAATAAATTAAATTATTTAATGTCTAAAAATTATAAATAAAATACCATCATGTAGGAAATCTTTTTATATTTCTAATTAATATTTATAGTCGAATTTATCTTATGTATAACCCCATATTAAAAATTATTTACTTATTAAACTTTGATTTTAACTATTTTAACCCTTCTTTAAATAAATTAATAATAAATGTCCTAATATAATCCAAGTGGACCTAAATGGTCATATTTTATTCCTAAGTTTGTTTTTGGTCGAATTAAACTTGTCCAATAGAATTAGGACATGTGTTAGGGTAATAATAATATCATATTTACCCTTAGTTACCCTATTTACTATTAACCGTGGTAAAAAAAAGTAAAAAGTTACTATTCACCAAAAATTATTTTCATCTCATTGAACCACATTTTAGTCCTTGATATTAACCGTGTCTGTCGGATTTTTGAAATTCCATTCACAGAAACGGTAAAATTAAGTTTTATGCAAAATTCAGTTTTTAACCTACCACTTAGTGGTTTCACTATTCATCAAAAATTGAAAGTTTTCAGAAAAGTACCAAAAATTAGGCCTAAGCTATATTTGATATTATGAACTCAAAAATGATGTCTATTTTACCAAATTAAAAACATATCAGTTGCATTAACTAATTTAAAAATTAATTCTCGTCGTCAAAACAAATAGCGTGTTTTCAAGAGATAATAACTATCAAAAGATTGACACTAGTTTATAACTGGTTTAAATGTGAAATTACATCCAATGACCAACATTGTATTAAATTGTAAAAATATATTCTAAATATACTTTAAAACCACTCAAATTAATAATTTATAACTATTAATTATTTCAATTGAAAAAGTTGTTTTTAATTAAAATTTAGTAATTTTCACTATTCATCAAAATATGAAAGTTATCCGAAAATCACCAAAATTTCACCCTAAGCTATATTTCATATTCCGAATTCAAAAATGAAGTCCATTTTGAGAGCTAAAATTTCTAAAATTTTAAAAGGTGGTTATTACTATTCTTAATGGCTAGTTTTAATAATATTTTAATAGCACATCGTTGTTTAGTGAAACTCAGTATTACGTACTACACACGCTATCGAGGAAGGTCGCGATTGCGTGTAATGCAAGGCAAGTCTATGATGTGTTTTGTGCAAGCTCCTTTTGGTGTAGCGTACAACACAAGACATTAATAAAATTAAAAAGAATATTTTTCATAAAATCTTGGGCTGTTACATTCTACCCCCCTTAAAATGAATTTTGCCCTCGAAATTCGTCGGGGTTATAAATGGTTTACTATTCGAAAGTTTCTTTAATAGAAACCCACATCGTAAAAAGGAATATCAAAACCAATCTTTAAAAACAAAAGTATGAAACGTAACGGTTACCCAAATAAACTAATCACTGGGTTTCCACATAGGTGAAAATATGGATATGGAAGAGAAATCTAACCATCATGTTCTGATGGAGAGTGGTAGAGAACATGGCTATGGAAAATCCAGAAATCACAAAGCCATAAATTTGTGACGATCTAGGGTACCATCTGATTCATCGGATATAAGGTCACTAGGACAACATTTTTGGTTTTCAAGATCATTTCCCTAAAGTTGAAAATTTGAATTAGAATAAATACTTTCTTTATTTTGGTACAATCTCACTGTTGTTCATGCCTTGAACAATTTCCACTTCATCTCTTAAATAAATGAAGTTGAATTTGTTATTCGTGAAGTGTTAGTAGATCATGTGATAGAATGACGGGTCATTCCATCTGTCTCAAACAAAAGGTTAGCAAAAATTATATACATAAGTCGATTTATAGTGAGATTAATCACATATGGTTCCTAAAATGGACTTATACTTCATATATCATACTGCTTAATATAATAAAACTAGTTTCTACTAAACAGGGACTTCCTGTAGGCCAGTGGTAGGCGATAAAGCCCAGTCGCACTTCGGTTGTGGGTTCGATTCCCACAGCCTTGTCCGACGCGATGGGCTGTCGCCCGTCCTACAGGTTGTCCTTTTTCTAAAACTATATTACTATAACATCCTATCAATAATATCAAAAAAAACAAACAATACTAACTTATGTCCAACATAATCCATTCCAATCTTTAGGCTTATCCATAAAACTGCAGTCCACTCTCAGAGATTTAATACCATTGTTGATCCCCATATATCATAAGATATGTCTTGTTGGTCACATTCCAAACATTCAAAGGCCTTAATCATATACTCTCTTGAATACCCATTGAACCTTATTGAAAACATGAGTTCTGTTAAAAGTTAATTCTTTCCACATACCAAAATCCTCAAAATTATATATACTCAAACCATGATATCACTTAGTCCTTATATCAATCATGAGCTCATTAATACTGTCAAACATTTCATTTTCTCCTTATCCCTTCATTATGCGCATATCATCTACTTTCCAAAATATTTGAATCACTTTTCATGGTTACCGGTACCTTAAAATTATTGAAAACCACAATAGACCAATACATAAATATTTCAATACACCATAAAAGTACCTCAACAACATTATTCTTGAATACCAATACTTAAACACTTCATTCCATCCACTTCAATGATTGTCCTGGAATAAGTCCTTCCTTGATTTAGAAGTAACTTTTTAGGTCAGGGCATTGAGTTGGGCAATTCCCATGTTCTCCGCAAATAAGACATTGAACTCCATAACAGTCTGTCACTCTATGACCCTTTTCTCCACACAGATAACATCGGTCCCTCCATTTGAGGTATTCCTCAAGGTTCTTCTTCCCTTCTTTAGAAATCTCAATATTCCTTTTTTTATGATCCTCAACATGAAAACATGAATAATAGTTTATCTTCCTCTTCTTTGATGAATTAGGCATACCACTAAATTTCACCTTGTTAGTTATATATCGCGATGACTGATTCGGCATAATAATGATGTTTGGACTTCCAAACCCCATTTCATTTGGTTTCTCATGAAGAATATCATTCCATTTTCCATCATATCCTCCATTATCGTGAATCATCTTGTTTCCAGCCATTTTCTAAAACCCAAAAAGAATAGTGTGAGAGGCAAAAATCATGCTAGGGAAAACAACATTATAAAGGGGGAGTATCCTCAATATCTAACTTCTTAGGTTAAATTCTAAGATCGTTACCGTAGTTATAGGACTGTATCCTATACGTATACTTATCCTTAGGGACATCCCTAGACAAACCTTATAAATATCTCTAGGAATCTCACTAAAGTTCTCGCATCCTAGTTTCCAAAGGTTGACTAAACCTTTCCTCTGATACCAACTGTAGAGACCCGAAGCTTAACATACATGGACATTACATTACATTTGCGGAATACTTAGTACATAACAAAAAAACACACACACAAGGATCGTAATAGTTTAGTGTCTTTGGAAACTCGGAATATAATCTTCTAATCGTGGTGAAAGATCTTCAAAATCTCCCATAAAGATCTTCCTTTTTTTTACCTAAAACCTTTCTTTATATCCTGGGGAAAAGAAAACATAAAATTGTGAGCTCAAATGCTCAGTAAGGGTAAACAAAAGAAATATCAATCACATCATATACATAAGCACATAAATTTTGGAAATCTTAACCTGCAAAAGAGATCATAATTTCATAACATGGGGTAAATCATGGCAGTGAAATGTAATCACAATAATCATAACTTAAAACATGAAACTTTGTGGCATTCACACATAATCATAGAGAATCATTTCTTGTTAGTAAAGACTCATTTCCAAGACTATCTTAGTGGACAAAGTCCCTTTCTGAATCGAGTAACCCTCGTTTCAGTCCTGTATCACTGAACCGGTATAACCTACCATTCCAGCCATGTCTATCTCATGAGATATAAAATCTTTACCCAATGCATTGGAGGGAGATATAGGTCCCACCCATCTCATAATGATACCATTCTTATGTGTGCCACAAAATCTTAAATCATACATCATTGCATAACCCATGTAATAAAAATGGGAATCTTAAACATCGTGACATCATAAAACAATTCATATAAGATAAAGGAATTCATAAAAATATTTCCATCACAACATAATCAAATCCATGTAATAATAGGGATAAAAACAGAACCCTATATTATCTTATATGGAAAATAATTTTGATAAAACTCTTGAACTTCATTCTTGAGGAAAATATCCTTTCTACATCAAAAACATTTTCCTTTCTTAACATGTCTTACAATTTTAAACTAAAAGAAGTTTATTAAAAACAAACTTGAAAACTTGTAAAGGAAGCTTCTTGGAAATAATGTTTTAAAAATCCATTCATGCCGTATAAGTTTAAAAAAACATTCTTTTCGTACTTTTGTTGGAAAAGTCAAAAAGTACCTCGTATGAAAAATGATAAAAGATTCCTTTCATATCTTTTACTAAAAACTCACCAAAGGGTAAAATTGGATATAAACTATTGTAGAATGATGGAAATAATATTACATATTGAGGGAACATGGATGTGGATGATAAAATACACCCCAGTAATTAACAAAGTAAAAACAATCTCGGATAAAAGTGAGATTGTGATATTTCCCTTACCGTAGGTCCGACTTGCTTTGTAAGTGTCCGAACCTCCTGTATAATGATTTAAATCATGTTATTGACTTATTCCAGAATCATATTCATTGTTATTATATCATATATGGTCCACTTATGACTTTATATTACCCGTTCTTTTGTAAATTCATGTTAAAGTAGCGTTTTGGGTAAAATCGTCTCATTTGTCGTTCGTGTTTTTAACTTGTAATTATTCATATGATTACTTAGATCATGATTACTTAATTCCAGAATATAAAACATGATATATATATATATATATTCAGAATATACATATATAATAAATCAGTAAATGGAAAGAAATACACCGTTCATGGAGACGGTAGTCCGTACGTACGCATGAACGCTGTTTTCGTTTCCTTATTGAATTGAATGGAATTAAGTAGATGACATACATATAAATATAAATAATTCCAGTATCATTATTAGGTCATATATTTCATTAGTACTTATTATATATAATTTATAATCATTCATGAATGGTTAATCATTGAGAATGAATCTCATCGCGTCGTGGAGACGGTAGTCCGTACGTACGCACGAGCGATGATATCGTTCCCATGGTCGTGGAATTGTGTTGAAGTGTATGTATACTATTTCAGTAGCAATATAAATTTATAATAATAATATATAGTGACTCATTACACCTTTATACCCATCCAATTAAGGTGGTGGCGGAAAATAGATTACACCACGGCGTGGAGACGGTATTCCGTACGTACGCACGCGCGATGATTCCATTTTTCCGTAGGATGGATAGAAGGTGAATTAGGGTTGTTTCATATTTATAATAACATATAAGTATGTAAGTAATACTGATGTTATTACTTTATCATGAAACAACTAAAGAAGAAGAAGTTTAATAAGAAAGAAATTGAAAAGATCGGTAATGGATATTACCTCTTCTTTGAAACGCCTCTTTGAATCCTCCACTTAGGGAACTAAGATTGGTCTTTGAAGAAGACCAGGACCTCTAGGATTATTCTAGGGAAGTGGAGAAGGTATTGTGGCAGGGGTTGGCCGAGCTTGAGTGCTCAAATTGGTGTGAGGAGGAGGGGAAGGAGGTGCCCTTTTATAAGGGAGGAGAGGGGCACCTTAGGAATATCTCAAAATATTATTTTATATTAAAGTAAAAATCGGTTTATAATGGTTCCAAAGGGTCTTATTTCGAAGCTAAAGTGGGGATGGGTCGAAATCCTATCATCCAATAGGATTTAGACAAGTTTAGTGTATTATTTTAACCTTATCAATTAGATTTAACTCTAAGTTAAATAATTTAACTTTTACCGTGTCTTTTTGTTTTCTTTCACTATATGTTTAATACACTTACTATAACATGCCAAACGAACCCCAAATTATTTATTATTAATATATATATCCTTATCTAAGTCATTTGGCCGAACCGTATATTTTTAGGAATAAAATAACAATTAATAATATAATATTTGATTTAAAAACTATTTTGTGTCAATTTTGACACTATTTGATATATGATTTTTGTGAAAGTCATAACAGAATTATATGTTCGAACCAAGTTGATTAAATCAACACTAATATATCACAGTAACCTAGAAAATTAGTGGAATTCATAAAAATTCTCAAATTACATTTATTTTGGTGTTTATAACATCAATTATGTTAATATTTCATTAACAAGATAATTACTGCATCATCATTGTGTCATAAATAAATTAAATTATTTAATGTCTAAAAATTATAAATAAAATACCATCATGTAGGAAATCTTTTTATCTTTCTAATGAATATTTATAGTCGAATTTATCTTATGTATAACCCCATATTAAAAATTATTTACTTATTAAACTTTGATTTTAACTATTTTAACCCTTCTTTAAATAAATTAATAATAAATGTCCTAATCTAATCCAAGTGGACCTAAATGGTCATATTTTATTCCTAAGTTTGTTTTTGGTCGAATTACACTTGTCCAATATAATTAGGACATGTGTTAGGATAATAATAA